>OX401979.1:3236093-5636093 GCA_947859335.1 Tortricodes alternella | reverse complement strand
GTTTTTTTATTTTATAAGTTAAATGATTATTATTGAAAAAGTTCCTGTATAGCTGGCGGCTACCGGCGGTAGTGTTTTATGTTTTTGTAAATGTTTATCAAGATAGTAGATTGTCAGGTGTTGATTGGTGGCGAACGCCATTGAAGAAGAAAGTAAAAATGTTAGTCAAAATTCAGTAATTTAGACTTACATTTTTACTACACCTCGTTTACGGCCGCGGAGCGAAAAGGTTCGGTACTTTTCGATCTAATACCAAGCGAATAAAGATCAAAAGTGATGAACCTTTTCATTTCTTGCCTATGCATTCACTTTCTTTGATTAATTGACTTTTCTAATATTAAGTAAAAGAAAAGAGTTTAAGTATTAAACGTTTTGTTTTTCAGAAAATAAACTTCAGCCATAGCGTAGTGGAAATATTAAACACGCTTTCGTCCCTTAACAAAATCAATTTCACCAATCCAAAAAAGCCCAAAATACCCGCAGAGTGTTTCTACATCGATGACCTGTGCGATCACGTGGATATAGCGGCTGACTACATCAACTGGCTTGCGGATCAAGATGTAAGTAAGATTCTTTTGGGAAATAAAACGATTGCGATAAGTTTTTTGGGAAGTGAAATTTAGCGAAAAATATTTTGCCCAAAGGGCAGTACACCGTATTTTCCATACAGACTTTATCACCCCTGTAGGGATGAAATTAAAAAAAAACCCTCTTTAGTGCACCTCTAGGGTACTCGAGGAATGTTTCCTCCAAATTTCAAAACTCTAGGACCACCCGTTTAGGCTGGCCGCCTATAAGGGTGTTACGATAGGTACTGTGTTATATGTATTGATAATGCCTATTTTTTCAAAAAATTTCTATGCCAACTTAGCAGTTGAAACAAAACATATCGTTTTTCCAGTCTTCCCTACCGCACATGTGCAACTACGCGTTCCTGTTCGACGTGCAGTGCAAGTCGCTGCTGCTCAAAATCGACCAGCAGCTGCAGATGCAAATGGCCGTGACGCGCGCCGCCACGCAGATATTCACTAGGCTCTTCATGGACCCGACTTACGAGTATCAGCGGGATCAGTTCCTCAATCTGACCGTGTCCAGGAACCATATAGTGAGGGATACGATGATGCAAATCAGTAATCATGACAGCTCGCAGCTTAAGAAGCCGCTTAAAGTGAGTTGTTCTTTAAAATGTTAGTTGGAAATATTTCAAACTCATGGTTATTTCCTGACTTTAAAAATCCATTCGCTGTATTTTTTCTTGCTGGTGTATCGTGATTGGTTCATTAATAATCAAAAGAAGATTATATAGATATAAATTCTGAAAAGAAGCAGCTCCCATTTATTGCATTTATTCAAACAAGAACACAGATAGATTTCAACTTATTTTAAAAAAGATGATTCTACTGTAGGTCAATTACTTACTAACATTTTGGTGTAATTAATCGCGTGTCTGTCCCTTGAGTTGCTAGCTATAGGTTGACCACTTGAATGAGTCGTCGCCCGCGCGGCACAGGGGCGCGGGGCATGACGACAAAGGGGCCTGAGAGAGGTGCGAGCGGCGTGAAATGAATGAAAACAAAAATGCGCCTGCCGCCCGCACCTCACTCGGTCCCCTTTGTCGCCATGCCCCCGCGTCCCTGTGCCGCGTATCTCAATTATATATGATGAATATGAAATGTTATTCAACGTTAGAAGACAAGAGATGCGGCGTGTGACGTCATTTAATAGCTTTGCTCGGACTCAAAGTGGACACACAGGGCTCACTTTCGCATGTTGATTATTAGTATGGGCAAAATTATGTTTATAATTCGTTTTAGGTAGAATTCGTGGGCGAGGAGGCGGAAGACGCAGGTGGTGTTAAGAAGGAGTTCTTTATGTTGTTGCTCAAAGAAATATTCGACCCCGTGTACGGAATGTTCAAACAGTCCGAGGAAACCAACATGATCTGGTTCTCGAATAATCCTTTCGAAGACGATGTTATGTACTACTTGATTGGTAAGTTATTTTATATGTTGTTTATGTTTACCTTTTGGCCGCCGTTGTCGACTATGCGGGACGGGCTCTACAGGGTAAAAAAGACCTTTATTACCTTGACTTATAGTTGCAATTCGTATTACTTCTCAGACATGCTTGGCGGCCAAAAGGTTAAGTTGCTTTACGTTACTTACTGTAACATATGCAATACAATTGTGTATAAATATATAAATAAAAAAGTTCAATTTTCTAGGATGATTCCATTTCGATAAAAACATAATTTGGTCGAGCTAGCTTAATATGCTAACTTTTTTTCTAGTATTTAGCCGTGAAAACAATAAAAACTGGTAGACACAGAAATATACGGACAGACAGGCGACTTAGTTTCGAATTCATAATTTTAACGACGAATAATAAAGACGACTGCCCCAAATTGTGCGCTAGAAATTGAGTCAAATTTTTGCCAGCATGCTTGTTTTAATGTCTATACCATGTACACTTTATGTTTTTTTTTTTATGGCAAATAAATATCTTTTCTTTCTTTCTTTCAAATTAAGAAATATGAAAAGTCACTACACTTCCATACAAAGTTTTAATTTCCTTTTTAGGTGCTATATACGGTCTAGCGATATACAACTCCATTATAATCTACGTCCCGTTTCCGCTGGTGCTGTATAAGAAAGTTCTGGGCGAGTCCATCATGCTGGACGACCTGTCAGATTTGTACCCGACGCTCGCAAACAGCCTCAGAAGCCTGCTCGAATACCCGGATGAAGATGTTGAGGATGCAAGTCTATTTTTTGGTTCACTAATGGTTTCCCGACAAACACTTGGCCGTTTTAACGTTAATTGTTTTAGCATTGTCATAACTCTAACCTAACCTAATGTATACGCTTGATCTAGAAAATATCCTGTAAAGCATCATTGCATGCGATGAAATGAAAACTGCGAAACGAATATACGTGGCGAAAAGTTACCGTTAGTTAAGTCATAGTTATAGTACTAGGGACCTTCTACATGAGATGTTTGGGCATCATAGCCTAATTAGCGAATTGATACGTTAACACACATATCATTCATTTTATGTCTCATTCTAAGTATGCGAATGAGTAAGCGTCTCTGAAAAAGGCCGACTTTGTCCTATTGTAATAAGCACATGCATTTTTTTTTTTTCATTTTGTATTGGAAAGTGCTAAGTAATAGAAACCGATCTGCGTACGAATTTTTTTATTATTTATTGTTTTGTTTTATGAGTTATGAAGCTTTGAAAAGTCATTGTTCATACCACTCGCAAAAACAGTACATATAAAATGGAAAACAACTATGACGTCACAGCATTCGTTTGACTGTACAAAATGTATGGCGTTAAACGAAATGTGCAATTGTTTACGAAAATACTGTTTTAGACCAACATCGTAGAAATAAAACATGACATAAATTTGATGAGGATGTCCAAAAAACTAAAATCAGAACTAAAAAACAATATATATTTTTCACTATGCTTTTGTTTACATTTAATTTCATAATATAACTTAAACCTGATTTTGACTTTGATGTTCCCCATTGCATAGGACACTAATTTTAAGGGACACTATTGACAAATTTGGATGATCCACGATACACAGAACGCGCCGTCATTCAATTTTATCCTTGACAAAACAGTTGTTTAAAAAGCGTCTCCGATACCAGGTGTTCAGTCTCTGCTTCGCTGTCAACACAGTAGTCTTCGATCAGATCCAAATGCACCCTTTGAAAGAGAACGGTGAGAACGTGGCTGTGACGCACGAAAACAAGGAAGAATACGTGGAATTGTATGTCGACTTCCTGCTCAACAAATCTGTGGAGAATCAGTTCAAGTCTTTCAATCAGGGCTTTCAGAAGGTAAGTCTTTAAAAAAGTATTTTGGTTTTGATGTGTAAAGCCTGTGTAGTCCGTTTGCTCAAATTGTGTCGCTATTTGCAAAATACCTCTACGTATTACTCACAGGATACACAGGAAGTCGAAGGACACTATTTAAGCGAATAGACTATATTTATAGCGAATGACATCCATTTCATTTTTATAGACAAATCAGAATACAAGCAAATTTTATATTTGCCGTAAATCATTTAAGACCGAAAAGTGGAATGACTAGACTGTCCTTAGGTACCGGTTCTAACAGAAATTGTTCAGTGGTTCCATGGTTGCACTACTATACGAAGCTTGGAGGACGAGGGTCCGATTTCTGCTAAAGTTACATACTTACTCATTTCATAACGTAACGTGTCAATAGATATGTATTGTCTCATTATTTTTTTTGTCATTCTCTCGATTATGACTTAACTTTTACTATATGCCATGACATTTGGGGGTGTAATCGTTTTGGTGTTTTGTTCACGGACCTTACGTATAGATTATCCTAGTTTACGCTATTTTAGTGTGACTTGTAGCGTAATGGCAACTCTCAGTATAAGGGCAAATAAAGACATACACAACCACAGAACACAGAAAGAGGTTAGAAAGGCCGTCTGCCATAATTCGTACCGAAACCGCTGTCGCCGATTCATCCCCGCTCGACGTTACAACTACTAGCGCAAACGAAATAACTACGAGAATACGCACACACCCACAATAACCAAAGTCCGCTCGTGATTCGTGCGTTCGAATAGCCAGCCGTTGCCCCGCCCATACCCCACTTCATTGACAAAAGCAATATATTTTACATTTGCACTAGGCCTCGAGCATATCGATAATAGTTATCGATGATGTATCGCGCCCTCTATGCCGCGTTTTGAAGTGTATACTACTATTTCGTAGTTAATCAGGCGCTGTGTAAGGCGGGTTGCGTGCTGTGTCCGGCAGGTCGCGCTGTGTCCGGCGGGTTGCGCGCTGTGTCCGGCGGGTCGCGGTCGGTCCGGCGGGTTACGCGGTTTTTTGTCTAATTTTTATTTCTTTATATGCAGCCAGGATTGCAACAAATCACTTGTTGTCAGAAAATATTGTTTCTGAACACATCATGGAGGATTTATAATATGTGTGTAGATAAAGTTAAGTATGCAACTGTACATAATTTGGCCTTAAAACACTCGTGCGATCTTATTATGAAAATCGCCTATCGGCTCGTCTCATAAACCGGCACTCGTATTTTAATGCCTATCATTATGCAACCGTTGCATAGACTACTATAAATATGCGCAAATACAAAAAAAAAGTTTAAGTTTCTCGTGTGTAATTTTGAAACTTAATCATTATATTGTTATTTATTATTATATTGTATTTACTTTTTTATGTAAATTAAATATAGTTATAAAAACCCACAAGCTATTATAATATTAAGTTTAGACATTATACACCGGCTTTACATCAAGCCCGCCACTTTTAGGTAAATTGTTTTTATATTATTAGGAACAACATTGATAAAAAATACAGAAGTTAACTTAAGTGATAAATAAATTCAAAAGACTTATTATAATAGGGTATAACAGGACCAAATGTACTTAAGCTGAACTCAGAGGAATTAACAAGTTACTTTGTAAACCAGGCTTAAGGTGTATTATGGTCGCAGCTCTGTAAGTGCATTAAAAGTTTTTTTTTTTAAATACTCTTATCATTAATTATCGCTTTTTTGGTCCATTCATCAATGCAGAAAAATAAATAACTTATCGAACACATTGTTTATCTATAGTCGATAACACTAACTTTGGCCTCATCACTAGTCTCATTACTTCGTCACGTAGGCAGTTTTTGGGAAACCATTAAATAACTTAGTTTTTAGACTTACCTGTGAAAAGAAATTCCATCTTTTGACACATTTGATACTTGGCTTCTGGCCCTGCACGTAATTATTGCACAAGACGACATTTTCAATTAATTAAACCGGATTTTACCGCAGCTCGACACTGTGACGCATCGCGCTCGCGACTGACTGCGCTGACAGCGAGTCGTGTTTGAAATAGCTCATTTGCTCAACTGCGCGGCACGCGTGCCCCGCCCACATCGCCTTTCTAACCTCTTTCTGTGTTCTGTGTACACAACCTCCCCTGAAAAGTTACAAAATAAGGTGTAACCTTTTGACCGCCACAGTCGGTTGCAGCCGTCAGCGGATACAGGGTAAAAAAGACCTTCAATACCTTGACTTAAAGTTGAAATTCGTGTTACTTCTCAGACATACTTGGCGGTCAAAAGGTTAATATTACGCTACAGACTTGTGACGTTAGTTATTATTTGCACCCCAGGTTTGTGGCGGCAGAATCATAAAGTTGTTCAGGTCGCACGAGCTGATGTCCGTAGTGATCGGCAACGAGGAATACGACTGGGACCAGTTTGAAGCCAACTGCGAGTATAAGAACGGGTACACGCAATCCGATCAGCAAGTCAGGTAAGACTATTGAAAAAAATTGTAGTGCAACATGATATAAAAAGTAATAGCGACTACTAACATAGAACCTCCTACTCCTCTGCTGCACTGGGAGTGAAGAAATAGCATAGAATGCGTGCAGATGCTTATCACCCTGGCATGTCGCAAAAGTCGACTAAGGGACGGGTCCTCTCCAACATGGTGGACTATCTGTATGGGCGATGGGCTGATCACCTGTCACCATACGGTTCATCATACCATGTTAGGACTAATTAATCGAACGTGGCCACAAGTAGTCTTGGGGCTCTGCCCACCCACCATTAGGGATTTCGGGCGTGATGCTATGTATGTATGTATGTGTAACATAGAACCCAATCCAAATTGAACCTTATTTTCCAAGATTTATTTTATTGACTGTGTTATCAATATAAATTTCTGCCGTAGATGGTTCTGGGAAGTATTCCATGAGTTGTCGCTAGAAGATAAGAAAAAGTTCCTGCTTTTCCTAACCGGGAGTGATCGTGTCCCTATACAGGGTATGAGGGACATAAAAGTAAGTATTCCTCGTACAAAAATGCATAGTTATAAATCGCAACGCTATTAAATATCGATTGCTGATGTTAATGAGCCTACTACTACTGCTACTAGACCAAGCTACAGTCTCTGTAAGGATCCTTCACCCCTGCGGCCCTAACATGCAAGACACAAGGATAAATTAAACTGTCTTATCTCTAAGTGCGTCTCTGTCACACTAGCGCCGACGAAAGAGATAGTCGTAGAGATAAACGGGTTAAACTTAGGTATCTTTGTGTCTGGCATGTTAGGGCCGCTGATGGTCTAAGCTTGCCAGTACAATTCCTGGAATATTTTGACAGTAGCGTTCCACAGTGGGGTATATCCCAGGAGTTCCATAACTCTTGTTCCATATGGAACAATTAAGATACATATCAATGTCAAATAAATTATCCCAATAATTTCATACGGAACTACATACTAAGTTTTACACCTGGTTTTATGACAGCTAATCCGCGGACTTTAATTAAGCGGACTAAAAAAACATATTAAACTTTGAATAGGTGCTGTAATTGTGGAAAATATCAAAAGGAGATGAGATTAATGAACTTAAATTTAAAAAGTAGGTATACTGTCGTAAAGTTCATGAAGCTACAACTTATAATTTTACAAGTCTGTACCGGCAGCACCGATGACAGGTTCCATAATAGTAGTTTATGCAACGGTTGCATAATGATAGGCCTTAAAACACTAGTGCGGTTTTATGAAACGAGCTTTTAAGCGAGTTTCATAATAAGATCGCACGTGTGTTTTAAGGCCAAATTATGTAGAGTTGCATACATAACTTTATCTACACACATATTATAAATCGTCCATGATGTGTTCAGAAACAATATTTTCTGGCAACAAGTTATTTGTTGCAATCGTGGCTGCATTTACGATATCCAGCGCATTTTCACATCACACAGTCACTCCAAGAAGACTACGTTTCATATTTTCAACTAAAATATAAATTACAAACAACTTTTTACAATTCTACTTTCGTTCAGCAAAAAACCAACATGAATGATGAAAGCAGTAGTAATGGCGGCAATTTGATCCTCCGTCAAGACCATTTTTTTTTAAATCATAGACAAACGAAGTCTCTGTTCTCAGGTCACTCGAGATCAAATGTTGTGCAGTTTATATTAAAAAACATACTGAATTGATGTTTCGTATCAATAACTGTTTTAATATGTATGGATATTAGAATAGAGACCCACTTGAGTTTTGACAGATGTTCCAAAAATCTCATTACGATATCTAATTGGTTTTCATAATGCTGGTCATTTCCTACGGTTTTTGATTACATTATGGAGGTTTTATGATATTGGTGTAGATAAATAATATTAATATAAAATTACTCGTACTTGTAAATAGGTAACGTTAGATATGAATATGTTGTACCAGTAGTTCCATGTGGAACTACTACGACATTTCTTAATCGTTTTTCAATACGTTGTTCCATATGGAACTCAAAAATATGGAACTCCTGGGATATACCCCGATATACACAGTTTACTATAACAACACATTCATTGCCAACCCATAAAACAAGTCTACACAGCCATGCCGGTGAAACGTACATTATGTATAAGACCCGAATGTCGGGCACATTTACACTTTTGTAAACTTATCGACGCTACGCGCCGAGATCTCGATATTCGTGTTGACGATTTCTCGTGGCAGGGTTGCCCTAAAAACGTTGGTTAATTAAACTAAGTACTTCAGTATGCCATCTCGTGGTTATTTGTTAGAGAGAGAAGACAATATACATATTTCAAATTTTTCGCTCGGTTTTTTTAGCGTTCAATATGCACGTGATTTTGCTTGACTTGTGTGACATCTGTTTTTTCCATAATTCAAATAGCTTTTCATTCCACTGGCAATTTGTTAAGTTCTGTTGGTTTAGTTTAAAAAAATACCTAAAAATAACCAATATCTTTTAGCGACAACCCTGCTCGTCAAAAACAGCTCAATTTCGGGTTTTCGGCGTGGGCTTTAGTCATTTAAAGCTATAGTACTGTATTACAATCCCGATCGATTCAGATTCAGATTATCGAGTCATCCAGCGTGGGAACGAAATCATAAAATACCCGACAGTCGGGTCTCTGGCAATACTTATACAAGTTACTAAGTATATAAGTCTTTTGATATTTGGAGACCTTACATCTCCATCTTTATACTTGACCGTGGAGACTGTCTACACCTCCATTTAACCTAGATTAATCTATTTAGATGTTTCTTTGCTTCAATTTTTATTTTATTATTATGACCCTTAGAGACTTTTTACATCTCTAAGTCACTTAACTTTTCCAGACGTGGAGACTATACATCTCCCTTATTAGTTATTTATTAGAATTAATTTGTACCCATTAGGTTTTTATGTTGCACATTTTGTTTTAGTTTTTAGATAAAACTGTACTGCCAAAGTTGAAAAAAGACTTACTGCTGAGTTTCTTGCGGCGTTTCTTCTCAGCAGATGGCACCTTTCGAAGCGCTGGTAGATTCAGACATGTAAAAGAGCCCAGGTGGCCTACTTGCAAAATAAATATTTTCATTTTCATTTTCATTTTCATATCATTTGTAAGCTGGGACACACACTTTCGAAAACTTTGCTAATCTGATGTACCTATCCTCAGAAAATGTAAACGTTTTCTTACAGATTAGGATCCAGGCTGTCGCAGATGACAGATATTTCCCTGTAGCTCACACATGTTTCAACCTGTTGGACCTGCCGCGGTACAAGACCAAAGAACGCCTCAAATATTACCTCCTACAAGCCATCCAGCAAACACAAGGTTTCTCCCTAGTGTGATGATAAGCCTTGAAGTAGGCCATTAGGCTGGTGTATCTTGGCGTTGGAAGGGAAACGTAAATCAAGATGTTTTGTACATTTTATTTGCTATTCTTTTAGAAAAATATTATTAGAGCCAAGCTTTGTGGCTTTCTTATTTTTGATACAATTTTTGGGTCGAATGCACGCATTCTCTTCCGACGCCAACCGATTGGAGTTGCTTTTTTTTTAACATTGAACAATAATTTGCCGCTTAAATCAAGATAAGACTCAGTTCTGACAAATAGGAAATAGTAATTTGCTTCAATGTGCATGTTCGGTTTGATGTAAATTTATAATAATTGTTATTTGTTGACAAGGTGGAATGTTATTGTTTATATTTCATCTGAGGTTGAAATTTGTATTTTAATAACACCGCGGTAAAATTATGTCTAATGTAGTTTGGTACATAAAAATAGCTGTTGCAAATGGGGAATGAACTAGTTACCACTGTGATATTATGGGTATGCCATTGTAATTAGTGGTATTGTTAAGCCTTTAGACGATCAAAGAAAGGGAGCTTATTTGTTCCCCTTAACCATATAGTACATTGTGCATCTAGGGCCGTAAGAAGGGGATAACTAACGAGAGTCTGTTAGAAGCCCGATGCCGTAGGCGAGGGCTTTTATTGACTCGAGTTTGTTATCCCCTTACTGCCCGTGATACACACAATGTTTTTCATCACATTTGCGAGGAAATTAAATAAAAATTAGACAAAAAGTATACGTATATTTATTTTATTTCCATTTTACATCGTGAATTACCATCAGGTGGGTGTTCATAAACTGAGCGTACGTTGCGATCAGCGCGGGGCAGCTCCGCCGGCTGCGGCTCCCGAGCAGCTCCGCCGACCTGGCGCACTTAACTGCCCGCGGGAGGGAGTGATGGATTGTGTATGGTTTATAACACCCGCTGACGGCGGGGCCCGTAGAGGAGTTAAATCGGCTATAGCTGCTCTATACGCCTGCGTATAATAACACCTTTTCCGAGCAAGTGTGATGAAATAGATATTTTTCAGCAGGCTGTGAGTGTTATTATGTCAGCGAGAAAGTTGCCTCTAATATTAAAATACGGATATTGTTATCATTGTTAAAAGGTTGTAATATTTTTGAACCCTACTATAGCAAGAGTGATGTGCACAGATTTTGTCGAAAATTAGTTCTAATTAAGTTTGAGATAAAATTTAATATTAACGCATATAGCCATGATATTCAAAGTTAACGACAGTCCTCGTGTTTTAAGGTTTTTTAAATAGTTGCTCATTATTCGCGATCTGTTGAAAATTGTTCTTATTTTAGAAAGGCAGACTGGTCGTTTATTCACAATTATCGTTTTATTTATGCATTTAATAGTGCACCTCAGCCTAGCTGAAGCGGCGTGGTTTGTACACATGTAATTATAACTATAATATTATATTATTTTCATACAAAACTGGTGTTTCATTTATGAATTTCTAGCTTCTGCCAGCGACTTCGTTCGCGTGGATTTCGGTTATTTCGGTTGGATTTCGGTTCCCTAGGGAACTTTAAAATTTTCCGGCATAAAATGTAGTGCGATTCCAGACTATAATCTATCTCTGTGCCAAATTTCATCTAGATCCGTAATGCCGTTCTGGCGTGATTGAGTAACAAACATACATCAAACCAAACTTTCGCATTTATAGGATTAGTAGGGTTCCATGCAGGACTTTCTTGAACTTGAAATCTGATAGAGTCATTTTCTCGGCCACCAGAATTGGGTAAATCTTTTGTATTCCAAAGGCTTCAATCGTTAACCTTTTGACCGCCACAGTCGGCTGCAGCCGTCAGCGGTTACAGGGTAAAAAAGTCAAAAGCGGCGGTCAAAAGGTTAAAATACGGTGTCAAAGAATAAAGGTGTGACATCGGTGGCATGCCACGAGCTATGTGGAGGGAGGTGCGTGATTTGAAATCCTCGCGATTCACTCGCAAATGAAGACTCATTCTTAGGTTAAATTTAGATGAACGTCAGTCTATAGGTTGACCGCTTAAATGAGTCTTCGCCCGCGCGGCAATTTCCAGTAAGCGGCTAGCCGCGTGCGACTCGTATTTCCTTCGGAGTCGCTGCCGCGTCAATGGGTATGGTAGGTATATGACTTACCGGAATAAATAGGAATCGCGGGCGGCTAGCCACTCAGTGGAAATTAGGCCTAAACTGCGCTATAGTTAACGAAATATATTTGTATCAATAGAAGCGCTAAGGATTCACTCTCATTTTATCTCAAATAACATATTATCGTGAACTCTCTCGACTATCAACTTTCTAATTAGAAGTATCTACTCGACTATCACGCAAATAATCTCTACCAACCGGATTTAAGCGTAAGTTCGCGACCTCTATTGTGCCTTTCTTAACCTTTTGGCTGCCAAGCATGTCTGAGAAGTAACACGAATTTCAACTTTAAGTCAAGCCGTTGAAGGTCTTTTTTACCCTGTATAGCCTGTGACGCATAGTCGACAACGGCGACCAAAAGGTTAATGATGCGTCTTAGTGATCGATAGCGTCGAGGTTGACGTTGCCTTATGTAGGTAATTGCAATTGACAGGTCACGAACTAGGTATGCCATGCCTATTTACTATGTAATACTAGCTTACGGGTATAAGCAACTTGGTCTGCATGGAAATGTATCTTTAAAATATGACGAATTATTTCCTCAAATAACGGGCTCTCATCGGGCACGCACGAACCTGCCGTTTATTAACCGTTTGAACTTTGGCTGAGTGCGAGTAAGCGTGGCCTGGACGCTGAGTGACGGCTGTAGCCGACAAAATGTATGAAAACGGCACGCCGTAGCGTCAGGGGCACGGAAATCTGCTGCCGGCCATAGCCGACTGTGGCGTTCAAAGAGTAATGTACCAACCCCTTATTTCACCCTTTTAGTTGTTTTAAAAAAAAGGTAGCCTGTGTCCTTCCGTAGTGATGTGCCGTTACCGTAAATTACGAGAACGGAGAGAATTTTTCGGTAACGTTCTCGGTAATGTTCTCCGTAACGGTAATAATCGAGAAAGTAGTTTACGTTTTTAATTTTTCCAACTTTTTTGTAGCGTGATTCTATTTCATTTAGTAGTTATAATCTCCCTAAAAAAATCACAATAATCAGCCTAAAGGAACTCGTATATTACCAAAATTACCGTAAATTACCGGCGTAAATTACCGAGCATGTCCTCCGGAAACGTTCTCAGGTAATATTTCTTGCAAAAATTTTTAACTTCATTCGGTGAAATATTTGGAATCTAATGGGATAAATCAATTAAAATTGCTTTGTTTTGTTAAATGTTTAATATAATATACAAAAAACATTGAATAATCACCCGTTAACATTAAAATAATCATATTTTATATAAAAATGTTAGAAGAGACCTAAATTAAAATGGTAAAATAACGTAATCTAATCTAATGATCAACACTACACTACAATCATTATAAAAATACTTGTAAATAAGCAACTACGTTTAAATAACATAAGCCTGTCTTAATGTCTTTTCTGACATTTGTCCATCCGTCAACCGCTAAGTGCAAAACATTGGATACTTAGTTCGATTTTCTTTGTGATTACGGTATTCATCTGTAGTCTGATCATTGTAGTCATCTTCTAGAAGTGTCGTTGACAGGACTTTACGTGATGGTGGCTTATATTCTGGTTTAAGGAGTTGGAAAGCTTGAATCCATAAAGGATGCTCAAATATGGACAATGGCATGCCGGTTACATAAACAGCTCTAGCCAATGATTTATGGATTGTATTCTGAAACAAAATAAATGTACATTGCGTTAACAAATATTCTTTTTTTTTTATAACTTGTAAGAAAAGTTAAGAAAAATCATGTAAAAAGTTATTATAAATGACTGATATAAAATAAATTATTACCTACCTCGTCAACAGTAGAATCAGTGAGCTGTCCGTTCGAGCGGTTTCATAACCTTTGACTGCAGCTGCTGCTGCTGGATTGTGGTTTTGTGATCCACCCTTTCTGAGTCCCGATTTAATGTCTATAGGACAGTTTTGGCAAATTTTAACTAAATGCTGAGCGAAACGAGTAACATTTTTGGCAGTATATACCTATTTGGTCACAAAACAAACAACTATTTTATCCGTTCACTTTCATTAGATTGTCCAAAATATTCTAACACTTTGCCTTTGGACCTCATTGTTCTACTCTCAAAAAAACGTTTGTATTCACAATAGATCACTTCAAGATGAACTAAACTGTATCATATGACCTGTGCCGTGGGCATACTTTCCCCACCTCGACCAACTGATAAAGGGTAAGGAGAGGACCAAACAGGAACCATTAAAATTATTTGAAATATTGTATGTACTTGGAAATACCGTTTATCCCTAATGGGTTTTTCTACCTGTTAGAATACAATACGACCCTATCTGATTAGCGTTTAGCTGCTTGCAAAATAACGTCCTAAATTAAAATTAACACGAAATGTAATAAAATATCTTAAAAACATACACATTCTAATGTATTGTACGTAAGATGTAAGCCAGCATCATTCTAACTTTAACCCAACCAAATGTACTTGCGGAGAACTTTACCGAGAATTCTCGGTAATTTACGGTAATTTCTCACGATGAGAATTACGGTAACTCCGTAATTTCTCGGCGGCACATCACTAAGTCCTTCCCCAGGGCTCAAACTACTTCAAAATCGGTTTAGCCGTAAATCGCGCAGACATAAGAAAGACATCAACGGGCTCTCAGCGGGCCGAATGAAATTCCCGTATATAAATTTATCAGCACCTATTTCACCCCTCTAGGGGTTGACGTTCTTTAAAAAACCGGCCAAATGCGAGCCGGACTCGCGCACGTAGGGTTCCGTACCATTATCTATAAAAACGGCGAAAAAATCACGTTTGTTGTATGGGAGCCAGAGTATTTATTTTGTTTTGTTTTTTTAGTAGTGTGTTGTTATAGCGGCAACAGAAATACATTATCTGTGAAAATTTCAACTGTCTCTCACGGTTCACGAGATACAGCCTGGGGATAGACGGACAGCGGAGTCTTAGTAATAGAGTCCCGTTTTAACCTTTGGGTACGGAAACCTAAAGAAAGAGCCTATGTCCATACCGCCGCCGCCAAAAGCCACCGAAGAGCCGAAGCCGATCCGAAGCAGAAAGCTACGGCTAGCTGTCAGTGAAGTCCATGTTACTCTAACTAAATGTCAAACTCGCACGTACGTACGGTACTAATTCTTCCGGCTTCCCTTAGGAAATATTTGACGCTTAGCCGCTGTTTCATACCTACTTTCCGTAAACATGAAGTGCGAGGCAGAATTTGAAATATGATCCACCGCTAGTGAAGCGCGCGTCTAAACTAGACTAACACTTCTGCTAGAAGACACCACGTTCCTAGACGAACTTGAAGCGTGCTCACAGCACCAATAGCGCGTTATAAGATAAGATTTTTACGGTCCATTCGGAACGGAAGATAGCGGGCTCTCGGCTCTTCGAGTACGCTTGTAGCGGGTCATGAAACGTTAGGAGAGTCGTAACATGGCTGAACCCTCACAGTGCTGTAATTTGTAAACGATATTGGTTTAATATTTATAGTTCTATGATGGTAACCCGAGAACCATATTTACAGTAACCTACAGTTCGCACGCGAGTTGAGTGCCGTCGAGGTCTGCAGTGAAAGGCGGGTGCAGGTCCCCCCCGCCGCCCGCACGCCTTCCCTATCGTGGGCGGCGGGGGACCTGCATCCGCCTTTTACTGCAGACCTCGACGGCACTCAACTCACGCGCGGACTGTATATGATATGAATGGTCTAAGAAATAATTCTAGTTTTCAAATAATTTATTTCTTAAAAAATATACATTATGATTATGAAATAAGTACCAAATAAATTAATTAAAAAGGTAATTTCAACAAATTATTTACAATATTTTGTAATCTCATACAATGACTAGGTAGTACGTAAACTTTTAGCGTAGCCAAATAAACAATTTTTATAAAATTCAAACAGCTCGAGTTAATTTGGCAAAGCATAGTTCAAATACGTGAATAATTTCAACAAGTACTGGTTTTGTAAAATAAAGTAAGTATATAATATAAATGTTCGCATTATTAAGCTTTTTATTAAAACATATCTGTTTTAAATGTCCGCGTATTTTAAAAAGCAAGTCGCACATTATGTCGTAAAGAGTCGTCGAAAAACGAATGCAGATCAATGGTTAATTAATAGTTAATCCCTAACTAATGATAAATGATTACAACTAAAATTAAGATTACAAAGTAATCTTGTTGCGTACATGCTTTAAGACTTTATACCTAAAGCCTATACAAGTACTGACTCTACTCCTTCTGGATCTTTTGAACTGATGGTTTAAATTGTGAGATGTATAATTTTGCTGACTTCTGAGCCAACATTATGTAACTAGTTGATCAAATTCTAGCGATTGTAGATAGTGGTCATGGTACACCTAATGATACTAAGATGCATACACACTATCATCCAACAATGCATACATTTTATTTTATCATTTAAGTGTGTATGCGCCTCTTTAACAGTTTGACTGCGTCTAACGGCTCTTCTCTCGTATCGTTCAATAGCGATTTTTTTGCAAACATATGAAATTACAATTCAAAGTTTTTTTTCGCATTGAACAATCAAAATGTTAAACCGTAAATTAGAAAGACTAATGTTTTTATTAATAAGAAGATCGGCCCGATTGGTCTTCGTAGTGTTGCGTGCCCGGGGGCGCGCGGTAACCGGGGTAGGTCTGGTTTAGGGCGTGCTGCGCGAAGAAACCAGAGTAGTCCTTTTTAACCTGGAATAAAGTCGATAATCGTGTGTCACATATATTTTAAATTATTTTATATTATAAGTTGTTTCCAACCTGTAGGTAGGCACGAGACGATACGATGGTTCGTAAGATTAAATATCCAATATTTTAAGCACCAAAAACCAGTCAACCAACTGTTGAATTGTCTTCAATCATCAATGATTACTTCGGGAAAATACTCAAACAAGTCCAAATATGGACGTTATGATCAAATCTACAGTAGCGGAATGTAAAGGTTTGTCACTTTTTGATCTAATCTCAAGGGAATTAGGTTCGAAACTGACGAACCTTCATACCGCGGCTATACCTACAAGTCTGTCTCTAGGCACGTACTTATCTACAATTATATTGTAACATACATGCATGTGCCTCTGTTGTATCTATCTGTATATCAGACGTACGACGCAAAGCATTGCATAAAAGTAGAGATGAATATCGCGATATGTTTGATTATGTCTATATTACATGATGTTGAATGTAGCAAAGGAACAACACGTACTACTAACTCCAAGTTATAAGTGCCGAAATCTGTTAATAGAAATTTGACGGGATAAATCGCAAATATAGTAGGAGATATTTCTTAGAATAAAGTGCATAATGAACATTTAGGACTTGACCTGCAAATGCATCTGCAAATTGTTAACAGCGCTTCTATTCGGGAACGCTATGTGATTCTGTAGCGAATCGTAAGCCCGATTTCTCATCTCGCTCTTACGCATTACGCGTCGTGTGGAAGAGTGAGATGAGAAATCTGGCTTACGAGTCGCTTCAGAATCACTTAGCGTCCCCGAATAGAGGCGCAGATCCTATAATTCGGTGCTGATGTGTGATTAAGCTTTACACGGTTTGTTTAGCCAATATACACACATACGAGGTGCCGTTCCATCAAGTAAATATTACTTACAGTGACATGACATGACAAGATTAGAATGGAGGATATTTTATTATTATATTTTACAATTCCTTTATGATAGAGCCCATCAGAGAAATGGTTTGGGCATCAAAAAATCTGGCACTAGTGTTACTCATATTCATTATATCAACATAAACATCTCTTATTGGTTTTATTACGCCGAGATGTCGTGCGCCGTCTATTAGACAAGCGACGATTATCACGCAGTTTGGGCAGAATTATGCATCTACTAGAGGTATGGCCAGGCTTCTGTAGGAACCTCCACCCAAAACGAATCGAATAATGGGAGGCAACTAATAATTTTCGTCCATTTAGCACATTAATTATTCCAAGCTATGTCTATACGTCATCTGAGATTTAACCGCCGAAGTATTATCGAGAAAGAGACACACGACCCAAGCGTCGACACTTACAACTGTAGGTATAAAGCTTGTACAACGCCTACACCCTCTTCATGGCGATAAGCTCGCCAAGCGAGTATTGCCGCAGCTAAAATAAAAACAACGGTTGCGTTCAAAAATATTACTCCGATAGTATTTTGTTGAGTTTCCATTTGCTTGGCTACTTCTTCTCTTCTTTCTATCAGGGGACCAGCACCACATGCCTACTGCTTGACTGTCGTTTAGTACCTACGCCTCTCGTGCCCCTTGAAAAGTAAGAACTTTTCCAGAAGGTAAGGGTGCACTAAATGAATCAAAACTGCGGGCTGGGTGTAATAAGTGCAGAGTAGAGTTGATACTTCTCAGTTATTATATTACAAAAATTTGGGAACTCTGGCCCTCAATTCTCGATACATTCGAGATAATGTCGATTGCGGGACTAAACGTCAGATTCATACATTTGTGTCAAATGACTGTATGCACTGACGTTTAATCTCGATTGTGAGATTATCTCGAATGAACCGAGAATTGGGGGCCTGCTGCTCAATTACGTAACATAAATTGGTATCGCTTTCGCGAAAACTAAACCAATTGTACAGTTATTTACATGGAGTGATGACTAAATTGGTTTGCATTTCGAGCCAAACCGATACCAATTGTGTTGCGTAATTGAGTTGCTGGTCTTATGTAATGAGACATATTCAGTGTAAAGCGCATTATAGGTACGAAATGATATTTATTTACAACATGCGTTTTGTTAATTAATGTGTCGACATACCTACTTAATTAAAGTTGATAAAAACACATTTTACACAGTCGATAAAATTGCGAAGCGGTCCTCGTATTGGTAATGTAACGTTATATTTAATAATATTTGTTATTCTCTTGCTTGACAGTAAATTATGCTCATTTTTAATGATACATTGAAGATCATAAATCATAAATCATAAATCTTTATTGCATGAAGTAATGTGTAACAAGGTCTTAATGTGTAGTCAATAGTTCATTATTTCACCAAAGAGGTATACAATTGATCAAACATGAGATCCGCAAAATTAACCCGCTGCATTAACCAAATCTAATAATCCAATTAAACCTTGACTCGATGCCATCATTAAAGATTTATTATTAGGTAAATGGTAATAATAATGTACTTTTTTTATCTCGACATTCTTGTTAATATCCATGAATAGGTAATTATATCTTAGTAATATGCAGTTTAAACTTGTGTGCGTTTATCGATTCTTTGACGATAAAGCACTTTACTCGTCGACGAAGCCTCGTCTACTGCATAGAAAATAGTATTTACAATCCCAGGATTTTGTGACTGGTTTTGTATGAAAAATCCCCATCATCCCGAAATTCCCGGAACTGCCCCATAGTCTCTCGTCTCGGCCCGAGCTTTCTCCTAAGGCCCTAACATGCAAGACACAATGATCAGTTAAACCGTCTTATCTCTAAATGCGTCTCTCTCACATTAGTGCCGACGAAAGAGATAGTCATAGAGATAAACGAGTGTAACTTATCCCCGTGTCGCAGGTACAATCTAGATCGAACGATTATCTATAAATCCCAGCCCGAAGCATCAACTAGGTAAGTCATTTACGTCGCTGGAACTATCATCCGTGTGTGTCTAGTTTTAGTTAGTGTTAGTGACGGTACCTTGCGCGGCCTGCAGGCGGGCCCCCTTGCAAGTTGCACGCGGGCATCGTTCTCGGCAGCCACGGCCTCCCGCACGTTCTGCGGGGGCCACTTCTGATCACCACGCATGTTCACTCCTCCTGTTAAACATGTATTTTTAATACAGGTAGCAAATAAATAGCGATCGGGTATGAAGCCCAGAACTGTATGGCGGCTGCGAAACTGACAAGGAATCATTAAATGAAGTAAAAGTCACGTTTCTCTAACCTGTTCCGACCCTTGAATTTTAATTCACCATTCCTTGAATGTAAGAGCGTTTTCAAATTATCCGATACGATATCGGTGTCGGATGCTGAAAACCGGTATCCGATATCCGATACCATGTGGTGCCTTCACATATGTCCAATAATATCGTTCCGATTTGGCAACCACCGTCCGCCGGATCGATCACGCACACACGAGAGAAGATGTATCTATAGATGCAAGCATTATCGTCCGATAGGTCACGGGGGTCCGACAGGGCCGTCAACAAATCAGGGTCGGATCCGATATCCGATATCGGATCCGAAATCGGATCCGGATGTGAAAGGCAGGTACCTATTTTACATATTTACTTGCCCCAATATAGGACGGGCGTCCGACACCGATATTATATCGGATAATGTGAAATCTAAGCGTCATTGTGGCGATGATAAAAGCTAAAACGGTAGGTACCCTCATTTACATTGATTGCCAGTTAGTACAGTTGAACAAAGTTTCTGTATTCACATTTACATAAACAGCAAATATCTAACTGCCAGGTTGACTAGAAATGGGCATCGATAGAACAGAGTTTCTGTTCCGTTTCTACTTTATAAAAGGCTGTTGAGAACTAACATTTATAGTAAAACATGTAAAAACTTTATACATACTTAGTAGCCTTTAATAGATAGGGTACATGTTTTCTGTATCGTGTAAAGATGAATTAAATTTTAATAATGTTGGTGATGGCTTCTTTTTACTACGCACTATAAAGTTACTGGGCACGAACTTAACGAATACAAAATAAGAACTTACTACTTAGTAAGGCTTCCCATATTTAAATAAATTCCAAATAACAGACACTTTCTATATTTTTTACATTTGACACCGTTAAAATTGACATTACAAATAGCTTTTTTATAAGTAAATTGCAAGTTTTAAAGAAGCTAATAATACATTTTCAGAATTTGGCTTCGTAGCAACTTTTACTTGCAACCGTTGCGAGTAGAATTTTTAATTTTAAAAAGTGTCCCTTCAGCAGGTATCAGCATAGGCAGCAGCAGCTATTTTTAGCAGGTTAAATAGGTATCTACTTGTAAAAATTGTAAATGGAAATTCAAGCGTCCAAATAATTAATGAGATAAAAATATGAGCCACTACTACCTACTAGCGGCAGGAACGTACCTACTCGTAAACCTCCGTGCTTCTGTTGATAATGGAATCTTTTACGTGCAGTCACTTCCCTAAAGCATCAACGTGATATAAACCGCGGCATAAAATGCACAGGAGCAATTTTAAAAACAATATACCGGCGTTAGATTGTAGGAATGACCCCTGCAAAGTATTTTATCATGTGAAAGAAACCGTTTCTACACGACAATGAAAGTTTATATACCTATACAGACTTACCTAAATATCACATATTTTGTTAAGATTACTTATACGTGCAGCGGCCCAAGCAAGGTAGACACACGGATAAGTTAAACCGTCCTATCCCTAAGTGCGTCTCCCTCACACTAGTGCCGACGAAAGAGATAGTCAGAGAGATAAACGTGTTTAACTTATCCCCGTAACTTGGCATGCTAGGGCCGCAGAAGTCGAAAGATTCTTCTCATTCTATTTATTACCCGTAAGTATCGTAAGATAAATGAACAGCTAAAGATTCTGACGCCGGGTGCCCAAAATATTATAACTACCTCGTGTTCCTAGTCATGAGTACTACATACATACATACATAGCATCACGCCCGAAATTCCTAATGGGGTGGGCAGAGCCACAAGACTACTTGTGGCCACGTTCGATTAATTAGTCCTAAGATGGTATAATGAACCGTATGGTGACAGGTGATCAGTCCATCGCCCATTCAGATAGTCCACCATGTTGAAGAGGACCCGTCCCTTAGTCGACTTTTACGACATGCCAGGATGATAAGCATCTGCACGCATTCTATGCTATTTCTTCACTCCCAGTGCAGCAGAGGAGAACTAATAAAGTTTCAAAAACAGGGTTATCCCTTTGAATGGGCCGTCAATGAAAACGTATGCCTCGCGATCATTCTAGTATCAGACCTTGGTAAGACGCTGCAGCGGGCTGGCTCGAGAACACCGGTGACGGCTTCTGGTGGACCGGCGTTTGCTGACGTAGAGTTATAGTCGCCGGCGGCGGCTCGAACTGTCTTTGCGGTGACTGGTACTCGTAATGAGGCGGGTACTCAGGCGGTGAGTACTGCGGGGGTGCGTAGTCAGGCTGCGAATACTGCTGCTGTTGAGGAGTATACTGCTGCTGAGAGTACTGCTGCTGCGGTGGGTACTGCTGCTGTTGCTGCGGGTACGATGGCTGCGAGCCGTACGTCTGAGAAAAAGGATTGGCAGTTAGGAAATCAAGAACGAGCCAAAATATTGAAGTGTTCAAATTATGACAAAAGCATTAATAATCATGATAGTTATAGAGTTGAATAAATACCCAAAAAAAATTTACGCATTCAATCAGAAATAGCTTTGGCCTGACGTTTTATTAACCAATTCTTTATTTGACATCTACGATGATTGTAATTCATTGCAACACTACCTTGGCATGCTAATTCCAATTGATTATAACAGATGCAGAAAGCGATACCCAACAATAAATTAATGCCAAACTCACCGTGTATGAGATGGGATGGATGTAATGAAATCATAATTAATAATGAAGAATGCGTTGGCTCAATCCATACAGAAACAAAACAAGTTATGAGTTCTAAATGTGTTTAAACATTTCTAAACCTAAGTATTAGTTAGTGATGAGACAGAACTAGACGACGTCGATGGCTGCGTTGCGATACCTGAGGAGAGAGGGGGGCTGGTACGGGGCCCCAGCGGGAGCTAGGCTGTTTGTAGTTTTGGGCCACGCCTGGGGACTGCGGGCCTAGCCCGTACGGCGGCACTGGGGATGCGGTGACGCCTGGTCCCACGGGGATCAGCTTACTCAGCCCAGTGGTTTCCTGGCGCTTCCCGTCACTGTACGCCGGCTGATGAGAAGGCTGTTGGTGCTGCTGCTGGTACTGCGGCTCCTGGTATTGCTGCGGCTGGGGGCTGTGGTATTGGGTCTGGGGTTGGGGGCTACGGTACTGAGATGGCTGCTGTTTTGCAGCCGGGGTATGTTGCGCGTTGTATGCGGGACTCTGCTGTTGAGTGAGAAGTCAATATTGTGGAAACTTGTTTATTTGAGGGATTATCAACTGCTATTCATAAAAAACGTATCAAAAGAAGCAGTCTTAAAGTCCGTTAATACTTAAGAGAAAAGAGTAACTTATGTACAATTATATCGTGAATAATAATATTATGCATGCAATTTATCATTGTTTCGCGCGACCACACACAATCTTCTAAGTGCATTTGTGCAAACCGCATACGAAATGCGAAAATGCTATATACATTGTGGCGTCATTCCAGTTTCCGTAAGCTTGTGTAGGGTAGGGTAGCGTGTGTGAGTATTACATTAAGTTAATGTTTTGATTACCTGTTGCTGGTGTTGCGACTGGTGGTAGCCGTTGGTTTCTGGCAACGGTGGCCACACTACTTTCTTCTGACCTGAAACAACAGCCCAGATTTCAGATATTCGTCTCTGGTCTAAGTTCGTCAGATTCAGACCAAGATTCGAGACATTATACCTCTATGACTTTAAAACATGAAAATAACAAATAACTATATTTGAATTGCTTCCTAGTTACAATGAGTACAAAGTCGCTATTTTTACTTCGTTTTCTGATATTCATGCTAAGTCTGTTGGCAGGTTGATGAAGCGTTTATTATTTGCCAGAAAATCGCAGTGTTTTACGCGATTTTCTAATTTATCTCCTGGGGTTTATCCACCTTAGTAAAAATTCTTGAATTTCAAATATATCTTTAGAAACAATCTCAGTGGTACGCGATGGTATCTGAAAGCATTACAGTATTCAACACTTTGAACTTATTACGAGATGCTTTAAATTAGTTTGGCCACCAACCGCTTGGACAGTAGCCAGATCATCGAAGAAAAATAACGAATTTCAGAGAAACACAGTCGTCTCAGAAACACAATAATAACCAACATCATGATTACTCATTTTGAGATACTATCAGTAACGTCAATACAGAAGTAATGATCTAACCAGATCTTGGTCGATCTAGCCCGTTATTGCTGATAATCAAAATTTTCTAACATATTGCCAATATAAGATTTGTATTAGGGATTAGTTCCAATTTCTACGAATTAAAGAGTTTCTTACAAATTTAGACAATTAACGTTTTAGTTTTAGGTTAATTGTTGTAGTTTTTAATTTGTATTTTAAGTTTATTAACAAATATGTTTTTTTATTGAAAAGTAAACATGTAATTGTCCAAGAAAGGAATAAAATTATAGAATCAAATTGAAATCAGTTTAGCGTACTTTAAACACGATCATTAACTTCGTTTTAATAATCAAATTTACTTAATTGGAGATTGTTTTGTTTAGTTAGACACTTTTGAGTCCCAAATCTAGTTCAGTAGGATAATGCCTTTGTAATGGGTATAGAACGTAATCTATTTAGAAAGAGAAAGAGTCTAAATCCGGGTTTAAAAATATTGCTTTATAATTACTGATAAAATGAGTATCATAATAATTAATTACTTTGCATACAAAATAATAAAAGATTGACCGAACGCTTAGCGTAATTATTCCAATGTCAGACTACTAAGCGTGAAGTTGCTGGTTCGATTACAATCAGAGTCAGACACTTGTATGAGAATACGAGAACTCTATTATTGTGAAGTCTAATTTTTTTGTTAGATTTTGTGTTTTTAAAAAGACTATGATCTTATTTCGCACTCGTATTTTTTCACAGATCAAATATCCTAAAGACTGGTGTTCTTACCTCACTTTTACTAACAAATAAAGCTGCCAAACATGCGGGGCGCGCGGGGTGTTTACCCCGCCGCTTATAGTTTTTTGCCTCTAATGTTGTCAGCGGGGGTCGTCCGGCAGAGTCTATTGCATATTATGGGCCGTGTATTTTTTATTTTCTGATATCTACCTGATATCGGAAAACAAACGAAATAAATATACCTTTAAAAGGCATGCGAGCGATCTTAAACAGTGTAAAAAGTTTATATAATGCGCTTTGTAACAGTAATTTTCTAGAATATGATAGCAATGGAACTAAGGTTTAACATGTAACCGAATAAAATATGCACTCTAATTAAAATCACTCAAAACGTACAAGAAAACCGTTTTGCACCTATCCATCCACAGCGGCCCTAGCATAGCTGACACGGGAATATTTTAAACCCGTCTTATCTCTCTGACTGTCTCTTTCGTTGGCACTAGTGTGAGAGAGACGCACTAAGAGAGAAAACGGTGTTAACTTATCGTCGAGCTTGCTAAGGCCACTGGGAATAAGTTCGTATAATTAAATTATCTCACCTATATATTTGTGGCCTATTTTCAAGTAACGTAAGAAAACTATACGAGTTGGTTTTAGGAAGCTTTGTTGTTAGTGTAACAGTTTATTGGTTTCTGCCTTAACTTTGGGTGTGGGTTGCAACGCTGCATCGAGTTTCAATTTCGAAAATTAATACTTTGTATAGTACAAACTAAATTCATAAACTATTGTTACATTTATAATATTGTGTTGTGTAAGTAGGTATATGGTTTAAACTACAAGTAATACAGAAAGCTGTTACATAATTATTTGCAAAAACCGAGCGATCCCGGCGACTCCTACATTTGGCATTTAAACCTTTCTGTATGTTGTAATACTTAATGAATCTCTGTTGCTCTTTCACATCTATACAGTAAAAATATGCGCGGACTTACATAAAAAAAATACAATCGCGACAAATTGAGAACCTCCTCTTTTTTAAAGTCGGCTAAAAATAGTGACCGCTGACAACTTATGTTGCGTGAATTATTAAATGTAAAAAGACAGAATTGTTAAAAGAAACTTGATACAAAACTGGGCCTCGCTTACGCATAACGCATCGTGCGGAAGAGTGGGATGAAAATCTCGCTAGCGCGTCGCTACAATATCGCTTGGACGTTCCCGAATACAGGTGCTGGGCAGTTGTAAAACTGATAATCCACCGAGCTACTAACGCTCCCACAATGAGGACACTTTCACACTTAAACGACCAGGTGCTCTGGAGATCCGAGGATTTGTTTTTTTAACCTTTTAACCGTCTTTAAATTGTAACACGAACAAAATCTTTAAGTCATTTGTCTTAATTAATAATACCACTCCAGCGAAATGAGCTGGATATTTTGTGTCCTATTATTCAGGTAACAGCGGTTAAAGGGTTAATTCGACTGTGCAATTTCTAAGAAATGTCATGATGTTTCTCAATGAAAGACTTTCCTTGGAACAATTTTTTTGTATAAAATTTATTTCTTGTCATCTAAAATTTAATAAGCTTCAATTCTCTCCTAGCACTCATTTCTATGAAATAGAGAGTCTTCGAAAAATAGGCCAAAGTCTGCGAATTAGGGTATGTTTTTAGTCCTGGAAATCGGAATAGTAAAAGGCCCTTCAAATACGTATGTATTTATACCGAATTTCATTACTGTCGGTCGAATTTCAACCTCAAAGTCTAATAGTACATGGAGCCAGGTACAAATTTAGTCGATCAAATCAAATCTTATTCAGCAAATTGGCCGCCTGTGGGCTCTTTTATTGATCACATGAATAAATTAAAATGGGTCAAATCTACCAGCGCTTCGGACAGTACCATCGTTACTGAGAAGAAGCACCGCAAGAAACTCAGCAGAAAATCATCTTTTTAATTCAAAACATTGATTTTACATTATAAAAACACTCAAATATAATTAAATAGAAACATAACAAGGTAATAAAGCAATTAATTTAAAGTAATCATTTCCTCTCGGACGATAACTCGTAAAATGCTTCAAGAATCGTATCATGAAGCCTTGTTAACGTCAGCTGCGGTTTCGTGAATGGGTTGAGGCTTGAGCAGCGGTAAACTCCCAACAACGTAGAAAATTTTTTTTGGTCAGATTACAGCTAACTCAATAACTTGACGAAAAAAAGTCTGATGACTATTAAGAGGTGGATGTACGTCAGCTGGTCACCAGAACATGAAAGCTGACGTGTAATCCGCTACTTTATAGTCAGCTGACTTTTTTTCACGTGCTTGGGAGTTGACCGCTGCTCAACCCACCCACGGAACCGCAGCTGACGTTCACAAGGCTTCATGATAAAACTCTCTACAGAATTTTTAAGAGTTATTGTCCGAGAGGGAGATCGGTCATGAAAATCTAGTGCTGGCTCAAGGACTATAAAATTACTGGGTTAATAAATTAAAGACATGCGGCAAGTTTTGACTATAAAACGAATACAGAGCCTCTATTCCGGTAGTGTATTCTAAGTGATACAGAAACCGATCGTTACAATGGTAACGAAATGATCCTTTGCTTTGTCACTTTGTTTTCAATGCAAACTTTGCAGAGTAAGATAAAGATAAAGCAACATGATATTACCATTCACTTAGCCAATTTCGAATACACACGCCCAGGTATGGCATGATAGCTGTTGTTTTTGACATAAAACGCCACTAACACTATTTCTTTTACAATATTGCCAAGCGGTTGTAACTCTAGCTGTGACACTGGTCAGTTAATTTAAATCGAATTAATTTGTATGGTCTTTGGAACGTAGGTCTTTAAAGCAGGAAGCTTACTCACAGCTAAGTCTGGACAGCTAGGCACGCGCCGCCACTGGCCGGTCTGAACTACGTGTGACTACTTGGCCCCGGAGCCAGGTGGGCGCAAATATCTACCGCATATTATATTTTGAGAAGGCGCATTTTTAGGACACGGCTCGTTGTCTCCCTCTCTCGATGACGGGCTCGACGAAATGGACACACCTCCCACGGGTGACTTGCATGTTGCAATGTACTCATGCAAGTTGGATATTTACAAATACTATACTGAAAAAACGGAGCTACGCAAAGTACCAATTTGGCTTGTCTAAAAATATTACGGCTACATACTACCGAGATTTATGTATAAAGTAAAGTACAAGTTGATAAAATTATAGACATGTGAATATTGTTCAATGCTTTCGGTTATTAATAACAACTGACATATTAATTTCTTAAGGAGCGTCTCATTTAATGTTAACCTTACCAACACTTAACAAGTATGTTATTTTAACATTAGCAAAGTTAGTTATTAATGCGTACATAGTACAAATTTGTTATTTGTAACTAACTTACTTAGCAAGATACAAAATACTTACTGGCTGCATAGTTATACGGAGTCTTCGTTTAAAATTACCTTAGCGATCGGCTAAGTACCAACTTTAAATGAGCTAATTTAACCAACTTTCACTGAAAATGTAACGTAAGTATTGTTCTATTGTATTTTAGCAAAAAGCTTTGCAGGCTCTGTCCGGATTAAGTCGCTTAATAATAATATAAAGTTATCATTTATAATCAGCCATTCGATTTAAACATACCATCTTCAATTTATTCAGTAAGATGAAAAGAAAGAAAGTAGGAAGATGACAAAGAATATTGTGAATTTATATTATGTTAAAATACTGATAAAAGTAATATCATTAATACTTTGACTAGGTATCTGAATAATAAGCCAAACAGGGATCGTATTATGAGCTCTTAATTCCAGGCAGTTTCCGCAGTAAACTGAGCTGCCTGAGAAATGCATTTATGAGCACACTAAAGAGGCCGGCCTTAGTGCGCTCATAATACACATTTTCCAGGCAGCTCAGTTTTCGGCGGACTCTGCCTGGAATTAAGAGCTCATAATACGACCCCAGGTGTAATATTTGCGTAGAACAGTGTTTTCATTTTTATTGCGACCGTAGTTGGAACATTGCCCAAGATCTGACTAATCCTGTTTGTCATATGATATTTCCGTGCAATTTTATTAACCTGACAAGAACAGTGCAATGTAAAAATATTATAGCTTGTCGCACGCCGTTTGAGCGATATGGTTCGTTTCATATGGCAAAATGCCCAGTAGTCCATCATAAGGGATCTATAAGTACTATCAGAAATCTGTTTCGTTTAGCATTCCCTATTGACGAATAAAACTGTTAGACTGATTAATCATAACCATTGTAAAATACGGTTTCTCTTCCAAACGGCATCTAGATTAGAACCTTATATGTTAGTAGCATATGGTAAAAAGTATTCTGGTAAGACGGTGAGGTTAATTATTTCAGCATAATGTATAGTATAATACCTAAACATGTTTCGATGATTAAGTCGTGATCGCAATTATTATGCCTCTTAAGGCGCACGATGCACATGCGTTATAACGGGCTACATAATATAGCAAATTGGCCATCGCTGGTCAATTTATTATGAACTCGTTTAAGATAATTATCATTCGGCCTCTCGTGGAAATTCTTTTTAGCGTGTGGAATATATTTTTCGCTTAAATTGCATTAAACGGTAATGCTTCGTAAGTCACTCCACATTTACACTTCTTGTCGCATAACCAGATACGAGTTAGGTACAGTCGAGGCCATAAATACGTTACGAAAGGGGTAAAAATAAGGCTCTTACGCCCTTGACAATAAAGTCGTCTTCACATATTTTTGAACACTTTGTCCGCGTTGATATTTTTGACCTAGAATGCACCTTTCGATTTTAAAGGAGCTGGTGAAACTCATAGTGTCGTTTGATTTTGTCTATTTTTCGTTTGACCTCACACGTAGTCAACACAGGCCATCAACAATATCGCAACATTAGCCCAAGTGTTAACCAGTAAATACCAATTTGTCAGTCGACGTTTTTTCAACGACCGTTAAAATTAGACGTTGATTCATGAAGTGTGCTTCGGGCTCAAGAATAGACTACATCGGAAATAGGTAGTTGCGTCAATGAGAACATTTTATTATTTCAAAAGAACAGATCTTTACTATTCGATGAGTGTTTACCTCACCTGGTTGCTAGGTCTTAAATCTTGGCTCTAGTGTGTAAACGGTGCGGGTATAAAATTAGCTATTTTAAACGAATGCTACTAGTCGTGTTTGACTGCGGTGTCTTGCTGTGGTAATATTTCAATAGCTTATTTTATAATAATTATTTTTTAAGATTTGAAAAATATGATATATAATTATTGAAACAAAATAAGCACAACCAAAATATTTTACACTAGTGGACTTCGCCCGCGGTATTTTCCATACAAACTTTATCACCCCTTTTCACCCCTTTAAGGATGGAATTTCAAAAAATCCCTCCTTAGTCCACCTCTAGGGTACTCGAGAAATGTTGCCTCCAAATTTCAAACCTCTAGGACCATTCGTTTAGGCTGTGCGTTGTCCTATAAGTGAGTAACGGCACTGTTTTATATGTATTGATTAATTGATTAATGATTCATGGCAAAAAATATAAACGTACCGTTGTCATTGCTAATAAACTTATCTTTATTAAAAAATTGCACTGAGAATTACTGTGGGCAAGGCAAAATTCACACGACAAAGATTACACTTGAAGCAAATAAGACTTTACCGATAATCACTGCCTCTGGCATGTCGGTAGTCGTTATTCCCTCGTTGTCGTTCGCGAACTACCAGAAACAGCAGGTACAAACACATATGCCACAAAAACCTGTTCTTTGCCAAATTCTTCTCACTAATGAACTACACAACACGATCCGTCACCAGTACCGAATGTCACAACATTGACAAAGGAAGGTCTCGGACACCAAATATATTCGGGCATTACCCCTTTTGAAAATAGTACCATTGTCTCCATTCATTAATGTCTCAATGATTAATCACAGACACGCTTCTGCTTTCATCTTTCGCTCTATCAGGCAAACTAATCGCGATACGCCTATTTTCGTATATCATCGATTGTAAAGATTATAATGCGATTCCTATTAAACTGGAGAATACCAAAACTGACATCTTTTGGTGTTTAGTTTCAACATGCTTTGCAAATCTGGCTATTATTATATAAAGGAACTCAATGGGTTAAAAAAAACGAGATACAGATTTTTAATGAATGTTCCTGATAAATGTTACTCGGATAAGAATGTAAAGATTATAAATGAATCATCATTTTCATGCATGGAATGCAAAAAAAGACATTGAAATGATAATTCTACTTAATAGCTGAATATGTAACTTCGGCAATGGTTTCAATGATATTTATCAATTTATAGAAACCGTTGTATACCTCGTGTATCATCGGAAGAGTCCATTAATTGATAATTTGAATAGCCTGTAGCGTTTAGCTGTCCATCCCAGCTGTGGGCAGACCCCATACGTTGAGGAGGCCAGCAGAATTCGAAGCGATGGCTGGCACGGACTTTGATGGCCCTTATGGCTTGTGTTCGGGTGGCAATAATCTCTGGCAATGCGGGGTCGGTTAGAAAGCATTAGTAAGCAGTCTGGGTGTTGTTGACTTGCCAAAATTATGTTCCAATATGCTGGCACAAAAATATTGTGATTTGGCCTGTATTTGGGCTGCATATTCGGCGGAAACGGTTTTTCAAAACTCCCGAATTACATTAGAAGTTTTACCTTTTGGTCAAATTGCCAAGGACTCCAGTATAGAACAATACTTCTAGAAACAAGATAGCGAACTGGGGGCAATTGTTAAAAGATTTTTTTGAGCTCAAATTAATTTGATATTATTGAGCGCTCCAGTGATTTCACAACGGTGGAATTATGAATTTCCACCAGAGTTAAGTACTCATGTCATAAAACACATGTATTAGGTCTTGTCTTTTGTGTATACATATAAAGGTTAGGTTAGATTCATTGAGTGTGACTTTTCTCAAGGACATATTGTTATTTTATAAGCCTCACCAGGATGTCTGCGTCCATGCTCCTCTTCCTCGAGTAGGCGCAGTACGGCGGAGTTGGCCAGGTTGCCAGGCTTGTCCGTGGTGGGGTTGCTAAAGTCGATCCTGCAACAACGACAAACATCAATGAACCTTCCTTGTACGAGTATATGACAATGAAAATGAAAATATTTATTTTGCAAGTAGGCCACACGGGCTCTTTCACATGTCTGAATCTACCAGCGCTTCGAAAGGTGACATGTACTGAGAAGAAACGCCGCAAGAAACGCAGCAGTGAGTCTTTTTTCAACTTTAAAATTACATATAACTAAAACTAACATAAAAAGTGCAACAAATAAACCTAATGGGCACAAATTAATTATAGTATACAACTAATGAGAGAGATGTATAGTCTCCGCGTCTGAACAAGTAAATTTAAGTGGATTAGAGATGTATAAAGTCTCCAATAATATTAAAACAGAGAAAACATCTAAATTGATTGATCTAGGTTACATGGAGATGTAGACAGTCTCCATGGTCAAGTCCAGTCTCCATGGCTACTAGTTAGTAGCTAAGGTAAAGACGTGTTTGCATAAGGTAAGGTAAGACGCTCAGTAAGGACGTTGTATTTCAATTCCATCTCGTTGTCAGTAACAAAATCGTACTTAACCTATTTCAAATTATTATGTCCGACATATCTAAATACATATATAGGTATCTAAATCGGATTCAAAATGCAACATCTGCTAGGAACTTTATTAAACCTTAAAGTGTCATTGTGTTTATTTTGTTGAAATGAGTCATATGTTTTTAATTAACTATTGTCATCGCGCCAAACATTCAAATGTACATGTTAATTTAATTATACACGAGACCAATCGCCACAATATGATGGCAGTAAAATTGATATACTTAATTAAAACACGACAGTTTACAAATATATTAAGGTTGCGGTAAATTCAGGCAAAAGTCATGTTAGTAAAATAATGATTGAATTATACGTTCTACGTACTAAAGTAGGTACGTGAAACGTGGTTATCGATTCAATATCCCAAGTCGCGTAATTTGTATATTAGTCAAACGTACACAAAATCGTTTAACGGAATCGATTTAATAAAATGAGATTGATTGATGAGATTTTTACATCACGAGTGTAGTTAAGATATACAAAATAAAATATAAAATATGGTACATTTGGGACATCATAATGTAGCCCGAAATACAAATCATACCTATCCAAATCTGTTAAATGAGGTTTAAAGGGTTAAAGAATTATTATAATAATTATTATTAAACTATTAAATAAAGTCTGAACATATATCCGACGTGCATGTTCAAATCAAAATTGAAACGCAGTTTGGTTATTTTAAAACTTAAGTTTACTATAGCTTCTTTTCATTTAAAGTTCTGGACGCATCCTCTTTAGAAGTCGTCCTACAGCCAAGTCAGAAAAATGATCGTAAAGAAAGACGCACAACTTGTAGTTATGACTCAATAATAAGAAAGAGGCGAATTAGACTTATTTCAAGTGATAAGCAAATGTGTTATTGTAATAGTATGATTTTGAAAATGAGGACAGAGGCTATAGAAATTGGTAGTCAAGGAGATTTTCCAAAAAATAAGTCGTGTTTTTATCAAGGAAAACTGATTTATTTCAGCTCGAATATACCATCGATATATAACCATTCTATTTGATGAGTATTACCACTTTCCCAAGATTTTCATTGGTTTAACTGAAGAAAGAAGTGCGCAGTTATTCTGTTATACAAACGCAGATACTTTGACGTGAGAACGTGCCGCAAAAAATGAAGTGTAGCAAAGTGAAAGAGCTGGGTTCCCTATGCTAAATGAATTTCATTTTACCTCTATTGACTATGTATGTTACGTACAAATAAAAATATAAGTAATTTATTCTAATTGTAAGTTTTTTACAAAACCTATTGTTTATTTGAAATGTATATAGGTACATATCTATACAATTTCAAAATCAAATTTACAACATAAGCAATGAAGTATCATTAGCGAACAATACCTTGTTGTGTTTACCTTTTGCAAGGTATGGTTAATCATTGATGTAAATGAGAAATAAACATGGGCCCAGAACTGCGCCCTGTGGAACGCCACTGCTTATTTTAGAACCAGATGACCTAATACCATCGATATCCACTTTTGGAAACTATCACTTAAATACGATTCCAGAAGGCTGAATTAAAGTCCTTTTACCCTTTAATGACGCAGTTTCCTTAATAATGTATTGTGATGAACGCAGCTAAACGCTTTGGATAAATCACAAAAGATGCCTGGCGCATCCTGTGATTCTTCCCAAGCTGCATAGACATATTTGACAAACTTTAAACCAGCATCCAGCACGCGTAATTGAACGACCTTGCATGAATTCATATAATTTACTATGCCTAAGTTCGTTACGACAAAAATAGGCTTTTAGTTGAGCAATTATAATTATAGACTAGGTCTCCTATTTTTAATTGATGTTTAGTGATTTGGAATGGGCGTTTACCTGTTTCCCTATTGATAATTTGTCAGGCTGTTTTAGGAACATTTACGACCTCTATTTTGTATTTATATATTTACATTTAGCCTCTTCCATTACAGGTTGTTTAAAAGCATTTGCGTACGCTTTTAAACTACCTGGAATATGCTTGAACATATTTGACAATATATTTGACAGTGTTATAAGATCTTTCTTCATAAAGCGCATACAACCTTTGTCTGCTTTTATAGATCCTATATATGATGAGATAGGATCAGTTCTTACTTGGAGCCAACTACTGGACATTTAAAATAGTATAATACATATTGTTATATCCACGTTGTTTTGCATTATTACCTACCTAATACCTACCTATTACTTATTAATTTTTTACAATATTTACAGGTCTTTCAACAAAGTTTCCTTTTTTTAATGAATCTATTAACAACAAAACTTACTCTAGCTTTAACACCTTTTTTGTTCATTAAGCTTCGAAACAAATCGTTGTTACGTTTAAACGATAAAGTTAAAAAGTTCGCAAAATTAAAGTTTTCTTAAAAGAGGAGATAACACAATATTGAAAGTGCAACATTTTTGTACTGCAGCTTTTTTAATTAAAACATTCCGTGTGTTATTAATTAATTTCAGCGTGACCAAACGGCACTTTAAAAAGATGGCTAACAAACAGTTGCTTAGGGATAAAAAGTACGGAGAAAATTTGAGAATTCTTTGGCAAGAGTGTTGTTAAAAATTTTGATTACTAAATATTCAAATCTGTTACTGATTCATTTCAATCCATTCCACTACAGGGAAACTTCAAAATTTTTACTCCATTTCACCGGATAATGCGCTAATCTCATGCCTTTGCTAAATATCTACAAAAAATCATAAGACGCCACTCTTCTAGCGCATTTTGAAAGAAAAGATCTTCGAATTGATCTCTAAACGTAGTTTATTAATTTTACGTAAGCTTGCAGGGAGTATAGAAAATAAGGAACCAAAATATTACGACAAGAGGAAATTAATTTGTTTTTGGTTGACTTAACCAACTAATTTGTAACGCGCCGAAGCATATACATCACCACTATAATCAGCTGATATTAAAAACTGCCGTGTTGGAATAATTTATATGTTACTGTTCCAACTTCATAAAGATTTATGTGAACAACTTTATTGTCGTCTAAGAATCGTAAAATATAGGTACCGTAGTAACAAACAACCTCACCATTGTAAATGTCAAGTGGTTTATTGTGTAGTTTTAAAATATTGTAAAGTTTGACTTTGAAATTATTAATGACGTATGACGTTTGAACTACGTAATAAACGTTAAAACAATCGCTGGAGCATCATAAAGTTACGTTACCCTCAACGTCAGCTTAAGTAATTCGCAAAAAATAATCCGATCCCTAAACACTCAAGTTATTCGAACTCACATTTTTGCAGTCAATTATTAATCTTGGATACGTTGAACTATTCACGTAAGTCCCGATAGATATAAATTATCAGTTAACTGTATAAGGAGATAAGTTTAACCTATTTACCAGTTTGTTACCAACATTAAAGTTAGTAACTTTCCATTTGACCTTAGTTACACATGCTCTCCTCGCTAGGTAACCATTTGTATCTTATGCAATGACCTGCCGTATAAAGAAATCGAGTTTCCGCTCACCTTACAACCTATAAGGATCGGGTGTCAATGCCAGATTAAATAAAATACTCTATTTTGTTTGCAAGTAAGTCGAATTATATCCAACAAATAATTTGATGTTGGATACAACTTATTTTATAACATTAAGTGCTCTTACGGATCTACAAGGGCTTCAGTAAAAACGAAAGGCTATATTTAAAGGGATAAAGGGCGTTGAAAGATAAGAACATAAGTATAATCAAAATATAGGCGTTATTCAGGTAATCTTAACGCTACGTGCTATTTGGGATGTCATAGGTTGAGTTTGGACGTTAACTATTTAACTGATATTTGGTGTTCAATGTGATTTAATTGTAATTTTTCTACATGGTATTTACCTATAGAATGTCTGCTTTAGCAGGTTAGCCATTTTAAATTGTGACATACGTTTTTTTTAAATAAATAGTATAAGTATGTATTTATTAACTTAATCAGTAAAAATTAAGTTTATTAAATTTTCTGTTCTTGTTCCTGATTAAATTGATATAATTTAAAATAACAAAACATTTAAAAAAAAACTATAGCTCACCCATTGGTTTCGATGATCGTAGACATGTTGACAGCGGACTAATCAGGTATTAATTAAAGTTGTTCAATGTTCCACCTAAATATTTATAGAAACAATGCCGAATGATTTATCCCTATGACTCTCCCGCCATGAGAGTATGCCAAACGATGACTCAAAAACGCGGTAATATATAGGCTTTTTAATTTTTATTATTTCAAACGATTGTTTTTATTATAATAAAGGTAAACCTTTTTTAATCGCTTAGTTCACAGTTTTTAATTTTACAAGTGCACGTATGCGCATGCACACACCGCGCCACACCGCGTACTGACTGACGCCGGCCGGCGCAGCCGCCTTCCTATTTTGCTTATCTTGATGTTTTCTTGTTTTTTTTTTTCGCGATGGAAAAGATGGCTGATTTATTATCACGCTGATCAACTATTGTTTGCACACTTGCACCGCTTCTCTTTGACAAAGGCGAAAATAGTTAAAGATATAAGTTTTCTATTTATAATTTTCTATTATTTATCATTAAATCAGGAGGTACTTAAGTAGACAATCATAACATTTATATTGTTGTCCACAATCTTTGAAAACTACAACTGCATCACCTATTCATTATAAGGACCAATATAGACAGACAAACAGTTTTCGCAATTTTATAAAAGAACTGGCTCTAATTGGCACCAGGTTATGCAGGTACCTCGCGATTTTGCGCCGTTTTTACCCGACTGCGCGAAACCAAGAGGAGGATAAAAACTTTAATAATCTATGTATGTATCTATGTTATCAAAAATCGGATGTTCACTTTAGCTTCGGAACTACTGGACCGATTTTAATAAATGAGGTACCTTACTTTCTATTCCCTACCAATTTTTTCAAAATAATTGACTTTCGGGATAGCTACTGCATCTTCTGAACAAAACTGCATCGGGAACAGATAGGTCCATGACATCAATTTTAACGTCAAAATCGACCTTCAAAAGATCATACGTTATAATATACGGCTCAGAACAGTCTGCTACGCTAAACAAAATAAGATCAAATACATACAATTATCTGAGTGACACATCTATGACTAAACGACTCAAAGCGCTGGGTGCGTCATTATTATGGTACTGTTTTTAGTTCCATGACATATGTATCATTACAATCAGCGTCTGATTATGTAGGTATCACATTTATTTTAGCATCGCTTTGATGGCACGTGCTTGCAGCGGAATGCAGCCGGTGAGTGCGGTGCTAAATTTCAACCGCGTAAATGTCAGTAGCCCGGTGTATGCGCTCACCATAATTGATCGGTCAACGGCATTCAAAATCGGCCCAACCCTGTTTATCTTCGGACGAGTGCCTCAATGGGATTCTGTACAGAGGGTGATGTTTGTTACGAATTATTTTATTAAAGGGCTCCTATCAATCACGAGAACGAATAAAATAATCATTCGATTTGGAATTGCCCAAACCACTGAATCCTCTGTGTATAAATATTTAATTTTCTTGTTGCCGATTGTTGTTATTGTGTTGACTTTATTGTGTATTTTCCTTATATGTTGGCATTTTTTTATTATGCATATCAAAAGCTGGCACAGACTAGCTTTTATTTGAAGTTAGATCAATTGTCCATTGCATTATAATTGCATTGCATTTTATAATCTTCTCTGCCACGCGTGGTTACGAAAACAGAAAATTTTCCCTAAAAAAAATTCGATATGTCAACCTATGCGCAACAGATGAACGTTCCCGAATTCAGTTCAAAAATAACTAAAGTCTTTGCACCGATTCCCCTTTTCAGGGTTCCGTACCTCAAAAGGAAAAAACGGAACCTCACTCATGTGTCTGTGCGTCCGTCTGTCACAGCCAATTCGCTCCGAACTCATGCACTAGACCGATTGAGTTGAAATGTTGTACACATATGTAAGCGAAAGTATAACGTAAATAATAGAACTTTAAACACGAAGGCCACTTTTGAGGGGTAAATTAGACAATTAAAAGTCTTGCAAACTTTAGCGTTTGATATATCAAATGAAAGGGATTATTGTGAGAATCATAAATATTTGTTTTTATAATTTTAAGATAAATAGTTGTGAAATTATTTAGGAAAATAGGTGAAAATTGACCATATCTTATTCTGAAACTACTAGGTCTAAAATGTTGAAAAATATACAGAAAATAGTTCCTTACCTATAGGTACAGGAAAACTTATAAGAAGTCTATGGTATTTGAAGTAACATAGGAAATTTAAGATAATCACGGAACCCTCTTCACGCGAGTTTAACTCGCACTTGTTCGGTTTTCTGTAATTCCGAATGCTCAGTATCTAAATCCAAATTTATTTGCGCACCGGCTGCTGTCCCTCACTCAGGGTTTGTTTACAATTCTTTTTCATCAAAGTAGGCGTTTGTTTAATTTTGAAAGTACTCAGCTACTCTCAATTCATTCATTCACAAAGAGACTACTAGATGATATTATTATTTGTACAAGATACCTATTGAAATATAAATCGGGCACTCGCTTTTCCTTTCAGGCATCTTTTTACAATAGGCATGATTAAAATCTAAATTTCTCTTGAACTATCTAAGAATATTGTCTTGATATTTTGTATGTTTTTAGGTTTTCCCTCTTAATTACTGCAGTTGAATTAAACCAGACTATAATAGCTATAGCACAAAATCATACGATACACGTCTTTTTAGGGTTCCGTTCCTCAAAAGGAAAAAAGGAACCCTTATAGGATCACTCGTGTGTCTGTCTGTCTGTCTGTCTGTCTGTCTGTCTGTCTGTCCGTCTGTCACAGCCAATTTGCTCCGAAAGTACTGGACCGATTGAGTTGAAATTTGGTATTCATATGCAAGTTGATAACCGCAACACGAACGCGTGACGTAAATATATGAATTTTAAACATAGGGGCCACTTTTTGGGGGAAAACTAAAAAATTAAAAAAAAAGTTATGCCACCTATATCGTGTGACATATCAAATGAAAGGGGTTATTGTGAGAATCTTAAATATATTTTCTTTTGAATTTTAAGTAAAATAGTTTAGAAGCTATTCAGGAAAATAGGCGAAAAATTACCATTCCCCCCCCCCCTTATTTCCGAAACTACTGGGGCTAAAATTTTGAAAAAAAATACAGAAAATAGACCTTTGCCTATAGATTACAGGAAAACCTATAAGAAGTCTATGGTATTTAAGGTAACCTAGTAAATTTCAGATAATCATGTACGGAACGGAACCCTCTCCACGCGAGTTTAACTCGCACTTGTCCGGTTTTTTAAAGTGTCCAAGGAATGTTTAATTGTGGTTTATTTTTGTAAGATATTCTTCTATATTCTATACCCATAACGGGTATGGGTAACATTGAACGTACAATTTTGATTTATCGGATGCAGTTATCCACTACTTATACCAATACGTAGCCTTAAAAGTAGTCAGTTACATACCTACATTTAATTGGAAGGATACGTACTTACTTATCCAATGTGACATAAGAAACCTTACCACGAAACCCTAAAAAACTAGCAGCACCTATGTCAGATCTCAAACATTTGCACACCATTGTGGCCGATTAGCAGCATCAAAATGCTAGTAGCGTATGCTCAGGACAAAATAAAGAAATAGTAGTTTATGCAACGGTTGCATAATGATAGCCCTTAAAACACTAGTGCGGTTTTATGAAACGAGCTTTTAGCGAGTTTCATAATAAGATCGCACGTGTGTTTTAAGGCCAAATTATGCAGAGTTGCATACATAACTTTATCTACACACATATTATAAATCCTCCATGATGGGTTCAGAAACAATATTTTCTGGCAACAGAAATTTATTTATTTATTTGTTGCAATCGTGGCTGCATATTTCCGATATCCGGCGCATTTTCACATCACACACATTCCGAGAAGACTACTATTCATATTTTCAACTAAAATGTAAATTACAAACAACTTTTTACAATTCTACTTTCGTTCAGCAAAAAACCATCATGAAAGCGTAATGGCGGCAATTCGATCCTCCGTCAAGACCATTTTTTTTTAAAATCATAGACAAACGAATGAAGTCTCTATTCTCATGTCACTCGAGATCAAATGTTGTGCAGTTTATATTAAAAAACCATACTGAATTGACGTTTCGTATCAATAACTGTTTTAATATCTATGGATACTAGAATAGAGACCCACTTGATTTTTGACAGCTGTTCCAAATTTAATCTCATTTCTATACTAAAAACGATACGGGAATAACATTGCAGCACTCGTTTTACCTAATTGGTTGTCAAAATGGTGGTCATTTCCTACGATTTTTGATTACACTTTGGAGGTTTTATGATATGGGTGTAGATAAAATATTTAAACAAAACAAAAGAGCCATCGTGAAATCATTTTCTAGTTTAAGTAATTACGTAGCAATTTTCGATTCGATACTCTCTCCAAAAGGTACTCTACAATATACCTATGTACATGTTTAAAATTTAGTTATACATAATATAACTTTTTACCCTTTTCTTTGAAGCGTCCAAAAGCGGAAACACGATAAAAAAATATGTATATAAAAAATGCAAAATTAACTTTTTTTACGTGTTTTTACTTGTTGTAGTTGATAAGCTTGGGTCAAATTCAATTTTATGTTCTTGAAGATCAAATCGTGGAAGTATCTCTTGAAGCATTTTCCGCGATTGTTATATGCTGATATCTGGTGCACGTGTACCACATACTCGTAACATTGCCATATTAAAATACAAAAAAAGCCTATTTAACTAAAATCACATGTTAAGGTTAATTCAATTTCCTTTTAAAATAATATCTACTGTAAAAATGGTAAAAATTAAAAAAAAAAAAAAAAAAATTAAAAATTAGGTACGTATACCTCGCCCGTTGTAAAAAGAGCGCTGACGGCGATACATTTAATATGGCCGTCAGCGCTCTTTTTACAAAAAGTATGATTTGATTATAATGAGTTTCGAAGAAAATCGTGAAAACGCCGGGAATTGGAGCTTAATACTTTATTTCCGCACAAATTTACGTATCCCTTCTCCGTTTTCTGTTTTCTTATACACCGGGCGCAATAAGTGCTATCCTTCTTAAACCAGGGGATAGGTACTCCCCACGCATTATCGGCGGTGGCGCCGTCTTAGCAATATTTTTTCCACGCGACCACAAATCAACCTTTTCAGTTTAGTTTTTTTTTTTTAGGTGAAATACGAATAATATTTTTTTAAATTAAATTACTGAAACAAAACAGGCTCATCTGATTAATAGGAATCTACATTTTTGGAAAGCGAAGTCTTCTTTGTAACTCTATGAAGTAAAGAAACAAAAACATACAGGGTGGGCCATAAGTTTTTGCAAATGGCAACACAGATTTTTTTCTAAACTATTAATTGTGCGGTACAACGGGATGGGATGATGGGAAATTAAACGCCATTTTGTATATTTTTGACCAGGATACACCGTTTCACAGGAAAGCAACGTGGTTATTGTGATAACACATACATACACATACATAGCATCACGCCCGAAATCCCAAATGGGGTGGGCAGAGCCACAAGACTACTTGTGGCCACGTTCGATTAATTAGTCCTAAGATGGTATGATGAACCGTATGGTGACAGGTGATCAGCCCATCGCCCTTACAGATAGTCCGCCATGTTGGAGAGGACCCGTCCCTTAGTCGACTTTTACGACATGCCAGGATGATAAGCATCTGCACGCATTCTATGCTATTTCTTCACTCCCAGTGCAGCAGAGGAACACACTCCCAGTGCAGCAGAGAAACAAACAATTGTGATAAACACTTTATAAAAAATCGGAAAAGTGCGAGTTAAACACCCGTGGAGAGGGTTCCGTGATTATATGAAATTTACTATGTTACTTTAAATACCATACACTTCTTGAAGGTTTTCCTGTAATCTTTAGACAAAGAACTATTTTTTGTATATTTTTCAAAATTTTAGGTCCAGTGTTTTCCGGCGTTAAGGAGAGGGAGGGGGGAATGGAAATGGATGTCACACGCCATATTTTGCAAAACGTACGTACCCGAAAAGATGATTGTCAGTAAGTATCTTTCCATACAATTGCATAGTGGGTTGCAGGAGTGCCAGCAACAAGACGGAGCTCATTTTGGCGACAGTGTTTATAGAAATAAAAAATATATTTTATCCTTATTACTTATAATAAATACCTAATAAAGTAGCATTTGTAGTTTTTCCTCTATCATGTTTCTAAAAGTGCAAAGAGTTTTGGCCCACCCTGTATAATTGTAATTAAGCCTGTCACTTTTTTTTTCGGGATATATGAAAGGCAGATTATTTTACCCGTGAGCAGAATCAGTATGTCGCTAGCTTGTATAGATTGAAAACCCGCTGCACTTTTGATTCAATATTCCCTCACCCTATTACTAATATATAATAAACCAGTGAAATAATTAAATAATTAGCTGAAGTAAAATGGTAAAATAAGACAAACTGCCTAAGGGTACTAGAATTTCACCCACGATGAAGGAAATATAGCATGTTATTAGTTAAAGTAGCTTGTTAAATCAGTTTATTGGTAAAGCTTATGTATTAATCGGCATTATCGGAGTGCATGCTGTATGGGTAACTCATTGTTTTTTATCTATTGCATTGTGAGAACACTTGTGAAGTTCCCGGCTTGGCCAGGCGCCCATTAGGGGAATATACTAATGATGCTACATTCCAGTATTTGATTAATTATTAGGGTTTGCATCTCAATACCGAACCTGAACCAATAAGATTACTGAATATCTTGATTTTTAGGGTTCCGTACTTAAAGGGTAAAAACGGGACCCTATTACTAAGGCTCCGCTGTCCGTCTGTCCGTATGTCCTTCACCAGGCTGTATCTCATGAAACGTGATAGTTAGACAATTGAAATTTTTACAGATGATGTATTTCTGTTGCCGATATAACAACAAATACTGAAAAAGAGAATAAAATAAATATTTAAGGGGGCTCCTATACAACAAATGTGATTTTTTTTGCTCGTTTTTGCTCGATATCGATAACGGCAACAGGTAGACGCTTGAAATATTCACAGAATATTTAGATATATATCCACTTTAAAAATAAATAATTAAATGAGGTTTAAGGTTAAGTAAGGTTTTTTTAAGGATCTTATTGAAACTTTTGATAAGTCTCTTGACATTTAAACACTATGTTATTCTAATTTTACAGTAATTCCGCAACGCCTTCCCATTTCTACTCAGCACGTACAAAATGAAAACGAAAACGTGTCTCTTACATAAATATAATTGCAAGCGAAAGCAAAGTTTTAACAACGTGGATAAACAAGGCATCTCTGGGCTATTTCAGTTGGACAACAAGTTACACAATCAAGGATCTAACTAGTCACCTTTTAATTTTATAAACATCGCAAATGGACAAATGTGTGATGGTAAAAATACTTCCTAAAATCAATGATATTAAAAAACCAAAGATGCGCCTTTCAAGCTCAAAATTTAAACCCAGAAAGCAAACCAATTGTAATCATTTCAATTAGTCATGCGCGGACTTTTGGCCGAGTAACACATGTCGTGCTCTATTGAAAATGTTCTCAAAAAAGCCATTCTTGAGCTAAATGTCGGTTTTTAATACCTACTACAAATAAATTAAAAGGAAGAACGACACTTTATTTCATTTGTAGATACATTCAACGTAAATAGAAGTACTAAAATACATTTATTTTGTTCATATATGATCGCCATATTCCAATTTAATTTGTAATATCCGCACGTCAAATGTCACCTAAAGCTGTACTGGCCGAAAAGAAACGATAAAAGAACAAAATTATCTAAGTCAAGTTTTTAAAACGCGTTGAGTATATAACGTGTCTTTCTATAATATGTCATTGCCTGAAATGCAATTCCAACACGTTGACTAATGGAACATCATACAAAATAAATACAGTTTAGTTTTGCAATATAATGCCTGATTTGTTGTGGAATTGTACACAGTACACAAATAGGAGGTGAAGTGATTTCGTTATACTTAGTACCTGCACGTAAAATAATCCGTCTATATCAGAGTGACTCATATAATGCGTTTATTGGCTCTAACACTACCTCATGCTGATTTTACTCCCCACATATCCACAACGCATACCTCTGAGTGTGTTTATTTATCAAAAACATGGCCGCCCAAAGTAAATATTTAGCAGTTTGGATTGTAGTAAAATATCCTTTGGCGCCACTTGTTTTACCATAATTTAATGCAAATAGAGGGTAGTGAGTGTGTGCAAATATTCTTTAAATTAATTTTTTGAAAATGTATGTCGTTGTTGTTTTGATGAAATTTCCAATTAGGTACCTATAAAAAGACGAACATATATTCTTATTGCTAGCAAAAAAGCAGATGCCTACAAAATATTATACGCAATAATTATATTTGTAGGATAGGACTTGTAGTTAAGTTGGTGTAAACTAGTGTAAACACTAATCAAAAAGCACTTATTTATATATATTTATATTTATAGTAATAAGTGCTTTCTGATTACTGTTTAACAATTTTAGTCAAACCGAACGAACAAAATGACACCGAACAAATAATGTATATTAATGTAATGTGCATGTTCCCAAGAAATTTGAAAATATTTAATCATAGATTTGAGAATTGTTTAATCGTTCTTTTATTTACTGTGCGTATTCTGCGTAATACAGATTATATTTGTTTTACATTTTTCTTTCATTCTTAGTTTGACAAAACATTAATACTTACTATAGATAAAAGTTCTCTATTCTGTTGCATAATTATGCATTAATATAACATGAGAACTACTGAGTAAGTACTCTTAGAACTCTAACAAGAAGCTGTTCAATCTCTCCCTAAGCACCTATTTTGGTTTGTTGGTTGACTCGTTTGGCATATTACTTTTCGAAAGGAATACTATTTCGTGAAGGGATCAATAAACATACCTTTTTACAAAGAGGCTCAGAGGCTGCAGATAGGTGTTTCGATTCGTCAATTTATGCACGCCCTCTCTTTCGCCTCACAAAGCTGACACATCCTTTATGACTATTATTATAGAAATATTCGAGGTTCTGACCTGCCGTGGTTCTGAAGAAAATCTTAGAAGAAAACTCGGAAAAGTGGCAGTCATCTGCACCTGACTCAGTTGAGACCATATTTCGTAAGTATATAGTTAGTAACACTACGGGACAGTGTGTGAGGGGCGAAGTCTTAAAATCAGGGGAAGATGCTCTAACTGGCCGGGAGAAAGCTCAACGACAAGTCCCATAATAGTAGTGTGACTCTCTTATGTGCACAACCGAACTATTAATTTAGACTGTAAATACAAAGTCATTCGATCTAAATTTGAATGTGTCCCTCATCGCCGATCAGCCGCTGCGCATGTTAGAAAATCAAAGTCGCCTGCCATTGGAGCATTTTGTGTGACGGTGAAGTCGACTGAAGATGTATACTGTAGAATGCTGACATTTTGGCAAATACATAAATTCATCATCATCATCTTTAGCCTATATACGTCCCACTGTTGGACAGAGTACCGTAATGACCTACGAGTAGAGTAATGACCTACTGCGGTCGCCAACCCGCTTGCCAAGCGTGGTGACTATAGCCAATCCTCCCATTTTCGAGGGAGGCCTATCTCCTTTAAATTACGTTTTACGGCCGATGACGATGACGATGTTAAGCAGAAGCCTCCTCTCATTATGGGAGGGACTAGGCAGCGGACGGATCAGGGAATTCACAAACATATTTTATTTTCTTCGCAGTGTTTCCAGATGTTTTTTATCAAATTAATTACTGCTCAATAAATCCCATAATATCACGTGTGACCCGGGATATGAGCCCGGACCCTACGCACGAGAAGCCGCTCGCTCGTCAGACCACAAGACTACCACTGCCATAAAGACATTACTTCAGTTGGAATGTACTATGCCATGGGTGCGCGATTCTCTAGGACTCAGCCTTGGTGATATGTATCTGATGTAATGGTTTCGAATTACTCCGGAGTCAGCTGAGTACTTACCCGACGGTACCATTGTCGAGGTTCTGCAGGTGTTTGTTGAGGGTATCCTGGATGTTCCTCGGGGAATACAGCCCGATGGGCGAGTTGAACTGCTTGTGCACTATCTTGGGGCCGGTGGCCATCTTGGGGTCGTTCGTTCAACGCTGGAATTGAACGAAACAAATTTGATAAGGTTTAACACAACGCGCACCTCTTGAACTTGATGCTTGAATGAAGATGCTAAGATACTAGTTTACTTTTAGGCAATTTCCTTGGAAATCAGTGCTTACACCATTACAAAAATAATAATGATGTTCCCTTTTTAAGTTTGGGTTAGCAAACTTTAATCGATTCATATATACATACATACATAGCATCACGCCCGAAATCCCTAATGGGGTGGGCAGAGCCACAAGACTACTTGTGGCCACGTTCGATTAATTAGTCCTAAGATGGTATGATGAACCGTATGGTGACAGGTGATCAGCCCATCGCCCATACAGATAGTCCACCATGTTGGAGAGGACCCGTCCCTTAGTCGACTTTTACGACATGCCAGGATGATAAGCATCTGCACGCATTCTATGCTATTTCTTCACTCCCAGTGCAGCAGAGGAGGAGGATCGATTCATTATCATAAAATATTGCATTCGACACGAGCAGACTCATGCTGAATATGAAGCTATATTAAAATCAACTTATTTTTACCATTACCATACAAAATCCATAACTCTAGGGAGTTATGGATTTTGTATGGTTTCGAACTACCGCGGGCAGTTAAGTGCGCCAACGTAGGTATTTACAGTTTATGAACACCCACCTGATGGTAATTCACGATGTAAAATGGAAATAAAATTAATATATATACTTTTTTTTGTCTAATTTTTATTTCATTTCCTCGCAAATGTGATGAAAAACATTGTGTGTATCACGGGCAGTAAGGGGATAACAAACTCGAGTCATAAAAGCCCTCGCCTATCGGCGTCGGGCTTCTAACAGACTCTCGTTAGTTATCCCCTTCTTACGGCCCTAGATGCACAATGTACTATAATGTTGCCAGTCTGGTTTTCATTTTTAAATAACTGTACTCTTTTCAACCAATTCAGCTTCACATTACTTTACTCTTTCAGCGATCCAAGGTATCTAAGGTAAGTGATTACTTTTTTAAATTGATACTTCAACCCATAACGTACATTGGCATATCAATATTTTTCACAGTTGATAATTCTCGTACGTATTTGCAACACCAAGGTAAAGCAGCAGTGCTTAAAATTTTCTGTACATTTTTCCTCCTCATGAGATAATTTTATTAGCTTCGTAAGATTCCCGCCGCGGGCCGCCGGGCTCCTTCTTATTGCGTTTTTACGAGCCCTCCGCTGTACCGCCGTCGACTATCATATTTTTCCCGAATCATGTGAGAAAGACACGGCAGCATTGTGCAAATAAGTCCTCAATATTTCCTAGAAATGTAATATTGAGGATAAATTGCCGGGATATTGTGGACATAAAATTCTTTTCTGTGAATGCCGTTGTAAATCTAGCTTTATTATTATCTTAAACTAACTTCGTGAGTTTGTGTTATTTAAAGATAATTTACTTGAATTCCTAGTTCTTAAGACTTGAGTATAAATGTAGAAATAAAGTGTTTTGCACCACGCATCGTACGAGTACATAAAATAATCTCCGCCAAGCGAATTTACTCACGTCATTCCCCTTCGCAAACGTAAACAGGGTTTGAGAGTTCCAAAATGGCAGCTTACGTAAAAAATATACAAAGAACCCTACGTGCAGTATCATAAATATAATATTTATTTATTGTTCTTTTCTATCCCATATTATTTATGACTATTATAAAATAATAAACAAGAATGTCTTCGTATGTCGGAAACTGTTTCTTTATCGACTCTGTAAATGACTTTTAGTGACCATCGTAGTAGAATTTTTAAAACTACTCTTTGAAGCCCGTTAATCCTTCTAAGTTTATTTATTTATTGTATAATATAAATCTTAGTTTTAGAATATACTTTATCTACACCCATATCATAAAACCTCCATAGTGTAATCAAAACCCGTAGGAAATGACCACCATTTTGACAACCAATTAGGTAAAACGAGTGCTGCAATGTTATTTCCGTATCGTTTTTAGTATAGAAATGAGATTAAATTGGGAACAGCTGTCAAAACTCAAGTGGGTCTCTATTCTAGTATCCATAGATATTAAAACAGTTATTGATACGAAACGTCAATTCAGTATGTTTTTTTAATATAAACTGAGACTACTATTCATATTTTCAACTAAAATGTAAATTACAAACAACTTTTTCTATTCAATTCAACAACAATTCTACTTTCGTTCAGCAAAACACCAACATAATGGCGCCAATTCGATCCTCTGTCAAGACCATATTTTTTTTTAAATCATAGACAAACGAATGAAGTCTCTATTCTCATGTCACTCGAGATCAAATGTTGTGCAGTTTATATTAAAAAAACATACTGAATTGACGTTTCGTATCAATAACTGTTTTAATATCTATGGATACTAGAATAGAGACCCACTTGAGTTTTGACAGCTGTTCCAAATTTAATCTCATTTCTTTACTAAAAACGATAAAGAAATAACATTGCAGCACTGGTTTTTCCTAATTGGTTGTCAAAATGGTGGTCATTTCCTACGGTTTTTGATTAAACAATGGAGGTTTTATGATATGGGTGTAGATAAAGTAAATTGCAACATTGTCAAGCATTGTCCGTTAACAAGTCATAATATTAACTGGTGGACAGTGCGCACCCATTCACGTTAGAGCGAACGACTTCGTTTGACCGCGGTGTAAATAGTTGAACTGATTATTTGTGTTCGCGACACGAGCTATTGCTAAATGTGCGGAAGTTCTCAAAGCGACATTTTCTGCGACACGTCTGACAAAATAAGCTTTATTGTTCTCGGTGAAGAATTCCTGTACATTGACCCTGCTACACACATAAGAGTATCGAATAATATGCATTATTAGACACATTGTTCATTATTGGATTTTGTTTTCAGCTGTTTTCATTTTCAATAAAAATGATCGGCATTTGCATATTAATATCTGCGACTTTCATGAGAAATATTTAATAAACGTTAAATATAAACCAACCTTAATATATGAACATCGGCATTGCATATCTACACTTTATATGACGTAAGTTGAAAGACAGCTTGCACCGAAGTTTTTATTAGATATTAAAATCGTTATAAACAAATGGCCTTAACAGTTAATAGAGTTTATTTAACTGGCTTCGATACGTGAACTTTACGGTTTTTGTACCAAATTGTCGTACAAAATGTATTTCGAAGAATCTTGCAAGAAAATATGACCTGGGAGAACAAAAACAGCGTACTATAATGTTAGCTCCTCGTAAGATACGATACATAAATTAAATAAGTAGACGACGAGAGATTATCTATTTTTGTTTCGCACTCCTTGCTCGCATACGTAAGAGATATTTGCCAAAATTTCTCATAAGATAGTTGAAAATAAAATTATGTTTCTTTCGTTAAATGCACCTTCAACAAAACAATATACGTATAAAAATAGTGCGTGAAGAGTAAACAAGAATCATCCTTGGACCGGGACAGACGGAAAACTATTTTTACTAATAGTTGTAAGGTCAGTGAAGTCATTTTCCTGAGAAGCAAGGTTAACAATACCGTCATCAAGGTTGAAAATAATTTCGTCGGGTAATTCGGAACAGTTATACGGAGTACAGGAATAACACGCCGGCTATTTATACAACGCGTTCATGACATGCTATGTCTCTTGATTTAACTTAAAATACATAACACCAATAAAAAGTATGCCTTAAACATCTGGCAGTGATAACAATAGCATTCGTTTGTTACAATTATTTATAAGCATTACGGATGGTTGATGCCTGTACAAGGCCGAGCGTGTGTGTGCAGGAGGCGACTAGACGCTGGCGCAGCGCATTTGTTGTGCGCGAAAACGTAACAGCTTATTTCAGTCTCGTGAAGTCACGGCGAAGTATTTTTGTAACTGAACACCTTGCTCGTGAAGTGAGGTTAGTCATGGAGTCGATGTCGGCAGGTGATAAGCGGGTGGAAGAGAGAAAAACGAAGCTTTTATTAGTGCTATGGTTTTAATGAAGCGGCGATGTTTAGAGATGTACCTTGTGTGGCGGTCAGGTTCGTGCGAGCGGCTTGGGCGCCTGTCTCTAACTGAAGCGGGACTGGCCGCCCACGGCTGCGCGTGCGCTTATAGACAGACGCACCTGCAATGTTTCATGGAGCGAAGAAATCATGTTTAGTAAAAGACTGGAACTATCAAATAATCACTTCTTGGACTAAATAACCATTGTACTCAACATAAATACCTATGCATTGTTATAAATTTCTTTTATATTTTACAAGTATTGAAGTTATATGTATACACAAGTGCAACAAGCCTTTTACACATATTTTTACAGTCTAATTTTCCAAGACATGTTTCTTACAAATAGGAACGTATTTCGTTCTTTTATTTTATTGACCAGGTTTATAAAATTTTCAACTTACGTAATATATCTATGTGATTAATAATTTTAGGCACTAAGTTGTCACGTCACGTGCTTGGTTTATAGGTAACAATATGACGGCAAGTCACCGATGTGCGAGCACGGCTCCCGAACCACGAATGAGCCGCTATCCGCCACTATCGCGAGAATTTGATTAAGTTTACACCAACATGGAGTATTTTTAGTTTGCCAGCAATAACGATAATACTGGAATTTTTAAACTTATTCTTTTTGAAACTTTATGTTCAATAGCATGATTACGTCTGGTACCAAATTTTTGCTCCTTGGCGATTTTTAAACATGAAGCGTGCTTTTCTTCTCGCAGTTTAAGTGCCATCATACGAATCGTTTATGGGTGAATTTCAAAAAATTTGTACGTAATTAAGGCGTAGTTAAGAAAAAGTTTAACAACGCCTTAATTACGTACAATTTTTTTGAAATTCTCACTTATTTTACTGAAAATGTAATCAAGTTCATCACCGAAATAATATCATAAAAGCTTGGTGTAATAAAATAGTATTATATATACATGTTTTGGTTACGCTTTGAGGCAGCCTTTGTCGCAAAAGTCTGAAGTTTTTATTATAAGAATAATTATAATTCAATGAAATCTACAAAAATCATTGTCGTGATCTGCCGCCGGTAAATCAACGAATACGTCATTGTTATCGGTGCATGTCAACGTATTTCAATGTATTGGTTATTTTAAGACGTAGACAAATGCAGTCCAGAACAGGTGTACTGAGAATGTGTTTCAGCTGTCAGGGTCGAGAATGATCCATATCATGACAGTGGGCGGTGACGCGCGGTGATGAATCATGCTGCACTCATACTACTGCTGTGTAGGCACAGAGTGACTTATAAGAGGTAATGGAAAACCATTGCTATACCTACTGTACATCTCACATGTACATCTTACATGCACATCTCAGCTAGGCTATCATTGCTTGCACGTTCTTGCAGTGTTTGGATTAAGAAATCCACTTTTTATTGATTCACTTTTATCCTAACTTATTTCTTTAAGACTAGACATCCTAGCTCATTGATATTTTAAAGTTATTTACTTTGATAGACGACATTGGTTAAACTTAGCAAGTATGACAATCAACTACTGGTTGCAGGGTGACAATACTAGAGATATCTAAACTTTTTTTCTTAAGTAAATGAGCTATAGTTGAATACGTTCCTTTATCGTCGGAAATATCACGTTATAGTTGCAGTTTATAACTGAGCTGGAAACATTGAGTTTGCATTACGTCTCCAAAGTCACATCTATTCTATTCTATTCGTGTGTCGATTGTTTTTACCTATTGGTGCCGCTTTCCATACAGAATTATTTTGAAAACTAACCAATACCCACGAGATCGGCTTGTAGGATTCGTTTATTGTTCCAGTGACATTATACTATATTTGAGTATGAACAATGTTCTACGTCGAATGTCATTACCTCTATGTTTAGTGGTTAAAACGGAATAATCAAACATAATTTCGAGTTTTTGTATTAATAAGTTCACTGTTAAAATACGTACCTTTCGTCAAATCTATTAGGAATCCGGTTCACAAGAAAAATATAAATTATTCTATATTCATTATTTCGGCCTATCAAAGAACTGTTTCCAACAAACTTTCGCAAATGTTACGTAACTGTATCTCAGAAAAGTATAGGATAATAAAGTTAACTGCATGTTAAAGTAAGCCTCTAATTTTTTCACTGCAGTAGGAACAATATGTCCATCGTGCAACTCTCTTAACAGCCAAACAGATCTGCATCGAAGTCAGTAAAGTCGTAAACAGACTATGAATCGATTATTCGGATTATTCCACTTTATCTCGGAGGGAGCCTGTGGCTGACAGATTGACAACGGCGCACCTGCCGCAAGACGCAATCGCAAACGCTAAGTTCCAGGCTAGATTTAAGTTACACAACCTGTAAACTACTTGGGTACTAATTCTGCATTTGTTTGTGAATTCACACGAACCGGTATGAAAAATAAAGCGAAGTTACATGAAGTTCACCCTTATACCTACACCCCCCTACCCCCTACCTTATACTTGTTTGTACCTGTTTTACGTCAAAACGGAGCAATAGATCAACTTTATTTTTTGCATAGCGATAGTTGGAAGGCCGGTAACGGACATACGCTACTTTTTATCTCAGAAAAATTCACACCGTCTGAGGGAGCAGCAATAAACCGGTTCCACGCGGACGAACTCGTGGGTAAGAGTTAGTAAAGAAATACCTGCTATTCATTGTACGCTCAATGGGATGTAACGAAACAGAAAACAACTATACATATTTAAATACACCTTAGTTTTCGCTCTATTCAGGAGAAAAAGCATGCTAAAACATTGAAAGCACCTCCATACAAATAGTACCTAATAATTAAAGGGTGAAAAGTTATGTCAGGTCAAAATAGTTACAAAATCATCTTTTGAGAATTTCGAATTCAATGAAATGTCTATCTACAACTGCCCGTCTGAAATTTGTTTCGAAAAAATAGAATTGGCGTAGTTATCTACATATCTTACTGAAAATGGGAGAGAGAAGTCTTTTGCGGACTGTTGAAAAATTAATTTGGTTTTTCTCCATATCGTCGGCCTAAATTGCATACCTCGTAACTCCATTTTGTTGAAAATCATGTTTTGACACTTTTAGATAGTAAATAGGTACTATTCTGAACGCATCTAACGGCAAAACTCTTATATACCAAAAATAAACAGTTTACGTTTAAAACGCAAAATAGAAAACCTCGCAACTCCCGACCGCTATTTTGTAAAAGGAATACCTCGTAACTCCCCCCGCCACTCCCTTCAAAATTTGGAGTTAACCCTCCAGGTAATCCGTAATTTTCCAGGTTCAGGTGATTTAAAAAAAAATGGTTTTAACACGTCAAAATTTAATTTAACATTATGTAAAAAAAAATACAAAGCAAGTCTTCATACAAAATTTTTGGTAATGAAGTTTTTTGTGCCTCCTGTAAAGTTTGGTCAGATTGAGTTACGAGGTTTGCGATTTAGCCCGACGATATAGTTTCGTTTCGTGCTCCTTATAACCTTTAATTTATAGGTTTGAGCTAATTTAATGAATCTCTCTAAGTGCAACAATAAAGTAAACCAATAGTTATACAGTTAATAAATAGAAAAAGGCATAAATACAAAAATGTAAAAAATATAATAAGGTAGGATAAGTATTTTGTTACCTTTACTGGGAATCTCACTACAACCTCCTTACAAAAAACGTTCAAATTATCAGCACCTGCACGCACAATTTTTTTTTTATTTTCACTGCATATCCAAATTTATGTTTCTAATCCGTATATGAAAACAGTAAATTACAATTATTGCCTAATTTTCCTTCCAAGCATTTTAAAGCACACCAGGCCATATTTATATTCTAGTTGTATTCAAATAAAAGCAGTCATACATTTACTAAAAAAACATAAGTACTTTGACGCGTCGTTCCTAATAATGCCATAGCAGTGGGAAAGCCCTTAGGGCATATTTAAATGCATTGAGAAAATGTGCATGAACGCAATTTACCTCCATATTAGTGCCAATAACAACGCACGAGTGCTCCCGCCTGATCCTTACCATAGAAAAATATTTAAGTTTACGTAAAAATACATCTCCTCTGCTGCACTAGGAGGGAAGAAATAGCATAGTATGCGTGCAGATGCTTCTCATGCTGGCATATCGTAAAAGTCGACTAAGGGACGGGTCCTCTCCAACATGGTCGACTATCTGTATGGGCGATGGGCTGATCACCTGTCACGATACGGTTCATCATACCATCTTAGGACTAATTAATCGAACGTGGCCATAAGTAGTCTTGTGGCTCTGCCCACCCTATTAAGGATTTCGGGCATGATGCTATGTATGTATGTATGTATGTAAAAATACATAAACGAAATAAGAAAGGAAGATAAAGATTCCGAAGAGTTTTGTGCTGCTGATATTTTTAAGGATTTCCTTTTTGTCTTTTTCTTGTTTTGGCTAAAAAGCTAAAATATCAGTAAGAAAAGTAGGACATATTTGTTTTTAAATTGATGAGTTCACATCAAGGCGGAATTATGTGATCAAATTTCCACCTAATTAAACCTCCAATACTTTCTATATTACTTTGCGTCTAAATAAATAGTTTGGTTCTTCTCATTCTTCTCCCCGCGACACATCATGCGCCACAGTGCGCCCCCGCACGAACCCACCGAACGTCGAAGTTTGGTCGCGTAATTTCAGCTTAGTGTGGTCTTACCTTTATATTAGGTATTACTTTAAATGGCTCACTCTTGTATAGCTATATCTAATTGGTTTCTCGGAAACCGCTCTAACAATTTTGGTGAAATTTTGTATTTAGATATTTAATATTGTACTTTCTAAGTTTATCTAGATAAGTGTCATCTCTGAGAAAGAAAGCTAGACAGACGCTGGGCGAAGGTCGGTCGCCCAGATACTTTTTTATAATGATGATGATGATGATGATCTCCGACCGATTTCGGTCATGGCGACTGCTTCGACTCCTAGTCGGCAATTTGGCGCTCATGCGCCCGGAGATGGCTTATGTAGCCTATCTTTGCAGAGAATTTCCGTGCACATAGGAGACACGTAAGAACGCCGTCTTCATAAAAATAATTAATGGCGGCAGGCGGAAGGGCCTTCAACTCGTCGCGTTTAAAATCGAGGTCTGCTCTACGCTGTTCCTCGAACTCGCGTACACGGCTATTTATCAGCCTGCGCCATTCTGGCCGTTGTGCTGCCAAACGCTCCCATTGGGATGGCTCTATGTTGCATCTTTTCATGTGTCGCTTTTGGACATCTTTGTACCGGAGGAGCTGTCCGCCTTGTTTTCACTTACCCTCCTCCAATTCACTGTAGAAGATGCGCTTCGCTACTCTCTCCTCCGCCATACGTGATACGTGACCGCACCACCGAAGCTGCCGACGCATTAAGTAGGCCTCAATGCCACCGACATTGGCTCGTCGCAGGACTTCGGTATTACGCACTCGGTCAAACCATCTGATTTTCATGATGGAACGGAGGCACTTAAGGTGGAAACGATCCAAAGCGCGTATGTGGCGGCGGTACACACACCAAGTCTCAGAGGAGTACAAGAGGTTTGGCAGCACAATTGCCATGTAGACTGAAACTTTAGTGGCCAGCTTTTTATAATAAGACTAGCCTGTCCCCACGATTTCGTCCTCTTAGTATTTAATTTATAATGTGCATATTTTTAAAAACAATATAAACTGTGTTTGAGGAACATAATTTTTGAAAGAAATTATGTTCTTCAAACACAGTTTCAATTGTATTCACCTGAGAGGTTCTGTAGTAACAAATCTTAAAATTGGTATTATATACCAGTTTTAAGATTTGTACTTGAGCTATACACTGATTTTAAGATTCTTTTTGTCGCTGATTAATAATTTTATTCTCAGATTTTATGATTATGTGGGACGTTTTACCTACGCCTATAATAGCGAACATATATCTGTAAGCCACAGACCAAATATCCTAAAGACACCGCTTAGCCTCACTTTTACTAGCAAATAAAGCTGCCAAAGTTGCGGGGCGCGCGGGGTTTTTAGAGCGTTGTGATTGGTGCGTTCGAGGGTATGCGCTCCCCTGTAGCCCCGCCACTTGTGGCCATTTGGCCACAACGCGTGGCAGCGGGGGTCGCCCGGCTATGCGGAGTGTATTGGATATTTGGTCTGTGCTGTAAGCTGATCAATTATAGCAAGAAATATAATACTTTTCTCGGTCACTTTATTAGGGTTTCCTAAATAAATTATAATAATGTTTGGTGTACCCTTTCTCCTGAGAGCTTCAACCTCTATGACTTGCCTTCACATACCTGTCTCGCCTACGCAGCGTTATTGACTTCGCTCTTGATTTATTTACCTTGGGTTTCATCGCAGAAGCATAACAAATGATATCACAGAAACAGTACATTATTACAAAGGCTTTCAAATTCGCGGTCATTTGGAAGACAAAGCTAAATTGGCTTCGAAGAAGCTTGGGGTGCTAAATAGGGCAAGACAGTACTTTCAACCTGCCCACCGCCTTCAGTTGTACAAGGCACAGGTCAGGCCACATATGGAGTACTGCTCTCATCTCTGGGCTGGGGCACCCCAATACCTTCTCCTTCCACTTGATCGCATTCAGCGTAGAGCAGCTCGAATCGTCGATGACCCAGTGATCTCCGATCGCTTAGATCCCCTGTCCATGCGAAGGGATGTTAGTTCTCTCTGCGTATTGTACAGGATTTATCATGGGGAGTGTTCAGAGGAACTGTTTAATTTGTTACCAGCCGCTGTATTCCACCATCGTACTACTCGCCGAAAACTAGAATTTCACCAACACCATCTTGACGAATGGCGATCTACTACTGTGCGTTTTTTAAGACACTTCCTGCCACGTACGGTGAAATTGTGGAACCAACTTCCATCAGCGGTGTTCCCGGACTGTTTTGACATTGGAGCCTTCAAGAGAAGAGTTTATTTTTCCCTAAAAGGTCGGCACCGGCTCAATGACTCCTTCGGGGTTAGTGATGTTTATGGGCGGCGATGATCACTTACCATCAGGTGACTCGCAGGCTCGTTTGCCTTCCCTTATTTATAAAAAAAAAAAACCCTACTGCGCGAAGGGAGGGTTATGTCAGCCTGCAATTACCATAGATTAATGGTATACCTCTTTTCTTAAGGATGTTTTATCTTGATATTAATATAACCAGTGTTCATTTTACTATTTAAAAAATAAAAGCAGTGATGTTATAGGAAATAATAAATTTTGAAATAGGTAATATCATCTGTAATTTAAGGGACACGTAAGGCTTGACTGTAAATGTTAATTTTGTAATAAATAAAATAATGTTATGAGTTATTATTCAGAAGAAGATATTCAGAAAAGCTGGCCGACTTAAGGTTTTATTTCACCAAAAAAAAATACAGTACGAGTATAAATAATAGCCCCTTATCAGTAGTTAAGTACATTTAGTCCTCTGTTCAATTGTTGAGGAAATCGAACATCATACATTTTTGTAGAACAACCCTAGCGTGAACTGAAGTGTGTTGAAACGAGCTTTGTATGCAACGAGCACAAAATACCTCGATTAGTGATGAAAGATTTTCTGTCTTTTTTTTCTTTTTGCCGCTCTTCAAGAGCGACACAATTACCAAACAAATGTCGAATGTTTTCTAGTTAAATATTGTCTATGAAATTTCATGTTAAGTTACAGTTTAAGTTTCACTTCAACTACAGGAATTCGAATCCCACTTCGGACACTTTTCGTTTTGTGTTTTACGTTCTGTATTTCAATATAAATTAAAAATAAAACAATTGAAATGTATTTATTCATTCATAGACATTTACTTTTGTTACTCACTGCGTGCGTGACCATCACTGTCCCCGAGCATATTCGCGTAAAACAAAATAAAATAAAGCTGCCAAAAATACAACTCCCTGGAATTACTATCAGTTTTGTAAAGCTAAATTTCAAACCTAGATGTAAAGGTATATTAGTAGTTTATGCAACGGTTGCATAATGATAGGCCTTAAAACACTAGTGCGGTTTTCATGAAACGAGCCGCAGGCGAGTTTCATAATAAGATCGCACGTGTGTTTTAAGGCCAAATTATGCAGAGTTGCATACATAACTTTATCTACACACATATTATAAATCCTCCATGATGGGTTCGGAAACAATATTTTCTGGCAACAAGTTATTTGTTGCAATCGTGGCTGCATATTTCCGATATCCGGCGCATTTTCACATCACACACACTCCGAGAAGACTACTTACTATTCATATTTTCAACTAAAATGTAAATTACAAACAACTTTCTCTATTCAATTCAACAACAATTCTACTTTCGTTCAGCAAAACGTCAACATGGCGGCAAATACGATCTTCCGTCAAGACCATTTTTTTTTAAATCATAGACAAACGGATGAAGTCTCTATTCTCACGTCACTCGAGATCAAATATTGTGCAGTTTATATTAAAAAAACATACTGAATTGACGTTTCGTATCAATAACTTTTTAATATCTATGGATACTAGAATAGAGACCTACTTGAGTTTTGACAGCTGTTCCAAATTTAATCTCATTTCTTTACTAAAAACGATAAAGAAGTCATGTTATTTCTTTATCGCAGCACTGGTTTTTCCTAATTGGTTGTCAAAATGGTGGTCATTTCATACGGTTGTTGATTAACCAATGGAGGTTTTATGATATGGATGTAGATAAAATATATTATTTTCGTCATCAGTAAGGATTCTTTATTTAAAATAAAACTACAGCAAGTGTTGGCAATGTTTTATATTTCAACTCATCAATTGATTGCACTATAACATCTATACAAAATTAACATAATTTTACTACACTTAGTGTATCTAATTTGCCATGATATTGAAAATATAACATTAACATTTTTTGTTTTGATAATACAGGGACTATTGTTTTAAAATTAGTAAGTAGTACCAATAAAAGCGAAGTAGTTTTACATTTTCCCAGCTCTTGAAATGTACAACTATTCGCTAGAAAATATCTATATTTTTGTTAAACATTATAAACACTATGCGAGAGATCGACGTTAGAAACTTAAATAAAGAGACAGTCTTAATATAATATTGACTAGAGTAACATCGGTATCTACAAAAAGACTTGGACTAGCTCAGCTCTGGGATGAAACGAAAAATAGGAAATCGTCAACAAACATGCGAAATAAATCAAGGAATACTGAAGTTAGTTCCATTAGTATTATAACTAACATTATAGAATTTATACTATTCGGATTATTATTTACATAAACTTACGAAGTATTCGAATAACATTCAAAAATTGATATTTAATATTTGACACGTAGATTTGTACGCCGTCGGTAAATATGTTTGTCCTTATAGTAAGTACGGGTAGTGTGTGGATGGGATGCTATTAGCTAGTGAGGATATGTCGATTTAATCTTGTTGCCGATTGTCCTCCCCGGAGCCGGCCTTCACCTCCTTGGGCAGCGCCGACTGAAACAAACCGCACCTCATTACTAAAATCAATCGTTCGCACCTTTACTTGCTGCCTGTATTCAACATTGTCTAAACGATAACGCAAATTATTTAGCTACGATATGGCAGCTCATATTAACCTGACAGCAAAAGCGGCTGCATTGTTAAACCATCGCGATATCTATCGTTTAGGCAATGTCGAATAGATGTCCTTATTTTAATTGTCAATTAACGTATACACTTAATAATTAACGATTATACTTAAACAATATGATTTTGCATACGCGAAATAGAATATCTAGATGAACAAAGCGAGCTAACTCATCATGAAACTATACTCTTAATAACCTAGTTAAGTTCCGATGAGCGCATCTATGGGCATCTAATTATAAATTATGAACCACTAAGTATTAATATTACGGTGGATATTGAGCACTATAATCATACCAGTACATAACCTTTAAAGATATTAATTACAGTTCATTGTCGGCATAAAAACAACGTAATGATCGCTACTTTATTTCTAATATCGGCAATTCTTAAATAAACTTAGTGTCTTAATTCCAGTGATCCTATTTCGATTATACGGTCTTTAAAAATATAGATATTTTTGCAATAAGTAATATACTGTAATTTTGGAGTTAAATTGAGAGATAGATAGTATTTATTCAGAAACAATACAATATTTCTGTTTGAAATACACTTTCAGCAATAACGCCACACACACTTTAATACAGGAAACGAACGACTTTGTAAAACATTAATTTACAATAGGCTGATTTTCGTTAATACGTTATTTAAGTAGTTTATTCTTTGTTAAGGTACTATGCAAAGCTAATTTTATTAAAATCCAACGGGATATTTTCTACAATACAGTTTATATGCATGTATGCACGTGCTTTATATGAAAAAAACTTATAAGAATAAATAGTGGCAGACTTTAATCGAATCCAACAGTAGTTGCTTATAATGCTGGAATCCACTGAATTAATCCGATTATTTTTTATTAATAATTAAATAATTACGTACGCTTGCACAACCTGAATTGAAACTTATCCTCATTAATAAGGACTAGAGTGGTTCGCGAACCTTTTGATCTTTTGCCACTGCGCCGCACGTCCCACGTGGCACATGGATAGTGTTTACTACCTACAGTTAAGAGCCCACATATGACTAGATTAAGCACCTCATTTTGCATCAATCAGAACTGAACTCTATGGCGTTGGGTTTCATTTTAAAGTAGCTCGCTCTCAGCCGTGGCTGTTACAACCACCTTCACGTGCACTTTGCGTGCGCACGCGTTCACGAAAATCGGAGTTTTTTGCTAAAACCAAAAATCATCGTTAAAAACCATAGGGTATCGTATCGAAGATTCAACCAAAAATATGTTAAAAAAGCGTTATGTTTGAAAAATAAAAGTATCGAGGTTTTTATTACTAATCGTGTTTTCACGTTTAAGCATTTCAAGAACTATTACTAATCGTGTTTTCACGTTTAAGCATTTCAAGAACAAATGTTCAAGTTTAATATGTTCAAAGAACAAACACGTAATCCCTGTCAGTATTGAAATATAGATCGCCAAACGTCGCAACCTTAAGGAATGAGCGATAGGCCCGCGCCGCGGGCGCGGTACCATACAAAATCAGACAGCAGCCCTAACACGAATGACACAAAGTTAAATTAAACCCGTTTGTCTCTATGACTATCTCTTTTGTGGGCACTAGAGTAAGAGAGAGACGCACTTAGAGATAACATTCATTACTTAATGATTGCGTTATTTTATTGTATTTTTCTCTTCACTTTCTATACCCATAAGATTGCACCGTTTTTCCGCATTACAATAAGAAAGGTCATACGACTGTTCGCAGCGTGAACAAGTCAGTAGACTAACTTTATCGCAGTAATATTATTTAGTATTAGCACATGCATAATAATGCACCGGCGATAGGAAACGAGGTAAGTATATTATGGATTAACAAAATATGACGCTTCAGTAAGTCTTACTTACCACCGCTTAATTACGACTAAACTTTAGTGATATTTCCAATAGTTTAGTTTATGAGGAGATTGAAGAAGATAGCTAACTGCACATGGATAAATTCAACGTCTAAATAGGGTCCCGTGAAGGGTGTCCCGGTAGCTCAGTTGTCAAAGCTTTTCCTCCGGTGGAGAAAAGTAGTATCCCGGGGTCCAGCCCGGCCTGGACGTTTACTTTTTATGCGCTGGTTGTTACTTATTATTATAACTCCTATTATCTTTTAATACATACTTCGTAGGGCATCAAGAACATGTTGTTGTCGGATCGGCGGCCAAAGCGCAGGCGCATAGAAGGAGCGCGAGCGGAGCGGTCCTGTTCCTGAGAACAACAATTAACATTTGTAAAAAAACTTACTTCCACGCCCACATTCACGCTGACAAAACTCGTGAACATATTTCTCTATATCTCTTCCCTTATACCTCTATAGTATGTAGAAAATAATATAAATTTATATTACGCTCCAATCAAGCTTTTTCATCCAAATATCCCTTATGCCATCATATCTGTTCTGCGGCCCTAACATGCAAAACACAAGGATAAGTTATACCGTCTTATCTCTAAGTGCATCTCTCTCACACTAGTTCCGACGAAAGAGATAGTCATAGAGATAAACGGGTTTAGCTTATCTTTGTGTCATGCATGTTAGGGCCGCTGGTCTGTTGGTATATAGCAGACCATACACATTATTTGATAAATAACTTTCATACATTTTTGAAACTAGTAGTTGCTTATAGAGCAGGCTGAAACTATGCATAAGTGCTAATAAAATGAGCATTCCGCAAAATGGCCATTATTAAAAAAAAACAAACAATCTTCGTGTCATCTATCAAAATCCTTTCTGAATCAGAATGAGAATTGCCAAAAAGAGAGCCTCGCCCGCTTATCCCACATTTTTGGTGGCTATCAGTGGCGTAGCCTGCCTACAAGCCGATTCCTTCCGGCTTTACCAAGCTAGAAAGCTACGGCTAGCTGTCAGTGAAGTCCATGTTACTCTAACTAAATGTCAGACTCGCACGTACGGTTCTAATTCTTCCGGCTTCTCTTAGGAAATATTTCACGCTACGCCACTGGTGGCTATGGTAACTTTTGGCTGTGTGCTTGGTACTATTATTATATTATAAAAATGGTCCAGTAGTATCAAAATAATAACTAAAATGAAATAGTATAAGATCAAACTATGAATTTTGATAGAAGAGTATGTCACTAGACTAAATTTGTATTATTTATTCAGATGACACGAACCGCTGGCCAGACCCTATAAAAAATTTTAGGTCGGATACTGAAGTTTCTTCTCATTTTGCATTGGAATAAATTGAGAATTCCGCAAGGATAACGTTGTTATATTTTATTCAATTCGAAATGCTTGCTGCGCTATCCCTCCGTGGAATTTGCTTGTCTGTATTAGTGTTGGTTAGAAGAATAAATGTGAAGTATTTTTTTATACTTTAAGATTTTATGTTTTAGCATATACATACAAAGAAGATGTTGCGCATTCAAATACTTCAGCATTATTAAATTGTATGCTCTCTCTCTCTGCCTAGCGCTTTTTCCCGTCTACGCTTACGTTAAGCTCATTGGTGCATGGCAACCGCTTGGATTTGAACCCGGACCTCACGATCACGAGTTAACATCCTTAGCCATTAAGCCATCGACGCTCGATTAAATTGTATGCTGTTTATAGGTAATTTACTGGCTCTTTTCAGTAAACCTACGCTAGTTTCTAATACTAATTAGGTACACATTTTCAATCTAGTAAGCTTTATTGTCAAAGTGCTCGGATAACTAGCCGTAAAACAAGTAGATTATCGTAAAAGTGTGAACAGTGGCTTGTTAGAGGGAATAACCTCACTACGCGGGCTTACACTACATCAACATTTTACGAGACCAAATGTATCGGAGCTGCGATCGATCTGTCACATACCAGCACAAACACGAACGTGTCTTCTTGTGGGTTACTTATAATTTATTGCGTGTTGGTCGTAACACAGGAGCTACTAAAGTTGATGATACAAGGATCAGTGAAAATGTACGAACGAACAAAAGGTTTCGTTTCGGCTGAGTTGTACTAGCCATATATTTTACCTACCTTTCTTAGTAGCGTTAAGACCCTAACCAAAGTTTTAAATGTATGTAGTAATCGCAATTGTTTAACACGTTCTATGCCGAGATAAAAAACGCAGTTTCCTGTCCAGGCCGTGTCGGTCAGTGATGGTTGACACATAGACTTTCAGTTCAAGCCGCGTCGGTCAGTGATGACCGCATTTTACGAGGGTTTACGTTTCGTTCTTACAGGCCGTTGGGCAGTGCTGTCAACCTAAATCTCATATTAATTGACCCGCGTAGCCCTCTAGCTTTTCTATATCAAGTTGGTTTTTGAAAAATTTAAGAACTTAGAAAGAAAAACAACAATTACCATACAAAGAAATTTATTGAAAAAACTACAAAGAATCAAAAGGTATTTTTTTTCTAAAAATTAAATTCAATGAAAAGTAAAACTTTCTTTAAAAATAACACAATGAACCAAGTACCTCATTTGGTGTCACAACGCACCTGTACATTATTTCCCATTTTTTTGTAGAACGCGTCTGGACTTCGTATGGTAAACAAAAGAAACAACCATAGACATAAATAACGTCACACATCAATAAATAGCCTAATACTCAACAGCTCAACCAGCGGCCCTAACATGCAAGACACAAAGATAAGTTAAACCCGTTTATCTCTATAACTATCTCTTTCGTCGGCACTAGTGTGAGAGAGACGCACTTTTTAGGGTTCCGTACCTCAAAAGGAAAAAACGAAACCCTTATAGGATCACTCGTGCGTCTGTCTGTCTGTCTGTCCGTCTGTCACAGCCAATTTGCTCCGAAACTACTGGACCGATTGAGCTGAAATTTGGTAAACATATGTAAGTCGGTGACCGCAACACGGACGCGTGACGTAAATATATGAATTTTAAACATGGGGGCCACTTTTGGGGGGTAATTAGAAAATTTAAAAATAAAGTTATGCAATGTATATTGTGTGACATATCAAATGAAAGGGCTTATTGTGAGGACTTCAAAGATATTTCCTTCTGAATTTTAAATAAAATAGTTTGGAAGTTATTTAGGAAAATAGGTGAAAATTTACCGTTCCCCCCCCCCTTATTTCCGAAACTACTGGGGCTAAAATTTTGAAAATAATACAGGAAATAGTTCTTTACCTATAGATTACAGGAAAACCTATAAGAAGTCTATGGTATTTAAAGTAACCTAGTAAATTGAAGATAATCATGTACGGAACGGAACCCTCTCCACGCGAGTTTAACTCGCACTTGTCCGGATTTTTTTATAGTCAGAGGGGGCAAACGAGCAGACGGGTTACCTGATGATAAGCAATCACCGCCGCCCATGGATACCCGCAACACCAGGGGAATCACGGATGCGTTGCCGGCCCTTTGAGAAAGGAGTAGGCAGACGGCCCACCTGATGGAAAGTGTTCACCGCCGCCTATGGACATCTGCAACACCAGAGGTGCTGCAAATGCGTTGCCAGTCTAGGGAAGATGGGGATTGGGGATGGGATGGGGATGAGGGAATAAGCCTCCGGATCTCGTCACTCACCGTACGAAACGCAATAGCAAGCTATTACTTTACGCCGATATTCTGTGAGTACTGCCCCGGTCGAGCTGGCCCATTCGTACAGTAATCATTTAGCACTTATACATAAGACGGTTTAACTTATACTTGTGTCTTGTATGTTAGGGTCGCTGAGTAAATAACCTGTAACTTGGGTGCGTGAATAACTCACAACGAGAAAGAACCGACCAGCCCATCAAATGCAAATAATGTTGTGACAACAGTCTTTGACTCCGGCGAGAATGAGCCTGGGAACGTCCGTAAGAGGAAGTGGTTCTAATTCAGCTTGCAAGATTTGACCCGAACAAAATACATACATACTGGCGAGAATGGTGCCCGATGACGTCACGAGCCTATCGCCAGCGAACTTCTCAGATTTAAGCGAGGTGCAGATTTAAACAAACTTATAAGTCCTATAACTTTGTAAATACACATCGTATCGAAGTTGTACTGTTTTTATAGTAATAATGTCTATCATTTTCATGGATAAAAATTAACTTTATTTTTATTTTTCCCAAGCTCATTGAATCGCAACCTCAAGCTTCGGAATCCAACATCCATTGCGCTGATAACGTACCTCTTGCGGGAAGATATGGGGTACGGCGCGTTCGTCGGAACGGCGGCCAAAACGCAAGCGCACGGGCGTGCGGATGTCGCGCAGGGACAACAGCTCCTCCATCTCATCCAGCTGAAACCATAACTCGATCGTTATTTGCTCCTGATTTGTCAACCAACGTTCCTTTCCTTGGCTATGGTCTTTTAGTCCACTGTATAACCTTTAAGCCACCTACGCACAGGCAGGTGGCTGGCTTAGCGCCTAGAGCCTTGGCTATAAACAAATAGATGTCTCGGCACCGGCCCACTGCGTGAGTGGCTTCAATAATTACCTGACTTGCTAGGCTCTAGGCGCTAAGCAAGCCACCTGCCTGTGCGGCCTTAGCCTTAGATTAATCTTACGGGCTTTGTGGAGTGCATTACCAAAGAAAAACGAAGTAGGACATTTTTACTCAGATGGTATTAGAAATTAACCAACCCATACGCGTATGCCTTTCCAGCTACTTATTCCTTTTCTCATATACATAGATCCTGCTAGTGTTCTTAATTAATTTAATCAAACTGAAACGCAATTGACATAATTACCTGCATGGTGGATGACGGCTAGACATCGACTCAAAAAGCTATATCACATGCTATATAACATGCTTACTTTATAGCGACATCAAGAGTTGAAGTTAGGTAAATATAAGCTCTAACCATAAATATTTCGAAATCACTGACGTATGAAACCGTGTGACCTATGAAATAATTCTACTGAATAGAGTGTGGTTTCAACATGAGATATAACTAGCTCTCCGAAAACATCCCTGTTTAGGTAATATCGACTAAATCATATCAAATCCCCACCCCCATCCTCCCTAGACTGGCAACGCATTGGCAGCACCTCTGGTGTTGCTGATGTCCATGGGCGGCGGTGACCACTTTCCATCAGGTGGACCGTCAGCTCGTTTGTCAGTCAATTGACATAAAAAAAAAACATTATTTAAGTATTTGTCAAAATACAGGCATAGCTAATACCATGTCAAATTATTATAATTTAAGAGACCGCGGGATTCCGCTGCTTCAGCTGAAATGTTAATGATAAATTTAAGAGCAATGAAGCGACATGAGACTAACAAATGCTAATAAGTATTTTTATTAATGTGTCGGTCGCCTCAGTTCCTTGGTTTCGCAATCAGCCATAGTAATTATCCCGCCATTACGCTCGCTCAAGACTAACAAAATTAGTCAAAGTTATTCAGGATCCATTCGTTCTGATTGAATTTGTTACACGCATTTAGATTTAGGATCAAACGAATTGCAGTGCAGAAAAGGATCCACAGACCCACAATAGCATTATAATAAAAATCTATCTGAAGAAAAGATCCATTCGGCAAGATAAGGGATTTGTTTATAACTTGTGCTGGTAAATGGAGCAAACAACTAAATCGTTTTTAGATAGCTTTATCCGAAAACCGGAGGTAATATTATCCGTTGAGTGCGAACATTATCCACTCGTAAAGTTTTTAATGCATTCTGTTAGGCCGCGTGGTTACAGGACGAATTCGCACCGCGGTCGCAGCTACCTCTTGTAAGTATTTACGTGTTCATTAAAAATACCATCAAATTGTTTAGGTCTTTGTATTGAAATTAGAAGTTTTGGGGGATGCGGTGAGTATTTACCACGTGTGGAATAAAATGATAGCAACCATGCGTATAATTAGATTCTGAAACTTCTCAACTTTGATGTTCGGCATTATTAAGTAGATTCTCTTGTCTCATTGTGAGACATGTTCAACTTGGAACTAAATATTCCGGCCCCTCGTAGAGTTTTGGTTCAAATCACCCGTCCTTGCAATTCTGAGAAGTATCTTTAGCAAATTCACATTGTCACTGAGATCGGCCCAAACATGTGGAATTTATTCCGAAAGGGCTTTGTTACAAAGGTTAGTTATGTGTTCATAAAGTTTTAGGTCCTTCTTGAAAGCTAAGCAAGACCTTTATCTATTGAATACAATGATGCTAGTAAAAGTCTAGATTTAGTCGAGACTATCAAGAAATATATGAAGAACAACGCAATAAATCCGTCGTTAAAAAGCTAAAAACACGAGATATGAAATAAGAAATTGACAAAAATAAGAATATCTTTGAAGATATTCTAGTAAGAAATGTTGAATATGATAGATTATTCGATAGTAAAGCGTACAATTTTATTGCTAGTGTGAGACACCATTAGGTATATGTAATAAACAAACGTACAAGAAACGTCTCCATAATTAATTCATATGTAGTTATTTATATATTCAAATTTCATAAATCCTCTTAGAAATTCAGAATAGCGAATAGGAACACCATTGTATCACCCAACACAACAAATAACGAAATATTCTGTTCTTAAATGTGATTTGTAGTCATAAACAATTATTTTATCACACAGTCGAATTAATCTACTCGTAAATGATAATAACTGTAGAAGAAAACCTTCGGCATTGCAAGAAGTGGATTGAATTATGTATGATAAGACCCACCCTAATTACGAGAAGCACTTGAGATCAAAGTAAATTACTAAAACATAAGGAGCTGGGATGTATCAATTACTTGAAGATTGAATGATTTTTCGTTTCGCACTACTAAACAATAAAGTAAATTCAGATTATTAATATCTAATACTGATGGCTTGATAAGTTAGATATTTAAATGCAAGCTGTATTTTTAACGGAATGAAATATAATGAAATGGAAGTCTAGTAACGAATGAAAATAATAATAAATATGAATTCGTTAACATGTCTAAACTAAAATTGCCTGTATTTTTAAGACAAATTTATGAAAAATACATACACCGTCTGGAACCAGACAATTTTGAGTTTAGGACTTAGAAAGAAAAGTTTTAAAAGTGAAAAGTCGTTGGTGTATTATTTTTGTGAAACCTAGAAAGTAAACCAAACAAATATCAAGAGTAACTTGTACTTTAATTGTCATTTTAGTTTAATTTAGAGTACCTATATAGTTAGAACGTTATCGTTTTTAGAAGGATACTCTAGTTTTTTATTAACAACTATTGACCAAACGCATCAATTAGCATGGGATTTTGTCGCCAATACACTTAGATATAAATAGACAAGGACATGACTCAAATGAGATAAATACCTACAAATTTTCACAAGATTCCGTTAATTTCAATAAAGCACTGTTGATGAAGTGATTTGTATATTTGGGCAGAAGTCTTCGAGCCTATAGACAAATGTGGGTACTCACAGGCGCCTGCGGTGGCATATCGGGGTCGGAGCGGCGGCCGAAGCGCAGACGGCGCGAGGGCGAGCGTACGGACTTGCGCGCGAGCGCGTGTCCGCCGAGCGCGTCGTGCTGCGCGAGCAGGGCGTACAGCCCCCCCAGCGCCTCCCATCCGCTCGAGCTATCCGCTGCTGCTGCTGCTACGAACAAAAAATACGAATGGTTAAAATAAAACCGAACAAGTGCGAGTTAAACTCGCGTGGAGAGGGTTCCGTTCCATACATGATTATCTGAAATTTTCTGCGTTACTTTAAATACCATAGACTTCTTAAAGGTTTTCCTGTAATATATAGCTAAAAAACTATAATCTGTATTTTTTTCAAAATTATAGCCCCAGTAGTTTCGGAAATAAGGGGGTGGAATGCTAAATTTTCGCCTATTTTCCTAAATAACTTCTAAACTATTTTACTTGAAATTCAAAAGAAAATATATTTAAGATTCTCACAATAAGCCCTTTCATTTGGTATATCACACGATATAGGCTGAATAACTTTTTTTTAATTTTGCTAATTAACCCCCCTTAAGTAGCCCCCATGTTTAAAATGAGTTCGAAACCATACAAAATCCACAACTCCCTAGGGAGTTATGGATTTTGTATGGTTTATAACTCCCGCTGACGGCGGGACGTATAGAGGAGTTAAATCGGCTATAGCTGCTCTATACGCCTGCGTATAATAACACCCTTTCCGAGCAAGTGTGATGAAAACTATATTAACTTTTTCATTGCTACGTCGTGCTAGCTTTGTGTGAACTTTGAACACTTCAGTTGGCAAACTATTCACTCGCATTTCGTGATGCGCGCAAATTCAAGGTGTTAAAAGAAACAACACAATAAAATTATGTCATCTATGTATGTTGAAATTTGTGAGTTTACAATTCACTTGTTTATACAACAGACGGTATTTCTGAAATGTATTCCTACTTAAAATATATTTTAAATATCCCGCACTGCCCAATCCAACCGTTTTAAGTAACCGCTCATCAAATTATTCATATAAGACGTATCGATTATTCAAATCTTATGTGCCTACATAATAATTCATCGTGTGTAAAGTATCGGGGTTAATGCCGGACCGGGTTGTCCTCTACCCTCCGCTTATTTCGTCACAGCCCTTGAGCAAGATATACATGAACACTTCGCTTGAATAAAACGAGCAACCGAAAGGATGTTAATAGCTGAGAGCGAAACAGTTTTTGTTACGTATGGATATTTACGAAGTAGGTCATGTTTAACACTATCATGTGACAGACCGCTTACCGTTTCCGATAAGCTGCCGTAAAGAAAAGTACATCTGCGTATTTAAATAATGGACACCATAACAAATGATACCGGTATGGTGAGGTGATAACGATGAAGACTATTAAATTGATTTACGAGTAGATGAAAGCGTCGCGGACTTTGTGTTTCAAGAAGAGAATCTATAAAAAGTCGTAAAGTCGAATAAATCATTTTCAAAATATCGAATCTTACACAAATAAGTTAACCAACTATATTTCTTGATTAACCCATTCAAAATTAATAAACAATTAAAATATAACAAAGTTCACAAAGCAGAAGTCATGAAAGATAGATGGTAAAGGTGACACCCAACTTTTCTTATTAAACAGCCGAGTGAGTTAACTAGATCTCGTAAGTTTTATTGAGGAAGGGCTTTGGGGAGAAAACAAAAGTTCCGCAAACACTCAACTATGCGGCTAATGCCACGCTTGTTTAAACTTGATCCTCCGAGATACACTGTAATTATGACTGTACCAATTGATTGATCAAATTTAACTTTGATTTAAACGTATACACAATTCCAAAGAATTGTAATCATCCCAGTGGCTAGATTTGCGTAGTATTCTTTTAAACTACATCAGTAACTGGACAGACGCCTTTAATTTGACTTTAGAGATTAAATAGGTTTAAAAACACCAACGTGAAATATTGATCAGATGATAGACACTCCAGTTCTTGAAACGGGTATAAGGGGGATGATGGGGGACCATCGAGTATATTGCAATAATACATGTACTTAATTGAGTATTAGTAGGCATATATAATAAAATACAACTATCGTCATTATCGTTGGGTCGTTAAGTCCCACTGCTAGCCACAAACCTTCCCTTATAGTGAGAAGAACAGCTCCTGTATTCGACATTGCCTAAATGATATCGCAAATTATTTTGCTACGATATGGTTGCTCCTATTAATATGACTTCATAGGCGGCCGCATTGTAAAACGATCGCGATATTATGTCGCTTCGGCACAGTCGTTCGGCATGCGGATAAATACCACAAATTATAACCAAATATCACCCAAAATTAAAATTAATAATGCATATGTTCAATGTTACTCAAATAAACTACTCCGTTTTCTTAAAATCATCTCAAAATGGGATCTAAAAGTACTTTGTAAAGTGGCGCATTATGAAGTTGGGGCTTCGTTTGATGTGTCCCAAACAAGGTGCCAGTAAATTAATCGAGAGTGAACTCTATTAACGTTGCTAAAGGTCCAAGGCACCGCTGAAGGCGCATCAAGTAGGCAAGGGGTCGTTATTTAGAACGCGGGCAGCGAGCCGTGCAAGTTCGATCTGACGCGACGCCGACACGACGTACGTCTTCATTTCACATTCCGTTTTACCGAAAATGAATGATGGTCAAATTGGCCCATAATAACCAATACAAATATCGTGTATACTACGTGAAAGCTAGTTACATAAGCTTCATTTTCTAATACGGGGACAAACTTCAAAAACCCCGGAGAAGATAGTTATCAGCCTTCAAATATTCACACACACAGAACATTTATTACTATACTAGCTGTGCCCCGCATGCGTTGCAATGCTATTTCCTGTATATTTTACCCAGCCTTCACAGTCTAGTCGTCATAATAACAATTACAGCAAATAGTGGGATCAATAAGCCTACATACGTTATAATTCTATTGGTGATTGGGCTGGGTTCCATACATTTTTGCCCATCATTCTTTAAAGCCCAGAATCGTGTTGACGTTGAAAACTCTAGCACTCACAGTAATGGGTCTGATTTTTGCCGCAAAACAGAGTAGGAGGATTCAATTATTTATCAACGCACACAAAGTTTATTTTCTCACAAAAAGTGCTATTATTTCTGATTTATTCAAGAAAATTGTATCAGCGTAAATTTACTTTACTAAGTCACATTCAACACACATTCATTCATCAATTTCTGGAAAAATAATAATGAAATGTAGTTGTTTACTATAATATAATAATATGTTATGTTTTTAATACTGATACGAGTATTGTTTGTTTTTACTTTACAAAACACATTTTTGCCATAGTCTTCTTATATGTCTTTAATAATTAAACCTGTAAACCTATAATTGTTCCTACCTGACATCCTTATATCTTGATATGACATTATAAATACGAAAGTACCTATGTTTGTTTGTTTGTTCCTCCTTTACGTCAAAACGGAGCAACGGTTTGACTTTATTTCTTCATTTCATTTCATTTTCATTTTGAAATGCCGGAAAAGGACATAGGCTACATATTATCTCGAAAAAAATGCACAGCTCCTGAGGAAATAACAATGAACAAATGCCAAGCGGACAAAAACGCAGGCAAAAGCTAGGCATATTATAAATTGTTATATTTAAACTTTCGCGATTACTACATATACTTATTCAAAATTTTGGCTAGGCTCTTAGCGCGATGGAAACGAACATAATCTTAATAAAAGTTAAACTTAAAAACTGAAACCTGACTGGAAATGTAAAAGATCTCTTGCTCCTAGTATGACGCACCCTTAGAATTTTTATATAACCTGGGACAATCGCACATTCCCCACGAATTATATGATACTCTATTTTTTTAAATCGGCCCAGTATTTCAGGATTTATGGTCACATACAACATACCTACCTACATATATAAAACATACATACAATATGGGCTCTTAAACTCCCCTGCTTTTGATTTCGTGCACTTATGGCCGAATTCAAAAACGCCACTTAAATATTTGTTTAGAGATTAAATAGTTATATGTCCGCCAACTAGTTGTAATACTATACAAAAACGTCACTCAAACGTCACTTTAATTAAAGATCAATTTGAGTGGTCTGTCTGAATTTGGCCATTAGTTAATAAAATTGTCAAAATCGGTTAACATAATATAAGGAGTAAAAAGGATTTCACCGTTTGTATGAAAAAAATTACATATTTTTCTTTGGTATTTAGTCTGTCCTCTTAAGAGGACTGTGAAGCAACGGTAAAAATTACCCTTTTCATACAAAAGGCGATAACGATTTCCACCCTTGAAATGTTAACCGATTTTGACCAATTTTAGATAGGGAGTCAAACAGATTAAAGTCAAGGTCTATACGTTTTTTAAATATTGATTATAGGTCAACAAGTCAAATAATCACCGAAATTAGTTTTGTATGAGAATTCTACATACATACATAGCATCACGCCCGAAATCCCTAATAGGGTGGGCAGAGCCACAAGACTACTTGTGGCCACGTTCGAATAATTAGTCCTCAGATGGTATGATGAACCGTATGGTGACAGGTGATCTGCCCATCGCCCATACAGATAGTCCACCATGTTGGAGAGGATCCGTCCCTTAGTCGACTTTTACGACATGCCAGGGTGATAAGCATCTGCACGCATTCTATGCTATTTCTTCACTCGGTTAACATTTAAGGGGTGGAAATCGTTATCGCCTTTTGTATGAAAATCCGTACGTTCACATTCCTCTTAACTGAAACCTTATTTATTCATTATGTTAGCGTTGGTTTAAATGGAAGACACAAGGTTTAATACAATCAATCAATTAGTGAAAATTATTTGCATTCCCCAAGAATCCCAGAAGTTAGAAGCCGCGCAACTCGCTACTGCATTCATTAGGTACAAACATCCCTGTTGCAATTTGTACTTACATGAAGCATGCGTTAACTTCTGTGCACAACAGAGTTATTTACATAGCGACTGTAATTTAACTCGGAGTTCCCCGCGAGATAATTGAGCTATTGTTCGAAGGTATTATTTTATTCTAGCGTCCGCCCGCAACTTTATCCGCATTGAATTTGGTTTTATAGTCATTCCCTCGGGAACATTTTAATTTTCAGAGATCCAGGTTCCCTATGTTTAATCCAGAATCTAAGGTAAGAATCTATGTCAAGTTAATGAGCTGAGTAACAAATATACAGACAGAAACACACACACAAACTTTCGCCCCCCGATGCTACGCCACTGAGATGTATGCAGGCGTTTTCCTATACCGAAATGCTCATCTCTCTTCCTTGCGCTTTTTCCCGTCTCTAATTCGGGTTACGCTTTGACCACGTGGTACGCTCGTGGTAAATATCAATTTCAATTCCGCATAATGAGATCCGAAAATCTCAGAGGTGCAAGCCGGTATTTGGACCCGCGACTATACACACGAAAGCCACGCGTGGTCTACCACAAAGCTACCACTGCACTTCTCTAAACTAGACTATTGTAACTAATAAAGGCTGCTGATTGACTTAATTAATAACTTTAATTAATTAATATTCTTTAGTTAGTGAGTGACAATGAGTCGATTAATAAAGCGAGAACGGCCGTTTCTTTGGGCTTTAAATGTCTTTGATTCATAATAGAAAATGCAAATCAAATCATTGTTCGAGCTAAAGACATTTGTTCCATTTTGGATAAATTGCCCAAGTTTTAGACAATGATTAAACGTAGTTATAAATTGGGAATTTTATATGGTTTCTGCAAAGAGTTTAAGACTCAAAATTGTGTATTAATAAATTACTTATGGTAAATGCCTGTCCTTGTATTCAAATTCTGTCCTCGCTTTTATTTCAATTTAAACCATCTCGACCCCATGTTTGCGGAGCGTATGAAATAGGGTACATACATACTTTATTACGACTCACTAAGAGTACTCGTATGCGATAGTCAACTGTTCGAGTGTTGCGAAAATATCCATTTGATACTCCTCTATATATTATTGCTTAAATGTATTTCTAAAACATTGTATATTGAAATAACATCGTTGAGTTTTCAGCTACTTTAACAAATATCAGTCAAATTACGGGAGTGTTGTTAAAGGGTATATAAATATTAAACTAAATTCCGACATGACGTTTGGTACTTCGGCGCTATTTCTTCATATACAAGTATATTCAGGAGTTCACAATATAAATCAACCCGCCACTTTCATCTAGCGATAGTTATAGGTACATCTTTAATAATCAAACTATAATTAATAAGATACGTGATGAACAACCGCTGATGAGATTAACTTAGATGTTTATCTAAGTTAATCTAAGTGTTTACGATAATTATAATATTAACAGCATAAATTTGGAAAAGCCACTGGTTTGTGGTCTAAATTTACTATGCAGGTCAAAGTTTTCCTGTCGAAGGGGATACTTTAAAGGTACCCTTTTTTCTTAGTGATCTTTAAAGCTAATGCTTATAATGGGTGAGACTTCGTAAGAACTTACGCTGTAGTATTGAATAGAAAACATATTTTTTATACTGTCTGACACTTAACAAAAAGTTTTAAGTGGCCTTTTTTGTATACAAAATAAAGAATCTACAAAATCTTGTGCGATATTGCGTGCGTATTTAATGTAAGCGTACTGCGTATTTTACAAACACCTGTGAGAAAACGAAGTTTCACATTAAAATCAGTCATCACGTAACTTTTGGTAGCTGTCTAATTACACCATGAATAATTAAAAGTAACATTCCAAAAGGATGAAACTTCACACTTAATCGTGCTTAGAACAAGACAATGAATATCATGAGGAGACATTAATAAACATTATTCCCGTACCTGCCATTAGAGTATGTATAAAATATTAATACCTTTCAGAATAACAAAGACTCAGTTTAGGCTCGGATCCTCCTCCAGGGGTGTGATTCACTTAAATAGAACTTCGTTCATGAACTCATCGGCGAGCATAACTTGACTCGCCAGTGCTATAAACTGCATGTTCGTACGTCTCTTCAACCTTGGTTGTATTTCGACGTAGCCGGAGGGACATTTAACTACTTCATATCTAGTCAAATGCTTAAATGGTGTTTCTGAATGTGGCCATTACTTGTGCAATTATTTTGCTTTAATTTTTAGATGAAAAATCAATTTCCAAATTTAACGTGTTTGAGATGGTTAGTAAATAATTTGTATTGAAATTTGGGAAAAGTTAGATATACCAACTGGGTTTTTAGGGTTCCGTACCTTAAAAGGAAAAAAGGAACCCTTATAGGATCACTCGTGTGTCTGTCTGTCTGTCTGTCTGTCTGTCTGTCTGTCTGTCTGTCTGTCCGTCTGTCACAGCCAATTTGCTCCGCAACGACTGGACCGATTGAGTTGAAATTTGGTATTCATATGTAAGTTGGTGACCGCAACACGAACGCGTGACGTAAATATATGAATTTTAAAGTAGGGGCCACTTTTTGGGGGTAAACTAGAAAATAAAAATAAAAAGTTATGCCACCTATATCGTGTGACATATCAAATGAAAGGGCTTATTGTGAGGATCTTAAATATATTTTCTTTTGAATTTTAAGTAAAATAGTTTATAAGTTATGCAGGATAATACGCGAAAAATGACCATTCCCCCCCCCCCTTTATTTCCGAAACTACTGGGGCTAAAATTTTGAAAAAAATACAGAAAATAGATCTTTGCCTATAAATAACAGGAAAATCTATAAGAAGTCTATGATATTTAAAGTAACCTAATAAATTTCAGATAATCATGTACGGAACGGAACCCTCTCCACGCGAGTTTAACTCGCACTTGTCCGGTTTTTTTTTATTATTACGGAAACAAACTATATATACCTAGGACACTAGCTACTATACTTTGGGTAGCTAGGCAAAGCGGGGCAGCACACGAGCCTCATTTCCCAAGCAGCAGAAAAGCTGTATAAAAGCTTATACAACTATTATAACTCTAGTTTGAGCGTTATAATAATATTGTACAAGCTCTTATACAGACTGTGTGCTGCTTGGGTTGCTACTAACAAAGAAATCCTACGACTAACCGACTTAGTATATCCTCTAATATTTCTATAAAAAAAGTAATGTAAGGATGTTAAAGTATTTACTCACCGTCGTATTGCGGCGCCAGCGCCTGCGCCGAGGATCCGGGCAACCAGCATAGCGCGGTGAGCGTGCACGCCGCGACCACCAGGATACAGCTTCGGGACATGTCTGCAACAACATACACACACATTATATACTCGTATTTCAGTGTTTTATTATTTTGAAGTATATGAAAAATACATTACAATTGGAACAAAATGATCCCCATAATTTATAAAACCGTTGTCCTTACATATTAATTATCTGTCTGTAGATGTAGCAAAAAACACTACCCTGGCACGCTTACCGTTCTAGACAAATTCAGACACACATTTTTATTTTTACTTTTAATTTCGCATGATTTTAATGTAAACTATACTTCTTTCCTTATTCTCTGTATGAATTAATATTCCACGTGTCTGTTATTTGACTGGGCCCTCTAATTCAGAGTATCCTAGCTCAGGGCCCAGAGTCATGCTTGAACTTTTGGATGTGTTACATCTTTCTTCTCGCTTTCCTGCAATCTGTGGTAGTGATTTCGTGAAAAGGGACGGAAATGTGTAACAGGAAGCCGGGGAACCGCGCGCTATTTGATTTCACCAATGAGTCCACCTGGCAGCCAACAGTGTGTGTGTGTGACGAGAAAGAGAAAGGTAAATAAAGAAGGAGAACGCATCAGCTGTGCGCTTAACCAAGGCGAAAGAGGGATTACCTAGTTTCAGAATATAATTTTAATGTTGCTTATTACCAAGGTGAGATGTCAGACGTTATACATGATATGCGACTACTGTCAGGCTCGCTCGTTTTTGTTTTGTTTTTTTTTATAAAAAAAAATCTCGCGGCGACTTTTTGCGTCGATGAAGTCACGATACAGCCGTTAAACGGCCGCGATATTAACGCGATGTTGCCACTGACCTTGTACCATTAGCCTACGTAGACACAATTCTTCATGGCAACAATCGCGTCGTAGCATGCCACATGCCGAAACCCGCGAATGTATCGCTACAAAAACTCGCGCCCTAAGGTCAAGTTAAAGACGGGTGGTGATTTACGTGTACGCGAAGTCGCGGGCACATCTATAGTCTGCAATAAAAATTGAATATTGTGCAATGTTAAGTATTTCATTGAACTCTTTTAAATTTAAAGTTGAGAAAGCAAATGAAATGGAAATATAATTTCCGAAAATGGGGTAATCAATCAAAATATGAATCAGAAACCTTTCAAATAGCGAAGGAATGTTGGCGAAACGATTGCGTGTCTACATTTGTTTTTATAGGAAGCCAAACATATGTAATGTAATAATGTATATGAACTTTACCGCGGTAAATAAAGGAATCACGCTAAATGCCTGTAGGGCATATGCGTTTTATAAAATACTAGTGGACCCGACACAGCTTCGCCCGCGGTAATTTCCATACAAACTGTATCACCCCTTTTCACCCCTTTAGGGATGGAATTTCGAAAAATCCCTCCTCAATGCACCTCTAGGGTACTCGAAGAGTGTCTCCTCCTTTCAAACCTCTAGGACCACCCGTTTAGGCTGTGCGTTGTCTATAAGTGAGTCACGGTACTGTTTTATATGTATAGATGTGATAAACATAATTGTTGAGAAATTTCTAGGGGTTAAGAAGTTACGAAGAATAGCACCTATTAATTTAATTCAATACATTAAAGAGACGCTGGCATAATCTTAATATCAAGCGGTGAAACTATGAAACTAGACCAAGAATCAGACTGTAGATACTTAATGGGTTTATGATCAAAGCAATTTGTTCATGACATCCAACATGCTTAAGAAAACCTTTGTTTTACAACTGACTGCGACGGGAGAGTCCCTTGGAGATCTGGTAAATTCTGTACCTATTTCAAAATGGATTTAATATTTTATAAGCAAACAGGTAGAATTAGAAATAACGTACTGCTGACAGGGATGGCTTGTCAGAGTAAACACGTGTCACGCCGCCGCCGTCACGCATGATGATAAGCGTGATTGATCACGTCACGATTGGATCGCGCCATGACCGCAGAACACCGCCCTAAATACAGTACGGCAGCTTCAAATGGAATTTGAAGGATGATTTTTAGGGTTCCGTACTCTCAAAAGGAAAAAAACGAAACCCTTATAGGATCACTCGTGTGTCCGTCTGTCTGTCTGTCTGTCCGTCTGTCACAGCCAGTTTGCTCCGAAACTACGGGATCGATTGATTTGAAATTTGGTATACATATGTAAGTCGGTAACCGCAACACGGACGCGTGACGTAAATATATAAATTTTAAACTTGGGGGCCACTTTTGGGAGATAAATTTGAAAATTAAAAAAAAAGTTATGCAACCTATATCGTGTGACATATCAAATGAAAGGGCTTATTGTGAAGATCTTAAATATATTTTCTTTTGAATTTCAAGTAATATAGTTTAGAAGTTATTTAGGAAAATAGGTGAAAATTTACCATTCCCCCCGCCTTACTTCCGAAACTAGTGGGGCAAACATTTTTAAAAAAATACGGAAAATAGTTCTTTACCTATAGATTACAGGAAAACCTATAAGAAGTCTATGGTATTTAAAGTAACGTAGTAAATTTCAGATAATCATGTATGGAACGGAACTCTCTCCACGCGAGTTTAACTCGCACTTGTCCGGTTTTTTTGTATAGATGAGAGACGCTTTGTGTCAAACGCAATTTAAATATTTTATTCCTTTTTCTGCACAAGACGAGTAAAGAGAATATGTTTCCAGAGCTTATTTTTCCGCTTGTATATAACAACTTATGTTATTATCTGCGACCAGATTAACTTAATAGTTATTATTTAATGAACGGTTAGCAAATATTTCTACTCGATAAAATAGATATATACGTTCATTACTGGATAACGGAAGAGGCGTTTCACCTCAAATATTTTTCTTCGATTAGTCCATAGCAAGGCCAGCAATGCTCTACTCATGAGCCAAATTACATTGTCGGTACTCCGGTTACTATCCTACTATCCTCTTCCATCCCCAGCAGTGCCCCTATTCGCGGTCCCGGCAGCCCAATCCTGAACCGGCCCGGGAACATGAATAAGTAGAAGTTGGGTTAATATGCTCCAACGTCATAATGTACAATGGTTAAAAATCTCATGAATGAGTGATTGTTGTAAAGAAAAAATGGCAAATTATTTCTTAAAGAGAAAGAAAGAGTTCTTATACTTAACAATACCTCCTTACTTACATATAAACTTGTCGATTTCCTTTATTGTACATTTTGACGTTGGAGCGTATTAACCCAAGTACAGTTAGACTTCTACTCATTCATGTGCTCGGGCCGTTTTTCTGATGTAGGTACGATTAGAGAGTATCTGTTTCGAAGTAATGCGGAAGGTCCTTCATACGAGCATAAAGTATTTGTGATCGGTAGTATGGGGTTGGCTTTTCAAGCCGCACATTGACCTACTTGTTGAGTCTCGCCATTTACCTAAAAGCGACAGCTTAAGGGCCCCTAAATCTGTAGGATCGTTGCAAAGACAAACTATTTGCACCGACGGTAACAAGGGTACCATGTCATTGTATGGGGAAATTACTTTCGTATAAAACTCTTCATGTGATCGTTCAGACGTAATAAAGAATATTTAAATAGTAATTTATAGGGCTTCATTGAGCATTTTAGATGTCTATTTATAAATAAGGAGGGCTTGAATATTTATTTTCCTTAGATTTCCTTTGAATTTTATTAAAATGTGTCTTAATAACCTTACTTTATCATTTGAATTCTGAGTAAAACCTAAATGGTAAACAATGTACGATAATTCGAGTTTGGTGCGTGTTATTTGAAGAGAAGGTAATTGATAAAATTAAAGTTATTGTTATATTAATTAAAATATTGTGGTTAAACAATACTCAAATCATTATGAAAGACTTGAGGCGCTTCTGCACCGCTATTCGGATTCGTTGGTCTGCATCGACAAAATCCGATTACGATACGATTTGTATGAGCGCTTGTGCACTGCAGTCTGCAAACAACAGTTCGAATATCTATTGTATTGTTGGTTGTAACATGTCGGCTCTGATTTTCTCGAATTCGATTCGGTGTAGTGCACAAAGACTCTAAGTAATTTTGTTTAAAAAATCACAGAAAATGAGGTAAAGAAATATCTTGGGCTTCAAAATTAGTAAAGTTAGAGATGTATTTTATCCATCGGTAAACCCCAAAATACACCTATATCCCACATGACTTAGTCAAGATCAAAGTTGTTATAAGTTCACCTGAGCTGAAGTTACCAAACCGCATCCGTATTATCCGATATTTATTAAATATTTTTTTAATAATTTAGGAGATACAAATTTGAGGCAACGGGCAAAAATATCAACGAGTTAAATAATTATATTTATACTGTCATTTACGTTAACGTAAAACTATAGATAGAGCGTAAAATAACACGCAGAAAATCATGATCAAATGACTTTAGCAAGGTAAATAAATACTCCTTAATAACACAAACACATAACACAATAAGATTTAGACTTGGTATTAGTACTAGTTCCTAGGTTTTAATGCATGGCATGACCACATATACAACAATCAAATTGAAAGAAAACTAACATAAAGTGCGTCAAAAAAATATGCCGCCGCTATATTGAAATCAACAAATTTATGATGTACTCGTATTATGAGGTATAGATTTCACTGTAGCGACGGCTCCGGCAATCTTTTTTTTCACGTCAAGGTGCATGTCACTTTACTATAATTCTGTGTTTATCCTAATAACGTATTTTAAAGCATTCTGGATAAAAGGTCCACTGCCAATTTCCCCGGCTCTTAAGAGATTGTCAGTTCCGCGAACCAGCATACTCTGTTAGTTATTAGCCTCAAATGCTAAATTGCTAACTTAATGGCAATAGTGCAAGTTTTAATTGGGATGCGCTATAAAAGTAAGCCTGAGTAAGTATGAAAGTAATTTGTTTTACATTTTTAAACTTGTTATTAAGGGAAAAGCTTACTGTTTCTAATAAATTTGTTTATTATAACTTAACTTTCATTTTTCATATAATTAGGATACATTTTTGTTTTCGACACATTAGAAATACAGTTCTCTCACTTTATGCCGGTAATGGTTGAGAAGTTTTTTAGAGTTCCGTACCCAAAGGGTAAAAACGGGACTCTATTACTGAGGCTCCGCTGTCCGTCTGTTCGTTTGTCTGTCCTTCCGTCTGTCACCAGGCTGTATCTCAATGAATCGTGATAGTAAGACAGTTGAAATTTTCACAGATGATGTATTTCTGTTGCCGCTATAACAAAAACCACTAAAAAACAGAATAAAATAAATATTTAATGGGGCTCCCATACAATAAACGTGATTTTTCCGTTTCAGCTTCGGAAAAAATGCTTTCGTATGTCCGGATATCCGCCACCGGATGACCGGCTGTTCTCCTCTACAGGTCGCATTTCTCAACCGATTGTCGTAAAATTTTGTGAGCTTTAAGAGTTTTAAATCAGTTTTTCGAAAAAAAAAAAAATGGCGGATTAATGGCGGTTGACACTTTAAAAAACCGGACAAGTGCGAGTTAAACTCGCGTGGAGAGGGTTCCGTTCCGTACATTATTATCTGAAACTTACTACGTTACTTTAAATACCATAGACTTCTTATAGGTTTTCCTGTAGTCTATAGGTAAAGAATTATTTCCTGTATTTTTTTTTAAATTTTAGCCCCAGTAGTTTCGGAAATAAGAGGGGGAATGGTAAATTTTCGCCTATTTTCCTAAATAACTTCTAAACTATTAGACTTGAAATTCAAAAAAATATATATTTAAGATCCTCACAATAAGCCCTTTCATTTGATATGTCACACTATATAGGTTGCATAACTGTTTTTTAATTTTCTGATTTGCTCCCAAAAGTGGCCCCTATGTTTAAAATTCATATATTTACGTCACGCGTCCGTGTTTTGGTCATTGACTTACATATGTATACCAAATTTCAACTCAATCGGTTTAGTAGTTTCGGAGCAAATTGGCTGTGACAGACGGATAGACAGACAGACAGACAGACAGACAGACAGACACACGAGTGATCCTATAAGGGTTTCGTTTTTTCCTTTTGAGGCACGGAACCTTAAAAATCATGATATATCAGCCCTTTCGAAAATTGATAAAAATTTACCCTTATTAAGACGCAAACTCGCGTTGACTCGCGAGGTCTACAGCTCACAGAACCACTAGTATATAACCTTTTGCTAGTCAGTGGCTATTATTCAGCAAAGTCAGAACAGCTTTAACAGATGTATTTTACGCAGTCGTGTTACTGACACAACCCGGCCTTTTTTCCTATTAACTGCTTTTAATATTTAATAAATAAAGCAAAGAAAAGGCTTAAAACGAACTTCTCACGCTGCTAAAAGTAGCGGTCATCGCCCCGATACCTTCATAAAGGGCGTAAAAATACATAAAGTCGGCCCGGCGAGCCTCACAAAAACCTTATACGGCTGGTCATCATAATTCGAGTCATCAATCAATGCGTCCTTTTCATCACGTCTTGCTATTTATTTTGATGGTAAGAAAGTCTTATCACACATTAAAGTCAGTATTTGTTGTCTTGCTTAAAATAACAATCAAGACTGTACCTACATATATAAATCCTAAACGCAAAAACCGGACAAGTGCGAGTTAAACTCGCGTGGAGAGCGTTCCGTTCCGTACATGATTATCTGCAATTTACTAGGTTACTTTAAATACCATATACTTTTTTTGGGATTTCCTGTAATTTATAGGTAAAGAACTATTTTCTGTATTTTTTTTCAAATTTTTAGCCCCAGTAGTTTCGGAAATAAGGGGGGGAATGATCAATTTTCGCCTATTTTCCTAAATAACTTCCAAACAATTTTACTTAAAATTCAGAAAAAATAATATTTAAGGTCCTCACAATAAGCCCTTTCATTTGATATGTCACACAATATAGATTGCATAACTTTTTTTTTGAATTTTCTGATTTAACCCCCAAAAGTGACCCCCATGTTTAAAATTCATATATTTACGTTACGCGTCCGTGTTGCGGTCACCGACTTACTTACATATGTATCCCAAATTTCAGCTCAATCGGTCCAGTGGTTACGGATCAAATTGGCTGTGACAGACGGACAGACAGACAGACGCACGAGTGATCCTATAAGGGTTTCGTTTTTTCCTTTTGAGGTACGGAACCCTAAAAAGTCATTATCATGGATATCCATGAACCATTATGATTCATTTTGGAACAAGACTTGATAACAACTAGGTAGGTACTTAACGTCAAAGCGTACCCCAAATTAGAAACAAGCTCTATGATTTGATAACTACGTGAAGTGAAACCACGAAAAAACCTCTCACGATATTTTTTCATTCGAGATTATGTGCAAGATGATTCCAATCACCCGGCTGTCGGTGTGGTAATACTATAATAAATATTTATAACAATATTTTGGCGAAATATTTCTCTTTGCTCCTGTTAAAAGTAATCGTGAATCGTGTACAGTCGGTCAAATGTGATTAAAAAAGCGCGTTATTATTGGAATTTAGAACTAACAACATATCTTCAAATAATATAAATATTAATCATAAATTTGAGTTCTACTGTTAACAACAAAAAAATTATTGAACTTATATATTAATAAACATTGCTCAAGAGAAATAAGTCCACAGACGGTTTATTTACATACATACATACATATTATCACGCCCGAAATCCCTAATGGGGTGGGCAGAGCCACAAGACTACTTGTGGCCACGTTCGATTAATTAGGCCTAAGATGTATGATGAACCGTTTGGTGACAGGTGATCAGCCCATCGCCCATACAGATAGTCCACCATGTTGGAGAGGACCCGTCCCTTAGTCGACTTTTACGACATGCCAGGATGATAAGCATCTGCACGCATTCTATGCTATTTCTTCACTCCCAGTGCAGCAGAGGTGAGGTTTATTTATAGGTAGTTATTTAGCCGCAGTCACCCAATGGTTGTGAAAAGAAAAATATCTTAATTATGTATGACAAGCGAAACATAAGAGCTAAATACTAATTCAATTTTTTACGAACACATAAACATGCATGAAACATCGAACAATGAACTGCGCCCCGCCATGTAGATTTTTGTGGGATCCATTCACTCTGAACATTTTATGTTACGACTGTGTCGTAAATTTTCGTACCTTATTGAAGAATGAACCACCACAAAATACTTCGACATTTTGCATAATAAATACATTTTTGTTGCAAAAATGGGTCGCAACAAATTGTGAAATAGTAAATGTAAATAATAGTCGAAGATAAGGGTGCAGAAAAGGATTTTTTGGTTTACATGTGTGAATAGTAATGTTTATACTAATGACAACCATGTGTGCCTTAATATTGTTAGTTTTATTATTTAAAATCCTCCAATAAATTATTAAAAAATATACATCATATATTCATTATACAACTACACACAACTTAGCCTTTACCAGCAGAAAATTTTAATTCGGTGCGATTTTACAGAAGAAATTTTATAATCAATTTTAATTAAAGCATAAGTTAGTGGTAAGTATTTTCATAAATAACGAAGATGAAATTATTAAAAATGTATAAAGTACTAGGTGAGGTTAAAATATTAACTCTTAATCCACTTTGCTTCATCTTGTTTGCTTAAAATTTTGCGGGGTAATAATCACTTTTAGGTTCAATAATGTGCCTACTGTTCCCGAAAGTTAAGGACCCTGAGGCCTGATTTATTTGTTTGTACTATTATGTGCAGTGCATGTAGGGCGTCAGGGGTACTTTTGACCTATATGAAGAAAGCGGTAATGTAACCCTTCGTTTCCGTAAACTTTTGGTCACAGGAGGGACACATTTTGTTTCTTAACGTGATTATTACCCGCGTTGTATTTTTCAAATTAGTAAAACAACGAGTACAGTGCTGCCTGAACCCCGGCGGCTTACTATAAATTATGTTATCAAAAGAGAATTGGGACAAATAATACATCATTTTTCTAATGCTTCCCGATTTACCACTTTTCATTATTATTACAAATGGAGGACTTAATGCCTTAAGTTTGCTTTCACGTGAAATGTCAAAAGAGAAATGACAGTGGGGCACAAAAATTACCACGTTAATACTTTGGATTTCAACGTGACACTAGTTTTAACGTTAAATAACCTTAATAAGAAACCTGTCTTATTATTATACTTTATTTATCCAAGATATAAGATATCAAATTTAAATAAAAACGGGTTGCGGAAATTGTACGGTAGGTATCTTAGGCTGCTACTGGATAAATAAATAAAATAAAATAAAATAAAAAATAAAAGAGGTCAAACTTATTCTATTCTGTTTTGTCAGGAATTAAAAAATCGTAGTGGGCCATAAAAAGATCAATACAAAAACACTAATTTATTAGTTGAAGAATCACTCCGTATGAGTAATTGGGTACAGATCTTGGAGGTGGCACGTGGCTTGGTCATTACCTGGTTTTAGCTAAAACCGTAAACTTTAAAGAAAATATTTAACCTGTATTTAGTTAGGTTAAGATAATTAAAAAAAAGCTTAATACAAGTCAATTAATTAATGGCTCGATCGATAATTTAGGACAACCACTTTTATATGGCTTGGTCTTTTTTTGACCTATTATTATAAATATTTTGCCTGTCGAGTCTGAACTTAATGTTACATTCGGTATAAAGAGAAAATCTTGAAATAGACAATTAACCCATCATAATTATCAGTGAAAGATTCAAATTGCATCAAAATCCTTTCTAATTCTTACGACAATGTACAAGCTGCTAACGCTAACCCAAGTCCCATGATATGACATTTATTTCGCGACGGCCAGCGCGGGTTAATTCATAGCTAGCCTTTGATCCCCGAAGCGTTAAATTGGCACATGTTGCCGTTGCGGTGTGCACTATACTTTATAATGTCCTTACAATTATATAGCACTAGAGTATAGCGCTGTATGTATAGCTAGTCTAGTCTTAGACGTCTAGCGGCTAGACGATACTGAAGCGCTACCACGCCATGGCATTCAACAACTCATAATCAACTACACAAGTCAGATATAAAAAAAGGCGCAATACTATGATTGTGTTCCTTAAAATTACGCAGCTGTAAAGTCGTCTGAAAATAAGGGGTCTCTATCAGTAAACATAACAAGTGCAAGCCGGACTTGCGCAGGAAGGGTTCCGTACTATTATTTATAAAAACGGCAAAAAAAATCACGTTTGTTGTATGGGAGCCCCCATGGGCGTTTTTTAGTATTTGTTGTTACAGCGGCAACAAAAATACATCATGTTTGAAAATTTCAACTATCTAACTGTCACGGTTCATGATATACAGCCTGGTGACAGACGGACAGCCAAACGGACGGACAACGGAGTTTTAGTAATAATATCCGGTTTTACCCTTTGGGTACGAAACCCTAAAAAATTATTGTTGTAATTATCAATTATAAAAATCGAATCCATTGTCCTAACGCTTTTTTTTTTTCAAAAACCGTAAGGTTTTCGGGACTCTACAAAACAAACTTTCTTTTTGAAATCCAAAGTTTCAGAAAAATCAAAGAATAACAACATTTTTATTATCAAATATATCAGTTTTTTTTTTTTCAAAATAATCACTATCCATCAGTAACTAATAACGAGTACATAGAAATTAAAATAGGTAGGAATCTAAAAAAGAGAACACAATTTTTCGCCCATGCCCTTCTCACTCCTGTTTAGAAGTGACGTGTCAAACAGCAACATTGCTAACCTGGCCTATAATATCCCAATGATATTTATCACTTGTCTTGTAGAATCATAACCCAGCATTCATGATTTTCATTTTCATTTTCATTGATTTGAGTCAAATCACTTTGCCTTGATTCGAAGTAGGAACTAGTTGAAGACACGAGTTAATCCTACACACGAGAGACATTACTCGGTAGATTTCACACTAAAGGGGTCACAACATGTACCCTTGCCACGGCTTAAATCAAGAACGGATGCTAGAAAATTGGAAACTCCTTCCAATAAGGCTACAAATTATTCAATTTGCGTAATATGAAAATGATTTGACATAAACAAGTTTACAGTGAAAATTTTCGGACGTTGTACTTTAGCTTCTAAACCACTGCGATTTTAATAAATAGGGTACATGTTAAAATTCGAAGTGCAAGTGTCATAAGCTATATAAAAATTCTCATGGTACGTCATACCAGGGGAAAAAATCTTTTTACGTCACTAGTCGGATTTTAGTTATAACTTTACTTTTATTTATTTTTACCAACTTTTTGCAGTAGTTGAAAGAAAAGCAGATTATGCACCTTGCATCAAGTGATGTATTATTGCGCGTGATTTTAGGGCCCTCACTTGCGTTCGGGCACCAAACTAACACTCGGCGCAATGATGAATGGTGATGCAACAATCTACTATTAATTAAAGTATTGTTCAGTCAGTTCATCGACGACAGTTGATAAAAAACGCTGCAGGCACCTGTGTGGGTCATTTGTCTTCTTTAACACTTGCGACCGTGGCACTGTAAACTTTGTGTGTTAGTTCAACTGATAGACTGTGCGAAGGAACAACGCAGTTGGTATTTATAAATTTTAACTTACTTCCTAGAATTTATAAGAAAAAAAGGGCCAGTTTGATTCAGTGGCACGATCGCAAATGGGGAAGTTGCATGACAATCAAAATGATGTTCAAATGATATATTATGAAAGTAAATGTAAACAAAAGTATATTACAGAAAAAAGCAAATCATTTTGAAGAATCATTTTTTATTTGAATAAGAGTCAAAATTAATGAAAAATATATATATTTTCTTTTAGTTCTGATTTTAGTATTTTGGACATCCTCATCAAATTTATGTCATGTTTTATTTCTACGATGTTGGTCTAAAAACAGTATTTTCAGAAATAATTGCAGATTTCGTTTAAACGCCATACATTCTGTACAGTCCAACGAATGATGTGACGTCATAGTTGTCGTCCATTTTGTATGGAGTGTTTTGCGAGTAGTATGAACAATGACTTTTCAAAGCTTCAACTCATAAAATAAACAACATAATAATGTTTTGCATACACAGATCGGTTTCTATTACTCAGCACTTTCCAATGCAAGATGAAAAAAAATATGCATCTTCCCTATTGAATGTAGAATACATCTCATGAAGCTGTCCTTCTTCTGACTTTGGTGAATAACAGCTAGCAAAGAATATATAGTTTATGCATGGTGTAACATGGATGATATATGAGTTCTAAATAAAACTATATAACTAATAACTTAGAATAAAATAAAATCACCCGTTATATCCACGGAAAACACGAAGTGCCAGCAAAGTACCAATCTGACTTGTTTATAATTTTACGGCTACATACCACCGAGACTTATTTGAAAATAAATAGCAGCTTTGTAAATTATAGATACTTCATTGCTTTGACATCTTTGATTTTAAGCAAACAACTTTGCATGCTCTGTCCAAAATAAGTCGCTTGGTTGATATAAGCAATCATTTGTATATTTCTAGTCCATTTTTTCAGTGTTTAATAAAACATCACTAAAATAACAAAAATAATTTTAACATAGTTCAAATCATCAAACACTAAACAATTAATTGTCAAATGAAATTTAAAACATTCCACCTGTTTCGGCCATAAAGTGCGTCACTCCATGCACAGTTACATCCCAGTGTAAGAATTGTATTCCTATTGTGTCGAAAACAAAGATGTAAATTCTACATCAAAGGTAATCTTCTCAGTGTCAGTGAGGTCAGTTTACTGTGTGTAGTAAACTAAAGCAAGCAAGCAAATTAAACTTTTATTTGAACTTGTCTAAATATCAAACAATTCTCAAGGCAAACACTACTGTACAGCGCGGTCAACCACCAGCCAAACTGTGCTCAGATAGAACAAAAGCCTTTGCTTGCGCTCGCCGCCGCAAGCCTGAAAATGCCATTGTAACGGCCTTATTTTATTGTTCTGAGGCACAAGACGACTCACAGACAAGATATTAATTTCTCTAGCGGTTCTTTGCATCTTGAACATTACTGCTGCAAGAAAACGGAACATCAATATTTAAGCCAATAGATTTTCATCAAATCAAATCAAATTTATTTGCTTATAAACATGGTTTTATAAGAAGTATTATCATCAACATCTGTACATCTGTTACGATATAGTGAATAATATGTTTCCATCGGTAAAACTCGGATCTCAATCGGAAGACGACGGGACCCGAAGTGTCAATTAATTATTGTATTGAATGAGTGACATGTTTATATTCCATTAATATGAAACTTTATTATTTAGTGTCAAATGCCAAAATGAAAAATGACAGCATGGTATGATGGGTACTGGCCCCCGATTCTCGATGCATTCGAAATAATGTCGATTGCGAGATAAAACGTCACATTCATACAGTTGTGTCAAATGACTGTATGCACTGACGTTTACTCTCGATTGTGAGATTATCTCGAATCCACCGAGAATTGGGGGCCTGCTGAAGCTAATTGAGAGAGCACGATACATACGAACTTTTCCGATAAAACACGATGGAAACTAATTATGCACTACATCTGTATACACATCCCACTGCTAAGCTCAGGCATCATAGTGAGAGGGACAGGGCAGTAGTCCCCGCGCGGGTCCAATGCAGATTGGGGATTTCAAACACATTTTTGAATTACTTCGCAGATGTGTGCAGGTTTCCTGGCGATGGTTCCTTTCTCCGAAATGCTCGTGGTAAATAAATACCAAATTCAGTTCTGCACATTAGATATGAAAATCTCAGAGGTGCGTGCCGGGATTTGAACCCATCACCCTCTGCACGAGAGGCCGCGCATCAGACCACTACCACTGCAAGTAAGCCGATAGATTTACAGATTAATAAACTCAGAAATGGAATCCGAGATCAGAAGTGTAAACAAATTCACCACACGCTATTGGCTATCATGAGCCAATAGGTACCGACATTTGTTATCAATGAATGCTATTGGCTGATTTACATTCTAGCCAATAGTGCGTCGTTTTAAAGTGTTTATAGTTTTGATTTCAGAATCCATTTCTGAGTTTAATAAGAAATAAGGCAATAGTGATTACTTGTAAACGTTGATACAACATTTACTGTGCTATCCATACGGAAAAGTATTTAACAAGTTTCTCATCGTATATCTGAGTATTTAAACTTAACGTGGTTTCCATACTTTGGTATTTGCTGAACGTAAGCACAATGGAGAGATGCACTGAAAATATTGATTTAGAAATAGTTTCTAAACTCGGTTTGCTGAAATTTTCTTAGCCGTTATCTATAATATCTTAGCAACCTGAGCAAAGCATTGCCCTACAGACTACTAGACCACTTAGCTGATCTTGAAAATGCTTTGCAACGATAGCTAAATCTTTACGTGTCCCTATGGTTTTTCTTTTTTTAGCAAAGAATGCTAAAATTTAGTAACAATTGCTAAGTATTTGCTTTCCGTGTGGTAGACAAATAAAATTAAAGTTTACCGGGTAAAAGACGAGCTAACTCATTACAATATGTATTTTGTAATCAATTAGCTCATCTCTGCGTAACATTACCTCTTAATATCATTTAAGTCAAAATACCATCTGCAGCAGATAAATTCTAGTCTTGGACTGTGATATAAACCAACCGAAGTTATTCCTTCTTTAAGAAACTTTAAAACAAATACATACATCGCTTTTATAGTACGCGACGTTGACGACGCGGATAGCCTAGTTGGTAGTGACCCTGCCTCCGACGCAAGCGTCCCGGGTTCGATCCCCGGTAAGGGCAAATATTTGTGCGATGAACACGAATGTTTGTTCCTGAGTCTTGGATGTTTCCTATATATTTAAGTATTTATTTCTCTATATAAGTATGTATATCGTCGTCTAGTACCCATAACACAAGCCTTTAGAGCTTACTTTGGGACTAGATCGGTTTGTGTAAAGATTGTCCCCTGATTTATTTTATTTTATTTATTTATAGTAAAAGGTTAGCAAGATAACTTTTATTAGTTGCTTCTGTGCTAAGCTTGTTAAACAATAGGGAGCCTAGATCTGATATACATACTACAACATATACACGCTACGCTAGGTTCGTCTTTGCCTTCATCGAAAACCTTACTTTATTTCAAGTCTCGATTATTCCCATGTCTACAGATTGCCAATACTACAGATTTTCAATATGACAGATTCCCATGTCTACTGATTCTTATGCCTATAGATTCCCAAATCAACAGATTCCCATGTCCACAGACTCCCATGTCTACAGATTACCAAATTTTTCAGATTTCCAGTATTACAGATTCTCATGTTACACTTGTAAGTTGAAAATGAAAATGAAAATGAAAATATTTATTTTGCAAGTAGGCCTCACGGGCTCTTTTACATGTCTGAATCTACCAGCGCTTCTAAAGGTGACATTTGCTGAGAAGAAACGCCGCAAGAAACTCAGCAGTAAGTCTTTTTTCCACTTTAAAATTACATATAACTAAAACTAACATAAAAAGTGCAACAAATAAACCTAATGGGCACAAATTAATTATCTTATACAACTAATAAGGGAGATGTATAGTCTCCGCGTCTGAACAAGTAAATTTAAGTGCCTTAGAGATGTATAAAGTCTCTAAGGGTCATAATAATAAGAATAATATTAAAACAGAGAAAACATCTAAATTGATTAATCTAGGTTACATGGTTACAGTTTTTTCCCCTAGTGACATGTCTGATAGATTCGTCTGCCTTAGGTTACACAGTTCTTTTTTGAGTGTAAATAAGTTAATGTGCTTGCGAACATATACAGTTGCTTCAAAGATATACATATAGCAAGGGTAGTCAGGAGGTTATGTTGACTGAAATACGGTCTAGAACTCTACATGTTGCTGATATTCACTAGAATCCGCACACATTTTTTGCATCACAAAGAGTTCAGGTGCATCGAGGAAGTCTATTTCATTTAACGTCATATCGTACACTTTTACTACTAAAAATCTGGTGATTTGAGTTGGGAATCTGTAGAAATGGGAGTCTGTGGACATGGGAATCTGTAAACATGGGAATTTGTAGAAATGGAAATCTGTAATGAAAATCTGTAGAATTGGGAACAAACCCAAGTCTGATATATAGCCATAACCCGTTGACATCGGCCTGCACAAAGCCAAGTTTAATTGCTTCGTAACTGATCTGATTTTGGTTCAACTATGCCGAATTACTAACGAATGTGGTGCCAAATCTGCATTAGATAAAAATATAGAATATGCTTCATTTGTCTTTATCAAATAATGATTAATTTCAATGGATATCTTACTCAATGTTGATTGCATTTCTGCATTAATACCATTTTCTAGCACCTAATATGCTTCGCTTTCATTCTTTATTTACACGATCTTCTTAAACTCAGCGCCTCTATTCGGGAACGCTAAGTGATTCTGTAGCGACTCGTGAGCGAGATTTCTCATCCCACGCTTTCGCATTACGCGTCGTGCGGGACAGTGGAATGAGAAATCTCGCTCGCGAGTCGCTACAGAATCACTTAGCGTTCCCGAATAGAGGCGCAGTTTGTACACAAGTACGATCTTAATCAAGCTTTCCGGAAAACACGATGTAACGAACCTCTTTCATGAAGGAAGTGGAAAATGCGAAAAAAGTACGGCTCGCCGATAGGAAAGCTGACCGGCGACGGGTACTCACACCGGTGAAAAAACGAGGACACCCCGGTCATGTGCGGAACGGCACGGTAGCTTGCTACCTTTCAACACATGTTTAGGGTTCCGTAATCAAAGGGTAAAAAGCAACCCTATTACTAAGACTCCGTCCGTCTGTCCGTCTGTCACCAGGCTGTATCTCATGAACCGTGATAGTTTGACAGTTGAAATTTTCACAGATGATGTATTTCTGTTGTTGCTATAACTACAAATACTAAAGAACAGAATAAAATTAATAGTTAAGGGGGCTCCCATACAACAAACTTGATTTTTTGCCGTTTTAGCTCGATATTGATAACGGCAACCGGTAGACGCTTGAACTTTAAAAATAAATAATTAAATTAAAATAAAACAAATATTAAAGGGGGCTCCCATACAACAAACGTGTTTTTTTTGCTTGATTATTAGATAATGGGAGCCCTTCGTGCGCGATTCCGACTCGCACTTGGCCGATTTTTATAGTCTGTGACGAATAATTTAGAAGCATTTACTTGATGTAGGCACTAGTTTCACTTTATTCCAATTGAATCAGGCTTATCTTATCCACCTTCCAAAAACACCCCACGATGCAAACTATGATTGGGAAAAAGAGCAGTTCATCGCAAAAAGCTCTATGAAGCGATAACGAACTCGCTGTTGGAGTAGAATTCCAACTACCGCAAACTGCACAAACGTTCAGCTAAATTCTTTTGACGAGACGAGCACTTTGAGTTGCATCCCGAATCGATAGAAAAACATTTTTAAAATCTTATTATTTTCGAATCATTTTAAAAACCCACTAGGGAAATCAAACGTTTTATATGTACACTAAGAGCATGTCGTTACAACTTGAAATGAAAGAGAGCGTTCGTTTTTCAGCTGGGTGGGTATATTTAAGGGAATAAAGGGCTCGCAATGTGACCGGATGTGTGCAAGAGTGACGTTCACGCCGCGCTCCTGTCGCGGTTGCTTTGTGACCAGGCCTTAAGGTATAGGAAAATATGTACGTATAAAATAATTTAAAAATATTTTCAAAATTTATCCGTAAGTACAGAACAGCTCGTTTACCAATGTTAATATTTAAGCATGGAAGCAAGAAAAAAATATGTACTCTGACAGTGACTGTAAATTCTGTAAATTCATTAATAACGGATAGCTATAACGTTCACTTAACAGTTGCTTACACTTTATGATGAAGTTACAAACTGGAAACAGCAATCGTTCTTTATTAAATTAAGGCAAGTCATATTTGCCATTTCAACTTGGTAAATACGTATAATTCCATCGCGTATGAATTTATTACAAAGCGCAGTAGGCGGGGTTTATATTACTGTAATGATGGATGGTGACGTCGGGCGCGGCGCGGCGCTGGCGCCTCAGTTTCAAATTTAATGTATCCACACATTTCACGTCAACCTCATAAGGTTGATTAAAAGCCAGTTTTTTTAATTGTTGGCTATTCTTGTGGCATCCCAACCACTGTCACCTCTATCAACGCACTTTACTGTTCACAAAAATAATAAAGATTAATGAAATAAAATCTCGGTAAAATGAGAGTTTGACTTGCGCGTCGAGGGTCCTGTTTTTACCCATGAAAACATTATATTACGTTTTAGGTACGTACGTACCAATGAATAAAAATATAGCCGTTAATAACTGGATAATCATTTAGACCTACATTTGAAATAAAACAAGAAATGACTCTCGCAGGCTCCTATCTCTATTCAATCGTCTGGTGTTGGTTATTCCGTGTTATTTTGTTTTCTCGAAAACCTTTTTCGAAAAAGTGATCAAAATCGGTTAACATTTAGTCAGGTTTTTTTATGGAATTTATTCGGTGTTGACCCTCTTAAAAGGCCAAATCAATGACCCTTTAATTTAATGTTTGAATTAAGGTTCCGTGCGAAATTCGATGATAAATCCGTTCTACGGGACTCGGGCCTTGATGTCGTAAAGTGTTTTTAAACTCGCGACGCTAGCATGCTCTTAGCCAGCCTCGTTCTCACCACAATTCTGCGGCTAGGCGCCTCTTGGATTAAATTTTACTAACGAAATTACAACAACACGCCTCGTTGATGTATATATCTAAGAATAATGAAGATATGCCCCGACATCAATAAAGTACGTAGTACCCAGTATCCACCCTTACCGCAGTTAGGCCGATGTATTATTTAATTCAAACGTCAAGAGCGTTACGCACCCACCGTAATAATTATACGTACAATTGTGAGAATTACACACACTGGTTGGAGCAGTAAATCTTCATCTTGCAATTTTCGTAAATAATTAAATCTAAAATACGACAATTAAGTCTGACGAAAATAAATTAAAGAAATAATTAATTATTTCAACACGAACATTTCTTTTCAAACTACTAAATATTAAGCACGTATTTTTTTTAGACTTTTATACATAAAATTGCACATTGCACTTGTTCAAATGTTCCAACGATTAGCTACCTACTAATGAGTTCTACGGTAAGGATAAGCTACTGAAATTAAATAGATAAAATAGGGGAACAAAAGAAACATGCCAAAATCTGCCTTACTTCCGGTAACGGTCAGAAACCTTCTCGTCTATTCATTCCTACTTGTAAGCCACGAGCGGAGACACGCTCCTAATCGCTACCGGTGTGGCGTGTAACTTTCATTGCCATGCTTGCTAGTCAGATTCTCTGTTCGTAGAGAGTTTAGCTACAAAGCGGAGACACGCTGCTAATTGCTACCAGTGTTACGTGTAACTTTCATTGTCAAGCTTGCTAGTCAGATTCTCTGTTCGTAGAGAGTTTAAATCCAAAGCGGAGACATGCTGCTAATCGCTACCAGTGTGGCATGTAAGTTTCATTGCCATGCTTGCAGTCAGATTCTCTGTTAGTAGAGAGTTTAGCTACTAAGCGGAGACACGCAGCTAATCGCTACCAGTGTGGCGTGTAACTTTCATTGCCAAGCTTGCTAGTCAGATTCTCTATTCGTAGAGAGTTTAGCTACAAAGCAGAGACATGCTGCTAATCGCTAAGGCGTCTTTCACGTTCACACGCGGGCGCGGAGGCAGGCGCGATCACGAAATATCAAACAGATGGCGTTGTATGCAAGTGTTCACGTACGAAGCGCACGTGCGCGCCAAGAAAAGTCCCAAGCGCCCGCTAGTTGTACGTGAAAGACGCCTAATAGTGCAGTGTGTTAATAATTTCATTGCTAAGCTTGCTAGACGGATTCTGTGTTCGTAGCAAGTTTTCGATAAGTATAACTAAGTAGTAAACGCTTAATTCATTTCTAATGTCCATTTTCCAACTTTTAATCTTACAAAGTGAATGGTTAAGTACATAAAATTGGTAGAAAAAGAATTATTAATGTAGGCTTATCCACCAGACGCCGTCGTCTAGATTACAGTGAATACGCAACAGTTGCTGGGGGTGATTTAGGGTAGTGATTCGAATGGAATGAGGGTTAATGTAATTTTCAGTCTCGTTCAAGACAAATTTATGTAATGGTTGGAGGTCGACAAGTCAAGGTTTTGCTACCTAAATGTAATCTGACACTGTTACATGGCTATTGTTATTTGAGTATTTTTCATAAAGTTTGTGCATAGTTAGTTAACTTGCTTACGTCAGATACTTTAAATTTTCCCATTTTGTAATGATTTTGTCAACAGACTTTTGAATATTTTTTCAAGTAATTGTGCTAATTAATTAAGAAACTAATCGAATAATTATAATAATAATTGTAAAATCTGTTTTTAACAAAATAGTAAAGAAATATTAACAATTAACAGTGTGTGTACGTTAACTATGTACAACAAACTATTTGAGAAATACTCATTTATTAACTTGGATTATGCGATCGATTACGCAAACGCTATTCTTCCTATTCGTGATTCCCATACAATATGGATTCCACACAACTGCAGTTTACTACATTGGTGATTCTACACAGCCGTTATTTTAACGCAAACGGGATTCTTCCTATTCGTGATTCTACACAATATGGATTCCACACAACTGCAGTTTACTACATTCGTGATTCTACAGAGTCGTTATTTTAACGCAAACGCGATTCTTCCTATTCGTGATTCTACACAATATGGATTCCACACAACTTCAGTTTACTACATTCGTGATTCTACACAGCCGTTATTTTAACGCAAACGGGATTCTTCCTATTCCTGATTCTACACAATATGGATTCCACACAACTGCAGTTTACTACATTCGTGATTGCACTCAGTTGTTATTTTTTCATCGTAATTAATAAATTTATACTATATCTGTATACAAGTCTATAATTCAAAAAAGGATTTTTTTTTATAACAAATACAGTCTTACAAAAAAGTACATTCCATTTTTTGTTTTATCCCATACTAAGTGCACACTTTTTGTATACCGAAGTAAGTGAACTTAAGGGTGACTTGATTTAATTAGTCTTTTCTAATTCAACGTTCCTTAACTAAAACGTCTAGCACTTTTGATAGTTGCACATTCTTGGGCGCCATTTGTTATGTTTAGAATGCCCATGACTTACCATTTCAAGTTGGTCAACTAAATCGCAGACATAGTGATTAGTTGGATAAGATGAGCGGGCTATCATATACCACCATGTCTAGTGGTATACTCTGCAACTTAGTTCGCCAACTTGAAATCGTAAGTCAGCGGGCACACTAACTGCACCATCAAAGTAGATTGATGAAACCTACAAAATGATGCACAACAAATCGAGGGTACTATCTTAAAAACATCATGATCGTCTTTTACGCCGAAATGATTACTGGACATAAGCTTGCGCCAAAAATTGCCAAAACAATCGGTCTTGCGCTGCTCGCAACCAACGAATAAGCTTAAAATTTCACATTACGAAAATAGGCCGTAACAAGTTAATTTGTGATAAAATACCTTAAAAGTTGAATAAAAGAACATTGTCTTGCACTACTTAATCGGTAAATACAATAATAAAAGGCCCGAATACAAGGCGAGAGTTCCTGTGATTAATCGTTTTAACATCTTTAACAAAATCGGTATGCCTTTAATTAAAGTAACTCTATATCAGAAGTAAGTTCACTAAAAGGCTTTTTCCTTTTGCATTTTAACAATTACGGCGTTTAAGGAAAACATTTTTCTTTAATCAAGTTGTAAAAAACAGCTGTAGGATTTATTAGAGGCAGCTACTTCTCGTACTACTTAGATAAAAAGTTATGGATATACCGGAATTTACCATTCGCATCTCTTTCTCTTTAAGGTCTTGGTCCGTGAGCCAGCAACAGATTTACATGACCAATTCCCTCTCGGACGATAACTCGTAAAATGCTTTAAAGAGTTGTATCATGAAGCCTCGTGAATGTCAGCTGCGGTTTTGTGGGTGATGGTCTGATAAATTTTCAACCGGGAGTGAATGATTGAAAAAAAATTACTTGCTTGTGAAGTTACCGCAGCTCAACCCACCCACGGAACCGCAGCTGACGTTCACGAGGCTTCATGATACAACTCTCTCAAAGATTTTACCAGTTATCGCACGAGAGGAAATTATTGACGAAATTTGTACCTGGCTCATGGACTATTATTTTCAGTTAGTGCACAAGTTGAAATAATATTCACACTAATAAAAATGATTCCATCAAATTATCGATCAACATGAACACTATTCTCGATCAACAGAACTATGGCGTGCGCGGGGTGCGGCATGTCACGGTCAAGTTCAGCAGCCTCCCAATTCTCGATCAATACAGATGAAGTTATGCTCAATATAAAATGACAGATGCTTTGACTTTGGGACATATTTTATCTTTCATGTGACTTCGTAGGGCGAATGAAATATCAAATTTCTTAATATTTTCTTACATATTACGTCTAGTTTAGTTTCCCTCTATTCCTAGCTATAAATCCCAGTGGCGGCGCGTGAGGATAAGCCGGTGCATAATTTCTTAACTCAAACATTATAATATTATTTGTTACTTCTTGTATTAACATAAACATTTCATATTACATTTATTTTATTTTAAAAATAGAAATTATACACCGACTTACCCTCACGCTTCGCCTCTGATAAATCCCATATGATGGTGGGGTCAGCTTTCTTTATTTTTCAGAAACTGATTCGTCATAAACTATTTTTTCTTCAACGTAATCTTTCTCATAAATAATGTCAAAAAGTGAATCCTTCCTTCCGTGAAATTAAATCTTTGATAATAGTAGATTGTTGCACCAAGCAGACAGTGATTCATTATTGCGCCGAGTGTTAGTTTGGAGCCCGAACGCAAGTGAGGGCTCTAAAAACACGAGCGTAATAACACATCACTTGATGCGAGGTGCATAATCTGCTTTTCTTTCTACTACTGCAAAAAGTCGGTAAAAAAGTAAAAGTATAGTTAAACCCAACTAGCGTAAAAAGGATTTTTGCACCTGGTATGACGCACCCTTAGAATTTTTATATAGCCTTTGACACTCGCACGTTCTCTCCGAATCACAAGATCCTATTTATTAAAATCGGTCCAGTCGTTCTAAAGATAAAGTCGAACATCCGAAAATTTTCACAGAATACTTGTATCTAGTCAATTCGTTTTCATATTATGCCGGTAGGTATATAGGTAGCAATATGTTCTGGAATGGTACAAAAGGAAATAAATTTAAAAAGTTTTATTACGATAGCCAAAGATTACCAATGTGTGTTAGAGGTATTTAAGTAGTACTGTATCTAATTACGTTGTCCAGTTAATTTACGAGGTAAGTAAAAGGAGTAATATGATCACCGTCAATAAAACGCACGTGGCCATAAAACCTGGTCTGGGCAAATTGGCGCTGACTAGCCAATCAAACTGAATCACCGAGTCGTCTAATTGACTTTGTGACGTCACACGTGTAGTGAAATATATTTTGTACAAATATTTTGGTTTGAACGCAGTCGCCGAGCAATTTAACAGAACGTTTGTCGTTAGTCAGCCATTTATTTCGTTAATTGTTTACCGAACCGTAGTATAGTGACTATTCTTCTGGAGACTGGCTGGCCACTATGACAGGAGGCAGCAGTGGGACATCTATGGGCTGATGATAATGACATTTAATTACAAAGAGGCAAATAGACTGATATTTATCCTGGTATAATTACCGTCTTCTAATTCATTACAGAAATTATACTATTTTTTCGATATAAGAAATCTTGAGAAATCGTGGTATTTTCTATTACTAATGATACAGCATATTTCTTGTCTCTTAGTATATGAATCCGGTAAGACTGTAAAAATGCTATATTATTTGTGCCAATTCTCTGTTGATAACACAAATAAAAGTAAGAAGAGCTCGGGAGAGTGACATCACGATTGCACACTTTCATTTTTTGTATTATTAATTTTAATATACTACTTTAATGCGCTAGACGTCAACATACGTAACACTGGTCATTAACCTTAACTGAATCAATTGAAAAATAATAATAATAATAATAATGTAATGCGGTGATTCTTTTTTGCAGATAGAAACGCCCAAATATGGTTAGGGCGCTGGGTGCCATTGTGGTATATGATTTGTTCGTCTTTCATTTATAAGGATGAAAGTTTATGTCAATACAAATCGATTTGGTCCAGTAAATGAAAGTCGTATGTCCCTGCGTTTTTGACTTACCACTTTAAGAAATCGTACATAAAAAAAACAGCGAGCTAGACGTCTGCCATCTTTTTTTTTCTATTCTGGGAGTCCAATAAATTAGGTACGAATACCTATAGGTATAGCCCCAGACATATTGATCAAACCTACCCTGCACTTATGGTCAGAGTCAGACGCGAGTTTGAGCTTTTATTGATATCAAAAGGCGAATATGAGTCATGTTCATAATGACAATTAACCATAAACCTACCCTTCCAATGTGGCCAAGGTGGCCAATATGTTCAAGAAGCATTTAAAAGTAGACAGGCGGGATGTGTCCTGTGCTCTCTGCTGACGACCTTCAAGATAACCAGCAGATTCGCTTCTCATTGAATGAGGTAAGCAAGCAGCGTCATAGAGTCATGTCAAGAGGGAAATGACCCGGCGGTCATGATGACCTCAGAATTTAGTGCGTGCAGCTCGCAGAAGTTCAGCTGCCTCGAGTTCTAAAGTTGACTTTTAACCTCTTTTTAATATCGCTATTATCTTTCGCCAACAGACTATCCACACTGTGACGGGACTACGCTGGATGCGAGCAGTACATGTCGTTGTTGCGATAATTGGGGGAGGCCTATGTTCTGCACAAGTCTCCTCCCAAAATAAGAGGGTAGGAGTATTTTACGTGATATTTCCATATACTCCGAATACAACTTTTCCTCATCGCGATAATAAACAGCAGAACCCTACCTATACATCGGCCCTTAAATCGCACAATAGCATCTGATTTTTCAATTGTCCTATTATGTTCTGGACTAACCTTTACGGAACTTTAATAGGCCTGAATAATGTCTCGTGAATGACACTCGGACACAATGGCGCGGAAACGGAGTGAAGCACTTGCTCTAGTAACGAGATGTTTGCTGAAGGTACGTTACGGGTTGTAAACACGTCCCACTCGCGAGAACCTCGGCGGTAAGTACCCTATCACGTTTGAGGTTTCGTTTGCGCAATTTGGGAATTGCTTTAAGCGGTATCAATGATGTCGATAATATAGGAATAGATAACGACGTAGATTACCGAAACTGTCGCACCTGCCCTATTTGTAATTAATGAACAATGTAGGTAGCAGTCGTATTCGTAAACACACTAAAACTTCAAATAGTCAGTACGACAAAAGAGCTTAAAATCTAGTCGCCTTTTAAACTATGCTTGAGCGATTCCGAAACTATTTGTAAAAGGATCACGCAATTTCGTTGAAGGTTGGGGACACAACAAACACACCGGATTGATATTGTTCTGTTTCTCCCGAGTATTCAACGTAAACAATGAAAATATGAGGTCTCCAAATTGCGACTTTGCAAAGAAATAAAATCTTTAAATTGTTTGTTTCACGTGCTACCGTCAAACCAGGCCTAAATTAAAAGAAATAGTGGTATTACGTGATGTTTAATTATTACACCTAAAATAAGTTTATTACACATACATACATAGTATCACGCCCGAAATCCCTAATGGGGTGGGCAGAGCCACAAGACTACTTGTGGCCATGTTCGATTAATTAGTCCTAAGATGGTAAGTTTATTCTGTCCAGTTTAAATAATTTCCCTGTTCAGTTTAAGGGAAAATATATTGACCTGATACAGTCGTATTGAAACTTTAAAGCGCTGCCAATCTAAATAGAAACATGAAATGGTGGTGATAGAACTGGTTCGATTTCCTGCCCTTAACCAACTCAAGTTGGTTTAAGCCGTAAACTGAGAAATATGATATCTATTTGATATTATATTATTTCAAGCTACTAGATCAATATGTATTAATATAACAACTTACTTTCGTGAATGTTGATTCTAATTATTGTAATCCAGTATCACATATACGACTACAAGTTTTCTAGATCGATGAAAACAAAAGTGCTGAATAATAAATGAAAAATAATTTTGGTAGCTATTGGTATATTTGTTATTAAATGACCTATATATGTAATCTGGATTAATTTGACGGCTGCAACTTGAGCCATTTTTGAAATATAGCATAGTAAGATATTTCTAGTCATAAAGCTTTTATTCGTTACAAAATAACGATGATGATGTTTGTAAAAATAATATATACTTCCTGTTATTTTCTTATTGCCGTTTCTAAAAAGGAGCTCTCTGGGCAGTGGAGATATTTATAATCTTATTGATAATAAGGTCCTATTGGTGCCCTTTTATCTTACTAGAAAACACACGTATAGCTGTTATCAATCAGATGTACGGTTTTAATCAAATAAGCGATGGTCATTGATTCAATTAGCAAAACAGGCATAGATTTTGTTAGAACCACTCCCTCGCCCTCTAATCAGTTAATTATACATGTGAATCTTGGTGATTATTTTGAAACTGGTGGTTTTGCGGATATGTTACTTACCTAATTGCAAAGTGAAGGTTACTGGTGCAAATCTGAAATGAAACAACAACAGTTACTTCCGAGTCGTTTAAATGAATAATAAAAATAAAATGATCGTTCTATGAAGTGATTCACAGACTGGCCAGCGCTTTTCTCGTGATCGGTTCCCACACTGACATAAGCCGCTTTAGGGCTTGCAATCCCGGGATTATCGTGACTGGTTTTGTATGAAAAATCACGAAAATCCGTCCACTGCCCCATACAAAGAGCACCGGATTTGCAAACCCTAGCTTTAATATGCGGCAGCGGCTAGTTGTCGTCGAACGAAGCGTTGTACACTTTGAAGAATCACATGATAGGCCAACTATCTCAGAAAATTTAAAGGACATTAAAAAGACAAAAAGTGAAATCACTTTAAAGCTATTGCGTTACACTAGTTGTCTGAATTGACAAAGTATAAGTATTAAAAATACTATGGACATTCAAAATCTAACTACGTATTATTCTGAATAAAGATTTGCATAACATATACTGAAATAAATCAGTTTATTAACGTAGGTATACGTTTCATTATAAAAATATTATTTAAAACGATGAGCAGTTTGTTACATTTAAAGTGATTATAAGTTCATTGCATATTTAGCTTTTTCATTCAATTACCTGATGAGGATGGCCAGGTGATTCCTCAACTCTTTTAATAAAAATAAAAAAAAAGATTCTGTTCATTAAGCGTTGACCAAATCACATAATTTAATTAACTACAAATGCCAATCCACTTACATGAAATTGGAAGTGAATTATTACTGTACGTTGGGGCAGCAGTAAAGAAAACTTTCCTCGCAATAATTCGAATAATCAAAAGAACCGCAATAGTTGACATTTCGGTTTAAAATTATTTACTTGCTTTTAAACTTCACAATAGAAATGTTAACTTACCTGCCCTTTGTTTGGAATAGGAATTATAAAATTAAGTCATCAATGTTGGTAACAAACCAAAGAAACTTGTAAAGTTTCTAAGACCACAATACAACGGTGTAGTAAGTGTAGCATTTCAAACTTTCATCTTACACGGAATTTTTTATAAAGGTTCTTTCTTGTACATTATCAACCAACCTCCTTGTAAATAATAAATTGAGAGACTTTTATTACCAAGTGTATAAAACAAATGCAAATGTAATAGAATAGTAGTTTATGCAACGGTTGCATAATGATAGGCCTTAAAACACTAGTGCGGTTTTCATGAAACGAGCTTTAGCGAGTTTCATAATAAGATCGCACGTGTGTTTTAAGGCCAAATTATGCAGAGTTGCATACATAACTTTATCTACACACATATTATAAATCCTCCATGATGTGTTCAGAAACAATATTTTCTGGCAACAAGTTATTTGTTGCAATCGTGGCTGCATATTTCCGATATCCGGCGCATTTTCACATCACACAGTCACTCCGAGAAGACTACTATTCATATTTTCAACTAAAATGTAAATTACAAACAACTTTTTCTATTCAATTCAACAACAATTCTACTTTCGTTCAGCAAAAAACCAACATAATGGCGGCAATTCGATCCTCCGTCAAGAACATTTCTTTTTTAAATCATAGACAAACGAATGAACTCTCTATTCTCACCTCACTCGAGATCAAATGTCGTTCGGTTTATATTAAAAAAACATACTGAATTGATGTTTCGTATCAATAACTGTTTAATATCTATGGATACTAGAATAGAGACCCACTTGAGTTTTGACAGCTGTTCCAAATTTAATCTCATTTCGATTCCAAAAATCGATACTGTAATAACATTGCAGCACTGGTTTTACCTAATTGGTTGTCACAAGGGTGGTCATTTCCTACGGTTTTTGATTACGCTATGGAGGTTTTATGATATGGGTGTAGATAAAAGAACTTTATTGTTTTTTTTTACAATGGAACGATGTCTTACGGAAGCTATGTATGAATGCAGAGAGAGCAGAAGTCCGCTATAGACAAATGTTGCTAGATAATAAATATTATCTTTGAGAAGGCAACCTTTACACGATATAAAATATGTTTAGTCTTGGACTGAGCACAAAGCAAAGATTGCATAAGTACTATAACTAACTTCATAATATATGAAGTGCCTGGAAAAGTTATACAAAGAACATACACAATTAATTGTGCATACTTAATATTCAAAAGAGAAATTAATAATCCTGAAAGAGGATGCGCTACGACGTCGCCGGCTGTAAAGTTATCAAGTAAATAGTCAAGCGACCCGGGAATGCCTGGTTTTCAGTGTTTGCAGAATTTATTACGACATTCGTTTTTTATATGTAACCCTGGTCTCCTTTTAGTCATTTACCACTGTTAATAAAGCACTTATTAACAGTGGTAGTGGCAGTGTAGATACACTTTGCGTAATTTTACGCCGGCTTTGTAGCATGTATTATGAAACCCATGGTCTGGCTATGTGCAGTAAGAAGTTTATAAAACTGTGATCTTAACATTTATTTTGTTAAATGACGCATTCAAGTATTCGCTTAGCTCACCTAACTGATCAATTCCCCGAATCAATGGAAGAAAATTCGAGCTGGGCTTCCATTCGACATTGCCTAAGTGTAATCGCGTAAGGTTTGTATACAATGCGGCAGACTTTGCTGTCGCGTTAATGAGAGCTAACATGGCAGAGTCTAATATAGGCTCAGAGCTCAATGGAGCCTTTTTAACTTGAGATTGTAACATATTTTATATTCGGGCTTGAATTCTGTGTTTAAATAGTAGTTTATGCAACGGTTGCATAACGATAGGCCTTAAAACACTAGTGCGGTTTTCATGAAACGAGCCGACAGGCGAGTTTCATAATAAGATCGCACGTGTGTTTTAAGGCCAAATTATGCAGAGTTGCATACATAACTTTATCTACACACATATTATAAATCCTCCATGATGGGTTCAGAAACAATATTTTCTGGCAACAAGTTATTTGTTGCAATCGTGGCTGCATATTTCCGATATCCGGCGCATTTTCACATCACACACACTCCGAGAAGACTACTTACTATTCATATTTTCAACTAAAATGTAAATTACAAACAACTTTTTTCTATTCAATTCAACAAAATTCTACTTTCGTTCAGCAAAACGTCAACGTAATGGCTGCGATTCGTTCCTCCGTCAAGACCATTTTTTTTAAATCATAGACAAACGGATGAAGTCTCTATTCTCACGTCACTCGAGATCAAATATTGTGCAGTTTATATTAAAAAAACATACTGAATTGACGTTTCGTATCAATAACTGTTTTGTTATCTATGGATACTAGAATAGAGACCCACTTGAGTTTTGACAGTTGTTCCAAATTTAATCTCATTTCTTTACTAAAAACGATAAAGAAGTCATGTTATTTCTTTATCGCAGCACTGGTTTTTCCTAATTGGTTGTCAAAATGATGGTCATTTCCTACGGTTTTTGATTAACCAATGGAGGTTTTATGATATGGGTGTAGATAAAAACGCATTAACAATAAATCACTGTTTGCTCATGATTAATGCGATCTCACACTCGCCCTCGGGCGGTAAATAACACAAGTTTCAATCTGGATTAATTCGGGCCGTATTGGAGACCAGCGGCTCTATTCGGGAACGCTAAGTGATTCTGTAGCGACTCATAAGCCAGATTTCTCATCCCACTCTTCCGCAAGACGCGTAATGCGTAAGAGCGAGATGAGAAATCTCGCTTACGAGTCGCTACAGAATCACTTAGCGTTCCCGAATGAGGCGCCAGATTTCGTTACGTAACGAGATCATTGGCGACCCTTCGCGGAAAGTGTCACCTCCATCATTGAAATTAGAACAGATAGAACATGTAGTCTCCATTAAATATTACATACACTCTGGTTACTATATACGCAGATTGATTTAAATGATATTTTAAATGTATGTGTTTACAAACGTTGACAGGAGTCATTACACAAAACCATTCATTCAGAGAAATTCCGTGTAGTAAAATGTCAGTAGGCCACATGCGATCTTTTTACACATCTGAATCTGACGCTTCCAAATGTGACATTTGCTGAGAAGAAGCGCTATAAACGCAGCAACAAATTGTAACGGAAAATTGTGTTATAAAGGTCAAAACAAAGAGATAAGTCTGTGAATTAATTAATGTGGCCTTTTTTGTAATTGTAACGATATTGCACCTTTGTACCCAGTACAGTGTGTGAGCTTCAATATGTACGAAAACTATTTTAGAAAAATTCGAGAATTTTGAGTTATTCTGCTCAGAATCAAGAAACCTACAGATGAATTAATGATTTATTGGTCTGTGGAATACGGGTTACCTGAGCAGATAATGCAAAATGCCCACCAATATGATGGAGTGTCATCAAATCCTGTCTTTACAAACGTACAGACATATTTTTAACTTGAAACCTTAAAAAACCCCAGGCAAAACAATAAAAATAACGATAAACAATTAAAATTATTCTAATTGAACAAAATAATGTAAATTTATTTAGTATTATTATTTAGTTTTTATTCAGATTTAATTAATTTTATGTGATATTATTGTTCTGTTGTATAAGTTGATTATGTTGGTGGAAATGTATCTTTAAAATATTCAGGTAAAATAAATAAATATCTCAACTTGTTGAAATTACTAAGTATGTCAAATTTGGGACACTTTTTTCTCCTATTACAATCACTCTTATTCATGATTCTGAGCAGGTAATAACCCAAAATTTCCAAATTCAGAAAATAGATTTATTTCACTATTTTTCCTCAGGAGAAGGTTGCTCATTTTACTCGCAAAAATAGAGCTGAAAAGACAATCATACCTTTGACGATTCTAGTTAAATAATAAACTTTTAATGAAGAAAATGTTGTTGGAATCTTAAAAAATACTATCTATATTGCGGATTATTATAAACCTCTTCTAGATATAAAAAAATCTGAAATAGTAGAAATATACGCGTATTGTCCGAATAACAATAGTTTATTTTAGCACAGTCGACTAAGTATTTATAAGTACTACAAAAAGTTTTAAAAATGCTTTGTATCCATAAAATTCCAAGGGTGGTTAGGACACAAAAAAGCTTAAACAAAGACAATTAAAAACTTCATTATAGAAATCCATGGCAATTTTAAGAGTTATTAACCTTTAAAAAAAAACCGAGAACAGGAAAAGAAGCATTTGGCAATTTATCGTCCTGTTAATGATTCCTGATCCTTATTGCTTTTTCGGTCCAATTTTGAAATATCTCATTATAATGAAGGATAACTTAAAACCATAAGTAGCATGTATCCTTACATCAATATATACGCGATAAATTTTGAAACTACTGGACGGATTTCAATATAATTTTCAAGATTATGTTAAGGACAACTTCAGGCAGGACATATGCTATAGAAACTTATGGAAATAGAACTGGAAAGTGGTAAAAGAGGGGGTTGTAATCATTACGGAAAAAGAAGGATTTTTTTATAAACCCATGACATTATGCATTTAAACCCTTTATATAGAATATTAATGGTTGTTTGGTTGTTTTTTTGTTAATTTGTTCGTCTACCTTGTGTTCCTATACCATTCATTCAATTACGATGATGAAACTTTGGTGAGGTGTTGTTGCGCAGGAAAAGACCCACAAAAATAAAAAATAGAGGATTGCAGGCCATGCTGTCCATACTGGACACAACGAATTAATAATAATAATAACTAAACTGACATAAAAAAGGTGAAAAATCAATATCTATAAGCTGTGCCGCACTAATGTAAAAAAGGGTACCACTCAGCGTAATGCCGCGGCGAGCCTCAGCACTGATTTTCAGTGGCGAACCGATTCATTATCACAAGATCAAATTGTGTGAAAAAGGACAAACAAATGTAGATTCAAAAGTTTTTGCGGTCCCGGTGACCACTACGACATTTACTCAAACCCTAAAATCCAAATCTACGGCTTGAATATTCATAAGTGTTAAGCGAATTCGGAACCCGAAGGCTTACCCACTAATTTGGGTACAAATCAGACGTGACTAATTCAATTGAATAGGTTAAATAGTTAGATTAGTTTAGTTCCATCTAGTTGTTTGTGTTCTGATTTTGGATAACTTTATTTAAATAAACAGATTAGTATGAGAGTAAGTTTACAGAAACGCTAAAATTATTTAGATGAGATACTTCTTCACATTTGCCGCATTTGTATGACAGAGATGAGGTCCCATTCAAAAGGTAACGTCAGATGCGTCGTCATTTTGATATAGTCTCTGTTGTGAGTTTCATCTCTACTGAGGTGAAAATGAAGAGCAGAGCCGACCGTGAATATCAAATATGTCAATTGCCGTTGCGTCACATAGGTATTTTTGTCTCTAGCTATATCTATTTACATCCACACATACACATCACGCCCGAAATCCCTAATGGGGTGGGCAGAGCCACAAGACTACTTGTGGCCACGTTCGATTAATTAGTCCTAAGATGGTATGATGAACCGTATGGTGACAGGTGATCAGCCCATCGCCCATACAGATAGTCCACCATGTTGGAGAGGACCCGTCCCTTAGTCGACTTTTACGACATGCCAGGATGATAAGCATCACGCATTCTATGCTATTTCTTCACTCCTAGTGCAGTAGAGGAGTAGGGCTATATCTATTTGATTATAGTTTATACTCCAAAAGAATAATTTAGTACATATTTTCTTTTTGTATGTGCAAATAAAGCAATGCTTAACTGATAAGTTGAAGTTACGTAGTTGACTTGTTAACAGATTCCGGAGTATTAATAAAAAAAATGCAGTAACTTTTAATGAAGTCATTCGTGCCGTGCTTCGCGTTCAATAGTTCTAAACTTTATTATAGGGTGTCCCAGGAAATTGTGTCAAGCGGAGCTCCAGGGCTAGAGCATCTGAAGGGGTATTAGCTTCACCTCTATGTATGTTCCAGGATTTTTCGAAGTTTAGGAGTTATGGGACCTTTTCAGAAGATGAAATCTGATACCCCTTGAGCAGCTCTATCTAAGGACCTACACGTAACACTGTTTCCTGGCACACCCTGTATAGCCTGCACTCAAACATTTCCACAATACCTGTAGGTAGAATCAGATAGAAATAAAAAAAACCGTTAAGAGTTTTACAATCATTGATAACTTAGAGGTTATACGAGTAAGAGAGGTTTAAATGTATATTTTCGTATTTTTATAGTATCTCTATTTCAGCCTAAAGAAAGCACCGTGCGGGCGTTCACACGGCACGAGGCAGTTGAGGCGTGTGTGGCGTTCGCGCCGCACGCTCACCTTGATGCGGTTTTAATTTCTTTACTTTTTATTTCATTATTGAAATCTATAAAAGGTACCTAGGAAGATAAAATATCCAACCTTAAATAACTTTTACCAAAGAATTTTTTTCGTTCTTACTATATAGTTTTTTACACCTTTTTATAACCGAATATCAGACAGGCAGGTACATGCGTGGTCTTATAAGTGTTCCTTAATCTTGAGTTACTGAACGCTAAAAACAATAAATGCAAAGCCTACATGCGAGCCCAAATGAGGCCTAATCATAACTGATGGGCGATCCTACCCGTTGCGTCGGCGACAGAAATTTAATTTCCTTTATATTTGCGACATTATTCATGGTAGTAACAAGCGGCCGGAAATCGAACCGGAAGCCCGGACTTGATCAAGCGGGTTTTGAAAAAGCAAACTTTTCGTATGTTTTGTCCACAGAATATTTATTTTTATTTTTCTCCTTCATTTACGTAAATAATAATGTAAGTTGATCAGGAGAGGTGGTTTGAATTGACCTGACTTGCGGCTATTGATATAGCGACTTATATTAACTTATTTTGAATATCTAAGATACATTTGATCGACTTACTCGTCGACCGAGAAACTTATCAATGTCCTCTTTTGTAAGTACATCATATTGTTGACGACCAACCAATTACCTACGTTTTTTGAAAGCGCAATATTTATTTAAAATATTCATGACACGGAATTCATAGAATCGTAATTGATTGATATACACTCATATAAGTGGAAATTCGCTCTGTATGTCATGTTAAAACAATATGCCAATTAAAACAACGAATGAATAACAACGAAATATCAATTGGGAATTTGATATGCGACGCCGATTTGATTTCAATTCTGAATTTTTACGTGACGTTATTTGAGATCATTTAATTAATCTGAATTATTATTCCGGCATTAATCCTTCACCAAATGAAAGCTTTTGTGTCAAAAATGATTGACACGGATACTAATTATAATAAATTGTAGAATGCGAATTTTTTGTTGGTAATTGTTCGTTTTTAGGGTTCCGTACCCGAAGGGATCAACGGGACCCTATTACTGAGCCTACAACGTCCATCCGTCCGTCTGTCTGTCAGAGGCCTCTAGCTCAGCAAAGGTAAGTGCTAGAAGGTTAGAATTTTCAAAGAAAATGTGTTATGGCATGAATATAAATAATAAAAATATCAAAATGTTTTAAGCCGGAGAAGCTTGATACTCTAAAAGTTTTCTGGTTTTAGAACAATTTCGTGGCAGCTGTATTTCCAAAACGGCTTAAGTTTCAGCTATCAAATTTAGCTTAATTTTAGTTTATACTCCAACAACAAATATCAATTCAATGATGTTTTGTTACAGAAATGTGAAAAACATATTGAAATCAAACTACCGCTGCAGCTGAACAATGTGCCAACTTAGTTGCAACTGTCAATTTATTGGTTGAGACCATGCCAAATTGGCATGCCAAAATACGGAACCCCCGGTGCGCGAGTGTGACTCGCACTTGTCCGGTTTTGTTATATTACTGTAAGATTTGCTCAGGTTGGTTACTGGTTAGTTTTCGTAAATATTTTTTACGTATTTATTTAAAGCTTAATCTCTTGAAGCCTCGCATTTTTATAGAGGATGAGAAGGTATGCCTTCTTTTGATATATCTAGTGAAGAGTAAAATTGCGTCTTGCTATGTTTTATGAACTCTTTATTAATCCTTAAAGCGTTTCTGTCCGTGGAATTTTGTTAATTTACTGTTTGTTAGATAAAGTTAAAAACTGCTAAAAATAGACGTTTAATTTCTTATGCGTTATACATAAAAACTATTTTGGCTTGGACCATGTAACTTATGAAAATGGGATAATTATAACGTGCAATTGGGTACTTGCATGATTTTTATTTCATCTTATTTTGGAAAATACTGAGTCATAGAAACCCAACTGTGTTCGCAAAACATTATTGTGTTGTTTTGGTTTCGAGATACGACGCTTTGAAAAGTCCTAGTTCATACCACTCACAAAAACGCTCCATACAAAATGGCCCTGAAATATGACGTCACAGTTTAGTTAGAGTGTATACCAGCCCAATGTAAAAAGAGCCCTGACGGTTATACATTTTATATGGCCGTCAGGGCTCTTTTTAAATTGGTTTAGTATACAAATATATGTCATTCGCAATTATTTCCGAAAATACTGTTTTTAGGCCAATATCGTAGAATTAAAAAATGACAGAAATTTGATGAGGATGTCAAAAACTAGTAATTCAGAACTAAAAAGCAATATTTATTTTTCATTTATTTTGATCTGTTTTGACCCTTAATAGAAAAAAAGTAACAGTCAAAATGATCTTTTTGTTTCTTTGACATGCATTTATTTATGTTTAGCTACCGTTCCACAGAAATATATTAATATTTGTTACTATAGTCAAGTAGCCAATTCCGTAAGTTCATTATTCATAGCACCTAATGAGCGCCGCTTGCCTGACTGCATTTTTCACACTCCCGTGTTGTGTGGGCTTAGAATTTATAACGACTTTGTTATACCCTACTGCAGCCCTAACATGCAAGACAAAGATAAGCCCGTTTATTTCTATGACTATCTCTTTCGTCGGCACTAGTGTGAGAGAGACGCACTTAGAGATAAGACGGTTTAACTTATCCTTGTGTCTTGCATGTTAGGGCCGCTGGAGAGAGAGGAGGTATTTTTTATTGCTGTAGACAGGTAACCCGGCCGACGGCCCATCTGAACCTCTATTCGACATTGCCTAAGCGATAGATATCGTGATGGTTTACAATGCGGCCACCTTTGTTGTTACGTTAATAAGAGCTATACCATATCGTAAAAAAATGCGATATCGTTCACGCAATATCGCATACAGGCCCTGGTGGAAAGTGATGAATGACTGTTATCTTTGGACATTTGCAACACCAAAGGCGCTCTCAATACGTGGAGCTGTTGTAAATTGAAAGCCTGTTTGTCTATTTGTGATAAAGTAGTATTTAAGATTGAATCGATTTCAATCTGAATACGAAATTCAACGACGTATGTGAAGTCCCCAATCCGCACCGGGCCCGCGTGGGTACTAATGCCCAGTCCATCTCACTATGAGAGGAGGCATATGCCCAGTAGTGGAACGAATTTCGTCGGTGATAGTTCAGAACCACTTATTAGCATTTTGTAAAAACCGCGTATATCCAAAAAGTAGCAGAATCAAGATTTCTCGGCTATGGGTTGCACTGATTTGATTTTGCTTATCACTGATTTTTGTTAAAAATCCATTTTGAACTATCACCGACGAATGATACCGGCCAATGATAATGATGATGAAATTCGTTCGTTTGGGATAATAAACTGTGTTAAAACACTTAAAAAACCTTAAGATTATCAGCTCATTATAACGGTTGATCTTAGATTTGGATTTATTAATTGACTAGCCTTTCCCTGAACTTTTTTCGTGCGGATGTCGTCTATCACTGTTCCCGCGGGAACTCTATATTTGCTCGAGTTAAAAAATAGCCTATTTCACTCTCTGACTCATATACTATCTTTACGCAAATAATCACGTCAAACCATTGCTATAATGCTGCGTGACAGATGGACAAAGCAGCCGACCAACAGACACTTTAGTATTTATAATATACCTATAGGAATTTTAACCATATTACACAAAATAGTAAAAGGTCAAACTAAATTAAATAAAACTTAAGTTTTCTCCGAAATAATTGAAGGGATCAAACGGCTGCTAAATCCATTTAACAAGAACACGTGTTTGTTTTATAAGCTCGGTTTCTTTTTGCAAATCCTTTTCCACTTATTACTTATTTCAAACGGCTCGCAACCGAGCGGTCAAGGGCAAGGAGGGTTTGTTCCTAAATGGTTGAGTAAATAATAAACTCCGCTTAACCCCTATAGGCCTTATAATGTTCACAGAAGCACGTCACCAGCTCTGCAAGTATTATTTATGATCTCCTTTCGAACCATTCGTCGAACTTGTGCCGAGTCTGTGGATATCAAACTTTAAACAAAGCGGAGCCTTTGTATATAACGGTCGATCTGTTAATGGCCTTGTTAATAAGCTGTATTTGCTCAACTCCACTGAGTAAACCATGGACCCTGTTTCATAATACTGGACAAAATTGCTGGCAAAATGTACCAATTTAGAATCTGCCATGTCATTAGTGTTTCTGTGAACTTGTAACCTGAATATAACTGTCACGAGATAAGAGACCTTTCTATTTGTTATATTCAAAATATTAGCAAACTTTCCCGTTTTAAAAACCTCTGCTTTCACTCAAGGCAAGAAGCAAGAGTAAAGTAAAGGCCTAAGTAGATTATCTATCGCATCGCAGTTCCCCGGAACTTTTCCCACAACTTGGCGTTTCGATTTTGGTCAACAACTCTCTAGAATGATCGATGGATTCATTAATAAGATAATCAATGCTGCGGCTGGCAATTATATTATTAACAAAATTGTGTCGCAGACTTTTCTTAACAGTGATTCAATTACCAAAGCAACACCCTATTTTGAGTTGTTTGCTTCGAAGTCACTTGTCATATTTAAAAAAGGGTATTGTTTTGATAAAGTAGATAGAGAGCAAGATACCTCTTATGTAAGAAAAATATTAAATATTTAACTAGCACGTCAAATCCAGCCTCGTCCCTGCGTGGGCGCCAAAAATATGCGGAACATTGGAATAGAGTAAGGTGCTGTTACGAACTGGTTTATATAAGATGTACCAATTTGAAACTATTAACTGACTTCAATACAAATAAGACCTTATGAAGCCACCTGCAATTACATACTAGTAATTAGAAAGAAAGATTTATCAAAAAAAAAACTACCCTAGCACTGTCATTCATGTTGTTGTTGTGATGTTTGCCATTGTTGTACACAACAAAAGCACGTCCATCCATTTGAAGCATTCATTCGGTTAGCTTCTCACATTCACGTCACCATTGACAAGAGCAGCAAGCAGCACACAGACTATAACTGGCCAACGGCTCCGTGCATTTACGCAGAGCGCTGTAGCACGTTGGGACCGTGTTGCCTATTGCTATAAATCTGTACGCTGTGACATACCGTATTATGACACACATGCTATTGAAGCCGCAAGCCGCAAATCGATCACATTCTCGCACGGCACAATGACGACCTATGGACAGGATTGGGATACGCCGTGTTCAAACACGTTACTTGTACCTGTACAGGTACCAATTTTTATTTAGGGTAATATACCCTCAAATATATTGCCATATAATGCTGCTAGTCTTTGTATCGTAGTGTCTGCTGTAAGCGCTTACCATTTTAAAATTATTTTGAAGTATCTTCATTTGGTCTCATGTCTAGAAGCAAACGCTTGCTATCTAAAACTATTACTTTGCCTATAAATTGTCTAACTGAGTACATAATATTTGTATTTTCTGAAGGGATTTGGCAGTTTTCCACAGAAATAAATGTCCTTAAATTTTGGTACACATAGATTTGCCACTTCCAATTTCCACCGTCTAAATGGGCTGCTTGTTTGGGCACAAACTATGTCTCCGCTAAGGGGACACGAATAGGCTCCGGTCGACAAGCTTTGTACCAACATGGATCAGATGGAATTGAAATAACTAATGTGTTAATTGAAGTTTCAATACTCGATTTCTCTTAGTCAGGGTTTAACTGAGCACAAATTTAACTTAACCCCCAATATGACTACAGGAAAAAAAAACCCTGTCAGAATATTAACAATTGACAATGTATCAAATAAACTCATCATATCACACGTATCATCACAGCTACTATTATATTTTGAAAACAAAGTTTGTAGTTCAGTGGTTTATTGAGTATTATGTTAATAATTAGAGCAGGTCCGGTCTAAGCACATTCTGTGCAAATTTTATACCTACCTATTTATTGTGTAAAGTATCATGTGGGTAATATTCTCCATTGACAAAAGAAACTACATCAACTTTTCTCTTTGTACTTGAGAGTTATCAAAGTGCGTTAAGACCCCGTTCATCAAAATACTTCATACATTGACTTTAAGCAGTTGAGAAAAAAAAACGGCTCAGAATACTCTTAGGGTACACTTAAAAACAGTATCGGTAAAATTAATCAAACGATTAAATTACATGAGACGAAAGAACAATTAAAACTTAAAAGGATACCGGGATAAATTAGAGAAACGAGTTACAAAACAAAAGCAGTAGAACTTGAAGAAAAATGTACACCAAAGTAATTTCGTTTACGAACTTTTAAGAAATATGGCCCAGACGCGACGCAACGGATGTATTTTAACATTTTTAGTAGTGGCTATTTTACAATGTTCTTGGAAAGCCGAGCCACAGGTGACGTTGTCTTATGCTCATATTAGTGGTTACGCTTTTTGGTCAGATGTACAATTTTGTAACTAATCAATCTTAAAAGAAAGATCTTTTGAACGATGCTATTTTATTTTTTCAATTTAAGTGAGGAAACTTGCATACATCTGCGGAGTAATACAAAAGATGTGTGTTGAGTCCCCAATCTGCACTAGGCCCGTGTGGAGACTACTGCGCTGTCCTTCAGGCCTGCGCTCACCAGTCGGAAGTATTATAGGCTAATGATGAATGATCATCATAATGTCTGTTTGTGCTTATGACATCACTTGCTACTTTCTGTAAACTAGCAAACCATTTGTTCATTTGTTGTTAAAATAATTTTATCTACACCCATATCATAAAACCTCCATTGGTTAATCAAAAGCCTTAGGAAATGACCACCATTTTGACAACCAATTAGGAAAAACCAGTGATGCGATAAAGAAATAACATGACTTCTTTATCGTTTTTAGTAAAGAAAAGAGATTAAATTTGGAACAGCAGTCAAAACTCAAGTGATCTCTATTCTAGTATCCATAGATATTAAAACAGTTATTGATACGAAACGTCAATTCTGTATGTTTTTTTAATATAAACTGCACAATATTTGATCTCGAGTGACGTGAGAATAGAGACTTCATCCGTTTGTCTATGATTAAAAAAAAAATGGTCTTGACGGACGGCCGCCATTATGTTGACGTTTTGCTGAACGAAAGTAGAATTTTGTTGAATTGAATAGAAAAAGTTGTTTGTAATTTACATTTTAGTTGAAAATATGAATAGTAAGTAGTCTTCTCGGAGTGTGTGTGATGTGAAAATGCGCCGGATATCGGAAATATGCAGCCACGATTGCAACAAATAACTTGTTGCCAGAAAATATTGTTTCTGAACCCATCATGGAGGATTTATAATATGTGTGTAGATAAAGTTATGTATGCAACTCTGCATAATTTGGCCTTAAAACACACGTGCGATCTTATTATGAAACTCGCTAAAAGCTCGTTTCATAAAACCGCACTAGTGTTTTAATGCCTATCATTATGCAACCGTTGCATAAACTACTATTTTAATCGTTTGGGTATACGTCCAGTTTGGTCCCGTTGTAGTCAAAGTTGAGTTATGATGAGAGGATCTATGAGGAATCGATGGAACTCTTCAAATATTATAGGCAAGCATAGAGAAATTTTAGTATTTTCTGTAATAACTCAAGCAGTTACGTACCAAAACCATTATTTGGTGAAGTGGAACTGTTGATGAAGACCATAGATGATCACCGGAACTCCTAAACGTTGAGTATTTCAAGGTTGGCGATTAAATGACTGAATAAAGTTCTGACGCAACCTATGTCCATGAAATTTCATGTAATAAAATTGAAGAACCAGGAGAACTCCTGAACGATTGACATCCTTGCACCGGGGATAGCAACAGTTTGTAAATGGTGATGAGCAATTGGCATTATGCTATTGTTACTTGATGTAGTAAATGTGTGTCGTTAAATTACAAGATAATAAATAAAATGTGAAAAAAAAACTTACTTTTCAAAGGCCATTTGAAGTTGTTTTTTTTATTTTATAAATTATTTTAAGTTTAGTAGTTCAGACTAAAATTTAGCGAACACACTTTCGAAGTGGCAGGCTTAAATCAGATTGAACGGATTAAATCAGTTTTAAGATATTGATTGTGGGCAAGGACAATGTTTATTTTTTACAGTCGAAATACGTCTTTTAGTGATCGTAAATTCACTTCTATATCACTAGGAATAGAGTCATTTGCGTGAAAGGTTTTTAAGTGCATTCCCAATGCATACAGGGTGTCCGCGTCGACGGAACAGTAAAATGAGTTATGGGCTGCAGCAACTCGCATAATTCCCTCGTAAATAATTTTATCATCAACAGCAACAACAATAACATTATAATTTTATTCGAAAACAAATATAAATTATAAGAGGGAACCAAATTTAAATTGAATGGATTCGGTTTGGTTGCCTGTTTTGGTTCACTTTGGTGATGGTTAATTAGCTAAATAAAATTAATTAGGTAATCTTAAATTCAAGTTTCATGTTATTTAAGACCTTAAAGTTAATGGGTTAATATTATAGTAAATCTTTTTTATTTTTTGCCCAAGGTTCAGCCTATGTCTACTTTAAGAACTCTTATTAATTTTTGTGCCTCTATTTCTGAGTGTCAATAATTGGTAACAACGAATAAGTCTTTTTTGTTATAAATTTCCTATGGCGTTTTGTGTGCAACAAGAAAGTATATTATTATAAGTCTTGGGAATATTCAAATGAACTTAAAACGTATCTGAAGTCATCAAGAACCATTAAATCTGATACGGGTGTGTTCGACGATAAATAAAATTAAGTAATTTTACATTTTAAATATAACTATATAAACACTAACCGTGAGCTTGGTGGTATATCACATCGGCATCATCTTACTTAAATAATTACGAACTTCCATACAAACTTTCATCCTGTATTTACGGGATGAATTTTCAAAAGTCCTTACTTAGTGCTCATCTACGCTATTTAAGGAACTTACGTGCAAAATTTCATGCTTCTAGACTCAGGTCGTAACTCGTTGAGAAAAAAATAAAAACGGTTTAAATTTAAATCATGTAATCTGTATCATTTTTACCTATAATCGGAAACTCAGAATAGTCCCATGTAATACACGCCAGTGGAAGATCGAGGCCAAATTACACTGCCCTTAAATTAAATTTGCTCAAAGAAATTTCATTTTCACCGTAGGCTTCTTTGAAGTATTTTATAAGAATGCCGGCTCTCCTGGCTAGTTCACGCGAATTACTTGCAAATTTAAAAGACAGGTCATCGGACAGATTAAATTTGGCAGTATAGTATTTTTAGTAAAACATTAATTTTTAATCCTACGCTAATCCTCATATTACCTAGAGCATGCTTTTATAGAAATAAATAGCTTGCACGATAACCTCCGCTTCAAACTCGGAGCCAATTAAGGAAACGAACAAAATTTTCGCCAGATATTCAAGCTGTGGTACAATTTTCAAATATTACTTTCAATTACTTGCTACAGCAGCTACGCCGTCGTAGCGCCGCGTCGTAGCGGGTAGCCGTTCGTAGACGTCATTTTAAGAGCAAACAAAGCTCAACTGTTTCTCAAACAATAGATTCATTTTTTAAATGAGAGCTCTGAGTAAAGAGTATGAGCACAGGCGGAACTGTTCTTCTGTGCGCTCGTCTTATAGGAATTTGTGATTATATCTTAAATTGATTGATAAGGCAGTAATATTTGTTATATAGGTTATACCGTACCACTTTTTACTTTGGCCACGATATTTCATTTCCAAAGAGACTTACACATATGAATTAATATTTAAATTATAGTTTAATGTCTTAGCTATCACATACAAAAAAAAATGGTTTCTTAGAGTGCAGTTAACGTAGCCAAAAAAATAGTTTTTCAAAAGTCTGCTAACGGTAAAATTTAGCCGACAAGTTGTTTAAATCGTACTACAGGTATTTATTTAACCATAATCCTGACTCATTACCTTGTTTCTAAAATCACTATTCAGTGAGTGGGAGAGTTAAACCAAATTTCGAATTTTGTGTTTCCAAAATTAGAAGCCACAGATACTTATTCAGCGCTCTGGTAATTAGATTACGGGCGTCCAGCCACACGGCGCCTTCACACGGCACTAAACTGCACCGCTTCACGTTAAACGCTACAATATTCCTGGGAATACGAATAATTCTGTGAATATTGTCAGAAATGCTACTAATTCTCTACAATGAAATCTTAATGTGTATTTTACTGATTTGCGTTGTGTTTAATGCTACACGAGATTGAGTCAGTGTTTGTCCCGTGAGTTCGAAGTTGCGTGACCTCATAATACATTTTGTTTTGGCCGAATAGAGATACCGAATATAAGGAGTACTAGTAATTTTTTTTTATGTCAATTGACTGACAAACGAGCTGACGGCCCACCTGATGGAAAGTGGTCACCGCCGCCCATGGACATCTGCAACACCAGAGGTGCTGCCAATGCGTTGTCAGTCTAGGGAGGATGGGGAATGGGGATGAGATGGGGATGAGGGAATAGGCCTCCGGATCTCGTTACTCACCGTACGAAACGCAATAGCAAGCTATTACTTTACGCCGATATTCTGTGTGAGTGTGGTACTACCCCGGTCGAGCCGGCCCATTCGAACAGTAATCATCTAGTGAGGATTACTGTTTGGCGCTACCACTACTATATTATTAAATTAATAAATTTAACGCTTAATACAAACTTTTCAGTATTGTGTTAATCTATCCTTATACTATTTTCAGCTTGTATCATATTTCAATTTATTTTTAAATTTCCGTTATGTTCTCGTTTTTTTTGTAAGCACAACATATGATATATCGCACGTTTAAAAATAAAAGGAAACAAGTCAAAATGAAATTCACTTTTGTTTTAAACTTTACTCAAACGTGCTAAAATTGAATTTGGAATGGATTTGTATTTCACATTTAAATTTTTATTTTTAAACGAGCGATATATTAAAACTTCAAAGTTACGTTTTAACATGTAGCAGTAATTGAAAAGATAACTACTAAAAACAAGTTACCAATCAAGTGCAAACATGTTTAGATTTGATTAATTGTACCGTCTGATAATCCAAATCGGTTCGAATATCTGAACAAACCGTGGTTGCGGTTTACCGGTGGATAACATCTGACCTTATCAATGAAATCGACATCGACATGTGCAATCATCACTTAATTTGGTATAAATCGATGGCAGAGTTTTGCATGTTACGAATGCAACTCTTCGAGAGGTTTCACAATCTAAGATCTGTTCGGCGAGAGTTGATAAATATTATGATATCGTTTCGAAATAGCGACTGTCGCTTAACTATCGCAAACTGTATGACGGGCGTCGCTTATCGCCGCGCGCTATGAGTTTCGTGGTACGAGGGACGCAGATGTCGTCAACTGCGGTGTCGCGCCGGGCGGACGGCGGCGAAAAATATATATTTGTTTTGTTCATATACACAATCGCCATATTGCAAATTAATATCTTATATGTGCGCGTCAAATGTCACATAAATTCAATAATCTGCACTAGCTGCGGCCAAAGAAACGAAAAAGAAAATAATATCTATGACACATGTTTAAAACGCGTTGAGTATGGATATGACGTGTCTTGTCTTGTGTCTTTCTACATATAATATGTCATTGGCTTCGAATGTGTCGTTGAGGCTAGGCTTAGGCTATTCTATAATAATATTCTATGAAAAAATATAATTTTTCCCTTTAATTTTTTAATATCATCGGTAAAAATAATTAGCGGGCCACTATTTGTAATGAGTTAAGAAGCCCTGACTTTTAACTTTTTTTATCAACTCTCGCCAAACAGACCTTTATTTAAATCTTAGCTTCTGATTTGCAGCTGTGAAATAGTACATTTTGACAATCCGTTGTTAATCCATACGGATATTATAATTGCAAAGGCTTAACTGAATTCCATAAAAATTTGCACAAATGTTGTCTGTTATATGGAATTGGACATACTTTTTATCCCGATAAACTGAAAGGATTTTCATGGATTTTTATTAATACATGAAATATGAGACTACTCCTCGGTAGATGGCACTGCGCGCTATAAACGAGTTCACGCAGACAAATCAGAGGACAAATACTATAATATATACTGAATGATACATTTATTGATAAAAATAAGTAGTTATTCCCTTATCGTATTCTACCAAATATGTAAATAAATATTGTTATACCTAGACCGTTGTAAATTTCATTACTAAGGTGGATTCATCCATACTTGGTAAACAACTTTTTAACCTCAAAACGTGAAATTTTTGGGTGAAACAACTGTTTTATCCTAAATAAAGCAAACCTAGGCTAAAAATTTGCAAACTGACGTCTAAAATACTGTCTTCGGTTCCTTTATTTGCAAGAAAACAGCTGTATCAGCCAAAAAAGGTGCATTTTGAGGTTAGAAACTTGTTTACCAAATAAGACAAGTATGGAAGAATGCATTGTACGTAGATGGGGTTTTTCAAACTGTAGATTGTACCATACCTAGAACCAAATACTCATAGACAGCTTAAAAAAACCAGTTTACACCGAAATGTATTTTAAAAACACATGAACGTTATTGACACGGTCACTGAGCGCAGTTTGCTCCGATGGCGCTTTCGTGATGAACAAACAAATTAGCTTGCACGCCGGGGCGGGCAAAAACCGTGTGATCATGCCGACTGTCGTTCAATTTTGCTTTGTCTTTTCAAACGTGTGTGTGAAATTTTATTTTAACTTCAGAAAAGGTATTTATGATACGTGTGAACGACGAGAAAGTTTCGCAAAAACATATACGCAAACGTATTTAAGATTATTTTGCATAATGTAACTTCGCTCATATAAGGGTCATACACGTAAGTTTGACGTAGGCCTCTATTTGTCATGCCCTAAGTGATATCTAAAATTATTTAGCTACTGCGGCCACATCGTAAAAAAACCATACGCAAAATCGCTTAGGCGATGTCGAATAGAGACCTGGCGCCTCATTCGGGAACGCTAAGTGATTCTGTAGCGACTCGTAAGCCAGATTTCTCATTCCACTCTTCCGCACGACGCGAAATGCGTAAGAGCGAGATGAGAGATCTGGCTTACGAGTCGCTACAGAATCACTTAGCGTTCCCGAATGAGGCGCCTGAATGTGCTGATTGACATCTAACTATATCATGTATCATGTGGGGCTTTAGCTATAGTACAATCCAGTCCAATTATTTATTGATAAATAAAAATTGTACCTATACTTTTGGCCTATAATGAAGAAAAGGTGTCCGTTATTGTCATGTCCGAAAAATAAGAGGACTTACAATCATCTTATAAAGATCGTAGCTCGGAAATAAGCCGAAGCTACAAAAACACAGTAAAACTAGATGGCGCCAAAACCATAGCCCGCGGGGTATGCCATCTAATACAATGAAAACAAATCATTTATTCAGAAAAATGGTTTGGCTAGTGCCTTTTACACGTCGATTGTGACAACTACCAGCTTTTCGAAGGAAATTATAATTATTTGAAAGAATTGCAGCCATTGGGGAAGATGCATGAAAATCAAAATGAGGTTCAAATGATATTATTATGAAAGTAAATGTAAACAAAAGCATATTACAGAAAAAAGCAGATCATTCTGACTATTCACTTTTATTATATTAAGGGTCAAAATTAGTGAAAAATAGATATTGGTTTATAGTTCTGATTTTAGTTTTTTGGACATCCTCATCAAATTTTTGTCATGTTTTATTTCTACGATGTTGGTATAAAAACAGTATTTTCGGAAATAATTGCGGATTTCGTTTAAACGCCATACATTATGTACAGTCCAACGAATGCTGTGACGTCATAGTTGTCGTCCATTTTGTATGGAGTGTTTTTGCGAGTGGTATGAACAATGACTTTTCAAAGCTTCATTACTCATAAAATAAACAACATAATAATGTGTTGCGTACACAGATTGGATTCTATTACTCAGCACTTTCTAATAGAAGATGAAAAAAAAAAAATGCATCTTCCCTATTTAAGAAGGTCACTGATAGACGACGTAAAAAAATCCGATGTACGCTTGATTGTAAAGCAATTAACAGTCCTCTTGGTTTATCCGTCATAATGTTGTTTAAATATAGTAATGCTAAACCCGTTTTTATAATATCGTCAATATAAAACTTTCTTTCTGCATTATACCCTATTATTAAATAATAGAATCCAGCGTCTATTGCTTAAACATCTAGCTTGTCCGTCACAGACTGAGCTCACTTACAACGCTCCACTTGCAATAACACGAGCAGTTATAAAGTGGATTCATTTGTTTTGCTCTTGATGCAATTGCGACAGAACTTTATAGAGGAAGTAAGGAATAAGTATCCATCTGGAAGGAAGCACGGTAAATGAATTAAGTGTTTATTCATACATAAGCTAAAACAACAAAAAAAATTACAGTTTTTAACTCTAATAGGTTCTTAAAAAAAGTGTTGTTGTAAAGTAGCTAGCGTTGTATTCAGTCGTACTTTTTTCAGTCTGTATGTGATTTCAAAGTGAATACAAATATCTAAATAGTAGTTTATGCAACTGTTGCATAATGATAGGCCTTAAAACACTAGTGCGTTTTTCATGAAACGAGCTTTAGCGAGTTTCATAATAAGATCGCACGTGTGTTTTAAGGCCAAATTATGCAGAGTTGCATACATAACTTTATCTACACACATATTATAAATACTTACTCCATGATGTGTTCAGAAACAATATTTTCTGGCAACAAGTTATTTGTTGCAATCGTGGCTGCATATTTCCGATATCCGGCGCAGTTTCACATCACACAGTCACTCCGAGAAGACTACTGTTCATATTTTCAACTAAAATGTAAATTACAAACCACTTTTTACAATTCTACTTTCGTTCAGCAAAAAACCATCATGAAAGCAGTAATGGCGGCAATTCGATCCTCCGTCAAGACCATTTTTTTTTAAATCATAGACAAACGAATGAAGTCTCTATTCTCATGTCACTCGAGATCAAATGTTGTGCAGTTTATATTAAAAAAACATACTGAATTGACGTTTCGTATCAATAACTGTTTTAATATCTATGGATACTAGAATAGAGACCCACTTGAGTTTTGACAGCTGTTCCAAATTTAATCTCATTTCTATACTAAAATCGATACGGGAATAACATTGCAGCACTGGTTTTACCTAATTGGTTGTCAAAATGGTGGTCATTTCCTACGGTTTTTACACTATGAAGGTTTTATGATATGGGTGTAGATAAATGCTATTTATATGATGACTAAGCCTTATTTACTTATCTGTATGTATGTTTGTTTTGAATACGCTCTGAAACGGTTGAATGGATTTAAATGAAACTTTTAGGGATAGTTAAGCATATTTTAACTTAGATAATGGCATCTATTCTATTTTAATATCTCAAAGGTTTTAGAAATACGACATATTGAAGTTTGTATTTAAAATTCAATGAAATCCCAAACAAAGTCGCGGGCACTTTAGTTATTTTATAAAATGAACAAGGAACGGGCTGCGCAGGTTGTTGATTTTTAAATTAATCTTTTATATTAAACTGATTGTAATTAAAACGTGACGGATAAAGTTGACATAAATCGCTTTTCTAATACATTCTTAAAACCTACGTATTCAAATGATCTTGAATAATGTACATTTTTAGTCAATAATATATTATTATCAAATAATGTGTAGCATGTAAGTCTGTTTAATATTTTGTTCGAAATCTTAGTTTAAGATCTGTAACGCTTTGGTGATTAGCTGTAAGTTACGTATATGTAATTACAAATAAATAAATAAATAAATAAATAAATTAGTTACACCAATACTTCATTTCAGTCAATAGATTAGATTCGATTCATATCAAAATACATGAATTTAAAGTTGAAACCTTCACAACATTAAATAATGACATGTAAATCATCAAACACGTATAATCAATTAGTAGAATAAGATATTAGTTCAACTTTAGTAAATTATTTGGAAAGATCCAACGAGCCACGAGCTTGTGGTACCTACGCGCTACTAATTTATAGAAAACTAAGAAGTATTTATATTTATTTACAAGAAAACAAAGTTACTACAACTCACAATGATATACCTATAACGATTGTAATAACAATTACATAAGATATTACTGATAAAATATTGATGAAGATCTGTTTTTCCTGGACATTCGCGACGGGTATCATGGTCAATATAATTATCATTTAAGACGGCAATGTTTCTGGTTAGAAAAAAATTCAAATAGGAGTATATTTTCCGCAAATTCTAATAATAATGGACTGTTTAAGTACCTTTTTATGTAACTGCTTCGGTCCCTTTTCAAGTATTAGAAAGTGTGAGGAAACTGGACTATTCTACTTATAACAAAAACAAAGAAAGACCTAGCTAGCAAGATATGCCCGCGAATCGTTTGTCACTCAGTGCGTCACTGTCACATTAATCAAATATGTAAGGGACGCACTGAGCGACAAATGACTTGCGGGCAGGTCGTGCTAGCCGTGCAGTTATATAGCAGGAAATTAATGATCCAATTTTATTGACCTTTCCGCGGAATTGAATTTAATAATTACCACGAGCCTTTCAGTGAAGAAAAACATCGTATGGAAACCTGCATACATCTGCGAATTAATTAAAAAATGTGTGTTAAGTCCCCAATCCGCACTGGGCCCACTACTATCCAGTCCTTTCACTATGAGAGGCGGTCTGTGCCCAGTGAGACGTATATAGACTGCAGCCCTAGCATGCCAGAGACGGCGATAAGTTAAACCGGTTTATCTCTCTATCTCTTTCGTCGGCACTAGTGTCAGAGAGACGCACTTAGAGATAAGACAGTTTAACTTATCCTTGTCTCAATCGTTCTAGGGCCGTTGATGCTGATAATGAATTTTTTCGCTGCTACTGCCTTTCCTGCGGGCAGTGCCACAAGCGCCCGGCCTTAAAAAACTACACCCTTTTTTTATTCTGAACTCTTAAATCCTCAGGATTATTTGCCTGTTGAGTAAATTTCTTTTGTTACTTGTACTACAATAGTACATTGTGCATCTAGGGCCGTAAGAAGGGGATAACTAACGAGAGTATATATATTAATTTTATTTCCATTTTACATCGTGAATTACCATCAGGTGGGTGTTCATAAACTGAGCGTACGTTGCGATTAGCGCGGGGCAGCTCCGCCGGCTTGCGGGTCGCGCGCGCCGCCGGCTGCGGCTCGCCCCGCCGGCAGCGGGAGTTATAACCCATACAAAATCCATAACTGCCCTTGGGAGGTAAGTAGGCTACAGCTGCTCTGTATGCCTGCGTATAATAACAGCCTTTCCGAGCAAGTGTGATGAAAAGCAAATATTCTGTTACATCGATTTTGAGTACGTGCGATTCCCTTTACGAACATCTGTCTTATATGTGTCGACTGTCGAGTCAATGATTTACCCGTAATATTGCCAACAGAAACATGTTCACATTATGACCTTCTCCTGTCCTATACAATATTCATTCAATATTATTTGGGAACATTTACTCGAAAAATACCAACTTAGACATAATAGCTTTTTGCTATTATAAATAAAATAATACTCTTCATAAACATGACATTATGTGTTTATAAGGCAGCTCATCTTATTGTTCGATGTTATTTATTTTGAACTTATTTTTCCCGTGATTATGTCAAAAATATGATTTATTGAATAACTTATTCGAAATATTAAGTACACATAGCTCTATTTAGCTTTGTGAACTGACAAGAGATTAACTTAAGTGTAAAAAATGTCATTTAAATAATATTCAATAACTAAAAAAAAGCAAATATACGCGTCGAATTGAGAACCTCCTCCTTCGGTTTTTTTGAAGTCGGTTAAAAACAGTGAAAACCTTGTCATGTCATGTCAATGACATGAAATAAAAAATTGCTGTAGAATAGTTTGCAAGCCAGCACGCAGACAGGTTATTTTAATCAATAAAAATAATTCTTAAATTTAAATGGTTTATTGTAGAAAAATGTAAAGTGAAAAAAGTATTTCACCGGCAAGAGGAAATAAAGCTAATTAAATGTAAACTTAGATATTTAAGGTCAGTTCGGGACGCTTCGACAAAACGTATGGAATTAAAATCACTTGACGGTCCTTTGAGAAGTGTTTAATAGTACTTCACCCTCCGAAGAACCTCCTTGACGCTTGCGGTGGGCGCGGGTCTTGTTAAATTATTATTGTTACTTGGAACAGTAGTTGCTTCGAAAAAGCTAAATTTTAACCTGGTTAATTGAGTTCCATAATTGAACAGACTTGGGAAGTAGGTACGAATAGGTAGGTGCGAATTAATGTAAAAAAACTTTAATTTAAAATTAGAATGTTTATTACACATTGGGTCCAATTCGAAGCGGTGTCGCCTAAATTTAAAACTCCCTAAACTTAAAATAAGAAACGTCAAATTCGATTCAGTATGGCACCAAGCTGTCAAAATCGATTTGACATTTCTTATTTCAAGTTTAACGAACACAATTTCGAGTTGGCTCCAATTATAAAACCGGTCAAGTGCAAGTGAAACCCGCGTAGAGAGGGTTCCGTTCCATACATGATAAACTGAAATTTCCTATGTTATTTTAAATACCATAGACTTCTTATAGATTTTCCTGTAATTTATAGATAAATAACTATTTTCTGTATTTTTTTCAAAATGTTAGGCCCGGTAGTTTCGGAGATAAGGGGGGGGGGAATAGTCAATTTTCACCTATTTTCCTAAATAACTTCTAAACTATTATACTAAAAATTCAAAAAAAAATACATTTAAGATCCACACAATAAGCCCTTTCATTTGATATGTCACACGATTTCAGTTGCACAACTTTTTTTTTAGTTTTCTAATTTATCCCCCAAAACTGGGCCCCATGTTCAAAATTAATTAATTTACGTTACGCATCCCTGTTGCGGTCACCAATTTACATATGTATACCAAATTTCAAATCAATCGGTCCAGTAGTTTCGGAGCAAATTGACTGTGACAGACGGACAGACAGACAGACAGACAGACACACGAGTGATCCTATAAGGGTTCCTTTTTTCCTTTTGAGGTACGGAACCCTAAAAAGTAGGTAAATAATTAAATATGGAGATAATTTTGAACGAATGCAATAAGACGAGCTTTAATTCGGCATTAGGTAAATGATAGTTTAAATCATATCGCTTTTCTTTGTTTTTATCTTAGTTTGCGAACTTTATGATGAAAAGAAATGTACAAAATAAAGTGAAAATTCGTTACCATAAAAGTTACCATGGTAATGATCGGTTGCCGTATCAGTTATAAATAAATAGATAAATAAATAAATAAATCAGGGGACAATCTTTACACCAATCGATCTAGTCCCAAAGGAAGCACTAAAGGCGTGTGTTATGGGTACTAGACGATGATATATAGAGAAATAAATACTTAAATACATAGGAAACATCCAAGACTTACGAACAATTATTCGTGCTTATCACACAAATATTTGCCCTTACCGGGGATCGAACCCGGGACGCTAGCTTCGGAGCGAATTATATTGAAGATTCTCAACCTTCGGCCCGCCAACGTTTTTTTCGCGGCCCGCAGTCATAGTCACTTTTAGCTTAGCAAGCTTAACATGATGTGATAATGATAACTGACGTCACGCCTTGTAGATACACGCGACGTACTCATTTTCATCTACTATATAAAAATAAGTCGGGTTTTCCTTCCTGACGCTATAACTCCAGAACGCACGAACCGATTTCCACGGTTTTGCATTCGTTGGAAAGGTCTCGGGCTCCGTGAGGTTTATAGCAAAGATTATTCAGGAAAAATTTCAACAGAAAAGCGGAAAAATCTTTTTTCACATACAGCGCCATCTCTGATACATAGCTACACCAAACGAAATGTTACATAAAACGAAGCCATCTGGTGGCGAAACGGAAATCGCCGGGTTTGCTAGTCTTTGATATAAATATTATTTACAACTAAGTAGCTTCTGCCCGCGACTTGGTTCGCGTGTAATTGTGTTATAGTTACTCTTTTTTTTAAACCAACCCTGTGCTAAAGCGAACAACCCAAAAATGAAATTATTCAAATCGGTCAAGCGATTTTTGAGTTTTAGCGAGACTAACACACGACAATTGATTTCTATAGAATATATATAATGAGAAAGTAGAAAAAGAAGATTATAAAAAAAAAACATGATACGAAAGAAAAGTAAATTATTTTAATATTTCTTCTATGTAATTGGCCCTTATTTTTGTAAAATACTACAAAAATTAAACATACCTATATGTATATGGGTAGGTATGGTTGACGAAACATAATTTGCACCTATTCGTCTTGTAAGTTATATGACGAATCTGTGCAAATTTTTCACCGATTCGTCTTGTAAGTTATATAACAAATCGGTACAAATTATATTTCGTCAACCATATCTAATTTATAATAATATAATATAAAGATCCTGCCCGTGACTTCGTCTGCGTGAAATTAGGTTATAGTAATTCCCCCGGGAACCTTTGAATTATCTGGGATAAAAAGTACCGTACGTTCTAATTCAGGACCTAAACTACCTATATACCCAATTTCATCATAACATAACTATATACATTATGTACATACGTTCAGCGGTTACGAAGCTAACTTACAGATAGACACGCACACACATTCTAAAAGCATTTAGTGTTGGCATTTGGTCGGGCCACATGAGTCTCGTTAGTTGGACAACGGTTAGATTTCGCCGTCCTTTTGAGGTACGGCCTACAACCAAGGGCCATTGTAGGATTTCCAACTGAAACTATATAATGCAGAAATGCCAACGGTTTCCAAAACAACGGCAGCTGAACTCGTATTGGCCCAACGTTGGTGAGTGGATGGGCATAATGATAATATTTTACTGCATTGGGCCAACGTTACTTAATATCTAATAGGGCCTTCGTTGTATACAATGTAGAAATGCCAACCATTTTTAAACAACGGTAGTGGTATTCACAATGACCCAACGTTGGTAACTGGTTGGGCGTAATGATAATCTTTTTGTTATCCAATGTTAGTTTTATGTGGGCAAACTACTAACTATACAGGGCGTCCCAAGACTATGGGACATCAAGGGAAAGTACCTTAAATATCGTAGATAGGATATTTTGCTGAAAGAAGACTTTATGTTATTCTTAAAAGTTAAGTAGTAATTCTGCATTTAAAGATTTTCTAAGAATTACTTGCTTCGTCCGGGAAACGAACCGACTAAGATATGAAAAAAAATCACCCCTATTTTTATGATGCCAATCGAAAGAATGGACAAAAAAAAGTAATTCTTCCTAAGTAACATAGTTTCTTAAAAGAAAGGAACAACTTAAAATGTTTGAATCAAATTTCAAGAAAATTATTGATTTTAACAAAAAAAAAATATTCTTGGAAAATCTTTAAATGCAGAACAAGTCTTCTTTCACCAAAATATCCTATCTACGATATTTAAGGTACTTTCCCTTGATGTCCCATAGTCTTGGGACGCCCTGTGTACGGATTCCCTACTGTTGGCCAATGGATGCGGACGGAAAATGTAGTAGAAGTAAATGTAGTAGTAGGGATATTTGGCCCAGGAAAAGGAAAAAGCTTGAATACACCTGAGTTAAACCAATGTCGAATAGAGGTCCTGGTTTTATCCGTAGTGTGTTATTTCGACTTGTTCTCTTCTTTTATCCAAAGAAAACTAGTGTTTCCCTTTATTCACACTAGGCCCGTCGTACTGCTCCCGCGGGATCAACGCATCATGTTTGTTTAGTAAACTTGCGGAATTCACTCCTTTGTAAACTTTACCCAAGAAGAATTTTTTCGAAATGCCTGTTTGATAAAGTTATTTTAAAATATTGTTTTGTTTTTCGAAGGACACAACCATTTGATTTACTCGTAACTGGAAATGTAGAAAATAAGGTTTGGCCATTAGAATTACTTCCTTTGGCGGAAATAAAATTCAATCTTCTACTTTGGGCTGTTGGATCGGTCCAATGTCACCTTGAAAAGGTATTTCAATACTTGGTCCTTGTATTTATATTTCGAATATTATAGTTTCAACGACTATTTACTTTAATGAAACATATTTTACAGAAATCCAATCTAGTGAATTTTGAAGCTGTATGCTATCCATAATTGTATAAAAATATCTTACAAATATAAAGTAAGATTAGTAATTAAGCATTTAAGAAATATATAATAAATAATAAAAGACTCAAAGTGAAGAATAACAAGATTGTTTCCCTGTTTGACTAGAATTTACCCGCATTTTTTTATCATTAATTTGCTAAACATGAGTTTATTTGAATAACACGATCACAGGTAGTAATTTAATCACTTATACATATAAATATACAATTACATTTAATATAATAAGGCTACCAATTTTCGAATTAGTTGATTGGATTTTTTTTAAACTTATATCTGCAGTGGTTTTGATTATTAAAAGGAATAGACAGAAGCCATCGCAAAATTTTCAATCGCAATGAGTATGCGTTGTGAACGCCGCTTGAGAGCATTGCAGAAGACCCACAAACAGTTATTGCATCGACTATTCAAAACATGACGCGATATTTTAGAAGTCCGATTAATTGTATATCTGTTAGCATAAGATATATTAATTAGGTGAAATGGCCTTTAATTTTACGCGGTATACGTGTATTACAATATTCACTGGCGTTCCTCAATTTAATGTCCCGAATTTAGTTATATAATAGATTTTAAGAGGCTACATCCCAAAATTGACAAATTTTCATAGAAATTCAAATGTATTTGTTAGCCGTTCGTCCTACACGCATTTGGTCCAATACGCAGTTCGTCCTAAAATTTGGACGAACGTACTCATCTGATTATTCGATCTTCCTGAATCATTCTTCGGAGGCAGTTTTTTTTAAGTTGGGTAATAAACGGTATAAAATGAAACTTTTTGTATATACTTCTTTATTAAGTCATTTATCTACATATTAGTTGCAAATCCAAGTAAAAGACCAATAAGGCTACAAATGTAAGAACCGGTTTTTTTTATAATTGATTGCTAATCCTGATATGCGTAAAATATTGAAATGTCCATACAAATTATTGCAAAGGAAATAGGCTATTTATTCTTTAGTTATTTTTTATTTGGCTTTTGTTTTTAAATGTCGAACTGGCACTTTAATAACTAATAACTAGTAACCCGTTTAATAAAAAAGTAAAATGAGAGCCACTTTGTTTGCCAGTAAATAGACCTCATATTGAATATTGTGACAAACAAAGTACCCGCTTAATATACTTAATCTCAAAAATTTATCGTGCTTAACTTTTAGGCATGAAAACCTTTATTTTTTTAATACCCCATTCCTTTAAATAACTCTTTAAATACCGACGTATTGCAAAAACTTTATGGGTTAATCCGTAGAATATTTTATACAATACATACACCGCGATATCTTTGATCACATGTTAGCGATTTAATAGTTTCTGTACAAAAACTAAACTTTAATTTAAAAAGCCGAAAATATCATTGAGTACGGTGAACAAAGCCATATCCCAAAACAATAAAAACACATTGGTGTATATTACATTAATATTTGCAATTTTTTACGTACATTTTACGAATTCTAAAGATGTGATTTTCAAAAACTTTTTTTAGACAAACTTAATATCACACTTAATATATGTTAGTTTTTACGATAACTTTAATGTAAGTTAAAGTTTGTTTACTAGATTTAGCGACTAACATTTTCTCTTCGTGTCCCAATGAATTAAATTAACACTATTTTAATCAATTATTATGAGTTTTAAATTCGATTAGGTAAGAGTTTCATTGTATCTAAAATATATCGGGAGTTTTTATTAAACCGCCCAAAAGTAAAAACCCTGTCACATTGCACGTTTTTTTTTTTTCAAAACTGCCACGTGCGACGTCACACATTTTCATGAATATTTTCCGCACTAAAGTTTAAAGAGTCGAACTTACCTGAGAGGCGAGAGGAACGCGGGAAACTGGCACTGAGAGAGCGGCTTGGGTCCCGATATGATCGCGCGCATCAGATCTAATAACTAAATTTTCAGGCATGCAAGCCTTATATAGGCGCGCGCTCCGCCCACCGCCCCTGGGGCGGGACGCCGCGGATGCTGCCGTCAACAAGTTAAACTAGTCAACAAGTTTTCTCATAAACATTACTGATTAGTTGTCATAATTTATCAATACACCTGCTGCCCCAACACATTGCAACGACGATAAATGCACAGCGTTTTTTTTTGTACCTGAAACAAAAAAACCGGACAAATGCGAGTTAAACTCGCGTTGAGAGGGTTCCGTTCCGTACATGATTATCTGAAATTTACTATGTTACTTTAGATACCATAGACTTCTTGTAGATTTCCCTGTAGTCCTATAGCTAAAGATCTATTTCCTGTAGCTTTTTAGTGTTCCGTACCTCAAAAGGAAAAAAGGAACCCTTATAGGATCACTCGTGTGTCTGTCTATCTGTCTGTCTGTCTGTCTGTCTGTCTGTCTGTCCGTCTGTCACAGCCTTACCTACCATACCTACCTACCTAGTACCTTAAATACCATAGACTTGTTATAGGTTTTCCTGTAATCTATAGGCAAAGATCTATTTTCTGTATTTTTTTCAAAATTTTAGCCCTAGTAGTTTCGGAAATAAGGGGGGGGAATGGTCATTTTCCGCCTATTTTCCTGAATAACTTCTAAACTATTTTATTTAAAATTCAAAAGCAAATATATTTAAGATTCTCACAATAAGCCCTTTCATTTAATATGTCACACAATATAGATGGCATAACTTTTTTTTTAATTTTCTAGTTTACCCCCAAAAAGTGGCCCCCATGTTTAAAATTCATATACTTACGTCACGCGTCCGTGTTGCGGTCACCAACTTACATATGAATACCAAATTTCAACTCAATTGGTCCAGTAGTTTCGGAGCAAATTGGCTGTGACAGACGGACAGACAGACAGACAGACAGAAACACGAGTGATCCTATAAGGGTTCCTTTTTTCCTTTTGAGGTACGGACCCCTAAAAATTATATGAAACATTTTCATTTCAAAAGAAGCGACACAGAATACTATTAATGGTTGATTTTAAACATTGTTACCCATACATGATAATAAAGAATAAATGCAGCTTCGTTCGGGATTCGGGGTCGAGTGAAATTCAAAATGATATGCACGTTTGAACAGAGGTGAATGAGGACCGGAACAATAATGAAGTATTTATATGGTTTTCCGCTCTTATCGCGTTTACCTCAAAACTCAAATATATATAAGTTATAGAAAAGATTTTAGTAAAACGTTGTTGATTATGTTCATTACTTTCGTGTGACATTATGAACTTTTGAAATAAACATGACTTTGCCCACGATTTTTTGTGCGCGTTTTGACCGCGACTGACATACATTCATTCTCCTATTCGATTTCTGAATTCTTTTTTCGAATCAGTCTCTCCGAACGCAGCAAATCCATATAAGAAAATCAGAGCTCGTCACACACGTTCGATTTTTTTCAGTACAGATCATTTCCGTCCATTCGTTCTGAATGGTAGCCCTTGCGTTCGGAATTCCGAACGAAAAAACGAAACGAATGCAAGACGAATACATTTACTAAGGTTCGTCATATACACATTTGAAAATTTCCGAATGGAACGCGCTGTCATGTCGCATCACGTGTGTGGTGTTTGTACGGAATTACGAATACGGTTTCCGCATACGGTTTTCGAATCAAGAAAACGAATGTATGTGGCGGCCCCAAGAGTCCGAAACGTGTCGGGCCATTCCTGACAATACATCGTAAATAATGCCATGTTTATTTCAAGTACTCATGTTTATTACGGTTATTTGAATAAACGCAAGTATTTAAGTGTAAGTAACTTGTAAAATAAATACGGGAAAATAATAGGTACAGTTCCATTAAAAAAGATAAGATCTGTATAACTTTAAATCACTTAAAGGTTACGGCTGTCTAACTCAAAAATACTAGGTTATTTAAATTGAACACTTGGAGAAATTCAATTACTTGATATCCTAAGGGCCCAAAGAGTCGTTTTTCTCTTCTCTCCGACATCTTGATCATTATTATTACAACACAACTTAAACATTTTAATTTTCGTATAAGTTTGTCTCATTTCAATTTAAAAATACTTAGGAATGCAAGAATTGGGTACATAGTAGGTACTATTTAGCTATCTCTTTCACTATCCTTACTTATTATTTTTTGTTATAATAAATATTCAGCAGAATCCCTAAAACAATATTTACAAGTTTTTCGGTTGATTTATTCGGGACACTGAAATGTCCTCTAGAACATTTCGTATCAACAGAAAAAGGCCGATATTGAGTTTCCTTTTCAATAAAACATCCTATTTCCCAGCGGAGGTGTCGACTTACCTAATCGTAATTGTAATACATACCTGTCCCCTAGAAACACATATCTCATCCACAAGCTCATTCCTTTACAGTCCTACTTTGTAACTTTTTATAGTATGCCATTTAGGATCTCTCCAAGTATAATAAATATAAATATGTTCCCAGTGGTTTTATAAATATTAAGAACTAAATTACGTCTTTATGTTCGCTTACTCACACTTACTCGATTAATAATAACTTTAGAAACAAGATCACGTAGATACATTTTTTATAAAAACTGAGTTCTTTTTCATGCAGGAAAAAGCTCCTCCTACTCCTCTGCTGCACTGGGAGCGAAGAAATAGCATAGAATGCGTGCAGATGCTTATCATCCTGGCATATCGTAAAAGTCGACTAAGGGACCGGTCCTCTCCAACATGGTGGACTATCTGTATGGGTCATGGGCTGATCACCTGTCACCATACGGTTCATAATACCATCTTAGGACTAATTAATCGAACGTGGCCACAAGTAGTCTTGTGGCTCTGCCCACCCCATTAGGGATTTCGGGCGTGATAAAATGTATGTATGTATGTAGGAAAAAGCTTTTCTAATTGTTTATGTTACTAGCCGCGTAAAACAAAATTTAGGAAGTATAAGTGTCGCCTCGAGCACCGTGGCACCGGCGGGTAGATAAGCTTAGCACCCTGGGGACAAATTTGCTAAGCTGTAAGCCTTTAGAAGGTCTACACACTACACTTAATTTACACTCTGGCAAATTCGAGACTTTTATAATATTTTCTTTCTTCTTTTTAATTTTTTTATTTCTCGGAGCTTTGTTATTCTTGCTTTGCATCAACGATAGGTGTATCAAATACAACCACGACACTTGCAGTAAAATGTGACAATAGATAGAATAAGTTTTGAGCCACTAATGTATAATGCATTAGTGGACATCATCAATTGGATGAATATAAATGATTCATACATAGATATTTATCAATTCTGTCATTTAATTTATATAATTCTAATAAAATACCTATCGAAGTAAAACATAAAGATGAAAATGTAGATGAGGTAGACGCATTTAATTTCCTTGGTCTAACGATCGACAAACATTTAAACTGGAGGAAACACATCGAGCAAGTCTATAAAAAATCGAATCGATTCGTGTCAACCCTAAGGAGGTTAAGTGAGACTGTTTCCTAGTACCGGATTAGCTACGTAGCAAGAGTAGCAAATGCTACGGGCGCTTTTCTAAGCGTATTCTTTTAATTTAGATAGCAGCGTATTTTTTAATTTTTATTTAATGTACAAGAGGTTGTATCGAGGCGCTGTAACTGACTCTTACAATACTCTTTCAATGCTGACAACTTCTTTTTCTTTTTCAGTTTCGTTTTTGTGTATCCAAATTCAAAAGATCGGTATGGATAGATTCAGTGTAGATTATTCCACAATAGATCTTGGCCGCGACAGGTTAATTTTCGTGTTTCTCGAATTAATAGGGCTTCTCTAGTTCATATTAAATTATATTATCTTAGTATCTAGAATCTGTGAAGCTTTTTATAATCAATATATCAGTGCGGTGTCCTTTGTGAAGGAAACATAATGACTCACTTACTATTTGATTGTGTACAACAAGAATTCATCATTGAATCACTTTCGTTAATTAGAGTGTCTTATAAAGATAACCCAAACATCCTATCTACATCATCACCATCACAATAAAATTACCACTACAATCCGTTGTTTTACCTGCTGCTTCCTACCTTCTTATCCGTACCAGTCTCAACGTCTCAAGGTCAATAGAAAGATGTCGGTATCAAAATATACCAAGATAATTTAAAATTACCAAAGCAAACCAAGGGCATCTCGATAGAATCTGCTACGGGCCCCACGCTGGCTTAATCCGGCACTGCTGTTTCCGCATTGAGGCTGCATCAACGGCTATGATGGTTTAGTGTCATCTGTTTTTTGCTAAGGACTTATTCTGTGGAAAAATGCAGTAGAGGTGGACATAGTTTTTAAAAATCAAAAAAGTGTATTAGGGTTACAGTGGCGAAGCGTCAAATATTTCCTAAGGGAAGCCAGAGGAATTAGAACCGTACGTTCGAATCTGACATTTAGTATGGACTTCACTGAAAGCTAGCCGCAGCTCTCTAGCTTGGTAAAGCCGTCAGGAATCGGCTTGTATGCACGCTTCGCCACTGTAGGGTTATCTGCAGTGCATGGGATGATGACAGCTGTGTGCGTGTCCCACTTTAAAAAAAAAGCATTCTTCCTATACCATGTCTATATATTAGAGATGTGTGTGTTCGTCAGAATCTACCAGGAATATTTTAAAACGTGTAGAGAAATCATACAAAGGCAGACAGGGGTGAATGTCATGAATCTTTTGTACGAGCCCCCCTGCTACAAATCTTTATATAGTAGGAATAGAATTGATAAGAAATCACATATTATTTTCGTGTCATTTGTATCCGGTTTTAAGGATTTTCTTGTTGAACGTGTAGCATTGGAAACTAAATTGCTGTAAAATTTGTAAAATATTTTCCTTTTGTTTATAATATATAAAGTCAAATCAAGTATGAAGTATGTATGTTTTTTTCTGTAATCTTTGAAAATGAAAATGAAAATATTTATTTTGCAAGTGGGCCACATGGGCTCTTTTACATGTCTGAAGCTATCAGCGCTTCGAAAGGTGACATCTGCTGAGAAGAAACGCCGCAAGAAACTCAGCAGTAAGTCTTTTTTTTTTCAACTTTTACATTAGAGTTTTAACTAAAACTAACACATGAAAAGGGCACCAACAAACTTTGAACCACAATATTTGTTTTTGTGCTATCTACAAATTAAAGTGTATCCTGCACTGGCAATCCCTGGGTCTTGATAGGCGTAATAACTGTGATATATACTTAGGTTTGTATAAAACTGTAGACATAATTGAAAACTTACATGTGTACTGCATTGAAAAATTAGTCCTCACTGAGTTTGTTGCCGGCTCTCCTCAGCAGAGGTTTTTTTCCGAACCGGTGGTAGATTCATTCCTTGACCTTCATAAGAGCTTGTAAAAGCCTAAATTGAATAAAGATAGTTTGACTTTGACTTTGACTTTTGACTTTGATCCTGTAAGTAATAAAAAAACAGCTAGCAGTATGCCGAGGGAAAACAAGTCAGCTAGTGCTTTTAAATATCCGATAGATGCTCCCGTCTGGCTCCTGCGTTACACCTTTCAGGGCAACAGCTGACGATCATTCCACTGAAACAGCCAGCTGACGATTTTATTTATTCACAATAGCATATAAACTATCATTTGACAAATTCTCAATAGGGTGGAAAAAAAAAACACAAGTTTGGTACGTTATCGCTGCTCAACCCACCATCGGATCCGGCTTCATGATACAACTGTCTGAATCATTGTACGAGTTATCGCCCGGGAGGTAATGATTGACCAAATTTGTCCCGGTACTGCCAATAGTGCTTCGAAGGCTGTCCAAAGGTATCGGTTTTTATTAGGTACAGTACATTTCATTTATTTTGAGGTGCTACCGCTACCGCACTTCTTCCGTGGGACTTTTTTATAAGAACGGATAAGAGCTCGTAAAAGCCTAAATTAAATAAAGATATTTTGACTTTGACTTCGAAAAATTATGTTCCACGTTTACATAGAAAACTTCGAATATAACACGGTTACGAGTATATTTAAATTGTTCAAGATTTCGCGGTGTTAATACTCAATCGCTCAAAGGTGAAGTATAAAAAAAGTTAAATACTCCCAAGATCGTTTAAATAAATGGCTTTAATCTATATACTTTGAAAGTAATTATAGTATATTGCAGAATGCGAAATAGATTAATAATTAGCATAGGAAACAAATAAAAGAAAACATTTCGTTACTAAAAATACAAATTTATTTATCTACACCCATATCATAAAACCTCCATTGGTTAATCAAAAACCTTAGGAAATGACCACCATTTTGACAACCAATTAGGAAAAACCAGTGCTGCGATAAAGAAATAACATGACTTCTTTATCGTTTTTAGTAAAGAAAAGAGATTAAATTTGGAACAGCTGTCAAACCTCAAGTGGTCACTATTCTAGTATCCATAGATATTAAAACAGTTATTGATACGACACGTCAATTCAGTATGTTTTTTTAATATAAACTGCACAATATTTGATCTCGAGTGACTTGAGAATAGAGACTTCATCCGTTTGTCTATGATTAAAAAAAAAATGGTCTTGACGGAGGATCGCCATGTTGGCGTTTTGCTGAACGAAAGTAGAATTGTTTTTGAATTGAATAGAAAAAGTTGTTTGTAATTTACATTTTAGTTGAAAATATGAATAGTAAGTAGTCTTCTCGGAGTGTGTGTGATGTGAAAATGCGCCGGATATCGGAAATATGCAGCCACGATTGCAACAAATAACTTGTTGCCAGAAAATATTGTTTCTGAACCCATCATGGAGGATTTATAATATGTGTGTAGATAAAGTTATGTATGCAACTCTGCATAATTTGGCCTTAAAACACACGTGCGATCTTATTATGAAACTCGCTAAAAGCTCGTTTCATAAAACCGCACTAGTGTTTTAAGGCCTATCATTATGCAACCGTTGCATAAACTACTATTTTAAACTAGTTATCAAGAGTAATAATCGTCCTAGTATAATCGAATAAGTACTGATCGTATTACAGGAGTAATCAATCACAGTATCGGTCCACTTGAGTGAACGATTAAACAAATGTTTACGCAAAAAGTAATTAAAAGGCGATTTATACGCTTAGGCAATCCGACCCTCCGTCACTCGGGAATATTTTATTTGGGCACAAAATATTGTTAATCTTCTCCTTTATTAGTTGCTGTCATCATCTACCTATAATGTAAACTATTAATAAGATGTTATTAAGAATTACAATAAACTGTAAACTTGCGTTGTCGGAAGCACAGAGCCTTTATTCGGTACTGCTAAGTGATTTACTATATCGCCACGAAATTGACAAAACCACGAATGTGTACGTCCAACACCTAGAAAAGAACGACACATTCGCGGTTTTGGCATTTTAGCGTCGATATAGTACGGCTAAGGAGTGGAATTCCCTGCCTGCAGACTTGTTCCCAGAACGCTACAACTTGGGTCTTCTCAAGGAGAGAGTGAATAGGCATTATCTAGGTGTGCATGCTCCATCTTCGACCTCATCATCACTTTCCATCAGGTGAGATAGAGGTCAAATGCACATCTATCTTTTATAAAAAAAAAGTAAATCACTTAGCAGTCCAGAATAAAGGCCCAGTATTAAGCTGGTTAATTCAGGACAGCCAACATAAATACGTGAAAATAAACCTCGCGACCCTTGGCTGTCCAGCCCAACTGTGGACCTATTAGCCAACTGGATAGTCGAAAATAGCGGCTTGATTCAATCAAAATCAAAGGCTGTTGTATTTTTATCAACTTTGCTTACTCCTCCACTTTATTGGGGCAGAATGTTACCAAGGCACTTCAGTAATATATGCGTAAATAAACCATTCAATCGTGCACTGACTGCAGAGACTTCTTAAAAACAATTTTGACTCACAGTCCCTTTAAAATAGAGTGCCTTTTTACGTGTCGATGCGTGCTTATCCTTCTTTACAGATGGATAGTCGCTGTGCACCAGAATAACATGTAAAAATATTTCTGTTTTCGAGCGGAACTTGTTGTACAATTCTGGTTCTGTACCTACTCAGCAATCTTCGAACTGACTTCGTATTTTCAATTAAAACGTCAAAAATTAAAAATTACACATTATTAATGAAATAAAATACATCTGAGTACCTCTGAATAATACATAGGAATACTTATGAATGACTTTGAATGACTCTTCCGACTTACATAGTTTGTACAATCGTTTTATGAACGGCTGTGAAAATTCAAAAATATGCATCCAATACGCTTAACTACATTTAATGAGAATGCAAGTAAACTTTATATTGCTCATCACGGATCGGTCTCATAAATTAACACTCGTGCTTTCAAATTGAGATCTAAAATGTGGACATTTTGTGTACCTTTTTGAATTTGTTACGCGACGCAGAGCATTTAATTTCTGACCCGCATGGTATTTATTTACCTTGAAAAGTACCTGCGGCATTTTCCTTTCAGTCGTTTAGGGTTAAAATTAGCAAACAGCGGTTGTCAGTGTGAAAAAATTAAAAGAGACTTAGGGAGCGTTCAAGTATTACGTAACGCAATTTTTGGAAATTTTTGACCCCCCCCTCCCCCCTATGTAACCCCCTAGTAAAACGTTACGTAATCAACAACGTAATCCCATTCGAAATTTTGAGAAAAAAAAAGTTTTAAAAAATGCGTGAGAGAATCTCTTTATACGACCGTCCTGAACCAAATATCAGGTCAAATATTAGTAAATCAGTCTGACATTTGGTCATACGGAGTTTTATAAAACCTGGCCTTAATTAGATTTATTAGAATACATATTATATTAATATAATAATGTACAGTATATAGAATATAATTTATTATAAAGATGACATAACAAAAACAAGTAGCATGTGTACTTGATTTCAAAGTCCTAAAAAGATCCTACTTTTGCCACTTTTGCTCAATATTTTTACTTCCCGCTTATACAGTGTCCTCATTCCTGCATCGATCTTCAATGTGAAAGTTCCTTTATTCTATAATAAACAGTCTTTTTACAGTTTGTTAGGGTGAAATTGAATGCAGGTTACTACTAACATTCATATGAAAATACCTTCACCTCCTGTGATAAGTAAAGACGTTGTTGACGTATTCGATTTTATGTCGAAATCTGTACTCAAGTACTTTATCTCTATATTAAAGAGAAAATACAACTTCTTCTTAGGTATATTGCTGGTTTTATTTACCCGAATGTAACTGATATTAAAGCCCAAACAGCAATGTAACCATTTTTGATGTATTGATTCTGTTATTCGATAGAAGTCGTCTCTTTGTGAACACGTCCCATGATTTTATGGGTCGCCATTAATGGCTTTTGGAGGCTAAAGTTATTTGTAAATGTAATGTACTTTAGGCCATATAACCTTTATGGGGTAACAAAATAGTTTGCAAAGGACAAGTAGGCAACACATATACTTTATTATAAGTTAGACGAGAGTATCTTAAATAGCAAGGTATTTGCGTTGCAGGCGTCGGCTGACACCCATACCATCCAGTTCAGTGCCGCTAGGATCCACATAACATAATGTTAGTTTTTGTGTTGTTGACCTACTTAATTTTCCTGAAACCTTTGTTCTGTGTTGTAGTAAATAGTGTATTTGCGTCTGTATATTAGCTCCTGCTCAACGCTGCTGTTCTCATTCATAAACCAGGGCCACTATACGACGTTGCCTAAACGATATCGCAAATTATTTCCTACGATATCACAGCTCTTATAAACGTGACAGCAAAAGCAGCCGCATTACAAAATATCATACGCGATATTGTTGTAACAATGTTGAATAGTAGCCCAGTCACATTAACGAGTTGTCTCGCCATCTTACGGGTGGTCGGCCAACGCTTTTACGCCCCGACGTCGGTTGTCGAATATCTTGCGGCTTCATCAACTACCTTCTTTACGACTTAAATGACCATGGTGTGATTCTTTAACGTCTACAGCACTGTCAGTGATAAGGGACATATTAAATTTAAACCTAATGAATTCATATTTACAGTCTAAATTATATTGTGTCCCTCGTTGCTGACGCAGCGTTGCGCCCGACACAGGCTTTACATACTAAATAGAACTCTCATCACTGTAAAGTGTACCCACATAATACTTAATTGTATTATCTTTTATCTTGGACAATTATAAACATTTATGTAGGCTGAAACCAGGATTCCGTGTACAATGTCCCACTATAACGAGTGCCTTTTCAATTTGAAAGGTTGCAGACATATATATAAATGTATATATATTAGAAACATATACATGTACACTCCAGCTACCCACGAACACACAACAACAATAACAACTACTACTACTACAACAACAACAAAACAATCACTCATAGACACGCGAAATCTCTGTATTTAATGTGGAACTAGCAATTTACCATAAGACGACTAGAATGAATGAGCACTGCGCTACACCGAATTGTACCTACATCACTCTCTCTTCTCGGTAACCACTATACAGGGTTTGCCTAGTAGGGGATCACAAGTTAATTTTGTTTATTGTAATATGTTTAATATATTGTTTTTAGATTTTTATTATTTTTAGGGTTCCGTACCTCAAAAGGAAAAAACGAAACCCTTATAGGATCACTCGTGCGTCTGTCCGTCTGTCACAGCCAATTTGCTCCGAAACTACTGGACCGATTGAGCTGAAATTTGGTATACATATGTAAGTCGGTGACCGCAACACGGACGCGTGACGTAAATATATGAAATTTAAACACGGGGGCCACTTTTGGGGGGTAAATCAGAAAATTAAAAAAAAAAGTTATGCAATCTATATTGTGTGACATATCAAATGAAAGGGCTTATTGTGAGGACTTTAAATATATTTTTTTCTGAATTTTTTAGTAAAATAGTTTGGAAGTTATTTAGGAAAATAGGCGAAAATTGACCATTCCCCCCCCCCCCCTTATTTCCGAAACTACTAGGGCTAAAATTTTGAAAAAAATACAGAAAATAGTTCTTTACCTATAGATTACAGGAAAACCTATAAGAAGTCTATGGTATTTAAAGTAACCTAGTAAATTGCAGATAATCATGTACGGAACGGAACCCTCTCCACGCGAGTTTAACTCGCACTTGTCCGGTTTTATTATAGCACATTGATACACTTGCCTTCTAATGCCAGTGCAAATAGTCCAGTGCCACGAGCCCCACATTCAACAAGACACGCACACCATACATGACTTTGAAATCATTTTTAAGCTTTACCGTGTCTCGTGAACATTAGTTGTTTAAAATACCGTGTAATTTTAAGGGCCTGGTGGCAAACAGGATGTTCCTGTTTTAGGGCGAATATAGGTAGCAGAATCGTTACAGTTATTCTCACGTTCTATAAATTTGAAATGAGGACTGTGAATGACGCGATTCGATTACGGTCCCCGTGCAGCCGAAGGTTCTTAACCCACTTACCTCCGGTTCGGCTTGATTCCGCCCTCTTTGGATGACGTAATTGTAAAAATGTTCTGAAAAGTTAGTTAGGTCGTTACTGAAATTACCAATCACATTTTTTTCTTGAAGATATTGTGATAACGGTTTGGTCTGATTGTCGGCACTGAAAATGTTTTAATTGTATTACTCATGTGAGTCTATTATGATACTCAAGAAATAGTTAAAACTTCATTTTTTTTCAATGATTAAAAGTAAATTTTGGTGATATATAAAAAGAATAATTTAAAAATACGTGTTTAGAACTGTAAGCGTTCTTTTCCTGGATTACAGGTTAAGGGAATCGATTTCCGAATGTAGAGATAACAGGATGAACCGTCCTCTCAATTCACTCGTCGCTAGATATGAAGGCCCAATCGAGATAAGTCCTAAAACCTATGAATCCTTACATTGCATCTCAAATGTAACTTAATATGTATCTATTGACGCGAAACTTGGGGAGGAGGACGGGACCGACTTTTAAGAAATGGGGCAGGCAAAATAATGGACTGGTAGAGAACTGGACTGGACTGTGGACTGGTAGATAAATCCAATGGGCATTAAGTCCGCCATTTGTACTTTGTGCTTTTTGTAAATAAATAAATAATGGTAATTAAATAAAGAAGTAAGAAAACTGCCACTTTGCGCGCCTAATTGGGCACATCATGGAGTCCAGGGGCCGTGTCTATGGAGTGCCATGATTGATTTAATTGTATTGTATTGTATTGTGATGCCTTGTAATTGTAATTGTCTACTAACATACTTTTTAAGTTCCACTGTATTACTTATCAATACGGACTCTGCCTGAAATAAATTAAATATTATTATTATTATTACTGTAGATCAACCTATTTTGCTCTAGTATTTAATTGTAACTGGACAGGCGTATTGCCGATGTATTGTTTTTCGTATTTTTGAATTTAAATATTATTAGAACATCGGATACGCATGTCCAGATCTTCATTCCATCTTGCGCCGTTCAAGAGGCACCTCATGTATCCTTCTAATGAAAAATATAGTGAAAGTCTCTAAGAAAGTATTTTAATTTTAAAGATTAGCATCCTCTTACTCTCGCGCTACGAGCGGTGTTGAATTTAGCTTGAAGAGCAGAAGCAGTGTATCCCCGTCTCCTCGAGCCACCGTCGGGCTACCCCACTAGAGTACCAACTATATTGCAATCTTTTCACATTTTTAAATGATGATATAAAGTGAATTAATTGAATCGATTGATTGAAAAAGCCATTTTTTTTTAATGTCAATAGACTGACAAACGAGCTGACGGCCCACCTGATGGAAAGTGGTCACCGCCGCCCATGGACATCTGCAACACCAGCACCAGAGGTGCTGCCAATGCGTTGCCAGTCTAGGGAGGATGGGGAATGAGGATGGGATGGGGATGAGGGAATAGGCCTCCGGATCTCTTCACTCACCGTACGAAACGCAATAGCAAGCTATTACTTTACGCCGATATTCTGTGAGAGTGTGGTACTACCCCGGTCGAGCCGGCCCATTCGAACAGTAATCATCTAGTGCGGATTACTGTTTGGCTCTACCACTACATCGTATTATCGTATTTATTATCGTATACTAGAAAATAACCCCTGTTAGTTTCGCATTAGTAGAAAAGCATGAGATAGGTTTCCATGTATTAGTTATAAATACTCGAGTTTACTTTCTGTAATAGGTTATTATAATATGTCAGATGCAGACCACTAGACCAATGAGGAAAACCTACGAGTGGTGTACCTTTCATTTTGGGTACATGTGCCTTGCCGACGGGAAAGGTCAATATGATTACGGGCGCTTCCTATTAATAGGCTGTGCAACGGCCCATGCATCGATCTCGGCTCAACATGCCTTTGGCGAACATCGCCATAATATGGACTACTAGCTTCGTCGCCATAGAATTCATATTTTCGCTTCTTAGCGTCTGCACGCGATAATTTTAATCGCTAATCTATGTTGTATCTATTTGTATGATAACGTTTGCGAGGTTTGACAGCCCCTTGTTGTGGCACTTGGTTTAAAGTGGTAATTGGTGCCAAAAAATAAGTTCTGTTTTGTTATAAAACTAGAAATAAGCACAGCTTTGCTCACGATTTATTGTCAGAAATAGTCCGACATGTTTCGGACTCATATGGAGTCCTTCTTCAGGGGTTGAGTGCGGTCGCGCTCACAGCAACCCACGCGCAGCCGTGCTTATTTCTAGTCTTAGTAATGTCTGACGAAAGTTTTAATCTGACTACATATTTATAGTTTTTTTATGTTAAATTATTTAAAATAAATGATTTATTATAATTATAATTTGATCATAGATATATTTATTATTATTCATGGCAATAAAACTACGGTGAGTATTTTCTTAGGAATTAATTAAATGAGCCAATAATAAAATAAAGTTCTTTTCGTAAATATGTAATGAGGGAATATGATACGAGCATCGTGTTGCGGCGGCATGTGGTGTCGAATGGCCGCTAAGCCCGTTATCGCCACCCGCGGTAATCGCACTATCCACTACCATACGTTACTGTTGCTATTGTGTTCTCTAAAATATTTGCAAAGTCGCTCGAACTTGCCCGAAGACAGATAGACTTTTACCGGTAATGTAATAAATAACGAATCATTTATATTGGACTTCCATATTTTTAACATTAAAGCAGCATGTGTGCTGGCAATACACACCAACATGATTCAGGTGACGTGTAAGTGCTGAGAGGGGACTTGAGGAATTTGATAAAATAACTGATTTTTTGACATTAATTCACACATCAACATCAGCATGTTGCTTGCGCGTCGTGTGGCTGTGGTGTTGCTTCAGAGAATGATAGGCATGTGTATTATTGTCCGTCTCTATCAAAACACTTAAAAGTTAACTTCGAAACTGATATAAGAGTGCAGTTTGACGAGCAACTTTTTTTATGGTGTGGCCGGCAACTATAGACACGAAGTTAGAGTAAGACAGTTATAGTTGCCGACTATAAATCGCCGTGAAAAGTTGCTCGTGTAACAGCACTTTTAGACAAGGTAATCAATATTAGGGCAACAGTTTGGGGAAATAATTGAACATCCCCTCTTTGATAATAGGCATTACTTGACGACCGGCACAGCTGTGACAGTTTGGTCTTCATAACACTAAATTTAAGGGTTAGAATAATGCAATGTGCATTTAGCTATAAAGTTATAATTTATGTCTTGAAGACGGACCAATAATAAGCATTTAAAGGTAAACATTCTAGGACGAAAACTCGTTAGTAGTTTTTTCCAGCTTTGCGATGCTCAAATCAAGTGCACATCATAAAACATACATTTACACTGCTTTTTCTAGTTGATTTCTTGGCAGGTCTCGTCTCGAACAGTTTTCACCTGTTGCTCTGGAATAGTGGTAGGACCGAGTGAATAAAATTAGCCACGTCTATTTGTAACAATAGACGTGGCTAATTTTATTCATGTTGATATCATAGGCTAGCTAGAGAGATGGTTGAGCTGAACAACACGTTGATGTCGTTACTATTTTGAAGTGAAAACTTCTTTAGGCGCTTTTGAACTCTTTCTGAAAGGTAAACGAAACTGAACCGTCGTCACGCTCAAATCGGTCACGCTAAATCGGGTATAATTGGCTCCATTCGCCATGAATCGGGCTTGGATCAGTGACGCTGGATCGCGTAGGTATACTCGACTCTTTCAAGTCGTCATTGCGCTCTTTCTGAAAGCTATGGCTATGAGTATGAGTATGAGTGTGAGTGTGAGTTTGAGTGTGTGTGTGAGTATTAGTATGAGTATGAGTGTGAGTGTGAGTTTAAGTGTGAGTGTGAGTATTAGTATGAGTGTGAGAGTGAGTGTGAGTTTGAGTGTGAGTGTGAGTGTGATTTTGAGTGTGAGTTTTAGTATGAGTATGAGTGTGAGTATTAGGTTGTATGAGTATGAGTATGAGTGAGTGAGTGAGTGCGTGCTTGCATGCGTGCGTGCGTGTGCGTGCTTTGTTTTTGTAGGTTTTCACTTCTATCGTGTGGTCTTATGCACACACATTTTTATTTAACTCAAGAGTTGCATTGAAAGCTGGGTCTCCTATAATGTTAATGTTTTGCTGTAACTTCGATATTGAAGACCCGGCTTAATAATGATATAATTTTTATTTCCGACAGCAAATATCCTTAAATTCGGTACACACAGATATTAAAACTTATACTTTGGGAATGCGTAGTTTACTTGACTCGGTCTTTTCTAATTCTAAAATAACATTATTATATCCACCTGTTGCTCTGTACAAGTGGTACGGCCGCGTGAACAAATTACACGCGTGCCGCGTTGCGTTATTACGTGTTGACATTACAGGGCGGGCTAGAGAGGCGGTTGAGCTCCACGATAATGTCGACGGCAGCAGAGTCAACTATTATCTGCAAAATCACAACTTTACGTTACAGCGGTTTTTGTGTTAAAACATGATATTTTCTTTGCCAAATTAGCTGACATAATGTAGATGTCTTTGTGCACGCTAAGCGAGGAAAATAAATACGTGAGATAACTGCCACTTTGTCTCTGAATTCTTTTATTTATATTTTAGAAGTTTAAGTGTAAGTTGAAAAAAACAATTGTATCCGAAAATGGGTTTGTGTTTGATCTCAGTCTCTCCTGATGGTAAGTAACGACGAGGTCGAAGGTGGTACACGGTTACCCAGAAAATACCTATTCACTCTTGCCTTGAAAACACCAAGGTTATACGATTCCGGGAATACAGACGCAGGGAGAGCGTTCCACTCCTTGGCGATACGAATAATGAATGATGTAGCAAACCGCTTCGTGCCAATGGAAATTGAACCACATGTGGATGGAAGCCCTCCCGGCGTCAGATCGTGTAGTTAGTTATTGATGATGTTCATTATTTAGCTACAGCTACGATGTGTGGCGCTCGTAGCACTCACTTGCTACGCTGCGCGGGCGCTGTTCATCCAAGACATATTTATTGTGCTACGCACAGGATATGAAAATAGAATTATAATATAATGAAATTTTACAAAATAATTTATTTCTAAGAAACCGAATGATTATATTCATCGACACATTATTTTTATGGCAGTAAGTTACTCTTTGTTACGGTACCGTCGCCTTAGTTCTTTTTTTATACTTTAATATTAAAAAACATATTTATAAATGCATTTAACATTTAATCTAGCCCGTCTGGCCATCTCTAGTTACCGTATTAATATAAAGCGAGCGCTGACATCTTGAAGAATTGATTCGCGTGAGCATTCTACTAAGCAGCCGCTTTGCAAGCCCTTGCGCCGTGCCCACTTGAAGCCATCTGTCTCTCTGTGTCACGCGCAATTTGTTACTGGAATATTTAGATTAAGGTACTTTCATGATTCATAACGGTCACGAAACAAGGTCTTTGATCACTTGGACTATAGTGATTGTTATATTTCCAGGAAATTTGTTTGAGCTGCCATCTAGTTTTAAGTTAACGTAGCAATCGCAACTGTTAAACGCTTATCTATCATCTGTCATCAATCAGGGGCGTATTTACCCTAGGGCCAACCGGGCCATGGCCCGGGGTGTCAATCCGCCAGGGGCGGCGTAGGCGAGTTTTGAAGTTATTTAGGTAAATAGGCGAAACTTGATATCTGGGGCGACGAAACCTATTGGCCCGGGGCGCCATATTTCAAAATACGCCCCTGGCATCAATAGGTACATATAAAACGGTACCGTGACTCACTTATAAACAACGCACAGCCTAAACGGGTTCCTAGAGATTTGAAATTTGGAAGAGACATTCCTCGAGTACCCTAGAGGTGCACTAAGGAGGGATTTTTTGAAATGAAAAAGGGGTGATAAAGTTTGTATGGAAAATACCGCCGACGAAGCTGTGGCGGATGCGCTAGTATTTCATAAAATTAAATTTGAATATCAATTATTTAAAATTTGTCCTAACAGGAACAAATTATTCTAAACCATCTTTGCTAAAGATATTTAAATATACCTACGTTCTAAATCTCTACAATTTCTAAAGATTTTCATGGCCTGCTAAATGGGGTCAGAATTAATTACACAATCGTTTTAATTAGATTAGTAATTTTCTCAGCAAATAGCCTTTGTTAATGAGAAACGTCTTTATTGACAAAGGAAATGGTAAGTGCCCGGTTAGACCCACTCTGGTCGGGAAAAGAAACCGTGAAAGATCGTGATTCCAATTAGCACAATGGGTAGCTTGAATTATATATTAAGTTACATTATTTTGTAAGATTTAACTGTTTACAAAAGATTTAACTTGATAAAACGTATCTGTCACATATGGGTGTCTATTTTGGTGCAATATTCAACGCCAATATTGACATTATAAATCAATGGGCATAACTGCTGCCCTTTTTAGGGTTCCGTACCTCAAAAGGAAAATAGGAACCCTTATAGGATCACTCGTGTGTCTGTCTGTCTGTCTGTCTGTCCGTCTGTCACACCCAATTTGCTCCGAAACTACTGGACCGATTGAGTTGAAATTTGGTATTCATATGTAAGTTGGTGACCGCAACACGGACGCGTGACGTAAATATATGAATTTTAAACATAGGGGCCACTTTTTGGGGGTAAACTAGAAAATTAAAAAAAAAGGTTATGCCACCTATATCGTGTGACATATCAAATGAAAGGGCTTATTGTGAGGATCTTAAATATATTTTATTTTGAATTTTAAGTAAAATAGTTTAGAAGTTATTCAGGAAAATAGGCGAAAAATGACCATTCCCCCCCCTTATTTCCGAAACTTCTGGGGCTAAAATTTTGAAAAAAATACAGGAAATAGATCTTTGCCTATAGATTACAGGAAAACCTATAAGAAGTCTATGGTATTTAAAGTAACGTAGTAAATTTCAGATAATCATGTAAGGAACGGAACCCTCTCCACGCGAGTTTAACTCGCACTTGTCCGGTTTTTCCTATATTTAGATTGTTGGTTCAGAATTGTATTCTCGTTCCAATGGCTACTCGTGGAAAATGTACGGCTATGAAGTAAATTTATGATAATTGCTATTCAATCGCAAAAAAGCTCTGAAACTTTGCAAGTCATCATAAAGCCAAGACGACATTTTTAAAACTCAAGAAAAGTGACATAACTAACAATGATGCTGATGAAATAAACCAAAAACCCAATTAAAATTGGAAATGTATGACAAATAAAATTTTAAGACTTGATGATGCGCGGAATTCATTATGTGAAGCAGATTTATCTCCGATCGGACTTCTTAAATCTCAACTGTTAGATCCAGCCTAAGTGAGCTCAAATTTATTGAGCCCCAAACAAGCTCGTATTTGCTAATTAAAAAAAGCCTTCCCCACATTACCCGATCTGCATGTCTTAGTTAAAGTTCACAAAACAACCGAACTTGATATCAATTAGGTACGTTCTCTCAAGTTCTGTTTTACGCTATCTTAAGCTTGCATGTTATTTGCGTGGTAACATTACGCGATGAGCCGACGGTTTAATTCAGCGGCACCCGGACGTGTCCCGGACAGGCGAGTTCCTCGGCGCAAATTGCGGCGTGTCGCTGGCACTCACCAATTTACCTTCAAGTTAAACTAACTCAGGTAGTCTTCCTTTGATATGCGCACTGTTCCTTGGAATATTAGATAGCAGTCTTATTTTTCAGACAATTTAAAGCATAAAGTGTGTTGATTGGAACAAATATTTGAGTAATCTCATAGATAAAGAACATTTTTTTGCCTTACACTGAGGATTAGTTGTAGCCTTTATGTACTCACAATCTTGCCGAGCTATACGTAGCAATAAGAACATATACTTAACAAAAATAATAATGTCTGTATCTGATACCTAAACCTTTGCACACCTACCTACGGCCAAATTTATAGAAAGTCCTATTTGTAATCCTTCATTATTACCTCCGCTTTTTAGCGCGTAAGTGCTATAGGCCTGGTAGTGAAGACTCGCTACGGACAGAGAACGACCGGATCTTTCGGAATGAAAGTGTAAAATAAAAATTGACAACACTTTATAACCCTATAGTAGTTTTTGTTTTCAGTATGAATAGGGATATATATCTTAATTATTTGATCATTTAAGGCAGATTGACTTTATATATTAGAGGATCGATGAAGCACTCGACTCCCCTAGAGGCGCCGCGTCGGCACGGTGTAATGTTGCGATATCATCTACTTGGCCACGCGCCACTTCACTGCCGCTCCCAAATTTGCGGTACTACATAAAAGTGAAATGCTCCCACATTTTGCATAATGCACCAATTGCCCTGCCCCTAAATATCGTTTATAATTATTCTTCCCTTCTTCCCATCTGTAGGCCCAGCACGACGCCAATTTCATCTCACATTGACATTCAATTTTATTGAAAGTCCCTGAAAACTGTCAATATCCTGCAGTAACTGCTGCAGCGGTTTACGAACTAACTGTTCACAGATATATGTTCCTTTGTTCAAGAAAAGAATTAGTTAATCAATAAAAATATATAAGAAAAAAAATAACGTAAAAATAATAATGGATAAAATAGCAAGTGTCGTTCGTCGTCGTTCATTCATATTAGGCCCGCTGGCTGAAAAGCTTTCATGGATTGGTCTCCAATCGTTTGACGAAATTTGACTATGTACCTACGTGTTTTGTGATCACATGACCATTGTTTATTAACAGTTTCACTGCGATGAGTCATAATATCACGACAACGTAAAAAGAGCGACTACCGCTAGTAGATACATGACAAAACTGTATTCAAATCTAAACGATTAGATTCCAATTAGAATTCGAACGGGATTAAAAGGAGAGCTTTGGCTGCCGGCGCTCGTAGGACCGCACGCTGGATTAGCAGCAAAGGAAAATAAAAACTGGACAAGTGAGAGTTAAACTCGCGTGGAGAGGGTTCCGTTCCGTACATGATTATCTGAAATTTACTAGATTACCTTAAGTACCATAGACTTTTTATAGGTTTTCCTGTAATCTATAGGCAAAGATCTATTATCAGTATTTTTTTCAAAATTTTAGCCCAAGTAGTTTCGGAAATAAGGGGGCGGGGCATGGTCATTTTTCGCCTATTTTCCTGAATAACTTCTAAACTATTTTACTTAATATTCAAAAAAAAATGTATTTAAGATCCTCACAATAAGCTTTTTGATTTGATATGTCACACGATATAGGTAGCATAACTTTTATTTTTAATTTTCTACTTTACCCCCAAAAAGTGGCCCCTATGTTTAAAATTCATATATTTACGTCACGCGTCCATGTTGCGGTCACCAACTTACATATGAATACCAAATTTCAACTCAATCGGTCCAGTAGTTTCGGAGCAAATTGGCTGTGACAGACGGACAGACAGACAGACAGACAGACAGACAGACAGACACACGAGTAATCCTATAAGGGTTCCTTTTTTTTCCTTTTGAGGTACGGAACCCTAAAAAGAAACATTAAGAAATAACTTACTTCGGCAGAATGTTACAAATATCAGTGACCGTCAAGGTGGCGTACACCAATAAGATATCCAGGATTTGATGATGCCAATAAATAGTACCCAAATAGTACCGAATTAGTACCTATTTAAAAAAATTAGTACCCTTGTAGTTTTCGAGATATAAGGGGCAGTAGGTAGGTACGCCACCTTGACGTCAAGGTGGCGTACACCGAGTGAATCTCTGGATTGGCAGTGTTCCCGGAAATTCTGTATGAGCCAAAAATTAGTACCCAAATAGTACCCCTGGCCCTTAAAATCTCATCAGCGTAGCTATTGTAGGAGCTGAGATATTTGACTATTTAACTGAGTAAAAATTTGCGCACCGTCAAGGTGGCGTACACATCTTTTACAGCAAGATTTCACCCAGAAGGCCTTCGAATTTTTCAATCGGCTATATCCCAAAAAATACTACCCGAAATAGTACCCCTTTTACGATCAAAACAATACTGATAATATATGTGGAACTTAGAAACAAATTCAACCAAACTTCTACATACAAATCCATTTTAGTACAGTCGCAAATAAAGATCAAATATGTGTTGCAAACTACTTGCCATGACTGACATCAACGATTTAGAATGGTGGTATGTTGTACTAAGGTTTCAGGCAAAGTGATTCTTACACAGCTGCATGAAGGTGCACAATTGCTTAACTTAAAACATTTTAAGCGCAATTAGACAAAATATTTTTTTTTGCTGTTTACCTGTTTTGCAGGCCGGGTGCCGGCGGTGCGCGTTCGTGTTATTATTATTGTCAAGATGACCATCGAACTAGACGGATCTACTAAAGAAAATATTTAAATATTTGATGTGATTTGTTACGTGCGGTGAAAAGTTGAATTACAGTTTTTCTACGATTGTTCGTTTGATTAACGATGCACAGCAAAAAATGTAAGTACCTACAAGCTGTTTCTTTTTGTGATTTTAATATTCTTATAAAGATCAATAAGTACCTACTTATACTCAAATTATTATGAAGGATGATAATATTTTTTTATTTTTTTGTGTATAAAACAGCTACAAGATGGTAGATCAATTTCTAGCAGATAGTTACATTATCACCTCGATTTTTAGCATTTGAATTTAAAGATCAAATTTGAACATAATTTCCATTAAAACACAGTATACCTATATTGGATTATATTTGTTGCACATTGTTCAATACTGTGTTTGTTGTTGTGTTATTGTTAAATACAAAATGTGTTAAAATTCAAATGCTAGAAAAGAAGTATAGATATTTTATTATTGCTGTTTGAACAATAAAAGTTGCTAATAGAGTTGACAAAACTTATGAACTTGCGATAATTCTGACAAAAAAAAATCGACACGCAATTGACTAATTTCTTATGAATTTTGCCATGCAATACAAGTAATGTAAGTAGACATTACTTAGGTAGATTCTTAATTGAAAAAAAAAAAAAAAAAACATACATTTTTCCAGGTGACGAGATCAAACGACTGGTGTTGACGAAGGGGATTTCTTCCGTTAAGGAAAGCTGAAAATACTGAAATGAGATTCAAGTAGGTGAGTATCAATAATTATTTATTACATCCACTCTAATATTATAAATGCAAAAGTAACCGTATATCTGTGTATTTGCCTATTACGCTTTCCCAAAGTAATCGCGATAAAAGAATTTCACGCAGACGAAGTCGCGGGAACAAGCTACGTAGGTACTCGTAAAAACCCGGCCTTTGCGCCGTCGGTCGGCGAGTTAAAAGATAGATAAGGATTTTAAGACAAAAGATTTTGCTTCGGCAAAAAGGAGAATTCCACGTAGAGGAGATAGCTAATTTCACTAAATGTGTACTTACTTTGTGCGTTATTTTATGTGTTTATTTGTTAGGTTTGGCAATTATTAGCATCGATATGATAGGTAGTTTATTAAAACTTTAGAAAATACTCATGTATGGCTTTTGGACATGGAAGTGGTAAATATTTACCATAATCGCGCTAACCATAAAATATAATTTTATTACTCATTAGAATCATCGTTACCAATTATCATAGTATTCATGTATTGTTCTAAACACTGTTTTTGACTTATAACTTCCATGTCCAAAAACCAAACATGAGTATTTTCAAACATTTTGGATGAATAAAAAAATTAAAAAAACAAATTAGAATACAATAAAATCAAAATTTAAATCAATATCAAAGTATAAATAATAATTAATATTATACTTTAAAATAATAACTACAACTTGATTGAAGAATAAAATTATAATTAGAAACACGGACTCTACCGAGAGCTCTAGTTTTGATGCGATTTAATGTTCGATGTTTCGACATCTACATATCTATCTAGTAATATACCTACTATTGATTTTGACCCTTATCTCTGATTCTTAACATATTTTATATAAAAATATTTCCTTTTCACATCAGGAATGCAATCTTCCATATGTAACAGCGCTAACATATATTTTTCAGAGATGCACATAAAAACGAAAACGCTGCAAGTGCTGCAAGAGAATGACCGACAGCCCAACACAAGCTACACCATCAAGTTCTCACTGCAATTTATTTACTTGCGAAAGAACGACAGCCCATCACAAGTTTCACTATCAAGTTCTTACTACAATTTATTTACTTGATAAAGTAAGTTTAAAATTATAGTATACGTTTAGTTAGAACGGTATAAATAGTTTAATTATATACGTATTAAATATTATACCCATATAGTGCAATGTATAGAAAAAATATACGGTGTTGATTTTATATAACATTATGTATATTATAGTGGTCTTTAACTGTTACTTGTTGATATATGCCAAAATATTTTTAATGTTATATTTTTGTATTGTGATTGTGATTAGTAATAAGAATCTTACTTATTTGTATATTATATCCATGATGATATTCACGTGAAGTTTGTCTCAACAAACTCGGACTACCATAAGTTCATATTTTGTTGTTTAATTGTTGATACGCTTATTTAGTAAGTCCATGACTGTATATCTGATCTCAATTGTAAGTGTTAATTGTAAATTAAACTTGGGCACAATCGTAATCGCTTAACTTTTAAAATATTTTTTACAAAGGTCAGTGAATTATTTTGCCATTTAATAGATAGTCTAAAACGTTATGTAGTAAATGTTAAAGATAATTATATTATTTACTGTTGCTTGGTGATTATTATGCCATATTGTTTTAAATATTATTCGTATTGATTCGTCATTAGAAAGACATACATACTTATTTATATTTGTATGGCATATCCGTGATGATATTCACATAAAGCCTGTGTCGGTCTCGGCAAACTCATAGATGACGGACTCTACCTAGGTGACTGATGATAGCTATAATTTAATAAGTTCTTTTGTAAACCTGTTTTATGGTTGGTACGCTTGTTTTACTCAAAATACATATTCTTTAAAATAGGTACCATTATCATGTAAAAGAAGTATTATGAAACAAGACTATTAAAAAAACAAAAAAGTATTTTCCTTAGTTTGTTCTATTTTGTACAACAGCCTTGATAACCACTTAACACACACACACACGAACACCCTAATATTCTGAAAAACTTTTGATTGAATAATCATAATTCAGAATTACCAAAATTCTGAAATTCATTATATTTCTGAAGCCGGTCACTCATTACAATAATTTGGACTAGTAATGCTGAAGTTAGATTTAGCGTAGGATACATTTTATATTTTAGGTTATATTTTTAAACTAAAAAATGTTAACGGCAGAAGACCAATCAGAAATTAGATGATTGGGAATTAGAAACAAAGAATTAAAGAAACTATTTAGATATTTATTAGCTATTCCCAACTGTTACCACTGGTAATATTTATATTTTTGTTCCCACTTTCATTGAATTCTTAATGTTCAGCAAATATGTAAAATGTTAAGAATACATAAATAATAATATAAAAAACTAAATAAGTAAATCTGACCCACGTCCCTTATAAATATAATTTATCTAATTTCGACATAGGTGACAGTTGGTTGACTGTTACTTTTTCATATGTGACTGTTGTAGCAGCTAAAAAGCAATGTTCGGAAGGGGTGAAACTAAAATTACTACGTTTAATACAATCGGTCAGTCCGCCCCACTAAACATTCATCCCTTTTTACCTGCTCCAGCGTTATGAGCTATTTGCAAGTACATAGTTACGTATAAGTGAATCAATTATTTTGTGGTTACTACTAGGAATAAACAATCCTAGACCAGAATGTATTCAACTGTAACAAAGTCGTGGGAACAATCCAATATTTTATGGTGTGTGAGTGCTCGCCTAAACACACGCGCCCACTAAAACCTACTCTTCTGAACCCACTATGAGGAAGCTGGATCATATTTAGTTAAATTTAAACAAGGACAACTAGCTTATCCAATGATATTGAAGTTTTAATGATATTCAACCAACAATATTAAAAATGAAATTGGTTTGTTGCTTTTCGACGCGTCTGTACTTTTACTACGTAGAAGTTTGGTTGATATTTTTTCTAAGTTCCACATATATTATCAGTATTGTTTTGATCGTAAAAGGGGTACTATTTCGGGTAGTATTTTTTGGGATATAGCTGATTGAAAAATTCGAAGGCCTTCTGGGTGAAATCTTGCTGTAAAAGATGTGTACGCCACCTTGACGGTGCGCAAATTTTTACTCAGTTAAATAGTCAAATATCTCAGCTTCTACAATAGCTACGCTGATGAGATTTTAAGGGCCAGGGGTACTATTTGGGTACTAATTTTTGGCTCATACAGAATTTCCGGGAACACTGCCAATCCAGAGATTCACTCGGTGTACGCCACCTTGACGTCAAGGTGGCGTACCTACCTACTGCCCCTTATATCTCGAAAACTACAAGGGTACTAATTTTTTTAAATAGGTACTAATTCGGTACTATTTGGGTACTATTTATTGGCATCATCAAATCCTGGATATCTTATTGGTGTACGCTACCTTGACGGTCACAAATATCACCATAAAATTCATGGCAAAAATTCGATGAAGATAACAAGCATGCAAATCAGAAACTCATATTCATGTTTTGTATACGAACGTACTGTATTTTGGTAACTGTCGTAGTAAGTTGCTTAATAAATTGATGTTATTTACACTTCCGATTGTGCAAGTACCTAACCCAATGGGTGCCCTAAACAAACTTTACCTACGAGGGTCCTAATTAGTACTAATGATCTCATGCTCCTTCAACCTGAATGTGAACAATATGCTATGTATGCATTTCAACCTTTTGACACATTCAGTGCCGACAAACGCTCGTAGCAGCATTTTTCTGCTTTGTAGCGAAAATGCTCTACGAACGGTGAAACCAACTATCGGGTTCTCGGCACTGAATGTGTTAAAAACCTTACTTGTTCACTGAACCCTACGGGGAAAATTGACGGTCTGTTTGCGTTACTTAAAATAGCAGTCTTCTTAAAAAGATGTTCGCGTTTATTCTATAGTGATACCTACTCTTTTGGATGTGAGAAACTGGAATACACTTTTATCTACACCCATATCATAAAACCTCCATAATGTAATCAAAAACCGTAGGAAATGACCACTATTATGTCGACAACCTGTATATCGATTTTAGTATCGTAATGGTCATAACGATACAGTTATGAGCTACAGGCCGGCGCGCCGCCGTCGCCGCAGCCGGAGGGGCCCCATCGTCACCGCAGCCGAAGGGGCCCCATCGTCACCGTGTCGCCGTTTATAATGTGTGTAGATAAAGTTATGTATGCAACTCTGCATAATTTCGCCTTAGAACACACGTGCGATATTATTATGAAACTCGCTTAAAAGTTCGTTTCATAAAACCGCTCTAGTGTTTTAAGGCCTATCATTATGCAACCGTTGCATAAACTACTGTAGACGGTGTTCTTTGAGAAATGACATGAGCACCGTAGTTGGTAAGTTGTTTCCAATACAGTTGAAAATAACACGCGAACGATAGGAAATGGAAGTGCTTACCGCATTTCTTACTTAAACATATTTTCAAGACTGCTATAAGTGTGTGTATTTTATTTAAAATAGGAGACTTTTATGCTTTAAACTCTTTTTATTTAGTGCAAAAGTTGAGGAACTAGAATGTCTTCCTTTTCCTGCGCTAGCGTGGTAAAATAAAGCACGAGGAAATAAGATGCTTTTTATTGTTTTTACTTTTGAATGTATGAAAATGCACATTTTCCTGGTACACAAGCTAAATGTATCTCACATCTGTTGAACGAGTCCCCGGGATTTAGGAATGAAAGGTTTCTATAGAATGTTCTCAGAGGGTTGTTTACTGAAAAATAGATTTGGTCCGTGAACAACGCGAACGCACAAACGTCCCAGACCTCAATTCCAATACATGTATCTCTATCTATATGACACTAGCGGGAATTCGGGTTCGATTCCCGCTAGAATCCAGCTATCAGAGTCCCACATTAGTACCACTAGGCCAACCGGTACATTCATCGTAATAATTCGTTATCATTAAACATTTTATCAGCACTCGTGTTAAGTTTTAAACTTAGGTACCTTCGGCCCTAACATACAAGATAATAATAATAATAATAATAAATCAGGGGACAATCTTTTACACAAATCGATCTACTTCCAAAGTAAGCTCTTAAGGCTTGTGTTATGGGTACTAGACGACGATATACATACCTACTTATATAGAGACATAAATACTTAAATACATAGGAATCATCCAAGACTCAGGAACAAACATTCGTGCTTATCACACAAATTACCGGGGATCGAACCCGGGACGCTAGTTTCGGAGGCAGCGTCACTCCCAACTAGGTTAACCGCGTCGTCAAGATACAAAGATAAGTTAAAACCGTTTATATAAATATTCAGTATATTTTGTAGGGCAAATGAACCGTTACATTCCCCCTTCATGACTCCTTCCCTACGCACAAGAAAACATACCTACATACCTAAGTGTTGATTTAACAATTCTCTCTTTTATTGGTATGCAGCTTTGATTTGAACAGCAATATTAAATTAAATGAGGCTTTCCTAAATTTTAACGTCCGTAAAGCGAGGAGATGCCATTACTCAAACGACGTAAGCCATCATCGGGAAATCCGTTTTATTGTTTTGAGTATAAAACGCTTTATAACTCCGTTCGTACGTAACAACTTAACAAGAGTTACGGCTTATAACTTCTTATTTCTAAATTCGTTGTTGTAGATTTGACTCTTAAATATAGTTAAGGATATTTATGACAAAAAGTTATGAAATTAGTTCAATTTTGCGTTACAACTTAGAACTAAAAATGTAAGTTCTTTGTAAACTACCCTCACGATGCGCCACCTGATAATGCAGTCGTAGAACTTTGGTTTTTTGTACGAATGAAGCTTTCGTATAGGGTCATCGATAAACGATACAGGAGATGTGAAAATAAATTAAAAAAATTTTTTTGCTTGTTTCGCTCCACCCTAACATACATACATACATAGCATCACGCCCGAAATCCCTAATGGGGTGGGCAGAGCCACAAGACTACTTGTGGCCACGTTCGATTAATTAGTCCTAAGATGGTATGATGTGTGTGGCACTTAGGTATTATTATAATAGGGTGCATAAAATTCAAAATGAGGTTTAAATTATACACATAATATGAAAGAATATGTAAACAAAAGCATAATATAGAACAAAGCAGATCATATTGAGTGTTAATTTTTATTTCATCGTCAAAACTAGTGAGTTAAACTCGCGTGGAAAGGGTTCCGTTCCGTACATGATTATCTGAAATTTCCTATGTTACTTTAGATACCATAGACTTCTTGTAGATTTCCCTGTAGTCCTATAGCTAAAGATCTATTTCCTGTAGCTTTTTCATATAGATAAGGGGGGGGAAGGTAAATTATCGACAATTTTCTTTAATAACTTATAAATAACATATTATTTATTTTTAAATTCTAAAATTTATTAAGATACTCAAAATGCGCCCTGAAAGGGCGGAAATTTGGTATGTCACACGTCGTTTGCAAAACTTTTTTAATTTTCTTATTGTCCCCCAAAAGTGGCCCTCATGATTAAAATTCATTGATTTACGTTAGCTACACGTCTGTGTTGCGGTCACCGACTTACATAATATGTGTACCAAATTTCAACTCTATCGGTCCAGTAGTTCCGGAGCGACCGAGTCCAGGCACCGCCACTCGCCACCGCCGTTGTTAGACACAAAGATGATCCCACGACATCTTTTTGGCACGCGTGAACATTACACTCTTTCCTTCTATCTCGATATAGTTCTATGTAATAAACAGTATTACCGGAAATAATTGCAAAATAAATAAATTTGAATTATTTAGATACATTTTTAGATTTAAGAACATTGTTAGATTAGGTTTTGAGAAATAAATATTTTCTATTTCTATTTCCCGTACATATGTCACTAGTTTGACAGTGACGCACTGAGTGACAAACGACTCACGGGCATGTCGTGCTAGCCCCCCTGATGTCAAAAGAGCTTGTTAATATGCAATAATAACAAAATATTATACTAATTATCTTTTGAGAGTACACCTTTTTGAAACGTAGGTCATATTATGTGCGTACATATGAGTTTCAGTCGCGCCGCGAAGGATTTTTGTACTCATGCTCATACACTAAAATGAAATGTAGGGAAAACGCAACAAGTAAAAAGTAAGTATAACTCTTCATAATCTTAAATTTATTTCGAAATGCACGTACAAAGCTTGACAAGGCAAAATATAAGTAAACAATAACAAATTGTGCTGTTAAATTACAAAGAACATACATTAAACAAGTAAATGTCTTAAGAAAGTAAAAGTCCTATAAATGAAACAAAATTTTACATCTCTCGAATAAGTCGCACTGGTTATTTTAACACATTCTATAAATATTCAGGCGTAAAGAAGGTTTTCATTTCAATGCCCAATTTTAAGTGTTTAAAGTTTTAAACATTTTTAAATTATGTTTATTCAGCATTTTATGAGCTGACTTAATGCTTATAGGCCATGCGTAGTATACTATAATGGCATAATATATTAAATTATGCAGTATCGTGAGCATTTTGTTATCAAATAACAAATTTCATAAAGGGTCCGGAAAATGGGCTACTTTTTGGCAATTGGTGCTACAATTCGTGCTATTTCCAGTTGGTTTTACCTAAGCCGTCCTATCTAGGAAAAAAATGTGTAGGGACGAAATAGATAAAATCTTTTGAGAATAGCCTGAAACAAGTTATATCGCTACACACTGTTTATTAAGGCACTGGTATTTGAAACGCCTTAAAAACAACAATGAAATATTTATGTTTCGACAAATGCATTTATGTTTATGAGTTCAAAATAAGCCTAATTATATATAGGTATATATTACATCACACATTACAGGGTAGGGTGCATTACTTTCTTTTGTACTATTCAGCTCGTACAAAAATTAATCGCTCAGAGTACAATGTAGTTGTACACTTTATAACACAACTTTACGAAAAACTACATGACAAAACATAACCAATAACTATAATTAGTTTTTAAAACTAGACATAGGTACTTCATGTTTACAGTTATTTATCAGTGAGTACAGATATAGTGAATAATGTTTCCATCGGTAAAACTCGGATCTCAATCGGAAGACGACGGGACCCGAAGTGTCAATTAATTATTGTATTAAATGAGTGACATGTTTATTATTCATTAATATGAAACTTTATTATTTAGTGTCAAATGTCAAAATGAAAAATAACAGCATGGTATGATGGGTACTGGCCCCCAATTCTCGATGCATTCGAGATAATGTCGATTGCGAGATTATCTCGAATGCACCGAGAATTGGGGCCTGCTGAAGCTAATTGAGAGAGCACGATAAATACGAACTTTTCCGATAAAACACGATGGAAACGGATTATGCACTACATCTGTATGCAAATCCACCTAAGTATTTTTTTTCACAAATTTTACCAAATTTAATTAATATTCTGGTATCGTCCTTATATAGCCCAAAAACACAGTAGGTACCTAAGTGAGACTAAGCAAGCAATCATCTTAATTTTTCACATCGCAAAACTTGCATTCGTAACGGAAGACTATGGTGTTGTAAAATACAACTTCGAAAGTTTAAAATCTACATAAATGCAGCGTTTAAGGGTCATACACACGTTTAGGTTCAGCACTGTCCCCTCCTGTTCGCGAAAGGTAAGAGGACTGTGTGAACCAAAGGAAAACATCACCCTTTTCATACAAAAGGCGATAGCGATTTTCATCCCTTAAATGTTAACCGATTTTGACCAATTTTTGAAAGGATGTCAGTCAGAACAAAATCTAGGTCACACGTTTTTTGAATTTTGATTAAATATCGAGAAAGTCAAATAATGCCGAAAATAGTTTTGTATGAGAATACTGAAACCACAATGAAACTGAATTTAAAGGTTATAGTGAAAAAATCAAAACGTATAGACCTAGATTTTATTCTGACTGACAACCTATCAATAGTTGGTGAACATCGGTTAATATTTAAGGGGTGGAAATCGTTATCGCCCTTTGTACGAAAAGCCGTAGGTTCAAACTCCTCTTAAGGACCCTCAGGCCTAATTTTTTTGCTTGGACTATATCCGCATGTACGACATCAGGCATAGTTCTGGCCTGCATAAACAAAGCGTAATATTAAGCAGTCGTTTTCGTTAACTTTTGGCCACAGGAGGGACAATTTCTGTTTCTTGAAGTGTGTATTACCCTTAAATATGAATAAGTATAACATTAAATAGAAAGGCAGTAGTAGGCTAAATATTTTTGATATTAGAATCGATCACAATCCAAAATCAAAAAGTTGATGACAACAGAACTGTTATCAACGTTGGCTTAGATTAGAGCACGTTATTAAGCAAGCGAAGTATAAAATTAACAACATTGATTTTTAACCAACGGTAAAAAGAAGATTTATACACTTATGCCTTTAATGTATCGCGTACATAATTCGAAGATTCATGTATTCTCGAGCTGTAACTAGCTACTACTAAGAATAGTATTCATGGACAGACCTCAAGACTAAGCCCCCTCTGAGTGACGGCAACAGTCTAGGAAGCGGTACTGCATCCAGAGTTTTGACTCTTAACTGACATGATCTTCAGTTTGTGACAGCAACAGTCTAGCAAGCGGTACAGCATCCAGAGTTTTGACTCTTAACTGACATGATCTTCAGTTTGTGACGGCAACAGTCTAGCAAGCGGTACAGCATCCAGAGTTTTGACTCTTAACTGACATGATCTTCAGTTTGTGACGGCAACAGTCTAGCAAGCGGTACAGCATCCAGAGTTTTGACTCTTAACTGACATGATCTTCAGTTTAAGAACAATTCAGAAATTCCCTTTACGCAATTCTATCGTAAAAATATATGAAAACACACAAGCACTCGTCCAAACTTCTCGTACGGTAGGTATAGCGAATATCGTATTCATGAATATACGATACGGAAATATAGTTCATATATAAAAGCACAGCGACAGCCAAGATTATCGGAAGCCTCTCAGGCTAACGTGGTGCAGGTTAAAGTGATAGGCCAGTGCAAGCATCGCAGTGCGAAAATCAAGAATAAGTAGAAAGAACTCCCCGAGCCACTCGGAAACGGTCATTCTTTCTACTGTCTCATGTCAACCGGAGCTCATGAGCCGCTGGCACTGCGCCAGCAGGTACTTCTTCTGCTGTTCATCGTATAAGAAGATAACTTTGCCAGAGCCGGAGCTAGGGAACATCCCTAACACCTTCCTCTTCGCAGTTGGTATGTAAACTCCTTTGTTGACCGCCGTTGGCACTTCGGGTATTTCCGTCCAGAGGTACGACCATACGATCTGTAAATGAAACCTTTGAAACACCTTTCTAAATATAAACGAGGCCGGATACGACAGTGACCTTGGACTGATTTATAAAGGATATGACATTTAGTCAGGAGTGTATTAGCGCTTCGGGCTCGAATCAGTTCGGTAGTTTTGAGCAATTTTGCGGGCGAACGGTTGGCCGAACACCCTTCTATTTAACGATAACTCACTGGGTTGATTGAAAAATGTTGTACGGTTAGCTCTATATGTTCACCTGTAGCGTCGCGTCGCTGTTGGACATGGTATGGATCGAGTTTTATTCGATTTTGTTATATTGAAATGATGAAAAACTTGTTCAATTTATTGCTTATCATGAAAGTATTTCATAAAAACAATTGTCTTATTTCCCCAATAACGATAGGTACTTAATTACCAAGATGTTTTTTGTTCCCTCTGTAATTTGGAGATATGAGCTTTTTCAAAGTAGTGTCGATATTTTGGTACGAATATTGTGTGTTGTTGTTACCGGATCTATCTGATAAAATTGGTACGATAATAACTATTCTGCTAAAAGTAGGTACGTGATGAAAGTTCGCTGGTTATTTTATTTGTGAGGCGACATTGATGCAATAAATAATGCATGTGAGAACGGTACAAGGACAATATTTTCCCTCTGTCTGAACTCTTACAATTTATGCGACCATTATTTATTAGAAACACGTCATGTTTTTCAATTACATAATTTTTATCATCAACACATTGTCTAACTTTGCTTATCTAAATAAAGATATTATTTTAAATTGACTATGTAATGCAGCTCGAGTTGTGTGGCAATGACGACTGCCGCGTCATCCAAAGAACAATAGCTCACGCACACAGCGCCACGCGTAAAGATGTCTGTATCTAGGCTTTTTTGATGTCAACGGGCCTCATGGGACATACCTGCCAGCCTCCGAACACGTTGTTCTTCTCGAGATAGAGCAGCCGCTTGTCGGTGCACATCACCACCTCCTTGCCGGGTATGATCCACACGTGTGCTTCGTACGAGTCCGTCGCTACGTACTTGCCCTGTGTAAAACAACATTGATTCTAAAATGCGTTTAACGCTTTGCTTTTATTATTTATCAACCGACTTCAAAAAGGAGGAGGTTCTCTTTTCGGTTGTATATAAGGAGTGGCTTCCTGGAAGTAGGCTTGAGGTGTATGGATAGCTATATCAGGCACTGCCATAGGCTTTTGCTTACTTCCAAGAATCCACTCCTTAAGCTGACCAGGAACTAAGCCATGTTCCCCATGCGGGGCCAGTGTAAATAGCAGACTTAACATATAAAGATAGCACCTCTATATTCATCATCATCATCATTTCAGCCACAGGACGTCCACTGCTGGACATAAGCCTCCCCCATCGATTTCCAACAGGGCCGGTTGGAAGCGGCCTGCATCCAGCGTTTTCCTGCGGTCTCTTTTAGGTCGTCTGTCCATCTCGTGAGTGGACGTACTACGCTGCGCTTACCGGTCTGTGGTCTCCATACCTCACCTTCTCCTTACCTCACCTCTATATTATTTAGAAACGACTAATGTTTCAAATCCCAATGAGTATTAGATGTATTTGGAAAGTTGAAGTTTAGAAAACAAGAGGGTAGTGAAATAAGGGATTTTTGCCTTAGCGAAGGCAATATTTATACGACACAGATCGAAATGTTCAAATGAACGTACCTTTTCTAGTTCGGAGAGCAATTTGTATCCCTCAGCGTGACGCCGCGAGTAGGGACGCACGCCCGTGTCGGCCGGCAGGTAGCGCGCCGCGCGCCGCTTCGTCACCTCCTCCGATAAATCGGCAGCCCTAGTGTATCACGTAACGTCTCAGTCGTCAGTTTATTTTTGAGCTTGAGTGACAGTAGGGGTAGAAAAATTGTGTCAACAAGCGAAATAAACCAAAATCAGAGTTCGGAAACCATATTATTACTAATTACTTCTAATACCTCCAAGAATATGTGTACAAAGTTTCATGATGATCGGTTCAGTCGTTTTCGCGTGAAAGCTTAACAAACAAACTTACATTCACATTTATAATACTAGTAAGGATATCTTCCTTTTTCATAATTTCGTTTGAAATAATAAAGTTCTTAATACTTGAAAAACACGGCTTTACTCACGATTTATTGTCAGAAATAGTCTGACATGTTTCGAACTCAATTGGAGTCCTTCTTCAGGGTTCGAGTGCGGTCCCGGTCGTGTGTTTTTCAAGTATTCATAATGTCTCACGAAAGTTTTAATTTGACTAATAAAGTTCTGTGACTAATTATGTATACTATGTATACACCTCAACTTGATTTTTTGTAAAGTCTGTTGAGGTCAAATGGCACAAACGCCTATAAGAAAACGATTACCGCCGGACGCGGCGCGCATGCCCGCTCCGTCATCAAGTGCTCGCTGTTATTTGTTTGAGATGTCTGTTCTAGTGTTACGTAATACTTCAATGATAAAGTTATTGATCGGTCAGCAACGGATGTTCGGTTCGGCAATATCTCAATGATTTTAATACATTTTATATGATTTTTACTTTATAAGTCAAAGTCAAACTGTTTTATTGATGATTAAGGGTAAATTATATACGTAATACTTTGGCTTTTTGAATTCATTATTGCATCAAAACATATTAAGAGTTTATCAAGATAACGAGATCTTAAATATTATTCACCTGAAATTACTAACATTTCATGGACAAATAGCAATAAATACTTACCCTGCTTTTAGTATCTACAAACGACACAACTTTATATATCTAAAAATACAAAGAAAAGTAGGAAGCGGTGCCTTAGTTACAATCATGCAAATACTACCTTAGGCTTGGATTTATAAAGCCCTTCGATCAAATATCAGCCAAAAATTATTTACAAAAAAATGATCTGAAATTTGAAACCTTGCTCTACTTTTATCTATGTTTTGGAGCCAGACACAAATAACTCGCAGAGATTGGTTATCCTTTTTAAAGGCGCAGGCATGATCCTAAACGGCAAATCTAATCACTAATACTTACATAAAATGGAATGTGATGATAAGCGTCAAACGTGCCAGCACAAGATACCCAGGAATAACTAACTCGTTTTGAAGCCTTTTACTATAAGGCTCAATTACACTAGTGCGGCTCCCGTATACGGCGGTCTTAGGCTGCCTTTCCTTTGATTTGGAGCGGAGATGAGCCGAGCTAAGCAATCAGATTGCTTTATCGTATGTCATTGAAATATTTGACATACGATAAAGCAATCTGATTGGTTAGCTCGGCACATCTCCGCTCCGCTTCAATGGAACGGTACCCTTATGTGTCTCAAACGGATGCAGCCGAATCACTTTATTAACACAGGTGAGGCGACCGAATACGGTGTAGCGATTTACTGTCATTAGGTACAAACGGAAAATCGTCTATGTAAAATTACCATTCTGAAGTTGGGTCAAAAGTAATAGTATCCAAAGTGAATTTAGTCAAAAAGTAATTATGCTGAAAAGTATTTATAACCAAATTTATTTTCACTGTAAATTAATACAATACAATACAATAAAATACTCTTTATTGAACACCACATAAAACATATTGGAAAAAGACAAAGAAATAGGTAACACGGTAAATAAAATAAATATTGTATAATAGGCGGTATTATCGCTAAGTAGCGATCTCTTCCAGACAACCTTTTGAAAGAAGAGATGGCATAACAGAGACATGCAAAGGCAGGTGGTGAATACTATCTATAGTAAACATTTAAAGTACACAAAACCACTAACATACAAAATACTTACATAAGCACATACAGAAAATTAAAATAAATTAAATTTATTAAGCCCGAATAGAATGTTGTCGAATAATTTCAAGTGGACGATTTTACATTTGTACCCAATGAAAGTAAATCGGTGTAGCACGGCCTGGCCAAACCATAACGACACTGACAGCTATTTAATGCTGAACCTTTTGACAGAACTAAAGAGGCCTGAAGTGAAGTCGACGACGCCGCCGACGGGGCGCACGACGAGCCCCACGCAGCCGCGGCCGAGCCCCTTCACGAACCCGCCCGCGCCGCTCTCCTGCGCGCCCTGTATGGGCCCCTTGATCGCTCCGAACACGCCGTCCACTAGCCCCTGTGTGCGAGCTGACGCATTCACTCTAACGCAGACTCCGTTTGCATTGGACAGGTTGTAACATTCTAATTCCCGTTCCTAAAATTCAATCCGTGTATAGATTTGCCTACTACCAGCTAAAAATGTACACATTACAAAATATGCGGCAAATGCCAAAGTTTAATCCGTAGTAACCGAATCATTACGCGGATTGGATATTAGGAACGGTCATGAGTGAATAGCGCTAAGTGACTAGACCCCTTCATAACCCGCGCCCTGCATAGGCCCCTTGAACGCTACGAACACGCCGTCCACTAGACCCTGTGTGCGAACTGACGCAGTCACTCTAACATAGACTATTTACATTGGACACGGTGCACTTTGCTAAGTGAACAGTGTTTAAGTGACTAGACCCCTTCATAACCCGCGCCCTGCTTAGGCCCCTTGAACGCTCCGAACACGCCGTCCACTAGACCCTGTGCGCGAACTGACGCAGTCACTCTAATATAGACTCTTTACATTGGACACGGTGCACTTTGCTAAGTGACAAGACCCCTTCATAACCCGCGCCCTGCATAGGCCTCCGGACGCTCCGAACACGCCGTCCACTAGACCCTGTGCGCGAACTGACGCAGTCACTCTAACATAGACTCTTTACATTGGACACGGTGCACTTTGCTAAGTGAACAGTGTTTAAGTGACTAGACCCCTTCATAACCCGCGCCCTGCTTAGGCCCCTTGAACGCTCCGAACACGCCGTCCACTAGACCCTGTGCGCGAACTGACGCAGTCACTCTAACATAGACGCTTTAAATTGGACACGGTGCACTTTGCTACGTGATCAGTGTATAAGTGACCGCTTCATCACCCGCTGGAACGCGCCAAACACCGACTATCACACCTAACAAGCGAGCTATAGTAGTTTATGCAACGGTTGCATAATGATAGGCCTTAAAACACTAGTGCGGTTTTATGAAACGAGCTTTTAGCGAGTTTCATAATAAGATCGCACGTGTGTTTTAAGGCCAAATTATGCAGAGTTGCATACATAACTTTATCTACACACATATTATAAATCCTCCATGATGGGTTCAGAAACAATATTTTCTGGCAACAAGTTATTTGTTGCAATCGTGGCTGCATATTTCCGATATCCGGCGCATTTTCACATCACACACACTCCGAGAAGACTACTTACTATTCATATTTTCAACTAAAATGTAAATTACAAACAACTTTTTCTATTCAATTCAACAAAATTCTACTTTCGTTCAGCAAAACGTCAACACTATGGCGGCCGTCCGTCAAGACCATTTTTTTTTTTTAAATCATAGACAAACGGATGAAGTCTATTCTCACGTCACTCGAGATCAAATATTGTGCAGTTTATATTAAAAAAACATACTGAATTGACGTTTCGTATCCATAACTGTTTTAATATCTATGGATACTAGAATAGAGACCCACTTGAGTTTGACAGCTGTTCCAAATTTAATCTCATTTCTTTACTAAAAACGATAAAGAAGTCATGTTATTTCTTCATCGCAGCACTAGTTTTTCCTAATTGGTTGTCAAAATGGTGGTCATTTCCTACGGTTTTTGATTAACCAATGGAGGTTTTATGATATGGGTGTAGATAAAATATATTTTGCTGTGTGAACAATGAACACGACTAGGAAATTTATTACTACGAAATAAGGAAGAGGTTAGTGCGGAATTGAACCCGGCGATGTTAATTATTCATGCACCATAAAGCAAGAAGCCAACACCCGCAAGAGTATATCCACGTTCACCTCATGACGGCGCCGAACGAGCCGGAGGCGAAGTCGACGACGCCGGCGGTGGGGCGCGCCACCAGCCCCACGGCGCCGCGCCCCAGCCCCTCGAAGAAACCCTTCACGCCCTCGTCGCGCGCGCCCTCGAACGGCTTCGTAAACACGCCGGACACGCCGTCGAATACCCCCTGAGAGTATTCAGTTTTTGAAAAACACATCACATTCAAGTGCAATCGGCAATCCTGGATCTTAAGGCAGACGATCAAAGTATACAAGTAAATTATGCGAGCCTGTCTGACGCGAGAATCGAACCCTTAGTAGTCCAACAGAGAAAGCACCTGGCTGGTCGAAATTGAGTCAGTTTTGCGGCAGATATAAGTCACACCTGTTTTCCTTGGGGGTAGGCAGAGATGAACGTCATTAATTTTATTCTTGGTATACTACCGTCGATTTGTCCACATTAATAATTGGGTCCAATTCGAAATGGAGTCGCCCAAATTTAGTTTCCTAAACTTAAAATAAGAAACATCAAACTCGATTTTGTATAGCACCAAGCTGTCAATATCGAGTTTGACGTTTCTTATCTCAAGTTCTGCCATTTTTAAATTCAACGATCACAAGGCCAATTTGAACGTGTTTTTGCTAAACTAAGAAGTCGCTTAAATAAGAAACGTTAGACTCGATTTTGAACCAGGCTCAAAATGGAGTTTGACGTTTCTTATTTTAAGTTTAGGCAATCTTAAATGTAGCGGACACCGTTTTGAATTGGACCCAGTATATAGTTAAACTCATTTGCACACTCATCACTCATCACTCACTCATACAATCACAAACACGATTAAGTCCCCAGAATCCTACCCTATATTTGGCGTTCAATTGGACGTAGTTTAGCAAGAAGGATACAAACCAAAATAATTGCCATTCATAATTAAGTTCTATGTCATCGATATAATGTCTAAAATTCTAATAGGTTTTATTGTGAATTGGATCCTTTTCCCTAAATTACGTCCATATTATACTTTTTTAACATATATATAAGCGTTACTTAACCCGTTTCCAATCACGTATAAGTTACGCTGTTATCAGCTTTTTATACATGAAGTAACATATAACTCTTCTACGTATACGCCATCTATCTGTTATGTAGTCCACAGGATATAGAGTGTGATGCGATTGGGGTCAGTGAATGTTAGATGTAAGTAATCAGTTGGTTTTACTTTTTAAAAATACTGGCCAATGGCATTCGTAGATATAACCAGCCTTTTGATATAAGGCTGCTTGCTCGCGAAGAATTCAGCCCATTCCTCCCCGTTGTAATTGCACTTTTTTAATATCGTGAGCCCTTAAAGATAATTTTCATGTCACTGTCTAGACTTTAAATTACACCTACCAAACATCAATAATATCGGTTCAGTAGTCAATCGTGAAATAAACAGTCACTTTCGGAGACACATATCAGTCTAATGTATGTTCACATAAGATTCAAACTCGTGTGATTTTGTTGTTAAATCACTAGGCTTTAAAAGAGGCTACATACCATCACTAAGCCCTTGCCACTCCTCGCGAGCCCTTCCTGAAGGTTCGCTGGCGGCTTGTTCATGTTGTCTCGTCGGCGACGCTGGTATTCCTGGTACAAAATATCATATTTCACTATTGCACTCTTTGAGTTGTCAATGTCAAAGCTGTAACCCAGCATCACTGTCGGTTAGAAGTTTTTATCGCGTACACAAAGCATTCGTCCCTTTTGCACCCGCATATAAGTTAAAAAGTGACAGATGCTTTATGTGCGCGATAAAAGCTAGTGTGCTAGACACGGCAACGGTTTACGCATGGGCGAGACTACGTGACGCCAAAGTCACGTACTGTCGGTATTAAGAGGAGTGTGAATCTACGGTTTTTCATACAAAAGGCGATAACGATTTTCACCCCTTAAAGGTTAACCGATGTTGACCAATTTTTGATAGGTTAGTCAAGGACAAAATCTAGGTCTATAATATCTATAATTTTCACTATAATTAATAAATTCAGTTTTATTGCTGTTTCTGTATTCTAATACAAAACTAATTTCAGCGATTATTTGATTTTGTTGATCTTTAATCAAAATTCAAAAAACGTATAGACCTAGTGTTTGTTCTGACTGACAATCTATCAAAAATTGGTCAAAATCATTTAACATTGAAGGGTCGGAAATCGTTATCGCCTTTTGTATGAAAAGGGTGATTTTTGGCGTTGGTTCACCTCTTAAATGGCAAAGTTAATATTGACAAAGTAGTCCAGCAGTATATTCCTTTATGCATATCTTCGAAGCTAAAGCATTAAAATTGCAACTTTATTGTAATATAGTGAAGGTTGTATATGGCAGTTACCTTGTCGAGCGAGAGCGCGGCCAGCCCGTGGCCCATGGCGCCGGTGATGCGCGACATGGCGCCCGCCGCGCCGCCCACCGTGTGCCCCACCAGCGAGCGCACGCCGAGGAACAGGCCCTCCGCGAACTCGCCCGGCCCTTGGATGGCTCCCTGGATTATTCTCACGGTTACGACGTATACGAGCCCTCCGGCCACGTGGTTCGACAACGTTGTCCGACATGTCAGACGACGAGGAATTTTGATTCCTTGCTGTCCGACATGTCGGACTATCGGGATGTTTTTATTCCACTTAGTTCGACCATTGGACCATACCCGAGGGTCGAACCAAGTGGAATTCTAAACGACGAGGTTCGCGGATCGAATCAAGTGGAATTTTAAATATACTTTTGTTCCGATGGTCGAACTAAGTGGAATAAAAAACTCCTGATAGTCTGACATGTCGGACAGCAAGGAATCAAAATTCCTCGTAGTGCGACATGTCGGACAACGTTGTCGTACCACGTGGCCGGAAGGCATACGATTATGTATGATACAGAATGCGCGCGAACCTGAGAAATCTGAGGATGAAGATATTTTCATACCCTGCACTCTACCAGTACGAGCGTTGTCCTACAGGCTTAGTCATACTTATTGATGCTGTTGCCGTAGTCATTTACTGCACTAAATATTTACTTTAGCGTTCGTTATAATTCCTCGAAGCTCGCGCGCAAATAGCAGTCGACGAAGAAATCGGCTTAACACTTTTCGACTCTATTTATATGCGCTTAAAGTTCAAAAATGGTAAAGCACTTTCTTGGTTGTCTATACAATACAATTAACGAAGTACGCCTACTGAACGCGACACACAAACAACATGAGTGCTACAAAGCGAACGATGGGCCTTATTTTACATCGTAAGAAAGTCTCCGACAACCACAAGTCGAAACATTTTACTAATGATTGGTAACTCATTGTTTCATAAATGTATCATTTTGACTTCTGATTTCCTCCTAAAACCATCCTTTTCAGGATTGTCAAATCTAACCTAACCTACCTTTTGGGGTATAATATATCCTGTTAAGTGAACAGTTTCCGTTGAAATCGACGAAGTGATCTGATACCAAGTCAAAGTTATAAATTAGTCAGCGCCGTCGCCATGCGACCTCGCGTACAAAGCTATTATCCCAACATAGGATATAAGATTGGTGAGGATACCTGAATGGGTTCGTAGAAGAGGTCCTCAACGCCCTTCTTGAGGCCGATGACGAGCCCGTACGGGTTGCCGATCACGTCGAGCCCCAGCACCAGCACGTACAGCTGCTTGAGCGCCTGCCCCGTGTAGTGGCTCTGCACTTGTTCCATCAGCTGCTTTTGGGACAGGAACTCGTACTTCCGCTCGTAGTACGAAAGTCTATGGACAAATTGCACGATCTAACACGTTATATTGTTACAGATATTTCCATGCATCATTATGCAGTAAATATGCAGCTTTAAGAGGACTGTGAAACAACGGCAAAAATCACCCTTTTCATACAAAAGGCGATAATGATTTCCACCCCTTAAATGTTTACCGATTTTGACAAATTTTTGATAGATTGTTAATCAGAACAAAATCTAGGTCTATACGTTTTTTGAATATTGAAAAAAGATCAACAAAGTTAAATAATCGCATAAATTAGTTTTGTATGTAAATACTAAAACCGCAATAAAACTGAATTTATTGATAATGGTGAAAACATCAAGACTTATAGACCTAGTTTTTGTTCTGAATGACAACCTATCAAAAACTGGTGAATATCGGTTAACATTTAAGGGGTGGAACTCGTTATCGCCTTTTGTATGAAAAGCAGTAGGTTCATACTCGTCTTGTGTTGCTCGGACGACAACTGCCTGTCACTGCCCTACAAATCAAAGCTGTCTGCACAAAATATGGTCAAAATTAGTTGGACGAACAAAGCCGTATTCAAATGTCTAATTATCTGTTTATTTGCTTAAACCATAGACATAGGGGATGATAGTAAATAAATCTTGGTTACGAAAGAATATGAGAAGTAAGATAAGTCTGTGTTAGCGATACTCACTTAAAAACCACGTCGTTCATATCAGTCAGTGTTACACCAATACTTTGCAACAGAGTGCCGACAAACGTCGGCAGCTGAGTCGCTCCACCCAAAGAGAATGAAACGTGAACCTAAACACATAAACGGTAGGTGTTAAATTTGAACACACATAGAAGAATTGACAAGTCTAGTATTGAGAAATTCACCTTAAGCGGCGATAAATGTAGGTTGTCGTAGAAGTTTTTGGTATCGGATGCTACTCCTATTGCTGCTAATGCTGCAAGGGGTTGTCTGGCTTTTTCAAGATCGAATTCAAAGGCTTCCAGCTGTAAAAAGTATTCACGTCAAAATACCATAAAATTATCAACAATGTTACAAATCGTAAAATAGATTAAGTATTATTATTAAGTGCTATCCTATCGTCAGCCAACTTGATAGGGGCTTTGCTAAATAAAGAATCAATCCAACCGAATTTTTTGCATAAATAAAACCAGTCTCTATTCTGCAACATCCTGGCCCCCAATTCTCGTTGCATTCGAGATAATGTCGATTACGAGATTAAACATCAGATTCATATAGTTGTGTCAAACGACTGTATGCACTGACGTTTAATCTCGATTCATCATACCATCGTAGGGCTAATTAATCGAACGTGGCCACAAGTAGTCTTGTGGCTCTGCCCACCCCATTAGGGATTTCGGGCGTGATAATATGTATGTATGTATGTATGTTTAATCTCGATTGTGAGATTATCTCGAATGCACCGAGAATTGGGGGCCTGATCAGATGAAAAGTCTGCATTAATCGTCATTGTTTTCATTAATATTATGCTTACGATGAAAGCTTAAGTGAGCCTAAGAAGCGTCGACTTGAATAGAACTAATGCCCGTTCCCAATATTCAGAACGCATATACATTTGATAAGTAATGGTTTTAAATAAATGTTTATTATTTGACATATTCGCACTTCTTTCAAAAGACCGACGATATAAAAATAAACTCACCGCCTCCTGTTCGTTGAGCAACTGTTGTGGGAACATTCCCATGAGCGCATTGATCAGCCCCATGTCTACCTTCACGTGGAACTCTTGTATCAGCACCTTGTAGTACTTGTACTGGCGCACCTTGCTGTGCTCCATGATGCGTTCCACGATTGAAACCTCGATGAATGGCTTTATACCTGGACAAATGATAACAGTGAGAATATTTCAGAAAATATCATAAGTGACTGGTTTTGAGTAAACCTTGGAGGAATTTAAAGACAGGCAGGGACAGCTGCTGGTCGACCTGCAGGCGGTGCAGGCGGGGGGCTGGGACACTGAACACTTGCCGATGGTGTCGACGTTGGCGATGGAGCGCGGCGGCGGCACGGGCGCGAGCGCGACGGGGAAGGTGGGCAGCGGCAGCTGCTGGTCGACCTGCAGGCGGTGCAGGCGGGGGGCTGGGACACTGAACACTTGCCGATGGTGTCGACGTTGGCGATGGAGCGCGGCGGCGGCACGGGCGCGAGCGCGACGGGGAAGGTGGGCAGCGGCAGCTGCTGGTCGACCTGCAGGCGGTGCAGGCGGGGGGCTGGGACACTGAACACTTGCCGATGGTGTCGACGTTGGCGATGGAGCGCGGCGGCGGCACGGGCGCGAGCGCGACGGGGAAGGTGGGCAGCGGCAGCTGCTGGTCGACCTGCAGGCGGTGCAGGCGGGGGGCTGGGACACTGAACACTTGCCGATGGTGTCGACGTTGGCGATGGAGCGCGGCGGCGGCACGGGCGCGAGCGCGACGGGGAAGGTGGGCAGCGGCAGCTGCTGGTCGACCTGCAGGCGGTGCAGGCGGGGGGCTGGGACACTGAACACTTGCCGATGGTGTCGACGTTGGCGATGGAGCGCGGCGGCGGCACGGGCGCGAGCGCGACGGGGAAGGTGGGCAGCGGCAGCTGCTGGTCGACCTGCAGGCGGTGCAGGCGGGGGGCTGGGACACTGAACACTTGCCGATGGTGTCGACGTTGGCGATGGAGCGCGGCGGCGGCACGGGCGCGAGCGCGACGGGGAAGGTGGGCAGCGGCAGCTGCTGGTCGACCTGCAGGCGGTGCAGGCGGGGGGCTGGGACACTGAACACTTGCCGATGGTGTCGACGTTGGCGATGGAGCGCGGCGGCGGCACGGGCGCGAGCGCGACGGGGAAGGTGGGCAGCGGCAGCTGCTGGTCGACCTGCAGGCGGTGCAGGCGGGGGGCTGGGACACTGAACACTTGCCGATGGTGTCGACGTTGGCGATGGAGCGCGGCGGCGGCACGGGCGCGAGCGCGACGGGGAAGGTGGGCAGCGGCAGCTGCTGGTCGACCTGCAGGCGGTGCAGGCGGGGGGCTGGGACACTGAACACTTGCCGATGGTGTCGACGTTGGCGATGGAGCGCGGCGGCGGCACGGGCGCGAGCGCGACGGGGAAGGTGGGCAGCGGCAGCTGCTGGTCGACCTGCAGGCGGTGCAGGCGGGGGGCTGGGACACTGAACACTTGCCGATGGTGTCGACGTTGGCGATGGAGCGCGGCGGCGGCACGGGCGCGAGCGCGACGGGGAAGGTGGGCAGCGGCAGCTGCTGGTCGACCTGCAGGCGGTGCAGGCGGGGGGCTGGGACACTGAACACTTGCCGATGGTGTCGACGTTGGCGATGGAGCGCGGCGGCGGCACGGGCGCGAGCGCGACGGGGAAGGTGGGCAGCGGCAGCTGCTGGTCGACCTGCAGGCGGTGCAGGCGGGGGGCTGGGACACTGAACACTTGCCGATGGTGTCGACGTTGGCGATGGAGCGCGGCGGCGGCACGGGCGCGAGCGCGACGGGGAAGGTGGGCAGCGGCAGCTGCTGGTCGACCTGCAGGCGGTGCAGGCGGGGGGCTGGGACACTGAACACTTGCCGATGGTGTCGACGTTGGCGATGGAGCGCGGCGGCGGCACGGGCGCGAGCGCGACGGGGAAGGTGGGCAGCGGCAGCTGCTGGTCGACCTGCAGGCGGTGCAGGCGGGGGGCTGGGACACTGAACACTTGCCGATGGTGTCGACGTTGGCGATGGAGCGCGGCGGCGGCACGGGCGCGAGCGCGACGGGGAAGGTGGGCAGCGGCAGCTGCTGGTCGACCTGCAGGCGGTGCAGGCGCGCGTGCAGGCGCTGCGAGTGCTTGGACAGCCCGAGCGCCGCCCACAGCCCCGGCTCCAGCGTGCGCCGCAGCAGCCGCGGGCTCGGCTTCAACACGCGCATCTCCTCGAAGTCGACCTATCGAACAAAATTGGCATGATGGACGACGCGCGACCACGTAAGGACGCGCGGGGTGAATTTGGAAACTCTTCTCCAGATCGGTGACGTAAGCATAACTACACGCGAGTTCTATACGCTTAGTAACATTCGAACAGTTTAGCAATTATAAAGTAAATTAAACCGTGACTCTTCACGCTTAAATCCACCTTTTATACCTTTTTATGCCACTTAATATTTAAATACGCCAGATTTTTAGAGTTCCGTGATTATATGAAATTTCATGTTACTTTAAATACCATAGGCTTCTTATGGGTTTTCCCGTAATCTATAGGTAAAGAACGAATTTCAGCATTTTTTTCAAAATTTTAGTCCCAGTAGTTTCGGACATAAGGGGGAATGGTCAATCTTCTTAAATAACTTCAAAATCATTTATTTTAAAATTATAAAAAAATATGTTTAAAATCCTTATAATGAGCCCTTTCATTGGATATGTCACACGCCATAATTTGCAAAACTTTTTTTTAATTGACTAATTTACCCCCAAAAGTGGCCCCCATGTTTAAAATTTATTTATTTACGTTACACGTCCGTGTTGCGGTCACCGACTTACATATGTATACCTTTCAACTCAATCGGTCCAGTAGTTTCGGAACAAATTGGCTGTGACAGGCGTTCCGGTTCAGGCGTTCCAATTTTGCCTTTTGAGGTACGGAACCCTAAAAAATATAATATACGCCATGCTATCACTTTTAGTCCACAAGACTTTTAATTATTTGTGATTTATTCAAAAAGAAGTTGCTATCAAAAAAGAAATCATTTGCCACACACTTAATACGCTTACCTTCAGAAACCCTTACTATTAGGCAAAAATATTATTTAGTATATATATTTTAAATGGGCACTTTTACTTACCTCGATTTTCTCATCGATAATGTATCTTGGCGAAACATCTTCACCGACGCTTTTGTCTAATATATATCGTTGGTACGTTTCTTCGTATTGTAGAAGTCTGGTACCTTCGATTTTCTTGTACCTACGTGCGCCTATTTTGCACTGCTCCCAAATGATTCCGGAACTATAATTAAGAATAATTGTTTTAATATGACACAAAGTAATTTGAGCAAATATTAAACTCCGCTCAATTTCTAATTTCGGACTTTCTATCCCGTTTGCACGCTGTGTCGAGCGAAATAGAGAGCTGGGTGCCATTTTGGTATATGATTTGTTCGTCTTTCATATTGAGAGGGATGAAAGTTTATGTCAATACAAATCGATTTGGTCCAGTCAATGAAAGTCGTATGTCCCTGCGTTTTTGAATTACAGCTTTAAAAACTCGTACATACAAAAATCAGCGACCTAGACCATAGTATAAAGAGAAGGGAAGTAGGTTATCTTCATACAAACGCACCGCGCGCGGCTTGTATGTGTGCGCCAAAGTATCTATGCGTCGCCGCACGCACACTTAAACAAATCTCGAACCGCTTAGTAAGGGGAAACGGGTCGAGATTTTGTTTAAGTGTGCGTGCGGCGCGCGCGGTGCGTTTGTATGAAGATAACCTACTTCCCTTCTCTTTATACTATGCCTAGACGTCTGACAACTTTTTTTTTCTATACTGGGAGTCCTAATGAATCGAATGGACGTAACGAGAACGACGAACAAATGATTTAGTATAGTTTTTTTCATTTACATTTTTGAAACTACGTCCCGTTATAAATAAAACAGAGCCCTGCACGTCTGCCTCTTCGATGTTCATCGTTTTGAGGATGATACTGTCCATCAGTCCAAGAGGCAGACACGAACAAATGATTTAGCATACCTTTTTTTTAAATTATTGAAACTCTGTCAATTGAAAGCGCAGCGCTACCATGGTGGCTGGCTATTTTTCTGTGGTTCATTACATTGTCATTAATCCAACAATTTTGGCACCCATCTCCGTAGCTAAAAGAGGGTATTACTGGATCTTCAACGGATAAGGCCGCGATGATTCCGACTTACTTGGATATGGTCATGTATACGATCTCGACGTGCTCGGGGTCGTTGACCAGCGACAGGCCCATGCCCTGGATGGACAGTATGACCTCCGTGTCGACCAGCTCCGCCTCGCCCACCGTGTACGCCCCGCTCGCCAGCATGGGGTCGTCGGTGAACAGGATCACCCTCTGCAGCCCGTCGAGGAACGACACCCAATGGACGCGGTGGGTCTCGTCGATCCTGCAAGTTTACAGTATTAACTGCGGGAAAGAAACTCGACTGCGATTATAAACCGACGTAAAAAGAGCGTAATAATACGTTAATAGTATTATCTATTCTGTTGGGTTTTCGTGAATTGTCGTGATATTCGAGACTAGCCTAGAGAAAACCTGTGCACTGCCGCGGGACATAATATAGATTGATGAAGAAGATGGTGGTGATGATGATGATGATGATGATGATGACATGTCAGTTTCTCTGTTGAGTCGATTTCCTTTCCGACACTCCTCTTAAGGCAAAGAAATAATCAAACAGCCGAGCAAAGCGGGAGTGCTTTTAATAACGAGTTTGTTATCCTCTTACTGCCCGTGATACACACAATGTTTTTCATCACATTTGCGAGGAAATGAAAATAAAAAACAAAAAAAACCATTGTACACCGTGAATTATCAACAGCTGGGTAGAATAAACTGTATGTGGCGTCAGTTGCGCGCTACTTCTATAAGAAAACGATCACCGCCGGAGCCGGCGCGCGCCCCCGCCGGACCTGGCGTGGGAGTTATGGATTTTGTATGGTTATATACGTTTATATGGTTTGGCGTATAGAGCAGCTAAATCGGCTATAGCTGCTCTATACGCCTGCGTATAATAACACCCTTTCCGAGCAAGTGTGACGAAAAATAAATTAACTTTAGATTCTTAGTCCCTGAGACGTCCACTATAAACTAAAATATAATATGCCCCTCTTCAAAAACTTTACCTACCCAATTATTAGAAGCCTATATTCGACATTGCGTGAGCGGTATCGCAAATTATTATGCTTAGTTGTGGTAGCTCTTATTAAACTAGACAGCAAAGGCGGACGGCATCGTAAAAAAATGCATAGGCGATATCGCTTAAATTATTTTGAGTAGAGGCCCAGGTCTCGTATTTGTATTCCTCTTAATCAAAAACAATTTAAAAAATCTGAAACACCATCTACTCGTAAACCAGTGTGAGGTAAGAAAATAAAGGGTTTTATTTACGAGGGCGCCGACCGTCCAGTGGCGCCCTCATCACTGTTATTGTGTTTTCTATTAAAGGAAAGTATTTTATTAAAATTGAAGCCGTATAAGTTGTTACGCAACTTAATACACAACGTATATGCTATGTAATATAGCTTTGCAAAGTATAACCATCATCTAATCAATTTAACAGAAAAAAACGGCCACTATTTTGATTTGATTTTGTTATACTTTGCAAAGCTATATTACATAGCATATACGTTGTGTATTAAGTTGCGTAACAACTTATACGGCTTCAATTTTAATAAAATACTTTCCTTTAATAGAAAACACAATAACAGTGATGAGGGCGCCACTGGACGGTCAGCGGCCTCTTAAATGACAATTCAAAATATTTGTGACGTACAGTTGAGGTCAAAGTACAAAGTGATGAAAAATATTTGCACAAAACTTTATTGTCAAGGTCGTAAGAGCGCTCAGATATTTTAGCACCTTTGTCAACGTATATATATATTTATGAACTTGAGCGTACATGTTTTTCGCAGTGGTATTTTCAAAACCTGCTTTTATTTGTAACTTATATTCGTGGTATACTTACATGAAGTCACCGATGCCGTCTTTTCGCAGGTCGTTCTCAATATCCTTCGTCTGGTGTCCCTCGAAGACGAGCACGCGAGGCCCGGCAGGGTTGTCCCACGTATACAACATTTTGTGCATCGGCGAGAGTTTTCTGTAAGCAACGGTCCATTTAAGTTAAGTAAGTAAGCGCGGCGACGACTTTTTGGCAAGACGACAGTCGGATCTCTCGTTCTTTACGGCTTCGTTGGTGAGAGAATCGCTGCGACGGAGGTGTTAAATCAAGAAGGGTCATTATGGGGACCTCCGAAACTATAAGAGAAAAATATGTTCTAAGGGACCATGTCTTCTATTTTAGAGATAAAAACCTGTATACATAGATTTTCAAAGTACAACTCATATTCGAAATCAAATATGTTCTAAGGGAGCCATGTCTTCGATTTCAAAAATGGAATAATGCATTCGAAGATTTCCAAAAAACTCATACTCGACTCGGAAATCAAGCCCAGTGATTTTCCTAAAAAATACCATAACGTTGTCATTACGAAAATTAATAGTGTAGGTTGTTAAGAATAAATGTTAATTTTGTACCATGCATCTACAAATTACATTACACAATTCCGAAATTATTAAACGATAGCCAAGCACTTTCGCGCGCGACTGTACCCATGCGCAGACACGTCCCCTACACTGCCGCCCAGCGCTCATTTTAGCTTGGACGAGATATACTGGACTAGGGCTAGTACTGTACAGAGGGGTCTCACTTGACGTTGACGTTCTCCTTCTCGCAGACGCTGACGGTGAACGGGCAGTAGTTGACGAGCAGCGCGGGCGCATGTCCGTCCCGGTACTGGCGCACGGTGATGTATGTGCCGCCCTCGCACATTTGTACTTCTACATACAAGCCCCCATACTGAAACCATATCCAATTGTACAGACAGGGGCATAAAACGAGGCTCATTTTAACGCCCGAGCAGTAGGCGAACGCTATAGGCAACAATACGTTTTATAGCCGTGACCTACTTTTTCTGGAATAATACAAACAAAAAAAAAATCGCCAAATGTTATGTACTTATTCGTCAGTGTATTTTTGGGGTACAGTACGATTAAAATCAGTTAACGATTCGACTTTTCTCGGCTATTATCGGCTAAAGCCGGAGACGAAAATGACACAAGTTACATTGCTGCGATTTCTTTTAGGTAGCATTCAACTTAAAGTAACGTAAACGCAATGTACAGATGTAGTGCATAATTAGTTCCATCGTGTTTTATCGGAAAAGTTCGCATTCATCGTGCTCTCTCAATTAGCTTCAGCAGGCCCCCAATTCTCGGTGCATTCGAGATAATCTCACAATCGAAATTAAGCGTCAGTTCATACAGTTATTTGACACAACTGTATGAATCTGACGTTTAATCTCGCAATTGACATTATCTCGAATGCATCGAGAATTGGGGGCCAGTACCCATCATACCATGCTGTAATTTTTCATTTTTGACATTTTACACTAAATAATAAAGTTTCATATTAAGAATATAAACATGTCACTCATTGAATACAATAATTAATTGACACTTCGGGTCCCGTCGTCTTCCGATTGAGATCCGACTTTTACCGATGGAAACATATTATTCACTATATCTGTATATCACCTGCCATGATGATATTATTAAAGGTCATATCTGTAATTTGATATACTCTATGTGAAAAACGAGGGATACCGACAATAACCGAGGATGACCGAATGGTTGACTTATTTTATTAGTACTGCATCAATGGAACACTTACCTCGTTATTTAATTTCAAGCAAGTGGTGTGGTGCTCGGTATAAAGGAATGGTCCAGCGCTCATCTTGGAGCCCGTCACTCGGAGCAGCATCAGTTTCTCCTCAGTCTCCACTACTGGCCACAGAGGGGCGCTTGAGTTTTGCTCCACCTGTGAACCATCGAGAAATCGTGTACCGGTTTTACCAGAGTCAGAAACAAGTTCAGAGTAGACATTGTTCTCGGCTAGCTTTCACGTACTTCTATCCATGGATCTCCGGACCGGTGCAACTCCTGATACTGAATGCTGAAGGGCGCCTCATTTATTATCAGATAGAACGGAGTGAAGATCACCATTTTGGTCAAACTGTTGAATGACAGCTGATTCGTTACCGCCACCTACAACAGAAAAACTGGCATTACACTCTTTTATGCTTAGTTCTTTTTAGAAGAAATCAGTATGCCCTTTGCTCCAATCTCGTCTGATGACAAGCGACGATGGAGCGGGCTTACCCAGAAGATATAATAATAATAATAATAATAACGTTTTGGGGGCGCATGAAATTGAGTTGGCGAGTCACCGTCTGCCATTTTATCCGTATAAAAACGACGATGACCAGGCAGTCGCCATAGTCGCTCCCATAGCCCAGTTAGCCAATCCACAGCCTTTCATTCACATAGTCTAGTTCGTTTCGTATCCATCTCCTCACTATAGTCCTACACTAACCGGTGGTTGTCCGTGCGTGCACACTTCTATAGTATGACCTCAGGGATAATCGCCGGTTGGTGTCACATCACATTCAGATTAAAATTGTCTTAAGGGCCTCTACGTGTTGGCTTCGGCCCCATGTACGCCTTCCAAAGGTCCGGGACTCTCATAGTCCCGTGATGGAAAAGGACATACATAATAATAATAACCAGGGGACGATCTTTACGCAAATCGATTAGTCCCAAAGTAAGCTCTGAAGGCTTGTGTTATGGGTACTAGACGACGATATTAATACTTATATACATAAATAAATACTTAAATGCATAGGAAACATCCGAGACTCAGGAACAAACATTCGTGCTCATCACACAAATATTTGCCCTTACTGGGGATCGAACCAGGGACGCTAGCTTCGGAGGCAGGGTCACTACCAACTTGGCTAACCGCGTCGTCGTCGAAGATATCTATGCACACTGTTTTTAAAGGTGTCCAGGTAGGACATCGGAAATACAGACGTAGGCAGGGAGGTCCACAGATTGACTGCGCAAAATGAACGAGGAAGGAAAGCGCTTCGTGCGAAAATGATGTGGATGTCCGATGGTAGAAAGGCGATGGTGGAATGAGCATGTGCAGCAAAAGAGTGCACTCACTAAAATTTGAAAAATAAAAAACAACAGACACGCTTCGTTACGCCTATGGTCTAGGCCAGCAGTTCTCAAACTTTTTTGGCGACGGAACCCTTTTGGAAAGCGAAATATTTGACGGAGCCCAAAAATAATCAAAAACTAGGTTATGGTTATTCTTTGTTAATAATTAAATATGTAATGGAATGTATGAAACCGTTTTTATTTTTAACCGACTTCAAAAATGCGAAGCAGGAGGTTCTCAACTCGACGCGTTTTTTTTTTCTAGTCAGTGTTGAACTGTTGACTAAGCTTCTGGCTAAATGTCGCGCTCTCATATTACGCATTCCACTACTACTCTACTAGTTAATTTTTAAACTTTATATTGGAATATTTAGAACCTAAATATAAACACTAAGTAAAAAAAAAAAACGTTATTAAATCTGTACATTTTATCTTCCTCTGAAACCTTATAGTAACCCTTTAGTATTCTTTTTCCATGATGACTTTTATTTTTTGCGGAGCCGGACAGAGGCTCCGCGGAGATCCCTTCGAGTGTGGCTGGTCTAGGCTATTGAGCTTTGCATCAGCCAGCATATCATTGCCAATGATCCTTTTAGCTCCGCGCTCCACCGAGTCAAGAGAAGCCAGCTGGTACTTAGCTCCCTTATTTTCCTTTATGTCATGTCCTTTATGTTTAGCTGAAAGAACACCATTCACAGCAGACTTACCTGATACGTCCGTCCTTCAAGTCGGCACACAACAACTCCAGAGCTACCGGGCACGTCTAAAGGAAACTTGTCCGACCACTCTCCAAAGCCGATTCTGATCGCTGCTTTCTTCTTGCCAAAGAAGTTCTTAGCACGGAAAGAGAATAGAATCGGCTCCTTGTATTCTTTCGGGTGGAAGATTATGTTGCCAGTTTCGTCTGCGTTCTGTAAAAAAGACGCTATTTATGTTTATTTCAATAATAATCAAAATAAGATAATAAATATAGACAAAAGTTTATGAAATGCTGAGTTGTGGGGAGTACTGCTGGCCTAAAAAGACAAGCCTGCGCAAATGAGAAAAATAGCAACCAAAAATGTCACGAAAGTGCGTTATCGCTACGTCTTCAAACGAATGCCATAGTATAAAGAGGGAAAGTAAGTTATCTTCATACAAACGCACCGCGCACGGCTTGTATGTGTGCGCCAAAGTATCTATGCGTCGCCGCACGCACACTTAATCAAAAATTTTGTTTAAGTGTGCGTGCGACGACGCACACTTAAACGGGTCGAGATTTAATCTCGATCCGTTTCTCAGTGCGCCAGTCGGGGCTAACACCGCACGAGGTTCGCGCGTCACGGCTTTTCGGCACCGCTAAATGAATGAGAAATGTGTGATAATCGCAGGAGAACGTATTGCTGTTTGTTTGGGTGTCTTAATAATTCATCGATTCCAGAATTGTCTCTGTTCAGATTACCTATTGAACAGAGACAACCCTGAGACAGTAGGCAATTATATCGCGGAATGGGCCGGAGATAGCCAACTTCCCCTCTTTATACTATGCGAATGGCTTCACGAATGGAATTCACCTAAATATATGGTTTGGCAAAAATAATACACAGGAGAGTGTGTATAAACCTAAATACACTTGCATTTACTACAAAAGAACTTTCCTAAGTCTACTTTTTAGGCAGAGAGGCAACTGGAATCGTCGCGGATGTGAAGTACATGTGACGTGGGAGACTCGTCAAAAGATTTACGCAGGTCTGTCTTGTTCGGTCATGTTGGAGCGGATAGCCCAAAAAACGTAACAAGTGCGAAAATTTGACATAATTGTAGAAACATTGTGTAGAAATTTTGACAAATTTGTTAAATTGTAGCACCCATACCGTTTATTAAATTGGATCCAGAATGCAATAGCTATCAAGAAAGTTGACAATCTTACCAGTTTAAGAAGCTGTTACATGTACCTAAGAAAGAGTACTTAAAAAAAATACAAATATAAATATTAATATAAATATAAAAAATTACAAATTCTATTATCATGCAATACATGCAGTTAAAATAATAATATACCGATGGCTTTTGCAGTAATTTATGTTATACCTAAATAAAACAAAAATAAGTGAAAAATATAATAAAAATAGTAAATAATAACTACAGTAGGGTCACATTAATCCATTAGTAAATCAGATAATCCCGAATACAACATATACTCAAAAACCGATTAAGTCCACTTTACACCACTTAACGTCACGTAACAGAAACTGCTATAGGAATTTAATAGCAATATTTAATGTTTGCTGAATCTCAATGTTAAGATGCTAAACACCAACAGTCAACAGTAAGATCGTTGCGACTCTGAACATGAGTCCATAACAAAGCGAAAAACGCATACATATTTTTAAAAATCGATATATTTACACACGCCAAAAGGGTAACATATAATAATTATTATGTCCCTATAACCAAACGAAAATAGTGCGAATCCCGTGAGTGCCCCTTATTATTATAATCCTTAAGCGCTTGCACTCACCGGCAAACACGCAAAACGCCTAAGATATTTACCGCAACGCGCTTCTTTCATCTGTAAGAATTATTATAAACTTTATTATCTACTTCTCGTCCTATCCTCTTTTAAAAGAAATGGAGAGCTGTATTTATATGAGATTTCTTAACACAATATCTTTCAAGGACAATGATGACCCCACTGAACATGCTAAGAAATACGCGTAATTACAATAATTGAAACCAAAACAACTCTAATACTAGTCTCGTTTAAAAGTTAGTCAACAACAACCATGGAAAGCATCGCTCGATTATGAGGATATAACGGCAACATCTAAAATATAAATTACGGGGTTATTTTTATGATTCTTATCATTTGCGACTGATAACTAAAACAATTTTTATCTACACCCATATCATAAAACCTCCATTGGTTAATCAAAAACCGTATGAAATGACCACCATTTTGACAACCAATTAGGAAAAACCAGTGCTGCGATAAAGAAATAACATGACTTCTTTATCGTTTTTAGTAAAGAAATGAGATTAAATTTGGAACAGCTGTCAAAACTCAAGTGGGTCTCTATTCTAGTATCCATAGATATTAAAACAGTTATTGATACGAAACGTCAATTCAGTATGTTTTTTTAATATAAACTGCACAATATTTGATCTCGAGTGACGTGAGAATAGAGACTTCATCCGTTTGTCTATGATTTAAAAAAAAAATGGTCTTGACGGAAGATCGAATTGCCGCCATGTTGACGTTTTGCTGAACGAAAGTAGAATTGTTGTTGAATTGAATAGAAAAAGTTGTTTGTAATTTACATTTTAGTTGAAAATATGAATAGTAAGTAGTCTTCTCGGAGTGTGTGTGATGTGAAAATGCGCCGGATATCGGAAATATGCAGCCACGATTGCAACAAATAACTTGTTGCCAGAAAATATTGTTTCTGAACCCATCATGGAGGATTTATAATATGTGTGTAGATAAAGTTATGTATGCAACTCTGCATAATTTGGCCTTAAAACACACGTGCGATCTTATTATGAAACTCGCCTATCGGCTCGTTTCATGAAAACCGCACTAGTGTTTTAAGGCCTATCATTATGCAACCGTTGCATAAACTACTATTCTGTAACTTACATAACTAACATTGTATTGTAAACTTATACACCAAAAACTTGATTATAAGGAACAGATTTAGAATAAAGTTTTGGTAAATTATAGAATAACATTTCAATTATCATTCATAAATGTCAAGAATCCTACAATAACCCCTGCGGCCCTAACATGCATGACACAAAGATAAACTAAACCCGTTTATCTCTATGACTATCTCTTTCGTCGGCACTAGTGTGAGAGAGACGCCCTTAGAGATAAGACGGTCTATCTTATATTTGGGTCATGCATGTTAGGGCTGCTGTAATTATCTAGAAATTTCAAATTTTGCCAGCATGCGCTAATTATATACCCTCGTAATATATATGAGTAAAAAGTAATGTGAGACAAAGCGTAAAAATTATAACTTAGTGGGACTATGAAAGCCTGGTTGTAAGATCTCGGATACCTTATTGGGGGTGCTGGAATCTTTTTCTGCTTTCTTTGATTTCTGCAATATTAACGCCAATCGTTTTGGTCTCGATTATGTCAAATACCAACAACAATAGTTTAACTCAAAACATTACAAAGTGAAAAAATAAAATAAACTATAAAACAAAATGCATTTCTTATTTACGGATACCGTAGTGCCAACTTCTAAATAAAGGAGGAGGTTCTCAGCTCGAACCGTAAATATACATTTTTATTTGTATAATATGTTCATGCCTAACTTTTTACCAGGTAAACAGGTTTTTCATATTTCCAAAGTGGTACCATACAAAAAATTACGTGAATTGGTGCTGGGACCTATGGTAGATCTGGTGGAATTGATCGCAAAACCGCAAAACCCATAAATCCCCGATAGACAGTATTTTACCTCATTACAATGTGCTTAGAGTGATTTCATCATTACTTGTCTTATTTCGTAAACAAGTTTAAAACCTCAAAATTTAACTTTTTTGGGTGAAACAGCTATTTTATCCTAAGAAAAACAATCCTAGGTGAATAATTGGCAAAGTGATGTCTAAAATTTCATCTCCGGTTGCTTAGTTTACGAAGAAATTGCTGTTTTAACCAAAAAAGGAGCATTTTGAGGATAGAAAGTTGTTTACCAAATAAGACAAGTAAGGATGAATTCACTTTACGCGCGTTCAGGAACTCCATTAGTAATATGATGGGTCCCAACATGAATCATGACATTATTTAATGAAACTTGGGAGGAATGGATTATATCCTCTGTTTCCACTAGAGCTGTGCGAGGCAGCTAAGCGGTGCGTCAGTAAAAATCCACCAATAGGATTACTTCATTTTGAAATAACTGCAATCCTATCGCATGCCTCGCACAGCTCTGGTGTCAACGCAGCCTAATTATGGGTAAAAATTCGTGGTAAACGGGGGAGTACATACGTTACGAGTGGTTGTCGGATACCTGCTTGGGGGTGCTAGAATTGGGGGTGCAAAACACGGATGTATCACAATATGGGCTTTTTATATACGGATATTGTAGTGCCAGGGTTCAAAATACTGAAGATTTAATAATAGACAGACAGACAGACATACACACATAGAAATATAGACACAAAACTAGCCAACTAAGACCAAAATTGACTATAAACAACTTCATTATCCAAGATAAAGAAAGAAAAAAGGAAAAAGTTGTTCAAAGTACAGTTACAATTAAAAAAAAGATGTATTTTAAGACCCTCTTTAAAGATAAAAAAGTGGTGGCAATGGGTTCCGGCGTTAGCATGTGCTGGTGTCGGCTCGTGTCGCGGGGACGCCTTGCAGCGCGCTATTTCAGTCAGAACCCTGCTTAAAGTAGTCCAAAAAAATTTTTGGTACGCTTTTTACTGACGCTCGTACGCCAATATACCATTTTACTTTTAGCACACACCGCAAAACCCTCACACAAATAAATCACCCTAGGAATACTCCGTATGTTTCAATATGTCTGGGTGTTTAGACAAACCTTTCAAAACACATAATTAAATCTTCAATTAGAAACCAGTAAAAAAACGTACAACGTATTCACCCAGAAGAAAAAACCACTTAAAAAAAAGCAATCACTTACCCTATAACACAGCGTCATTCCCGTCTTGTTTAACATCCAGAAGGGACAGTATAGGGAGAGCACCTGAGTCCCTTCCATTTCCACACTATGCATGCCCAGGTCCAAAGTCATGACAGATGGACTGTCGTGCGACTCGAACGACCATACCGACAGCTCGGTTTCACAATCCGGAAGATTCTTCGTGCATACCCAACATTTTTCTAGGTAATTATTTATCTGAAATTCATTATTTTAAGTTAATAAAGACGAAAGGGATAGTTCGGTGTGTCGTAAACTTTGACCGACGAAATATATTTTCTCTTATTACAGCGACTAATCGTGGCATGTTACAAACGCTTCTACATTACGTCACTACATCAAATACTAAAAGATCATATTTCAAATTCGGTGTATGAAAAAAATTAACTTCATAAACTTGTAATAAAGTAGAGTTTGTTACATGTTGATTTTAAGATAGCTTTTAAACCTTTGAACGCCACAGCTAACACAGCGAGCGCTCGACGACGGCTGTAGCCGACACAAATGTATTGAAAACGTCATATCGTGGCGTCAGGGGCACGGAAATCTGCTGTCGGCTACAGCCGACTGGGGCGTTCAAAAGGTTATAAATACAATTGACAACATCGTTTCATGGCGGCCATAGATCTAGACACACGGCAGTGAGTCAGACAAAGTTCGCGACACACCGGCCGTAGTTTATATTACACGAACCATTTCGGGCCATTTTTATTAACTCACCATGATAACTATAGAAGCCATATTCGGCGATAGATGCGACAAATGGAACATTTCTCCAGGCTTCAAAGTCTGGGTCCTCTTCAGTCCCAACTGTGACACGACGATGTCCACAGGGAGACAGTTCTGCATTTTAACCGCCGGGTTCAAAACAATGTCGTAGCATGACGACGCAAACGTATGCCGGTTGGTGTTCTCAAAGAACACTTGTTCCATCGTGCCTATAGCCTGGGGAGAAAGTGCAATCGTATTCAAATGATTAATTAATTAATGTAATTCAAAGAAACTATTATAACGTGTATCTTTTCAGACAGCGCGTACACAGCGCTGTCAATAGTAATCCTCAATTACTTACTTTTTAGATTTTATTCACTAATCTTTTCCACATTATTTAATTCATAAACGTAACTAAACTTAAAAAGATGTTACAGATAAGTGTAAGTGCGATAAAACATTGAAAGGGTTGTTCTTACAGTTGCTTCATCCATCCTTCTCTTATTTGGTAAACAAGTTTCTAACCTCAAATTGCACCTTCGTTGGCTAAACTGCTATTTCCTTGCAAATAAAGCAACCGTAGACAATATTTTAGAAGTTACTTTGACAATGTTTAGCCTAGGACTGATTTATTTAGGATAAAATAGCAGTGTCACCCAAAATATTACACATTTTGAGGTTAGAAACTTGTTTACCAAAAAAGAAAAATATGGATGAATTGACTATATGAACGAGTTCTGTCGTCCCTGTTTGGGCGGCACTGTAATATAATATTTTTTCTTACGGGTCAAATAACAGTATAGAATATTATATTAAACATTGGGCTGTTTATTATTAACAGTATATCTGCGTACCTAACAGTGGCGAAGCCTGCCTACAAGCCGACTCCTGACGGCTTTACTAAGCTAGAAAGCTACGTCTAGCTGTCAGTGAAGTCCATGTTACTCTAACTAAATGTCAGACTACATACGGTTCTAATTCTTCCGGCTTCCCTTAGGAAATATTTGACGTTGCGCCACTGGTACCTAACCTAAACAATAATGCTTTTTTCTTCGAGAAAATGTTTATAATAAATACATACCTTGAGATAGAATTTTTCACCGCACGTTTTGTCTTTTGATTCGCACTGCAGTAGTTTAGCAATCTTAACTTCCTGTTGGAGCTCTCGCCAGACGAACGGCGATACCGAAACTGTGAAATCTGAAGCAAATAAATAATAATGTAATCATTAACACTCTAAGGGTTACACGGCGCATTTCAACGTGCTGAAGTCGCGCATTGCAATTTTTATTATAAGCAAGTTTTCTGAAACATTCTATAAAGTCCGTCATTTACATTATAAAAAAATATGAAACACATATTTTATCTTTTGTCGATTAACCAAAAAATGACGAAGATATAGTGCGTTCAAGTTTTGCGTGCCGTCACGACTTGGGGGACGAAGTGGGGACTTATGACGTCATAAGTCCCCACACCTAAACCTTGATGCGCGTTATCTTGGTCAACTTTGATTGATTTGTTAAAACAAAAATATATGTGTTCAATATTTTTTGATAATCTAACTGACGGACTAATTAGAATTTTTCAGAAAACTTACTTATTAATGACAGCGATAAGAAAGGTGCGTCTACTGCGCGTGAATATGTCGCCCTGTGCAAGAGAAGTAGCCTATAAGCTGAATTTGCCTGTCTCCTAGCTAATTTCGAGTAAAGAAGAGCAAAGAGCAAGCTAACAACTTTAATATAAATAATTATATACAGAACATTCACCAATATGCTGACTAAAGTCTATCTGTGGCATGAATCCACCATTCACAATGGAGGATTCACGTCACGTGTCGTGTTGCTGTTGTATTGTACCGCTCGACGGGCCTTAATTAAATTTCCCGAAATTGAGCAATATTAGCCACAATGTATCGTTAAGCCGCATAGTTACCCTGCTTTCCCCCATCCTCTTTCGTGCCAGCTACGTACAAAAGGATCAGATAAGTCAAAGAACATTCAACATAGTATCTGATCGAGTGTGCAGTACACCCACACGGTATTATGGAAAATACATGTATTAAAATAAATAAGTACATTCTTTAATGATTTAGTATTAGTATGTTATTTTCAGTGGCGTAACAATAGGGTGGCAGGGCTGGCAAAATGCCACGGGCCCCCAACCCAAGAGGGCCCCGGCCCAAGAAGCCGCGAGCACAAAAATATAGTAAAACGTGACGATTTTTACTGATAGGGCCCCATCAAAAGAATTTGCCGCGGGCCCCAGATGGTATAGTTACGCCACTGCTTATTTTCTTGTAAATTATTATTTATATTTTTATTACAATAATTGGCTGTTAAAATCAATTTCTGTGCATGGTAATCGTTATTATCTTCTTTAATGGATTATTTAATTCTGCTTTACATTATTTCGGAATGCACTTGAAATTCCTAGCATAATAAGCATTCAGCGCGACGTATCAATGTACACTGCGAGTGTACGCACCTTAGAAGTTGCCGACGCCGCTTTCTGCTCGAGACGGCGGCTTATTTGTGGCGGCATATCATTGCGTGCACTCTATTTGAACGGACGAACTATACAAGCTTGTATAAAATAAATTATACATCGCAGGGTTTCTTGCTGGCTTTTGTGGTGAGTGAGTGGGTGAGTGATTGAGTGAGCGAGCAAGTGGCATTTCGGCCCGCATTTCTATCCGCTATTGTAACTGGCGCGGGATAAACCCTTACAGATGTAGTGCATAATTAGTTTCCATCGTGTTTTATCGGAAAAGTTCGTATTTATCGTGCTCTCTCAATTAGCTTCAGCAGGCCCCCAATTCTTGGTGCATTCGAGATAATGTCAGAATCGTGATTAAACGTCAGTGCATACAGTCATTTGACACAACTGTATGAATCTGAACTTTAATCTCGAAATCGACATTATCTCGAATGTATCGAGAATTGGGGGGCCAGTACCCATTATACCATGCTGTCATTTTTTATTTTGACATTTGACACTAAATACTAAAGTTTCATATTAATGAATATAAACATGTCGCTCATTTAATACAATAATTAATTAACAATTCGGGTCCCATCGTCTTCCGATTGAGATCCGAGTTTTACCGATGGAAATATTATTCACTATATCTTCTATATTATTTACTATTCTGCTCCATACAACTCGCGCGCTAAATATAGTCATTTTACCGTCAACAGAGAAGAATAACTCAGCAGTGGGCGTATGAACAGCTTGCAACGGCAGTCTCAAAATGTCGCCCGGCTTCACTTCGCCCAAAAGGCGAACTTCGTTGCCGCTGAGAGTCATGTAGTACACGGACACGTTCGTCGACAAGTTGTTTGTCACCTGAGATATCGAAACAATTTTAACCTTTTGGCCGCCAAGCATGTCTAAGAAGTAACACGAATTTCAACTTTAAGTCAAGGTAATGAAGGACTTTTTTACCCTGTATACGCTGTCACGCTTAGTCGATAATGGCGGCCAAAAGATTAAGAACGAATTAGGGCCCAACTACACGTCGACTTTTGCCAGAGGTACAGTCGCGCGTTTTGTATTGCTGTCACTTTTTTTAGCGTGTAAGAAACGCGCCACTGCATCGTTACAAAAAGGTCGGCGTGATGTCTATTCGCATGGTAGGTGAAAAACATAAGTTATTTTAAACTTTAACTTTACTAAATATATTGAATTCAGAAGCCAAATTCACGCCGTCTGCCACGTGAGACCACTTATTCCCAAAATACCAGATATCAGCGGGTTGTTTTACACAATAGTTGTTTATGCAACGGTTGCATAATGATAAGCATTAAAATGCGAGTGCGGGTTTATGAAACGAGCCGACAGGCAGGCGACCCGCCGGACACAGCGCGCAACCCGCCGGACCCAGCGCCATACCACCCTTTCCGAGCAAGTGTGATGAAAAACTCATAACGTTACTAAAATTGATACTGTAATAATATTACAGTACAGAGTTTACATTACAGGTTGTAATAATAATAATAATAATAATAATAATAATAATAATAATAATGGCGGCGGCACCCTAGGCTAGGTTTTTATAGTGTCTGTATTTTTATAGTGATATTGTATTTTACTTTTTATACAAATATTATAAAACCTAGCTTAAGATTCAAGATAAATAAAGAGAATAATAATAATAATAATAAAACCATTTATTTCAGGCAATAGTAAAACCATTTATAACGCTGGTCGTTTCCTACGGTTTTTGAATACATTATGGAGGCTTTATGATATGGGGGTAGATAAACATTTTTATGGATCCAGAGTCTGAAAATAAATAAATAATTATAATTGTTTTTTTTTTTTTTGGTTTGGATCCATTTCGATAAAGTTTGTCTAAAAGAGTAAGTAAGGTGTTGACCTGCACGACGCTGCGCAGGTAGATGTGCAGCGCGGCGTCCTGCATGCGCACGTCGGAGATGAGCCCGCGCGCCTCGTGCAGGAAGGCGTGCGGCGCGTGGCGCTCGGCCGCCGCGCCGCGCGCGCGCCCCAGCGGGAAGTAGCGCTTGTCCGCGCGCTCCACCGGGATGTGCACCGCCTCCTCCAGCTCCACTATCTGCAATGGACACGGGAATAACTCCCTCGCTATAACCAGAGGCAGTATTGCATCTTCATACAAACGGCCGAAACGACGCGCTTCGAAATCTCGGTAAACATCGGTACACAACAGTCGCGAGCGCGCCGCGGTTGGGTACGAACGTGACAGTGTGATATGTTCCCATGAATTTATTTACGTTAATTATGGCACGAGAATTTTTGATATTTATGATATATTAAAAGCAAAATACATTTTTACAACACAAATACATTTATTATATACTGACTTACTATCACTTTTGAAACTAGAAATATTCTTATTTCTTTTTTTATATATTTTTTTTACATGTTTCTATAAGTAAAAAAATATATATTAAAACTTACAAGATTTGCAGTAATATTTCATGAAAAGATACTACGACAACACAATCACTCAGTACAATATTATGTGTACTGAGTGATTGTGATGTCAAATAAAGTTTTTCTGTCTTCTATGTATGTCTACAAACCTGCACATTGAGGTTGAGCGCCGGCGGCGCTTCATTAAGCTTCATCAGGTTGAGTCCGCCGCGTTTCAACTGTAACGGGACACTGGCGCCCGTTTCAAACACCACCTCCCTGCAACAACAGATGTGTAAACGGGGCTCGTAAATGGGCTAATTTTTCGGAAATTTATTGCTGCGATTCGGGCTATCCTCAATAGTTTACAATCATACTTTTTGTTCTTAGTAATGACGTAATCTTTATATATATAATTCTTCTGTGAGTGTGTATGTCACTGAACTTCTCTCAAACGACTGGACCGATTTTGATGAAATTTTTTGTGTGTGTTCAAGGGAATCTGGGAATGGTTTAGATTCACAATTTTGTCCGCTGGACAATGTTTTTTTAATTAATTTTTAATTTATTAGTAGTTGTTGATTTTGGAATGTTTTACACGGCGCTACCATCGCAGTGTCAAATTTTAAATAATATTCGAATTTTAATTTTAGTCTGTCCCGACAGTTAGCGCTGCGATCAAATTAAAAAAAAGTTTTGTTATCATTGTGTTATTGTAGACCATGTGCTGGATCAAATATTAAATTAAAAGGTACTGAGTGTTTTGAGAAGAGTTTTGAAGTGTGCCTAAAAAACTATACATTTTGCGAATTTAGTGCAGAATCGAAGTGAGTATATTTCTTATATTTTTTTTTATCAAATTTACACGTGCGTTAGTTAATAACTAACCTAACCTACAAATTTATTTGTGTACTATCGGCGTCATTAAAGATGCCTACCGTTGATTGATCGGAAAACCTGTTATCAATTAAGGAAGTAACAAAAATAAGTACGAAATCGCTTTTTGTATAGATGTTATAAAATCTCCGAGTTGTCTTACTTTCTGTTGAGCCGTGATCTCAAAGGATATATTATAGGAATGGATATAGGATAATAGTCTGTGAGTGACTGGGGACATAGTACAGACGACGCATGTGCCAGCAAAATATTATATTTGTTGCACTTCTTCCAAGTTATACAAGACCTTAAATGTATTCTGACTATTAATGTTCTGTGATAAATCGAATTCAGGCATGTTCATGACCGTTGTCCATTGCAGGCACTATGGGAATTTCCCATTGACGTATTATCTCTTTTTATTTTATTTTATATACATATATAATTCTACTGTACGTGTGTATGTCACTGAACTCCTCCTAAACGGCTGGATCGATTTGAATGTTTTTTTTTGTATGCGTTTGAGTGGCGCCTTGGATGGTTTAGATGCCCGATGATGATCAGCCCGGCAGATGGCGCTGCAGGACAACGTCTGACGGGTCCGCTAGTATGTATTATAATCTTTTTGGGGATAACCCGAATTGCAGCAATTAACTGCCGAAACGCTAACCCGTTTACGAGCCCATTCATGTTTCCTTTTTTTCCTTCATGAAGGACAGCAACAAAGATCGAAACTGAAGAAAAAGGGATAGCATCGCAGTTCATGCATGCGTGGATTAAAAATCACACATGGAAATAAGTGCTATAATAGTAAGTGTTATTTATTACATAGCATCACGCAAGAAATCCCTATTTGGGTGGGCAGAGCCACAAGACTACTTGTGGCCACGTTCGATTAATAAGTCCTAAGATGGTATGATGAGCCGTATGTTGACAGGTGATCAGCCCATCGCCCATACAGATAGTACACCGTGTTGGAGAGGACCCGTCCCTTATTTATTGCCTGTTTATTTTAACCTATTGAGCGCCAATGACGGATATATCCGGACCAATGGTTAAACGCCGACGAGTATACAGAGTAAAAGAGACCTACACGAATTGTACGTAAGGTTGAAATTCGCGTTACTCCTTAATGGGCTCGTAAATGGGCTAGTTTTTCGGCAATTTATTGCTGCAATTCGGGCTATCCCCAAAAGTTTACATTCGAACTTTTTGTTCCCATTAATATGTAATCTTTTAGGGGATAGCCCAAATTGCCGAAAAACTAGCCCCTTTACGAGCCCCTTTAGAAATGCCTGGCGTCTGATTGAAGGCCTTAATAATAAAATCAAAAACTGAAAGAAGGAAAAGGTTAAACAGATAAAAACTTGAGTCTCCATCTCGACACAGATTATGAATGGGTATAACTAATTTACTACATTACCTGTAACCCGACTGCGGCGTGCCAGCCGGCAGGAACACAGTGAAGTCATTATTATCCTCCAGCAACAATTTTGCCGTCAGTCCCGTACAGTTATGGAGGACGTACGGGGCTCCAGAGAATTCCTTTTTGGCACTCTGCAATTAAACATTGTGGCTTTTACCGTGACTTGTTGCTGTCTTGGAATCGGACTTGACGTATATGAAAAAAACGTTCCTTAGCGTTGAGGGTACCTCAGAAACAGAACAGTATGAGCTGTTTGTCATTTGATATATTCGAAACATTTACAAATGTCGTGAATAATCCTTTCCCATCGTGAAAACTGAACACCGAGTGCTGCCGACGTGTCTATGAATTATTTTATTAATAAGCGTCATGTTTGTATTAAATAAATAGGGTACTTTATTTATCAGTGACAAATATCAAACCACGAGTTTGAAGTATATCATACTGAGATGTTATAACCACCACGATCAAATTGCATGGAAAATGTAATGTTCGTCGAGAAATTCCACTGGCCTCCGAAACTCATTTTTGGACTTTGCAGAAATAATCAGCATTGATGCTACTTTTAAATTTATCATTTTCATTTTAAGAAATATAAAGAAATGTTTAACAGATTTTCACAGGCTTGACGATCTAAACGTGTCTTAATGATTTCGGCATTACTTAATTTAAAATAATAAAAATCTTAACTTAGGTATTAACCACTCTATATCGATTATTAATCTCGCGATGCGAGCTTCCCCTACGCTGTCTTGATGGGTACTGAGGCTGAATGAAGTAGCATGACAAATATGAACGTATCCAAGAAAATACGGTATGAAAGGTTTATTCACTACATCTGTACAAACGTTAAGGGCAAAAACCGACTCGTGACTACAATGACCAACTTTAAAAAGACTACAACGCGCTCTTGTAAGCGACGAGTGTAGTGAATTCAGGCATGTGAAGGAGCCCGTACTAGCAAAATAAATATTTCCATTTTTCCTTATCATTGGGTAATTATAGCGTGTTAGAATCAAACCTCAACTATTGCCAAAGCCTATACAAAGTTCAAATAATAAACATCCTTTCGAAGCCTAAATGAAAATTTTAATTCTAAATTCTCACGTACTGCACTTTGAAACTCACTTTTTCAATTTTCTTCGACGTGGTGGCTGTCCCGGATTGGTCGCTGGAATCAGCGATGGCCGCCGAGAACGAGTTTCCAAGCATGGTGAGCACCTACGAAAAATTGTTATTTTGATGCAAATATTCAAAGTCCGTCAATCATTTACGAGCTTCGGCTAGCGTCTGTCGGGACAAATAAGGTTGAGGGTTCCTTGTGTGCGTAAGTATATCAAATGATATATTTAAATTACTAAAAAGTATTAATTTACTCTTCGTAAGAGCTTAAGAGGGCTATCAAAGAATCGCGTTCTGAGAGATTAGGTATATTAAACGACGGCCACTCGTCGCCCTCGTCCAATGTACAAAGAGCGCTAACGGCCATTTAAGATGTATGGCCGTCAGCGCTCTTTTTATATTGGGAACTATCGTTTCGCGGGACACAGGTCCGCGCGACGATTTCCAGTGACTCGCTGCTGGGTACAATTAAAATCACTTAACGATTCGACTTTTCTCGACTATTATCGGCTAAAGCCGGAGACGAAAATGACACGAGTTACAATGCTGCGATTTCTTTTAGGTAGCATTCAACTTAAAGTATCGTAAACGCAATGTATATCACCTGCCATGATGACATTACTTACCAGTAGACGTAAGAAGTTTACAGAAGCGATATTGACATGCATTATTTATTGATGTATATAAATGAACCTATCATATAAAAAAAAAACCCGATTCTTTATTAATCAATAGTTACTGTATTACGTAAGGTAACAAACAGTACGATATTTGTCATGGGTGTCATGCTGTAAAAAAATAGTAACTAATAATTTTTCTCATTTCAATATAAAGATTGTTATTGTTAGATGTTTAGAGTTATTTGGAGGTTTTGTTGCCAATATCCTTCTGTTGTATTGTGTTTAAAAAGATAACGGGTAATATATTTAAAGTTCGTATCTGTAATTTGATATACTCTATGTGAAAAACGAGGGATACCGACAATAACGAGGATGGCCGAATGGTGAACTTATTTTAATAGTACTGTATGTTCTGTTTTACCTCCATGCCGGTCCTCGTGATGGTGATCTCGAGCGGGTCCCGGCTGGAGATGGTGATGGTCTTGTTGGCCTGTCGGAGCGCCACGGCTTTTGCATTGGCTGCTTCGTCCGTCAAGTCGATTGAGCTCTGCTCGGGAGTGTGCACCACTACCTGATAAACAAAATGTTTTTGGTACATAAATACACATACATACATACATACATACATACATAGCATCACGCCCGAAATCCCTAATGGGGTGGGCAGAGCCACAAGACTACTTGTGGCCACGTTTGATTAATTAGTCCTAAGATGGTATGATGAACCGTATGGTGACAGGTGATCAGCCCATCGCCCATACAGATAGTCTGCCATGTTGGAGAGGACCCGTCCCTTAGTCGACTTTTACGACATGCCAGGATGATAAGCATCTGCACGCATTCTATGCTATTTCTTCAATCCCAGTGCAGCAGAGGAGGAGGAGGAAGAGGAGGAGTGGTACATAAATGTGAAAACAAAATCGCGGAGAACTCAAAATAAAGCTTTCCACACACCATGAGGCTCGTTTCCAAGACTTACTTTGAGCTCTTTTTTTTTTAAGGCTCGCCTAGATTCTTGACGCCTAGAAGGCTAGATGCCTATCAAGCTCTTTAGCTCCCAAGCCTGAACTATTCAAGAGCCTCGATTTTCGGAGCTAGTAACATTATTAGTGGCGCATCCTGCCTACAAGCCGATTCCTGAATGTTTTACAAAACTAGAAAGCTACGGCTAGCTGTCAGCGAAGTCCAAGTTACTCTAACTAAATGTCAGAGTCGCACGTACGGTTCTAATTCCTCCGGCTTCCCTTAGGAAATATTTGACGCTTCGCCACTGAACATTATTGTAAATAAACACAAAAATAATTTTCCGAGCATGTTTTGTAATCAAGAAAATGTATTACCTCCATCTTGAGCTCCCAAGGCACGTGTTTGTAGGTGGAGTCTTTAAGTATTTCCACGGGCTCGATCAGCGGCTCCCACATAGCGCGCCCAATATTGTAGTATGAAACTTGCATCGCCAAAATGGACTCCACGTAGAACTAGACAATCAAAAATATCATAAACAGCATTCAAAAATGTCTGTAATGGATACATTCTGACACAATGTGAAACCCCAAGCTAATATACTTTACTCATAATAAATGTGCAAAAGTATTTGTTTGTTCCTGTTTGACGTCAAAACTGAGAAACTGATAGATGTAATTTTTTGCAGCGCGATAATTGGTGGGCTAGTGGTTTATATTTAGCCTTATAGACTCTACATAGCCGGGCGACCCTCGCTGCCTACATTAGACTCAAAAACTATAAGCAGCGGGTAGGCAAGCAAGGTGCACGCATAACCTTGAATGCACCAATCACAGCGCTCAAAAAACCTCCCGCGCCCCGCAAGTTTGACAGCTTTAAAAGGAGGTAAGCTTTTAAAGCTAGTAGCTAGGGAGCTGGGTGCCAAAATTTATATATGATTGGTTCGCTTGGCAGACCTGATTTGTTCGATTAATGACAATGTACTCGTAAAGAACCACAGAAAAATAGTCTGCCACCACGGTAGCGCTGCGTTTTCAATTGACAGAGTTTTAAAATTAAAAAAAAAGAACGGTGTGCTTAATCATTTGTTCGTTTCTGCCTCTTGGACTGATGGTCAGCATCATCCTCCTTCGATGTCCATCCTCCGATGAACATCGAAGAGGCAGACGTGCAGGGCCCAGTTTTATACCGGGACGCAGTTGCAATAATGTAAATGAAACAAGCTATACTAAATCATTTGTTCGTCGTTCTCGTTGCGTCCATTCGATTCATTAGGACTCCCAGAATAGAAAAAAAAAGTTGGCAGACGTCTAAGTCGCTGATTATTTTATGTACTATTTTTTTTTATTCTTGAATGCAGGGACATCAGTCATTCATTTACTAGACCAAATCGATTGTAGTGTATTGTATTGTATTTATTTATTTATTGGTCAGATATAAAAGTTACATTTACAAGTCAGTTATTCTTATTAATTAATTAATTACTTTACGTAACATATTAAGCATTGTAAGATTTGTATTGACATAAACTTTCATCCCTATCAATATGAAAGACGAACAAATCATATACCAAAATGGTACCCAGCTCAACTATAGGATATACAGTCTGTAGACCGGAAAAATAACCAGCTCTCTTCGGAATAACCACATGCAAATTCGCATAAAAAGTAGTATGAAATAACTTCATCGCTAACATTAAAACAACCGTAATACTTACATCAGAACTCCAGTCCCTAACCTGCCCACTGAGTGCAGCTTGCATGACCAGCACAGGTATAGTTTCAGTACCAATCTCCATTTCCAATGAAAGAATAATGGATGGGCTTGACAGCATGCATATTTCATTCAGTGGAGTTTTATTGGGCGTTATTTCCAAAGAATCATCAATGGTCATAGCATCTTCACCCAGTTCTGTAATGTAGAAATGTTCCGTATAATCATATAATTTAAAAAATAAAAAACCGACTTTAAGTAGCCTTTGAAAAATACGTTTTTTTTCACATTTTAGTTATCATCATGTGAATTAACGACACACATTTACTACATCAAGTAACAATAGCATAATGCCAATTGCTCATCGCCATTTACCAACTACTACTACCCAAGGTGCAAGGATATCAATCGTTGAGGAGTTCTCCTGGTTCTTCACAACCGGTCATATTTGACCACATGGATTTTCATGAACATAAGTTGCTTCCGAACCTTATACAGCAATTTTATCGCCACCCGTAGGATACTTATCATTTAGGAGTTCCGGTGATCATCTATGATCTTCATCAACAGTTCCACTTCACCAAATAATGCTTTTGGAACGTAACTGCTTGAGTTATTACAGAAAATACAAAAATTGCTATATGCGTGCCTATAATATTTGAAGAGTTCTAACGATTCCTCATAGATTCTCTCATCACACCTCGACTTTGACTACAACGGGACCAAACAGGAGGTATAATATCCTACCGATTAAAAAAGAATTTTCCAAATCGGTAAATTAAATGACGGAATTGTCAAGTAAAAAATAAATAACATTGCGCGTGATTATGGACAATGGTGCAACATTATTACAATGACTTACCCGTCTTCAAGTACCAGTAGGCGTTCGGACTGAACTTCTCCATACTCCATAAGTTGTTGTAATAGATTGCTTTGTGTATTAGCTCCGTGCTGTCTTCCTCTGTGCTCGTTATTGTCGCCATCACCCGGTTAAGTAGGGAGATTATATCTGTAAATAATATATTTAGTAAAAATCACCACATTCTCTATTTACGATGAACCAGCACGTCTAGCGCGACCTGCCCGTGAGTCATATGTCGCTCAACGCATCCCTTACATATTTGACTAGTTTAACAGAGACGCACTGAGTAAATCGGTGACAGCAACACGGACGTGTAACGTAAATATATGATTTTTTAACATGGGGCGCGAACAATTGCGCTCGTACCGTGCTCTTAAATCATTAGGCTGCCGAGTCATCTACCTTACGCAACGAAATTAGTCAACCGCTGAAGCTTATGGCCGATTATCATTAGTGTGTGACGTCTGAACTTATCATCACACCCCTTTGAGGTTCAATACCCGCTTTATTACATCAGTTGGGAATATTCGAAAGTAAAACGATGGCCGGATAGGCCGGATACCGCGGGCTATCCGGCCATCGTTATACTATCCGGCTGTATACCGGAAAGTAAAAGTTTGGATCAGGAATAGGATAAAATAAATAAAAAGCCATCAACAATAAACGATGCAACGACAGTTAATAAATTAAAGCTTAGATTCTTTTTATTTGAACATAAAACTTCATTGAACATCACGTTCGAATATTCCCAACTGATGTAATAGAGCGGGTATTGAACCTCAAAAGGTCTCGCCGCGCACGTACAATTCGTAACAAATTGAAACTTGCTCGCCACACGGAGGCCGCGCAAACTAACACGAGACTAGAGATAACTCATGTGCAGCAGGAAATCCGGTTGCCGGATATCCGGCTATTCGGCCAACGGACATGCCGGTTATCCGGTATCCGGCCAAACCACTATCCGTTGCATCTCTAGTATAGTGATTACCGGGCGACACGGTGATCTTGATGTCGGATATGGCGACGTCGACGTGCATGCCGCTGCCGGGCGGCTGCGACAGCGCCAGCGTCAGGTGCGCGGGCGCCAGCACGTAGCGCGGCGTCCTCTCCGCGCTGCCCAGTGTGCGGATCACCATCTGCAGACCGCAGATGCCTCCGTCGGCCACCATGTGCTCCTCCGTCTGACGCAGCTTGAAGCGGGCTTCCATCTAGCGATGAACGATTGCAAAATATTAACGAACCGCTGCCTCAAAAATAAACCTAAGTAACAAAGCAGATACACTGGCTATAGCAGTCAGTGTGACATCATTGGGAGTCTTTGTTCTTCACCTCTGCCATTTTGGTATATGATTTGTTCGTCTTTCATATTGATAGGGATGAAAGTTTATGACAATACAAATTGATTTGGTCCGTGGAAGTCGTATGTCCCTGCGTTTTTGAGTTACAGCGCTTCAAAAATGTAAAAAAAAGGTCCAATATTATTTGTTCGCTTCTGACTCTTGGACCGATTGGTCAGAATCATCCTCAAAACGATGAACATCGAACAGGCGGACGTGCAGGGCTGTTTCATCACGGGACGTAGTTGCAAAAACATAAAAAAAAAGCTATACTAAATCATTTGTTCGTCGTTCTCGTTGCATCTATTCGATTCATTAGGACTTCCAGGATAGAAAAAAAAGTTACCAGACGTCTAGGTCGCTGATTTTTTATGTACGATTTTTTAAAGGATTTTTTTTTTTCAGAACAGAGCAAAAATTAGGAGACAGAAGTTTAGAAGACAGAACAAAATTTAGGTCTATACGATTTGATTTTTTCACTATAATCAATAAGTTCAGTTTTATGGTGGCTTTATGGTAGTTTCAATTTCACATACAAGACTAATGTCAGCATTATTTGACTTTCTAGATCTTTAATCAAAATTCAAAAAACGTATAGACCTAGATTTTGTTCTGACTGACACCTATCAACGACCTATCAAAAATTGGTCAAAATCGGTTAACATTTAAGGGGTGAAAATCGTTATCACCTTTTGTATGAAATGGTGATTTTTGCCTTTGGTTCACAGTCCTCTTAACAACGATTTTTTTGTTGAGCATAAGTTTAAATCTGTGATATTATCTTCTATTAATTTGTTAGTCGACTAAGGGACGGGTCCTTTCCAACATGGTGGACTATCTGTATGGGCGATGGGCTGGTCACCTGTCACCATACGGTTCATCATACCATCTTAGGACTAATTAATCGAACGTGGCCACAAATAGTCTTGTGGCTCTGTCCACCCCATTAGGGATTTCGGGCGTGATGCTATGTATGTATGTATTAATTTGTATCATATAACGTAAAGGGCAATTTTAATCTACATTAAATGTCCAAGGTAACTGACGTACTTTACTGGTCAGGGATAAATAAGTATATTGGTCAAATGGCCGAATTCTGAAACGCCACTTAAGCATTTGATTAGATTTTAACCTTTTGACCGCCACAGTCGGCTGCAGTCATCAGCGGATACAGGGTAAAAAAGTCCTTCAATACCTTGACTCAAAGTTGAAATTCGTGTTACTTCTCAGACATGCTTGCCGGCCAAAAGGTTAAATAGTTAAATGTCCCTCAGCTAGTTGTCAACCTATACATAAACGTCACTATAATTAAAGATAAATTTGAGTAGCCTTTCTGAATTCGGCCAAAAATCTCTCATTCAAACTTTAAAAAAAAAGTATATACATGGTTACTATGAATCAACTTTAGGTGATAGATACATGCCATTGCGGACTTCTGGCGCCTCATTCGGGAACGCTAAGTGATACTGTAGCGACTCGTAAGCCAGATTTCTCATCTCGCTCTTACGCATTACGCGTCGTGCGGAAGAGTGGGATGAGAAATCTGGATTATGAGTCGCTACAGAATCACTTAGCGTTCCCGAATGAGGCGCCTGTTCTCTTCTCATGTCACTCGAGATCAAATGTTGTGCAGTTTATATTAAAAAAACATACTGAATTGACGTTTCGTATCAATAACTGTTTTAATATCTATGGATACTAGAATAGAGACCCACTTGAGTTTTGACAGCTGTTCCAAATTTAATCTCATTTCTATACTAAAAACGATACGGGAATAACATTGCAGCACTCGTTTTACCTAATTGGTTGTCAAAATGGTGGTCATTTCCTACGGTTTTTGATTACACTATGGAGGTTTTATGATATGGGTGTAGATAAAAGTAATTTAGAAATTAAACGTCTACGGATTTAAATATTAATAACCATTAACCAACAAGAAAAATACTTACATTAAGCACCAAAGCATTGCATTCCTTCTGTTCGAGTGACTCCACTAGAATGATGTCGGGCTCCTCAATCTTGATGTTAACAGTCATCATTGACAATTTCTTTTCTTGTGCGGAAGGCTCTGAGGATCTCCTTTTCTAGAGAAACATAAGAAAACTTGAGTAAACATTGGGGCCAATTTGAAAGTGTTCGCTAAATTTAAAAGCCGCTACACTTGAAATAAGAAACGTCAAACTCGATTTTTCGAGTAATAAATAGATACAGCGTCGGTGACGTCACGCCGTGCCGCTTAAACTTCACTAGTAGCCATCATGAATCGTGACACACGCACACATGCGCGTCAGCGGCCAGTTTTGGCCCAAATTAAGTAGTGGTTGTTGTTGTGTGCTGTCATTTATTGTCTCGTCCCTCCTTAGTGCACCTTTAGGATACTCGAGGAATGTCTCCTCCAAATTTCAAACCTCTAGGACCACCCGATAAGGTTGTGCGTTGGCTATAAGTGAGTCACGGTACTGTTTTATATGTATAGATAGGTATATTGCGTTCGCGTATGAAGCGTCTGAAATACATCACAGTCCCATTCCTGCGGCTCAGACGTCATTCTTTAAAGCTCCAGAACAGAGAAACTAACTCGCAAAATTGATATTTTCATTCTAATTTAGTTTTCATATCTTTTCATGTACGGGTATCATTAGAATATTAAAAAAAGTGTGTGTGTGTGTGTCAGCTCCGACGCACGACAGGAGTTTACTCCTTACGAACGATTATAGATAAACCACTACCTACCCATCATACCATGCTGTCAATTTTCATTTTGACATTTAACAGTAAATAATAAAGTTTCATATTAATAAATATAAACATGTCACTCATTGAATACAATAATTAATTGTCACTTCGGGTCCCGTCGTCTCCCGATTGAGATCCGAGTTTTACCGATGGAAACATATTATTCCCTATATCTGTATACAATGCGAAGCGACCGACGCATCTTCGGCTAACATCGTGTGACTTCGTGTGACTCTGTCGTGTGACAGTGTGACATCGTAGTTTGATGTTACTGCCCATAATATTTCATACCCCGGGCTTATATGAAAATTCTTAAGGAGTAAACTCTCAAATGTTCAGTCTATCCCAAGCAATACCTACCATCGTTTCAGATCTGGTAGTGAGCGTACGTTGAAGCTGCGCCTCCTGCAGCGAGCTCCTCGCGCCGGCGTCCTCCGCGGCGGGCGCGGCCTGCACCGTCGTCATGAACTCCTTCAGTTTGTTCATGAAGTCCATTGCCAGGATCAGGTTGAAGCTAAAAATCCTTATGTCAACTGGAAAATTAGGTTTGGTTAATGTGAAGGACCGCGGGTCCTAAAGCCATTGTTCTAAGGTAGTGGTTCCCAACGGAGGCGGTACCACCCACCAGTGGGCGCTGAAGCCTTTCATGGGTGCGGTAGAAGGTCCAGACGCAAATGGGGGGCTTAAGGCTACCAGAACAATTTATGTTACAAATATTTATAATCGCATTCCACGCAGAATTTAAACATTAGGTACTACTTTTGTGACGAGTGTTTTCAAGTTAGCACGCTCATAAAGCGAGTCGACGTACCTACCCTCGCCCAGCAATGGCGACTCCCGGAATTTTCTTTTTAACCGACTTCAAAAAAGGAGGAGTTTATCTATTCGACCCGTATATTATTTCGTGTCTATTTGATATGCGCGAGAATGTTCACTACTTTGTCGCAGAACGCTCATAAAATGTAACGTCACTTGAAGCATTCTAAAAAACTTTTATATTACGCGGCGGGCGGGGGCGTTGTATTTTTTCTGGTGCAAAGGGGGCGGTGGACTAAAAAAGGTTGGGACCCACTGTTCTAAGACATCAAATCAACCGCTGTGTTAACTATTAGTAGAGTAGCTGCTACAGATAATTTACAAACACACAAGGAACTCTATTTGCAGCAGGTACACCTTCAAGCGAAAGCTTGAAGGTCATTTGTTGACGCTCCAGAAACAATAATTTTATTCCAGCACTTTAAGTTTTACAACTTGTTAACTTTTCCTATTTTTCTATCTGTTTTTTAACATTTTACGCTTAATGCTGCTGTAACAAGTAATTTAGTATTGATTATTCTGAACACATTGCCACAATATTAGCTATATATGTATGATCGATCCATCTTAGTAGTAGTAGATAAATAATTATTAGCATGTAGTGTATTTGTATAGCGCTCCGTGAGTCACAGACGGTGCTGGCTGAAAATCAGCGCTGCAGGTGTCTTACACCTCAGCATTATGCTGAGCCAGTGTCCCATTCACTGCCGCGAGGACACACACACCACCATTTTGTTTTGTATTGTTTTTAATTTATATTTATGTTACTCTGTGTGTCTTCTATGTTAGTGAATAAATGTTTCTTTCTTTCTTATTTGGCTCCGCATAGACCACTAAAACAACTCACTAAATGTGTCCATATTCTTCACGGTGTAAGTGATATCGATCATGCTCCGAATCTTGTCGGTGCCCTCCATGAAGTTCGAAGAATTGTCGGCGTTACTCGAGTTGCTACGACGCTCCAAATACCTAAACAGAAACATTTTAGGTCTTAAACAGAGTAAAATAAAATTAATCGTTGTGATCACCGAGTGTTATTCGGACCGCACCCTCACACAGACGGCTTTTTTGACGTTTACGACCGGGTTAAGCAAGTTGACGTCACACGCGACAAATGACAGTAAGATAGCCTTTTAGTGGCATGTTCAAAGATGAAAATGATTATTAGTGCTTTTTCCTTGAAAATGTGAAAAATTCATTACCAAATTCTTTTCCAATCCAGCAGGCTTTTTTTTGCAGTTTCGGAGAGGAGAAGCCCTACCCTTTATTCCCGGGTGTCATCAGGATCTTGTTTACCGGCGTATAGCAAAGTTAGGTCTTTAGATGTTCTCACTTCACCGAATTCATTCCTTCGCACTTCACTTAAGTAGAGTATTTTGCAGGTGGTATCTAAGCATCTCTACTTCCGTTATTTATTATAATATTTTTACATTATCTAAAATGAAACAACTATAGGCGTCTTCTTCTAACGTACGAAGTTAGAGTAAGACAGCTATGGTCACCGGTTATAAATTGCCGTGAAAAGTTGCTCGTGTACTGCGCGCACAAGTTGCTCTGCGTGCACAAGTTGCGCAAATGATAGCGAGGCAAAACGCGCCTATAGACGCACATATAGGCGCGACATCATAAAGCCGCTGAGAGGCCGCTGAATCCACCACGCCGCAGACAGGCTACGTGGACCGAAACGCCATGATAGGCAATGACGAAAGCCAAGATGGCTAGAAGCCGCCAATAAAAGGGCTCGGCCCTGATAGGTCCCCCGCACACCCCTGAGATGATTCACAAACTCGTTTACCAGTACCTTAACAGCGAACATAAGCGGCTCGGTATAGGGTACCTGGTGAGCTTGGCGCCGCGCGCGGGGCGCGTGTCGTCCAGCGTGCAGTCCACCAGCAGCAGCGACGTGTTCATGGAGCCGTCCGAGTGCATGCGCCCCTTCGCCGACAGCAGCGTCATGCAGAACCGCGCCAGCTCCACGTCGGGCGCGAACAGTTCATCACTTACTCCACTCTGAGACGATTAAAAAAAAATTGTTTCACATTTGATTCATCAGATAACGAATTATTTTGGTGACGATGGTCATTTATCGCATACAAAACGCGTCAAATATAACAGTTTGTAAACTCAACGATTCTTTTTCTGAATAAGCTAGTTTCCTAAAAAATTCTAATTAGTCCGTCATTTACATTGTAAAAAAATATTGAACACATACTAGTATTTTTTCTATTGTCAAGTCAACAAAAAATTACGAAGATGTCGTGCGTTGAAGTTCCGCGTGACGTCACGACTTAGTAAAGTTTTTACCATTAAGTGACGTCATTAGCTTTCCCACTTCCGAACTTTGATGCGCGTTATCTTTGTCAATTTTGATTGAATTGATAAAGCAAAAAATATGTGTTCAATATTTTTTGATAACTGACGGACTAATTAGAATTACAATTTTTTTACCCAGGAAACATCCCTATTTAGGTACCGGTTACGCTTTCATTTCATCATTATGTCCTTAAAGACTCAGCCAAAAGCAGCACTCATTTGCTTTAGAGCAATAAAGTTACATACAAAACGTATTATTGCAAAGCATGTTTAATTTTTCAATTTGGTTCATTGATCTACCAGCCACCACACAACCAGCCACCCATTCACAGTCCGACAGGACAGCTCTGACTACTTTTCTGTGGACTGTCAATGTATTAGCCGGACAGTCCACATGTCAGCGGCGATATCGAACTGTGATTGACCCGTCTAAAATGTTAGAGATAAAGTACTGGCGAAAAGATATTACAGGGTACTAAAAGATTTAAAAAAATATTGGCGGAAATATGAAAATGAATCGAACAGATAAAAGTTTTCTGTGAACATTTTCGGATGTTCCACTTTACCTCCTCTGAACCACTAGACCGATTGTAATCGGTTTTTTACCGATTTTAATAAATGGGGTATCATAATATATGCTTCCGGGCGAACGAGAGATTGTCATATGCTATATAGAAATTCTAGAAGTGTGTCATACCAGGAGCAAAAATACTTTTTTCGTCGCTAGTCGGGTTTTAGTTTAAAAGTTTAATTTAACCTTTTTTTACCGGCTTTTTGGAGTATTTGAATGAAAAGCAGATTATGCACCTCGCGTCCAGTGATATTATTTTTGCGCTCGTGTTTTTGGAGCCCTCTCCTACGCTCAGGCTCCAAACTAACACTCGGCCCAATAATGAATCACTTTCTGCTTGGTGCAACAATTTACTGTATTTAAATCATAACGCACAAACCAAACCAATGTCAGCTGTTTAACCTTTTGAACGCCATGGATAACGGCGAAAAAGCGTGCAACGAGCGCTCGACGACGGCTGTAGCCGACGCAAATGTATGGAAAACGGCATATCGTGGCGTCAGGGGGTAAGGAAAACAGCTGAGAGCCACAGCCGACTGGGGCGGTCAAAGGGTTAAATGGAGCGCTCAAAGTTGAAAGGCCCACGGAAATAAATAAGACTTAATGATTTATAATTAATATTGGTTCCGAAAAAAAAAACATTGAACTCTCATTGTTATTTCCCTGAAAAATGCGTTTAACCTTTTACCCGCCAAGCATGTCTGAGAAGTAACACGAATTTCAGCTTTAAGTCAAAGTGATGAAGGACTTTTTTACCCTGTGTCCGCTGACGGCTGCAGCCGACTGTGGCAGTCAAAAGGTTAACATAATACTCACACTGAACGTGTTCATAAGATCGATGACCAAGCTTTCCATAGTGAATGAGAACTTAATCGTAGTCCTTGGCAATGCTTCTTCCTTGCTGACAACCGATTGGCCTGAAGGCCTGGCTGCTTGCTGCTTGCTCGTACTACGAGCGACCGGCTTCGACGGCACTTTAGTAACAGTCTCCTGAGGTTTAACTTCTACTTCTTTCTGCCCCTCTTGAAGGTTTTGGTTCAAAATATTCATTATACTCTGATAGTCGCTTTGGCCAATACATATCTGAAAATATCATATACTTTTTTAGGTTCCGATTAATACCGAAGAAAAACTTATTCCTCTACCGATTGATACAATGTTTCAAACATTGAAAGCATGTCCTATGCTATCTGTGTTAATGTGGTTTTACTGTGAAAATAATAAATTGAAATGTAGTATTATGTAATTAAATAGGTAATAGATTAATAATTATATTGTATAAGAATTTATTTAATAATACATAATGGAGAATTATACATCAGTAATAATAATATAATATAACTAGCGGACCCAGCAGACGTCGTCCTGCCCGGTGAGTCACCCTTATCATTTAGGGGTATGAAAAATAGATGTTGGCCGATTCTCAGACCTACTCAATATGCTCACAAAATTTCATGAGAATCGGTCAAGCCGTTTCGGAGGAGTACGGGAACGAACATTGTGACACGAGAATTTTATATATAAGATGTAAAAATGTGCACGTAAGGTTCAACTGTTAGTGCTGATTTTGTAATAAAATAAAGTAAATAAATATGTTGTTACACTCTTTCCAATCTACGTGCTAATTAATATGTTTCTTATTTATATGGGGGGGACAGCGCGTACGCAGTCCCCACTACCAAAAATTACGCGTTCGAGTTATCCACATTAGGGATAATCGCAAGGGTCAACCCACCCGCAGTGCAATGGGTGAGTCTCGCCCTGGGGGAACCGCCTGTCTGATCACGGTATCCCCTACGCCAGGTAAGTATGATTTAGCTTTGAAATCACAGAGTAGTCATGTTCTCAGGAAAAATCTTAATAGCGCGATTTAGGAATCGAGCCGGGCGTCGCAGCGACATCTAGCGGGAAATGTTGAAACTATCAACTCAATGTTGATAGCAAGACTGCTAACGTATCCAAAAAAATACGTATATAAATGAAATTGCTATAAAATTGATCTATTTCAGGATTGAATTAATATAGGATACAACACAAGAAATAAAATGAGAAGATTAGGAAGATGGGTTTTTATGTTAAATCCCGTCTTCCTAATCTGAAGAAGCGCGCTCTTCCAAAATAGTGAAGAGTTTATTTGTTCTGGATTTTTATATAATAACTAGCGGCCCTGCCACAACTTCGACCGCGGTGATTTTGATAACTTTGAAGCCCCTTTTTAACCTTTCAGTGTTTTATTTCGAAAAAATTTGTTCCCTTTCATAATTTCCTTTTCAAAATGATTTTAAACTACTGATGACTGTGACATAATATCTGCCTTTTTAAAAACTCTATAAACGTATTCAGATAATAAAAAATATTATTATTATTATAATATTGAAGTTTCGTTGATATGTACGTGAGTCAGTGGTTTCGCGTATATATATTAGGACTAGCTGTGCCCGCGACTTTGTTCGCGTGGGTTTTTTTTTTAATTTGTTGCTATTTACAAAAATACAGTTTAAAAATGTACAAAATATCGCCAAACTACAGAGCAGTTTGTTGGCGATTTATTACACTTCTTCATTTGACTTGAGATCATATTTCATACAAACAACAATACGTCACATCGCTGATACCCTTTGGGATGGTAATATTATATATGATATTATAAATGCCATCATGTAAGTCAAAATACCATTAACGTTCTCTAAGGTTTCATTTCAATCCATTTAGCCGCTTCGGAGGCTTTTCGAAACAAACATTCAGACAGACGGCCAAAAAATCTATAAAACGTAATTTGGGCATAGGCATTAGCATTTTCCACTTAGATAAATGTATTAATTTGGAAATCACAGAAAGACAGTTAAATTTATTTATTGTCAACTTACCGCAACAGTTTTAATTCGACCCGACACGTCCAGATCCGGCAACTTGTCGCACCAAGTCGACAGGCTGCGTGTCACCAACAGCGTGAAGCTGGTGGGACGTAGCAGTTTGCGTTCTTCGTTATTCTTTATCAGGTTATCCTCCAAATGTACGCTGGACAGCTTCATGTCTTCGAGTTCTAGCGTCAACTCGTCTAACGTCACCTTGTTTTGGACATCCTAGTAAAAATATTACATTAGTGGATACGTTAAGTATAGTAGTAATTATTTTTCTTGTCCCGATCGCATTAGTTACTTATCTGGCAAACAAAGCCATTGTCTTTCATTGTGAAGTGTAACCGCAAAACGTTACTTTGAAATAGAAGGTCGTAACTGCAAACACTATTTCACACAAACGGCGTCTTTATGTCTAACAAGGGGACGGCACGACCTTGGGGAAACGGATTTGGATGAAATTTCGTGTAGTGGTAGTATACCATGTGGGTACTAACACTGTAAAATATTTCCGTCCAATGCCCAGTAGGAGCTGAGGAAAAAGCATACAAAGTTCAGCCCGTACTTTATCTATTAGTTACATTTTATTCCGGTCGAGCGTACCGTGGCGCAAGCGGTAATGCTCTAGACTCGTACTCCCGCCTGTGCTGGTTCGAGTCTAGCTCGTGGACTTTGTTTTTCTTGATATTTTTTTATTTTTTTATTATATAAACTATATAAATAATTTATTAAATAAACTATATAAATTATCTACTATACAAAAATAAGTCGGGTTTTCCTTCCTGACGCTATAACTCCAGAACGCACGAACCGATTTCCACGGTTTTGCATTCGTTGGAAAGGTATCGGGCTCCGTGAGGTTTATAGCAAAGAAAATTCAGGAAAAATATCAACAGAAAAGCGGGAAAATCTTTTTTCACATACAGCGCCATCTCTGATACATAGCTACACCAAACGAAATGTTACATAAAACGAAACCATCTGGTGGCGAAACGGAGTTCGCCGGGTTTGCTAGTTTATCATATAAATATGTATAATTTAAAAATTATAAGTCGGTACAAAATAAAATGCGTGCAAATCTTTTAAATTTGTTACTACAATTATAAATACAGTATTCTATAATTAATTGTTTTTAACAGGCAGGTGTACATGACCCTGAATGATAATTGCGATAGAAACATTCAAAACGAAAATTCTTTCTGCACCAAGAACAACAAATAAATGCTGTTTTTTTACAATTACAATGTGTTTGCAAACGCAAAAACAAGCTTCATTTACATTTGTGATTTTTTGTTTGTATCACTGACTGATCTTTGTTTACGTTTTTCTCAGCTCCTACTGGGCATTGGACGGAAATATTTTACAGTGGTAATACCCACATGGTATACTACCACTACACGAAATTTCATCCAAATCCGTTTCCCCAAGGTCGTGCCGTCCCCTTGTAAGTTAAGAAGGTTCACATTAAAACACAGGGCCTGTCAGGTGTTGAACATTTTGTATTTAAAACAGCAGTAAAGTACACATGGAAGCGTTTTAAATGCAAAATGTTCAACACCTGACATGCTCTGTATTTAAATGAAAGACAATGGCTTTGTTTGCCAGATAAGTAGCTAATGCGATCGGGACAAGAAAAAGAATTCCTACTGTAAACCATTGCACGGACATAGCTATAGCTTTGACATGGGGGGTTCGTTCTCGTTGTCACTACAACAAAGCGGTGGCGCGTGCAACGTTCGCAGACACAAAGGATGGATATGAATGGGGGGTCCGGGCCCCCCCAAACCCCGCCTTATGTACGTGCGTGAATCATTGACAAACAACGTAGTACAATAACAATCTGCTATAGTATCTTCCGAGAAAAGTGGTCACGGGTCACACTAATAGCAGTTTCATGTAAATGTTATAATATAGTGGCAGCATTACGGCGAAGCAAGCAAGTGTCACTGGCCGAAGACACAAGGGCTTGTACTCGACATTGCCTAAACGATATCGCAAATTATTATGCTACCATATGGTAGCTCTTATTAATTTGACAGCAAAGGCGGCCGCATTGTAAAACCATCGCTTAGGCAATGTCGAATAGAGGTCCTGTTTTATTGTATCATGTTCATTATATTTTTCGGCATAAGCCCGATTCTTCGCATAATACATGACCATAGTATAAAGAGAAGGGTAGTAGGTTATCTTCATACAAACGCACCGCGCGCGGCTTGTATGTGTGCGCCAAAGTATCTATGCGTCGCCGCACGCACACTTAAACAAATTTCGACCCGCTTAGTAAGGGGAAACGGGTCGAGATTTTGTTTAAGTCTGCGTGCGGCGCGCGCGGTGCGTTTTTATGAAGCTAACCTACTTCCCTTCTCTTTATACTATGACATGACCTATTTAAGACTCATATATTTTCTATGCCTAGCAGTGGCGGCGCGTGAAGGTAAGCTTTCTTAACTCAAACATTATAATATTATTTATTACTTCTTGTATTAACGTAAAAATTGCATATTTTTTTTTTTTAATGTTAATGCAATATTAATGAGTAATAATATAATTTTAAAAATATAAATGCTACACCGGCTTACCCTCACGCTTCGCCTCTGATGCCTAGAAGAAGTTAAAACGAATTTCTAAGCCCACCTACGCACAGGCAGGTGACTTGCTTGGCGCCTAGAGCTTTGGCTATAAACAAACGTTCTAGATTTATCGGCACCGGCCGCACTACACGCTTGGCGCCTTCAATAGTCATCTGATTCGCTAGGCTTTAGGCGCCAAGCTCACCAGTAGACAATGTTTAAGGCTCGTTAAAAAAATTGTTTACATGAAAACACGGAAAATAACCCTCATTTTCCTTCGATGAAACCTGCTTATAAAAGCATTATTATACTTACAGGTAACGTCAAATCCACAAACTTATTACGGAGACTCATTTTTCCCAAATCAATGAGCAAAGCTTTTCTGCTCTTGGAGTTTTCTGGCACTACTATTATAGGTGCAGCGAGCCGCACTTTCAGTGCTAATTTAGTGGAGTTCTCGTACGCATTCTGCACGTTGGCCCTGGCGGATTCGACGGCTTGTGACGACGCATCTATAATTGCTTGCTGGGCTGCTTGGAAATTGTTTAGAAATTCCTGAAAGTATCAGTAGAGTATTAAGAGGCTACCTGCCAAAATCGACGAATTTTCAAAGTAACAAAAGGTATAAAAGTAATAAATTTTTCATATCTCCTACAATATTACGTCTTTTATCCACATATAAGTAACAATTCTAAGTAGACGACCAATAAGTCTATGAAAGCACGAGCAGTTTTTTTTTATTGATTGGTCATTGGACGGAAATACGCTGTTTATTCTCAATTTACTGGATTTTTTAAGTTGTTTATTTATTTGTAACTATAGGCCAAATTCAGATAGGCCACTCTATTTGATCTTTAATTAAATTGACGTTTCTGTATAGGTTGACAAGTAGTTGAGGGACATTTAACTATTTAATATTTAATCAAATGCTTAAGTGGCGTTTCCGAATGCGACCACAAGAGGCACTTTAGTAACCGATCTCATTGCGGTGAGGCTGTCAGGGTCCATCGGAACTGGTGGACCCTTAACCCTTCGTATGCGCCAGCCAAAAAAAACCGGCATTCGCGTCTCATTGGATTCATGGAGTACAAAAAAATATGGTCAAAAAAATGCAAAAAGTGTATGTAAGAAAAAGAACGGATCCGATGGGTTAAGAGCCCATACAAAATAAGAAGGGACCAATTCGATACGCCCAAATTAAAAAGTATCATTCCCTGGTAAGTCCTAATCTCACAACGCCTTTGTACCAGAATGTTTTAATTGCAGAATTTTAATATGAGATTTCAGTAATTTTTAGGGCATTTAGAATGTAATGAACCGCACTCAATAATTAAAATACTGCCCCTTCATAATAATGCTATATTTAAGTATGAGGCGAAATTTCAACACTAAATAAAATACAGAAATGAGAAAAAAAAATGCGCAAGCGCTGTTCTTTTCTATCGAGCAGCGACATCTATCCGCAGTTTGTTGACTTAACAGCTTTACATGTGTATTTCCTTCACATAATTTTGATACTATAGAACTTTTTTTCGCCTTACAAATACATGAAACACGATGTGAGCGAAGTATGTCATTCGTATCCCAGTATGAGGATATCATAAAGGTATTATAATTATCAAGGAATACTTACCATCATGGAAGACACGAACCAGTTGAGGAATACTATTCGGAGACAGTTAATTTGTGCGTCGATAGACATATTGACGTCGCTAGACGAGACTTGTTCCGTGTTGTACATCACTATTTGCACGTTCACTACGTCTCCGCTTAGCACTTTCAATATCTATAACGTTATAATAATAAATAGTACAAAATTAAGCCTCTTCTCTTTGTCGGTATATGCGCATAAAACTTCGAAAGTCCTAACGGGTATGCTGTTTTCACCATCATATAAATAATCGCTTGAGAAAGGTTTTCAAATCTAACACAGACGAATCCGGGAAGGGTTACAAGTAAGTAAATAAATATCAAATAAATAAAAGATATACGAACATACAACCCTTGATATAATAAATCCACGTGCATAACATTCCAAACTAGAAAACAGATTTAAATGTCCATTACAATTGCTTTTAATGATTTACAGGGCCTAATTTTTTTTAATCTAACCTTATTTTTATGTATAGCACCCCCAGTTAAACACTGCACTAAGTCGAAATAACAAATTCTCAAGTTTCTTGAACATGGCATGTGCAGAATCCAATGCTGATACGCATTATAACAGTTCAGACGATTCAAACCGCATAAATAAAGCAAAATAATGTATATTTTGACTTAATTCAACTGTCGTGGAATGACTGAACAAAATAATAAATGATTATTTCAAGTTACGCGCTTTTTACTGATTAAATCTGAAATAATGCCCTATTATTTTACTGTTATTGACCAAGTACAGCCACCAAAACTGAATTAAAACTAAATAACGCTGAGTAATTTCATAGTGCATTCAATAACACCACATTATTACGAAATAATTATCTGTTGCGTAAAAGCTTTCTGCGCTGTTCCTAGGCAGACAAGTTGCAATTGGAATAGTAGATTGTTGCACCAAGCAGAAAGTGATTCATTATTGCGCCGAGTGTTGGTTTGGAGCCCGAACGCAAGTGAGGGCTCTAAAAACACGAGCGCAATAACAAATCACTTGATGCGAGGTGCATAATCTGCTTTTCTTTCTACTACTGCTAAAAGTTGGTAAATAAACGTAAAGGTACAGTTAAACCCAAGTAGCGAAGTAAAAAGGATTTTGGCACCTGTTACGACGCACCCTTAGAATTTTTATATAGCCTATGACACTCGCACGTTCTCCCCGAATCTTAAGATACCCTATTTATTAAAAACGGTCTATTGGTTCTGAAGCTAAAGTCGAAAATCCGAAATTTTTTACAGAAAACTTGTCTCTAGTCTATTAATTGTCATATTATGCCAATTTTTTTTAAATTTTTCGTAACCCATACTATCTTATCAACCAGTACTTTGAGCATAACATTTTAGACGAGACAATCACAGTTCGATATGGCCGCCGATAAGTGGCCTGTTTTTTTTTTTTTTTGCTAACAGTAAGTCCACAGAAGAGTGGTCGGCTGTCCCGTCGGACTGTGAATGGGCGGATTAGGTAGCTGTTGGTGTAAACTTCTTGATCAACCAACCAAATTAAAAAAAAATACAAAACAGTGCAATAATGAAATTTGTATGCAACTTTATTTGCTCTAGAGCAAATAAGTGCTGCTTTGTGCTGAGTATTTAAGGCCATTATGATGAACTTAAAGCGTAGTAGGAAGAAAAATTGTTTTATCTACACCCATATCATAAAACCTCCATAATGTAATCAAAAACCGTAGGAAATGACCACCATTATGACAACCTGTACTGTAATGTTATTACAGTATCGATTTTAGTATCGTAATGGTCATAACGATACAGGTATGAGCCCCACGCCGGCGCGCCGCCGTCGCCGCAGCCGGCGGGGCCCTATCGTCGCCCATGCGCTAAGCGTAGGAGACTATAATGTAAAGAGGTTTCACATAATTTATTTTTCATCACACTTGCTCGGAAAAGGTGTTAATATACGCAGGCGTATAGAGCAGCTTTAGCCGATTTAGCTCCTCTACGGGCCCCGCCGTCAGCGGGAGTTATAAACCATACAAAAGGGGGAGTTATGGATTTTGTATGGTTTCGAACTCCCGCGGGCAGTTAAGTGCGCCAGGTGGCGGAGCTGCTCGGGAGCCGCAGCCGGCGGGGCGCGCGACCGCAAGCCGGCGGAGCTGCCCCGCGCTGATCGCAACGTACGCTCAGTTTATGAACACCCACCTGATGGTAATTCACGACGTAAAATGGGAATAAAATTAATATATATACTTTTTTTTCTCTAATTTTAATTTTATTTCCTCGCAAATGTGATGAAAAACATTGTGTGTATCACGGGCAGTAAGGGGATAACAAACTCGAGTCATAAAAGCCCTCGCCTATCGGCGTCGGGCTTCTAACAGACTCTCGTTAGTTATCCCCTTCTTACGGCCCTAGATGCACAATGTACTATTATCTACACCCATATCATAAAACATCAATAATGTGATCAAAAACCGAAGGAAATGATCACCATTATGACAACCTGTAGTGTAATATTATTACAGTATCGATTTTAGTATCGTGATGGTCATAACAATACATATATGAGCTACAGGCCGGCGCGCCGCCGTCGCCGCAGCCGGCGGGGCCCCATCGTCGCCGTGTCGCCGTTTATAATATGGGTGTAGATAAAGTTATGTATGTAACTCTACATAATTTCGCCTTAAAACACACGTGCGATTTAATTAGGAAACTCGCTTAAAAGCTCGTTTCATAAAACCGCACTAGTGTTTTAAGGCCTATCCTTATGCAACCGTTGCATAAACTACTATTGTGTTCGCGGTAATGACTCTGGCCGCGCGTCATCACCAATAGAGTTAGCGCGCCATCTTGTGGACATTTTTGTAAATATAAATCTTCGTGGTATGTGCGGCAAATTTTTGGCTATTCAACTATTTTAAAAAGTATATTTGAGATTTTTCAACATAATACACTCTTGTACTGGGGGTGCAATATTTGTTATCATTTGCACACAAAGATTTAGGAAAAAGCAAATAGGTGAATAACTCACGTCTCTATGTATTGTAGCAGGATTTAAGTCCTGCACGTTAATATTGGCTATGGCACAATCCACTTGCGTGTATGACGTTTTTATTACAAGGCCAGCCCCGGCCCCTTCCAGTTGAACTAAGCTTAAACGGCGTGTGTCGTTCGCGAATTCAAACTCTATAGCTCCGATTTTAACGTTCACTTTTAGTTGTATACTCTCCACTTGCTTCCTCTGCGATGGTTTTGTGATGCTCGCTATAACATAATTCATTGAATTAAAGTACACGCACGGACGTTGAGGACAGACGCAAAGCTGGTTGAGCTGGAAGCAGATATTAGAAAATTAACCTTTTGACCGCCAAGCATGTCTGACAAGTAACACGAATTTCAACTTTAAGTCAAGGTAGTGAAGGACTTTTTTACCTTGCAGCCGACTATGGCGGTCAAAAGGTTAAGAAACATCTTTGCCTCGTCGTGCGAAATCCCAAACTATCTTAAGACCAAGGTCTTTGACCAGTGTGTTGCCAGTGATGGCCTGTGGAGTAAAAACGAGGTCTCTCACTGTGGCTTTAACGTCTTTCTTATTTTAAGTTTAAGGAGATTTAAATTTAGGCGACAAATTTATGAATTGAGCCCAATAACTCTCTCGTTATAGCGATTCGTATCCTTACTTTTTGATTTCACAGCGGATAACTCCTCATCTTCAACGATGGTTTCCAACTGTCCGGCATTAGCTATCCGATCGCTTGAGCTTTGAATCAGTTGCATTCGCGTCTATAATCACAAAAGTTCAATGTAAAATCGACTCAATTACAAACACAATAAGTGACATGTTTGAAACATACCTGGTATTCGTTTAGTACCACGAGGATCTCTTGTAATCCTTGCAGGTGGAACAACACTTTCAAAGTGGTGAAGTCTAACTCGATTAGTTGTTCAACTGATCCATAGTAACTCCTGAAGTCTGGACATTTTTTATCGACCTACAAAAATTAAAAACATTTATACATAATTTGGGTGCCTTTATATTTTTTACGCATAAAATTATTACGAATAAAGACATTTGGCATAATGTTACTTTTGACCTAACTATTGGTCCGCATTGAGCCCCATAATCAGAACTGCAATAATATTTTCAGCATATTTTTGTAGTGCATAATGTTTATTAGTCTTAAAAGTTGAAACGCATAATTTCATTTGTCATCTTTTAAACTCGTATAACGATTAAAGTCGGAAGCACAACGTGCACATGCACGTGTTTAGCGTGCTATTTATCCTACTAATATTATAAATGTGAAAGTTTATGTGTGTGTGTGTGTATGTTTTCCTCTTCCCGTTAAAACGGCTAGCCGGATTTTGATGAAATTTGGAATGGAGATAGCTTATACTACTTACACAGGCTACTTTCTATCCCGGCTAATTGAAAAGTTCCCGAGTCCACGCGAATGAAGTCGCGGGCACAGCTAGTTTGATATAAAGCTCGGTGGCAAAGCTAAATGATCGGTGAAGCACAAGTGGATAACAGTCAAGCGGTTTTAGGGGGTACGGGGGGTACAGCCGCCTGCCTTGAATAAATGACAGTTTTTTATATATATATGTACTAGCTGTGCCCCGCATGCGTTGCAATGCTATTTCCCGTATATTTTACCCAGCCTTCACAGTCTAGTCGTCATAATAACATTTACAGCAAATTGTGGGATGAATAAGCCTACATACGTTATAATTGTATTGGTGATTGAGCTGGGTTCCATACATTTTTACCCATCATCCTTTCCTATTAAATTGTAGCTTATATGAAACGTTTGTATTTTTAACATAGCGCCATCTATTGAAGACTTACTCAATCCAATCAACAGATATCGCCATCTGCTAGAATCGTTTGGAGCTAACAGATAATTGTGACTGTCAAATAATAAACAAATAATATTTGCAATAAAATAATATTGCGACTATAAATTGAGATGTAAGCTATCCTATCTTTCAAGTTGCATCAAATTGCACACGGTGTGCAAATAAAATTTAAAATCGGTTCAGTAGTTTAAGAGTCCATCGCGGACAAACAACGTGACACGTAATTTTTATATATATAAGGATGTTTAGAAGTATGACAATATTTATTGCTCATTACTCGCAACATCTACGATCTCAGTAAGAAACCTCACTCACATTGGTGTAAGTGACAGTGAACAGATGCTTGCAGGCCGGCAGATCACTGGTCTCCCTAGTGATCTCGGGCGTGTCGATCATCTGGATCACGCGGTGCCCCGCGCGGTGGTGCTGCAGGCTGAGCGCGCCGAGCCTCACGGTGGCTTCCAACATGAACGTTTTCTGAACAGCGGTTATCTCCAGCAAGTATAAGGAGAACACCATGAATTTTTCGTATGCTTCCCCGCTAACATTCGTGCGGTTGACGACGACTATTAATTCTGAAAACGATAATGTTTATTTTGCAAGTAGGCCGCATGGGCTCTTTCACGTGTCTGAATCTACCAGCGCTTCGAAAGGTGACATCTGCTGAGAAGAAACGCCGTAAGAAACTCAGCAGTAAATCTTTTTTCAACTCTGACATTTGAGTTTTAAACAAACATAATAGGTATAAATTAATTCTAATAAATAACTAATCAGGGAGATGTATAGTCTCAGCATCTCGACAAATTAAGTGACTTTAGAGATGTACGAGGGGCGGCTGAAAAGTTATCTACCTAGCCTATATGTTATGCGAAAATAATACTGGCCACTATGAGGTCGTGTTCACTGGTTATTCTTTTTTCAAAATCACCAACATTCATTTGTTTCTTGCTTCCCGCTTTTTTTGGGACTGGATTGTTTTCAAAATGTCGCAAGAAAAAAATAATTTGATTAAAATTGAGCAACGTGCAGTGATAAAATTTCTCACTAAAGAAGGAAATACACCCTCGCAGATTAGACTGCGTATGTTACCTGTTTTTGGTGGTTCGTGCCCTTCTGAATTTACAATAAAGTTCTGGTCGAAACAAGCTTAAACAGCTTGGCCGTGAGAGCCTTGAAGATAATCCTCGTAGTGGGCGACCAGTTTCCGCTGTCACCGATGAAAATGTGGCCAAAGTGAGAAATTTTATTTTAGAAGACCGGCGAATTAAGCAGTGGGAGTTAGTCAGGGATGTGGGCATTAGTAAAGAACGGGTCAATGAAATAAGTCATGAACATTTGCACATGTCTAAGGTTAGTGCACGCTGGGTCCCTAGAATGTGGACTCCGTTTGACAAGGACAGACGTGTTCAATGTTGCGAGGAATTTTTAGACATGAGCCGTGGAAAAGAGGAGGAAATTATTTCTAGAATAGTAACCTGTGATGAGACTTGGATTCGGCAGTGGGATCCCGAAAGTAAACAGGAGTCATTACAATGGAAATTCAAGGATGAAAAGCATCTTCGGAAATTTAAGGTTCGCCCGTCAGCAGGCAAAGTAATGGCAACATTTTTTTGGGATGCGGAAGGAATTCTGCTTGTAGATTACTTGCCAAAAAAAACTACAATGAATGCTGAATATTACGCAGATTTACTTACCAGCTCAGAGAAGCCATAAAAGAAAAAAGAAGGGGCAAACTCAGTAAAGGGATTCTGCTTTTGCATGATAACGCACCTGTGCATACTGCTCGCTTAACGAAGCTAGCAATTAATGGAAATGGGTACGAAGTAATCAACCACCCTCCATATAGTCCAGATTTGACCCCATCCGACTACTTCCTGTTCAGACTTTTGAAGAAAGAACTGAGGGGACGAAGATTCGTAACCGATAACGACATGAAGGCTGCTGTTAATGACTTTTTCGATGATAAACCTAAAGTTTTTTTTTAACGGGTTAATGACTTTAATTGATAAATGTAATAAGTGCATTTCCCTGTCAGGAGACTATATTGAAAAATAAAAAAAACTAGCCATGACCGTCTTTTGTTTCATAGTTAGGTAGATAACTTTTCAGCCGCCCCTCGTATAAAGCCTCTAAGGGTCACAATAATAAAAATAATAATTGAAACAAAAATACATCTAAATCGATTAATCTAGGTTAAATGGAGATGTAGACAGTCTCCACAGTCAAGTATAAAGATGGAGATGTAAAGTCTCCAAATATCAAAAAGAAACAATTTACGAATATGAAAATCTATCAAATATAGTATAGAGAACACTATGAAAAAGGAAGGATTCACTAGATAGGGTGACAGTGCTTCGTATCACTGTCACTGCTTATTGTTAAAATGTAAAAGTGACAGCGATACGAAACGAACGTCTCCTGCGCCTGAACATGTCGCTATGTGCAAGGGTAAAGGAAAATTTTAGTTCCGGCTCTTTAGACAGATGGCTTTAGATTAAATACCCGATTTAAAAAAATGGTCTACCAAATCATTCAAGCATAATTTCTTCAATTAATACAATGGCGTGGGAACATTACATTAACTTAAAAAACCTGGTTCCGGCATGCTAAATTTAACCCCTCTGTATTTCTCCAATAGATTATTTGATATTTCTAACATCGTTTGGAGTTGATAAATAGCTGACATGATGTGTGCATAAATGAAGGCGCCAACCGTCCAGTGGCGCCCTCATTACTGTATTTGTGTTTCTAAAATCGAAACCATATAAGTGGTTTCGCAACTTAATACACAATTTATATGCTATGAAATATAGATTTGTATTCATTATTTTTCTCTCTTTACGTTAAGAAAATAGCGGCCAATTTTTACTTAAAACCGTAAACGGAGAAAAGTAGTGAATAAAGAGCTAAACATCAATACATATAAAGAATAGAATAGAATAGATATTTATTGTCACACAACATAAAACTAAACCCAAATACAAAAACATTAACATAATTACATTTATAAAGAAAATCTTAGGTATAGAGTAAAAAAGAAAATAAATATATCTTGTATGACAAAAGGAGCGGTCTCAGCGTATGCGGCCAGTGCGAGATCTGCGCGGCGCTGGTTTTCAGCCCGCCCCCTTCCACACAGAGCAGAATTAACAATACAAATATGGAGAGTAGACTTATAACTAAAACTACATCATACAAGGCATGCAAAATTTTAAAATAATGTGTCAAAATAAATTAACTACTTATGACTAAAAAATATAAAACGAAGCATAATAAGCAAGGAAATTGTGAATAACATTCATGGCGATTATGAATTATAAATTATGTGGCTTCTAAATGTACCTGATGGATTATCAATAAAATTTTCAATTTGTTTTTAAAAGTAGTTTGGGACATATTATTTCGTAAAGGTGGTGTGGTGGCAGATCATTCAACGCACAGCCTAAACGGGTGGTCCAAAAGGTTTTTAAATTTGCAGGAGACATTCCTCGAGTACCCTAGAGGTGCACTAAGGAGAGATTTTTTGAAATTCCATTCCTAAAAGGACGAAAAAGGGGTGATAAAGTTTGTATGGAAAATACCGCGGGAGAAGCTGTGGCGGGTTCACTAGTAGCATATAAATTGTGTATTAAGATTCGATTTTAATAAAATACTTTAGTTTAATAGAAAATACAATTACAGTGATGAGGGCGCCACTGGACGGTCAGCGCCCTCTAAACTTTAAACTTTCATGTTTTGTACACATAACACAAAACTTAAAACGGGTATTTAAAATAGAATACAACTAAATACCTTTTTAAAAAAACCAGTGTTGTATTTTTTTACTTCTCGATGTTTACTTACCGTTCATAATAAAGAAAGCTTCCACCTCAGTTAGTTGTACGCTTGATGGCTCCAACAACTTTCGCTTAGCTCGCGCGGTATCACGCTTCTGCTTTTCGGCCGGGTCTAGATATTTGAATAGGGAAAGATTCGAGCCTTTTGATTCCGAAGCCTGAAAATGTTCAATTATTTGTAAAAAAAACAATGACATCAACAAAAACAATAACAACAGTAACAAATGAACTACATAAGGTTATAAAACCTGCTTACTTATTTTGAGTGCAAAACTAAAATGAAAAAATATTATAGAAATATAAATTATTTATTTCACATAGCTTTACACTTATTTTAACCTTATGAACGCCACAACGCCACGGCATGCCGTTTTCCATACATTTTGTCGGCTACAGCCGTCACTCGGCGTCCGAGGCACGCTTTCTTGCATTCAGTCGTGGCGTTCAAAAGGTTAAAAAATAAATCTGTAGACTAGAATACAAAAAGTACTGTAAAAATGGCATCGGGTGGGGGCACAACGCTGGTATTCTGTGGATCCAGCGACTGTTTGCGCGCGACAGCGAATTATTGTACATAGACATTGTTTTATTTCATTGTATAAATAATCATGTAAACCGAACTAGATAATTTAAATGAACATACAAAATACGTGAATTGATACGTAATATTTAAATATGTGAACGGTACTACACGCTCTATGGTTGAATTAATCACAACTATTGGATTTATTGTGTAAAGTTACCGGACCACTTTCTTCTGATGCTAAAGCTTGATCGTCAAGACGCTTGCCAGTTAAAACGAAGCCAATTTGGTAGCAAGTAATCTTTAAACGCAGAAAGAAAAGAGTGAAGAATCAAGAAAGTATGCGTGAAAATTAAAATGAGTTTTAAATTAACTATATATTATGAATGACAATGTGAATGCAAGCCTAATAAAGAAAAAATAGCTTATTTTAGTTAAAATTACGGCATCCACATCAGTCGGAACGGTGCTATACATTATGTACGCGCGAACGTAGACTATGTTTTCATCACACTTGCTCGGAAAGGGTGTTATTACACGCAGGCGTATAGAGCAGCTATAGCCGATTTAACTCTTTTATACGCCCCGCCGTCAGCGGGAGTTATGAACCATACAAAATCTATAACTAGGGAGTTATGGATTTTGTATGGTTTAGAACTCCCGCGGGCAGTGCGTGCCGCAGGTGGCGGGGGCGCGCGGGTGCCGCAGCCGGCGGAGCCGCCCCGCGCTGACCGCGACATACAGTTTGTTGTACAATGGAAATAAAAAAAATATATTTTTTTTGTCTAATTTTTATTACATTTCCTCGCAAATGTAATGAAAAACATTGTGTGTATCACGGGCAGTAAGGGGATAACAAACTCGAGTCATTAAAAGCCCTCGCCTATCGGCATCGGGCTTCTAACAGACTCTCGTTAGTTATCCCCTTCTTACGGCCCTAGATGCACAATGTACTATTGTCCATTTTGTATCGACCGTGTTTGCGAACTGACTTCAAAGCTTCATATCTTTAAAAAAACAGAACTATAATATTTTACGTAAGCTGTTTGGTTTCTATTATTCAGTGCTTTCCAATGAAAGAGGGAAAACGATCATGCATGCCGCTTATTGGTTATTTAATGCATAATAACATCGTTCAACTGACCTTTAGTTGAGTGCTCTCGTCCGATTTAGGCAGAGGCATGCTCACTATTATTTCGCATACCATCAATAATCTGTAATGATTAGCACAAAAAACTTTAAAACTTTTACGAGTACTAAATAGTACCAAGTTGTGGTACAATTACCTTGACTCGACGTAAAGGGACATTTAACAAGAACAAGAGAGAAAACTTCCCACTTATTACGTTTAACCCTTATCCGGGCAGAGGCACTTTATCAACTACATACATGTATTTATAATTTCAACTTTGCAATGTCATAGTATGATACAAATTTGAATGTATTTACGTCAAAAAAAATTATTACGGCAAACATTAAACTGTATTTGAATTTTACGTATCATATCTGTATGTATGGGGCCCGCTTAAGGGTTAAATTTTGTTCCTATAGTCCGTTTGTTTAGGTAGTTAACTTAATGTAAATATATTAACCCACGTGACTCAGCTAACCAGCCAATCGAGACACCATCGATTAAAAAGAGCCAAGCAAGACGTAGCATAGATACAAAAGAATGACTGGGTTCGCTGAGTCACGTGGGTTACTTTGTTTACATTTAGTTAATTATCTAAACAAACAGAGTATACAAATAATCATAAAGGCTTTATAAAGACCTTATTGCAGCTTACAGTAAATGTCCCGATGTTTTAAACACATAATTTTCTCACGTCCATACTTATATTATAAATGCGAAAGTAACTTTGTGTCTCTCCTTCGCAGCCAAACTGCTGTACCGATTTAGATGAAATTTCGCAAAGATCTACTTTGACTTCCAGTTAAGAACAAAGAACACTTTTGTCTTGGAAAATTTTAGTTTCCGAGGGAATCGCGACATACTTATCCTACGTGGATATTCCCTTGGAAACTCGACTTTTCTGGACTAAATAGTGTCTTATGCAAACGCCCTTACCTGTCTTCCGATGCGGTAATAGCTATTTTCTGCAGTTCTCCCTTTATTTTGATTTTGGGCAGACGGGGGTCGTCTGTTATTAGACACTTCTGTATCTGAATTACCAAATTTGTGGGCTGCAGTAAGTGCAAGCGAGATGGTTGGTTTGACGCGATAGCCGATTTCCAATCTTCATTTTCTAATGCTATAACTATCTGAAATAAGAAGTATACATTTTTAAACTATCGCTGTTTAATAATAATAAAATAATATTAAAATTTATTTTTATAGTTATCATAGTATATTCATAAAACTACTATTTATACAAGAGTGCTTACCGCGGTTTGGATTTTTAGTTAAGTCCCGATATTTCGACGATGTTGCATTCGTCATGATCACTCAGTGTTCTGTTCCACATATTGGAAATATCGGGACCTCTCTAAAAACCGATACCGCGGTAAGAATGCGTGTGTAAATCAAGTGCGACGCTTCATCGTAAGCTTTGTGTGGGCACACATACCTGCATCTCGGTAAGTTTCAACATCATTTTTTCGTAGCTGTGCCGCGCTATTTCCTTTATTATCTGGTCGTCGGCCATACCCTCCTTATACATTTTCTGGACGCTCAAAGTATCCACCCGCGGGACAGTTTTAACACTAATGGCACCAAGCTTCACCACTATGCATGGCTCCACGCTGTAATTAATTTGACAATTACTGAATTATAACAGTTCGGTTATCTTCAGTAAGTAATTAAGCCACTCTTCAAAATTAATGGAGAAGATTTCATCATTCTAACACTATAATTTGATTAGTCTACTGTACTCTAGGATTCTTATTTATTTTCTTATTAATCTATTAAAACCTACTCATTCTAGAAGGACGTAACTCCAATTATGCGACAGTATAAAGAAATGTATAGGGACTGGTTTCTATTTAAAAATAGTCGTTAATGACCAAACGTTGACGTAACTCTTGTTGTTGATGTGGAAACAGCGAAGATAATTTATCTATTCTGTCGTACAAATGGGAAAATTTGATCGGTTTTATTGTAACTTTTAATTAATACGTATATTGACGTGTTCAGAAGACCTTTTAATAGTAATTTTTACCTCTCAAGAAAAATTAAATAAATAATAATAAATAAACGAATAAATCAGGGGACAATCTTTTACACAAATCGCTCTAGTCCCAAAGTAAGCTCTAAAAGCTTGTGTTATGGGTACTAGACGACGATATACATACTTATATACAGAAATAAATTCTTAAAGACATAGGACACATCCAAGACTCAGGAACAAACATTCGTGCTCATCACACAAATATTTGCCCTTACCGTGGATCGAACCCGGGACGCTAGTTTCGGAGGCAGGGTCACTACCAACTAGGCTAACCGCGTTGTCATAAATGAGGTCAATTGTTTTGTTCTCTCACCCACTATACATTCCGGTCTTCGGCACTATGATGTATGAAGACGCAATATCAATGTCCAACTCGATAAACGTATGCTGATGTACGGCATACTGCATGCCGAGGGCGGACTTTTCTTTTAAATCTGACAGTTTGTTCTCAGCGACCGCTTGTAAACTGGAATAAAAAAAAAAAAACACTTTTTTCAGGTATCACATAAAGATTTTAGTTAAAGTAACCTTTTTCTAATCCTAACATGTACACTGGGTCCAATTCGAAATGTTGTTCGCTAAATTTAAAATAAGAAACGTCAAACTCGATTTTGTATAGTACAAAGCTGTCAAAATCTAGTTTGACGTTTCTTATTTTAAATTTAGCGGCTTTTAAATTTAGCGAACACAGTTTCGAATTGGCCCCACTATTGTCCAATTCATATCCCTTTAACTAGGGAGGGACAAAGACAAACGAAATGTGCTTTAAAAATAAGTCTATTGGCTGAATTTACAAAGGTCTTTGTGAATACAGCCATAAAACTGCTCAAACCACAACTCAACCTTTTACTCTGCTGAAGTCAGGTAAAAATATCACATACAGTTAATGGCTCTATTTTATTTAATACTAGCTTATTCCCGCGACTTCATTCGCGTGGAATTCGGTTATAGTTATTCCCTCGGGAACTTTTAAATTTTCCGGCTTAAAAAGTATCCTATGTTACTTCTAATACCTCCAAGAATATGTGTACAAAGTTTCATGATGATCGGTTCAGTAGTTTTTATGTGAAAGCGTAACAAACTTACATTCACATTTATAATATTATTAAGGATTAAGGATAGAACCTCATCAACTGTCAAACCCACTTCTATGTCTTTATTGATTGATAGGTTTTGACAATGGGGTTCTTCACTATGTTTGGTTCAATAGTTCCCCAAATTACCCAATCTACGCACTTAAAATTTTATATTATTTTATAATTAATTAATTAGTGCCCTTACGTGGTCAAAGCCGTAGAATCGGAAGGCGGTTTGAAAACACTGACTATCTTAATGACGGTCTCCGCGTCGTATATAATTTGCAGCGGCCGAGCCAATACCGTCACTCTCTGGTCACTTTTGCCATCTAAAAATAAATAACATCCGCTTAATAAATAAAGATAAAGATAAAGATAAAGATATGATTTAATCGATGACTCTGAAAACATTGTGCCCACAATACGTTGTGGACACAATACGACCGAGTATCACCGAAAGGACTCCCGCTCAGCATAATGTTGTGGCTCGTTAGCCACAACGCTGATTTTCAGCGGGAACCAATTTGGAGTGACGCACGACAGTCCGACAGTACAAAAATTAATTAAGTAAACAATTTAAACAACTAACAATTTTGACAGAAATAGACAATTATACAGATGTACAACACTAAAGGAGGTAAAAAAGCATAGGTTTTTAAAAAAATAAAAAAAAAGTACAACACATCGGGTAAACAAGACAGTGTCAGTCGGGATACAATTATAAAGCCTAAATTTTACCAAGCAGATTTTGGTTTGTTATTGGGTTGAAAAAACTAAGTATATAAATCAACAAAAAAAGTAAAAAATAAATAAATAACGGAGATCAAGTACGCGAGACGTTTGTGCTAGAAGATTGATCGGCAAGAAGAAATAATTTTAATCGTGTAAATAATACAATGTTATAATCAAAGCACAATTAACAACGCAGGAATCGACGTGGCGACATAGGGTACGTTCCACTTAGGGTCAGCAACGCAGCAAGGATCTTGAGCGCCGTATGCTAACAATATTTGGGAGTATTTCGCATGGATTGGAGTAAAATTGAATTCAACATGGATTCCCGTGAATTTATGGTTCCCTTTTTGACATAACTAATGAGAGATAATAACTCAGAAAGTCAAGTTCTGATGGCATGTTGTTCTTTTGAATAAGGATCTTTTCTGAAGAATTCTAATTAGTCCATCATTTACATTATAAAATAACTTCCAAACCATTCATCAAAAAATTCCAAAAAAAAAATCCAAAAAATATATATTTAAGATCCTCACAACAAGCCCTTTCATTTGATATGTCACACGATATAGATAGCGTAACTTAATTTATTAATTTTCTAATTTACCCCCCTAAAAAGGCCCCCATGTTTAAAATTAATTTGTTAACGTTACGCATCCGTGTTGCGGTCAACGACTTACATATGTATACCAAATTTCAAATCAATCGGTCCAGTAGTTTCGGAGCAAATTGGCTGTGACAGACGGACAGACAGACAGACAGACAGACAGACAGACAGACAGACAGACAGACACACGAGTGATCCTATAAGGGTTCCTTTTTTCCTTTTGAGGTACGGAACCCTAAAAATATTGAACACACATTTTTCTTTTGTCGATTAAACAAAAAATGACGAAGATATAGTGCGTTGAAGTTATGCGTGACCGACTTTGCACACTTTGTACCAATTAGTGGGGACTTGACGTCATAAGTCCCCACACCCGAAATTTGATGCGCGTTATGTTTGTCAATTTTGATGGATTTGATAAAGCAAAAAGTACTTGTTCGATATTTTTCGATAATGTAACTGACGGACTAATTAGATTCTTTCAGAATACTTCCTTTTACCCGCAACGTTTTGATGAAAGCCCACTCTGACCCGCCAATTTTGTCTGGGCGAAGTAGGCGCGACGCGGTCGCGAACAGTGCCGTTATCTATGACGTCGAGCGATCGCTCGCAACGACCACGGGCCTTAGGTGGAACGATACAGAGTGTTACAATCGTTGCGGGCGTTAAGTGGAACGTACCTATAGCATGGAGTTGAACATTGTTATCACTAAAGCAGACTCCATTTTTTTAAAGTGGATTATATATATTGTCCTCCACTGCTAGGCACAGGCCTCCCCTTTCATTTTCCACTCGTTTCTAGTTTGAGCAAATCTTGCCATCTCTGAATCGACCCGAAATAAAACTTACCTAAAGGATTGGTTTCATACAAAACTTTAAGCAAATTCGTATCCTTTGAAACTTCTTTAGACGTCACAAGCTGCGGTATATAGTCGGCCTGCGCCACCCCGGTAACGGTGAAAGATTGCATATTAATATCCAGTCTGAAATGATTCAAATAAGAGTCATAAATAAAAGTTATCAAAGAACTATACTGGTAACGCCATCTGGCGGTAAACCCTAACACAAGTATGTAATTTTATTGGGGAATCGGAAGAGCATGCCCGCAGGAAAACATTAACAGCGCGGTGTAGGATTCGAGCCGAACGTGACAGCGACATCTAGTGGGCAATTTTGGAACTAAACCCAAAACTACGCTCGACTCGGATTCTATGACAGTAAACCGTTAGGAACAACTTTTTTTCCTCGTTTCTAAAAAAATCTTGAAGAAGAGCTACTTATTCCTGGTCTCGTGCAAAGAAACTCAAAGGAAAAGTAAGAAATAGCAATCACTAGTAATAACTGAACGCTCTTTCAACTACATACTTGATAGCATTAGCGCTGGGCCTCTGTTCCATTGTAACCATCACATTGTCAACACAGGCTTTCAACACCTCTTGTTGATCGGTCACAGCAACTTGTAGTCTGTCGAGACGGAAATGGCACTCCATCGCGACATATTCGACTGGTAAGTGAAGAGGAGCGGTGTTCTCTTGGTAGTCGATAGCGCGAAACAGCTTCTGTTTTTCCTCGGGTGTCATTGCGTTTTGGAATTGTTTCACTGTAATTAGAAGTAAATGTTGTTAATACTGCAAAGAAATACTCGTAGTACGAGGTCGCCATAAATTTCAGCTGGTCGCAATATAAAGAAACGCTTGTTTTAAATTAGGGTGTGGTAGTGCTATTTCCTCGGTCGCATGGGTGAGGGTCAAAATCACCCTACCACTTACTTTTTAGGGTTCCGTACCCAAAGGGTAAAAACGGGACCGTATTACTAAAGCCCCGCTGTCCGTCTGTCCGTCTGTCACCAGGCTGTATCTCATGAACCGTGATAGTTAGACAGTTGAAATTTTCACATATGATGTATTTATGTTGCCGCTATAACAACAAATACTAAAAAACAGAATGAAATAAATATTTAAGGGGGCACCCATTCAACAAACGTGATTTTTTTGCCGTTTTTCCCTCGTGTCCTTCGTGCGCGACTCCGACTCGCACTTGGCCGGGTTTTTTTACCATACTTCCTTCAATAGTTTTCATCTGGAGTACTTACTAATAGCGGTTCCCTCTGCTAGCTCATCTTCCTTGGAGGATCCATACCACCAGCCGCTGAACCAACCTCCTCCTCCGCGGTTCTTACGTGCCTCCTCTTCCATTTTACCGAGACGCTCCACCTGGAAAACAAAGATAGTTAAATCAATGATCCATGTATCTGTTCAGGAAAAAAAACAATAATAATATCTTGTGCACTAACATACATTGTTGCTCACAGTGATTCAAAGTCAAAGTCAAAATAACTTTATTCAATTTAGGCTTAAGCTCTTAAAAACGTCAAGATAAAAACCTCTACTGAGAAGAGCCGACAAGAAACTCGGTGAGGTATAATTTTTTGAAAACATTAACAACGATGTTCTAGGTTTTTATACAAATCTAAGTATATACCACAGTAGGTACGCCCATTGATACTCTGATTCTCTGTAATATGGGTACTAGAAACCGATACAAATACCTATATAGATATATACATTCATAAATAAATAATAAACATCCATGACTTGGGTTCAAACATTCGTGCTCATCACACAAAGTTTGCCGTTGGCGAAACGTGAAAATAACGAGGACTAAACCAACGGCAAAAATTAGCCTTTTCATACAAAAGGCGATAACGATTTCCACCCCTTAAATGTTAACCGATTTTGACCAATTTTTGATAGGTTGTCAGTCAGAACAAGATATAGGTCTATACATTTTTTGAATTTTGATTAAAGGTCAACAAAGTTAAATAATCGCCAAAATTAGTTCGGTATGAGAATACATAAACAACAATAAAACTGAATTTATTGACTATAGTGAAAAACCCAAAACGTATAGACCTAGATTTTGTTCTGACTGACACCCTATCAAAAATTGGTGAACGTCGGGTAACATTTAAGGGGTGGAAATCTTTATCGCCTTTTGTATGAAAAGTAGGTTCACGGAGTGTGAACTTAAGAACGGAAGGTGATCGTTTTACAAACACAAACACACGTACCTCCATCTCAATCCTCTGCCGAATAACCACCAGATTTAGCAGATCGAGCTTCTTCTCAGCTTGATCCATGAGACACTGCTGGTCCTGTGCCGGCTTTCCTTTACCAACCAGTTTGCACTGGTAGGCCTTCGCGTAATCCTTGCAAAGGTTCCTATGGGCTAGCATATGCGTCCAGTTCCAATTGTTGCGCCGTCTGCGGACTTCCTCCTCCAAAACGCATTTGTATGCGAATTGCCACCATTCTGCGTAGTGGCCGCGGTAACTTCGGAGGTTAGGACGGTATTTCCTGTAATGGGGTAGGGTATTAGAGATCCGCCCAAAGATTAAGAACCAACGAAACCAAGAATTTCATTAAGGATTGTTGAGATTAAAATTAAAATTGCCCAAACTATCGAGGGATCGGATGTCTTGGTTCCATATTTCTCTATCAATACAAATATTACTAATTTCCATTTTGTAAATAAGCCGTAAAACCATTTTTCACGGATGGACCAACCGACGGCCAAGGATGACACAAGTTATCAATTTAAAAACAGACTACATATTACACACACATCAGCAATACCACACAGGAGAATAAGTTAACACCGTCTTATCTCTAAGTTCGTCTCACTCACACTAGTGCCGACGAAAGAGATAATAATAAATAATAAATAAATAAATCAGGGGACAATCATTAGACAAATCGATCTAGCCCCAAAAAGTAAGCTCTAAAGGCTTGTGTTATGGGTACTAGACGACGATATACATACTTATATAGAAAAATAAATACTTAAATACATAGGAGACATCCAAGACTCAGGAACAAACATTCGTGCTCATCACAAAAATATTTGCCCTTACCGGGGATCGAACCCGAGACGCTAGCTTAGGAGGCAGGGTCACTCCCAACTAGGCTAACAGTTATCAGTTGTCCCAAATCCCTGCCTTATAAATGATAAATGATAATATTTCATTACATTTTTTTTTATAGTAAGAGTGGGGCAAACGAGCAGGCGTGTCACCTGATGGGTATGGGGTTTGTCTACAACTTTTTGCCTAATTTATCCGTTATTCCTATTTGTATCGCTGCTTTTGAGCATTCTGATTCGTTCTTTACTTTTAAGTATAATCGGTGATTTAACGGTGTACGCAGCTTGCGGTTGAAGTTGAAATGCTAACCTAGATCCAAATGCAAATGTGAAAGCGCTACAGGAAGCTGTTGTTTTGAATAAACCCAATAATAAGACGATTAACGACCTAATTCAGATCCCAGTTGGCTCAAGCCTGACGTAATAATGCCCGCCACGATTTTATTTATAATTTATTACAGAAACAAATAAAAAATTGAAAGTTCAACTTAATTCTAAAAGCATTCTCTACTAGTCAACCTTTTAATTGAAGGTAAAACGTTTGTATGATTAAATTAAGATGCAAGATCTACTGTACACTTTTTTTGAAAGAAGGATTAGTGTAAATTAAACTGCATTAATCCGTTTTCATAGTCACACAATGAGGTCAGTGTTGATATATGCACATGAGCTTGGGCTCAGTGACTGAACAAACAGAAAACGACATTTGCAGTGCGCATAACATTAGGATAATCATACTCGTAAAGAAGCGTAATGGAGATGGGTGAATCTTCTCTTTTTGGTCCTCTTGTTTTTACTTCATTACAAGCTGCCACGAATCATGCATTAGATTTTTAAAAAAAACAACAAATAAACAGTTCATTTGAACACACTGAAAATGCGAATTTCCACCAAAAATATACGTCGCTCAGCGGCCCTAACATGAATAACACAAAGATAAATTAAACCCGTTTATCTCTGACTATCTCTTTCGTCGGCACTAATGTGAGAGAGACACACTTAGAGATAAGACGGTCTATCTTATCTTTGTGTCATGCATGTTAGGGCCACTGGGGACAAACGACTATTTACATACAAATTCTGAGGATACTACGTCTCTTGGACAACCGGCAAAATTTAAGGTAATTTATGTATTTCTTAATTCAGCTTCCATAGCGTTTCATAGATTTACTAATGTACTAATAAATTCTACCACAATCAACAGCAATAATAGTCAAGTTTTTTGTAATATTGTTCTTTACGCCAACTAGTAGAAATATTTGGACAAAAAAAGTTGATTGGCCCAGATAACTCTAACAATGAAACCTCATTCGTGTCAAATGTGTTTCAGATGAATGTAAGAAATAAATTATAGGCGATATATAAGTTAACTGCGAAAAATAACCCATACCTATAAGGCAGTCCCTTGTTCATTCTGTCCATAGAATCAGCCAGCAACATTATGTCTTGGTACTGCATTTTATCTAAATTCACCGACAACTGCTGCATATGGAGGTTCAGTATCACTTTCGGCACACTAAATTTAGGCGAATCGGCCTCTGGTTTAGGGTTTAGTTTTAACTTTGCAGTAGCATTAATTGGGCCAAGTACTGTAAACAGAAATAAATATAGTAAGAACACTAAAAAAGTCTTCACATACATAGCCGGTACTATCAATAGTGACGGCTATTATGTTTGAATAAATATGTTGGTTGGAAAATAATACTTCATCAGAGATGACTTTTAAATAAAAATAAAAAAACAATATCCATGCCTAACTAGTTTTTTTTAAAGTGTTGAAGTCTTTCATAGGCGAATAATCAAAAAGTAACCAAATCACAAATAAGTTTTAAATTCGAAGGGACCGAAATAAGTGTACCTTACCATATATATAAGATAAAGGTTGAGAAGATTTTGTAGCAATCTCAGTTGACAATCTCGTCCTCAGATTTTGGTCTTCAAACTTCGAATATTGTTCTGTGGCTGGATTCATATAAATAGCTAACCCGTCCAAACTCAATATCTGAAAAAAAAAATGCTAAGTTAAATTTAATTCAAAAAAAAACAGCGTAAGATTCAAAATAACTTTTTGTAATGGTAGAGCCAATCAGTAATCCTCATTAGATGATTACTATTATACTATTATACATGGGCCGGCTCGACCGGGGCAGTACCCAGTGGCGCAGCCTGCCTACAAGCCGATTCCTGACGGCTTTACCAAGCTAGAAAGCTACGGCTGGCTGTCAGTAAAGTCCATGTTACTCTAACTAAATGTCAGACTCACACGTACGATTCTAATTCTTCCGGCTTCCCTTAGGAAATATTTGACACTTCGCCACTGGTAGTACCACACTCTCATAGAATATCGGCGTAAAGCAATAGCTTGCTATTGCGTTTCGTATGGTGAGTCGGTGAGTGACGACATCCGGAGGCCTATTCCCTCATCCCCATCCCATCCCCATTCCCCATCCACCCTAGACTGGCAACGCATTGGCAGCACCTCTGGTGGGTCCTAAAGTCCATGGGCGGCGGTGACTATTTTCCATCACGTGGGCCGACTGCCTGTTTGTCAGTCAAGTGATATAAAAAAAAACCTTTGCCAACCTTGAATATTTTCGAGACGGCATCTTGCACCACGGTCCGCTTCCAGTTCTCATCGGTGGTGTGGACGGAGAGGTTGTGAAGCGTGATACCGAAGGAAAAAGGAGCTTTGGGATTGGTTATGCTGTCCTCGTATCGTATGTGAATGTCCTTTATGTTTAGTTGGACATTTTTTATAATCTGCGTCACCAACTTTTCGACGAAGGTCTCGTCAAGTTGGTTTTCGGCTGAAATTAAGCTTACATTGTACTTAAGATAATTAAATAAATATAGATATAAGCATTTTATCAATAACTTCTGTTATTGTAATTGTTATCTTATAAAAACACTGACTAATCACAAAATATTCGAAACTATAAAACCTTCAAAGATGAAATTTTTAACGGGCATAGGAGTAGCAATAGGCTAGTTTCCTGAAAAATTCTAATTAGTCCGTCATTTACATTATAAAAAAAATATTGAACACATATTTTTTTCTTTTATCAATTAAAGAAAAAATGACGAAAATATAGTGCGTTGAAGTTCCGCGTGACGGTCACGACTTTGTACACTTTTTACCATTAAGTGACGTCATTAGCCCTCACTCCGGAACTTTGATGCGCGTAATCTTTGTCAATTTTGATTGATTTGATAAAGCAAAAAATACGTGTACAATAGTTTTTGATAATCTAACTGACGGACTAATTAGAATTACTATTTTTTTCCCAGGAAACATCCCTATTGTTTGTGCGCCGCTCGTAAATAAGACTTTAAGGAAAAGCTATGGGAAAAGCATATACATAACTAAATTGGCATTCCACATTGTTTCAAAATATTTCAATAACTTTGGACTGTAACCATTAGGAACCAATTCTAGGAAATGGTTTTTATTAATTTAGCCGTATTCAATTATTCATCCCAACCGATTAATAGCCAAAAATAATACATAAATCGAAATAGTAATGTTTACGAGCTCTGACGGAATATGAATATTATCATACACCCATAAATCCGGGGTACAGACACTTTTTAGGTTTCCATAGTAAAACTTGGAACCCACGCTTTCGCGATGTACGTCCATCTGTCTATCTGTATGTCACAGGAACTTTTTCTAAGAAAACTTTTAAATTAACGAAGCGCACAAAATAATCTTTTTAGTTAGGTAAAACGTTTTGTAGGGTAGATCCCATTAATGTAAAGCAAAGGTAATGTTTTTTTCTACCACCCAGAACGGGGTGTCGTCGGATAGCTCTTTAAAAACATTATGAGAATGCTCATTTCGGTTTTAAGATATGAGGTACTATTTAAAAATATTGATCACTAAGTGCATCATTTTCGTCCAGTAAATACTGACGCGCTGTTTGCCTGACATACACATGACCGGATTATGTGAATTAAAATTTATGATGCAACAACAGTATGCAAAGTGAAAATTGCATATCGAGTTCAACAAACAAAACTGAAACCAAGTTAATTGTCAGCCCTTACCCATCTCAGCTTCTTTTTTCTTGGCTTCTTCAATCCTTGCCAACTCTGCCTGCTTCGCAGCCAGCGCCATTTTCTCCTCTTTCTCAGGGTCATAGCGGACCTCAGCTGAAGGGTTTACTATCAGAAAGAGGCGCTCGATTGAAGCTTCCACTGATGCGCCATACAGGTTTTTCCATGGTATCTTAAGTACGAGTTTTCCTGAGAGACAGAAAGGTTAATACATCTTGGTGGTGCATTTATCTGTACAGGATGGCAGTTTTATCATCTCCTTGGAATAAATACAGAAGAACTGTACCTGCTGCACATCTTCATGTATGGCTGGCTGATTGCTTGAGGATAGCTTGCGCTTGATTAAGCGATAAACTTTGTTTGAGAAACGTAAATACATGCATAACAGATAAATATGATAACCAGGGGCCTAGCACACTAGCTTTTATCACGTACATAAAGCCGAGACGAATGCTTTATGCACGCGATAAAAATTAGTGTGCCATGGGGGGCTGATAGATTAAACAAATAAAGTCATCTAGGTGTACGTTGTCGTGACTTAACAGTGGCCGAATTAAACGTTGCACGTGCAGTGGTAGCCTAGTGATCTAACGCGCGGCCTCTCGCGCACAGGTTCGCGGGTTCAAATCTCCGCTGTGACGTATGTGAAGTCCCCAATCCGCGCTAGGCCTGCGTGGGGACTGCTGCCCAGTCCCTTTCCCCTTCCTTTGTTGTGAGAATTTTAAATATATACACAAAATAGTTCTTTATTTATAGTTTACAAGAAAACCTATAAGAAGTCTATGGACTTTAAAATAACATAGGAAATTTCATTTAATCACGTAGCCCTGTCCACGCGAATTTAACTCGCACGTGTCCGGTTTTTTAAGTAAAAGTATACCTTGGCATAAGAGCCAAGAAAACAGCAGATAACCAACATACTTGCTTTCTAATCATCAACTTTGCTATCTATCTACAAGTCCTGAATCACCACAGTCTTCAAACAATAACAATAGATAAGCCAATTGATATTTGTTCCTCAATTTCACAAAAACCGCTAGACAGATTTCAGTGAAATTTGGCAAAACATGGGATACTTTTCATCCCAATCCCACGTGAACAAAGGCACAGCCAGTATTTGTATACTGTACTGTCGCCTAAAATAATTTTGCAATAAAATACATAACTTTAGATAAGTAGGATTATTATTTATATTCCATAAATAAAGATCCAATCTGTAGATCATTAATAGTAGATTGTTGCACCAAGCAGAAAGAGATTCATTACTGCGCTGAGTGTCAGTTTGGAGCCCGAACGCAAGTGAGGGCTCTAACAACACGACCGCAATAACACATCACTTGATGCGAGGTGCATAATCTGCTTTTCTTTCTACTACTGCAAAAAGATGGACTATTTTGCTAAGAGTAAGTCCACAGAAAAGTGGTCAGCTGTCCCGTCAGACTGTGAATAGGCGGATTGGGTAGCTGTTGGTGTAAACTTCTTGATCAACCACCCAAATTGAAAAAAATACAAAATGGTGCAATAATGAATTTTGTATGCAACTTTATTTGCTCTAGAGCAAATAAGGGCTGCTTTGTGCTGAGTATTTAAGACCATGATGATAAAATTAAAGCTTAGTAGGAAGAAAAAAATAATTAATGAACACAGCCTAGCCTGTTGAAGTAAACTCAACAACATAACCAAAATTTTTTAAAACATTCCAGTCAAGTGAAAATCTTATGTGATTTCTTGCCATTTTCTATTACAAGTTAATTTATTAATGAATTAACTAGGTAACTAGTATTTTAAGAGATGGCAAAATATGGATTGTAAACTGCTAAAAACGAATTGATAACTAATAATTAATGCAGCAAATTATTCCTGTTATGTTGGTTGTGTTTGAATATTATCACCATTCACTAAGGTCAAAGCATGACCTTCAGCGAATTTTTATATGTGTTAGTCACTAACACAATTAAACAGTGTATCAGATTGAGGGCATGATGTCATATAGTCTGGGCTTCAGTTTATGGAACAAATATAGGTGAGTTTGTGTGGAGAGAATGCTAAGTGGTAGTAAACGTTGTTAGCACTCTACCATTCCGCAATATGAGTTTGAGATACAAGGTTGGAATGTGTTGCTAAATATTAGTCATTATAATTAGTAGGTTTAGAAAATTAGAATAGATTTAATTATGTATCCAAAAATGGTTTTATCCCAGCATAATAATGTTCTGCTATGGGGCAATGATTATATAAGATTATTTTATTTAATAAAACAATATTACAATATAAATTAGACATGTTAATTAACAAGCATTGATTTATGATCATCAATATAATTAAATATGATAAAATAAAATAATAAGCCTAGTAAATAAAAAAATAATTAGCACATTACAATTTTATGTCAATAAATTCTTTAACAGAGTAAATGCATTATTCCACTAAAAGTTTTTTAATCAAGGACTAAATGACTCCTAATTTGATTCATTTTTAAATCGGCAGGTGCTTGTATAGAGTGGGACAGATGATGCGCGGATTTTTTATTCACAAGCGCCAAGCGATGAGGCACTGTGTGCAGGCGGCTAATATTCCAGGGTTATTGGGGTCTCCCTTAGATTTCCACCTTTCCCAACCCTTTGCAGTGACATTTAAATACATCCTTAATATAAAATAATGATTTAGTAATGAATAGATTCACCAGGGTGATCCAATATCTCCAAAAATATTCTCGGCTGTCTTGGAAATGATTTTTCGTAACTTGGAATGGAAAAAATATGGCATAAATATAAATGGAGAAAATCTGAACCATCTGCGATTTGCAGATGATTTGGTACTATTCTCTGAAACCAGTAGTGACTTAGAAGTAATGCTCCAACAACTATCAGACCAAAGTTTAAAAGTTGGGCTTTCTATGAATACCAGGAAAACAAAAGTGATGACTAATTCAGAAAAAAATGAAATATCAGTGAACAAGGAACCACTAGAATATGTTGAGGAATATATATACTTAGGACAAGTAATAGCAACAAAAGATATCATGCAAAAAGAAATAGAACGAAGGATTACTAACTCTTGGAAAAGTTACTGGTCATTAAGGGAAGTGATGAAAAACAAAGATATACCACTTAAGGCTAAAAGAAAAGTTTTCAACACATGCATCTTGCCATGCTTAACATATGGGTGCCAGACTTGGGGCCCTACAGAAAAACATATGCACAAGCTAAGAGTGTGCCAAAACTCAATGGAAAGAAGCGTTATTGGAGTAAAAATAAAAGATAAAATAAAACTATCAACAATAAAAGAAAAAACAAAATTCAATAACGCAGAGACCACGGTAAAAACACTAAAATGGAGATGGACGGGCCACATGATTAGGGAGACAACACCCAAATGGACAAGAGCTATCACAGAGTGGTACCCCAGAACAAATACGAGAAAACGAGGTAGACAAATCAAAAGATGGGAGGATGACATCATTAAGATAGTAAGAAAAAGATGGGTTCAAATCGCTCGAAATAGAAACAAATGGAAAAACCTGGAGGAGGCCTATGTCGGCCAAAGACAATCTGCTAACAAGCAAAAGGAAAGAAAAGGAAAAAGTAAAACTAAAGTTACTGCATAAAACTAGCGTATTTATTTTAAGAAAAAGGAAAAAACTTACTATACTTTAAAAAAAAGGAAAATATGTTAACAGAATAAAGGCTTTATTATTATTATTTATAGATTCACCACAACCACCCAAATATCTCTCAGTGACAAGTGTCCTAGGCTTAGAGCAATTGCTACATGCGCATGCATGCACAAGAATTATTGCATAAAAATGATTGTATTGTTGTCTCATTTGATTTGTTTAGCATGATACATCATCAACATTTTCAAAGTATATGCAATTCATAGAATATGTTTAACTGAATGTTTGTTACATTTATTCTACTATCCTTAGACTGTATACAACACACTTAGATAATCACTATTGAAAATTAAAACAAACAGGCCATTCACCTATATGCAGCATGTTCCTAATCTTTATTTCTATGGTGCAGCCTTACTGTATTTTTAATTTATTTTACGTAACATTGTAATCATAACCTAATTTAAACTATTAAGAATTGTTTAAAATGTACCAGCTTTTATTTTTACATACTTATTAAAAACAGTCATTTAAATAGCATCATAACAAACACATGTGACCAACCAAACAAAACACATCCACATTGATTTCATTTATGGCTTCGTTTCAATTCAGACTGTTACACCGGTTTATATTACTAATATTAACGGTACAGGAAAAGCAAGTACAGAATAAAACAGGAATATTTTACTGACTTGAACACAGTAAAGTTTTACTTACCCAAATGTCCATAGACCGTCTGGACCGGGATGTTGAGCTCCTCAAGGGCATTCTGCTTCAGTTTCAAATTTTCCAGAACAACGTCGCCTAAAATAACATTTGATATCGTAAATAACCGCAAGTATAAGTAGCGCGGTTAGGCATGACATCATACATAACAACCTATGTAAAATTCACTTACCACCCCATATTCCCAATTTTAACTGCGACCTGTTCAAATTTTCCACATAATCGCCCAAGAACCTGTTCAAGACGTCTACGACGATACTCTCGAACACCATTTTTATAAAGTTTTAAATTCAAAACAAATAAATTTTCTTTTACGACTGATGATAATTTTGGCCTATCATGGCAATGTCCAATGATCACACATCGTCATAGGAAACGAAATGCAAAGTAAATTGTTTTCTTTATTTTGATTACTTAAGAGCAGAACTTCATATTATTAAACAAAGTACGAATAATCCGAGATTGCGAAATTATCAATCATACTAGCACAAAATGGAATTGACGATTGAGTTTAAAGTGTTACAAGGTATTAAAAAAAAATAACTTTACTTTTTTTAGTCTTAGTTCGGCAAGTGATATATGTAGCCTCAGTTTGTAATGCAAACAAAACAAGTATAAACTTATCGTTATTGTATCGTTTAATACATTGAATAAATCGTCATAATAATTTCATTTATTGTAATATAATGGAATGGAGTAAACTGATATACCTAAATATAAGGGTGCATGATACAATAAAGAGTTAAGCTAGGTCCTTTGCAGTCACTGCCGATGTTATTTATGTATATTTTAAACCTTTTCCGGGCAAAGGCAATTTTGATTAAATTTCCAAGGGCCAATCCAATTTATTTTTAATTAAAGTGACGTTTGAGTGACGTTTATTTATACGTTGATAACTAGTTGAGGGACATTTAACTATTTAAACTCTAATCAAGTGCTTAAGAGGGCGCCGACCGTCCAGTGGCGCCCTCATCACTATTATTGTGTTTTCTATTAAAGTAAAGTATTTTATTAAAATTGAAGCCGTATAAGTTGTTACGCAACTTAATACACAACGTATATGCTATGTAATATAGCTTTGCAAAGTATAACCATCATCTAATCAATTTAATAGAAAATAGTGGCCGCTATTTTCTGTTAAAATGATGACGTACCGTTTATACTTTGTAAAGCTATACCTATTACATAGCATATAAATTGTGTATTAAACGGCGCAACAACTTATATGGGTTCGATTTTGATAAAATACTTTAGTTTAATAGAAAACACAATAACAGTGATGAGGGCGCCACTGGACGGTCGGCGCCCTCTTAAGTTGCGTTGGTGAATTCGGCCATTTATCGACCAAATACATTTATAATTTCAACTTTAGCAACTGAATAGCATGATAAAAATTGGATTGTATTAACGTCAAAAATTATTTGCTGTTAAATGGTTTCCCAGTAAGTGACAAACATTAAACTGTAATTGAATTTTATGTAGCATATCTGTATTTTTGGGGTCCGCTTAAGCGTTTACTTGACATACCGTGAACACGTTAACATGATGTTTGCGTTTTGACTAACGTCATGTTAAAGAGGCGCAATTAGCCCATCTGTATTTTTTGTACGGTTGGTTATTCTTTCAAAACAAACAATGCGTCAGATCAGAGTTCACGTTAACGTGACGTATACGTACTGACACAGTAAGCAAAACTACCTACTTAGATTTCCTTTAAAGAATCTTTGCCCCCTTAGCACAGATTGTCGCGCACATACCAGCATTGGTTCGCATCACAGCACTGTGGTGCTAGCAAATTAGTTAAAAAGTGACCAATGCTATGCCGATGGTAAATATCCAAGAAAAAGTTCTAGTTTATAAAAAAATGCACTATTTCTATCTGAATATATATGCACACTGAATGAATTTGAAAATTGATTATATTAGATAGTAGAAGCAGACTGAATTATTTTACATGCTTACTTCATTTATACACCAACGGCCAAAAATAAACAATAATATTACTTAGTACCACCTGTAAAAATCACAACTAGTAAGATAATTGCTTAAAATGGTCACATTAATTTGTAATGTCATACTTGACAGTCCTTTTTTTAATAATCTTTTGACTAAGGCAAGGATCCCATGTAAACAGCCAAGTGTAAAAAAATCTTCCATATTATAAAAGGAAGCCTGAAAGATGATTAATATTATTTAAAAAATCTGTCAGACTTTTTAAGCCAAAATGTCATCTACCTCCACAGGAAACAGGCTTGTATTTAATTAAATAAGGACTTATTGGTCTAGTAGCCTTCGTGCGCGGTGCTTCAATATGCCTGTACCGGGGTGTAAAAATGGCATCGGCGGGCTGGTGGCACAGGCGGAGAGGGGATAGTAGCTGTACCTAGTAAATCGTTGATTATAATTCTCTTTGCAGACTGCTTTCATATGCACAAATATTTAAAATCTCAGCGTGGGAGCACGGCTTTTCATATCCTCTGACGAGTAATCCCAAAGTCGCTCACGGACTTGACGGCCTATATAAAGCTGGTCTATGGCAGTTTCTTAAAATGGAGTCTATGTTCCCCTAAGGGGACCATATTATGTTCGCCGGAAGTCCATGGTTACATGATTAACTATTAAGTACCTAATATCATTTATTAAGATTAGTTTAGTGTAACTCTGTATGGAAATTGGTACCTCCGCTCCGTGGGATTTTTGAAATGAATGTGGTCCGCGGTTACATATAGGTTAGAAAACCCTGGTCTAAAGCTGGGTACTGACCTACAATATAATTGCGCAACCAATGAGTGCGCAGTAAGTTGTAGCTCAGTATCACCCATCAGTGCTTTGCTGATACAAACTTTAAGGATACTACGTATGTATATCTGGTGATATTCTACCCATCGTCACACACAAGTCTGCATTTCCGACTTTGAAAAGGCAAAAATAAAACACCATTTAGCACAGCAACATTTTAATAACTGATTAAAACACTACAAGTACCCAAATACTATCGTCGCGTATGGAATGCTGGCGTAGTAAGGCGATTTATGAAATTCGTACAAGATCTATCTGGCTTTTAAATAACACATTTGGGGCAAAGTTCTTTATGTTTAAAATTATATATAATCGATCAATTAGGTACCTGCCTGCGTAAATAATGCATATATATATTACGTAATACAACACTGCGGCCCTAGCATAAATAATAGGATAAGTTATCTACATTTCATGCTAAAGCCGCTCAAGGAGAATCTGTTCAAAAATGCGGTTTTCCATTCGGTGGAACACTGCTAAGACTATATAGTTCAAAAGTTATAAGGGTCTAAATTGAACGTGTGCCTTAAATGAAAATAAGCATTCTTAAACGTGAAACTCCTCATTTACTCTCCTTAAAAAAGACAGATGTCGTTCATATATTCCAGCACTTAAGCCGATTAAAATTGAAATTCTGCTTAGCGTCCTAAGTCTGAGGTGCTCATTAGGAGACCCTTAGGCATGCTAAGTGTATAGACCCATCCGACCTTCGCATGAATCCTGGTGATGCTGGGGGAGTCGTATGAGACAACCAGCTTAGGTCAAACCGAAAAAAAAAAAACGTATATTCCACGTGTAATGTTATGTTCTATTGTATTCGCACTGGATCAGTTTCATCATTTTATCTTATATTATAATAAAGAAATGTCAAAACACGAAAAGCAGCTTACTAACTACTGTAATGGAGACTTTAATTCTCCATTTTATGTACATACGTAGCTAGCTAACATTAACGTTTTTCACATACTCATTTACATTTCATAAATCCTTTATAGGAAATAAACGATATACAAAATATGTAATTTTGTTACTGGAACATACCAAACACTGCTGTTATTAAACCTGTTTATATATAGAAATATATATTTTATTATATCCATCCTCTCGTCATATTACAACAGCCATGTGATCACAAAACACTTTCAATTTAAAAATTACCATCACAAATAACAATCACGACTTAATCAAAACTAGATTAGACAAGTTCATGAGCAGATTTAAGAGAAGAGCTTCGACTTAGCTTAAGTGTTAGTACATACATACATACATAGCATCACGCCCGAAATCCCTAATGGGGTGGGCAGAGTCACAAGACTACTTGTGGCCACGTTCGATTAATTAGTCCCAAGATGGTATGATGTAAGTGTTAGTACTGTTGGTAAATGATATAACTTAACAATTCACTTTTGGAAAACGTGAAACTAGTAGAAGACAACTTTTTTCCATGCCTTTTATTACCTAAAAAGTTAAAACAATTTCAAGGGACCTGTTAGCTTAGGTACTTAAATGTTCCTATTTTCATATAAAAGTCATTTTTCAAAAGTTGTTCATTCTACGTCGTAGTGACGTCATTCAGACAATCACCATACAACCATACAAAGGGTAATGATGGTTAAGTACTATGCCAGGGTCGCTGCAACCTACGGAATTGTAACTTATATAGCAAATGGTAGTTTTGTGTCGGGTTTAGGTAAGGGGCCGTCCATGAATCACGTGAGGCTTGAAAGGGGGGGGAGGGGTTAAACAAAAATCACGAAATGTCACAAGGCGGGAGGAGGGTGTAGTAAGATATCACGTGTATCTATTTTTTCATTCTTTTTTCAAGCGCGCGATTTTTAAATCGAAAAGCGGTGAATAAAATAAGATTATACTTTATACCTGTATTTAAGATAATATTTTAAAATATTCTAAAAAATTTAAGATTTTTTGTAGATACTAAAAATACACGTGATGTTGGGTGGGGGTGGGGGGTAGTCTTAATCCTCACCATGTATCACCAAGGGGAGGGGGGAGGGTTAAATGCTTAAAAAAAGATCACGTGATTAATGGACGGCCCCTTAGGTTAGGTTAAGAACTCCTCGAGTATGGCAGTGTGACATGTCTGTATTCAAGAATGATATCATACTCGAGTAAGGTTTCTTAGCTTGAAAAAAAAATGCCTACTTGAGTATGATATCACGGACTATTAAATACGGGCAATAGTGGCTGTGATTAGACAGACACTGGTGTCATCAATTGAATTGTTTAATTGTTGTATTCCACCATCGTACTACTCGCAGAAAATTGCAATTTCACCAACATCATATTAACGAATGGCGATCTACTGCAGGCTGTACGTTTTTTAAGACACTTCCTACCACGTACGGTGAAATTGTGGAACCAACTTCCGTTAGCGATCTTCCTGAACGACATTGACATAGGGGCTTTAAAGAGAAGAGTTTGTTTCCCTAAAATGTCGGCAAAGGTGCTGACTCCTTTAGGGTTGTTGACTTTCATTGGCTCGTTTGCCTTCCGATTAAATATTAAATAATAAAAATAATAATATTTTGGACACTAACACATTGATCTAGTCCCAAACTAAGATTTGCATGTACTATAAGAGTAACCATAGCACAAAATCAAGATAACACATTACATTAACGCGTGGATGAATCATGAAATTTCATAATCCAGAACAGAAAGAGATTCTAAGATCATTTTTCGGGTAAACAACATTAAGCACATCAATATAGATGACAAAGTATTTCATAAAAATGTTACTCTTAAACTTAAACCATGGCGAACGTTGCCTTTATACCTAAATAACATAAAAAGTGTAAGAAATACTTAAAACTCTATTGGCGACACTTAATCGAGCTTGATACCACGTCATAGGAAAAACTTATAATGAAAGAATAATAATATAATCTTAAATGCACACAGTATAGTAATTTCGGATTCGAACGTGAGAATTGCATTTACTTATCCTGCCTCTATTATTTTTTCATTGTGTGATAGCGTACTTCTATCCCTTTTACATTTCGCGTCACGTAAAAAGAGTGCGCCCGGCGTCATACAATTTACATGGCTGCCGGAGCTCTTTTTACGTGACGCGAACTATACAAAGACTACTAATTATTGAGACTATTTTGACTCCTTACTTGACACAAACGTAACCAGAGTTGAGTTTTTGCTGTGTATCGATCGCCCGGTTTTTTTACTACCCGACGCAGATGCGTTTCGATAGTGTTATCTTAAAAAGTGAAGAATTCTAATTTTGGTCCGTGTCGAATACTATACAACATAATACAATAGTAAGTACTAAACAATTAATTTACTTAACTAAACATACGAAGGACAGTAACAAGACAGAGTCAATCTGTTATAAAATATATAAAAACGTCCTAACTAATAAATCAATATTATGCTGTATAATATTGACTAGAAATGTAAAAAAATTACGGAACATAAAAAAAATTATGCTACTCCAGTAGCTACGAATTACGTTAAAAAACCCTTCTAATTCTTATTTGTGAACTAAAATTCTGACTAAACTGGTAGAGAAATAAAACTATTTTTTTTTTACTTATTTGCTAACACCATTAACCTGTTTAGCTTTTCCGTTTTCGATTGTTGTTTTCTCTTCTGCGAGGCTGAGGGATGATAGCGACACATCATCTTCTTCGTCTAACACAAAAATAATTAATATTATTTCAATGTTCGTATTTCGAAAAGTAGAGAATATTATATAATAAATATACAAGTAAGTACAACACCTACTTATTTGCCCTATCACGGTACAAAGCTCAGAAAAACTCACTGGCGTAACTTTACTGCTTTAAAAAACCTCGAATCTCAAGATCTATATCGGGAGCCTGCCGTTTCATCAAAAAACTTTTGACAAATTATCACTTCCCAAACCAATTTTAGCAACCGTTTTTTTTTGCCAATGCAATCTTTGGAATAATTTTAGTACGCACATTTTCATTTGGTCAAATTTTCACTCAGCAGAATATTACTACGGAAAAACGACATTAAGTCATTTGGTCTTTTATCAAATGCTTTATTAAAGCAAAGTATCATTAGACAATAATCATTTAGTCAAATGAATTGTTGTGATGAAAGGTATAAAGACAAAAACAACAAATACGAAAAAATAATATTTTACGGCAAGCGAGCGAAGCGAGCGAGCAATACGATCGGAGCACAACCGAGTCTGATAAAGTTAGGTTAGAAGGGAGCCTTCGAGTTTTTTTCTTCATCCCTTAATAAAACATGCTTTTGCCTTATTTTGTTTGCGTAAAATATGTTATGCCAACTGAAACATTTGACTTCATGAAATTTGGTATAAGTACCAGTTGGCAAGTGAGTCATTGTTGGAACGTTCACTTGCCAAACATTAGGTTTGCGATACAATTATTTGTGAAGAGTTCATTTGCCAAATAATAATTTGGCAAATGAAATTATACGTAAAAATTGTTTGGGAACTGATAATTTATCAATTTTTTTTTTGATGAAACAAGGGTAACCCGTCTATATCACTTAATCCGACGTCATCTAGACGTCGGGAGGGTTTTCATCCACATGTCATTGAATTTTCTATAAGCCGTAGCGTCTGTGTATCCGTCGCCGATAAGCAGTTGTTCTCATCATGTGCGATAGGCAATTATATTTTTCGCTACTTGTATTTTTATTCTATAATATTTTTTACTTCTCGTTATTATACGTTTTAAATTTATAAATCATCTTCTTTAATGACATACTAAATGCCATTTTCGAATGGCATTTGTGAAATGGAACGACTCATGAAATGTAAAATGCAAATCAGTGCCATTAAACACGTACCTGAACTGACGTCCGATAGGTTTCTAGGACTCAGGCGGCACCCTTTAGACATGTAGTTCTTAAGTTTTCCAAGCGATGCGAGAATTAGTCTGGAAAAAGATTTTTATTAAAACATGCTATTATTATTTGTTATTAAAAAAATAACCATCCAGGACCAGAGTCCTTATCAAGACAAATCAAAGGAGCCCAAACTCGATGGGGTTCCGTTGTCTTAATTACAGAGTTCCTATGGCCACCTTCCGGCTCCATCATGAGTTCAGCTACAAGTCATAATAATATGGCTCCATGGCATTGTATTGTCATCCAATTTACACATGCATGAAAAAATTCAGCTTAATCGGAAACCGGGAAGTGTGTCACATTTAACTTGCAAGAATTATTATTATTACTAAATAAATAAAAGCTTTTGAAAATACTCAATAACATATAAAGATGATTTAATGTAGCATTTATAAGACTCCCTAGAAAGGAGTTATTTATTTTGGAAACATACATTATTTATAATAATCCATTATTAATTTCAAACCGGACTGAGATATACATACAATAGACTAGTTGATCTAGAGATTAATAACTAGTTTTGTTCAAAGTTCTTAATACTTTTTTCTCACTCAATTCCAATGCTTACCCTAAGAAAAGCGGGCTCGGTGACAAAGGTCTTGACAGGTACTCCGGATGGAACTGCACCGATACGTAGTAAGGGTGGTTATCCACCATTGCTACCTCCATTCGGGTCTTGGTTTCATCTTTACCCACAAACCGAAGGCCTGCTGCTTCCAAGCGCTCGATGTATTCTGGGTTCACTTCATACCTGTGTCTGTGACGTTCTTCGATGACCTCCCTTTTGTACAATTGAGCTGTCAACATAATTATTTTTTAGGTAAGTATAATTAATGTTTACCTCCCGCGGCTACTAATGGTAAGCGAAAAAAACCGGACAAATGCTAGTTAAACTCGCGTGGAGAGGGTTCCGTTCCGTACATGAAAATCTGAAATTTACTAGGTTACTTTAAATGCCATAGACTTCTTATAGGTTTTCCTGTAATCTATAGGTAAAGAACTATTTTCGTCTATTTTCCTAAATAACTTTCAAACTATTTTACTTGAAATTCAAAAGAAAATATATTTAAGATCATCACAATAAGCCCTTTCATGTGATATGTCACGCGATATAGGTTGCATAACTTTTTTTTCAATTTTCCCCCAAAAAAAAATTAAAACTCCTTAAAATTCATATATTTACGTCACGCGTCCGTGTTGCGGTCACCGACTTACATATGTAAACCAAATTTCAACTCAATCAGTCCAATAGTTTCGGAGCAAATTGGCTGTGACAGACGGATAGACAGACAAACACACGAGTGATCCTATAAGCCTTATAGGATCACACTTTGTGCGTTATAGTATAAGGGTTTAGTTTTTTCCTTTTGAGGTACGGAACCCTAAAAAGAAGTCTAAACTAATCACGTCGCCAGCGTTTATTGGACTTTTTGCGATTCCTCTAAGCCAAATGATAGTTGGCTGTTTGATAAAGGTTGTTGGTAAAGGTTCTATATTTAATGGTTGTTTTACAACAAATTTCTCAATTCCGAATATTTTTCACCTGCAATTTAATTTATGTAATGTTATTATTAAATATAATAAACATACTTATTATGCTAGGTTCCAAGAAAGTTTTCCTCTTTCCCAGTCTCATAGTACCACCCATGTTGCCCGGGTGGTGTTCGGGCATGTCTATGACCAGTTTATCTTCACACTGTGGGTTCACTTCAGTGCTGTTAGCCCCTTTTAATCCGAGAACATTTCTAGCAAATTCAATAACTGACGCCTGTAGTCCGAGACATATGCCTAGGAAAGGCTTCTGCGTTTCACGACACCACTGGCAAGCCTCGATCTTCCCTTCCATGCCCCTTTGACCAAATCCACCGGGGACAATAACGCCGCTATAAATAAAATCACATATTAGAAAATTGCTTTTGCCTGCAATTGTGCCTGTGTAGAATTCGTTTATCAATGTATCCTCGAGAATTTTTCCCATACAAAGTTTAACGCCCCAAGGCGGGGTGCCTTTTTAGGGGTAGTTTCATGTTTTTTTATACCCTATACTTAATTTTCTATTTTACAAAGGATTTATACCAAGTTTTAAGTTGATAAATTTCATTGAAATAGTTTTTCCCATACTAAGTTCCAACCCGTTCCAGTTTTATTTCCAAAAGTTTCTATGGCCTATGTCTTGCCTGAAGTGTTCCTGAATATATTATCGAAAACCGAATTGAAATCCATCCTGTAGTTTTAAAGTTTATCGGGACATACAATCAGACAAACAGATAAACAGTCAAACAGACATGAAATTCAAAAACCATTGGGATTTGTTCTGTTGCTCATTCTGAAGCCCCCCATTGCATTTTTTCATTGCTATACTTTTTCTACTTTACGATTTTGTTATATGTATAGATATAGATATAGTGAATCTTATAATTATCTGATTATGTTTTCTCATGTAACTGAGTATCTGTATTGTTTATGAGAAATAAAATTCTTAAACCCGACATAGTCGTCACGTCACAGCTGAGCACCAATATGTAAGAGCAAGATAAAAAGTCATAGGATATGTTGAATTTTCTATGAAGGTTCACAGTATAACTGTGAACCTTCATAGAAAATTCAACATTCATTTGGCGAACAGCTAAGGAGTGGAATTCCCTGCCTGCAGACTTGTTCCCATAACGCTACAACTTGGGTATTTTCAAGAAGAGAGTGAATAGGCATTATCTAGCTGTGCATGCTCCATCGTCGACCTCATCATCACTTTTTAACAGGTGAGATAGAGGTCAAATGCACACATATCTTACATTAAAAAATAAATTAAAAAAAACCCTTAAAATTACTTACTCGCTTTTGCAAAGATCCTGCCACGCCTTATGGTAGCTAACAGGGTCGTCAATTTTGGTCTGTCTCTCCAAAGAAACAGCTTCTATGTAGGTGAGATTGAGTTTGCTGCTAGCTGCGATGCAGGCGTGCTGGAGCGCTTTGGTGACACTGGCATAACTGTCTTCCAACTTAGTGTATTTGCCAACGAGGGCAATGTTTACTTCCTTACGGAGGTTGTCTACCCGCTTGGCTAGATTACGCCACTTTTGCATGAACCTATAAAAGTAGGGAAGTGGTAAAAACGCACACAATATTTAAATCATGCTAGGCCTTAGCGCAGCAGTAAGATTTGACCTAGACACCGACATACATACACACTAATATATATAATTACCGATCACGGTTTTTACCTCAATTAGTTAGATAAGATATTATTTAAAAACAAAACCAGGTTAATTAACTTAAAGAAACAACACCTACATACTGTGTTTGGCACAGTGACCTTCTTATAAAATCATTCACCTCGGAAAAGGACCATAAGTGCTCGGTTTGATATCAGGAATCAGGATGAAACTGAATACTTTCGTAATCTATCATAGAGACCTTTTTGCAGAAGACTAAAAAGTGAAGCAAAGAATGTGTACAAACTATAGCATATGAATATGGCATATCGCTTCACAGCACAAGCAATACGACACATTTTAAGAAAATGTATTGAGATTCATTATATGCTCAAGATCATACCTTCCTGGTCGTGGCATTGATATATTAAGTTGAAGCCTCTCGTTCAGATACTGGACCACTCCTTGCGCCTCCATTAACAAGGGGACATGGTACACAGATGTCAGATCGTGAACACAGATGACCTAAAAATATTATTAAAAAAACATGCTTTAACCTTTTTTACCAATCAGCAGAAACAAAACAAAATTATGTAATTTCTCTATTGATTGATTAATAAAAAACTAGGTAGTATGTTGAAATAATCAATTATAATGAAGTTATAATTGTTACCTGTTCCGGACCAACATGGCAAAAGTTGGATATTTTCTCTTTCACTGTGTGGTTGATAGGTTTTTCTGAACGGCAAAGTATCAAATCAGGTGATAACCCTAGACCACGGAGCTCTCTCACAGATGATTGTGTCGGCTTTGTCTTCGGTTCCCCTGTTGATTTTGGCTAAAAATAATGGTTACAAATGTGTTTAAAGAGAAGGGTGACTATAAATTAAGAAAAAGTGCATATACCTACTCAGTAATGTAAAGTGGTTGTGCAGTGAATTTAATATGTGTTTCATACTGTTTTGCATATCTAGATTCAACTAATTATTAGTTTGTTAATTAAATCAAAATTATTATACTGTATTATATTAAAGAAAATAAAGTTGTTTTCAAATTTCATGTTTTACTTACAATACAGACTTTCTCTCATTCTAAACATCTAAAAAGTACCAACATGTTTTATTTTATAATATGCATAGGTACACAGTTGTTTTTTTTTTTAATATGGGTACTTATGTTCTATTTTTTTAATATACTTTTTTAATCACACTTGCTTGTAATTATTGGAATTATAACCTAGAAAAATGGACTGTTGGGCTAAAATATGATCCATAGCCGTAAAGGATTTTGTAGAAGATTACATCACATTACATGTGCATGCTGCGATCATTTAGAAAATTTGCTATTAAAATAGTAGTAAGCTTTACTTTGAATACTTGAAATACACATGGCTTTATTGTCAGATATAGTCCGCCATGTTTCGAACTCGTTATGGAGTCCTTCTTCAGGTGTTGAGTGCGGTCGCGGTCAAAGCAACCCCCGCACGACACGACTCCATACGAGTTCGAAACATGTCGGACTATTTCTGACAATAAATTGTGAGGGTTTACTGTCATTAGGTACAAATGGAAAATCGTACACTTGAACGTCCACGTCCATTATTCGTTAATTAAGTTACAACGAAAATAAATTTGGTTATAAATAAATAATGTTCAGCATAATTACATTTTCACTAAATTCACTTTGGATACTATTACTTTTGACCCAAGTTCAGAATGTTTATTTCACATGGACTATTTTCCATTTGTACCTAATGACAGTAAACCATTGTGAGTAGCCGTGTGTATTTCAAGTATTCATAATGTCTCACGAAAGTTTTAATTTGACTAAGCTTTATTATATTTTTAAATTTTCTTTCCTCACAAGAGGCATGAAAAACGTTGTATTTATCATGACCAGTAGGACGATTATGAATATCATGTCATTAAAGCTTTTGCTCTCTGCTCAGGTTCTGAATGTGCATTCATTTATAATTGCGGTTTTACCGCCATTAATACACAATATACTATTTTGCCCCATCTGTATAGCAATAGTTCAAAGAGTTATTTTGTACAAAGCATTTTTTTAAGATTTATACTTATATCACTTTTTTAATGCATTGACAACCCGTGTTGACACCTTTGTCAAAGTCCGTGTAGCTAAACTAGCAGATCGTTTTCGATAATATAGATGGGAATGCACATGACATGATACGCACTTCAAAAGCACAATTTTTAAACTCAATAGATTGCCTGCAACTTGATTTGTGAGTGTATGCAATGCAATGATAAACTGGCTACACTTTGATCGTGTTTAAAGTATGCCTTTTGCATTGAATGCACATTGTCAGCACATAGAGAGTAAAGCCATATATACGAACCCCTAATTCAACTGTGACAAGGTAATCATTTATGATACAATGATATAACATTAAACAAAACAATTCTAGTTGGCACCAAATAACAACACTAAAGCTATCAAACACAGGTGCTATTCTTATGAAGTCCACAATAAGTAGGTGCAATGTGCATGCCAACCATCAAATTTACTTGTTGTCCAAAAGCTGCGAATGGTCGTGTCTGGGAAAAACAAAATTTAAACATAGACCAAAGGCATATTTTTATTCTAGTAACACTACCAAGTATGCCTGTAAGGTAACAATTTTATTTCCAAGGACCCAGCTCTGTACCTTTTGGCCGCCAAGCATGTCTGAGAAGTAACACGAATTTCAACTTTAAGTCAAGGTAATGAAGGACTTTTTTACCCTGTATACGCTGTGACGCATAGTCGACAACGGCGGCCAAAAGGTTAAGAGAAATGTGAAGCTTGATAATATAATTGTCAATGTCAATTTGAAAGAATGTGTTAGTGCTGTGGTTAAAATAACAAATTACAACACAAACTTATTCTTAGTTTTTAAGGATTCATCTTCATTTGGTACAGAACCCTAAATAAGGCATTTGTCTGTTTGAAGCCTCTCATAAAATAATTCATTAATTAAATTGTGCCAATGAATGTGTTAAACTGTAATAGCACATTCCTTGTATCTGACCTTTAAGGCAGATTTAGATAGGGTCAGTGACTGACTTCAAAATCGAGACAAGTCAGTGCTGACTCGAGAAAAAACCCAATGTAAATTGATTTGAAGTTAGTACAGTGGTGGGAAGTCAGCACTGACGTGTATATTTGCATATGAATATTTTGAGGTCAGTCTGTTTGGCGCTGATACTGACTTGTGCACTGACCCTATCTAAATCTGCCTTAACTTATGTGCATACTTATAACATCTTAATGCTTACCATTGGAACTAGAGATACATGAGCACAGCAGAAGTTTTCCCTCTTCACACGGAATTGGAATTGTCTAAAGGCCTCAACAAAGGACATGCCTTCAATGTCACCTATTGTTCCACCAAGTTCAACAATACAGACTTTTGGAGGAGTATTTTCTGGAGTTACTGGGATGTGGGCCACGCGCTGCACCCATTCCTGTATAGCATCCGTGATGTGTGGTATAACTGTAACATATAATATATTTTTTGTTAACATATTAATTTTCTAAAATCACAATTAGTGATACAATTGCTAAAGCTCAGGGCGACAAGAAATATTGGTATATCTTGAGTATTTAAACCAATCTATACATATAAAACAGTACAGTGACTAGAGATGCAACGGATATCTGGCTACTATCCGGTATCTGGCCTATCCGGCCATGATTTTACTATCTGGCCGGATACCGGATAGTGTCAGTATCCGGCCGGATACCAGATAGTAAAAACTTGGATCAGAAATACGATAAAACAAATAAAAGTCATCAGAAATAAACAAAATCAATGTCAGTTATTAAATTAAAACTTAGTTTCTTTTATTTAAGTATAAAACTAACATGTAACATCACGTCGCGTACGTTTGAATATTCCCAACTGATGTAATAAGTCGCATATGTAACCTCAAAGGGTCTCTCCGGCACTTACATTTCGTAACAAGTTAAAACTTGCTCGACACGCGAACGCCGCGCAATCTAACACAGCTTTAGAGATAGCTCGCGTGCGGCCAGATATACGGTATCCGGCGAAACCACTATCCGTTGCATCTCTAACAGTGACTCACTTATAGACAACACACAGCCTAAACGGGTGGCACAGCCTAAGCCTCCTAGAGGTTTGAAATTTGGAGGAGACATTCATTGAGTACCCTAGAGGTGCACTAAGGAGGGATTTTTTGAAATTCCATCCCTAAAGGGGTGATAAAGTTTGTATGGAAAATACCGCAGGCAAAGCTGGGTCCACTAGTCTATAATAAACTTAAGCATTCCTATGAATTCAAAGTCAAGCTATCTATTGTGAAGCCTGCATAGGGAGTGAACCTGCCCATATCATAATGATCAATGCCTGAATCAGCTGGAGGATGTTTAAAAGCTGAAATATTAATAATATGATGAAGTGTTACCCTGTACGGTTTTTCCAAGGTAGTCACCACGGCGCTCTCGCTCTATAACCTGCTGATAGATCTTGCCCGTCGTTATGTTGTTATCCCGATGCAAGGTGATGTCCAGGAAACGCTCGTAGTTGCCAAGATCAAGGTCCACCTCGCCTCCGTCGTCCAACACGTAAACTTCACCTACAAAATATAAATAGACATGCACCCAATGCAACGCAGTTTCTATGACAGCTCTCCCGCGAAAACAATATCGAAAGCAGAGGTTAAGAAACCCACTTACCATGTTCATATGGAGAGAAAGTGCCCGCGTCGATGTTAATATAAGGATCGATTTTAATAGAAGTCACGTCGATGCCGCAACTTTTCAAAATCGTACCGAAAGAACTTGCGATGACACCTTTCCCCACACCACTTATTACACCCCCGGTAACTAAAATGTATTTCATATCCGTCATAGTGATATTCACTTTAAATCATTTGATAACGTGGAAATAAGATTTATGACCAACGCGGTCTCGAACAGTAATTTCAATAATGATAGAAAAAAACCAATCAAATCAATCGAGCACACCACTCACTCCACACGTGCAGAGTGAAGACAGATTTTTTGACTTCTCTCTATGACATGAATGACTGACTGACAGACACTTAGGCCCTACTACACGGTCAGGACGACAGCCCGACAGAGGTCAATTGATCACATCGATCGAAATCCGTTTAGTTCTACACGGTCAGGTGGTTGGCGATTGGCTGTCATCCCGATCAAGTTCGTTGGGAGCCGACCGATTCTCAACACCCGATCGATTTCTATACGGTCAAGGTTGTTCTTCAGCCTGATCAAAGCGACCTGTGAATCGACCTCTGTCGAGCTGTCGTCCCGATCCGTCCCGTCCCGTGTAGCAGAGCCTGGGACAGAACCATCCCCACGTTCCAAAACGTGCTAATAGAAGCTACGTTAATAGCGGCGCTGACAGCACTGGACAGCATCGATGGCGCGCCATATATTATATTTACGGTTAATTCGGAACCGCTCTTGTCACAGATATCTTAAGGAAACTTAGCAACTTTTTTATTTGAGAATTGGTAACACTGGGTTTATGTCAAGATCGCAAGTGTAGCTAGGCACAAGCTAGGCATAGCAAACAAGCGTACCTACTCCTTACATTTAATTTGTTTGTAATTTGTACTCGTAGTGTGGGTTTTTGGTTATTTTTTGGACCGGAAACTTCTAGATTACTCAACATGCCAAAATATTATTGTGACTATTGTGATACATATTTAACTCACGATTCACCTAGCGTGAGAAAAACACATTGTACAGGGAGAAAACATAAGGATAACGTGAAGTTTTACTATCAGAAATGGATGGAGGAGCAAGCGCAACATCTCATAGATGCAACGACGGCTGCATTTAAGGCTGGAAAGATTGCACAGAATCCGTTTGGCGGCAAGGGTGCTGCAATTCCGCCCCCGTGGGATCCTTCAGTGATGGGTCCAGGAGGGCCTAGACCGCCTGTGCCCACGCCGGGCGGGCCGCCGGGTATGATGCCTCCGCAGGCAATGGGGCCTGGAGGCCCGATGCCGCCTCACATGATGATGGGACCTCATGGGCCAATGCCCCCGATGATGGGTATGCGACCTCCAATGATGATGGGCATGGGACCTATGGGCCCCATGGGCCCTATGGGACAGATGCGACCGCCATTAATGAATGGACCTCCAATGAACAAATAGTGAATAAATATTTTATAAAAATTATAATGACAGATTCAGTTATCACTTTTATTTTATGTTCATTGTTGTGGACTCCCTTGTTCATACCTAGATTGCGAAAGTCTAGCCATTGTATTTGATTTAAATGGCTAGTAGTCTAATGAGTTTGACTCTGCTGGAAGATTTTAGATGTATTGAGTAAAGATTAGAGTCAGTTCTACTGTAGTATATTAATAACAACATAATACAACACTTTATTTTTTGTTCATCACAAGTGTTTTAAATAGAGTGATAGTTCAGTGGTACACATTTCAGTGACATTTTTACCACCAGGTGAAAGTTGTAGTGGTGGTTGTAGCAGTGTATCAATCAAACATTTTCTTGCTATGAGATTCCTGGGGTATTGTATTTTTAGAGAATGAAAATACTGTAACCGACCTATGGCATCACATGCCGAGATTTTATTTTAACAAAACCTGTGACTTTGGGCCCATTGCATAATTAATTGTAACTTGTAATACAAGCGGAAGTCTCTTTCTAGTAAAAGAACTTGAAAAGAAGCTTCCGCTTGTATTACAAGTTACAAGTAGTTATGCAATAAGCCCCTTCTGACGTAAATCATTTTTAAAATGCACTTAAAGAGTACTATATATGAATAAGGGTTGCTGAAACTTAATTCATACAAAAATGCTTAAATGGAAATTATAATGTACAATTGATTAAATGAACCAATTATATTAGCTTCATAAGAAACTGATCTGTACAGTTTTATGTATGAAAAGCCTACCCTCAGGTTGTTTCCTTTGACACTTTCATCACCAAGGATGGTAGCTGAGTTCTCTGTAAAAAATTTCGTATGTATCTGTTTATGACTGCGCCGTAAGGTAGTATGGATGTATATTCAAGCATGTTTTTGGGACAGTTGATAAGAACTTGCTCTTCTGTATACAAGGCACATAGGAATTTGAGCAGAATTGGGGTTCACAGTGAGCATGTAGCCTAAGCATACAAACCAATGTGCAACTGAGCAGCATCTCCACGCGCGGTGAGGCTAAATCGAGCTAAGCAGTTAAGACTATTGGCCATTTTGCACCAATGTATTGTAAAATAAATTTTTAAATTAAGTAAAGATGGATTTTATTTCAAAGCATTTTTATTACATGACCTAATTTTGTTTCATTTTACGCCATGAGGGTGGCAAACAAGCTGTTAGTTTTATTTTAAGGTTGTAGCCTATTTAACGTCCCACAGGTGGGCAAATGCCCTCATCCGCTTTGACACTTGTCGAGACAAGCTATTGCTAAAACTTAATTCATACAAAAATGCTTAAATGGAAATTATAATGAGACAAGCTATTGCTAAAACTTAATTCATACAAAAATGTTTAAATGGAAATTATAATGTACAATTGATTAAATGAACCAATCATATTATCATTATATGTAAAGGATGATCCACTCCACAGGAATGTTTGTTCTAAGTAACGTAACAGACGTTCCGATTTGACGGGCTCTCATGGAAATACATTTGATATGGCCGTCAGCGCTCTTTTTAAGTGTGGTGAGATATATACGTCGGATACGACCAACCCGACAAACTTACATACGTTCCGATCCGCGACCCTCATCATTGTCAGACTGCCAGTCAGTGTTGTCAGGTCTCCAAATTTTTCAGGAGATGTATGGAATTCCGGGTACATTTACCGATCTACTGAATTTACACGAGAATTTACTGATATTTTGTGTCGGGAACAGAGCGAAATGAATTAAAGGTAACCCATGACTATAAGACCAATTAGTTTTCGTCAAGCAAATGGGCTCGAAAAAACCATTATGCGAAGCTCTTGGTACTGTCACCTGTCCGGTACTAGCAGAAACTAAAGTTCTGAAAAGAATAAAAAAATAGTTTTATGCTGATGCACTCATCACCAGAGTATAAGTATTGTGTTTTAACGTTAGTAATTAACATATAATAAGGTATTTACTATGGTTAAAAAAATGTACTGAATGTTGCCAATCTTCTGATTTTTCTTCATAACTTCTGACTTTTATCAGATGGACTTGGCGGCAATGTGTGTGTGACAGTTCTCCTGTTCTCAATGACATATTATACGCTACATACAATTCAAATACAAAAATGATAATAGAAAAACGTGGTGTTTAATATTTAACAGTAAACAGAGAATATTTATTATTTTAAAATGGAATTTACTATCGACACGACGGGAGAGGACGGTCTACAGGCAGCCGACGAACTGTTTGTTGAAGACGAGAAGCCTTATTTTGTTGGTTAGTATTATGTTTTGAAGATGGAATGTAGGACACCTTTAAAAAACCGGACAAAAGCGAGTTAAACTCCGGGTTCCATTCTGTAACTGATTTTCTGAAATGTCTTTAGTTACTTTAAATACCATAGACCTTACCTATGAAAAACAGACATTACCTTGTAGGTACGGAACCCTAACACATAAAAAAAGGACACTTGACAACTGGGTAACGATCTACAAGAAATAAAACAAAAAAATAACTTTCTCATTCTCCTATCTCTGTGCAACCGTCGAGTGTGATACAACCTTGCAAAGGTAATTCCGTTCATACATACAAATATTGAGAATTTTCCCATGTTACTTTAAATAACATAGACTTCTTATAGGTTTTCCTGTAATCTATAGGTTAGAGCTATTTTCTGTATTTTTTTCAGAATTTAAGGCCCAGTAGTTTCGGAGATAAGAGGAGGGAATGGTCAATTTTGGCCTATTTTCCTTAATAACTTCCAAATTGTTTATCTTACAATTCAAGAAAATATATTTTTAAGATCCTTAAAACAAGCCCTTTCATTTGCTATGTCACACACTATAGTTTCACACAAAGTTTTTTAAAGTATCTAGTTTATCCCTCAAAAGTGGCCGCCATGTTTAAAATTCATTTATTTACGTTACGCGTTCGTGTTGCGGTCACCGACTTACATAATGGGTACCAAATAGTGATGCAACGAATACGACTACGAATATTCGTATTTGCCGAATAGTAGTCATTTACCGAATATTCATATTCGGCAAATACTAATACGAATATTTAATAACTGATATTTTTGTATGCAACCCTATTTACTGCAGATTTGAAAAAACGCGCGTAAAAATTGCAGATTCGCAAACTAAAAACGAGATAGATGCTTATCTAAAGCTCCCAAATTTATCACCGACTGCTGATCCACTGGCCTTTTGGCGAGAAGATGTCCATTTTCCAATTCTGAAAAAACTTGCCCAAAAATATTTTTCTCTGAAGCCATGTACAGTCGCCTCGGAAAGACTTTTTCTACGTCTGGGAACATCCAGACTGAAAAAAGAAATCGCCTAAAACCAGAAAAACTACAAATTTTGTTTTTTAAATAAAAATTTGTCTGTTGTAAATTTTAATTATTAGAAGAGTAAACATTCATCAAATAAATAAGTCTTTTATTACCATGGCGAGATATTCGTATTCGTATTCGCCGAATAGTAGGTTTGATATTCGTATTAGTATTCGTATTCGTATTCGTAAAAGTAGTATTCGTTGCATCACTGGTACCAAATTTCAACTCAATCGGTCCAGTAGTTGTAGAGCAAATTGGCTGTGAAATAATATTAAATAACTGCCTTTATGGATGCTCAAATTATTTTGCTATGACATGGCAGCTCTTAAAAACTTAACAGCAAATGTGGCCGCATCATAGAAAAACCATAAGCATTATTGCTTTGGCAAAACCCGACAAAGTATCTAAGTAAAACCAATGTTTGTAGAATAAATACTTACTTTAGCTGCTTTACTGGTGTCTAGATAACGATGGCAAACTACAAAGCATTCTTGAATTATTCAACTGCAAAAATGATGAAATGGACTCTCAAGCATTACTAGAAGAAGAGCTTCAAAGAAAACTGGATTCAAAATCAGACATAATATTTGACGCATTCTTTAGTGAAATGAATTGGATTAGCCCGATTATAAAGAAAATTAAGAAAAAGCAAAAAATGTTCAACTTTCAGCAGTTGGATATAGAGACGGGTAAATTGAAGTCCCAACTTGGTGTTGTTGATGTTGAAAAAGAGATGAAAAAGTCAGTGCTTCAGCCCGGTTTAGAGCAAGAGCATCGTCTGCCAAGATATGACCTTAGCGATAGGAAATTGAGGCAGATGCGTAAGGTGAGTCCCATTGTTTACTCTTCTTCAACCTTTGCACTTATCCCTGAAATTCTATTATTAAAAACCAGCTACTGCCTGCAACTCCATACACGTGGAATTCGGTTATAGTTATTCCTTTGGGAACATTTGAATTTTTTGGGATAAAAAGTAGCCTGTGTGTTAAATTCATTAATAAATTTCATCCAAATCTGTCCAGCCATTGAAGCATAAAGATTTAACAAACGTACTAACTCATATCAAATATCATACAAACACAATCACTCTCATTTATAATATTACACTAAAGTGTGATTTTTGCATCTGATATGGTTCTCCTCCGTTTGTCGGTAAATGCCGTTCGGATTTTGGGTTCATAATCGGATCAGCCAAAAGCTGTTTAATTTCTTGTTCAGTTGTTTGAATATACATTACATTAGTCTAAAATAAGGCAAAACTATTTTTAGCCAATTCATGTCTGCTATCACTATCATCCAAACCCAAATTACCATTGATGCTGTTTGCGGCTAGAGGAATTGAATATTTAATCAAATAATTAAAAAAATATGTACACATATTGCTTCATTAAACATGTGAATGTGCAGATTTTTTCAGGTACCTTATAATACCTCTGAAAGCAGAGATAATGAATTAATAGGTGCTTATTAACGTTATATTCTGAAGGCTCCTCAATTACAACAGACTACACTACAAGCTATATAATAATATTGTTTTCATATATGTACTTTGTAGGTCATGAAGTAGATCTAATGGAAAACCTGTTAATATTTACAGAAGGAACGTGCCAAGACCAGAGGCCCTGGCTGGTTCAATCTTCCAGCTCCTGAGGTGACTGAGGAACTCAAGAATGACCTCCAAATCCTCAAGATGCGATCTGTCATGAACCCCAAGCACTTCTATAAGAAGAATGACATGGAAGTGCTGCCTAAATACTTCCAGGTGAGCTTTTAACTAGAGATGCAATGGATATCCGGTTACTATCCCGTATCCGGCCTATCCGGCCTTGATTTCACTATCAGGATACCGGATGGTGAATCAGTATCTGGCCAGATACCGGATAGTAAAATCTTGTATCAAAAATAGGATAATACAAATAAAAAGGCATCAGAAGTAAACGAAATCAACGTCAGTTAATAAATTAAAGCTTAGCTTAGTTTCTTTATATTTACACATAAAACTTCACTTAACATCACGTCGTACACGTCCGAATATTCCCAACTGACGAAATAAAGCGCGTATTGAACCTCAAAGGGACTTACAATTCGTAACAAGTTGAAAGTCGCTAGCCGCGCGAAGGCCGCGCAAACTAACGAGAATTTAGAGATTGCTCAGAAACAGCTTTTTTATCCTACATAAAGCAATCCTAGGCTAAAAATTGGCAGATGTCTAAAATATTTTAGCATAAGGAAACAACTATTTTAGCCTAAAAAGGTGCATTTTGAGGTTATAAACTTGTTTACCAAATAAGACAAGTATGGATGAATCCACTGTACACATATATGGTTTAAACAGAGCTGTATAGAAATCTTTTCTGATGGCTATATAAGATAATGCAAGAGCGAACATAGCTTACTGTAGGATCGACAGGGAACGGTAGGGGTGGTCTAATGGTAAAGCATATCTTGAATTCTGTGGAACCGTTCCGCATTGATATAATAAATATAATTGTCTAGAAAAGTATGTCCGGATGTCCATCATTCCGGACACTCCCATTCAAAACCCCAACGGCCCTAGCAAGGTTTACACTGGGATAACTTACCCCTGTCTTATCTCTCTGACTATATCTTAGAGATACGACAGTGCTAACTTATCCTCGTGGCATACTTGCTAGGACCGCTGGGGGGGGGCTTTTGAATGGGTTTATCCTAAAACATTACCCAATTTTGCGGGCGTTGTTCTAATGTTCGATGGCGAGCTGGTAGTGAGAAAGTAATGTAATCCCTGGGTGGGTGAGAGACTGCTTAGGGTAAGCGCTTCAGCCTTTTAGGTTTGCGTTTGGAAAAGGGTTAGGTAAATGAATAGGTAATGGGTACACCGTTTGAGGGCTTTTGGCGGGCGAGGAACAAATTGGCCGCCTAATCTTATGGTCTGAAAATTTCTAAAAGCTGACTAAGGCTCATTGGCCACTATTTTAACCTTTTGGCCGCCGTTGTCGACTATGTGTGACAGGCTATACAGGGTAAAAAAAACCTTCACCACCTTGACTTAAAGTTGAAATTCGTGTTACTTCTCAGACATGCTTGGCGGCCAAAAGATTAAGAGCCCCGTCCCTGAGTAGCGCTTCATACAAACGTATTACACTTGTGGTTTGGAAATTTTTAGCTGGATTGCATAGAAACTTTGCAAGAATATAGACAAAAGACAAATCTAGGTTTGTACATTATGAGTGATATACAATTTAAAATTTATAAATCAATGTACTTAACTCGATTTGCCTTTTATATATATCCTTGCAAAGTTTTTAATGCGATTCAGCTAAAGATATCTAAATCACAACTGAACTACGTTTTTATGAAGCGCTACTCAGGGTTGGGGCTCTTAAGCTAAAACAATTTTAAGTAAGTTCCTTAAGTTCTAACTTGCACCTTGTTTTTAATGGTTATTATTATGGATCTGGTTCGTTACAACCGCATATAACAATTCTCTATTCCTTGGTATGTATAAATTTCAAAAAGACATAAATCCGGAATTTAGGCATTCTGATACTAATTAGTTCTAGGAATAAGGAATTGTGATATTTGGTTGTAACGAACTGCACCCGTCCGTCAAAACACCGTTTAATCGTATTTATTTTATTGATCTAAGGAGCAGTACACACGTGACTTACATGATATGAGTATATTGCGTACCTTACTTCAATAGTTTTTTATTATAGAAAGCAAATGAGTCTATACCCACTATATTATGTACATATGATATTTAACCCTTAACTTTTGGACGCAGGTTGGTACTGTCATGGATTCCTCCCTTGACCACGTGAACGAGCGTCTTACTAGAAAGCAACGCAAACGTACCATGGTCGACGAACTGCTGGCCGACTCGGAATTCCAGAAGTATAACAAGAAGAAATATAAGGAAATAATTGTGAAAAAGCGAAAAACTGAGTACAGAACTTTTATGAAGGACAAGAGGCTGAAAAATAAAGGGGAGCTGAAAAACAATAAGGTTATAGGTAAAAAAAATAAGAATTAAGAATACAGACTACTCACGGCAGAATTCACACTTCATTCAAAAGGTGAAAACATTTTTACCATTTAGAATGTTAACAATTGACAATTTTTTAATATAATGTCAGATAAAATCTAGAATTATAGATAGACTAACTTTTGCTCGCGACTTCGTCCCCGTGGAATTCGTTTATCGCGCGCAACGCCATCTACCGAGGAGTAGCATTTCGCATATTTCCTGTATTCATAAAGATTTCTGAAAATCCTTCCAGGATATCGGAATGAAAAGTATCATATGTCCATCTGCATATAACAGGCGAAATTTGTGCCATTTGTGTTGATTGAATTCTGTTAAGCGGTTTGGCCGTGGAAACTGAACAAACAAAAACACTTTCGAATTTGTACAGATGTAGTGCATAATTAGTTTCCATCGTGTTTTATCGGAAAAGTTCGTATTATCGTGCTCTCTCAATTAGCTTCAGCAGGCCCCCAATTCTCGGTGCATTTGAGATAATCTCACAATCGAGATTAAACGTCAGTGCATACAGTCATTTGACACAACTGTATGAATCTGACGTTTAATCTCGCAATTGACATTATCTCGAATGCATCGAGAATTGGAGGCCAGTATCCATCATACCATACTGTCATTTTTCATTTTGACATTTGACAATAAATAATAAAGTTTCATATGAATGAATATAAACATGTCACTCATTTAATACAATAATTAATTGACACTTCGGGTCCCGTCGTCTTTCGATCGAGATCCGAGTTTTACCGATGGAAACATATTATTCACTATAACTGTAATATTAGTAAGCATAATGACAAAAAGAGTTTTAAATGAAAACACTACAATTTGGAATTTATCAACTAAATCTTAAATAAAAGGAACCTATAAACGTGGATATTGTTAAGGTTGATAACATGTTAAAAGAATATGACAATCAGTTAATATTTAGAGGGTTAAAAATGTGTTCTCTTTTTGTATGCAAAGTATTTGATCGACCCTCTTATGCGATCGATTCCATTGTTAAGACCTTAAGAAGAATACTGCAGTACTTGTAATGTCATGTATTTTAAAATTATAGGAAAATCAATGAAAATAAAACACTCACAGGAAAAAATATAATTTTATTACTTTACCTTTCTATACCATGCCCTTTAAGACTTAAACCATGTAAAGGTATATATTTGAATGCCCTTTTCACATTGTCGAATTCTGAGAGTCGGTAAAATACGTGTTTCATTATTTATTTAATAGGTTAAATCGTAACGCATTTCAGGTTAATATGTGTCTTATTTAATTTTTTCGTTAAAACTTTGACACATCTTTTCACCCCATAAGGGTCTTGTAAAGGGGGTAAGTTTTTGGCAATTTATGCTGCAATTTGGACTATTATTACATATTACATCGCTACTGGGAACAAAAATATTGGGGATAGCCCGAATTGCCAAAAAGCTAGCTCATTAGCCCCTTTTTAATAAAAAAATAATAATAAGGTGTGACTTTTGTAAAACTTGCTAGTTGCAAGGCTGCTGGTGTTTATAGCACAGGTTTTCTTTCTGTTTAAAGCACTGGCTTTACGATTTTCTGCATGTACCTACTCAGAGTAATAAACTATTTTTTCAAGAGATTAATTATCTTTATTTTGGATCTAATCTTCTCAAAGCGTTAACGTAGTCTTTGGTTAGCGATTACCAGTGTAACTTTAAGAGCTGTATCACTTTTTGATGAATAAATTATTATTTTTATTTAGGATTCTAACTCCTTAAGGTCTGATGCTGCAAGAGTAGTGCCCACCAAAACTATCAGGGTTTATAATCTGTTGTTTGTAAATTAGATATGTGAATACCAAGCATACAATTTGACAGTAGTTTCCGGATTCCAACTCCTCAGGTTTAATTCTGCAAGAATACGGCCCAGCAAAACTATGAGAGTTCAGGATCTTTTTAGTGTAAATTAGGTTGTGAATACCATACACTTTCCCAGTAGATTTTAGGATTCCATCTTCTCAGTTCTGATGCTGTAGAAGATTGTCTGAGAAGATCGCTGTTAATAAACAAAATATATGGTTTTTATCAAATAGAAGAATATAATCAATTTCTTGTTCCTTTACATTTTTGAGGTTATTGACTTTACATTTTAAGAATACTAAGTATGTCTCATGCTAAGTTTCATGAAAATCCGTCCGGTAGTTTCTGCGGGATGCGTGCGCAGACAGCGGCCCTAGCTATGTTGACACCTGGATAAGTTAACACCGTCTTATTTCTAAGTGCGTCTCTCTCACACTAGTGCCGACGAAAGAGATACAGAGAGATAAGACGGGGATAAGTTATCCCTGTGTCAACCTTGCTAGTCGGCCGCTGAAAGACAAAAAATGAATATATCTCCTAAATATATTATTTCCAAAATAAATTCAATGTACAAACATGAAATTTCTACTCTTATTATAATAAAGTTATGTTATAGTGTCAATATAAGGTACGGGCATTTGTATTTCTAATGATACGGTTGCTTTGGATGCTTTGACTTGAAGATTGTGATCGGGATGCAGCATTATGACTTGACAAAGCTCGCAATAAAGTTGATGCAGTTTGTAGTGCTGTTGCGTCCGTATGGGGTAAAGTCATCAGTATTACACCATCAGCGATCAGGACGATGATCATCACAATTGGTATCGCTATATTGAGGAAGTTGGAGGTAGCTGAAGCTCTTGCAATTTCTTCGATTTGTATCTCTTCTACCACAGATGAACAAAGCGTCGCCTCCAAGATAATACAGGCAATAGTAGAGTAGCATTGAAAAAACTGTGTTGCAGTATGCCCAAAACAATATGCAATTATATGTGAAATAGTTAAATCGTAAACGGTTAGTATGGTCGCCGGTCCAACTAGAGCATGCGTCGTGCCCAAAACTGGGGTTCCTATTTCGCTCAATAGATGTCCAGTGTTAATAGTAAATAACAACAACTTAAGGAAGATTGAGCAGTGTTTTAAGGCCATTCTGATATTTACCGACTTACTTAATGAGGAATGTTTAAAAAAACAAATGATGGTAATAATAGGTTTAGATATGTAAAAAGCAAAGATTCTATTGTAGACTTGGATTTATGAGAATGTTAATGCCTATTCTTGCTGCTCCAAAAGCGATGTACCTTCTGACGTACCTATTGACACTGTCAAATAATATATTGCTACTATTCTTGCTGCTCCAAAAGCGATGTACCTTCTGACGTACCTATTGACACTGTCAAATAATATATTGCTATAATACAATCTTATGCGGCTGTTTCAGTATACTCGCACCAAAGAGTATAATAGTAGCTGTTATTGATACTCGCGGGCCAAGGCTGAGGCCGCACTAACTTGTGGTTTTCTGCCGCGGGCGGTTGTCAGCTATTAACCACTGAAAAATCAACCGTAAGTGTAGGCGCTTGTATAGATTTCTTTGAATCGCAAAGAAATCCATACAAGCGCCAAGAAGTCTGTTAACTAATCGAGTGATTAGGGTAGACTGGGTACGGTTGTGCCAGGGTACCTACATACAGACCATCAGATACCTACATTCATATGTACACACTCGCGAAAAATATAACCCTCCTTTGCTTCGCTGCAATCGGGTAAGTTCTAGTATTTATCCTCGGTGCCGTTGACGTGGAACAAATCAACATACATATACGTGTCCGGACTTCTGGCCGAAGGGTGTCGTGTTCAGGAGCTTCCGGGGCACCATGACTGTCCAGGACACGACTTCAGGTGGGACGACGCTAAGGAGTCACGCCTTTTAGTCCCCTAAATAATTTTAATTACTTTTAAGTTGTTTTAATATGTATGTTAGTCTGTAAGGTATTTATATATCGGCCAATAGTGCCCGAAATAAATGGGTTTATTATTATTATATAAATATAGTAGCATAGCAAGATACGTAGTTTGAAAAAATCAAAGCCCATATCGTAATAAATAGTAGTCCTTCTTGTACGAGGATCGTCTGAATGACGTCGCTGTGAACCACCGTTGAAAAATTATAGTTCTTTATGAAAATAGGAGCTTTTAAAAAAAACAAAAAAAAACTGAATTGCTTTAAGTTTTTAACTAATTAGCTACAAAAAGACGTGGAACTAGTTTTTGCTGTCAATGCCAGTACAGTACCAATTACTAATCTTATCAGAGGGAAAATATAAAACAAAAGATTTTATTATTCAACACGTTTTATTAAAACTGTATCCTAATAACTTGAAAAAGAATCAAATGCTACATGAACAGGACCTACCGGTTAGGTACTCAATAAATACTTAGTCTAATTTTAAATACATACGTACTTGTAAACAACTAATATTTACAATACATAATTTATTTTTATAAGTTAGACGTTGGCCCCTTTAGAGCTATCAATTAAAAAAAAATGTTCACGAGCTTTTAACGGTTACCGTTAGCGGTAAGTAGGTACTCACTGGTACTTATGTAAATACATTGGTGCCACCAAAAATGGCACTCTACGCATAGAATAGACTAGAATAAAGCTTCTATCAATTAAAGTGTAATATAAAAACGAAATACTAAGCACCGCAGTATGTTAAAATGCTTAGTAGAAATATCATAATGCTGTTTCTAATGTAGTGGGAGAAGTCTTCCCTCGTTCTGGAGAAGTTTTGTTTCGCACAGTGGAGGACGGACCGGCTGCTGTTGGGCTTTTAAATGATGATAATCTAGGTGGGGAAGATTCTGGTGGTCTGGTGAAGAATTCGGCGCGCTTGGCTTGCAATAATTCTGTTCGAGACAACGCGTGCGACTTAGCAAAGTCAGTATCAAGTGGGAAGATTCCTTGATCAGTTGAGTCGGTATCTGCTTCTAAAGTATTTTCATTGATTGGTATTAGGTTTCGTCTGGCACCAAAATGCTGATTCGTAACGATGGGCACTGTTTTAGATTGCAAGTTGATCGGTGACATATCGTGTTTTTCTCCTGAACTATTAGAGTTTTCATCCTCGTTGTTAGCTTCTGGTATTGGTGTAGAAAGGACATCAGATCTGGGACTCGAAAATCGCCATTGTGACTTTGGAGAGAGCAGTATTTTTGGTGAACTCTTGTGTTCTTTGATTAAAGAATTTGCCCTACCAGGTGAAGCAGGTTGAGGGTTTGGTTTCATAATTTTCCTGTGCGTATAAGTTTTTGGAGACCCGCTCAAATCGAGAATATTTATTTTACCTCTATTATTTGGAGGAGGTTGATTTTCATTTTTTTCTTTCGATAGTTTTAATTGTTCCACAGCAGACAGTTTGTGTGACTTAGTTTGGGGATTAAGAGTGTTAAGCTTTACACTGTGCTGTAGAAGGAGTTTCTTGAAATCGAGCCTCGATGTTTGTGGTATGGGGCCGTATCTATCGGCGCATGTTGTTTCTGGTTTCTGTATACCAAAACCGCGATTTGGAAGCACCATGATATTTTGCCTCTCGGCTGGTGACCAACTGTTCCTATTTCTCGGATCCCCTAGATATCCTGTCTCCGGGTAGCGCTGATTACCCTTGAGGTACAACGATGTCTCAGAGCTAACAGGCGACAGACTTGTGGTAGACAAAGCGGGTGATTCCGATCTTTCCCCGGTTTCTTTTATATTAAGTTTCTTTTTACTTTTGTGTATGACTGCATAGAGTTCTTCGTTTGTCATCGTAGATTTTACTGGAGACAGCAATTTTGAGCTGAGGTCCACTACGTTCTCTTTGTTGGAAGGGGTGGATGATTTAAAAGATCCCGTTGTCCGAGGGTCTATAGGTGAAATTCTAATCGAATCGTCATTAGACTGTGCGGGATGACATTGAACTGGCTTTTCAATGAATCGTGAAGAGGCAGTAGCAATACTGGTGGGATAATTGAATACTGTTCTAGGGTCCGTCGCAGTTGGCCGACGAGCGTATGGTTCTGTGGTGCTTCTCTTAGGAAGCGTCCAGAACACCGGCTCTTCTTCCAGAGGTACATTTGCAGGATTCTCATAATTCACCACTCCGTGTCTCCCTCTTAAATGAGCAGTATGATATTTGTGTATGGTGGGATTGATGGTATTGAAACCTACTCTTGGAACTTTCTGGACTGGATTTTGCGGCATGTTCAAAAGAGGCTTGTCAGCACTGGAATGTCGATAGTCTGGAATGTAAAGAAGAATCAATCAGTACAGGGAATAATGTTTAGTAGTTAAATTCCATTAAGTACCATTTGCAATAATAGTTTTATATTTGACCTGGTATAAATGCTCATATTTTAAAACAGGCAATAAATTCTACAGAACATTGCTACGATAACAATTCATTTTTTTTTGGTTGCGGTAGTGATATCAATTTCAAATAACAATGGATGCGTCTACAATATTTAAGTTGATATATAAAATGAAAAATCTAATATAATTCTGGCACCAATCCATACCAATCCCATAAGCCTAGAGCTAGGTAACTTCTGTACCATGAAACAGCAACATTCTACATACATAGATGTACAACAAACAACAAATATATAAAACATTTTCAGTTGTGTTATTCACAGTAGGTTAAAGACTATAATTAGCACATAATTTGCCTAAGTGTTCTTGATGATGACAAATTAGTAACATTTCAAATTGCAGTGCATGGTATATTATTCTTCCTCAAAATTGGCATTCCTTACAGAGTTTATTTTATTAAGTATTTAGTTAGGATGACGTGTTTAAAATACAAGTGTAACCGCATTGCAAATCCGTGTTAGAAGTGAGATCTTTATTTTGGATTGTTAGTCGAGCCGTCACTCTTCATGCATCATAAAATTAAAAGTCATGCCAATAAAGCAACACAAAACTTTACCTTTGAAGAGCTTGATGTTAACAATGACGAAAAGTAGAAGCTATCGCCTTCTGTGCAAGCCATGTGAGATGAGTGCAATTAGAAAAATATTGGGCACCGTTTCATTGGATCGCAAAATCCGGTTACTTTGTGTTGTTAAACAGCTTTTCGTTATTTTTCATGTATTTATTCATAGGGGCATTACGAAAAACAGTAATTATACAAATTAGTCGTGTTACGTTGATTCCGACGGTGTCATTAAAACCAATCGATAACCAAATTGGTTAATTAATTAGTGCACACATACTGGTTTAGTTTCCCATTAATGCAATTACCAATAAAGTTGGAAACATAATATTATATTTACATTTTTTTAAGAAATATGAAATTTGACAAGACTGTTTTTAAACAGCTTATAATTAAATTTAACATTTCTAAACAAAACCTTTTCTTCCTTAATTGAGAGCTAAGTGCTATGTGCTAGAGTGAATTAGGTGAGGGAAGGAGTGAAATTAAATGAAATCAGTGCGTTAATTCACAATGACTCTATAATAAAATTAATTACAAAACATAAAAGACACAGAATAACACACCATGCACTTACACACGAAAAGAATAATTAATCAGTCGTAAGCAGTGCCTGTGCACTCTGCGGTGAAGAAAGCCACCATGCATTTACATACAATTTATTAACATTTAATTGCAAATAATGATGTGATTGTATAAAAAAAATTATAAAATAATATCTTTTCTAAGATACGTGATCTAATTTTATGATAATTTTCAAAATTAAGCATATTTATTTATCACAGTTTTCACAAGTCAAAATTGTATGGAAGACGCGTTTTCGGAAAAAATATTTCACTGGACGGAAATTCATTCCTTACTTTGTTCTACATATTTTACTTAACTATATTATCCAGCAATCTATATGAATAATTGATTTAAAATACATCTATCTCTCTCTAGTTTCTATTCTACCATTTTAGCTAAACCTAAAAGCGTAATTTGTCATGTCAATTGTCATTATGTGAGTACGAAAAAATAATGTAAGTATGGAGAAAGCATCATCATAAGAAGACAAAATTCAATCTTACCAGATTTCTGTACCATAATCTGATTCAGAAACAGATAAAATGCGAGCTCGATGCATTGACGCATCTACAGGTACTGTGACTTTACTAGGAGAGAGCGGGCAAGAAGGTGGTGAGTGAAGAACGCAAATATTGTCAGGATCGGAATCCAGAATTGCCGTTAAAATATCTAGAGAAGTGTCTCTATTATCAGGGATAAATGCAACCGAATGCCTCTTGGGCATTGGTGTTGTAAAAGGACTTAGGGCTAAAGCAGTTAATTGAGATTCAAAACTTTCGTTAACATACGAACTATTATTATTCATACATTCGCATGTTTCTGATTCACTAGATAAATTTTTATGACCGAGTTTAGGCGATACAGTTGGTGGATAATTTATTTGTTCGCGCAATAAATCGGCCGTAATTTCAGCTTGAATCATTTCCAAAGAGTCCCCTTTTTTTGTATTACTGCTAAAACTTTCAAGTTTTAGTAGCTTTTTGATAGGCAGTAAGGGAGAATTGGCAAGTTTATAACTATCACTACGCTTAACTTTGTTATGTAAAGATTTTGCATCGCCCTGGCTACAAACAAAATTCCGTGTTACTTCTCCATTAGTGTCAATATTATGCCTATTCGTGAACATTCTTAATACTTCCGATACTCTACTACTAGATTTATGAAACTCTTGTTTACATTTATTATTCTTTAACATGATTGGTGTTTGAAAATTAGGTACGAATGGTATAATATCATCATTAACTTCTGGTGATGTCCCGAATTGATTGACTGAATTATTCTGGACGTATTTAGAACAATTTTTATTCTTACCTGCTAAATCATCTTTCGTAGGAGACAAGCTGACACCATCCGCATCATGAATATTAACGTAGGCCCCGGGCCTAGGAATTACTTCTACTACACGCGGTCTATCTTGTAGATTTTTAGAAACGATTGCAGGCTGTTGTATTGTAGAAATTTGAGGTGATTCAGTAACTGGTGTAGCAGTGATTATTGTATTTGGCTTAGGTGATGGTAGTGTGACAAATTCTGTTGTTATAGGTCCATCTGGCGCAATCGGTGCCCTGATGATTACTTTTCCTAATTGTGGTGAGTTTGGTTTGCTTGCAGGCGGTGGAGGCTCATAAGGGAAATCAGTTTCATCCTTTATTACAACAACATCTGCTGTTTCACTATGTATGACAGGGGTGGTGGCATTTACTTCCTGTACAAATGGACCAGGTTCGAAAGTAGTGTGTGCTCCTTTTCTGCGCTTAAGTGTATCTGAGGAATAAATAACTTGGCCATGTGAGTCGAGGGTTACTTTAGCACCCTTTGTTTGATATTCTTTTAGCGCAGGCATTTGTTCTTCTTCTAAACCATGTTCTAAGAAATCTTTACTTTCACTTAAGCAATTTGGCAACTCGTTTAAAGACACATACTCCGTTTCCGGTAGTTTTCCAGATAACACTGTTTGCAAATTTTTCCTTATAATATCATTATTTCCATAAACACCTTTGTTAAGGCAAACTTTTTGGTTATTATTCTTAACATCTGCTATTGTTACGTAATCGCCAGCATCGTACATGTTATCTGATAAATTGCTTTCTTTTGGCACTTGTGATTTCTTATTTGACAGTTTGTTTGGAAGCACACCTTTTAATTTACACATTAAATTATTGAATGGATGCAATGACTTCAGATTAATTTGTGTGTTAGGTTTCGTTGATTTGGTTAACTCAATTATATGTTTCTGTTCTTTTAGTTTCTCTTCAGAAGGCAGGTCTAATTTAGGTCTATTGTTAGATGTACCTTCTCTTTCTTCAACGTCCTTTATAAAGCCACCATGCTCTTTACTGCTGGATTCGCTTTCATCGTCTGAATTAGTTGGCGTGATCACACACAATGAAGGAATTCTAGAACTGTTGATGGTAGTTTTGTATCTAATTCTTTCTATTCTATCAGTTCCTTCTAAGTCTGAGGATTCGGAATAATCTTGTTCTGATAGGCTGTTTTTGCCGTGAGCGCTGGACACAGAATCTTCAATTGGTGAACTAGAAGTATTATGCCCAGAATCAGGAGAACTGGTGCCAGTGCTTTTTTTAGCACTTTCAAGATCGGTTTCTGTATGGATTTCAGCGACGGCTGTCATTTCTCTATGATTTCCAACGTTTCTCGTTATTGTTATAGTTGAAGTCTGATTAATTTCAGGTGAAGAATGGTTGTAAATCGGTTTCTCTGAGTACGATCGGTTTGAATTATACCTGAGGCTGCTGTACGGAGACTTTGTAAACGACGAACTCATGCTTCTATCTAAACTAGCATTCGCGCTATGAATATTGTTATTTCTATTCCGGTTTAATTTTGTTAACGAACTCTTTCTTTCAGGTACTTTTGGGCCTATTACTAAAGATCGGTCACTTCCAGCTGCCATTAGCGCCGTGCAAACGGTTCCAGCAGAGCTAGTCGTTGTACTAGTCGACCCTTTGCCGAACAGTTCATATTCGTTCTCAGCAGTTTGGCTATTAGATGAATTTGATAGTGCATTACTTGTATGCATTGGCGTGCTCGGAGATATTTCTTCTTCTTTTAAAGTTTTTAAGCCAGAGTCCATATGGAATGAAGTATAGTATCCTTCTGTATCGCAGGAGAACTCAGAGCTAGTTTCTAAATCCTCGTGTAAGTCATGAATGATGTCTGGCGTGAGAGTTCCTTCGCTAGTAACGCTGCCGGAGCCAGAAGTGTTAAGAAACCTTCTTCTGCTGACGATGGAACTAGGTGGTCCGTGGTGAAAATTAAGAGAGTTATTAGAAGTTGCAGCAGAGGTTGAACTTCTGGGTGGTACTGTTGTGGATGTTATTTCAGATCCAATACTAGTTCGACCAGATTCTGAACTGGCTGACCAATTACCGCTTGAAGAATGCGGTTCGTCTTTACCAATACCTGACCCTCTTCGTTTCCTTTGAGCTGAAGTTCCGCGTAATTTAACACCGACGTTTATTGTGGCTGTTGTCTGTGATACTGGAACTCCTACGCTTTTCTCTGAAGAGGAATACGAGGCACATCTTTGATGAGTTCGCCTATCATCATCTCCTTGTCTTTTTTTACGCATCGTCACAGTTTCCAGTACTTCCTTATCATCTTGTCTTGTTGGCGATTTAGTGTCTTTTTTCTCCATTTTGATTGAATCTTTAAAACTATCTCTGCTGGCACTCGGAGATCTACCAATCATTTTCAGTCTGCTTTTACCCCATTGCTTCAGAGTATTAAAGTGTCCTTTTTTTGATAGGGGATCAATAGGGCTCTTCTTAAGAAGGTCGCTAGAACGCGACCTGATGACAACGCTTTCTTCGATTTCTCCAGAAGCCACAGCATTTGATGTATCGCTACAGTAAAACAAACCAAGCAAAGCATTAGTCACACGCATAAGGCAACCTACAAAATAGTAATACATAAAGAATGCCTCTTGGTCTTGTAACATCGGCATTCTCCAAAGACTGTATTAATCGTAAAGCTTATGAACAATTAGTGTTCAAGTGCACAATTGATTAATTGTCCTCGTTTTGATATATCCGTCAATGGTGAATAAAACGATGACAACCAATGTTACAGTAAATGTATTCACAGAAGCACAAGATATTATCAACGATTGGTTAAAATGTGCCAAAGATTTAAATAAGAACATAAATTAAGCTGTCAACACAATACTGTGCTGTTAATCGACGCTTTAATAGATTACATTTATTACATTACATTATCGGAGAAGGATGTAAAATGGTGATTATTACTATGGAATAATGTGATGGATAATGTAATTTATTAGTTGGTGTTGGTGCAAACTAGAAGCTTACCCAGCTATAGCCTCTCTAAGCTCTTTCTGATCAGTGCCCGATATGGTGTTGCGTCTTTTACCGCGGGGTTTTCTCGTTCGCGTGCGGCGTTTGACCGTGTCCGTCTCACCGGTGGCGGTCTCTAAGTGCAGCGACTTGCGCGAACTGCACATTCTGTCGAAGAACTTGCCTGACGTGTCGATCGCAACAAGTTCCGGGGGAAATCTGCCAATATGACAATTATGTTAGTTTATATTTTTGTTTACCTGAAAATGTAATTTGAAAGCTTTGCCTTCAACTGTACTTACTTGGAAGCAATGACTCTTAGCTGTTCCTCAGGGCTGGGCAACCTGTGGTCTATGGGCTCGTCGTCTCCCGAGCCACACTCGGAAAGCTCGTCGGGTGTCAACGTGACGGAGCTTGCGATCCGCATGGATGCGTCTGGCAGCGCTGTCACGTCGCCCACCGCCTCTTTCGATGTCCATTTCCGAAGGTGCTCTACCACCGACGGCTGGAATGTACGCATTCGTTTCCATGTAGGCGGGCATTTTATAGTATTACTAGCTGTGCCCGGCATGCGTTACAATGTTCTGTTTTTTGGTTAAAAGCTCCCGCACATGCAAGACTCACCAAACTTTCATCGTTATCGGATGAATAGTATTATAGGAATGCATAGAAAAGGAATAAACAAACAAAGAAACATTTATACCTATAGTAGATAAAGGGTTTAAAGCATCATTTCAAGAATTTAGGGAAATTTGCTACTCTTTTACCCCCTTCTAGTTTTATTTCCAAATGTTTCTATAGCATATGTCCTGCCTGAAGTTGACCTTAATATAATATCGAAAACCACACTGAAATCCGTCCAGTAGTTTAAAAATCGCAAATACAATTAGACAAACAGACATGAAATTCACAAACCATGGGGATTTGTTGTGCCGTTTATTCTGAAACCTTTTTCCATTTAGAATGGGACAGATATATGCCTTATGCTTGCTCATAAATGCGTCCCATGAGTTAGCCGACGTTGGCCAAACATAAGTATAATCACTATCATAACGGAATGAGGCTATTTGAGGTTGATAAATAGAATTGAAAGCACTACTTTCCTTAATCTATAGTAATTTTTGGAAATACATATATTTTAGTTCGTATTTTACATATGCGGGTTTCGGGACCCACATATGTAAAAGATGCAAAACTTTACTTACAACATGCGTCTCAATGTCCTCGTCAACTTTCTGAAAAATACGCCGTCTCTTAGAGCCGAGGACGGGAGTGCACAACAGGTATGGGGAATGCTGCAAGTCCTTCCGGAGTTGGTCAAGGATGGACGCCGGCAGCCGGTCCGTCGTCGCCTTCTCGTATAAGTTGCGCAAGCTGCTTGGTCTGAAATGTGAGAAGTGAATGCAGCGGATTGATTACATCGGTTATTACAGAAGCTGCTAGATTGGGTAATAGATAAATGCTCAAATATCGAGGTGTAGCAAGAACATCAAGAAGTGTTTTAGACAGATCGTTTTTCGCCGGGTTTCCCATTCGACAGATTCTTGCATTGATGACATTCTCGTTGGTGGTATTGGCCAGATTCATAACATAACAAGGTAGCTTTTTAAAAGTTTGCGTATTATTTAGTTTTGTAGCTTTATTATTTAAATACTAATAGCATTCTCCCAATTAGCAGCGTCAACTTCACGGCGACGTGGGATTGTTGATGGCCTGCTGCCCTTAGCATATTTTATGACAGCAAACCAACAACTACAAATGAATGCTTCGTGGAAGTGCTTTATGCTACTGAGTTGGTGCACCGTGTCCCATAAGGGAAGTCTTATGAAAGACTTCCCAAAATTATGCCCTGCACGATCAAGAACAGGATTATTTTCTCACAATAATGCATATATTCACCTTGTATCAGGTGTGAACGATTCCTTTTTGAGGGGATTGCTCGCCGTGTAGTGAACTTTGCGGAGCGCAAAGTTTGACAGGCTTCCCTCCGCTGTAACAACGAAAAAATATAAATAAGCAACAGAAACGATATTTCTTTCAAACATAAAAAAGTTTCTCTCTAACACGAGAATGCCTTCAAGTATCTGAATATATTTTGTTGCGAATTAAAAACATTGTATAAGGATGTTTAAATTGTAAGAGCCTCGGCCTAAAACGCGATTAATCATCGTTGGGTAACTGTCTAATGGATGCAATTAAATCCGGAAAATATATCTATAAGAGATATACTTTAAACGAAGAAATACTCGCTTATAATCAGACATTGTTCCCGATAAAGGAAATTACGATTATCAGTCACAAGTTTAAATGGCAGGGTATAATAAAGGTGAAACTGACTAATCACTCGCCATTATTTAGCCCCCACAGGTTATCGGGATTTATGTTTCTAACCGCGGTCGATCATTTCACATCCTCTGCTTACGGCAACACTATTAAAATGTACTTTCTCCGGTAGTACGAAATATGTATAAATTAACCAAGTGCCATCAAACTGTCGTATGGTATACGCAGGAAAGATCGAAGAGACACGTATTGAAGTTAATGTAAAAACTGGATAGCTACATTTAAATCTTATGGAACAGAGTCTTAACAAACATATTGTTATTTGAAAAGTTCAAATAAACAAGAACGATGGGATCAACCATAATTTGTCGTGGTACCGAACAATCGGACCCTAATGAGTTCATCGAATAAAGAAGTAATTGATGCTATTTAAGACATGCCTATTGTTGTTCACCAAGAACCATTGTAAAATACTATAAGAACGAACTAGGTGATCAATCAAGTAAGTAATTACCTATGAAACAGATCCAACGCGTGTGACGTAATAATGGATTAGACCAATATGTTATATAAATGGGAAATTTTATTGTAATGATTTCGGTTGCAGTTAATGAGAAACAAAATAAGAATATATGTAGGAAACATTCGTGTACCTAGCTATAGGAAGTACTTCTTTTAAACACTTCAAAAAACCAAAGAATATGTTAAGATATAATTTACTTATACTCTACGTACAGGAATCTCAAGGTGTGTACTGTAAATATGCGAAAAAGGAGTTATTTGTCTGCTTTTTCGAAAGAATGTTTTTGTCCAATTTTCTACAGAGTTAACATGCTCACGTCAGCAAATTTAAATTTTACCACATCATTACAATTTTTTTGACAGATTTTCCAACAATTTTTATACGTCTTAAGTAATTGTGCTAATTAAGAAACTAAACGCTAATTATTACTTAACTATTAAAAAATTATGTTAGCATTTTTAATACGACTGGAAAATCTGTTAAGATTTAGATTTAAAAGTTGCTGAAGTAAGCACGTTAACTTTGTACAAACTTTTTGAAAAATACTCATCTAACTCTGTGCAGACCAATTAAAGTAATCCAATATGATGGTACCTTGAGCACAAAACAAAACTGTTAAGACTCGGTGGGCTTAACATCAAAATTAGCCAAGTAAAACGTTCTTAGAGTTATAGCAATAAAATATTTTACTACTACTACTGTAGTAGTAAAATATTTTATTGTTATACCTCTAAAGCCCAAAGCAAAAGCGAAGTAAGCCCGGTAGACGGCTTGTTGTTGTCGTAATTTAACTGTCAGGATTAAGAAGCTCTCTCTTGGTACTAAAGAAGCAATAACCAGTACAGTAAAATCTCGTTGACATACATGACTTGATGCCACTTTACCTTTGGCTGTAAATGTTGTGATGGACCGTTCCTCATATAGACAACGCCGTTATTCCTTAAATAAGTTTACTGCGAAATGCATACCATCAGCTGACTTTCATTCTCTCAACAACGATGTAAGGTTGAGTTGTAGGTACTGTTGAATTCGGTTCTTGACTGCTTTTAAAACAATATTTCAGGCTGCTTGTTAACTCGATTTGAATGTGAAAATAGGTTGAATAATGATAGGCCGAAATTATGCAGAGTTGCATACATAACTTTATCTACACCCATATTATAAACGGCGACACGGCAACGATGGGGCCCCTCCGGCTGCGGCGACGGCGGCGCGCCGGCCTGTAGCTCATATCTGTATCGTTATGACAATTACGATACTAAAGTCGATACTGTAATAACATTACAGTACAGGTTGTTATAATGGTGGTCATTTCCTGTGGTTTTTGATTAGGATGGAGGTTTTATGATATGGGTGTAAATAAAAATATTTTCGTCCTTAAATTTCCTCATTTTCAAGGCAAAAACGCTAAATATATTTTGCATTTTTAAATTTGCCGCCGAAACGCTATCCACTGTCAGCTCTCGCATGTGATGTCATTCCAGTGGCAGAAACAAACAAAAATACCCAGGTTGTCATAAATGTACAGAAGTGGGAGCCAATAATGTACGACCAGAGAATGCACGACCCGATAAATCGGTACGATACGATAATCTTGCACTGTGAGCGCGATTCGGAACGCACCCGATTGCTATGATTTTATGGCGTTATAATTAGTGTTTTAAGTCACGTGACTTAGAAGTAAAAAAATATGGTTTTAAATTATTAAAATATAAATAATCTTGATTTGTTTTTACATGACTCCTGTTCTATAATATAGAATCTATAACATATTATGTATTGTTGAGGGTTAAAGCTATCATTCCACAGAAATATTTTTATATTTGTTACTGTAGTCGACTACCCAATTGCATTAATTCGAATCTCTCCAATTAAATCAATTTGAACTAACGTAGGTATCTTTGAAATTCGAACTGGCTGGAGTCCTTCGATGCGAACCTTTTGTTCTAAATTCAATTGGAATCCCAGACGTCGTTTGTCTATTTCCAATGTATACGCCTGTATTTGCCTGTGCGGTCAGCGCAATATCGTGCGTGCATTCCGCAGCAGGCAGCATAGAACATAAATTTCCGAGTGTGGCGTTGATATAAGCTGGTCATTGTACCAACATAACCTGCTTTCTGCATACGTTTTTATCAAAAATATGTGCAAGTGCTGTCGGTTTTTTAACACACACATTTTGTTTGATTGACTATTGATTGGCCGCGTCTATCATTAAAAAGGTTACGAAATCGTTGACATTATTTATCTTGAATAAATAAACTGCATTAACAATAGTCACATGCATTACATAGACGTTTTAATAATTCGAAGGTTCGCACTCGATTCAATTTCACCTTTTATAGGTTGCAAATGGAATTCCTGTGTGAATGGCGCGCGCAAAGGGTACTGGCCTCAGGAAACTAGTTCCAAATAAAACAGATAGCGATATTGAATAGTATGGATCGCAATAAGGGCCGCACAAGTGGGGCTCCATTGTGAAACGGCCTTGGCTCCCTGAGGGACGGCGGCGTGCGCGCAGAAGCTACGTGGGTGGCGAAGCGACGCCTCACTGACCCCAAAGGAACTTAGTACTCAAATACAAATAGACTTCATTCTGATAGTACACTGACAACGTAATCAAAACACTCTAGATATAATGGTACAAATGCATTCTCACCCACGCTCTGACCAGTACATAAAAGACGAATCGTATAATTTCAACTCCATTATGATGCGTCGGGTCATGTTTTTGTATTTTAATGCTTGCCATATTCAAGCTAAGTGCACTGTAGAAACGACAAGTCTCTCAAGGCTAAATAAATTTCACTGAACTCGTTCATATAGTAATGTCATGCTTATGGTATAGTTAATACGAATAAATTCTAAGAGTTTGCAAACTCTACGCAAGTAACTTGAGATAGATTCATATAGTGACGGACGGGTTCCGTGGATAATGCATTGGCCACAGGGGGCGAGGCCTAGGAGGCTAGGGTCACGACTTTGAAAAGGACGCGCAAGGCCGCTGCATATAAGCGCATATGTTTGGTTGTGTGTAATCTGCGCGGAATGAGCTCTTAGCTTGATCCTTTTGGTAATAGTGTGGTAATAGTATACTTACTACCAGTAGCGGCTCGCCACGGCTTCATACTTATTATACATACTTTGAACCTTTGAATGAAACTGGGAGGATTTTCATTAAATACTTTCTTAGTGGATGGGTACAACCTAAATAAACTTATTTGCCTAATTTTACGTTAAAAAGTTTCATTCGTTCCTGAAATTTCTTGATTAGGAAGATAATGCTGATTTTTTTATCATCAATGTCAGGAAGTAATATGGTGCTTTTTAAGTACTGTTGACTTTAAGACTCGTCTCATTCTTTCGAACTAACAATTCAAATATGTATATATGACCTATTCCTTCTCAATGGAAGGCAAAAGTGGATAAAATACTTTACCCTCTTCAATAAAAGATAAAGAGTCTGCGAACTTTGAGAAGTAATTCGCACGCAATCGGCCGTAACAATTTATGGCTTGCGAACTTGTGAAAAGATTCCTAGCCCACCAAATGAGGCTGCTTGATCCACAACTGTATAGAAGAAAAGGAGTTATAGAGGAAATAGCTCGGTATTTTGGCTTTTGCCATGTCACTTCGCTAAACCAAGGGTAATACTGACTTCTGCCCAAGAGATTATCTCAGTTACCGCCCTAAGATAATATGGGTACAATAATTGACATGGGTAGTCAAAGCGGATAAGGAAAACAGTATCTCATTAGTGCAGATTTAATCTTGAGTCTGATCATGCTGGATTATTAGTCATATTAATCTAATCAATCTTAAAATAATGTTCTTATGGATTGGACGAAATTGGGTAGGTAAGATTTTTGAAGGGAATTATTGGTTAAGACAGAAAATAGCCTCGCGAATCTTTATGAATCCTTATCTTTTTCGTCATTATTGTTATGCACATCGAAGCTTTCACGACCGATAGTGTACAAGTTTTTAAAACCACAGTCGCGTGCGCTGCACCGGATTAAGTCATAATCATTAAATTTTCATGGTGCAAGGGATAGCTTTTTCTTACATTACCATGAAGCCTTCTGACTGTACCAACGGGATCCAATTACTTGGCTTAGTGAATTGAAGTATGTAGCCGACTCGGGAATGTATTAGCATTTTGATTAAAACACTGTGGGAGCGGGATGTGTGGACTGGAGTTTATGGCACTATTGTTATTAGGATTTCCATAACACTAACAGACTACATTAAGTTTGCTACGTTGACTATTGTAATGAATATTGCATGCGTGCTCTTAGATCTTTGACGGTCGTATCAGGGGAAACTCTGTTATAAAGAGACACGTTTATACAGCAATGGAAATAAGAAAGCATTAAGAAAATTGAAAGCATGATTGAAAACCGTAAAGAGCGTTACTTTAATATAGTAATACTATATTGTCAGAATACATACATAGCATCACGCCCGAAATCTGGCGGGTGGGCAGAGCCACGAGACTACTTGTGGCCACGTTCGATTAATTAGTCCTAAGATGGTATATGAACCGTATGGTGCCAGGTGATCGGCCCATCGCCCATACTGATAGTCACCCTTAGTCAACTTTTACGACACGCCAGGATGATGAGCATCTGCACGCATTCTATGCTATTTCTTCACTCCCAGTGCAGCAGAGGAGTATTGTCAGAATAAAAGGCAATTTTTCTTTTCAAATTGAAGTGAAGTCACATTTTAATTACCACACATGTTCTGGAGTTCGAAATATGTGTTGAATCTTAATGTAGGTGCTACACATGAGTCATTCAGTGGAACTGCTATTTCTGGATCGTCTGGGAATCAAAACAAATGCCGGCAGTCTCAACTCATTTGTCTCGGCGTAAATCTTTGCCTTTCAATCAGTGATTGACGTAGGGCCGACGGGTATTCGCTAAAAATGTCTTGCAGGGAATGCAGACAACAGGTGCAGCACTGCACTCTCTAGGCATTGTTGAAAGTTTTGTCTATTTTAGGTCTTAGATTTAAAAAAAGCATGTATTTCTTTTTTTTAATGGCTGCTAGTTTGCCTAAATTTCTAAGTATTCATAAAACTTTATAATTATTGAAATGGCTTTTAAAATAAGCGATGAAATATTGTTAAGCTCTTAAGTCACTGAGTTGGTTCCGAGATTCCAGTAAGAAGATCGCTGAGATAAACAGATGCTTTGCATGATGCAGTAACAATCCCTCATAAATATAGTCGCTCAACGTCAACTCAGCGATAATAAGACATTCGCTTGTTTTGCAAGGAAGGCGTCTTCATGAATTGCTGATACTAGAGGTATTCCATCCACTTCCTTGTCAAATAAGGAGATTGCACTGATTCAGTATTATCCTACAAGACACTTTAATTTAATAAAGTTTGGTTTTATCAACAAATATCATTAAAGATTTTCCTAAGGGGTCTGTAGTTAGGAGCCGTTAGTTGTCTTCCGTTGGCCGTAAGATAAACTAAACCGACCTACGTCCTTTACATGCGCTTGAATTAATTATCCACGTAATTAGAAAAGTCGCCTTGTACTTCACATGGGTCTTTAAAATTATAGAAGATATCATCTTAACTGTATACATTTTGGTAAGGGGTCGTCCACAAATTACGTAACGCAAAATTCTCAAATTTTTGACCCCCCCCCTCCTCCCATGTAACAGGACCGTAACGCTTAGGCGGGACCCCCCTCCCTCTCCATTTCGTTACGTAACAGATGCTTTGTAAAAAGGTTTTGGCTAATATTCAGGTAATTCGGCGCTCTTTTTACATTGGGCGAGGTATAATCATCTATGAACGTATTTTGGTTCCATTTCTTAATAATATATTTGTAATTTCTTGAGTTTACATTAATTGTGCAATATTATAAAATCGTGACGTAACGAACGTATCAGGACCGTAACACTTGGCCAGACCCCCCCCTCCCTCCAAATTGCGTTACGTAATTTGTGGACGACCCCTAAGACTGCAAAAGTTAGGGTGTAAGTATTGTATACACCTGTAAGTAAATACGCAATCAAACTTGATACGTGCACGAACAGAAACTTAAATATTTTAGTACGGTAAAAACACCTTTAATTGCGGTTACACGAGCAACATTTTCAAGGCAATATGTGGCCGGCAACTACAAGCTTCTCCTCTAACGTACGAAATTAGAGTAAATCAGCTAGAGTTGCCGGCTATAAATCGCCGTAAAAAGTTGCTCGTATAACCAGGCCTTTTGTCATTGTAGTTTTCTTCTAATTTATCAAAATACCAACCCAACTATTTGTTTTCTTAAATTCATTATTTGACCATTTCTACATAAATTACCTACCTCTAAGCTCGCCTTAATGTTTAAATGAGAGGTAAAATGAACGTGACTTATTATTCTACACAAACTAGTTAAATTAAGTCCATTATACACCAGAGGACTAGAGATTTATTTCCAAAGTTGCCGTATCAACTTGTTTACCGTGAATATTTATTTCGTGTGCCTAATAGACCTATTCAAACGAAGACGTATCTTTGTTCGGTAAACAAAATGTAAATTGGAGCAAAAAATTATGCGAATGTCTCAGCGGACGGGCGACGGTCGGCGGTATTTCTTACAGACCCCATAAACTTGAAAGTTGAAGGCGTGTAGCGCCTCGTTATTATTATGACCCGAGCCTTCGGGCAAGGGGTCGAGGGTTTGTATGATTATCGCTGGTCACATGGTGTCGTCACGAGCCGAAACGCAGGCTTCCGCCGACAATGGACCTTTTAGTTAAGTATCGCAACTCCCATTTCGGTCAGAAGGGGTCCACTGTTATTGGAAGGATTCCGCCAAAATTTCAATAGAATATTTATGTGACTAATTATAACTTTGGTTGCGATGTGAAGAGGAAAGTCATATTGAAATATTATTGGTTCATATTATTCTGAGAATTGAATTTTGGTAAGATAAAGACTTGCTCTATGTTAGCTTAATTATATATGCATGATAAGATGTTGACAATGTAGTTTCCAATAATGGAATTGTGTTAGGTATTTTCAAGAAACACGCATTTAGGTACGTCGTGTAACCTGACCTACAAGAAAGGCAAAAAGCCGTCCGGACAAACGACACAAGAGGCGATGAAATAATCGCCCCAGTGTTTGTTAAATAAGTAGAAATTACTAGCGAGCAGTAAAGTAGACACTTTTATTGTCAGTAAGATTTACAGCGGGACACTATCGACACGTATGGGACATTAAATCAGGACACAACTGTTCTCACAGAATTGCCTCTTAAAGCCTAATACGACTCCGTGAATCGTAGTTCCTGAAAAGAAGGGGAGGTACATATTTCCGTGTTTTTAACCTTTTGACCGCCAAGCATGTCTGTGAAGTAACACGAATTTCAACTTTAAGTCAAGGTATTGAAGGACTTTTTTACCCTTTATACGCTGACGGCTGCAGCCGACTGTGGCGGTCAAAAGGTTAAAGAATATACATTAACAACAATATAAATTTCTGAATAATATTAGAAATACCGAGATGATTGCGTTGTTTAAAATCTTCGGAGTATCTTTTAAGCAAATTTATAAGTACAGTGTTCACTGTTCGTTAAAGTTAGCAAAATACATGAAGTAACAGTAAGCAAACTAAACACGTAGCAGCTATAAGCGTGTTGTTCAAGTTATTATTTAAACATCGGGGGACCCACTTGAGTATCAAAATAGTGAAAATGTAGTAAAGAACATGAACCGTGTTTATTTACAAAGCACGTAGCCTGGCGTTCACCCAAGTTGATATTGGTGGAATATAGTATGGTTCACGATTCCCTGATATTTTTCGGGATACGGAGGGAGGGTAATGACTCTGAAAATTTGAGATTACCTTTTTATACAGACGCGTTCGAAGATGTATGTTCACTTTAGCGCTAGTGACCTCGGGTCCCCATTTTATTTGGATGTAAAAGGGGCGGTGACATATTGCATGATAAAGCTCGCAATTGTATTTGTAGAATACAGAATATTATGTTTTGAGAAAGATATTAATTATAGTTGCAAAATACCAAGCTTCAGTTATATTTACTTGCAGATCCATAACAATACGGTGAAAGCAATAAATTACCACATTTATTATGGCCTCAACGTCTCAATCTTGCTAAATTTTCCCAAATTTAGTCATCATTTTGATTATTTTGAATTTAAAGTATGCTTATAAGGTATTTTATCGAGCATTCAGAAATGGAAACAAACTCGTCGCTTAAGGTGCAGTTACACAAGTAACATTTTCACGGCAATGTGTGGCCGGCAACTATAGGCGTCTTTCTCTAAAGTACTAAGTTAGAGTAATACAGCTAGAGTTGCCGCCTATAAATTGCCTTAAAAAGTTGCTCGTGTAACAAGACCTTTAATAATCGACTTTATTTCTTTCCATTATTCTCGTCCAGCCACATTGAAAGCCGTTTAAAAAAAAGTTAGCAATTACTAACTGTGAGTGTGAGCTATAAATATAGGAAGGTGCGCACGAGTCGACGGCGGCAAAAGGGATTTATTATGTAGTAGTACAGCCTGGGAGTGGCCTTCAGGGCCATTGCCGTTCTCAGATAGCATTCCCACAAACCTATTCCGATTGGTTTATTGATGCCTTTATTATTAAAGCATTAACCGGCATGAAAACATACATATTATACGTTTGCCTTAGGTATACAGACTGTCTCATTTAAATCGGTCAGTATGGGAAAGTCTGAAACTATAAGACATACGAAGATCTGTTCTTAGGAACCATGTCATCGATTTTAATAAGAAGAAAAACCGCATTCATACACCTATAAAAAACGTGTTGAATATTGTATTGAAAAAAACGGTGGTCACTTCAAAGTTTGAAGTTCAAACGCCTACTAAAATAAATCAAAGTACGTGAAAACAATGCATTTTATTAATTTTAGACATCATGTTTCATAGAGCCATTTACCGATTAAAACCTACACAATCGATATCCAAATAGAAATAGTGTAAGTTTATTCTTTTCAAAACAACCGGGTTCGATTCCCGAGCTGAGTACAGGCCCCTTTCAAATGTATGAATGTAGTTTTTCTTCCCATTAAAATCGATGACATGGTTCCTAAGAACAGTTCTTCTATGTCTTATAGTTTCAGACCTTCCCATACTGACCGATTTAAATGAGACATCCTGTATATGAACCTTCATTTATTAGGAAAATATAAAAACAATCGCTTAAAATAATACAACTTTTATTATGAAAGACAACTGAGAAGCCGTATTGACCGTGTTCAGTCACATGTAAACTATGTAAACAAGTTAAACTAGCTTAGTTATGACTACTTAAATCCCAAAGGAAATTAGATAGGGCGAAGTGGATGAAAGGGACACAATCAATTTCAATAGTTTAGGAATATATTCTTAAAACTAAAAGACAAAAATGTATATGATGCGTCATACGGGAAAAAGTTGAACTAGTGCACTGGCATCTTTATTACATACAATGTTGAAATCAATTTATTTACTGCGAAAACAACCAAAGCTCCTTCACCTACTTAGTTATTCATCGCTTTGAAAGGATTAAATGGCTTGTCGGAATTAATTATTTTATCTCTTGTAAATGTAGAACCATTATTTTATTTTATTTATAAAATCTGTTTTTTTAGAGAATATGATGAAAGAATTTTGATGATTAGTAAAATGATAACAAACACCAATATTAATTAAAGCTTATCAATATTTAAAAATGTAATTTAGACCATTAATTTTTAAATATATACAAAACCAAATTGAAAACAATGGTCGTTGTTACTTGTAGCACTTGCATTTGATTGCTGTTACGAAAAAAATGTATCAATAAAACTACGGTATCAAATCGCGTCGAAACATGAGACGAAGCCGTAAGGGATAAAGGAGAAATCGGAATCCAAACATGGTTCTTGTTTCCTGGCAAACAAATATTTAGGATTTTCCCAACATAGCAAACATTGTAGAGAAAAAAGATATTTTTGTAACACTGCAAGCTTGCTTATGGTAAACCAAACAAACATAAACACCGGGACGTCGATTTAACACAAAGTATCATTACATCACTAATTAACTGTTTGAACATCTTATTAAAAACAAACCATTTATGTGGGCAGTGTATTTCATTGCTTTCAATTGCAATCAATCCAGAGACAGTCGAGCGTAAAACTCCTCCAATTAAGAATGGTACCAAATTTTTATCGACTAGTTGCATTAATTGTTGATGAAATAAATTACAGATTACATTTTACAAACAAATAAATATTTGCCTTAATTAATAGGCAAGTACTTGTGTGATATTTACAACAGAGTACACATACATACATATTATCACGCCCGAAATCCCTAATGGGGTGGGCAGAGCCACAAGACTGCTTGTGGCCACGTTCGATTAATTAGTCCTAAGATGGTATGATGAACCGTATGGTGACAGGTGATCAGCCCATCGCCCATACAGGTAGTCCACCATGTTGGAGAGGACCCGTCCCTTAGTCGACTTTTACGACATGCCAGGATGATAAGCATCTGCACGCATTCTATGCTATTTCTTCACTCCCAGTGCAGCAGAGGAGTGAACCACACAGTACAACAGAGTAAATGCAAGAAATATTAAAATTTAATTGCATGACTGAGAAGACGCAGCGCCGTTTCCCTCTCGCGCCTTCCCTCATAACGTAAGGCCCATTCAGTTCCAGAGCGCACTCTATATTTTCAATTACGTCCCAATCACTGTGTAATGGTTGTAAATATACCAAAGACTTTTTATGCTCGGCGCAGAGCGCCTTGGGGAGTAGATTTCACGGACGCTATGAGAATAAATCACAGGACCAGCTGACGCGCCTGCTGAATTCTGGATGAGCAGCCCAGGGTTGCTGCCTTTAAACGAGTCGATAATTCAAAGTAACAACCCGTATTTTATCAATTTACTCTCTAAGGTAAGGTACCTTTTGCGTAAAGGACTTTTGGTTTTGGGTTGCTTCATGAATTTCAAAAACGAAGCACACACAATAAAATGTAGGCCGGTTGAATAAAATAGAAGAGGAAAAATATTGGAAGTTAAGTTTCGTAACTGTGCGCTGTAGGGAGTCACGTCAACCCTACCAAGATGTATCATAAAAGTTGAATCAGTGCCAAATTGTGGATCTTAAAGAGGCAGCGTAGGAAATTTACTATAAAATGCATATGCTTCCAGGTAGGCGATCGTAAAGACGAATTATGACAGGTACCTGATCCTGATTTCATATTCAATCCATACATAAAAGAAGGGTTTGCCTATCTGTATCAATATATGAAAATACCTATCGAATATGGCGAACAGAGTACCTATAGACGATTCGCTATTTTATGAAGAAACTGCAATAAATAATAATAGCTATAGCTGCCTGCCTATTCCATTGAATGTGGTCGCAAACAAAAAGTTGAATGGAGAAAATTACACGCATCACTTGATGCATAGGAGGGCCATTTAAGGATAACACCAGGAAGCGCCGACACTGGTTCTCGCAGTGCGGGATTCTCACAGGAAAAACGGTCAAGAAAAAACTGATCGGTGCCTTATTAACTTGATAGAATAGGTGCACTTACCCGTTAGAAAGACTATAAAGTTGATTTTTCAGCACCTATGTAGTAGATAGTGCGTTTTATACTAAATTCTATTGTATTTCTTTCTATATGTGGCGCGACGCATCTTACAAGGACTATAAAGGGATTTTACAAACCCTCTCGTAAGATTCTTTAGTGTATACTGTACTTGGTCCCCGTTGCGGATCATGATGCAATAAATGGGCAGAAGAAACGGATCGGGGTGCGATATAAAATTCGGTAAGTTGTCTTTATGCCAATGCGGCAAATCGTTTCATCAACGCAACCTCGCGAAACTGCGGAAAGAGAAATACAATTTTTGGGGGATTTGGTACGTTAATCCGGTCAACGACAACGGTACGGTCCAGAACTAGGGCAAATTTGTTCAAGCAATGAAATCGTCTCTCTACTTTAACAAAATTTTATAACACTTTAGCTGAACCCGCGCCTGTTCGCAGAGATTGCGGATCAAGTTCATTGTTGATTGATTTATGGTTCATGCTTTACAATAACGGTAATTTTGTTTTTGATTTGAATTATAACATGTTGCGATATAGGAAAATGTCAGTGACCGCATGTAATGCGATTCGCTGCGGTATACGCGGACGCGGATAAAATTGATTTCTGTATACGTGTATATTTACTCGCACACGTATGTTCTATGCACGAGGCCCACACAGTCCCACCCAAGCCGTTTCAAGTGACAGACGACCGCAGTTTACGAAGCTCCAGATCCCATTTTGAGGTTTTTACGAAGCCAGTCGGTGCTCAGTGGTCCGTGAAATGAATTTGATTTGCGTATGCGCTTACTGTTAAGTACGCAACGAATCGTAGATAATTTCTTGTGGAATTTATTGATTGATTCATTTTCTGTATATCATATTGAAAAAGCGAAGACTGGAATAGCTGAAACATCTGTTGATTTTAAATAAAATAGGAGTTGGTTTTTAATAATATGAGTACCTATATATTCCTGTTATGATATTACGCTTCAGGTACTTATTCCTTTATTAATATTAATATTCGATATAAAGACCGTTATAAAAAGGTACAAGGTAATGAATTATAATTAAGAGGGGCTCGCGCGCCCTCGTCTAATGATTATAGCGCAACATTAGCTGTACCTACACAAATTACCAAGAAATGCGTAAACATGTAGATATAAAGGATCGCTGTGTTTAACCTAAATAAGGGAAGAGTAATGCTCATTTTCCCTTTGTTACATTTTTATGCAGCAACCTGTGTCCATTGTTGTAAAAAAAATTGTAAGCATGAAAATAAGAATAAATCCGGCGCGAAAATGGTCTTTAGCACAGAAGTTAATGTTTAATATTTTTCGCGCTCGTAGCTGAGATATTGGTTCAAATTTTCACTCACTGTTTATGCCTCTTTAACAGAATTAAAACAAATCATTTACTTATAGAAGGTCTGCTTGTAATAATAGTATTTAAATCAAGACCGTCGGTGGGCTTAGTGGCTAAGGATGTCCAAGCCGTTGCCATGGAAAATGAGTTTTTCTAATTTATATAAGTACACTAGCAGACCCAGCAGACGTCGTCCTGCCCGGTGAGTAACCCTTATCATTTAAGGGTATGAAAAATAGATGTTGGCCGATTCGCAGACCTACTCAATATGCTCACAAAATTTCATGAGAATCGGTCAAGCCGTTTCGGAGGAGTACGTGAACGAACATTGTGACACGAGAATTTTATATATAAGATTATCTATATGTGAATTGCGGTAACCGATGCTCTTACGGTGAGGGAAAACATCACGAGGAAACCTGCACCTTTAAGTAACTTAATGTGTAATCATGATTCAATTGGTCTGGTTCCCCTGGCACAAGGGTTAAGGAGGTTCGACGGCAGTCACTCGACATAACCACCGCTAACCAATAACCCGACCTGCCGAATCAGGAATCACGGTCACAGAGTACAGCGAATTAGAGACGTGAAAAAGCAAGAAGAAGAAGAGAAGTTTATTGTAGGGTTCGCCACGCTGATTGCAAAGTTAGAATGCGCATTTGCAAAGTGTTTTATGGCTTTTCTGTAAAGAAAGATGAAGTTAGAGGTAATGGAATGAACAATGCAACAGTAGTAATAGCCGGTTAGTTTTGAGTTATTGTCTTATAACAGCGAAGGGCCGGCGCGATATCATCACGAGCTCGTTAACGCACAACTTATTTTAGATCTTGTCAATAATGACCACGCGGACGAAATTAAACTTTATCCTACTGACTCTGAAACAACCAACACTAACGCACTTACGCAACTGAAATAAATAATTTCAATTTAACTGAATTTTAGGTATGACCTGGGTCGGAGTTCTTGTCAGACTTCATTAATTGCTAAAGGAACATGGAACTTTGCCAAAGTTAAAACAATACATTTTGGTAACAAATGTTTCTGTTGAGTTAGAATTTTACATTAAGTATACAAATAATACGGAATCAAACAAATTAATTTCACAATGTTAACCTCGTTTTAACTTTAATAAAAGCAAGAAAAGTATATATATTAAATTAAATACACTTGAGCATAGCATAACGGACAGGATTCAATTAAAAATAATAATTTGCAGACCGATAAGGGAAGGTTACGCGTCAGCTATTCAATCGATACGATAATATTTTATCCAAAATATGTCAAGGTAAGCTAGACCTTTTATTGGTTTTCGATCAGCAAATAAGTAGACACAATTCCGTTTTTATGTTTAACACAAAACCTATAATAGTCCGATATTCCTTCTTCTTTCTTCCTACAACAATATTGTTGTTGTTGAACATGAATAAACTAGCGAGAAACAACTTTACCCTTACTTACAACCCACCCATATGTAAAGGAACTTCAGAAACGGGAACACATCTTTGTGTAAACTACAACTTAGTTCCGCAGTTCCGTAGAAAAGTTTCCACTTTACAATACAATTCCCGGCCTACTCATGATTCTACAATGAAGTGTCCCTGTTTCCGGGAGTTGCATTTGCGTCATAGCGAAATGGGTTATAGATGTACAGAGATGAAACGTTGAAGGATATTGACCAATAAATTAAACTAAACTTAAGTAATTGGCACTAGCCGGTGTCTACACTGCATTGTATAGGTAAATCAGACCGATTATGAGCGAGTTGCCTACAAAGCAAGATGCCTAAGTATAATGCCTACAAAGCAAAATGACTAAGTGGTTGAATGCTGTCTAGCCAAATGGTCTACTTGCTAAAACGACTACCAAGCAAAATCTCTAAGTAGTGGAATGTTTTGAAGACGAATTGCATGGTATTTCTTTAATTTTAAAATAAATGGTTTTGAAGTTATTTAGGAAAATTGACGAAAATTGCCCCTACATTATCTCCAAAACTACTTGGCCTAAAATTTGAAATAAATACAGAACATATTTTTTTACCTATAGATTACAGGAAAACCTATGAGAAGTCTATGCTATGCCAAGTCACATAGGAAATTTCATATAATTACGAAACCCTTAAATACTTTTTAGACATCCAGCTTGGTAGGCATCTTGCTTTTTAGCCATCTCGCTTCTGAGGCATCTTGCTTCTGAGACATCTTGCTTTTTAGACATCCAGCTTGTTAGGCATCTTGCTTTGTTAGGCATCTTGCTTTGTAGGCAACTCGATCATAACCGGTTTTAAATATGGAATACTAAACGAACACAACACCACTACATTCACAAACGACGTTGTGTGATTTAATTACAGTGTTGTGTAAGAGCTGAATTTAATGCTGAAGGAGGTGTTATTGATGTTCACAATTTCACGTACCTAAAGATATTGTCCAATGCCTAAAACAGCTTATACCCAAGATAATATTCAATGTCAGCTCAATATAGTAATTAGTTTCTGTGAATGTCGGTAGGAATAATGTACTTCACTACTAATAATTCAGTTTCGTCAAGTCATCAAATTTAACAAGATATTTTTTGTAAGATATATGGTAGGTATACCTAGTAATGAGAATGATAACAAATTCTACTAGAGATAAGGTGGCACTTGTATTCCTTAAGTTACATTGTGGGATAACACGCAGTAGTAACTGGACCCATATTGACACCATGAAGTTACAAAATCTGGAGCAAGTAACAATTAAGCGTAAATTGCCTTGGAAATGGTTCAAGTTTCGAGCAAGTGAATACTCTGTTTTTCTCAGTTTTACTCTGCGGGATGTGATCTATGAACCTTTTTGTATAAAAAGCCGGACAGCGGTTAAGAGTTGACTTAAGTACAGACCTACATCTATAGCTGAGTACCGTTAATCAAGTAGTTAACTTCGTTAATCGCTAATCCGTTACTAAAAAAGTTTACTTCGTAAAACGTTACACTTCGGAAGATGTAACGGAAGTTAACGTTAATCGTTAACTTTGATAGAAATTGCATTTCATGTCATTGCGTTAGTGATTAACTTATTAAAAATTTTGGTATACATAATAGAAAATGAAAAATACTAGAGTTTGCAATAATACCTAATTATTTAGAGATTCCCCTTTATAAACATCAATATAATACGGTCCGCGCGGTGTCCTTTTGGGAAATAGTAGGTACTATAATAACAATTAACAGACTTTTATTGTTTTAACGGAAGTTAACGAGTCCGTTAACAATTTTTAAAGTTAACTTAAAAGTTAATCCGTGACTCGAAATGTTAACTTCGTTAATTAACGATTAACGGATTAACGGTCTTGTGCCCAGCTATGCCTACATCTTTACCATATTATTCTCGTTTCATTTTAATTCGTACTAAAATGACAAGCATACCTACCATCAAATGTATAGGCAGTTAATATATAGGGGCGTACGAGTTTCGAGGCAAAATTATTGGTTAGTTTCGAGTGTATACTTATATGTACCATACATGCAGTTGTAGGCACTTATTTATGTCTTCCTTTGCTTCACGAGCCATTTGGTTTAACGGTTTGCGTACGAAGGGTCGACGGTTAATATCCGCAATTATTTTTGCACAAAAATTGTTAGGTTCTTGTTTAAAGAGAATCGGTATACCTACCTAACTGGAAATCAAATTCATTTCACGCGCACTGCTGGACCTAAGCTACCCCAAATCAAATTAAATGTGTCATAATGTAGTCGGTTTCACAAGAAAATAATTTATACATCCTCATTTGTTTATGAAATGTGTCATGTCATGATTTTATAATATAGTGATTATAGTTGCTTCTTTCTTTTCATTGAATGCAAGATTTAAACGTATATAAATACATAAAAATAAAAACTTTAGGTGTTTTCCTAGCTCGCTGGGTATCCGGGAACTATGGTAGGCTGCGGCGAGCGGCTAGCATCCCACGAGGTGCGCCGGCGCAGGTCACTAACCCCGCAGGCCTTAGGAAGCCTATACGTCAAATTAATAGCGAACTCCGGGTGCAGATAAACACATGATGCAAGATACTGTACCTGGTATTCCCTTTGAGAAAACTGTGATCACGTGGGTGACCCCACGTTAGCTAAGTCGTAAAGTTTTTTTAACTGATGTTGATTTAATGGGACTTTCGTGTGACGTAGACAAGTGTCTAGAAGTTCACCATGTTCTATTGGATCAAGAGCCAACATTCGTAGGCTTTAATTCGTTTGGAGCTTCTCACTGATATTTTGCAATAATGAAGGCAAAATTGTGGCACGATTAATAAGCTTCAAGAGTGTATTGAATAGTTGACATCATGTGACATCATGTAATTCTGCTTGTCTGTCAATGGCAACCATAATAGTAAGAGCTAGACAGCCTACACATTACATACACGAAACACGACGTAAGCAAGCCTATCACTTAATAACAATACAAACAAATCAAAACGTCTCGCAAATAACCTAAATAGCTATACATTATTCAACGCTCCATAGACGTCGTAAAACGTCGAATTGTGACATATAACGTATTAAACTCCAACCCCGTATCTCTAGGGCTTTGCCACGAACTTGTAAGGGCCAATAAAGTTTAGAAGTGCCTATATAAATCATGGATCCTGGTTAACTTTAATCGCGAACAACGCGAATCTAACTGAACTAAAATTATTTGGAGGAGACTGATTACAATTAGTCAAGGGAATAAAACACCACGGAACGCCGCGAACTTTTAAACAACTCAATTGAAGAAGATATCGAACGTCTAATTTCGTCATTATACCTGATCCTTACTTCGAAATTATACGTAAATCTTCCGCGATGCTTAATCTGAATCTTACATGTCTAAAATAAAAAATAACAACAAATATGTTACAACAATCTTTCGCCAACGCTAAAAGCTTTTAAGAATATTTCATCCAGATTTACAGAGTGCCATTGATAGGTTTAAAATGGGGGCATAGGTTGTGGTCGAAGCTAAGAGCGCTGACACCGAGCTTTAAACACGAGCCGCGAAGATAACCGCAACATAAATGGATGAGGGTTTTGCCAGCTGCGGCACATGAAAAGAGATGCATAAAATCACTTGAGATACACTTTTATAGTAGGCTCACCTCGTAGGCTAAGATTCATTTATAATCCTTTGGATTTCACGTTATCTAAGGACGGTAGTGGCGTAATCGAATAAAAAAGGTAGGTAATGAAAGCTTTCCATTTCAAGTGTTTCGGTTCATGTTAGTGGCAGAACTAAGTGCACTTCGGTAAAGTACATATGTAATGTAACAGCTTATTAAGTAACATGAGTTTTGTCCCTCATTTATATCCCCATCCCCACTACCGTTGTTGATTTGTCCGTCTTTCACGCAGCAACGGAGAAACGGATAGACGTGATTGTTTGCACAAAGATAGCTTATGAGCCGGAGAGTGACATAGGTTAAATGCACAGTTCTCGAGGGAACAGCGATAAGCGAATTCCACGCGGACGATGTCGGGGTAAGAGCTAGTATAAACTGAAGAAGAGGTTGACAGTCTTGCTTTGCTTCTGCGGTTACTGTCTAGCGAGCCGAAGTTTTCATTACTTTTCATTCATTTAAAGCTTTTCCAAGTGTGCAATCTAGTTAAGCATCGAAAGTTTGCAAATTTAATTTGCATTCACTACAGCAAATGCTGTCCGAACCGGGATCTATTGCAGGAACATCCACTGTTCCCGCATTAGCGGTGTCAGTTGTTTAAACACAGAACAAACACGGCTTTGAAGAGCCGAGATCGGACGTTGTTGACTCCCACACAAACAAAGCCTTCATATACTCGGCCCGACGCCTCGGCCATTTCACATCTTACAGTTTGCTTCGTCCAATATGGAATTTACGAACAACCTGTGATTTTAACGGTATCTATATTAGCCTTAAAAACGTGTAAAACGAACATTTGAGCAGTAAATAATTTAAATCTTAGTATAAATAATAAAAACACTTAAGATCTTAGATATTTCATTTTATAAACCAATCCTATCGTTAAACGTAATGGTTCAAATGATCAATAAAATCGTATATAATTTATCTTTCAACTCGAATCATAAATAAAGTAACCGCGCGTGTCAGAAACCACGTGAAGTCTACATCAAAACGTACAGGAACTCTTAAAATAAACCACATGAAAAAATGTTTGTAATATCGACACCGATTGACCCAATCACGTTGAGCTAGTTTACGTTGTCCGATAATTAAATGGCTTAAAATAGCCTGCATGCACTTGTACATGTAACAGTAGACAGACCATATTTATATTTATAAGTTTGGTTAGGGTCTTAACGCGATGGAAGCTGGAAGAAGAAGAAGAATAAGTAAATATACTCGTAACTTATTATTATTTTGCCCGACATTTCGGCTGAGTTGCCATGGTCACGGGTAGACTGGTGCAGCGTTGTCATCTTCCTTGTGGATAACTCAGAAAAACCAAAACTACCCTTTTCTTATTTTTTAGTTGTTATAATCTATAAGTTATAAAAAAAAACCGACTTCAAATAGCCTTTGAAAAGTACCTAAGTTTTGTTGTGCGCATTTTATTTATTATCCTGTGATTTAACGACACACACTTTACTACATAAGTAACAATTGCATAATGCCAATTGCTCATCACCATTTGAAAACTGTTGCTATCCACGCTGCAAACATGTCAATCGTTGAGGAGTCCTCCTGGTTCTTCAATTTTACTACATGAATTTTCATGGACATAAGTTGCTTCAGAACTTTATACAGCAATTTAATCGCCAACCGTGTTATACTCAACATTTAGGAGTTCCGGTGATCATCTATGGTCTTCATCAACAGTTCCACTTCACCAAATAATGCTTTTGGAACGTAACTGCTTGAGTTATTACAGAGACTACTAAAATTGCTATTTGCATGCTTGCCTATAATATTTGAAGAGTTCCATCGATTCCTCATAGATCCTCTGATCATAACTCGACTTTGACAACAACGGGACCAAATTGGAGGTATACCCTACCGATTAAAAAAAGCATTTTCAAAATCGGTTTATAAATGACCAAGTTCTGAAGTAACAAAGATAAAAAAAAATACAACCGAATTGAGAACCTCCTCCTTTTTTTTTGAAGTCGGTTAAAAAGGCCGACACACCAGAGTAACAGTGTCAACTTCGTTGTGCGATAACACAACCTGCGGTTTATATTTATTTATCACCGGATTCCATGCTGAGGATAACTCGATACTTCTTGATTTCAATTGATTCACGAACCATTCTGGGATGATAATGGCAATCAGTTGAAAGGATCTTTGGGTTATATAGTTTAATCCAGTGATTAATTTTGGAGGCAAGTAACAATAACAAGCAAGTAAGACAGAGTTAGAGATAGAGAGAGAGTAAGTCATAATAACAAAGTATTTTTACTTACTTTTAAGACTCTATCCAAACTTATAAATATGTGGAAAGTTAAAGAAAGACCATATTTAAACAAAGCATCCATGTTTGCTTATCACATCATCTACGGTAATTTTGTAATTGTTGCAGATGAGAAAGCGTAAACAATTGTAGGACTGGCTAAGGCTCGTTGCACTAGTTTTATTTAAACGTATTTTTCAATAAAATGTAGATGGAGTTAACTTGACTGGTACTTGTGCACAAATAAAGGTTGTTAACCCATAGCGTTACGGTCTGATACCGCCCTTTTAATTGTATGCTGGTACCCGGTGTACCTTCGTCGCGTTTACTGAAAATCAATTACATACCCCTTATATTAAATGAATTAAAAAAAATATATTAATAAACGGAATTGAATGAATAACTTCCACCTAATTTACTTCAATCACAGGTATCGAGCTTACTTTTAAAGACTCGGGTTAGGGGGTGCCCATTAATTACGTGAGGCATTTTTTTTAATTGTTTGACCGGGGGGGTCAAACAATTTTAAAAAATGCCAAGGGGGAGGGGGCTCCCCCTTGGTGAGATGTTGTAAGATTTTTCTCGAATCCCTCCCCACTGCCCTAATCTCACGTGAGATTTTTCAAAATTTGTATTTTGGGTATAAAAGCGTTGAATTTATTTAAAACAAAAACACAATTGGCTTAATTATTTTAATTTAAGACTAGCAAAGACTAGTATTTGAGAATATTGCACTTTTTTAACTTTCATTTAGCTTTAATTTAACTTAACTTTCACGCAGTTTCACACCGTTTTCTGCTAGAAAAAAATTACGTGATATTTGCCAAGACGGGGGTCTTGGCAAAGTCCTCTACCCCAAGTGAGATTTATTAAGATTCGTCACAATCCCCTCACCCCCCTGAGAACCTCACGTAATTAACGGACACCCCCTTACCTGCCTTTTTGAAATTTTACATACTTCTTGAGAAGTGTCTTTGAGATTTTTTATATAAGAAGTTGATAGTTACAAAATAGTTGCATAAGGAAATATTAAACGGTACATGTTTCTTGCAGTCCACCAAACCAACGGTGAATTCTTTTTTATATTCATATGTACCGTAGTTCCAAGTACAATGTTAAATAAATCAGTAACGAGTCGGTTACGGAAGCCGTTTCGCCAAATCGGGCCCGGGAATGAGGAACGATTTATTTCTCTTAAAAGCAGGTATCTTTGTAAGTGGTAACTGGAATGCAGAGTAAAACGATACGTAATGACTTTAGTTGACCATCAAATAAATTACCTGAATATCTTCGCGTGTAATTTGATTCAAAAACCATGATCAATATTAGCATGAAATTATTGTATTCATTTGATTTGAGTGTGTGAGGGAAAACGTGAGGAAAACTGCATACATCTGCGAAGAAATTCAAATATGTGTGAAAAGTCGCCAATAAGCATTCGGCCCTTGCACAGTCCATCAGCCAGCCAGCCAGTCACTGGCCTGCGCCCACCAGTGGGACGTATATAGACTGATGAGGATTATGATATGTTTGATAATAGGGATATTTCCTGGGAAGAAATATAATAATTCTAATTAGCCCGTCAGTTAGATTATCAAAAAATATTGAACACGTATTTTTTGCTTTATCAAATGAATCAAAATTGACAAAGATAACGCGCATCAAAGTTCGGGAGTGGCTCATGACGTCACCTAATGGTAAAAATCGTGTAAAGTCGTGACGTCACGTATAACTTCAATGCACTATATCTTCGTCATTTCTTGTTTATTTATTTATTTATTAAGGACCACCAGTGGTTGATACAATAACACAAGGATTATGCATAAAATATCGTAAGGGTAATAAGCTAAGTGTCCAACCTATTAAGGTGACCACAGCATGCTCTGATATTATCATGAACACAGTATTAGGTACCTACCTATAGCTAATTGTTAAATCTTGAAACTTATATATAGTGTTAGTATTACACGGTATACAATTCAAGTTGTTCAATTTCAGTTATTCAGATATTCAGTTTAACAGTTTACACTTATTGATTATTTTACAATTAACTTACTCTTAAAAGAAGCAAAAGTATCTGCAAAAACATCGGTGTGTTTTGAAATTGCGTTACTCAATGTGGATAAGCGACTAATTGACAAAAGAAAAAAATCTATGTTCAATATTTTTCTATAATGTAAATGACGGACTAATTAAAAATTTTCAGGAAACATGCCTATTATTTGCCGCTTTTGCATTGTTTTATTCCAGAAACGCCTCTTTTTACACACAAATTTTTTTTCACAATGATTATGAACCAGAAGGAGATGTTCTTTTAGCAAGTGTTGTCTTTGCTTTGTAATATTCCTGTTAGATAGAGAACTTTTTCATTAAGTCAGTTTTATACCCAACGAGCGAGGAAGCGTGAGACATCATAATCCTTGGTAATTATCATAATTACACTAAGATCTTAACGAGCAATGCTACTGTTTTATTTCGTGTACCTATGTGATATAATAAGGCTTTTCCCGCCATTTTATCCACGTTGAATTCGTATTTAATTAAGTATCTTCTATGTTTTTCTTGCGGGTTTTGAATAAATCAGTAATGAATACTATCAGCACATCAAAGGCTTCTGTTTATTTGTTAAGTATTTCCCTGCTTTTCTACTGAGAGATAAGTACACTGCCCGTTCCCAATATTCAATCCGTGGATAGATTTGCTTACTACCTTTTGAAATATTATTTCGTATGCGGCAAATGTCAAATTATAACCCGTAGTAAGTAACCAAACCTATCCGCGAATTGAACATTAAGAACGGCCATTAATGATTATGATACTATATTTACTGTAGATACAGAAAAGACGACATAAGACACTTAATCCCGAAAATGTCGGCTCTAGGTTGTAATCTATGCAAATTATAAGTTAAAATAAAAAACACTACCTACACAAATAACTTTCATTGTTTAATCAAAATTGACAGTTTTTCATTATGATCAAACCATGCAGTAAAACAACTATAAAGGAGAAAGTTAAAACACGAAGTCTAATTTATTTTGAGCCAATGATCGTTATCTAGATAAGACAGACCGAAAGTTAAAAAGTTACGTTACAGATTTCTAGGTAACTCAAAACGCTTTCCATTATGGAGTTACAGTTACGTTTGAATTGACGCTAAAATTTTATGAGCGTTAGCTATTTTATTTAACAGTTAGTGTCCAGGTTGTCAGAAACTCTTTTTTTTCTTTTTGTTTTGCTCAGCAAGTTGCATTTTGCTGCCTTGTACAATATTTATCTAGATATTTTTTTTAAGAATGTACCATTTTGGAGTAACTCTCAGAAAACCATTATTGAAATCAATAAGCTCTCGCCGTGCCACTATTTTCGAAAGCGACAGCTTGCATTCTGATAATAAGGCAAGTCGTTCTGATTATAACGACACCCGTCGGTATATTACTTCTTCAACTTGGCCTCTCTCGACTCTTAACGGGCCTAACGGGCATGACTGGTTTAAATCTTTACTAAAACACTATGATAGCGATCTTGTTTTAATTAATTGCACCAAGGGTAATGCAGGTAATCCAACTTGTCCGAGCTGCTTTACTTGTCAAACTACGATCGTTATGAGACGCTGCTTTGTAAAACCAAACATAAATTATAATGACATTTTAACAACTTTTCATACGGTTTATAGACGGCTTGATAATTTTAAACGCCAGGTTTAATAAGGCAGCCAGTTGATTAAATTTGGAATTACGAAAATTAAGTCATAATAGCTCGTTAGTTAAGTAATTTAATGAAGGATTTATGGCCGAATTCAGAAACGCCACTCAAATTAAGCTTTAATTGAAGTGACGTTTCAGTGACGTTTCTGTATAGGTTGACAACTAGTTGAGGGACATTTGACTCCTTAATATCTAGTCAAATGCTTAAGTGGCGTTTCTGAATTCGGCCATTAGTCTAATAATAACAAATGGACCGACACGGTAATGTAGAATAATCTTGTAGCTTACAACATGACGTTGAACCAGTGTTGTCGTAACTAGTTGAGTGGTATATGAAAAAGTAAATCGTTATGAATGATAACCATATTTGGCCACAATTGTGTCAACGCACCAGTCTTGCACCACTCAAGCCCTGCCCTTTTTACAAAACTTGACAGCGCAACAATTATCAATGACAACACTTTGAAGAATCTTGTTGAAACTTCTTTATAAAAATGATGAAGGATTATGTTTAAAAAGTTTTACAACTACGAGTAAATAATTTTTACATTTGATGGTAAAAACCAGCAACAGGTTGTTAAAACCTTCCAATGATCTCTAGTAAAAAGGGAAACGCAACTTGAGTTTGCCGTATTTCACAGGGAAGTCGGTAGTGGTCAGGTCGACATCTCGCCTTTGGCTGAGCTGTCAATCCGGTGGTCACGACCACAACGCGACAGCTTCCGGCATTCGGCCAGCCTGTGGTGTACTTGTTTTTTGCCATTTGTAGATGTTAGCTTCAACGTTGTACTCGGGACAACGCATTATTTTATTCATTTCCGATATACATTTTATTCAGCCTCCAAGTTACGAAAACATGGTTTAACAATCATAAATCTTTTGAAAATGTTGTAAATTCCAATTACTCTGTGTTTACTTTGATCTTATATGCGGCCATGAACGAATCATGCGAATTGAGCGATGTAGCCGAGTATAGAAACAAATAAAATGATTTTATAGCTTCATAGCGAGATTGGTTCGTAGTGGGAAAGTCTTTATTGTGGTGCGGGCGGTCCAGGACTTATGGCTCACGAGTAGCTCCGGGCACCGGGCGGTGTCCGTGTGGCCGGCCACCGCCGCTTTTCCAGCTAAGGGTTTTAATTGCCGTGCTTAAAATTTATTCAGCTATACAAATATTTAAATAAATAAAAAAAAACAACAAAAAACCCGACTGCTAACCTCAAAAAAAAAGAAACAAGAAATTTATTTTGCCAGGCTTGTGGGGCCGATATGGAAATAGTAGTCGTTGACTTCAAATAGGTATTATAGGATTTTATGGAAAGTCACCGACTGCTATTTCCATATTTCATGAATTAATAATTTCTATTTTCAGCTTTTTAGTTGTGTTATGCTTTATTTCTCACGTTAGTGGTGGTTGATTCATTCCTTGACCTTCATAAGAGCTTGTAAAAGCCTAAATTGAATAAAGATAGTTTGACTTTGACTTTGACTTTGAGTAAGACCTATTCTTCGATCACAAAATAAATTTATCACAGGTTTATTACAAGTATTGAAAATTTTAGTGAGAATGGTTGCTAACCAACTTTAACTTGTTATAGATCCTAAATGGTCATTCGAAATGAAAAATGATAAGAGAAACCAAAAAATGATTTTCAAATACCTATTCAGTGATACCCCACTTAACATAGTTCGTTGACTTTCAATTTTTCTTTTTCACAATATGGCGTCTGGTTGTCGCCATATTGGATTTTGATTACTATCATGTCTTTAGTGACACTCGCAAGATTAAGACAAATCGATTGACGTAAGAAACATCAAAATCGGCCCACGCGTTTGATCTCTAGAGTGCCACAAAGGAAGAAACATGCATACATACATACATACAAACATACATAGGCTGATGAACACATTACCCACTTTTGCGTTGCGCAGTCGCGTAAAAAATAAGGAACGCTAAAACAATACCGTTCAATATTAATATCACAGTCACAGCCATCAAACAATCCATGGAGGAAAGTGAATTTTCAAACAACTTTATTATTATCGAGATCAACTCTTATTTTCCGAATATTAAACGTTCACGATCAAGAGTTACGAAGTTTTCCATCCGATATCGAGAATCCGTGAATATAGGAAAAACCAGACAAGTGCGAGTTAAACTCACGTGTAGAGGGTTCCGTAGGTACATGATTATCTGAAATTCCCTATGTTACTTTAAACACCATAGACTTCTTATAGGTTTTCCTATAACCTATAGGTAAAGACCTATTTTTTGTATGTTTTCTAAATGTTAAGGCCATTCGTTTCGGAGATAAGGGGTGGTCAATTTTCGCATATTTTCATAAATAACTTCAAAACCTTTTATCTTAAAATTATAAAAAATATATATATTTAATATTCTCACAATAAGCCCTTTCATTTTATGTGTCACACGATATATGTAGTTGGAAAATGTGTTTTATTTTTTAATTCTACAGTCTACAGTTTTATATAAAACATGTATATACACCACCACCACCACAGTAGCTACGCCCATCGAGATATCTTCATTATCTATCGTATCTCCTTCGTTATTCATATATGGAAGTGACGTGCCAAGCATATTTATATTATCAATGCATAGGGGTATTGTGTTGTGAGTCTCTAGGGCTACTGTGTGATCACAATGGATAGAATGCTTTTACGGAACAAAATGTTCAGGGCACTACAGAGTGGGACAGTTTTACCTGCTATTAGACTTAAGCCTTTTCGAATGGTGATAGGGTTGGAAATCCATTGATTGATATGTCACCTGGAGTTGTGAAGCTGTCGTCGATCGCTATCGCGCGGCTCTGCAAGCGTATTGTGAATGGCAAAAAAGCCTTTCCATGTCAAGGGCTGTCGATACGCTGGTCTTGTTCAGGACTTGACGCCCCCGTAGAATTGGCATAGAAAGACGTTGCGGGCGTTCTTTATATTAAATGGTTAAAAGGGTTTACTAATAGATCGGCGAATATTTTTACCCAAATTATCACTTCCGATACAATTCATCGCATAATTTAATTTTGGTGAATGATCATTTTGCATAAGAACTCTTCGAACACGGACGGGTAAAGTAAATAAAAAGAATTTAAAAAATTAGAAAATTAAAAAAGAAAGTTTTACTAACTATATCGTGTGACATTTTAAATGAAAGGGATTGTTGTGAGAAGTTTGGAAGTTATTTAAGAAAATAGGCGAAATTTGACCATTCCCCCTTATCTTCGAAACTACTACTAAATAGTTTTTTACCTAAGTATAAACTACAAGAAAACATAAGAAGTCTATGGTATTTAAAGTAACATAGGAAATTTCAGATAATCATGTACGGAACCCTCTCCACGCGAGTTTAACTTGCACTATTCCGGTTTTTTTTCTTTGCTGTCGATGGGCAGTATTTGCATCCGAAAGAAACCCAAACATGTATATTGAGAAACAGTCAAAGTTTGTAGAGCGAAATGTAAAGGATTGTATTACCTATGTATTGGCAATAAAACTTGGGTCCGAAACATTGACTAAAGTCTAAAATAAAAAAACATATTTCAACGAAAAAATTCCTTACATTGGTATTAATACGTAGGTTGAGGCAGTTAATTTGTAGTCGTGATTGAATTAACGAAGCCGCGCTCGGTACAGCTCATTTTGAAGGCCGTAAGATACTATCTCCTGATGCCTTTATACCAACGGGCATGAGGTGTGGTAATGAATACTCGCGGTAAGCCGACGTATCTCGAGATACCAGGGACCTTGTTAAATGAAATTATTGTTAGCTTCCTTGTATTTATCTTTAATCTCCATCGTTGCTAAGATGTCAAACGCATGCACACTACGGAAGAGCCATCGTGACCATGCCATAAATACATCTCATTCAGACATTTTTACCATTGTGCCGTTATGGAAGTAAACAATAATTTAATTTCGCTTATTTAAAGAGTGTTGAATGCTTATCTCCAGCAGATTTAAGTCCTGACCAAATTTTGTATCAAAGCAATTCCACAGAGCGTAATGGAACGCAAACAGGGAGCGAGTTTCGAATTGATAATTTCAAACTGAACAGCGAAGAGAGGGGACTATGAGAATTTCGATCCGGTTTACTGTAGATTCAACGACAGTTGACAGAACATATTATAGTTCAGAGTGCCTTTTCGAGTTGTGTTCGCTACCTGCTCGAGTGGTAGCATCTATTTTTGTGCATTAAAATATACGCATACCATAAATTCAATTTTATGATGAAAATAATGAGCACATGCAATTCTGTTCGCACTTGACTTGTTTTAACCATCAACTTTGATAGGTTTCGATTTATATCACAGCAGGGTCTTGTCAGGCTAGGGGCCATCGCTTACACTGCGCCTGTCCATTTGAAAATATCCCGCATACGTCAAGGTGCACCCAGGAACTTGCTTACAAGTTACCACTAACCACAACTGTGATCGTTATTCTTATCATCACAAAGTGCAAATTGGAGTTGTTTGAGTGAAAAAGGTTCGTGAGCTGTTCCAGACGGCTGAGTATGCTGTCTAACGAGGAGTGACGCCTCTAGGACACAATGCCTTAGCTCAGGTGTGCAACTCATGGAGGCAGGAATGCTGAAATCATGCCAGCTCATTGTTAGTTCGAACCGACATCATTAAAACTAACATGCACTGACATACATCATCGGTATATTGAAATAGAAAATCATGAGTTGCATGCTGTTATCTATGCTATAGAATATTATACAATAGTAGTTTATGCAACGGTTGCATAATGATAGGCCTTAAAACACTAGTGCGGTTTTCATGAAACGAGCCGATAGGCGAGTTTCATAATAAGATCGCACGTGTGTTTTAAGTCCAAATTATGCAGAGTTGCATACATAACTTTATCTACACACATATTATAAATCCTCCATGATAGGTTCAGAACTTATGTTATAGACACCGCACAGCCTAAACGGGTGGTCCTAGAGATTTGAAAAGAGAAGACATTCCTCGAGTACCCTAGAAGTGCACTAAGGAGGGTTTTTTATTCCATCCCTAAAGGGGTTAAAAGGGGTGATAAAGTTTGTATAGAAAATACCGCGGGCGAAGCTGTGGCGGGTCCTATAGTAATAAATAAAAATTGATAACACGCAAATAAAAGTAGCGGGCGCGAAAAGTACGTCATAGATTTGAATTAGTAGTTTATGCAACGGTTGCATAATGATAGGCCTTAAAACACCAGTGCGGTTTTCATGAAACGAGCCGATAGGCGAGTTTCATAATAAGATCGCACGTGTGTTTTAAGTCCAAATTATGCAGAGTTGCATACATAACTTTATCTACACACATATTATAAATCCTCCATGATAGGTTCAGAAACAATATTTTCTGGCAACAAGTTATTTGTTGCAATCGTGGCTGCATATTTCCGATATCCGGCGCATTTTCACATCACACACACTCCGAGAAGACTACTTACTATTCATATTTTCAACTAAAATGTAAATTACAAACAACTTTTTCTATTCAATTCAACAACAATTCTACTTTCGTTCAGCAAAACGTCAACATGGCGGCAAATACGATCTTCCGTCAAGACCATTTTTTTTTAAATCATAGACAAACGGATGAAGTCTCTATTCTCACGTCACTCGAGATCAAATATTGTGCAGTTTATATTAAAAAAACATACTGAATTGACGTTTCGTATCAATAACTTTTTAATATCTATGGATACTAGAATAGAGACCTACTTGAGTTTTGACAGCTGTTCCAAATTTAATCTCATTTCTTTACTAAAAACGATAAAGAAGTCATGTTATTTCTTTATCGCAGCACTGGTTTTTCCTAATTGGTTGTTAAAATGGTGGTCATTTCATACGGTTTTTGATTAACCAATGGAGGTTTTATGATATGGGTGTAGATAAAACATATAAATTGTTGTCAACGAATATACAGGATTTTGTAAAGCATTTATGGCTACGTTTTATAACCGATCTTTAATAAAGTTACTAATTAAAATTCGTTTATTTGGATAAACATAAATAAAAACTTCAGAAAGCTCCTTTGCAAAACATTTCACTTGACCCTTGTTTTATTTCGAGGGAATAATGTTTATACTTAGAGTAAGAATTCAAAGCAACATTTTCACAACACGATATTGCACTTGCTTTATTTCAAAAGTAACGGACGTGTCTTTTCGATTTAAAGCAGTCTATTATCGCGGGTGGTTAAAATTACGAAGAGAGAAAGGAACATAACTAACTTAGGAAACCGGGATGTTAATAATGTGTAGCATAAAGAAAGCGGTCAAATGTCAAAAAGATAATTGCTAGGGCAGGATATTAAAGGCATTTAGTAAGTGGGGCAATCCGCCGAGGCATCAGTTAATCTCTCAGCTCGAATTGCGGCCGAGCATTGTGGAAGCTCACAGTATTGTTGCTTCAAAACGCAGAGGCAATGCCAGTATGCAGCACAGTGGCAAAAAATGCTGAAAACGACGTACGAAGGAAGGAATAAGCTGTTCAATACAATTGTAAGTCTTCAATAAACTTTGAAATGATATTCTCGCTTTTTACACAATACCCATCTTATCTCAAAATTTCTTTGAATTACCTATGTCTGCAATTTTGGATAAATAACAATCCTCGCAGAACAGTGCATGAGATCTTTAATTTTTTCACTAACTAGAAAGGTTAATCAAACTTTCCACAATGTCGTGTATAATGAATACCTAAGTATAGTGCGATTATCATTTTAGTACAATCGGAGTTACAGATTTTTTTCGGTTTAAAGACATCTATTTTAATGTTAGAAGAAGCGGTCTTCTACTTCGATCCCGAAACAAAAACAATTAATTAAAACGTAAAATTGTATGGATAAAACGTCAATTCATGACGTTATTCGATAATATACGGAAGCATGAAAAACTTTTCATTTCTTATTTATCTCCTTATTAATAACCGTCAAACGGAACATTAGTCAATGTAAGATATTCACAGCTTCAAATAACGCGATCCCACGTTAGCCATGTAGTTGGGAAATCATTACAGACAGACAGTTTGTTTGGTTGTTTGTCTGCAAGTCGTCTACGGGATGCGTGAGTCACGCGCGTGGGATAGAAATAGTTTAAGTGCGCTTGCTCGCTTAGCTTCAAGTATTCATATTCCAAGGTTCAGTATAATTTATATTGCTACGTTACCTACGTCAGTTTTGTTGCTCCGGAGAAAAGAGATGGACTAAATATTTAATAGCAGATACTTTGTCACACATTTATGTTGTTTGAAACTCTAGTTCCAGGAAAGTAAACAACATAATGGTAATGTACTTTATTTACGTGACTTATAAAGTAGTTTTATAAAAAACATATGGAGCCTAAGTTGTAATAACTGTAACTAATATACAAAATAAAGTAAGACTAATTTAAAACGATCTATAAATAAAATATTTGTTCCAAATCAGAGCCAGGCGGCAGGTTGCCCAGAAGGCTGGCAGTATTGCCACGCGGTATGGCTAAGCTAATTCCTTGTGCCAAATATGACCTGGCTCTCTGGTCACCGGTCAATACGGCAAGGCGCTTCGACAGCTCAAAAAATATTTGGTAAGCGCTCTGACCCCAAGTCCCGAGGGTTTCAACACCAAACGGCGAAAACATGTAGCATGTGTGCATGTCTGCGCCGTTTGAGTTGCTTTTCAGCTGCTTAAAAAATTTAAATAAGATTATACCCGCTATTGTGGTGTAACCTTCTTATTAAGAACATTTTACCCACTTCCTATAGTTATTACACCCGCGAGACAACAAATAGCGCTTTGAAATTCCTTTTCAAGCTAAATTTTCACCAGCTACTATAAGTAAGTTAGCTTTATGTTCCTGGGATAAGGAAATAACTAAGGAGATGGGTATGGTTAAATAGTTCTAAATTCAACTTAGTAGCATTTTGTTTGACTCTAGATTTGTATATGAGAGTAAAGTAGTATGTAGTATGGAATGCAATTAGTAAACAAATGATTCCTAAAATGGAGCAGAATCGTTAAGCGCACGACTGCAGATTAAATAAATAATAAGCAATAGTGCCAATAACGGAATCCCATCTAGAAATGGTAGTAACTGCACGTTCGAAGTGGAACAAGTTCGGTTATTATTTGCATAACACGTTGACTTGCAAGTCCAATTCTAAGCCATAGTAGCCTGTCAAGGTAACTCTACCTCTATTCAGTATCTCCACATGACGAATTACAAGTAAGTATATGATAAACCATTACCTACTAGGTTGCCTTTTGAACGCCAAGGTAATGTTTGTTATTTGTTTTAAGTACTTGTGTACCTCCTCTGCTGCACTGGGAGTGAAGAAATAGCATAGAATGTGTGCAGATGCTTATCATCCTGGCATGTCGTAAAAGTCGACTAAGGGACGAGGTCCTCTCCAACATGGTGGACTATCTGTATGGGCGATGGGCTGATCACCTGTCACCATACGGTTCATCATACCATCTTAGGACTAATTAATCAAACGTGGCCACAAGTAGTCTTGTGGCTCTGCCCACCCCATTAGGGATTTCGGGCGTGATAATATGTATGTATGTACTTGTAAAATTTGCCAAGAAACTGCTGCGCAACTTTTTTAATCAATTTTAGTTTAGTAACTAACGATATACCTACTACGAAATGAGACCATGTCTTAACTATTCATGCTTTAGTATTATCACCGTGACTAATGCTTAATAGGGTTACCATTAGCCGTTAAGAATCTCTATCCCAAGTGCAATAATGGTACTGCATAATATGGGATTGCGCGCTGCAAACTGCACGTTAAAGAAATACCTAATTATATTACCTAACGAAACTTTGCTAAATCTGTCTACAAGTGAAATTTATCTACAGCAATATTTGACTGAAGTGATTGCTTTGTCAAAATGCTCAAAAGTGAACACACGAATATCTTCCAAACCATCACGGATTAGTATGGCCGCGTTCATAACGCGAGTGGCGTGACTAAAATGATCGGTTACACGTACAAGGCCACTCCAACGTTTGGAACGATCCGAAGGTCAGCAACATTGGTAGATACCATCGGCGTGTACGCATGGTTCAAAAGACTCGGATAAGTATAACGTATTTTTTATGAGCCATTCGCAATGATTAAGATAATATGGAGATACAAATGATTGTACAGTTTCCGGCAGGCGCACGACAAAAAGTTAAAGTGGTTGTAATATTGAATTAGACAAATTGGTACAATATTCGTCTAGAAACATACTTTTTGTACACGCTTGGTTCCACGTAATTTTGCGTGTAATTTGGTTTTCTATGGTACAAAACGTGGGCAAGATAAGAAAATAATAGTTATTTAACTATGTATACGTATATGACCCTATTTTCAATGAGTTGCATCCTGCATACCAGTTAACTTTTCTTTACAAAGCGCTTTGTTTGCAATAAAATCCAACAGACGGAAGTTTAATTAACAAATTATTTACAGAGGAAGCAATAAACTTACCGCCTACCTATAAAATGTTGGCGAGCGTTTAGTCTAAATTTAGACTAGAATTACAACTAAACCAAGGTACTTACTGCACTTAGCTTGTAAAATATGATAGGAATTGCTTGGAATAAAAGTAATCATAGGTGTAGTTTTACTGCCCGTGTCGATTTAATTGCGTCTGCTTTCAAACAAAATATTCAGCAATAATAATAATAATAAGCGACACGCTATTACAGTAAGCAAAGCAAAGAAAAAATTAGATTTGGCAAGAAATGTATGATTCTGACCTGACGCTTAATTTTCGCATATAGTATTCCATAATAAATTGTGGTTTTAGACGGCTTAAGCTTGAAAGACTCTTGATTGTTGTAGTAATAAATGAATAACAAGTATGTAAAGTTATCATAGCAAGCACTTTTTTTTTTATTTTTTTTTTATTCATGAATAATTATTAAAAAAGAACAGTACCAGCTAACACTACAAAAAATAGATAAAAACTAAAACTAGGCTAAAATTACTTAAAATAAATTTAAAAAATCTGGTCCCCGCGGTAGGGTGCCCATCACGCAAGCTGCATTTCCACGCTGAATGGCTATGCTTAGCCTTTGTGCGAGGTAGCAGCCTGCGCGAGGGTCACCCGTGGCCTCCCTGAGGCGCTTGCTGAGCTCCCTGAAGAGCCCATGCGCGCCCGGGCCCCACGGACCTAGTGTCTCGACCCCGAAAGCGACAAAATCGTACTGGGTGCCGAGACAACTAGTGTACGCACTTTTATAATATTAGCAGAACAAAGTTGAAAACTAATCCCAGACTATAACTTTTATAATGATGAAAATACCCTTATAAAAGTACCAACCATTATAATAAAGTTTCACTAAGAGGCATTTTTATAATAATTAATCATCGTCTTTTGTTTATTTATAGGTTTACAGAAGAGTGGTTACATTTTTTAGATGTAAGATATATTTTTAAAATCTACACAATTCAAGCTTTCATATGGTACAAAATTTAACACACTCGTTTAATTATTTCTTATCTGGTTCGAGTTAGGAGTATTTGAATCGTTAAATCTACCATTTTCGATTTCTTATAAAGTCATATAGGCTAAAACACGCCGGACACTGAGACGAAGCCAAAGCCACCCCAAAAATAATGAGTACTTTAGGAGTAACGAGGGAACAGATGAACATACATACATAGACTTCTAAATAGTAACCCTTCTTTTTTTCTTTGCTGTAGTCGGATAAAAAAGTAAGAGGTTCCTGTAACCCGAAGCGATTAAGGACACTCGAGTTTTGATAGCACAGGCCTTCTGTGAACTATGCTAATGAAAATAAATGATAAATTCAGGTACCACCAGATACCAACTTCCTGGACCATTATCGTGCTAGGCTATATTTCAGACCTAATCCAACAATAAAGTGACCAGTACGTTCTGCATTCAAAATTTTGTTGAGGAGTTCAATTGAAATAGTTTTCGAGTCATTTCAATTAAGTTTATTAAAAAAAAAAGTTTATTAACTAGTGGAATCAGTGGCGTAACAATAGGGTGGCAGGGCTGGCAAAATGCCACGGGCCCCCGACCCAAGAGGGCCCCGGGCCAAGAGGCTGCGAGCTCAAAAATATAGTACAACGTGACGAGTTTTACTGATAGGGCCCCATCAAAAGAATTTGCCACGGGCCCCAGATGGTATAGTTACGCCACTGAGTGGAATTAATCATTAAGGTACTTTCTTACTTCCTTATTTAATTTAGTGAATAAAGAACGAACCGCAGGAATCTGGATGTGCCTGATATTAGTTTTTTTTTGTAATCGCAAGGTTTAGTTCTAAACATAATTTTTATGAAATTATTATCGTACAGTAAAGTACTCTGAATATTTCGAGCAGAAATTGCAAATGTGATTCCCGCTGGTGGTAAACAGCAGAAATTTCGAAAAATGTTTCTAGGTTATCCTTGATTTTTTTGTATGGAGGCTCTTCCAACCAAGTACGCTAAGTAAATTTCACAAAATACAACATACTAATATTTTATCAAACAAAAATCTTGCATCTTACCTAACTTTTCGGTCTAATAATTAAAGGAAACGTCATAAAAATACTAACAACTAAAATGAACGCTTGATCTGGAACTATACTGAGAGGTATTTTTCACTTAAGCGCAGATAAAAGCAGGACGTAAATAACAACAAGACGATACCCTTGTCAACGCTAGCTTTTCGCTTAGTTAAGTTATGGTGCTATTGTTTGAGCTGGAATGCCTGCAAATCTTGGCAGGAGGGCTGTCTTGTTTGAAACTGCCCGGCAAAACTGTTAGATCCGCAAATCCCTGTCATGGCGGTCATTAATGACTTGCGTTAAATTTCCGGGATCCTCATCAAACAACACTTTACCGTAGAATGCTAAATTCGCGCACAATTTTGGTTTCGCGTTGATGGTATTTATGAATTGCTGCAGAAATCGCTTTCCGCTGTCGTATGAATGTGACAAAACAATGCTGAGATTTATAGTTTACTGCTCGCAAAGCTACAACTCAATTTACGCGCGTGCATCTACATAATGCACAGATACTACCAGTACCAGTCCTATGCGGCTATGGATAAAACGAATTCTTCAAAGATATAGGTGACTGCAAACGACTTTTGTATTAAACAGACGCATTCTCAATTACTGTCGCAAATAAAGACGTCGCAGGACCATTTAAAACAGAAAATGACAACGAAGGAGATAAGGGTCGCCGAAAATTCATATTCAAGGAGAAATATTTATCTTAATGACGGTTCTAGTAGCGTTGAAATGGCGGAAAAGAGAGTGTTTCATCAATGTTATGGCTGCTCATTAATTCAATGAGGATCCTTCATTTGAAAATCCTTTACGATGAGTTCTGTTGAAGACATAATTGGACCCTCGACAGTGGACAATCGCAAGTTGAGTGGGGTAGTCGAGCCGACGAGCTTCAGCCCGGACGGGTCGCTTAGCCATACTAAACTGTTGAAATTACATCCGTATAATTAGAGATCCTTTGTTTAAAATATATTTGTGATAAATTAGTTTATAAAAGAACGCCCATCTAGATCTAATTTGTTTTTGACTCGCATGACAAGTTAAATAAAAGCTTGTAAAAAAATCTACGACGATACAGTTTGTTACGAAAAGAAGCACGTAAAATTGAGGGCTAGTTTAAAAATAAACTTACTTTTGTGATAAAGTTTTAGAATATTGGTTATGGTTCAAAATTTTAAGCGGAAGTTACAAGTGGATTCGCCTATTCAGCTTTTCCGGTGGTATAGCGGGCAAAGGGCACTTCGCGACCCGGAAGTGTCGCCATGTTGTACAAAGACTAGTGAGGAAGTCAGATAATTGAACCGTTACATCATGCCGTTGTTTGCCGGATATCGAATACCGAACTCAATTTTAATAAATCTTAAAACATGTAAATCGAAAAGAATAACTTTAGCATTTGGCAACGAACAAAGCAATGATTCATAAAACGTGAAAGGAATACTAGGCCTGCTATTTCCGTTGTATTTTGGATGTCTCATTCTTTGAGTGAGATTGTGCTTCTTAATTTAAAAGCTATATTTGTCTTACATAATTACAAAGCGATGACTGAGCAAATGAGTGATGCTGGAAACAGGAGTTCATTAATTAGGTTCTGTCAGAACCACTGTCCGCGCTGCAACACACTTTTTAAATTTACTGACAAGACATTTAAGCTAATTGATTTGACATGAATATTTATACTTTAAGAGCTAAACAATAATTTAAAACAAATGCTACTTTAAATTTATATGCGATACTAAAATCAGACTGGGTTGGTTGATTTGAAAGTGTGCGCTTAGTAGTACAATTCAGATTTAACAGCGGCAGTATTTTATATCTCATAAGCGTCATAACTCCCATGCATCAGTGGTGAGCGCTGTCCATTACGGGCAGGCGAATAGAGTGGGGCTTGTAATGAGCTCACAAGATAAGTTCCGCTATATCTTCTTTATTACTCACATAGAAGTAATAACAAATCTACAGACTGGATGTTGACCTAACTGGGCGTTCGGCTAAAAGGGCTTTATAGGGGATTTATCCTATATCACGATAATCTTTAGACATAACATCTTTGGTTTGTCTCTTTTTGTGATCTTTTGATTTCTGACCTTGAAACTGTTGGGACGTACTTATAAACATTTTGCTTACAATTACACCCCATTTTTAAAGTTAAGCACGAAGCTAATGGAAGCGGTGCGATCTAATAAAGGTAATTAATTTTAGATTAAACAATTAACTATTCAGCGCCGGCCGCCTGCCTGCTCGATAGGTCTTTAATTAAACTCGACAGATTCGACTATCAAGGCGCCTTCTTACGCGAAATGAATTTAAAAGAGTACTTAAAGCAAGGTCCGAAATGAGCAAAGGCAAAAAACGTTATTAAGCTCCACTTTCAAAAAATAGTATCCTGTTTAGGAAATGATCAAGAATTTTCACGAATTGCGTTTGTTACAATATTGTGTTGTGCTAAGTGTGTGATGTTCATTGTGTTATATCGCAAGCAATTGTAAGACTGGAGTGCTCTTGGGGCTGTCAGGTTGAGAGCGCTGTTTACTCTGCACTTTTGTCCACATAAACAGATAACCAGACGTTCCCCGCGTTCCGTCTCATCGTCATTCGTGACTAACACTGATGAAGCGTCAAGATAACAGGGTAAATAAAATTACTTTGTAAATCGTTATAAGTTTATGATAAAAATAAAACAAGAAAGCTTACCCATCAGAATCAGCTTGGAAGATAAAGTAGTGTGTAATATTTTTTATGATTCGGAAAGTAATATTGTATGCTGTGTATTCGTAACGAGGCCGCGATGTATGGGTGATATTATATGCATGGAATCAAATATAATGGGTATGATTTATGCACAGCTCTCTAAATAATCACTAAGTAAAGCTCTCTTGCTAAATAGTAAGCAAGTGGAATCAAGAGAGCAATCCGTTTCGCAATAAGGTCGTCGGGACCCATCTGCACAAATGAAGGGTCAGTGGATAGTCAGACCTTAATTAAGCCGACATAAGAGAACAAATTGAGAATTTACTTCAATGAATGTAAGAGGAAAAGATGGACCAATTTACAGATATCCAATTTAAAGTGAGTAACTTTCCGCATAAAAGCAAATTACTTATCTTACCCTTCGAGGAAAGTCGATACATTGACGATACTTACCTAAAACATAAAAAAAAGTTCGATTAAAGTTTGATGGAACTTGGAATTAAGTTGATCAAAGTAGCAAGTCGTATAATGGAAAAAAGTATGCAATAGCAAAAAGCAAAAGAAAATGATTTTATGAACATTTTATAGTTTTAGCTGTTGCACAAGTTGCTTTTGTATGCAGGCGGTAACAATCGACATGTTCAAATTATTCAAGTAGGGCGACCCCCCGATAATGTTCAGAGCTGCGGGATCGAGTTGGTCGAAAACTTCAATATAAATATGCGCCTTATAATAATGGTACAGGTGACACTTTTGAATGCTTTCGAAAAATAAGTTTCCAGTGTAAATGGTTTATGACAACGAAAAGACCAATAAGATTGGCCATTGTGGTCAATAACGGATAATTGAAAAATGCTTACAAATTCGATTTTGAAGCCAACCGAGGATTGTGTATGATTTACGACTGGGTGAGGTTAAAATACCGTGTTACTTAAACTCGTTTCCAGCGTAATATATGGCTTTTTACCCTTATGAAATTAATTTGCTAGCTAAGAGAATGAAATAAAAATCCTCGCATATAGTCACGGACTGCGGATATTGTTATTGTGTGGAATGTTCACTAATAAAAGGCATTTTATTAATAGAAAAAGATACAGTATGTACGATAGATAGCATTTTAGAAAAAAAATATCATTACCTACTAAAGTTCAACTTAGACTAAGTTCAATGCACGTGCAGTCGAACAAAATTTAACTCTAATCGTCGATCAATGAAGCATTGTTACAGCCGCAGTGGAGTCGGCGCCCGCGCAAGTCAAGCGTGAAAATGTAAACCGATCCAAATAGGAATGCGGCGATAAGTGAATAGGCCTTAATTAAAGTTGAGGGCCGCTGATAGATAAATAATAGCCCCGGAGCCCCAAAACTGTAGGTCACGAAGCAGAGTAAAGGGCACTCAACAGATGTTTGCTCACACGTTGAGGACAGATGCCGGCCAATTTGCAATCCCACGTAGAATGTCGAACACTGGTTTGGGGCACGCTGCTTACTCATCATTTCAATAACAAATAAAATACGTTCATTTTGAAACAGAGCAAGAAAACGGATACACTGAAAACGCGGCGCTGGAGAATATTTCTATTTTCAAAATTGACTAAAGGATCAAAGGTTGACGCGCCCAAGGCGATAAATATATTGAATTTTAATACAACCATCACGGATATAAGATATAACCTGCGAAATTAAATTGGGAAAAGTGGATCACATTTTGGCGTTCGCTGTTAAAAGCGTGACGGAGTTTCGAGGGGAGGCGGAATAACATCTGGCTAATATCAAAAAGCTATTTCAAAGTGATAAGCGTGATAATGATGCAGTGCATTTAGTCACATTATACTCATACAGAAATGACAATAAGTATTTATAATATTAGGGGTTGAGTCTTTCATGAAATTAAACGCGAATACAACAGTTTTAAACACTCGGATTAAATAAAATAAAACGAGAATGAAATTGCAACATTTGCAACCACGACCGTTTTTGCCAAAGAAATTGACGTTGATAACTTTGGAATGGACAACTTTTACGAGTAATAACAGGCAAAGAAAAGATAATGTGGTAATTCACTGACTATACGAGTTCATTAAATAAATTGTGGCTGTAGCCAAGAGTTACCTGTACGTGGAAGAGGAGTGAAGTCATCGAGTGATAATTACAGGGCCTCGACGCAGTCTGTCGGCAACTAAAGAGCGTGACCGAGTGACAACATTAGAATACATTAAAGTTCCATTTAGAAGCACCGCTAGCGCAACCACCTTCCTTAAATTTAAACAAGCAATAACATTAGTTGAGTTGACACGATTAATTGTTTTTGTAATTTACTTAGAGTTAACGTGTTATGACATAATTAATTATGTAAGTTAAAACGCAGTTAGTTAGTTATATCTATGCATCAAGGACACGTGCTCCAAGCAGCTGTTGTCGGGGGGAATAATGCAGTGGATTATAAGTTATTGTCTGATATGTGTATTATCCGTCATACAATAACACTATCACCTATCATCTGTTCTGGTGCAGTGCACAATGACCTCACCCGGCGTCCTGCCACATGGCCCCGCGTATACAGAGATGCAACTGTCATTATCAATAACAAGATTTTTAATGCCATACAAATAATAGTCTTTTGTATCTCTTTTTTGTATGGTTAATAATTGATTTGTAGTAAACCAAAACATTTTGTCTTATCTTGTTTCTGAGTTTGAAGAAAAAAGAAGTTGCAGTTGACACTTACAGAGTTTATTAGCTATCTTATCTTAGAGCTTCTTATCAACACTTAATTATCAAGCATGAGTGATACTGAGTCTACTCTAAGAATTATAAACTCAAGTGCACCTTACACTGTGGATTGGACGACGATAGCACATTTCAATAGTTATTATTTTCTACAGATTGGGATAAAAGACGTTTTTCGAATCCGACATAATTTTGGGTTAAATGTGTAGGGTCGCCCGACCGGGCAATTACTAACCATATGTATAGAAAATAACTTATATCAATAGAGTATTGTTACAAAATTGGCATTCGGTGGAGTGTTCTTTTTAGCGGTATAGTTAAACAGTTTTTTAACGATTCACCATCTGTCTGCATTAGCTGACAAAAAGTACCGTACCATCTAAAATATAATGACTGGGGAGAGATATTGTTATAAACGCGGCGCCGAAATAACGGGACCAGTTTTCTTTTTAGGGCTACGTAGACAAACTAGGAACCTTTATAGTTTTACCATGTCCGTCCGTCTGTCTGTGTGTCGGTATGTCAAAGCCGCCTTTTCTCGAAGACACAATTTAAATTGCAAAGCTGAATCTTTACACAATCATCTTTGGAATCAGAGACCCTTCAATTTTATTTATTGGTACTGATAGAATTTCTGCAGGATTGATATTACTATACTTTCTCGAAAATTTAACTTTGATTGAGCAAAGTTCCGTTTGACCTGACAAATAGGTTTGTACACGAGGCGGGAAGTTTTCTAATCATAGCTTGAATTCAATATAGGCTTGGGGACATCTCAGCCGCTGGCTGAATCATCCCGGCCTAAAAACGGTACGTCGTCCCCCGAATCTTAACGAAGTATGATTATTTTCCGGATGGTTACCTCTGTCAGTCAATATTTGTTGGAGCCTTGGCATTGGTTACAGACCTCTCCGTACAAAAATATCATTGATAATCGACATAAAATATGAAAAAGATGTTGTATATTATATTACAAACGTATCATAACATTCATATTGACAACGAAAGATAATGTTGTCCAAATGTGTAACAGCTGTGTTATTCTCTAAAAAAAAATCATCTCATCACCTGACAATCATAAATTGATCCGTGCGCTCTAAGACATTATGCGGAGTTAGGTACCTGCAACCGTGGCCGGTTGCGTCGAAATATGACCAAAGTTGAAGACACGCACGGACACTTAGTTTATACGCACTGACGGGTCAAGTTAGGCTCGCCGTTGAGTTCAGTGACGAAAATGTTATTTAAGAGAAACACACCACAGGAATATATGAATCAAATATCAGCCAGCCGAAACAGGAATGTCAAGATGTGATAAGACTCGTATTTCACGTCACAATGTAGGTATATATACATAAGTGTGTGTAATACTTCGTTTTCCTTAGAATCCTTATTTATATAGTTTAAATGCGCAAGTGTTTTTGTTTTTTTGTTAGTTTGTCCCTCCGTCACGTTAAACGTATCGCCGGATTGACTTAATTTTTTGTATAACGATAGTTCGAAGTCCGGAGGCTACTTTTCATCCCGGAAAAATGTCAGTTCCCGAGGTAATAGAGCTAAACGATTTCCACGAACGAAATCGTGGGCAAATGCTAGTCCGAAATAATGTAAACTATCTTGAAAAGTCTTTTTGTGCAAATATGCTAAATAAGTAAATAAGAACGGTTAACAAAAATAGCGCGATATAATTTATGTAATTTTAGTGTAATGCATTTGTAATGTGTGTGGTAAATGGCCATTTGTAGGGACCTAAACGTATGCTCTCGAAGGTATTTGGCGTCACAGAGCGAGCCGAACAACGTAAAAAACGCGTCATTGCGAGAGAAAAACAAATAAATAACTTTAACAACCACTTGCACAAATCTAAAATTGCCTCAATAATTCATTATAACGACAAAGTTACTGAACAAAAGAGAAGTTACAAAGTTGAATGTGTGTTTTGTTTCCTAGAGTATTCAACGAGGTATAACGGTGGGCTTAACTTTAGCCGCCTATTATTTAAACCTTTTCTTACCCACGTTCCCGAATGAGCAACTCATACTCTGTCTTTGTTCCTAAGTAATGCGGACTAATGTTTTCACTGTCACTCGGTAAGCCCGTAACTTGTATGGACGGGATTACACGAGGCGGCAAACTCGCCCTTTATTTGATATCATAAACGCCCCTGGGTACGATCCAGAGCTGCACATTATTTGTAAGCTCAGAAGATGATCTAGTAGTCTCTTCACGCACAACTGATTTACGCGATGGCTATGTTTGAGGTAAGACATTTAGAGCAATTTAAATTCCATTGAAGTGAACGTTCACAATTTAATCACAAGTTAATCGGTAGCCAGAAACGTGGCAATAAAAGCTCATAATCGTTAATTCACTGAGCTATACAAGAATAGAGAATCGTTTGAAGTTATATCCAATGACAGGAAAGCTTGTAAGAACATGTGTCCTTAGACTATTATGGCATAGAGAATGAAAGTGCTATCTTTATTTGGTTGGCTGCGTGACAGGACACGATATTAAGCAATTGCTAGTGTCCAGCCTTATATGGTTAAGTGATCAATTGAGTTCAAGTTCGTTTGAATGCGCTGGTGTTTGTTTTGTTGTGACGTGAGAGCCGCAGGCGCCGGCCGAAAGAATGCAATTGTGTTTAAGATGCTTCATACTTTTACCAATTAGGTTAAACTGACCAATCAGAATATGTTCTTTTAGGGCTACCACAAATCATATAATATCTACAAGTTATTAATGAACATGCTACATGAAACTATATGTTCACAGATGAAATAATAAACTAACTCACTTTCGCGCAGTGTTGCCAATTTACTTTACAACTTTGTAGCTAAATTCAGCATCTTTTCAGCTGAATTAGCAGTTAAATTAAATTCCCTCCACTAGCCTCTTGTGCCCCGTCCGAGAAAAAAATCGTAAGTCCACTACTGGTAGAATCAGTTTTAGCGACTTGATGTTGTTTCTACGGACTTGAATTTATAGGAGTTGGCAACACTGATTTTTTGCGTTAATGATAAAGACAACTATCCAAAATTATGCATACTTATTATGGTACTAACACTATCCTGTAACATCACCAAGCGAGCGTAACCATCGCCGTATTAAATAGGATTGCTTCATACAATTTGTACACCCACGCTGCCCTTCTAGTTACTCTAATTCAACGGCCTGGGAACCTCAATAGAGCGCCGCGGTATCTGGTTTCTATATCCGAAACATTCAAGAGGCACTGTGGAATAAAAATTCGACGTTTAGCTCGACACGAAACTTCTCTCAGTACCGGTTTATTACAAGTAGGCGTACTCTAATAAATCGAGGCCCGGCTTCGTATTGTCTGGATTTGATCGAATATTTTAAATTGAAATCGAATTGGTACCTAACATGGAACTGAATGGCATACAAGGATCTTGTTCGATCCATAATCGACTTCGTTATTTTGAGTGACCGCTGTGAGCGCTGATTGAAGAAAATACCTACTTGAGTCGCAATTACTTGAAAATCAGACCTCTTTTATTATAGTCAGGGTCGAAGGAATTATGTTCATATATTTTTTTATTAGTAAAACAATCGACTGAATCAAGTGCATTGCTGATGACTTTCATTTTTCTAAACAAGACTGAGACTGAGTCGGGTCCTATATTCTAAAAGATGTGACTGGTTTTTGAAAGCATAGTTAATACTTACTCCAAGTTTTGGAGTAGATATTTATTTATTTACAAAGTCCAGACCCTCCAGGAGAATAATAATAACTTTAGGTCTGTTTAGGACCCGTCATTAGAAAATAAAGCCGTAGGTATTTATTATCTTCACGGTTTACAAGCTAAAAATAAAATATTGAAGGGCGGAATACGTGTTTTACTTCAGTTCACACCTTGCACGTGTAATGTCATGTAGTTTGATTACCTTACGGGGCTAGCTTCAAGCTATTTTTACAAGATGGGGTGACTTGCTACACACGCTCGACGAAGTTTTTCCTCAAGCTGTTCGCAGAAATTAACTTCGATTAAAAACGTCGAAAAGTCGCCGCACCGTGACCAGAATATGTATGAATATATTATGTTCAAGATGATTTTTACACTCTTCGTTGTATCTGTATGAAGATGGCAGGAAAGTGACAGATTTAACTTAAAGTTAAATGAGCAATTGAAAGAATTGAAGCCCAATTGTAAATACGATTCGTAATTAACGTTTTAGTTATTTGTTTATCGAAAAGTCGTTGCACCATGTCAAGAATATGTAAGAATACATTACCTACTTTCAAGATGATTTTCAACTCTTCGTTTTGTATGGAAATAGAGCTTAGCAGGAAGTCGAAAATAAAAAGAATTTGAATTTTCTTAAACTTAAAGTTAAAAGAGGAATTGAAAGTATTGAAATCCAATCGTAAATGCTTTTCGTTAAAAGCAACGTATTAGTTAGTTATTTGTTGTGTCCACTTTATAATAAGTGTTGCGTAATGTTACGATGTACTCGTAAAGACGTAAATACGATACAATATAGACTGCGTAGGAGTTTCTCAAGAGGTCTGTCGTCGAATGCGCCTCGACCCCGCAGGTCGCCTACGCATCTAACTGTGCACGGAATTCTTTATTGTAATTCATGTAAATAATAAGGTTTGAACGTGTCGGATATATGTTTTTCATTGATTTTAGGACTTTCGACCAGCGTGCGATACGTTGATTGCTTCATTGAATAGATTTGATACGTCGTTCTAGGAAGTGTGATAATTGAATACAGATTATATCAACCTCCCCCGTACCTAATCCCAAAACTCATTACATGTCCAAGCGATTCAATTTTCCTGCAAAACGATTAAGCTTATGAAACGCTATAGGTAATAAAGTCATTTAAGGTAACGTGATGAACTTTGAAGATAAATGCATTAAACGAAATAAAAATTAATCGTAAAGTCTCGTTCGACACGTTTCAAGATGATGGACGCGGTGATTATAAGCAGTTAGGTCGTAATGACTTAAAAGCATTTTTAAGATCTACCGCCATGCCACCGGCCTGTACTAAAGCAGCCATCATGTAACTCGAAATGACGAGGCACCTTATAAGGTACTTTACGACTCACGTAACTCGTGAAAACATTTCCTTTCCACAGGCTACAAGTGTTCCTACTAGTAACATCAATGAGATATTTGTTTAGTATGGTTTAGTGCTAAACACTTCTTAAATACCTTCACAACGATGCAGTACTATCTATTCGAATGTGTACTTACTCGACACACTCCAACGGCGATAAGATTAGATAGTCTTATAATCGTTCACCTAGTTTTTTTAAAGGAAACATTAAATAAATATTGACTAACTGTAGTACGTGGCGTGCCTTCGGCCATTCGAAATCTCGAGAGAAAACTATTTGGGTTGAAAAGGTCAATTTGTCAATCAGACCGATCTGCATACGAGGTTATTGAACTTGACCGTGACAAGAATTATGAACACGATTATTTCTGCCTGCACGCTGCTGCACTTGCTGGTAATTGAAGAATATACGAGACAGAATAAATTACAAAATGTTTTCTGCGCGTTTAATATCTATACATGTTTTATTTCCAGAAAAGTAAATTAAATGGGCCATTACACGTGCCTGAAAAAAAAAACAAGGTACGTTTTTTTTCCAAGTCTCGCTCTCAAAATTACCTTTTGTGACTCAGAAGTATGACGGACTGTCGAGTGCAGTAATGAAGGGCAAGGTGTCAAGTATCATTCTCTAGAGACACTAAGTATATGAAACGCTGGCTGAATGTTTGCTTTCACTGCTCATATGAATACTTGAAAACTTATACCCATGTCAGCGGTGGCGGACCTGAACACTAGGTTAATTATTACGCTACGCTGATTTCACAAAATACGAAAGCAACTGAATACAGGAAAGCGAACAAAGTGAACGATAGTGCAATAATGTATTTATTGGAATTTACATGCATGCTAATACGAAAACAGTGCGTTAATCAATTGATGACATGTTATCAAAGCATTGCTGAAGCAGCATCAAGATATATTTGTCACTTACACCGTGTTTACTGTTTCTTGCTTATCCCTCAGCTAATCTACCGACATCGCCCCATTTCAGTAATATCAGAGGCAAGGAATCCCACACGCGTCTTGTCGATAGGGTGGCAAGATGGTTACATGAGAGCTAAGGGCCCGTTCTGCCCACTCCTTCACTCCCACGCGCCATTGTGTGTGATCAAACCTTATTTACATCACAATAACTCGGCTTTGGTCTGGCGCCATGCCATCCTGGATACTATTGCTTATTTGATGTTTCAGCTTCCGTCACTTCCTTAAAAACTACAGCTCTGGCTGTTATGATAAAATCCGATACATTTTATCGCGGCAACCAGTCTTTATTGAGTACTTGCAAGTTAAAAATCAGCAAGCTAATCTTGTCAATACTCGTATAGTGGATTCTCGGTCCAACCAATCTGTCCTGCATTTTATTGTATTTATTTATAACATATTATATAAACGCTTTAGGAATCAAATGATTGAACGCGAAGTAAATAATAAAAGGCGTGAGAGGCAAGAAGCATCCTCGTAGGGAATATTAATATTCCATGCTCGTCTTTCTTATTCGTGACATCATGTGACGTTTACATTCACTTGACGATGGAAACAGATTTTGCTATAGCTGAAATTTAACAATATCATTCGGTGTAAGTACACCAATTTCTACATTTTATTCATAAAGCTTCCTATTTCCTTTCCTCTTGATTAAACCTTTATGGTGTACTTAACGCTTTATCATTTGTATATAATATAATTTAATATAACATTACAATGGTACACCAAAAGAAGCGTCTCATATTTTGACGACACAACATTTTTAATTTTACACATACGCGTGAAGCAAAGTCCCTTCTGTTGAGACATTTCAATTCCCTGAAGCGGAATTTTCGTGAACATTTGCCTGTGTTATAAGACAAATAAGAAACATGAGAGCATTTAATATTAATTTGGTAGGAATCGTATGTTGATATCTGGTGCTGTTCTCAGAACTAGGTCGAATGCAAGTCGAGACCAACCTACAAAAGATAATCGCTGTACAAACAGACACGGCCGGTGGCTAGGTGTCATAGTGTCGGGTTTGTATGTTGTAATGCGATCGGTCGTCAAGAATCAATAGGTGTATGCTTATCTCTCCGGCTGTATGACTGCGATAAATTATTGCATCGCGGGTAATGGGTAATTATGCCCGCACATAATCATTAGAGGTATATTACACAATATTTTTCACCGTTGTTTATTCAAGTGGATTCGGTCGTTGCATTGGTAAAGGGATCAATGGAGCGACAGTTTTCTAACCTAGGACGATGTAAAATGAAACTAAGTTTATTGCTCAATAACTTGATAATATTAATGTTAATAACAAACTTGGTTAGTAAATGCAAACCATGTAATTGCAAACAAATCCATTACCAACTGATGGTAACGCTTATCCTAAATCCAATGATTTGGAATGAAAGTTTCGTGCCAGTTCAAAACTGAGGATGCTCGCTCAATTTGCTTGGGACCCTCTGTGAAGTATCGACGACACAAGGACTAGTATTGTGTGCTAGGGTTTGTCCACGCGTCTGAACTCACGTCGCTCACGGTTCAGTGAGCAAGGCGTCTGGCGCAGGTGGGTGACTAACGGTCGGTCGGACGCCGGTTGCATGGACCTTTCTGTTGTAACTTTGAAAGACCATAGTATCGTAGCCAGCTCAGAAATAGCGAAGCCGTTTCATTAAGCAATGGTTGAAAAATGAAGAATGTTGCTAAGTATCGAAAGTTCGAGATATTTATTGTAATTCGTAAAATTTTAAGATATGTATTTTTGTTAGAATACTGCGACGTCGTATGTAATTGGTAAAAGTTTGTCGGTGCACAAAACAATTAAATAAAAGTCCTGCTTGCAACATAATGCTTATGATCATGTACTGTAATAAAACTGCATGTTGCGAAAAATGGAGCTAAATAATATTAAAAACGAATTAAACGAGAGGCAGTAGGATATAAAGGACGGCCAATAAATGCCGTTAACAATCTCCACGCTTTTGATATCGCCTGTTGGCGGCAAAATTGCGGTGCTGATTGTTGTGCTTCATTGTGTTTTCCTATTTCTGGGAAAAACATCCTTTATACCAACTGGAATTTTGCACGAGTTAACCAGAAGCCGAAAAAAATACCTGGTTCAAATAAAACGGCAATTACATAGGTGTAATGCGGTTTTATATCGATTGGTATACCTTGAAATAATAAAACGCTCCGGCGGGTTTAGTCACGTAAGTCGACAATGGGGTGGCTCACCCTTCTTTCTATCAGACTCGTTTTATGGCTTTTAATAATTTGGGTAAGCTGCAGTGATTCTGGCAGCTGCTCGCAGTAACGGGGATTACCGACTATGTTTTTTAAATATTTACCGAGGTGAGTTTGTGAACGATAAGTTTTATCACTTGTGTAATAGAGCGTACTAACCGTTTCCAGGTGATCATGCCTAAGCAAGATCGATACTTCTGTTATCTTAAACCATTTGATCACCAATACTTATTAATTTAAAACCTCGGTTTAAGGTAATCTGAATAGAAAATTCTAAGTTGTGAGTATATTTACTAATATCTGCACATACGCCGTACATTTTTAGCTATTAGAACGAATTAAGTAGTAGTACGGTTACCTTATGGTTCGTTTATTGAATGGAGTTTCTTCACCATATACAAAGCTTCACTTCACTCCGCGAAACTTTGATATCGTATCTCTGTCTCTATCATACAAAAAGGAAGTAAGAGGGACATATAAACGTTTGCGGAACTAATAGTGAGAACGGGACACTTTAGAGCCAATGCGCCCGCGCACAAAATCCACCGAAACCTGTAACGCAACGTGACAGAGTTCGTTCACCGCACCACTGCCTCATGCTGCCTTAGCGTCTAGACGACACGTGGATGACAATATCCCTATTTTGTTACCTTTTTATGAAAATTACATACAATGGTCTTATTCATGGTTAGTGTCATTACTAAAATGGTGACACTAGGAAGCGTAACATTTCACTTATTTAAGTGAAGAAATAGCATAGAATGCGTGCAGATGCTTATCATCCTGGCATGTCGTAAAAGTCGACTAAGGGACGGGTCCTCTCCAACATGGTGGACTATCAGTATGAGCGATGGGCTGATCACCTGTCACCATACGGTTCATCATACCATCTTAGGACTAATTAATCGAACGTGGCCACAAGTAGTCTTGTGGCTCTGCCCACCCCATTAGGGATTTCGGGCGTGATAATATGAATGAATAAGACATTTACGGACTAAACTAAGTATAGATACATAGAAATAATTCCTTCAAATTAAGTCGTTTTTATCGAGGTAAGAGATTCTAATACAAATCCCAGACACTACTTTAAGACCACGCAAAATATATTTATAATTCCTGGAATTTTGAAGCTAGAGATTGCTTATAAAGACTGGCGACACAGTTCTCCTTAAATACAAATTATTCGTTTTATTTTTATTTTAGAAGCCTAAAAAGACAATAAAATTGACTTTTTTGTTTTTCACAAGAAAATGCGGTGCCGGTTAAATCAAACAGCAACCGGAATGCTAGTAAAGGGCCTGGAAGCTACCACTTAAATTTCCTCTCGTCGTAAACACGCCGAGAATTCGCTGAGCCTGCAATTTTGCCCGTTTCCTGTTGAGCAGGTGATGAATGACGAATTCGGTGTTACATTAATTTCGTGAAACATCTATGAAGCTCAACGAGTGCTCAGTTTATTTCAGCAAAAATATTACCAAGAATTATATTCAGAAGCAGTTGAATTGTGATTCGAGGCAGTATAACAACGATCATCGTTTTCGCTAAAGTTGAGTGTCAAGTCAACTTTAGTTTCAACATCATTCACTAAGAGATCAATCTTTACTGTTATGAAAACATTTCTTCCGTCTGTAGTGTACATATATCACCAGGCGGCATGTTTACAGCCATTATGGCGCGTTCGTGCATCCTTATCTAAACCATACGTTGTGCCATCAATAGTTTTACCTTTATTTTGTACTGTCACTCGCCTGAAACAATGTCCATGATTCATATGGATGCAATGCGATAAAATACGATAGCGCAAATGTGTTTTGAATTTTTTATGGTTTCGTGCTAAGCGAAAATCATTTCCCTTTTTAAATTACGTCGGTTTATATACCTAAATGAAATACCATATCCCATCCAAAGCACATGGCCGTTTTATACTTAAATTTTACATTTGAATAATGATTGCAATCTGTCCCATTCAAAGTCGATAGCGAAGCTTTCATTGACGCTGGTGGAATACTAATAAGAGCGCTTACATCGTATTTTAGTTAAAAATGTCCGCCATAGATCACGAAATGCACAACCGAGGGCCTCTCTAAACAGACAAATCATGCTGCATAATAAAGCAGTACTCAGAATAAATAATTTCGTATTTCAAGGAGCGTCAATTTTGATTGACGTTGCTTTCGGTGAGACTCGTATTCGTCAGCAGGTTCAACGCGCAGTATAACTACATTAACTAACTTAATTATTGGTCAGTGTTGCAGTGATGGATTTCTCGGGCATTTTGTAAAGTATCCATTTTAAAGGCGAGCCGATGTAGCCCACGAAGGTTGGTAACATCCGCCTGCAATATAAATGAACTGATCGAACGGGGGCCTGCAATATGGATGAGAGCGGTCTCGTCTTGCCATACCGGCCGTCGCTCGTGCGGCCCATGTGTGAACACGTCTAATGAGTCTGCAACGGTCACCGTGCGTGTTCATAAACTTGATTAATTCCAAAGAAGCTCTAGGCTAAGGCAAGCTGCTTTAACCTGTAACAGTAATTGGCCTTATATGCGTGCACTCATGCGTTCATAGAATTTGAATTTTGACTGAGATGATAACGATGATGACTGTCGGAGCTGTTATTCACGAGTAGCTCAGCTTGGGTTTCGATGAGTAAAAGAAACTCCAGCTTTCAAGATATGAGTGTATTGACTTTAGGTACATTCAGTTTATGGGTGATTCTAAATATTTATATATAAGAGTTGACGCGTCGGTGGTGGTATGCGGTGTGTGGTGGTGGGAGCGCGGTCACCGGCTGGTGTCCTATCCCCGCGCTTCCTCAAGCCTCTGGTTGACGCAAGGTAGCAGCGTCAACAATGACGAAAATTTGTTAGCAAAAGTCTATAAGAAATCAGCTTTATATAAAGTTAAAATCCTCGAACAGACATGCGGAATGGAATCTCACAGATGAGATAAGAAAATATATTATACAGTAACCCAGTGATTTAACGCGAAAGATTCTTAAAGGGCAAAGCTTCAGCTCGATAAACCCGGCCGATAATCGTGATCCCGTCATGAACTATGCCTTATCGTAATCTTTTTTACACTTTGGTCAATAACTGAATGAAGCGAAGCTTTCTACTGTGAAGTTAGAACGTGCAGGGTCGTTAGATGTTACATGCACAGGATATCGTAACGTCCTCTATCTGTGCTTAGTCAGATTATATCACCCCGCTTCCATTTACATCATGTGTTCAACTTGTAATGGTCCATTACAGAAACGATTACAAGTGAACATCAGATTTAATACACATGGTTAGTTTATTTTACGCAAGTTGTTTTGTCATGTGTAGCTCATAATAATATTAAGTTACTTCATGAGACCGAGTCCAATCCTGATATGCTTCGTTTAAAGTTAGTTTCTCAGTTATGGCATTTCTATGGGTTGTCGGTTCATTAATTTTAGCGGCATTCCATTCCTTCCTTATAACCAATTTTGTGTGGGTAAGCAGTAAACGCTATTTGTAGAAGCCACAAGAGCGAGACCTCGCGCCTGGCACCCGGCACGTGGCACTTGCACGCCGCAATCCGTGGCGATTTAAAGCAATTATTGTGACGATGCACGTGACTGTTGCGACACGGCCCCTGCACCGGCTGTGTTGCCATAACAAAGGATGTTATCCTATACTTAATCTAGCCCACCTTAACAGCTCTATGGCGACGAAATGTTGAGGTAGGATTAAATCAAATATCGTAAAATAAACAAAACTAAAATGTTAGGAAACTTTATCAATGTTAGAGGAATGTTGCACATGAAAAAAAAATTGTCGGATGGGAAGCGACGAACACAGGGAGCGGCAGGAAGTAGTTAATAAACTTTGAAAGGCGGATCTCATAGGTGTACTATTTTATCTTTGTATTCTGAGCGACAAAAGCCAAATTTTTGAATAACCACCTCTGGATATCGCGAACAATCGATCTCGACGGCATGGATCACATGCTGCGCGCGCGCCATAGCGACCATTGTGTCCAAAAATATTCTGAATAATGGAACTTTCCACCATTGTCTGGATAAAAAACGCGGATATTTCGTAAAAGGACAATGGCGTTACATAAAATTCGTGATCACGCAGCGCAAAAAATAAGAACTGTATGATGTGGCTGCGATGTTCGGGTACGAAAAGTTCGGAAGTCAATTCTGGATACAGTTTGGAGTCAGATCGATATAGGTAAGATTTCCCGCTTCCTTCCTTCCTCGAACGACAAATAATGCGGTGGAGAGGCGAACAAAGGGCAGGACTTCCGATCAGCTGCCGCTCACCCCTGTTTTTTACGGGGCTTCATCAAATATGTTACATTGCGTCAAAGCAGAATGCGACTTCTCCCTAAAATAGGAAAACATGTTAGGCGCGGCGGTGGCCTCAAATTTGACGGTACATTTGCCACACCAGTTAATGTTTTCATAAATTATCATATTATTGCGTGATAAAAAATAATGTACCTAAATGAAACGTGACCAGCCGCATCAGCCCAAAGGAATACTTCGGAGTCAATTAATCAATAGTATACATATAAAATTACTTCGACGGGGAAGCTTTACACAATTAGTTGCTGTGGTTACATGACAAGGGAAAAGACCTGAATAATGTGAAGCAACCCTGAATTTATTTCTCCCCCAACTACATTATAACTCTTTCCTGTTTACTACCCAGTGCGTCTAGGAAATATACTCCGGAAAAATTTAATTTATTACCTATGCGAAATATTTGCGAAATCTGGAAGTCTTTCGTAATTTGAACTACCTACGTTAAGTATTTACTGATCGGCACGAAATTCGGAAATTATATGCAATAAGTATATTAGCAACGCGCCGTATGTTCGTAACAGGAGGGGCGCGTTAAATTTATTACCGAAGAATCTTCCGACTTACTGCATTATGAGCATCAACGATCCCTAATTCAATCATTGTGTTTTCTGTCTGCAAAAATCTTGGAAATATTACGTGCGAGTGATAATGCAAAGTTAATTATATACTAAGTACCATAGGTAGACAGGATAGTATGCGTAGGACGACTAGTACAGTATAAAGAATGCTGATGGATGTACATTTAGTTATATCTACATTAGTCGGAAACCTATCCTGTTGAACACGGTGTATAATTAGCGTGGGCTTCGAAAGGTCATTGTCACAGCTGCACTGCATCGAAAACTACCTCTAGAATAAGAATAGGGACAATTTTATACTCTTCTGTGTTATACATACGTATATAAATAATTTAATTCGAAAGCTTAGTCACAAAATGTTCGATGCAGAATTACATATGTGTCGGGTCAATCTGTTCCCAGAAATGGACGCATTGTGTAATAAATGCGATATGGCAATTGAATAATAATGGGCTGACGGTTACAGCTAACTTGTAATTGAATAACTGTGAGAACATTTCGTTTTGAATACGGAAGATCTTTAATAACCAACTGTAACTAATCGTCTGCGAAGTTAATATCACCCACGCGTTACTGGCTCGTTTACTACAAAAATTAGACTCGTAACAACAACGGCAGAATTCGCATTGAAGCATAAATCAAGTTATTAATTTACTTAATAATTTATTTACGTAAGTGGTGGAGCATTGATAAAGTAATATCAAAACGGCAATTAATTAAAGCAATTTGTTCAACAGAGTTGCATAAATAATCGCGTCAATAATTGCATTAAGTATAAATAATGAAAAGGACAGGAACAAAGCTTACACTAACCGAATCAGAAACTGCTGTTCATTTACGACTGGTTCTCGCCCTTCCTCGTCATTTGCAAATTCTTTTTTTCTTAAGTATATATAAAGGTTCGAATTAGTACCGACCTACCTGGACGGCTCATTTCCCAGAATAGTTTTGACAAAAAATCGAGCTTCCCTGTTTGTTTAAAGTTCCCACAATGAAGACGGACGAGAGGGGTGAGTATCTCAAGTGTGGTTTTTGTCTCCTCTGCTATTTGTGGAGTGAGATAATAAAACTCTAACGCAACTAGCCCAAGTACTTAGCTGCGTCGCTTGAGATACTTACATTATATTTTACCGCAAATTACAAAGCGGCTTCTTTTGCAATATTCCGGTTATTCGTTAGCTATACCTACTGCACTTGGTTTACGTTAGCTCGTATTGGTTTACAGTTCGACTAAGCCTTTTGTGAGGTATTATTTTTCGAAATTCATTCAAGCATAACGCATTAGGTTTTAAGCCGTTAGTTAAAACCTACCGATCAGATTACCCGATAAGCCTTGCTATAGTTTCCATTGCGCTGGTTTCTTTAGAAACAATCCATTAGTTTGTAATAGGTATAATCACGGACAAGATATTAAATTCAGACAATATCTTTCATTATTTTAAAATTCACTTCTAATTTATTACAATAGACACTCCTCTGCTGCACCACTCCTCTGCTGCACTGGGAGTGAAGAAATAGCATAGAATGCGTGCAGATGCTTATCATCCTGGCATGTCGTAAATGTCGACTAAGGGACGGGTGCTCTCCAACATGGTGGACTATCAGTATGGGCGATGGGCTGATCACCTGTCACCATACGGTTCATCATACCATCTTAGGACTAATTAATCGAACGTGGCCACAAGTAGTCTTGTGGCTCTGCCCAGCCCATTAGGGATTTCGGGCGTGATAATATGTATATGTATTTATTACAATAGAATCAAAATCATTACAAGCAAATTTTATCAATGAAAAGACATCTATAGCAGTTCCTTACGTAGAACAAACAAAGTAATAACACCGCCACAAGGAAAGGCTTAAGAATATCGGGGACGAAAGGTGACACCGATGCCTCTGGCATTAGTCTTATAGGTGACTAGGTACGGTTTAGAAACACTATTATTTAGCAAGCGCTGCAAAAGGCAAAACAGCAAGTTGATGCAGAACACGTTAGGTAAAGTACTCTGCCGACTAGGGCGGCCTCGGATACATGCAATTTTGAAAATCCACTCGAGACTCTTCTAGAGATAAGCCCCATTTGGCGTGTCCGCTTATGAGACCTCGTTAAACACGCAAGACCCGTATACATTGACGAGATCCTTATTATGATAGACAGCAATGACGACAGCCAGATGAGCGATATCTAATGCAAAACTATTATTTATTGGACAGAGGCTACCTAAAGAGTGAAGCGAACAAGACCGATTGGATCGTCTCATAAGTTTAATTTCATATGCTTCAGTCCATAACAGCTACCTACTTATAAGTCGGAACTAAGTTATCAAAGTGTTTTACACACAAGGGCGTAAAGAAGCGTGCAGATATTTATGATGACATCAAATACGATCTACTCTTTGCTGATTTTATGCATCTACTACTATGAACTTGACTAAGTTTGAACAGGAAAGGCAAGAAGTACTTATATCAGATAGTAATTATTGTGCGTTATCTCGACATTCAGTTAACCACTTAGAATCTAGTGCAGGAATCGGCTGATCCAACTAATAGCCGAGCAACTATCATGAGATAACATCTCGTCCGGTACAGAGAGCCATATAAACACAAATAAATTTAATGCACTAGTTAAACGATTCTAATTAATGTTTCTGACTTAGCTGCTCTTGTTTTAGTATCGTTTTATTTACATTACACGATTTTTCCATTAAGACATACGGGGAAAGGTTAAGATATGAAAATTATGGTTAAGTTAAACATTATTCTGTTAAATGCTTCCTTTGTGTGAGAGACAGAGGAAGAAGAAATATTCTACTTTGACGTTATTCAGAAAAATTTGATATTTATTATGAAAAATATTGTTTTTATTGTGGAGGAATGTACACTCATAGTACTTACGAGTAATCCAGTTAAATATAATTTCTCCTTACCCGAGATGCGGGCCACGGAAACACTCTCAATAATTTCCTCCCATATAATATTTAAGGAGGACAGTGATTTATGGTGACAGTATCGTTCTTTCTATCGTTATTTGAGTGTTAAGGTCGAAAGCGACGCGGTTTTGTTCATAATTCGGTTTTATGATGATCCTTAATACCACAGATACTGGCTATAAACTACTTAACTACCATTACACGAATTAATGTCATGTCAGATTTAAAATCTGGGACAAACTACGACCACCTTCGGTGATATCATTTTACTTTAATAAACTAAAGAATGTGTGGGTCTGTTTTGTTTAATCTGAATGGGCTAAGCGTATGAAAAAGATGAAGTTAATTAAATTGAGAGGGAATTTATATGAAATGCCTGTGATTTTGTAGACGGGGGGCCGGTTTAGTGTATGGACGTTGTTGAATACGCTTGAAGGGTCTTTCTCACGCGGCACATAAATCAAGCCTGGGAAATCCATCGCATATTGTACTGTCACAGAATGCTTTGTCTGCAGCCATACAACACGCTTGACATTTGATCGTCTGTGCGCGCGACCCACCTAGCCATTTGTGCAAAACTCTACAAGACCGAATAAATCATCGAGTACCAGAATGTCAAATGCAAGGTTTTCCAATTTATTTAAAGTTTATCTCTGATCGTCTTTGTTTTTAACTAGGTTCTGCTATCATTTAATTGATTCAATTGAATGGAATCGTTCCTTAACTTAGCTCCACAAAGAAACTCGATAAGAATTTTATCGGTCACCGAACTAATAACAATTGCGCAAACGTGGCAAAGTTTCAGTAACATACTTTGATTGTACTTTCAATAGTTTATCAAATTTATTCGGGCTGTAGCGGTTTCGTCATTTTTCAATATAAAGCTATCTATGTTGTATTGAAATCAAACGACGTTTAAAGGCTGAGTGCTGTGTAAACTTTAAGATGACAAACAGAGCGTCACAGACGACGCTAAAACAACATTTAGCGCTTATCGTCCAGGTGAAAGGTACTAGTACGACGAATCGTGGTATTTACATTCACGAAAAACGATGTCAGGTCATCTAGGTGAGTACTTAGCTGTGTTTGCTTGTCGGATCGTGGCTCTGGGACTGGCCCACTTTGCTTTGTTTTTCTTCACGAATTGCACTTAAACAATGACAATTGTCAGTGACAAGAAAGCTGTTTGAATGTTTATTTTGAACAAGTTGCCTTTCCGGGTTCGGAATGTGTCACTTAGGATTACACTGCTCTCATGTCAAGTGCTTGTACAATGTATCTATTGCATATTGCTACTCACGTTTTCGGCAAAGATATTTTCCTTAAAATGAATGCGTGTTTGCGATCGTCAATCACAAAGTCTGCGAAAGATTAATACAGACCGCCCAATGGCAAACCCTGTAATATTGAGGAAGCTTTTTATCAAAATGCTGGATCTCGTTGTATCTGTTTTTGACTTTTTTATGAAATTAATTATACGTTTATCCGCACAGTTAATCTTTAAAGATTTCCCTTAAGATCTCTGCTGATATCATAAAAGGCGATGACTTAACTTAAAATTTCAATTGGATTCAACTCACTGTATGGTGAAGAGATAGCGGGATTCAGACTTACGATGGTTTTATGTTAATCTGTAATGGAATCTTGCGGGACGTAATTGATTGTGAGACTTGTGATACCGACAAAACTTTCAAATTGAAACTCTTTAATTGGGATGTCAAGTGTTTAAGAAATGGCGCCACAATCCCGTCGATTAGGAGCAGCCAATCAAAAGAAAGGGTCCATTAAAACCATGGCGTTTTCATTGAATAATGGAAAACCAGATCGCAGACAACAGAAGCTTCTTTCTACGAGTCAGTAGCGTAGTCTTAGGCCAAGCTAAACACGTTTTTTAACTCTCATGTAAAGCGTTTCCCGCTAAATACTTGAGCGGTCAAATGAATTCCGAAGCGCGCGGCCATCCTGCGGCATTGGATGGGTTGGAAATTATCTCCAAGTTTTTGTACTCCGCGTCGGAATCTGGAAGTTTTTTTCCCATAGCAGGCCCGTTCGAACGCCCAAACAGGTTTTTAGATAGCGTTCAGCAATGCATCACCCTGGAACGTTTTTGTGAGGCGGCGCTTTCAAGCAATACAAGATAATGAACTTATCGTCCTTTATTCAATGGGGATTAATACCTTCGAATACATGTTCCTTCGTACGTTGACTAGGCTTAGGTAAGGTATATGTGATGGTTACGATGCGTGCGCTTAAGTGCATGTCTAATCTTAGTACGTACTTAGGGTAGCTTATTGTACAGTCGTATTTTTAATTAGACGAAGCCAACTGACAGTAGCTAACAAGACAGTAAACGTCAACTGGGAACACAGTAAACGTCAGTTGACATCGTCTAATTAAAAATCCGACTATAGTCATGAGTGTAAACTTATTTCAAACGTAGGAAACCGTGTATAAACTTCCTAAGTACTTAGGTACATATTCACATATGTATGTGTACTTAATTAAATCAATATTGCTTTGCAAATGGTCAAGACTTTTGACGTTAAAAGATGTAATAAGTAGAACTTTTGATGATGACCGTAACTTTGACCAAGGTCAATACATTTAATAACAACAATTATAGTAGGTACCTAAGGTGCTTACTAATTTACTGGACTCTCAAGCGTTTTAAGTCTAGACACCTACCACGGTATCTATGTTATCAAAAAAGTTAATATACCTACCTAGGTATAGATTGATTAGTTACTTGAACGTAATTAATAATTTTAGGTCACCCATTAAGTGTTTTAGCTCATTGCTGGTCTTACTAGACTGATAGCGTTATCTGTAGGTTGCCTTTTGCCACCCTGTTTCATAAGATCTAGTTTACACTTTTGTACCTACATCAACAACAATTACATTTAATTGACTTCAGATAATGATAATAACTGAACATAAAAACATTACCTATCTTAACGAACCTACCGAACCCGGTGAGTTTACTGAGCTATAGCAGCTAGTTTAATGGGTTTTTATACAGCTGAACATGTGACCTTTCGTTAGCTCATAGATTTTATTTTAATCCGGTTTCTCAACTTTGAATAAAACAAACCACTTACAAGTAATTTTCAATTGAAATCGAGGAATGAAAATAACGATCGGAGCATGCTTTTTTAGGAAAGAGGAAATTTTTGATTATAAGTACTTACCTATTGGTAATGCAAGCTTTAGAAAACAAGGACTCTAAGAAGAACCGTTTATATATAAATAGGAGGTGAATATAAAGATACTTACGAACTGTTACTTTCTTGGGATCAAACTTCTCAACGATGCCGTTGATCACTTCAATCTTCCCCTGCGCAACCTTCGACCTCTCCGTGATCCCTTGCAGCTGCGCCGTCAACTCGCTGAAGATGTCCTCGGCAAGCAGCACGAGGGAGGCGAGCTGTCTCAGCGCATTGCTCAGGGTACAGTTCGTGACGGCCTGCAACTCCTCGTCGGTGACACGCGACCGACCATCCTCATCGCGCAAACTGGTCCGCGAAAGGAACTTTGGCTCCACCACACGCTGCACAAAAGGCATGGCGACAAGTCTCAGAACACCTTGAACCACTTACTCACCCATCCCCGCGCCGCGAATAAAACGTAATTCCATCCATTCAACACACAACACAAAAAACGTCAGGTAACCGCCACTTTGAATTAACCGACATCCTGACCGGTGAACTTTCACTGTTATACCTGTATTAGATTGTCGCTAAACAGTTCCAGCCTAGGTATAGTTACTTGTAAAACGCTTTAATGAAATCGTTTAAGTTAAAAAGTTTGTTGGAAACTTTTTTGTTTCACGCAATCCCGCCATAACGGAGTACGACATACCACAACCTCTACACCCCACAGCTGCCGGCCGATTGTAATTGGAATGAATGAACGCCGCTATCAGTGCTGCCATACGAATGTTCAAACTTTTCCCCGAATACAAATCAATTATTTAATAATATTTAGTAAAATATTATTAAATAATTGATTTGTATCCAATTTTTAAATAAAACATTCAGAGATTCATCAGAGATACTTAAGTCAAAAAAATCTGTATGACAAGTTTATGTTTCTTTTGTATTTATTCTTAAAATGTATATTTTTCTCATTTAAAACAGATTAAAAATGAGATCAAGCTAAAAAATACAACAAAGTCTTTTTAAGTAATATTAAAAATAATATCTTGCTCACATTATATTAAATGCGATTGATTATATAGATAGATAGTATCAATCTAGGGTTCCATGTACAAATGTATAGTACCTAGATTAGAAGCATACTACTTACTGATACACGGTACAATGTTAAACAAATTTGTACCTATTTTATCAGGATTTGTATGTCAGAAAAAATATTGAAGAGGGAAATAATAATATTCGTGTAGATAAAGTTCCACATTAAACCTTTTCTGCAGGTCACGTAATGGATAAAACATTATAATATGGACAAACAAAAAAAAAAGGTTTCCACATTTTATTACCCAAATTGATATTGGTTTTTAGTGCTCGCAACACTCAAATGTCATAGTAAAAAGCGACATCTTACGGCAGTAGAGCATACTATAACGTTAACTTGTACACTTACAGAGCACAAGTGTTTTAAGCAAGCCACTGTAGTACGCGCCAGTTGCTTAGTCCAACGTGTCTCTTATTTCTTTAACTTCAGTATTACAGATGGCGGTATAGATGTATTAGCGGATTCGCGGAATCGCATTTATGTAGTTATTATTATGTTTTTAAAGGGGCTCGTAAACGGGCAAATTTTGCGAAAATTTATTGCTGCAATTCGGGCTGTCCTCAAAAGATTACATTCAAACTTTTTGTTCCCATTAGTGATGTAATATGTAATTTTTTCGGGGATAGCCCGAATTGTAGCAAAATAAATTTCCGAAAAACTAGCCCATTTATGAGCCCCTTAAAGGAATTCAAAATTTAATATTAAATGTACTTGTTAAGATCAGTAAATACTTAAGAGGAGTGTGGACCTACAGCTTTTCATACAAAAGGCGATAACGATTTCCACCACTTAAAGGTTAACCGATGTTGACCAACTTTTGACAGGTTGTTCGTAGTCGGAATAAAATTTAAGGGGTGGAAATCGTTAATGCCTTTTGTATAAAAACGGTGATTTTTGCTGTTGATTCAGCCCTCTTAAGGTTCTAATGTTGCAAAGATGTTATGAAAAAGAAAAATAACAATCTATGTCAAATTCACATTATGAGATAAGTAAGTGTTTAACAAAATTATGTGTTGCTTTTTTATATTGTGAACGGGTGCTTCTAATTTCTAAGTAAGACAATATTGTGCTGCATAAGTAGACTTGATTAGCCGGTTATTAAAGGAATACTTAACTTAAAACATTGGTCGTAAAAAACCACTTATTTTGCATTTTTATGCAAACGGTACACCACTAAATATGCGAATCCGCGGAATCGCTAATGAGTAACTTCTAGAAGTTGTTGACGCGTACGTCTGCCTAGGGCAAACAGTCCAACTAGGCAAGTCCAAGGTCAATCGACGAATCTAACTCGGCTGGGCAGCGTTCGGTAAACTTCGCAACGTCTTCTCGTCCAAAATAATTCAGTGCCTTAAGACGAAAGTCTTCAACCAGTGATGACATACGGCACTAAAACATGGTCTCTCACTATGGGCCTCATTAGCAAGCTCAAAGTGCCATAACGAGCTATGGAGTGGGCTATTCTCGGGGTTTTTCTGCGAGATCGAATCAGAAATGAGGAGATCCGTAGACAAACGAAAATTACCGACATAGCCCACCGGGTTAGTAAGTCGAAGTGTCAGTGGGCAGGGCACATAGCACATAGAACAGATGGCCGATGGGGTCGAAAAGTTCTCGGATGAAGACCACGGACCGGTAAGTGTAGCGTAAGACATCCACTCACAAGATGGACAGACGACCTAAAAGACACCCCAGGAAAATGCTGGACGCAGGACGCTTCCAACCGGCCCTTTTGGAAATCGATGGGGGAGGCCTATGTCCAGCAGTGGATGTCCTACGGCTGAAATGATGTTGATGAGGAAATTTCATCAAGGAATTTAACTCGCACCTGTACGGTTTTTAGATGCACAATTGCACATTCCAATAATGGTTATATTTCTTTCTTTCTTTATCTATTTATATAAAAACCTATATACATATACTGAGCAAATAAATGGCAGCAGCCGCTATCACTTCGACGTCCATCTTCTAAAGACGTCAGTCGGTAAATGAACATGCACGATGGTGTAGACAACAACCCGATGCGTGGCCACGATCGCGCCGATGTTGGCCACTTATTTATTCGAATGTTGGCCGAATATGAAGAGGAGCCACAACAACTGTCTCTTACATCAAATTATTATAGGGCTGTGAGAAAATTCAATAAAACACCAGTCTTAGCACAAAAAATATTGTATTACATTTTATATAACAAAGCATTTTATTTAGACGATTATCCGCGACATCATACCGTATCGACATATATCTAAAACATACGTATTGCATTTAACTTGTTATATGTTTACACGATTTGACAACTCTGATATGAACATTCAATATACGTTTCACTATCCACCGACGGCCTTAAGCTATAATGATTTTAAAGCATTCTAATAAAAGACCCTTTTTTGGGAAAAACAACCACAGACCACTGACTTCACTTTCCTAAACCAGAATCCTAAATCCGTATTCTTGAATACGAATGAAATGTTAAAGCAGGAAAGCACATGGAAAGCGAGCTACGCTAGACAAGGACGACATAGATTCCTTAAAATATAACCATTTACTTATTGGTTCAGTTATGGTTAGACCACTCAAGTCAGTTTCACTGACCAGTAAATAAGTTAAAATAATTATTTAAAATTGTTCTTAATTTTACTTTTGTTCTAATTATCGGGCTTTCTCATGAGAATTTGGCAGAAAATAGCTATTCGCGATTATAAAAAAAATTCACCATGCGCTTATTGCACAGATAAATCAAACGCGCTTCCCCAGCTTCAACTCTACTACCGCGCGCGCTCATTGGTCAAATCAAATAGCGCGCGCTTCCCCGGCTTCCTGTTACACACTTCCGTCCCTTTTCACGAAACTACTCCCACACATGGCAGGAAAGCGAGAGGAAAGATGTTACACATCAAAAAAAAAACTGTAGTAAAAAAATATATGAAGACTTACCCAATACAGGGATTTATATTGTTGTTGGGTTTTCAAAAGGTTTTAAACCAAGGATCTTTATTATATTAACTAAGTTTTACAACCTCTCACTCATAATTTTAGGTCGGTACTTTTGCAAACCAACAAGACATTTAATCAGTAAATTTTCTATATTTTCCGATGCAACTCTTTAAAGACACTCAGTGTCAAATAAGTGATATCACATTTAAATTTCCTACATCAATTTTCTGAGGATAATGGTCCGTAATTCCACTTGAGCCATTTGGAAAATTAAAGAACTTTTTTACCAACAATTAAGTCTTGTGAATTTCTCTAGGAATTTTGGAAATGAAGATTTTAGACTAAATAATCTTAAACCAATATGTATACCAGTATTAAATAGAATACAAGATACAACAATAAGATCAAGCCACAGACCCGTTCGGCATAAATTCGTCACCCTAAACCAGGTGAGTTTCACTTCGCACTTTAGGTACGCTCGGCCGTCGGACAGCTCGGAGCTGTAAATCGCAGTAGGTTGCCGCTCGCTAACTCCATGGGTGATTTGCGGGTTGTTGTTGTTGGATGACGTGGATAAAAACCAACCCTAGCGTACACGAAAGAGCAAGTTTTATGCGACGGAGAGAGAAGGCATGATTAGGCATATTTTCGTACCTAAACACCGTTTTTGTTAGAGAATGATTCTTCTGTACGTTTGTACTATTATCTTCTATTCTGTGCCTAAACTGGCAACGCATTGGCACCACCTCTGCGGCCCAAGCAACGTTAACACGGGGATAACTTAACTCCGTCTTATCTCTCTGACTATCTCTTTCATCGGCACTAGTGCGAGAAAGACGCACTTACATACAATAGAAATGGTGTTAACTTATCCTTGTGTCAATCTTACCAAGGCCCTATTGAACATCGCCTAAGCGATAGATATCACGATAGTTTTACAATGCGGCCGCCGTTGCTGTCAAGTAAATAAGAGCTACCATATCGTAGCACTAGTAGTTTATGCAATGGTTGCATAATGATAGGCCTTAAAACACTAGTGCGGTTTTCATGAAACGAGCTTTAGCGAGTTTCATAATAAGATCGCATGTGTGTTTCAGGCCAAATTATGTAGAGTTGCATACATAACTTTATCTACACGCATATTATAAATCCTCCATGATGTGTTCAGAAACAATATTTTCAGGCAAAAAGTTATTTGTTGCAATCGTGGCTGCATATTTCCGATATCCGACGCATTTTCACATCACACAGTCACTCCGAGAAGACTACTATTCACATTTTCAACTAAAATGTAAATTACAAACAACTTTTTCTATTCAATTCAACAAAAATTCTACTTTCGTTCAGCAAAAAACCAACATAATGGCGGCAATTCGATCCTCCGTCAAGACCATTTTTTTTTAAATCAAAGACAAACGAATGAAGTCTCTATTCTCACGTCACTCGAGATCAAATGTCGTTCGGTTTATATTAAAAAAAAAACATACTGAATTGATGTTTCGTATCAATAACTGTTTAATATCTATGGAAACTAGAATAGAGACCCACTTGAGTTTTGACAGCTGTTCAAAATTTAATCTCATTTCTATACTAAAATCGATACGGGAATAACATTGCAGCACTGGTTTTTCCTAATTGGTTGTCAAAATGGTGGTCATTTCCTACGGTTTTTGATTACACTATGGAGGTTTTATGATATGGGTGTAGATAAAATAATTTACGATGTCGATTAGGTAATGTCCAATATAGGCCCTGGTGTTGCAAACGTATGGCTATTTGCAAAAGGCAGCGGTGACCACTTTCCATCAGGTCTGTCTGCCACCGATTTGCCTGTCCATAATAGCAACGGATCACTGACTCTTTTGGATTGTTGGTTTTCATGGACAGCGGTGACCAGCAGCTCAATTACGTAACACAATTGGTATCGGTTTGGCTTGAAATGCAAACCAATTTAGTCATCACTCGATGTAAGTTAAAGGTACAATTGGTTTACTTTTCGCAAAAGCGATACCAATTGATGTTACGTAATTGAGCAGCAGTGATTGTCACGTGATTCGCAAGCTCGTTTGCCTTTCAAAAAACAAAAACAAAAATCCATTCCAGGCCCTGAGATATGTCTTTAGTACTAAATTTTATATTCCTAATACTAACTGACTAAACAATGACAAGGACTAGTTGCCACGTCTGTACTAATTGAATGGCAGTATTTCATTATTATTTAACCTCCTATGGATTTAATTTTACATTAAGTAGCAGATATTATTCTAATTAAGTATTATTATTATTCAATCCGCGGATAGATTTGGTTACTACGGCCGCTCAATTACGGAAAACCAAGTGGTATCGCTTTCGCGAAAAGTAAACCAATTGTGCCCTTATTTACACAGAGTTAAGACTAAATTGGTTTGCATTTCGAGCCAAACCGATACCAATTGTGCTGCATAATTGAGCTGCTGGTTAAAATTTGACATTTACCGCGTACTAAATATTTCAATTTTAACTGACTGATATTCCAATATTGCTGAAAGAATTTATTTTTTGAAATAACCAGAATAATGGAGATAAAAATATTGAGATACTATTTTGAGATACGCGCCAAAGATGGCTATCGAATGAACAGGGTAAAATACGCTGTAGCCAAATAGCTGTTACTTCTAAGTAAATATATGGGTATAAGTACCGGGATAGTATTTTACTATCTAATTAGAAACCTACAGTCAGATAATAAATATTACTAAATCTAAGATTATGGAGACTACGAAAATCAGTAAAGCAAATCCTTTGTATGTATTTAGCGGGACGATCATTGCATGACAATCCTCGGTGCAAACACCTTATGACCGACATTGTTTATGTTTCAAACATCATAATAAGATTGGTTTAGTCTTGTACACCGTATTGATAGACTTTCAACGATATTCGATCAAAGTTAATCAATCGATGGCATCGATCAAGATGGACTGGGCGTTATGGGAAATACATACACAGATAATGTACTAAGGAAAGGATCAAGAACTAGTATTATGAGTAAGGTACAATGTTTCGCAAGATCTTACATCTACTGAATCTGCCTCACTATTAGCTTTCATTTTTAACATTTACTTACTTACTGATAAATTTACTATATTAACATAGAGCCTAAATGCTTCTCTAGACAGATTTAATAAAGGATAACATTACAATTTGACAGCACTTTTGAGTTATGAGATTAACATCTAAGGATTGCTTTCGCAATTTTCAGTTCGATCTTAAATAATGAAAGAGCCGAAATGACCTAAATTAAGCAAGCCGTTTCAGTAATTTAAATATAAATAATCGTTATGTTGTAAATTAGATAATATATTTACTTGCAAGATTATAAATGTATAATAAAGGTAATTATATTAATTTCACATCCTTCACAGATGCATTCTGTAGATGTATGGTTGAAGAAGACTTATAAAAATACGCTCGAAACATTCGCACCTAAAATACCAGAATTTTAAAATAGGTAGCAGATAGCTGATTTACCAGTTACCTGAAATACCATATTCCCAAATACCAGATTTCCACTATACCTGGTTCTTAATAATACCACACATCCAAAATTCCAAAACTTTTAAACGATCGGGATATTATTTTATTTTTAATATTTATTTAGGGGTTTTTGGAAACTGTTATTATCAAGGTACTAGGGTATTGGAAATCATAATGTTTCGGAATATTGTTATTTTAGGAATCTGGTATATCATAGCTACTTGATATTTTAAAATTGTGGCATTTTAAGAACGACGGCTCAAACATACGAAAATAAACCCCAGCCAAATTGATGAATACTAATATAACTGAAAGTATCTAATTCAAATACAATCACAGTTTATACTAAATGGTTATAATCTTTTAACTGACATAATCTTATAATTATCAACATGGACTCCTAACATCTTATTAAAACTACAAAATATTTTCCAAATCCATTAACGCACTGCATTTTGACATGTTTGATCAAACCTCCTGACCTCCGTCAGTTAACCGACTACGTCGATAATTTTACTACGTCGACGAAGCTATATGTATATAGTACCTATATAAACTAAACAATATATTCAGGAGTTCTTAACAAAGTTCATTGTTCATTGCATAACAAGTCCCATTTATTTGGCAAAGTTGAGTTGCGTTCAACTATTTTTGTCTAAACCTCGTGTTCGACTCGAGCACGCGGGTTGGATTGTTTGCAAAAAAATAAGAATTATGAATAACTATTCTACTCTGTTATGAACACTAAAAAAGAAAAACTTTAAATAAAAAATTATAGACTCATATATTACATTTTATTTCTTATTTTTCATCCTCTCGAATATTATAGTAACTGATTGATTTTTTTGGAATCGACGATGATAATTAATATTACCAAAAGTTAGATTTTGTGTATTGAACTTTCAGATAGAAAATTATGAGATTGGAAACTTGCTAAGTATTATGAATATTATTACTATTTGACTAATTATTCATGCATCATTTTATTTCTAATATTCATAGATTTTATACTGAACTTGTGACTGACCTTTATAGTTAGGTGCCTCATCTAATAACCATCGTGGAAGTATTGCTTTGATCGGAATAATTTCTGAATAAATCAACATGTCATTATAATTTATTTTACATATAAAATATATTAATTTAACATATAAGTTTTTTGTTAAAAACAAACTTTTTCAACATATGTACTATAATATTGCATTTTCATCCGGCTATAGTAAGTACTTGCCAAGACAAATCCAACAGGTCAATTATGATGGGGCTATCTTGTTTGATTGAGGTGTATAGCCACTTTCTGGCTCCTCCATCAGACCAGCTCCATGGTTCCATATTATTGCACTGTCACCGATGTTACATAGGTATGCCAACTATGTTTTATGTAAATCAACTATATAATACGACAATGGGACCAATTTCAAAGTTTAAAAGTCACTAAATTTAAAATAAAAAACGTCAAAGTTGATTTTGACAGCTCGGTGTCATATAAAATCGAATGTGACGTTTTTTATTTTAAGTTTATGGTCAATTTAAAAGTAGCTAAACTTAAAATACGAAATGTCAAACTCAACTTTGTCAGCTTGGTGCTATACAAAATGTGATGTTTCTTATTTTAAGTTTAGGGAATTTTAAATTTAGGCGACAACGTTTCGTATTTGCCCCATTGTTAATAAAACATCATTGTTTAATACCGAATCCGACTTACATTCTCGTACATACAATTACATAGAGACTTATGCGCGAAAAATATAACCCTCCCTTTGCTTTCGTCCAGTCGGGTAAAAATAAGCGTTTGATGTAAAGTAAGAAACACATTCCCTTTTTATAAAATTCGTATTAATTGGTTCAAAAACAAAAATGAGATGCTGTTGCCTTGAACATATTATTACTATGTTCGGAGTTCACACTAATCAATCCACGTTAAGTGATGTCATTAATTGATATATAAATAAGGTTTGTCGATGAAGCTAGGAAGATTGTAATGGAATATACAGTAGAATAATAGATCGATGTGGATCAACTGTGTTTGCTATTTGCAAGACAGAATGAACTTTCAATATTTATTTATTGAAAAAAAAAAACAGCAACTCAATAACAACCTTATAAGATTTATTTTGCACTAACTCATTTTTTATTTCAATGATGAACACATACAATGGCTTTTCATTCTTGCACGCTCATTCCATGTACATTACATCTAAAATTATTTAATATCGTTATTATATTAAACGGTTATGAAGATTTGATAGTGAAGTTTCTTAGATTGTATATAGTGATTGAATATTTGCTTAGAGAATGATATGTTGAGTAAATATGCGTAGTTACATTGATTATATGAAGTATTAAATTTCAAAAGCTACTAAGGTACTTTGAAGTTATAGCAAAAGTTACAGTAAATAGACACGAATAAACGACCAAACATAAATAAGTCGTTACCTAACTAGTACATCAACGTTGAGTTAAAACGAAAAAAGTATCTTCACTAGTTTCATATTTAATAATACTACAGTGGCTTTGAATTTCTACACTATAAAGCTGATAATAAATGTTGGCAACTTACAACTTATGACACGGCTTACGATAAAAGTTTATAATATTAGAAAATACATGTCAGAAGAATTAGATCATTTAAACTTGAAATCAAACAGATTTAATAACAAACATAACGTGAAGGTATAGCAAAGAAGGAAATAGAAGAAAACATGTCACTGGCTCTTGAAGGACGAGTACATACTAAACTCGAATCTAAGCTTACACTAAAAAAACGTCCAACAATATAATCGCAAATAAACGAGTACCCGCCACACTACCCGCCGCTAGCTTCAAAGCCTGGAACCTCACGAAATAGACATCGGAATGCTTTTGTGTCCCATCTTTCTTGCAGTAATCGCTCTGCCTTGCCTCCGTGTCCTCCATCCATCGGCTAGCGACGAAACGACCGAGCGCGGTCGGTGAAAGAGCGCCTCATTTACTTGCGAACCCCACGCTATGGGTCCACCTCGTGACACACCTCCATGTAGTCAGGGTCGTGCATGATGTCTTTAATCATGTCTTTGAGCATTGTGTACCGTGGAAACATCGGGTATACTTTCGTGCTGCCATACTCCGACTGAAAACGACGGGAAAATATAATTGAAATGGTGATTGCAACGGAATTCTCACGTTAGGATAACAAGGTTATGAAAATTAAATTTAATATCATCATAACCTTTTTACAAAAAAAAAACGGATATTTATTTATTTACAATGTTTAAATAGCGTACAGTCAGAGTGTGCGAAGAAAATTGATTTTTAATCGGCCTTATCTGCCGAAAAATAAAGTTAAACGGCAATAGTCGACCAGGAAAGTGCTTTTCACAAAAATGATACGTAAAGTCGCCATATTTTTTTTAAAAAGTCACCAGAAAGTTAAGAATACCAGACAATGATCAAAAGTGTCCGGTAAGTAGAGAGGTTTGGAATTCGGAATGAAAAGTGTCCAGTACAATTAGTTTAATGTACCCACCTGATGGTAATTCACGGTGTACAATGGGAATAAAAAAAAAATAGAAAATAGATTTGCTTTGACCAATAAGTGCCATACTGTAATGGCTTACTTACTGGTCTCTTCAGTAATGTACTATTACCACTTTTGAACGTTAACGGCATATACTTAGATGGAGTCAAAATATAGTAAACTAATTTCTTAGTCGACCTTACAATTCGGTTGACGCAGAAAGAGCACCCAGCGGACAAAGCCGCTCCGCATAGAGACGCTTATCACAAGAGGCGGGGTTTGACGACACGTGTCTCTCAAGTTTTACTTGCATTGCTTTCATAGCATTCACGGGTACCTACTGAAAAGCTAAGCTTAGGAAGTATCGATTTATAAAGCAGTTTTCCTGGTTTAAGCTAGCAAGATATTCCGTTGATTTCAAAAATTAAAATGTAACACTTTATTATACTAGTTTCGGCCCGCCACTTCGTCCGCATGAAATTCAGTTATAATTATTCCTTCGGGAACTTTAGACTTATCCGGGATAAAAATTACCCTATTTTACATTCCAGGAGCTAAGGTCTAACTATATTCGTTTCATGAAAATCCGTTCAGCCATATGAAGCTGAGTGGTAACAAACATACAGACACAAGCACACACACACGCACATATATACACAAATACACGCACACATACACACACAAACTTTTGCAGGTATAAGATTAGTAGGAAGTAGGATTGTTTATATCGAAGAGTATGTGCACCAAATTTAATTAGATATCAGCATGGAATCAGTTTTTCCCATACTACCTTTCAATACACCAAGACATATTTTAGGGGTAGGTTACATTTATTTCTTGAACGGTTACCTAATTGTTTGTTTTGTGGTGCATTTATACAAAGTTTTCAGTTGATAAACAAATGGAATCAGTTTTTCCAATACAAAAAACAATAACCTAAGGCATCCCTTTTTAGGAGTAGTTATGTTTTTTTCTCAATCGCCTACCTAATTTTCTGTTTTAAAATACATTTATACCATATTTCAAGTTGATACGCATTATGGAATCGGTTCTTCCCATACAAAGCTTAACGCCCCAAGGCACCCCATTTTAGGGGTAGTTTAATTCTTTTCTCGAACTTTTACCTAATTATTTGTTTTGAAAGTATAAATACTTGGTATAAATATACCTAGTTTCAAGTTGATAAACTCATCCAATTAGATTTTCCCATAGGTAATTTACTTCAACTCCATTTTTTACCCCCTTCCAATTTTATTTCCAAAAATTTCTAAAGCCTACGTCCTGCCTGAAGTATCCCTTAATATAATATCGAAAACCGCATTGAAATCCACCCAGTAGTTTTAAAGTTTATCGTGCACATACAATCAGACAAACAGAAACACAGACAAATAGACATGAAATAAAAAAAGAAATGGTATGTGTTGTGTTGCCCATTGAAGCCCTCCATGGCAATTTTTCATTATTAACTATCTTCAATGTGGAGAATTTTTCTACTTTACGATTTAATGTATAGGTAGATATTGATCGGTGAAGTCAAATATTTCGCCAAGATCCAGGAATCACCTATGAAGTTTGTGCCGTTGTCCAGCTCGTAGTCAAGTAAAGAGACTACAGGGGGTGTGATTCTCTTAAATAAAATTTCGTTCATGAACTCATCGGCGAGCCTAACTTGACCCATAAGTGCTTTTAAACTACATATTCGTCCGTGTCTTCAACATTTGGTCATAGTATAAAGAGGGACAGTAGGCTATCTCCGGCCCAATCCACGATATAATTGCCTACTGTCTCAGGGTTGTTCCTGTCCAATAGGTAATCTGAACATAGACAATTCTGGAATCGATGAATTATTAAGACACCCAAACACACCTCAATACGTTCTCCTGCGATTATCACACATATTTCATTAATTTAGCGGTGCCGAAAAGCCGTGACGCGCGAACCTCGTGCGGTGTTAGCCCCGACTGGCGCACTGAGAAACGGGTCGACATTTTGTTTAAGTGTGCGTGCGGCGACGCATAGATACTTTGGCGCACACATACAAGCCGCGCGCGGTGCGTTTGTATGAAGATAACTTACTTCCCTCTTTCTTTATACTATGATTTGGTCCTATTTCGACGCAGACGGCCACGGATGTAGGTACATCGCTCCGCATAATGCCTACGAGAGCGCGGGTCAATTTATAATTGACGGAGGAAATGAGCGACGAGATTTGTTAGAGAATAACATAGCTAAACCAAATTAAGACCAAAATCGCATCTACTTAATAGGCTAAAAATGCTCACCTTTAGTTCTCTAATGAGATTTCTCAGACCGGTGTACTTCTTCAGAAGGCGGTACAGGTCATTGGTCATCTGTGTGTTTTCAGCCTCTATTTGAGATGTTGTCATATCTGAAATGGAGTGATATTAAATAAATGGAATTTACCTATTCAACCACGAAATGTAAAGTATTCCTCGTATATTTCACAGATACATCTAGCCAGACGTTTTAATAACAACATAAATAAACACCAAATAACAATAAGTGCCTACAAGTATTTATTTATGGTTGTTTAAAATTATGTGTGACTGTGATGTGACTGGAAAAATCTCTCATGTTCGTTTAGGTTATAGTTTTTTTTAGTTAGCGATAAATAATAAAAACCGGCCAAGTGCGAGTTGGACTCGCGCACGAAGTGTTCCGTATCATTATCTATAATCAAGCAAAAAAAATTACGTTTGTTGTAAATATGGGAGCCCCCCCTTAAATATTTGTTTTATTTTAATTTAATTATCTATTTTTAAAGTGAACATATATTTAAATATTCTGTAAATATTTAAAGCGTCTACTTGTTGCCGTTATCAATATAAAGCAAAAACGAGCAAAAAATCACGTTTATTGTATGGGATTAAATATTAATTTTATTCTGTTTTTTAGTATTTGTTATTATAGCGGCAATAGAAATACATCATTTGTGAAAATTTCAACTGTCTAACTATCACGGTTCATGAGATACAGCCTTGTGACAGACGGACAGACAGACAGCGGAGTCTTAGTAATAGGGTCCTGTTTTACCCTTTGGGTACGGAACCCTAAAAACTGGCGTGCGGCGTACTTATTACTTATTTAGCTGTAGCCGTGTTTCAAGTGAAGATTAATGCGCGATCCTCTTTGAACATTTGTTGTTTAGGGCTTGCCGATTCAATTATTTACCCCGCGGATCCACAAATTCATTCGATTTTAATTCAATTCGTTTCCCACTTTATCCTCAACTTTTGTTCAGTTTGTTCTCTAATTGTGATCAACAGTCCAATGTCAAAGAGTCCCGGGTGTCGGAATGTAATCAAGGAGGCCGGCTATTAGACCGAGACGATTCGGTTTCTCAACAGACGCTAGAAAAGCTAAAAGTTGGCTTTCAGCCAGCCTTGTTATCGGAGTGCGGTTTAGGCAAATTTAATGTCCATACGGCAACACTTTATTTTTGCAGGAGCAGAGCACTGCAGGCCAAATGCAAAGCTCGCGAGCGACTGCGGGCTTACATTTTTAGAACCTTTATTAGATGCTGCCTTATTTTACATTTGAAAAATAATTAAGTATTATAGTCGGTTTTGCAAGAGTGTGTTTGTGTTTTCCACTGCTTTTTAATTATGTTGGTAAAAATGTACAAACAGTTTTTAATGCTTTTGTGGGAAGCACTGGAAATCACAACTTTTTGCAGCATATAAGTGAGCACAATTTAATGTTGATGGTTTAAGCATACAAATATGTAAATGCCTCGAGTGAAACGGGTAGCGAACTTTCCACCTCATAGATGTGTGAATTTTAAGCCTTTGAACAGGATTTAGAAGGAAGACAATTGCACAATATGATTTTTTTTTATTAAACTCCATTGGTTGTTTGCTGGCAGAATTTTCTGACGGGAAGAGAGTTTAACTTCGTATTATTACATTCCAAATGCGATGTCTATAATAAAAGATAAGAGAATTAATAGAAATTTCCCCAGAAACCTTTTGGGACAATATAGAGGGGAATAAACGTTATTTCCGTTCAGTGAAGGATTACGCGACTTGGTCAGAAGCCGGGATAATCTTACCGAGAGCTATTTCTCAGTCGGGTATATCGCTGCATTTTATTTTATTCAAATGTCTGAAAGGTATCGAAACGATCGGTAGAAAAATCTAAAAAGATAAGAAAATAAAAAGCTTGGCGTACTTATGTGAAAATCGAACACTGGCTTTTGCCTGTGATTTCATTCTCATTAATTACGATTAAAAATTTTACGGAATTATGAAATATGCATTTCCACCCACGCGAGTCATGCTATTTCTTGTCATTTACAACGAAGTTGGTCCAGAGGTTTAGCCGTGACAACAAAATAAACACTTTTTGATTAAATTAACAAAAGTACGATTTAATACATTACTCACACAATTAATATGTTCGACCAAGCAAGTTGTTTGAAAATTTAAATTACTCATAGGTGCGTCTATCTCCCGTTTGACGGGTTCTGTAATGAAAAAATTAACGCACCGCTCAGCCTTTCTATCCGCTCCCTGCGATCAGCCGCTTCCTCGGCCAGCTTGGACGACGTCTTCACTCCTTCTCCGGATTTCTGCGTCTTCTCCATAATGGCACAAGCACGCAGCACAAACGCCGGCACCGTCTCCGCCTTCTCCTGCCGTGGAATCTCCACCAACGACCAGTACTGGGTCTCTAAGCGGATAACGTCCTGGAAAAGATGAGAATGCTGCTTAATGTAATGATCCTGTTACCTTCTGGCATAGATGGAAAGTGAAACGTAATGCCCCTTGCATTACGCATAATGGCATATGGCGTTGGGAAGGCAATTCAGGTACGCTCGCCACATACCAGGAGGCCCTGATAAAACTTGAATTGATTTCCAAATAAACATGATTTTATAGAACGCTTTATGTATTTAAGTCTCTCAGCGTCGATCTGTGCACCTGCAGAAACAGGCTGCGTTATCACTAGAGCTTTTTCGGAGGCAGCTACGCGATGCGCTAGGAAAAAACGACCAATGATATTACTTTACAATGATTATAATGATTAAGTACTTTAGTTTGTAATTGTCCGCAATCTTTTGGTGGATATTTTCTCACTTACCGCTTAGCTGTTTCGCACAGCTTCGGTAGAAACGCAGACAGTTTAAATTTTGAACAAAAACCTGAGACCTAAGGTACCGAAGTGAAAAATAACAGATAATTTATTGTCTTTAATCATTAAACTGTTCTCCGTCTTAAAATATGTTTCACTTTGAAAAGTGGTTCCAATATTGAACTATGAAAACTAGGACAGCTTTTGTTTCTTTCTTACTTATTACGGTGACGTGATTCGACTCCCAGCCATCAATCACTGATGATATATCGTGACTGTGCACTTATTGCAGTCATGACAATCTGTTATAGATTACAATCGTTATAAGTTTTCGTAGTTCAAGCTCGCAGCTCTGATCAATATAAATCTGGATGAAAAGGTCATTGATCGGATGATCATTCGCCACATTGAAAGCATTACTCAAGATATTTACTATGTAGTTCACGATATCGCTATCAATTTGATACAATGCAACATGCAAAAATTCTTTATAAAGTATTCTTCTTAAAAATACAAAGAAAGATGCAGTATTCAGACTTAATTCAGTGTATTTCTTTCTTAAACGAGGTCTTTTTCCGGTCATGTTTTGGATGCTGGGAAGCACTAACTTTTAAAGTCAAATAGATTCCTGACAAATATTTTAATTTTACGAGATATTTGAATGCAACCAAACGCTTTGTCGTCGAGGTACACGACCTGCAAATTTGACTTAAAACAACAGCAAACCCAACTTACTGTTGAATTGAGTGCTTGCAAACTGAAACGATGTTACATAGAAAGAAACTCCAGTTAGTTGAGCTCTGAAACTTTCGTAATATAATTCATTCGTGAGGTCACAAATGCAGCCCGGATTCAGAGATTAGCCCCAGTTACGTGAGTTTTATTAACTGGTAAGGAAATTTAATTTAAATAAAAAAAGTTGGGATCAAAGCGTTATGTTTTCAATATAGTTGTATTTAGCTAAACGATTCTCTTTTTTAAACGAGTTCAAAAAAAAAGGAGGAGGTTCTCAATTCGGTTGTATTTTTTTTATTTTTATGTTTGTTACTTCAGAACTCCGTCATTTGTAAACCGATTTTGAAAATTCTTTATTTTAATCGGTAGGGTATACCTCCAGTTTGGTCTCATTATAGTCAAAGTTGAGTTATGATGAGAGGATCTATGAGGAATCGATGGAACTCTTCACATATTATATTATAGGCAAGCATAGAGCAATTTAAGTATTTTCTGTAATAACTCGAGCAGTTACGTTCGAAAAGCATTATTTGGTGAAGTGAAACTGTTGATGAAGACCATAGATGATCACCGGAACTCCTAAATGTTCAGTTTTTCACGGTTGGCGATTAAATTGCTGTATAAAGTTCTGAAGCAACTAATGTCCATGAAAATTCATGTAGTAAAATTGAAGAACCAGGAGAACTCCTCAACGATTGACACCGGGCATAGCAACAGTTTGTAATTAAATTTTGTTGAGCAATTGGCATTATGCTATTGTTACTTGATGTAGTAAATGTGTGTCGTTAAATCACAGGATAATTAATAAAATTGTAAAAAAAAGCTTACTTTTCAAAGGCCATTTGAAGTCGGTTTTTTATTTTATGAATTATAGATTATATTTGGGCATGAATTACAAATATTTATTTGTGATAATATTTTTTTAATAATAGAGTTATATTTTGCAGCTTTGTAACTGCTCCTCTGAAAGTATTAATGCAATGTTGTTGTCAGATACACGGTTTAAGCCAACTCGTGAAAAGCAAAGCTTCAAGTCAGATATAGATAAAGTAGTATGAAACTTTAAACACGCCTTAGTAACATGGCCTTTTAGTTCTTTCACCACTGAAAGAATACGAGGTTGTGGCAGTTTAAGTACGTTCTTTTAAACTACTTTGTTATAGACTCAATCGGAAAGTATTCGTCTTTGTCGTGAGTACGCCTGTTATTCTGCGCTTGCCTTTTGTGAAACTTTTACTGAGGCCTTTTAATATTACTTGATTTTGTTTATAAGTCTCCATTAATATCGTGGAGTTTGGTATACTTATAGTCCTTTGACAAAGTTTGTTTCGCTGTGAAGAATTGCCGGTCCGCTTCAGAATTGTAGCTTCCTTCTTATAAGTTGAATAAGTGGAGTCCCTCAGGGTACTTCGGTTTATTTCACTGTATTTCATCTTTATGCAAATCTGTCCGCAACTTTGAAACTTTAATATACTTAAACCTCACTTTCTTTTAATTTCAATTTACGTCATTTTAAGGAAATTGTAATAAACCGGGAAATAACTAAACATCTAATCTAATCAGATTAAGCGGTAATGCCAGAGACATTTTCGGTAATGCTAGAGTCCCTAAAAGTGTGGCCAAAAGTTGATTGACCCATTAACTGTTCCCGTTGTGTTAAGAAGGAAACAAATCACTTCCGGGTAAGACGTGCGAAACAATAAGTTAAGTTAGTCATTTAAAGAGGTAGAATGCTTAAACTTATAAAGTTTTAGAACTATAAGTATCTCATCTAAAAGCGCAAGGAACCAAGGAAACAATAATGTTATTTAAGAGACGCGCCTAATCCCACTAGTGCAGGCCAGACTGTGGACAATCATGTCTGAAAGTAAGTAGATAACTTTTCACTGGACGCGTGCCAGTTAAAACCGGTAAGATTTTCACGCCCTGTAGCTTGCCTTTAATTTCTTTCTTTCCGGAAAAGTCACGACATTGCCGCCTCATATTGCTCGGATGTTCATTTTACCTAGAATTTCATTTGGATCTTAAGTTCAATGAAATAGTCTTTATTTTATGAAATAGTCTTTATTCTAGAGACAGTGGTAAGAAAAACTTTACGACACATGATAGCATTGACGCAGTCTCTTAAATGATTAAAGGGTAAATAAATATACATACCTGGATTATGGTTGATAATTATCATTTAAAAACCATAATTAACAACTTGCAAAACATTAAAGGCCGCAATTTTACCATTGTACCATCATCGTACCGTATATAAATAGTTGTAATACATTTTTGTTTCTCGATATCCGAGGCTGGGAGTTATTTAGTTCAGGTGCACTAACACTGATCAGGAAATATTCGCTTAGTTCACGCCTCGTTAATTGATCGTAAGGTATTTAATCTGGCATTCAAATTATTCGACGTTCCTGTAACTGACGTATAACAACAACACTCGATTAGTTGAGCTGCTGAACTGAAATGTCGTAATGGCTTGAGACCCAGGTAGAGTTATACGCTTCAATTAATGGCAAATTAATGATGTCAATAAGACAGGCTGACGAAAAAACCAAAATATTATGAATAAAGTTAAAAACTAAAACACAACTGGTGTCGTAATATCATTTTTGCTCCAACTATAGCGGACCCTTAGAACTCTTTTAAAAGCTTTATGACACTTATTTATAAAAATTGGTCCAGTAGTTCTGGAGCTATAGTGGAACATCCGATTATCCGTCACATAATACATACATAGTCTGTTGAACTTCATAAGTTTCTTTTTGCTTCACACAGTCGGGTAAAAATAAGGTGTTGCCCAGTATAAATGTAACATTTTTGAAGAATCGCCTTTGAGACGTCAGTGGGGCCAATTCGAAAGTGTGTTCGCTAATTTAAAAGTCGCTAAACTTGAAATAAGAAATGCCAAATTTGATTTTGACAGATTGGTGCTATACAAAATAGGGAAGATGCATATTTTTTTTCATCTTTTATTGGAAAGTGCTGAGTAATAGTAACTTATCTGTGTACGCAAAATGTTTTTGTATGTTGATTATTCTATGTGTTACTAGCAAAAACACAGCTGTCGTTAGACTGTACAAAATGTACCAAACGTTTAAACTAAATCTGCAATTATTTCTGAAAATACTGTTTTTAGAACATCATCTTAGAATTAAAACATGACATAAATTTGATGAGGATGTCCTAAAAACTATTAATATTTTTCAATATATATTTTTCACTAATTTTGACCCTTAATCAAATAAAAATGAAAAGTTAAAATGATCTGCTTTTTTCTGTAATATGCTTTTGTTTACAATTACTTTCATAATATATCATTTAAACCTCATTTTGATTTTCATGCAACTGCCCCATTGGGTTTGACGTTTCTTATTTCAAGTTAAGAGAATTTTAAATTTAGGTGACTGCGTTTCGAATTGCACCCAGTATCATTATTATCTTTCCTTAAAATAAAACTTTGTAGCATTTATTTTCATACCTCCGCTTTTCAGTACTAGTACCTACGCAGTATTAAATTGATTTTAACTGAACAAAAACATTGGGTTTCATTTTCGCAAAGAAAATCAATTGCCTGCCAAAGGAAATTAAAGTCGCGCAGCGGAAAATTTATTGCTCACTGGTAATTTTTGTCGTCATACCAATGTTCCACATGTTTTTCTTAGTTATGAAAAACATTTCGGTCGCGATTTTAGTGGGAATGAAAGTGCTTGCATTTCCTTTCAATTCTATCCATTATTATCTGGAAGATAATTTAAGTATTTTTGGCTTGCGTTCGACCAAAGTTCCCTCTCCATATTGGTGGAAACCAGGTCAGCAGCATCCGCATCATTTATTGTATGTTTTTATTGGTGCGCTTTGAATAATTCAGGTTTCTTATCATCATCATCATCATCATCATCATCATCATCATCATCATGATCATCATTAGCCGATCTATGTCCCATTGCTGGACACAGACCACCTGTCATTACGTGAGCGCCTGACAGTGGGCCCAGTGTGGGGACTTCACACGCACACATATTTAAATTACTTCTCAGATATTTATTTATACTCAATAGGGATGTTCCCTGGGTAAAAATTAATAACTCTAATTAGTCCGCTAGTTATATTACTCCTCTGCTGCACTGGGAGTGAAAAAATAGCATAGAGTGCGTGCAGGTGCTCATCATCCTGGCATGTCGTAAAAGTCGACTAAGGGACGGGTCCTCTCCAACATGGTGGACTATCTGTATGGGCGATAGGCTGATCACCTGTCACCATACGGTTCATCATACCATCTTAGGACTGATTAATCGAACGTGGCCACAAGTAGTCTTGTGGCTCTGCCCACCCCATTAGGGTTTTCGGGCGTGATGCTATGTATGTATGTATGTTATATTACCAAAAAAGATTGAACACGTATTTTTTGCCCTATCAAATCAATCAAAACTGACAAAGATAACGCGCATCAAAGTTCAGGAGTGGGGGCTCATGACGTCACTTAATGGTAAAAAGTGTGCAAAAGCGTGACGTCACGCGGAACTTCAACGCACTATAACTTCGTAATTTTTTAGGGTTCCGTACCTCAAAAGGAAGAAAGAAACCCTTATAGGATCACTTGTTTGTCCGCCTGTCCGTCTGTCCGTCTATCCGTCTGTCTGTCTGTCTGTCTGTCTGTCTGTCGGTCCGTCCGTCCGTCCGTCCGTCTGTTTTATTTAATTTTAGGGTTCCGTACCTACAAGGTACTGTTTATTTTTCATAGGTAATTACGGAACCCTCAGCGCGCGAGTCAGACTCGCATTTGACCGGTTCTTTTGTTTAATAAATTGACAAAGAAAAAACACGTTTTCTGTATTTTTTGATATTGTAAATGACGGCCTTAATAGAATTTTTCAGGAAACTACCCTATTCCGCACTTCTCAGAGATGTTAGCCGGGATTAAAGCTGCGACCCGAAGCTCGGCAGCACGAGAGTCTCGAAAGCCGCACATCCAACTCACAAGGCTATTACTGCTATGCAATGATAATACTATTAAGTGCATGATGAACGCACAACAAATAATGTTGCAATAGTCAAATTAAAACTTTCCTGAGACATTATGAATACTTGAAAGTCACGGCTTTACTCACGATGCGGGGGTTGCTTTGACCGCGACCGCACTCAACCCCTGAAGAAGGACTCCATACGAGTTCGAAACATGTCGGACTATTTCTGACAATAAGCCGTGTGTATTTCAAGTATAAATAATGTTGCAATTGCGCGTAGTTTGTAGTGTCTAATAAAATGTTCCTTTGCCGAGTACTATTTTCTTCTGGTGTACAGGGAAATCTCAGTTGATTCACAGGCCATACCAACGTAATATTTCACATGATATTGTCTTTTTCCGAGTAACTTACGCTATTTATCAACACATAACTGCACATTGCTGTGAGATTGTGAGATCAGAACGCTTCGCTTTGAAACATGGTCTAACATAACGAGGCATGTGCGCTGCCATTGCCCATTGTTAACCATTGGGTTAGATCAATTTTGTGTCACTGTTTATTACTTAGCATCAAAACAAACGAGACAATACACATCGTTCGACACATATGTATGTCAAACCAGAAATAAAGCAATCAATAAGCACTTATTTTGCGCCCAGAAAAAGTTCAATTAGCGACCGTGTTGGGCACCTTTGCGCCCGGAATGACGCGCGGCGGCCTATTTGACTAGGCAAATTTATGATTTTGTTGTTATTTGATTATTTTGTGATTTACTGAATAAGTATAAAAGATATTTGGTATAATGTTTACCTAATATTTAATAATGTTTCCTAATTATTGAATTTCTTTTTGAGTAATAAATATTCTCTATTATCTTTTACAGATAATCAATTAGGAAACATTATTATGCAGAACGCGTCTTTAATTGGGCACCTGTTAAGAGTCCTGGGGCGAGGTTGGCTACAGAACTCAACACAAACACTTCATACATTTGAAGAAGTAAAAAGAAATAACTCAAAATAACAATCCATTCCAACTTGAACGTTGCCGTAGGTTAGCAAAGATTAAAATTAAAATTGCTTTAATTTCAACTTACTTCCGTTTACTTTTAAACTAGCCACTTTAGTTTTCGCGTCATTTTATTTTGATATGAGCGTCCTTGTTACGAAGCTTAATTGGCTGTCGCTCTACAAGTTTTCTGCTGTATTCCAGAGCTAGGGATGGGATGTGTTTTTCCTACCTTCTTACTCTTCATTGTGCAGATTACCAACAGAAAGAGACACTCGACTTCCTACATCGAAGTTAACAAAGAATAGAGCGCCTTACATTATATGATCGCTGCTTCAGAATAATACTGGCTGAAGTCGAAACCGGGCTCTCATTTTTAAGTTAAATTGGGTCACCTTACTCGTATGTTTGAAATTGGAACGCTCCAATTTTCGAATTCAGTCAGTTTTGTTACATAGTTCATGTTAAGCAATTAGCACCTACAGATATAGTGAATAATAAGTTTCCATCGGTAAAACTCGGATCTCAATCGGAAGACGACGGGACCCGAAGTGTCAATTAATTATTGTATTCAATGAGTAACATGTTTATATTCATTAATATGAAACTTTATTATTTACTGTCAAATTACAAAATGAAAAATGACAGCATGGTATGATGGGTACTGGCCCCCAATTCTCGATGCATTCGAGATTATGTCAATTGCGAGATTAAACATCAGATTCATACAGTTGTGTCAAATGACTGTATGCACTGACGTTTAAACTCGATTGTGAGATTATCTCGAATGCACTGAGAATTGGGGGCCTGCTGAAGCTAATTGAGAGAGCACGATAAATACGAACTTTTCCGATAAAACACGATGGAAACTAATTATGCACTACATCTGTACAGTCCGCGCGCAAGCTCTGCGGAATCGGGGGCCGAGCAAACGGGCGTGGTGCGCCGCGCCCGACCGTTCTTTCATACCCTGTACTCTACCAGTATGCGTATTGTCCTAAAGGCAAGCTCATACATTTCCATGCTGTTATTGTTAAATCTTTACTTCAACGTGCATTAAGACTCCTCTGTGTTCGCGAGCGGACAGACACTCATCATCAACCAAAATGGCTCTGATTCTAACTCGTCAGCATCCGTTCGCCTTCACTGGTACAAATCGATTGGCGGGGGATATTACATTCAGTATAATAAATCTTTGAGCTAGTTATGGTTCGTGCTTGCTTTAAATATTCGGTTAGTTTCAAAGCAAGCACGAACGCTGTTATGATTAAGTAATTTGTTTGAATTGTATTATCTAACGTGAGCAGTATTGGATATTATTGCGCTGATATTAATCAGAGCGTAATTACAAGGACAATTTACGTTCATAATTAATATTCATCAATATAACTTGGTTTATCAGCTAACATTGTTTGCTAGCTATTGACATAATATAATACAAGCGATTATATAATCCTTAACAACGCGAATCATTGTATATAACGAAAAACTCCAGCAATAGGATTGCGATAATTTCAAAATGAAGTAATCCCATTGGTAGTTTTTTTCTCGCCCAACGCTTAGCTGCCTTGCACAGCTCTAGTGGTAATGCGGCTTTAGGGTGCGTTTTTATTTGCGATAGCGCAGCGTCAACGTTTAGAAAGTGGCGCCCTGTTTGTTAGTTTCGACAAGCTTCTATGTAACTTCACACATTTGTATGTTTGTATGTGTGTTAGTTTAAATATTGCAAGCAAGATTAGAACCACATCCCGATGCCCGATTTAGCAACATAATGGTACCAATATAAAGAGTACGGATAGTAAGGAGCTACTCGTACCAATATATCGCATGCTCACCTCGTTTTTCCATTAAAATCTTACAAGTTTAAAAGAAACAGTCACAAATTTTCAGGATCATCTGTATGGGTTTAGAAATCTGGGCGTCTATTCGGGAATGTCTAAGTGATAGTGCAGTCACCCGCGAGTGAGACTCGCATCTCGCTCTTACGCATTATGCGTCGTGGGGAAGAGTGGGATGAAAATCTCGCTAGCGACTCGCTACAACATCACTTAGCGTTCCCGAATAAAGGCGCTGTACGTATGGGGTCAGAAGAAATTATTTTACATATCTTAGTGCGTTTTAAGAACGTGGTATATTAAAAAGTGTTTTTTTTTTATTTACATAAGTATTACATCTAAAATTGGAACACTTACTACATAAATTCTTCAATAAATCGCACTATAATGTAACTTAGTTAAATAAATTATATTTAATAACAAGCTTTTCGCTGCGACTTTGTCTGCGTGGAGTTCGTTTATCGCTATTCCTTTTGGAACTGTTCATTTTTGTGAGATAAAAAGTGAGCTATGACAGTTTACAGGCAATAAACTCTATCTATGCAAAAATAATACTAACCAACAAACCAACTTTCACAATTATAATATTAGTAGGGATTAAATAAAATCTATGGGATTTCTGTTATTAATTGAGTTTATCAAGAGGACGTCACGTATTTATAGCTTCGCGAATAAACTTGGACTTGACAAGTAATCGATGCTTCAAAAGCTTCAAGAGTTTTGGACTTCCAATTATGAACTGAGATTGATCAAATTAGGGTATGTAATTTAGTTTATTTAAATTATAATTATTACATTAAATTCTTTGTTCCATATTAAATGACCAATTTGGGTATAATAGAGAAGCAGCCTCAGTTTTTTTTAATTAAATCAAGTTGATGAAGATGATCTGAGAGCATCATAATTTCCTGATTTTCTTTTAGAGTCTCACAAAATCTTTTAAGAATTAGTTAATTGTATTATAAATAAAAAATAGACCGGAACTTCATAAGCCAAATCCGTGGTTCAAGCGCGATCTCCACGAAATCCTCTACGAATACGCCGACAGAATCGAAAAATTGGTTAACGGAGCAATTCCAGGGTGCTAATTTATTCGTATAAAATCAATTACCCGACAGATTTCTTAACGACAGAGCAATCAATGAAGCAAACTCAATTTGCCAGAGTTTTTTGTCTTACCTCAACTTATTTATTGCTGAACTTGTTTAAACGTGTGTTTAAAATACGATAAAATTAAAGGAAAAAAGCCCTGCACAAAGATAAAACAAGATTCACCATTTAATTAATGAAGTAATAGTCAAAGCAAAGTAGGTTTAAAATAGCAACAATATCTGGAACATTACGTCAAGAATCATCTCAATAGAATTCATTCTGCTTATGTGAATTTAAACCAGCGCCTCTATTCGGGAACGCTAAGTGATTCTGTAGCGACTCGTAAGCCAGATTTCTCATTCCACTCTTCCGCACGACGCGAAATGCGTAAGAGCGAGATGAGAGATCTGGCTTACGAGTCGCTACAGAATCACTTAGCGTTCCCGAATGAGGCGCCTGCTTTCCAATGTACAAATACTGATACGAGCTACATTCAATTGGAAATAACAAGCGAGCAACAACTACCTTCGCCCAGAGTATAAATAATAACGCTACGAACGCGTGCTACGGCTGGATACCTAACGCTACGTGTGCTACATTGCGTGCTACAACCGGGAAATGCGAGGGTTGAAATGGTAGGATTCGTTCTAGAACATTATGTCAAATGAATTTTTAAATAACTGTAAATGTGGATTCTACTTGCTGCTAAACATGTTACAATAGATTTATATTTAGTCTTAATGCATGTCTACATATTTTACAAGAAAAGGCTGATTAGAGCCTTTCATCTACTAGGCAAGTCAGCACCTACCATTATTATTTACGTCATTACTCATGAATGGACCGATTAAGGTTGTTATAGATTTGTAATAATTGCTAGATTTCACCTGCAACTTTCTCTGAGTGGGAATGTGTGTATAAAATACGAAAAATCTTCACAGGTATGATACTGACTTTTGAAATTTTGTTTTTTCCAAATTACTTGAGCACTTACGAACTTGTCGATAATTTTTCCGGTCTCTATTAAAGCATTTAAAAAAAACTACCTCCATACCAAATTTCATCAATATCAGTTTAGCGGTTTAGCCGTGAAAACTTAACAGACAGACAGAGTTACTTTCACATTTATAATTAAGTATGGACTAATAAAATAAAAAGATATCCTTTGGTTAATGAATAAAGATATTAGAGAAATAAAATTTGGTGGCTATTACCCAAACCCGCTTAGAATAATTCGTCAACGAAAGTAATTTCGAGCCGCGACAAAGAATATCACAGAACAATGTTTTGTTTACTCATTTAAATTTTGATACTTGATAATAGGCTAGTTTCTTGAATTGAGTTATTGAGTTAATTTACATTATAAAAAAATATTGAACGCATATTTTTGCTTTTGTCTCTAAAACAAAAACCGGACAAGTGCGAGTGAAACCCGCGTGGAGAGGGTTCCGTTCCATACATGATTAACTGAAATTTCCTATGTTACTTTAAATATCATAGACTTCTTATAGGTTTTCCTGTAATCTATAGGTAAAGAACTTTTTTTTTAATTTTTTCCAAAATTTTAGGCCCGTTAGATTCGGAGATAAGGTGGGGGGAATGGTCAATTTTCGCCTATTTTCGTAAATAACTTCCAAACCATTTATTTTAAAATTGCAAAAAAAAACATATTTAAGATTCTCACAATAAGCCCTGTCATTAGATATGTCACATGATATATTTGCGTAACTTTTTTTTTAATTTTCTAATTTGCCCCCCAAAAATGGGCCCCATGTTGAAAATTAATTTATTTACGTTACACATCCCTGTTGCGGTCACCAATTTACATATGTATACCAAATTTCAAATCAATCGGTCCAGTAGTTTCGGAGCAAATTGGCTGTGACAGACGGACAGACAGACAGACAGACAGACAGACAGACACACGAGTGATCCTATAAGGGTTCCTTTTTTCCTTTTGAGGTACGGAACCCTAAAAAATGACGAAGATATAGTGCGTTAAAGTTACGCGTGACGTCACGACTTTGTACACTTTTTACCATTAAGTGACGTCATTAGCCCCCACTCCCGAACTTTGATGCGCGTTATCTTTGTCAATTTTGATTGATTCGATAAAGCAAAAAATACGTGCTTAATATTTTTTGATAATCTGACGGACTAATTAGAATTAAGTACTATTTATTTACCCAGGAAACATCCCTATTGCCGAGATATCCGGAACTACTGTTTTCAGCAGGGCTGGGGTTAAAGCAGTAAATTCGAGTGTTAGTTTAGGCTAAGTAAGGCTGACTAAAACAATACTGTGAGGTCGTTAGTGCAGGAATAATAAGGCCCCATTCCAGTGCCGTCTACAAATTCATTACACGCTCATGACGCAACCTACACAATGTCGACGAGTATCGCACGTAAGCTAAATTATCCAATTGTTCATCCTTGTTTTTTATTTGTTTATTCATTATCTGTGCCCGGCAATGCAATGCCTCTTTTTTGTCACAAGCCTTTCTAGACGGACCCACAACAACTCATAAAACTTTCATCGCAATCTGCTGAATAATATAGGAACGCAAACGGGACAAACTGTATCCCACTCAAAATTCTTTGAACTTAAACATTCATATTAAGACGCTGACAACCCCTAAATCGGCTTTACTTAAACAGTTTTTTAACAAAACCTATTTGTCAATCGCAAAAAATATATGTTCATATTCCTTATATAATTGAAAACATAAATAATTCCAAAATACGATTTGATAAAATCGATACGATAGAAAGAAATCGTGAAGTTACGGCTGAAATTCTCTTTAAACAGTTCTATGTCTTAATATTTTTAACTTATGGGTCTATAATTAATAACACTATTACTTCAACACTCATACTCAAAACATGACTAATTTATATTTTACGTGTAGTGTGTTTACTTATATAATTCATCCGTTTTTTATTTTCCCCATACAAATAATCGCACAGTGCTTCTCATTCACTCCGGTACAAACAGACAGAGACAGATTGCTCAAGGTCATTGGCTGTTGTCAGCGTCTTAAGTAAAAAAACTGTACCCAATAATTTCCACACTCGTTACATTACACGTATGAACATCAAAAAGCAGGTCGAAAGGGGTCGACCTCTCACTGCGAGCACGCTATTAAACCCCCTCCAGCAACGATTAATGGTCACATTCATACTGCGGTTGTTTGTCCCGTGACCCGAATTATTTGCTCGTTTATTTACGTGAGCTCTGAGATTGTTGGGCTCATACTGTTTATGGGTATGCATATTCCTTTATGAATGCGCTTGCCAGTCTATTAAATGGAGCTGAGCTTGGAACAAAGTTCATTGCATTCTTATATGTGTTTGAAATTAATTTGATATACCTACGTTAATAAAGTAAAAGGATTATATCGAAGGATTGTGACCTATAAATCCCTCGTTATTAAAATTCGAATCTTAAAATCGATAACCCTATTGTAGCTTGATAACGATGACAGTATACTTTTTACATAATACACAAGAAAATATTTGCTAGTAGAGTTTTAACTGTCAAATTTTTTGCCTCAATTCGTTGTTATTGTGAACTCTGCAGCATTCGAAACCCGAAAAAGATTCTTCAGTGGTTTTTATACGAAGGAAGGACGTTGAATTAATATCGGCGCCAGGGGCAAACCCGAGTCGGGTCGTCACCTTGCCCCGTTTCATTATTGCCTTCTCCCCCTGATTTACGACCACACTCACTGTCACGTTTTGGGATAATTTCATTGCTTTGCCAGTAAAGTGTGATTCATTATTTTCTTGAGCTGTTAAAAAGGGACTCTGAAACCTAAAACCTGCGTTGACTATCACAGTTTCCTATTGTTATTATCGGTTAAACGAAACAAAACACACGAATTCATTATATATATCTGCTGCTACCCACACGGTGTATTAACGATCTGGTGAAAATTTAGGGTCTCCGCTGGATGCGAGCAGCACAGAATTGGTCGTTGTGGCAGTCAATGGCGGAGGCCTATTTATTTATTTATTTGTATCAGGCAACGATACTATGTCCAACAGTGGACGTCTTTCGGCTGAAATGATGTTGATGATGATATATATCCACTATTGAGGACAACCATAAGAGATGTTATTAGGTAAGCTAAATAAAATTAAAATCAAGTATATAAATAAAAAATACTTGCTAAATTGCCAACGCTGCTCATGGTAGCCAGCAAGCTGGCAGCATTCTCCCTTTGCACAGCTAAACGCAGCCTTTGGCTAAAATCGCTGCTAGCCTTCTGGTCACCGGAAGTGTCGATGAGGCGCGCCGAGATCTCGGTATAGAAATCTCGCACGCCTGCCGGATCCCATGGCGCTAGGATTTTTACTCCGAACGGAACAAAGATGTAGCCTTCACCGAGGGCAGCATATTTGCGCCGCTTAAGTAGTTCCGCCGAGGCGTCCACCGGAGGAGGCTTGGACGTGGTTTAGGTGGCTTGGACGTGGGACGACGCAGTATATCCACGCAGATAGCGTCCCAGACAGGACTCCTCCTTAGTTTTCACGGGACGAGCGTCATTCCGTCGGGTCGTTTGCCATCATCACGCACGATATCATCCGGCTCCAAAATAGCCGGTATATTGACGGTGGCAAAGGCCCTTCAGGTCGGCTTTTCTCAACAAAAAAAAAATCTTTATCTTTTAAAAATTTGAAATAAAGTCCGCAAATAACAATGCAGTTTGACCGCGTGAAACTTCTCACAAAACCTTCATAGAATGTTTATTTATTCCGTCTTTAACACAAAAAGATGTAATGGCTGAATTTGCAGGGAAAGCCTAACTATTAGAGGTCCATACCCGTAGGAGTTTATTTTCTCTTTGGTTCGTACGTGCTTCGCATTCGATAACGTAGAAGCTTAACACTCTCGAAATCATTTACTTGTATACAATATAAATAGAACGGCCACACTTGACATGCGAGAGTGTGCTGTGCAGCAGCCAAAAAGCTTTGGGCACGTTTACATTACCTTATAAAATTACTTTAAAAAACCGGACTAGTGCGAGTTAAACTCGCGTGGAGAGGGTTCCGTGATTATATGAAATTTCTCATGTTACTTTAAATACCATAGACTTTAAGATCCTCATAGCGAGCCCTTTCATTTGATATGTCACACGCCATACTTCGCAGTTTTTTTTTTAAATTTTCTAATTAACCACCCAAAATCATTTATTTACGATACACGTGGTCACCAACTTACATATGTGTACCAAATTTCAACTCAATCGGTCCAGTAGTTTCGGAGCAAATTAGCTGTGACAGACAGACAGACAGACAGACAGACACACGACTGATCCTATAAGGGTTCCGTTTTTTCCTTTTGAGGTACGGAACCCTAAATATTACCCAAATACAGATCCTCATAGGTACCTATGTAGTGGATGCTTTCAAGATTTTTTAGTGATTAAGCAAATAAAAATATCATAATGAGTATTATTACAATGACACTAACTCCCTCTATAAACAAGAACAACGGACACAAAAAACAACAACAAAAAGGATAAAGATTCTAAGTTAATGGCAAAAAATAAATATAGCTTTCCAATTTTTTATTCGAGCTATATTGGCATATCTGTGTGAGCAAAGCACGGACTAGTGCTAATATCATGATACAATTAAAGCTAACTCAACTGCAAGTCCCACTGCCACTGCCTTTGTGATGTATTTCACCCCGTAATTTATTTTTAACTGCTTCGTCCATTTGGTTTATTAAACTGTAACTTGAATTACAGCTTGGGTATTTCGCGTCAAGTAATTTATTTGGAATTCAGGCTTGTTTTTAATGGTTTGGCTTTCACTTAATATTTGATGGATGTTCTTGATAAAGAAAATGTTGATTTACTTAAAAACAACTGTCAAACCATCACGAACGTCACAGTAAATGCTGTGGGGCGTTTTAAAATTACACAATAAATAATTATAATGTATGTAATGCCATTTTTCAACGACAGATTTTGTGAAGACATAGCTGTTTTTCTTTCTATGGACTGCTCGGTTTAATTTGAAGACCTGATATCATAGCAAACAAGATGCTCGTCTTTTTAAAATAAACGTGTTTAAATTTTTCTACCACCTTCCAAATGTCTGGCACCTGAATGCCTTTATAGCATGTGCAAGTGAACAAGTTCTGTTGCGGCTTGGACTCTCTGATATGTGTAAATCTAGCGTCTTATTCAGTTCTCCATCCAGGTACATCATATAAACCGGCAATTTTTTTTACTTTAATCATGGCCTTCCACCATCACCATGGCTTTCAGCATCGTGTATCTGGGGAAGAGGTTCCGCTGCGCCTTGAACCCGCTGTAGCGCGCCATGAGGGTGACGAGGCCTGGTGCAAAATGTTACCTTAATCATGGCCTTCAGCATCGCGTATCTGGTGAAGAGGTTCCTCTGCGCCTTGAACCCGCTGTAGCGCGCCATGAGGGTGACGAGGCCTGGTACAAAATGTTACCTTAATCATGGCCTTCAGCATCGCGTATCTGGTGAAGAGGTTTCGCTGCGCCTTGGACTCGCTGTAGCGCGCCATGAGGGTGACGAGGCCTGGTACAAAATGTTACCTTAATCATGGCCTTCAGCATCGCGTATCTGGTGAAGAGGTTCCACTGCGCCTTGGACTTGCTGTAGCGCGCCATGAGGGTGACGAGGCCTGGTACAAAATGTTACCTTAATCATGGCCTTCAGCATCGCGTATCTGGTGAAGAGGTTCCGCTGCGCCTTGGACTTGCTGTAGCGCGCCATGAGGGTGACGAGGCCTGGTACAAAATGTTACCTTAATCATGGCCTTCAGCATCGCGTATCTGGTGAAGAGGTTCCGCTGCGCCTTGGACTTGCTGTAGCGCGCCATGAGGGTGACGAGGCCTGGTACAAAATGTTACCTTAATCATGGCCTTCAGCATCGCGTATCTGGTGAAGAGGTTCCGCTGCGCCTTGGACTCGCTGTAGCGCGCCATGAGGGTGACGAGCGCCTTCTTCGCTGTGTCGTAGTTCTCGTCCAGCCGGATCCGCACACCACGCAGCCGCTCGTTCGTCTCTATCACCTCTTCTTTCGTCTGACCACCTAGTAATAAGAGGTGTTTTTAATATAACGTATATATGGATTAATAGATAGGCACAATACATAATAATTAAAATCAATACATAATCCTTGTAATATTATTCGCTTGTAGTTCATTATGCAATAATGACTCGGATTTTATATCTTTACTAGCGGACCCGTCAGACGTTGTCCTACTTGTCCTGCAGCGCAGCGCCATCTGCCGGGCTGATTTATGAAACTAAACCATCCAGGGCGCCACCCAAACGCATACAAAAAATTTATTCAAATCGGCCCAGCCGTTTAGGAGGAGTTCAGTGACATACACACGTACAGTAGAATTATATATATATATAAAGATAAACGGAACTTTGTCCGTAACATCAAATGTCAGAGCAGCAAAGTAATAAAGAACTAAGTATTTTTAGTAAAATGTATTTAGTAGTATGTGTACTCGTATATTTCAACGTATCCTAAACTGGGATAGATGAGTGCTATAGATTAGTCAGTCGCGTGACGCAGTGTACCCGGAGGATTAAGCTAGATTTATCGGCTTGTGCATGATGCTTTTCGGAGGATATACACATTTACTTATGGCGTAACTCCTACCTTATACGGCGTGGCTCAGAATGGGTGGCTTAGCTTTTAGATCAGAGTGAACAGGATATCATGAAAATAAAGTAATCAACAAATAAGTTTATTATATTTTTTCAAAATTACAGTGTGGGCCATACGTTTTTGCACTTTTTGAAACATGATAGAGGCGTAACTACAAATGCAAAATAAGAAATTAGTATGTAATAAATTATTAATTTGTAAAAACACTGTCGTCTAAATGAGCTCCGTCTTGTTGCTGGCACTCCTGGAACCGACTATGCAATAGTATGAAAAAATGCTGACAATCATCACTTCTGTTACTTAACCGCCCTGTTTGCTTAATATTCGTTTTTGAACCAGTTTCTTTAAACTTATTGACCACAACTTTGATTAAATTGATGCTGGGACACTTACTTATATGGCGTAATCCATATTCGATCCTAAAAAGGCATTGTATAGTAACTAAAGACTGATTTTTTGAAAAGTGTTTAACACAATAACCACGTTACTTTCCTGTGCAACAGTCCATCGTAGTCAAAAATAACAGCAATAAAATAATAAATAACCGCAAAATTAACAGTTTAGAAAAAAATCTGTGTTGATATTTGCAAACACTTATGGCCCACCCTGTATTTAATCCTAAGCTCAGTAATCAATAAAATTTCGCCTATAAATCTCCTTATTAAACAATGAACAAGTATAGCTTATTCCTAAAACTGCCTCTGAAAATCGTTCAGGAATTAGAAATTACAGTCACGGTACGTGAACTAGAGCTCGAGTATTCTCGACATTACTTGAATAAAATATTACTTTCCTTATTCGACTGACTCGATGGCGCAGTGGTACGGTAACTGCTTAATGTGCGAGAAGTCGTGGGTTAGAATCCCGCTAGGGACAAACTTTATGTGGTGAGCATGAATGTTTGTAGGTACCTGAGTCATAAATGTTAAGTATTTAGGTATCTAGTCTATAATTTACAATGAAATATCTAAACCTTTTATAGATCAAACAGACACAATGTTTAAATCTACCAGAGGCGAAGCGTGAGGGTAAGCCGGTGCATAATTTCATAACTCAATCATTATTATTATTAATAATCACTTCTTGTTTTAATGTAAAAATTACATATTACATATTTTTTAAGTAAATAGATAATTGAATGAGTAATAATATAATGTTTAGAACGGGAAATAATACACCGGCTTACCCTCACGCTTCGCCTCTGAAATCTACTGTACAGCGAATTTTTAGGCCTAGGCACGCGGCTCTTATTTTCCGGCGCGGCAGCGTCAATGGGTACCTATGGTATATGACCTAACTGAATGAATAAGAGGCGACTAGGCGTATTTAGGCGCGATTAGGCGTAGCGCGCGGCTAATCGCTTCGTGGAAATTAGGCCTAATTTCTATGGCAAATGACACAGCAAAAGGTTACATTACGGACAGGGATGTTTGGAATTAATTCTGACCTGCACCGACGATCACCTGGGTCTCGATAGGCGTACCTACTGTCGTATATAATTAGACTTGAATAAAAAACCCTTTGAAAAGTAAGAAATAATGCCTTTCTTAAGTAAATTACCTAGAAACGTCAGATATATTGTTGATTAAGTGATACATTAAATACATCGAATTCGGTGTCTAGTAGGTAAATGAACACAGTATGAGAGATGGATTACCTCATTTACTTGCCACCGACTTCGATATATTTAATGTATCACTTAATCAACAATATATCTGACGTTTCTAGGTAATTTACTTAAGAAAGGCATTATTTCTTACTTTTCAAAGGGTTTTTGAAGTCGGTTTTTTTATTTGCTAAATTTTTATTATTTCAGTTTTTTTAGTGATTACCATATGTGATTTAACGATACACATTTACTACATCTAGTAACAATAGCATAATGCCAATTGCTCATCACCCTTTACAAAATGTTGCTATCCCAGATGCAAGAACGTCAATCGTTGAGGAGTTCTCCTGGTTCTTCATCACCGGTTCTATTTTACCATATGAATTTTTATGAGCATAAGTTGCTTCCCAACCTTAAACAGAAATCTAATCGGCACGGCGGTGGTCACCCGTGGTCTTCATCATCAGTTCCACTTCACCAAATAATGTTTTTAAAACGTAACTGCTTGAGCCATGAAAGAAAATATCAACATTTCTATATGCGTGCCTATAATATTTGAGGAGTTCCTTCGATTCTTCATAGATCCTCTCATCAGACCTCGACTTTGATCAGTACGGGACCAACTTGAAGAAATACCCTATCGATTACAAAAAAAATCATGCAAATCGGTTCAGCCATCTCCGAGTAATCGGATAAAAAAAAACGAATATACGCGTCGAATTGAGAACCTCCTCTTTCGGTTTTTATGAAGTCGGTTAAAAACTGTAGACATCATTGTTAACTTTTACTATGTTACAAGTACTGTTTTGAAAAAAAATTACACCTCACCGAGTTTCTTGCCGGCTCTTATATAATTTAGGTGTACGCCGGGAATTTATACGCTCACTGTCTGTTGAAACCAGTCCGTAAGTCCACAGAAAACCGGCGTTGTGCTCCCACCCGGTGGTATGACATTATGCTGAATGGATGCCATTTTCGCATCACTTTGTTCTCTAGTTCGTCAGGTTTGATTTTCTTAAAAGAAAGTGAAATGCAATGTTATGCGAAATAAAGAACTTTTATTTCTATTTCTATATTTCTATTTCATTTAGATTGTTTTATTCTTCTATTGTTTTACAATACGCATGTCGATATGTTTTCATTTTTAACTAGCTCATTGGAAAAAACATGTTCACTCCAAAAATCATCCCTTTACAGCTAAGGCTCGTCACACACATTCGTTTTCCTGATTATCAAACCGTACACGGAAATCGTATTCGTAATTACGTGCAATCACCACACACATTCGATTTTTCTCTACGGAATTCCGTCAGCTAGACGCGTGACGAGCCCTAGTAAAAGTATGCAGGCCTTGCATCCTTTTCGTTTTTTTCCGTTCGGAATTCCGAACGCAAGGGCTAGCATTCGGAGTGAATGGACGGAAAAAATCCGTACGGAGAAAAATCGAATGTGTGTGACACCCTGATTGTTATATGGATTTGCTGCGTTCGGAGAGCCCGATTCGGAAATCGAATCAGGAAAACGAACGTGTGTGGCCGGCCTAAAACCCGGAAACAGGGGAATATTTCATTGAGCTATTTTATCTGCCGTTTAAGAAATATAACTTCGCTAAGAATTATTCGCTTGCGCCTCTCCTTTGAGGAAACCGGAGAACTTATGAAAGGCCCCGGACAGGGCTTAATGAATCGCTTCCTCACGTAGTCTTGTCAACACTAATCAATGAGTCGGTTGGCATTCCGGTCGACGCAGCCGACCGGGACAGATTTGTTGCCTCGTCTAATTTGACAAAGGTTTAGTGAAGGGTTCTATCTGTTTTCTTAAGGACTTGTGTAGTTAGCATTGCATTTTGTATTACTACTTTTTGATAGAAAACCAAAATATTAAGTAATATTTTTTTAATTTGTTAAAGCTAATTTCAAATCAAAATCAAAAGACAGCAGTTATAACATGCAAAATTACGTTTTCGCTGCATGAATAAATTCGGATCATAAATGAAGTAGAGTTCTTATTAGAAAACGCACTTTTATTTTAAAACCTTCAAATAACATAGTAACATGCTCGTTGGTTGGTTCAGCTGGCTGACTGCTACTGGTGTTGCCAGTTAATTGTAATATTTTGTGTTCCAAACACTGCGTTTTCTAAGTCTGGGTTACGCAAAAAATTGCTCATTAAAAAGTGAGCCTTTATCAGTTCTCTTAAAAGTAAAACTGGTTGAAGGTGTGTGGTTGAAGCAAAGGTACCTACAGCAAGATTGACACGGGGATAACTTAACTCTTTCGTCGACATTAATATGAGAGAGACGCACTTAGAGATGACAGTGTTAACTTATCCTTGTGTCAGTCAGCCTTGCTAGGGCCGCTGTTGTATGATGAATTGATTTAGCCGTAACTCATCGGCTTGACTAATCCAGTAAGTACTGTTGTTGTTACCGAATATCCCACAATGCATTTACATGGATTTTCTTCCACTGTAAGCTGATGAAAGGAATAATTGACGATATTGATGAGGTATTTAATGCGAACCAAGGTCCGAGAATCATGTTGTGAAAAAAAAAATACAGTGTATTATCGACCGAGCAAGCGAAACGAGCGAAGCGTCTCCGTTTCAGCTTGGGCAAAAATGCTTTCGTATGTCCAGCGGATGTCCGTCGTCTGTCAATTTGTTCTCGTCTACAGGTCGCAATTCTCAACCGATTCTCGTGAAATTTTGTGAGCAGGTTCGATAATAATATAGAATTTTTTTGTCGATTCAGTTTTTAGAAATATTTTTTTTTGTAATTACAAACTTATTTGTGGTGTTGGTAAACAGACCCGATATATGTCGATGTATCGGAATATCAGTTTTCCAACGGCAAAGTTAAGTTTGTCGCGTGGTCTACAGCTCACGGAGCCAATAGTAATTAAGCGGTTATAATAAACACAATTGTTTGTGATTGAGATTGTGACAACGTTGAATACTTACTGGACGCGCCCTCGTCTTTGACGTCTTGCACAATGCGGCGGACGCTCTGCGTAAACTTCCCCACTAAGTTCGTGCTTGCTGCAACAACGAAAACAATATACTTTAAACACCAATAAAATTCAATACAGTTGTATGTATAAGATAAGAGTACATCCAAACTTTCGCATAATCTGCTTCAGGTCGAAACATTTAATGATTAATTAGTTGTTGTAGCTCGCCTCAATAATATCCGAACGCTGTTACCAATGCTCTTAATGTTGTTAAACAACCTAACTTGACCTAAGTTTAAAAATCAATAATCAGGGGACAATCTTCATACAAATCGATCTAGTCCCAAAGTAAGCTCTAAAGGCTTGTTTTATGGGTACTAGACGACGATATACATACTTCTATAGATAAATAAATTCTGTAGGTTTTAAGTCGTATATTAAAGTGAACACAGTGTACATGACTTGTCACAATGAAGGCGGCGGGCGGACTGACAAACGTGGCGCGTGAGTGAGCGAGCGCGCGGCGAATGAATGGAATGAGACAACCTGCGTTTGCAACGTTCGTATTAAAATAACCGTTTCACGCGTTGTAAGCGCGTACTGTTTGGTGCGCGTTTGGCGTGGCGTTTGAATTAACGGCCGTACATTCCTACAATACTTAAATACATAGGAAACATCCAAGACTCAGGAACAAACATTCGTGCTCATTACACAAATATTTGCCCTTACCGGGGATCGAACCAGGGACGCTAGCTTCGGAGGCAGGGTCACTAATAACTAGGCTAACCGCGTCGTCGAAACGGTTAAACGTTTAACGTTTTTCATTATTTATGACACAAATATGTGGTAAAATTTTACCAAGCATGTCTCTTATTGGAGCTTGACAGTGTTATAATTATACATTTACATCGCAATCCGTTGCTTTCTGTTAAAACAACCAAAGTACTGCCTCAATATTCGGTAAAAGAGGCTATTTACCGGTTCCGCTTTACTAAAAATACCTAGTTTCGCACTTTATGCAATAATAGATATATAAACCCTTTTTATACATTTCATTGAACATCAGGGTTTATTGGTTCATTGATCTAGGCGAGTTCGGCCGCAACGCAAGTTAGTACATGAATGTGCACTCAGACCGGGATCTTGAGCAGCTCGGCCGTATCACGAGAAACCAAATGCCGAACATCGGTTTAATGAACCGAAAATAAACGTCTAATGCTTTGTGAAATCGGTGTGCAAAATCGTTTCACTGAATATTCGAAACATACCAAGCTTGAATTAAATGATGTCCCCTCAAATCGAATTGTTTTATTTGCAAACATAGGTAGTACATTCAAGTGTTGTTGTTTATTAATTTTTATCGCTATGTTTTACCAATCGGCATGCAAAAACATAAAATTATTATTTTAGGTATAATACAATCGAAAATTTTATGTTTGTGCATAACGTACAATGAGGATAAAGAAAAAAAATACAATACAATTTACAGATTATTATGTCACGGAGACTATCTTAAGGACTTAAGGATCCTCGATTCCCCGAAAATGTTATAGTCGAATGTTACGTTGAGCTTAATTAAATGGTTTTATTGAGCTTAATTTTAATTTGACCTATGATTTTTATGCTGAAACTGAATGACAGCTTATAGCCGCATTTCATACCAGCCACTTAAGAATTTTATCCGAGATCAAATGTTAAGTCTCCGTCAACCAGCTGTCAACCTATACATAAACGTTAATGTAAACTTGAATCCATATTTCGGGGGATAAACTGACAGATGAAAGTGTTGTTAGGGATGTACGACATTTAGGTGTTGTTAATGTCGATGTTTCAGTATCGAATCGATCTACATGGTCTCTCAGGTTTGATTTAGCTTCCTACTTTTCAATTTCAATCGGGACTAAAAATATATTTTGCCTGTTCTATATAACTGGTATCCAAAGCCATAAACTTTTCGTAATATCGACACGAACAACCCTTACCGTGGCAGCGTTTGTTCATTTCGAGCTGCCAATTCAGTTTACCGAATTATGGATTGTAGCATAATTAATTATCAGATTGAGTGATCTTAGTCAAATTAAAACTTTCGTAAGACATTATGAATACTTGAAATACACACGGCTTTGCTCACGGCGACGCGACCGCACTCAACCCCTGAAGAAGGACTCCATACGAGTTCGAAACATGTCGGAATATTTCTGACAATAAATCGTGAGTAAAGCCGTGTGTATTTCAAATACTTTTTGAGAAGTCTTTGTTAATTTGGCCTCTAAATTAGCTTAGATATTATTTAGTTTGGCAGTAAATTTTTCGTAGTGTCATCATATATGATTTATAGGTGCGATTGTGATTGAATGGCCGTCGAATGCTATTCTTTTGTCTTCAGCATAATTTGCCCGGCTTTGATTAATGTCGTAAAAAGTTATGACGTTAATAACAACAACGAACTAAAAGATTGCAAATGGAAATGGATTTAGTATCTTTATTACGGCCTTAAAAAAATCACTAAACTTTTTATTATTAAGTTTATTATCTGAGTTCATAAAAAATATGTTTCTAAGGAATAGTGATCATCAGGGATTGGATAATCCCTAATAAGCAAGTGGCATGCGTTTCACTTTAGTCTCAGCTGGTGAAAATGTCAAGGGTGCATGGAACACGCCCAGAAAATGCCTATTCAATCTTACCTTGAATACAGCAAGATTGTATGATTTAGGAAATACAGACGCAGGGAGTAGTGCTCCGAACCTTTGTGAACCAAAAAGGATTTTGCACACCGCACCTTTTTACGATATCCACATAATCATTAAAATATTCCATGTGTACAGGCTGATAAATTTTCTAGATAATCCATTACTTCCTTAATAGATAAGATAAAAAAGATAAGTTAAGATTTATTCGATGATAAGAGGGTTTTTTAGTAGCTGAAAGCAGCATTAATATAATCGGCCAATCTGTGAACACGCTGGTATTAGAGACCCCATACTAGCGGACCACAAGACGCGGACGCTCGAAAGACGTTGCTGGTGTTGCGGCGCCGCGGCGCGAGCGTCAAGTCGACGCTGCTCGGACGCTGGCAAGACGCCGATACTCGAAAGACGCTGGCGTCTCTTAGTAGTCAGTAACATGAGATGACACCGGCTATCAGTTCAAGCTCACAGCCTCTACAGGTCTACCCACTTATGTATCTGCGAAACTTCTTATATTATATATATTATTTGCGGCAGTTTTTGCCACGTACGGTAGGAATTTGGAAGAGCTTGCAGCGGCAACGTGCCCGGACCGATACAACCTAGGGATCTTCAAAAAACGAGTCTACTCCTTTCTCAAAGGGCCGGCAACGCATCCATGATTCCCCTGATGTTGCGGGTGTCCATGGGCGGTGGTGATTGCTTACCATCAGGCAACCCGCCTGCTCGTTTGCCCCACTCTTAATATAAAAAAAAAAAACATGTGTAGACTGTAGTTGCTATTATTAAATGAAATAAGCAGTGAACTTTTACGATATCGCGCGATAAAGCTGCCAGAGCGCTATAATGGAGTTATGTTGCGCTTAGTATATCGAACAGCCACTGAAAGTGAAGGCACCTTACAAATCTGCTTTCATAGGCATTCCATTTCCCTATCTGTTACATTAATAATAGGCAGTTGAGGTTATAGGATCCTGCCAAATAAAAGTTCCAAGTGCTGCTATTTTTAATAAAGTATACTGTCATAATATGGATTATTTAGAGGAATATCAAAGCGTTAATCTTTCAAAGACATCCACAATGAACAATTGCACGCCTTCTGTGTCCACTGACTGCAAAGCGTGTAATAAGTTCGTCCGTCCATGTTGTAGTTTACTATATAGTCATTTATATAATAATCATAGTCATATATATTGATTTAAAAAAAAAACTGATATCCAGGCCTCCACTCCAGACAATAGTTTAATGTGGCCTAATCGGCCCGATTACGAGAACAAGTTATTGTGTTGGACATTTGCCTCGCTCGCCTAACGTGTCGGGCATTCACGCTGGCATATGATGCTGTCTTATTCGAACAGTGCAATTACTCCACAGCACGTCAAACTGACAGCCCTATAGCAATATGCACACACGTGAAGCTATACGGACTGGGTGGTGCGCGTGTAGTTGTAGGTAATCAATTCTGTTACGTTGTTATGGAGTGTCACAGGCCTGGTGTTGCCATGCATAAACTATACGTAGGAGCGCAATGTAAAGTAGTGTGGCCTGCTAATAGAGCAGATATTCCCAGCTATCCATGCAACTACGATGAAGTTTCAACTATCAAGCTAACTATCTCCTAACTAACGCTGAATCTTAGATAATAGCGATGAAATTAATTAATAGAATGGTTTTGCAACGTGTAAGCTAAAATTATAATTAATGTTCAGTGCTATAACTGACAACGCTATTACCTAACTAACAATTATATTATTTACGAGCATTTTATTTTAACTGAGTCTTTAGTGCATCCTAGTGACGTTGACGCATGCTGAATTGACGTTTGTATTTATCTACTAAACGGGTCTCTAGTCCATGTTGGGTGCGTAACGGTCGGTATAACAAGTTTTGATATATTATTGGTCGATATAACGATTAAGAGATATAATGCACTTTTGGTATTAACAATATTTGGCATATTCTGATAGGATCTAACTATCATCAGGTATAAAGAACTTGTAATATAATAACTATCGATATAACGCTCAGTGGGTCTAATGTATTTAGTACTGGTACAATCTGGAGTACGTACTACTAGATATTATAATAACCTCCTAATATTTTGCGTTAAGGCAGGTCTCCGTCAGGTACGACGACGAGCGAAGCGAGGAGGAGTGTTAGGAAGAACCGGGGCCCTTACAGCGCGCGAGCGTGCCGCGGCAGCGGCCGGCGAAGCGCCAAAACCGAGTTTTTTAATAATACTATACTACATACGTTCATTATATTATGTAAAAATTATACCAATAATCTATTATACTTACTGAACGTTATACACCATGAAAATATCTACTTTGTTGTTATATCAAAAGTTTATTATACTCCTTGAGTGACTATATTCTATGAAATTATATCAAATGTTGTTATATCTAGTGAAAATATATCAAAAGTTGTTATACCGATCATTACACACCCATTGTTAGGGTTCCGTACCTCAAAAGGAAAAAACGAAACCCTTATAGGATCACTCGTGTGTCTGTCTGTCTGTCTGTCTGTCTGTCTGTCCGTCTGTCACAGCCAATTTGCTCCGAAACTACTGGACCGATTAAGTTGAAATTTGGTATACATATGTAATTTGGTGACCGCAACACGGACGCGTGACGTAAATAGATGAATTTTAAACATGGGGGCCACTTTTGGGGGGTAAATTAGAAAAAAAATAAAAAAAAGTTATGCTACCTATATCGTGTGACATATCTAATGAAAGGGCTTATTGTGAGGATCTTAAATATATATTTTTTTGAATTTAAAAAATGTGCCCCATTATAGTCATCATATTCTTAAGAAAGGCCGGGTCAAGCGTACCCTTAACCGGCGAGCGTGCATGAAGAACTTAATGAGAGTAGCGTAGAGTAGACGAGTTGTGTGTCAGGATCGTAGCAGGTGGAAATCCGTGGTCTCTGCCTACCCCTTTGGGAAACAGGCGTAAAATATATACTCGTATGTATGTACTTATTATCTACTAGTGAGACTATGATCAATTGCAATTGAAGCCGTTATTGCGTTTGTGCAACGAATCGAACTTATTTTTCCAAACCAAGAAAGTCAGATGCTTTATATAAGTACGTAGTAAACTTTGTACTTCTGTTTGTGCACTGCGACTGATAATTCGAATTTACACTAAGTATTTTCACGCATGGGATGAACTGTGTCACATATCGGCTCGCATTTCGCGATCTCATGTCATAGGCTTGAAATGTAATGTGTTCCAACGGTTCGCGTGTAAGTAAATTGTGAAGGAGTAGTTGTCTGCATGTGCTTTACAAGCTGCGAGCTGCAAAGTTAATCGCCAGAAGCATCGCGCTGTGAAACAAAATTATTTGCTCACATTAATTAAACAGAATGCAGCACTTTGCACCATTATGCTCGACAATAATGGATCCAAGAAATAAGTATAAAGTTTTTTGGAAAATTCTGATTACTGAACTTTTATAGAAAAGTGTAAAGCAATAAAGTGTTCATAGGCGGACTTTTACTGAGACCTTTTTGGTCCGGGACCAGGTAATGTTTTTTTTTTATGATTGGTACCTAATGGGAAATTAACAGAGTGTAACCCTTTAAAAATATCATTAAGGAGATCTGCAATTATGCTGAAAAATTTAAAACTTGCTGATGTTTGGGTTTTTCCGACAAAATTCAATTTTAAAAATATTTTTCATTAATTAAGAAGAGGTTTTTTTAATTAAAAATGTTCCGGTCAGCATTTGTAAGGTTTTCTAGCAAGGACGCTAAATGAGGACCGTTCGCAGAATAAAAAATTACACTGTCTCTGTTGTCGCACCCGGTCTCTCGGCTATTTATCAACAATAGTTGCATGCATTGTTAAATGTGGGTTTGTTGAAAACCGCTGGATTAAAATCTTGGAACAAGGTTTTTTAAATGAAAATTTGATCATTTAAAAATAAAGTATGTTGCTGCATGCGAATACTGCTGTTACTGCAAACACGTAAGAAGATATAGTATGGTCCATATTAATATTATAAATGCGAAAGTAACTCTGTCTGTCTGTCACTTTCACGGCTAATCCACTTAACTAATTTTGATAAATTTTGGTACGGAGATAGTTTGAGCCCCGGGGAAAGCAGGCAAATTTTTTAAGAAAACGAATAGCTAAGAAATAGGGGCTGCAAAATTATATATTTTCGTATGTTCCCTATTCCGTACCTTATCCCGTTGCTCGTAATTTGATTGAAAAAAAATTAAATAAAAAAAATCAGTAACATGAAATTCGTCATACAGGGTGGGCCATACGTTTATGCAAATAGCAACACAGATTTTTTTCTAAACTATTAAGTGTGCGGTACAAATGTTGAAGGGAAATTAAACGCCATTTTGTACATTTTTGACTACGATGGACCGTTACACAGGAAAGCAACGTGTTTAAGTTTATTGTGACTTTAAAAAAAAAAACAGTCTTTCGTTACTATGCGAAGCCTTTTTAGGATTGAATATGGATTACGCCGTATAAGTTAGTGTCCCAGCATCAATTTAATCAAAGATGTGGTCAATAAGTTTACAGAAACTGGATCAACAACGAATATTAAGCAAATATGGCGGTAATGTACCAGAAGTGATGATTGTCAGCATCTTGTCACACAAGTGCCAGCAACAACACGGAGCTCATTTAGACGACAGTGTCTTTACAAATAAAAAAAATATTTTATGCTAATTACTTATAATAAATACCTTATAAAAAAGCATTTGTAGTTTTGCCTCTATCATGTTTCTAAAAGTGCAAAATCTTATGGCCCACTCTGTATTTTAAAGATACATTTCTACGTAGACGAAGTTGCAAGTAAAAGCTAGTGGTGAAATATAACAGACTGACCATAAAGAAAAACAGTTAATAAAAATTGAAGATAATTCAATTTTTATACGCACACTATACCCCTTATAGCCCGTAACCGAAAAAGTACAAATTTAATTCAAGTGTGCAATCTGCAGCACTAAAAGGTCAGTAACCGAAGGAAACTCTCAAGAGTTTGTTGGTCCCAAGTTTAAATGCTGGTGTTATTTTAGTTACGCTTAACACGTAAGTAAGTTGTGCTCGCAATGAGTACTGCTCAAGTTCTTGATAATGTAATAACAGGATAGTTTTAGTACGGTGAAGACGTCTATTCCCATCAAGGAGGGCAAATTCATGGGAACTAAGATCTTTACATATCTTGAGTTTCTTTTGTCTAAGATACATTTGATCTTAGAAGACAACTTTGAAGGTGTCCGAGTATGGTTACACCATGGCAAGTTTGTAAAATTTTCATATAAAGCACTATAAAAAGCTGGTTCTGTAATGTTGCATTTAAATTTTCGATAGACAACTTCATGTGAAAATATATTTTGGAATGCCTAACTTCTTATGCTGTTGCCTCAATTTATTTTCTGTCTGAATTCGAATTCTAGAGTTTAAACTAAATATCAAAAACTATATTAAGATGCTAGTCGATGTGAATCTCGAAATAACTATGAATATTTAACAAGCTTTTGGCTGCGACTTCGTCCACATGGAATTCGTTAAGCGCTATTGTCTCAGAAACTATGCACTTCTCCGGCCCTCGAACTATCACTGTGCAAAAAAATCAAATCAATCCGTTGCTCCGTTTTCACGTGAAAGAGAAACAAATAAACAAAAACCAATTTCACATTTAAAATATTAATATTATTATAGCGAGGATTTACCGTTAACTTTTCAGGGCAGATCTATAGAGGGGGTTCCCTTTATCTTGCATAATATAGATTCTCCGAAATACACTTCGCATAGCAGCGCCTCTATTCAGGATGTGTTATCTAGCAGATAACCTCTATGTTAAATAGCAGAACACTTTATTGCCGAATCTGCTAATATGTGGGTTCTGTAATTGAAAATAATTTAACACAGCAGCGAGCGAGCGAAGCGAGCGTGCAAAGCCCTCGGAGCAGAAACGACTCGGATAGGTTAGATTAGAAGACTAAGCTCGAATGGAGCTCCCGCCTTAGTCTTCGAGGTTATTTTTATTTCTACAACCCAGAAAATATTCTCTACCATTAATGTATGGGTAATTCCAGGAGCGCAATAGTAAATACTAGGAGGTACATCTTTCTGCATAATTATTATTCCGACATGTTAACATAATTCTTATCAATATTATGCCACGTTAATATTCTGCTTTACAAAATTATGAGAAATGACAGTATGCGAAAAAATATATGCAAAAGGTAATTGGGTGATATGATGATTCTGCCCAAGGTTTTTATGCGAAACGAAAATATGACATTAAACTTTATGCAACATATTAGTGCAAAGTATATAAGAAAAAAAAGAATGTGGCAAAAGTAGACACTTTTGCCACAAAACAATCCATTAAACTTTTATACTGTTTAGGTGAAATAAACTGGATGATTTTTGTACAGAATATTTTCCTCCCGCAATTTTCGTTTATACACGCATAAAGTTTTATGCTGTTTTTATGCCAACGATTGTGGGTTCTATTTTCAATCGGTTTTGTTAAAGCTTTTTAGTTGATTACGAAAAGGTTATTTGGAAAATCACGAAAGGTATGAAGGTAGAGTAAAGTATGCGGTAGATATATTAGTAGTGTTGTTGTGGTTTTAGCAGAGTTTTAATTTGACATAGGAAAGGGAAAGAAAAAGATAATAAAAGAAAACGATCACTTATTTCACTGCACATTTCAACTATAGACGTAAACTTTTGTTTTAATCGATATTCATTTTAGTTACATTGATTTGTATTGTTGCTTTCAAAACAACCTTAAGTATAAAACTTAAAAATGCTTTTTCTTCCAACTACGCTTTAATTTCATCATTATGGCTAAATACTCAGCACAAAGTATCCCTTATTTGCTCTAGAGCAATAAAGTTGCATACAGAATTCACTATTGCACTGTTTTTTTTATTTTTTTATTTGGTTATTTGATCAAGAAGTTTACATCACCAGCCACCCAATCCGCCCATTCACAGTCGACGGGACAGCTGATCACTTTTCTGTGTACTTACTGTTAGTTAGACAGCCCACATGTCGGCGGCCATATCGAACTGTGATTGCCCCGTCTAAAATGTTATGCCCAAAGTACTGGCTGATAGTATAGGGTACTAAAAGATAAAAAAGGCTTATAATGAAAATAAATTGACCAGATATAAGTTTTCTGTCAACCACTGGACCGATTTTAATAACTAGGGTAACTTAACATTCTTGGAGAACGTGCGAGTGTCATAGGATATATAAAAATTCGAAGGGTGCGTCATACCAGGTGCAAAAATCCTTTTTACGTCGGATTTAATTATACTTTAACTTTTTTTTTACCAACTTTTTGCAATAGTTGAAATAAAAGCAGATTATGCACCTCGTATCAAGTGATGTATTATCGCGTTCGTGTTTTATAGACCTCGCGTTTGGGCTCCAAACGAACACTCGGCGCAATAATGAATCACTTTCTGCTTGGTGCAACAATCTACTATTTAATGATTTCAATCAGGATCAAATATTTTCAATCGTACTTTCATGCAGATATTCAAACAGATCTAAGTGCAGAAGTTCGCGGGTCGATAGTAAGCCGAGTGCAGAGAAGCTATTTGCACAGACAGCGGGGAAATGGAATTTCTTACTGCGGAACTTGACTGTTTGGATACGTACTGCTTGGATGGCTTATTATTTTTGACGTTTATTGTTAATTGAAATACACATGAAAATAATTACATGACATTTAAAAGTAATTTTTGAAAATGAAACGGGAGTGAGCTGTTAAGACGTACATATTATTTGCTGGATGCATCAGCTCTGATAGGATTCAGCAATGCTCGGCTGTTCAGAAAACCTGATCCTCGAATGGTGAATAAAAAGAAATGTATCCAACAAATAACGTGAAGGCGTGAAACCTAATGATGCAAATGAGTAATATTTTTAATAGAGTACTTATATTCTTATTAAATCAAACAATAATCTACTTTCTACGGTCTCTATGAAGAGGGTGTACTGCCCTTTGGGCAAAATATTTTTCGTCAAATTTCACTTCCCAAAAAACTTATCGCAGTAGTTTCATTTCTCAAACGAATCTTTAGCATAATTCCATTTCGCATTTTATCATTTGGTCAAATTATCATTGAGCTTTGTCCTGGGTAGGTTAGGTTAGGGTTAACTTGTGTCCCTTACGTAAGTACTATTTGTCAAAAAATACTTTTGCTAAATGTAAAATTGCGATAAGCTGATTTGACGAATGTTTTTTTCCCAAATGATAATTTGAGTAAAATTGTTTGAGATCTGATACTTTGGGAAAAGTTTTTTGCCCATACATTAGTAATCCCTATGAAGAGTAATGCCGGAGGGTCAGTAACTAGGGGATTCGTATATAATAAAAATCATCTTAACCAAAATCCAATCACGAATGTAACCAGTAACAAATAAAATCATAGTTAGGGTCAAGCACGTTCCTGTAAACACGTCCTGGGAGGGCGATGTTATTAATTACAGGGGTCCCAAACTCCCTCAGCCGCTGATTCAATAAACTTATTTGCCCAAGAGTTTTCCGGAAACTGTGGTTTAGTTTGATTGCTTTCACCTTGGGACCTTGACAATGTGTTATGTTCTGGGCCCGCTTTTCCACCATACTAGTGTTTTGTTTCGTAAATGAAAAGAGAAAATAAAACAAATAACTAGTATTGTTAGAGGTAGACTGTTCTTTGAGAAATGGCCCCCTGTTTATTGTGTTTCAATAATTTACATTTCATTTTGCACTTGACGAACCATAGTTCGAAATGATAACATTTCATTTCTTTCATGAATTTGCATTTTATTCTAGCTGTTACTTACTTCATCATTTAATTATTATATTGAACGATAAGTAAACATTATATTTTTCTAGTTTTTTTACGTGAAATAAGTCAACCTAAAGAATCAAATATTAGATACAGTAGTATTCCTGAAACAATTCTGATTTCATGTTGCTTGAACTTATTTAATTCAGATAAGTTTTTAACTAACGCTCGATGTTGATGGTGCATTTATTTTCACTGTTGCGTTCATTCGTATTTTAAAAATAAAATAAATCCAGCGATAGAAAATAGCAATATCGTGCAATTAAAAGTTGTACGCGGCTAATACAAAAATGTTGTAGGTTGTGATTTGATCTTGTTCGGAGTTTAATCGTGGCCTCCAGAAAAAATCTGAAAGGATGTTATGTTCCTCTGCAGCCGCGTTCTTGGCTCAAAGCGCGTCGCTTGCCGACTAACTGCAACTTCAAGGTCAGCCGGAACTCTACACACGAAAAACAGCGCAAAAAAACTGAGTAAATAATAGACAACACTATGCATGGCAATACGCTGCCTTATTAGCATGATAGCAAACAATATACTAATCAACCTGTATGAACCTAAAAAACTGCATGAATTTTAAATAATATAAATAATCAAAATGGCATAGCACCCACATCGTGGCTGAATTGACAGAGGTCACGACCCCGAGGTTACTATGATCCGTATTTACACAAGTTTGGGCATGTATTCTAGAGGGTCTAGCCGCCGCCATAACTTGGGAAACAGTTCACGTAGCGACAAGGAAATTAACCCTGTTCTATGTAATATACAGCTATGTGCTGAAAAGGTACTGGTCCGCCTTTGTTGTGTACTTCTATCCTTATACCCTGAGTAATCTCTAAATACAGTTACATCCCGGAAATTACGATTTGATAAAGAGGATTTTGTAATTACAAAAGTACCTACTCTATGTTAGTACTCGTACGCAATACTATAGGTTGACCGCTTAAATGAGTCTTCGCCCGCGCGGCACAGGGGCGCGGGGGCATGGCGACAAAGGGGAACGAGAGAGGTGCGGGCGGCAGGTGAATTTTTGTTTTCATTAATTTCACGCCGCCCGCACCTCTCTCGGTCCCCTTTGTCGCCATGCATCCGCGCCCCTGTGCCGCGCGGGCGAAGACTCATTTAAGCGGTCAACCTATAGTTATTCTAACTGGAAGTTGGGAACTGCTTTACCAATATGTTAGGTGCGTCATTTTATTAAATAACAAGGTACTACATTTGTATATAATTAGTTTCTCTCCCGAGAAAACTTTTCAACTTTTCGAGATTTTGAAATTAACGAAAAATTTAAGGGCATTTTTAAAATATACATACACACATACATACATATTATCACGCCCGAAATCCCTAATAGGGTGGGCAGAGCCACAAGACTACTTGTGGCCACGTTCGATTAATTAGTCCTAAGATGGTATGATGATTTTTTAAATATTGTGACTGTTTTAAAAGTTAAGTATCCAATTATTTAAACTCTTAAATATTTCCTTGCGTATTAAAACAGGCAAATGTCAACTCGCAACAATAATTGTAAATTAGTAATAACCTAGCAGCCTTAAACAATTTATTATTATTAAATTTTTATCTTCTCCTCAAACGTTTAAGCGACCCTGCAACTTGTATCATTCTTTAAACTTATGCCATCAATATTTATTAAAGTGATGTACTTAAATTACCAAAGTTTTCTTGTTAACGGCTGCTACAGACACATTTTACGCCCTCGGGCGCAATTGTAAAGTAAATTATGAATGATCACTGTTAAGAAAGAAAACAGGTATTTTTTTAATGCTACGGGCGCTTGAATCTCTGAAAACCATCACCACTGGACTTAATTTTTTGACATTATTTCAATTTAATCAATTCAGTAAAGTAATTTATGAATTAGCCCTCATTGCGTCATTTAAAACTACCATACTACTACTATTTGACGCGGTTAGCCTAGTTGGCCGTAAGCCGGTGAGGGCAAATGTTTGTGTGATGAGCACGAATCTTTGTTCCTGAGTCTTGGATGTTTCTTATGTATTTAAGTATTTATTTATCTACAGAAGTATGTATATCGTCGTCTAGTACCCATAACACAAGCCTCTAGAGCTTACTTTGGGACTAGATCATTTTGTGTAAAGTTTGTCCCATGATTTATTTATTTATTTTAATGAAGACCTAACACTTTGTCCCTAACGTACCCTGTTAGCGAAACTCATTTTATGGAACGCGTAGAGTCAAATTCTATCGCCTTACTATTCTTACTGACGTAAAGAATTTATCTGCACTCCTTGAGTGCACCGTCTTCAAAATGTTTGCTAAGGCTGCAAGTCAGCTTGAACAAGCGTCTAAAGATGTAGGACGAGATGGGAGTACGGTGTTTTGTTAGAGATTTGAAAAAAAGTGCTTATCGGAGTAGTTAGTATTTATAGAAATTGTTTTTTAGGGTTCCGTAGCCAAATGGCAAAAAACGGAACCCTTATAGATTCGTCATGTCTGTCTGTCTGTCTGTCCGTCCGTATGTCACAGCCACTTTTTTCCGATACTATAAAAACTATGCTGTTGAAACTTGGTAAGTAGATGTATTCTGTGAACCGCATTAAGATTTTCACACAAAAATAGAAAAAAAAAAACAATAAATTTTTGGGGTTCCTCATACTTAGAACTGAAACTCAACATTTTTTTTTCGTCAAACCCATACTAGTGGGGTGTCTATGGATAGGTCTTCAAAAATGATATTGAGGTTTTTAATATCATTTTTTTCTAAACTGAATAGTTTGTGCGAGAGACGCTTCCAAAGTGGTAAAATGTGTGTAATTTCTAAAATAAGAGAATGATAAAACTAAAAAAAATATATGATGTACATTACCATGTAAACTTCCACCGAAAATTGGTTTGAACGAGATCTAGTAAGTAGTATTTTTTTAATACGTCATAAATCACGGAACCCTTCATGGGCGAGTCCGACTCGCACTTGGCCGCTTTTATTTTTTATTTCATTGAGAGTAATACAACAAAAAAAACTAAATTAACAAAAAACTATACAAATTTGTTACCTGATTCTTTTATCATTGTTAAAATTCCTTGGCTCACAAAATATTCGTTTCTATTCGATTCCCACTGCCTTATTATCGGATCACATTGCGATAGTATAGGTAGGTAGATAAGTATCGATTCGCATCTCGCTCTTACGCATTACGCATCGTGCGGAAGAGTTGGATGATAATCTCGCTAACGAGTCGCTACAGTATCGCTTGGACGTTTCCGAATAGAGGCGCTGTTCTAGTGTAACGTAATACGTCAATGTTTTTTGGATGTGCATGAAAAGAGCGAACATACGGTATAACATTTTGCGCAACGCCTAATATTAAGTACCTACCAATACCATGCATAAGTAACCAAATTGGTCTTCGCTCAGCTTTTGTCACGGGACTGAATATCTCGTGACTTTGATTTTCAGAAAGACCAGTTAGACCAGGTAGGTTGGTGTGTAGCAACTTGCATTCTTGTTAAATAATAAGATAAATAAAATACAGAGCTAATAGGGAAGATGCATAATTTTTTTTTTCATGTTGTATTGGAAAGCGCTTAGTAATAGAAACCGATCTGTGTACGCAAAACATTATTATGTTGTTTATTTTATGAGTTATGAAGCTTTGAAAAGTCACTGTTCATACCACTCGCAAAAACACTCCAAACAAAATGGACAACAGCTATGACGTCACAGCTGTCGTTAGACTGTACAAAATGTGTGGCGTTTAAACGAAATCAGCAATTATTTCCGAAAATACTGTTTTTCGACCAGCATCGTAGAAATAAAACATGACATAAATTTGATGAGGATGTCCAAAAAACTAAAATCAGTATTAAAAACCAATATATATTTTTCACTAATTTTGAACCTTAATAAAATAAAAATGAATACTCAAAATAATTAGCTTTTTTCTGTAATATGCTTTTGTTTACATTTACTTTCATAATATATCTTTTAGGTCTCATTTTGATTTTAATGCATCTTCCTCATTATCAAATTCTCGTAAACTTAACCTAAGGTTTTAGGCATGTGTCTTACTAAACGTGCCTCAGATTTTCTTTGTTACTTAATATACAACGTTCGTTATTACAAATCTAGTTATACTTCCGAAAGTTGTTAATTTTAACCCACACAAATTCCTTTGCGCCCTTGCCGATTTGGTTATGTAATTAGGTCTGGTCGCTCTGGTGGATCCTCGTTTACCCAACTGAGGCGAAGGAAGGATGATGCTTTATATTTTTCATTACCGGCGTCAGACGACCGCGGTTTACGGTCCAAACTTAATAACTGCCACGACACGACCAAGTGTGGCTGTAATCTTAATGAATTAAGTGCCGGAAAGAATTAACACTGTTTGTTGAAGCAGATTATAAGGGAAATTCTGTCTTTCATTAGACTGTACACTTGAGGTTTTAATGGGGTCGTTTTGGTTGGGGTGTAGTTTAAAAGGGCGGCTGTTAAGCAATTTTTATTTGCTTCAGTAAGGCTATTATATAATTAATGAAACTGCACGTAGCTTACAAAGCTTACAACAAAGCCAGCGCTGTTCTCCGAAGTTTTGCTTTATTTCTATTCGCCTTTTCACATACGTTATGTCGGTATTGTTTGTGTACGCGGTATCAAAGTAACACCGACAATTTGTATTTTTGATGTGTAATATCTTTCCTCTCACTTTTCTGCAATCTGTGGGAGAGATTTCGTGAAAAGGGACGGAAGTGTGTAACAGGAAGCCGGGGAAGCGGCGCTTATTTGAATTGACCAATGACGCGCTATTTGAATTGACCAATGAGCGCGAGCGGTTGATTTGACCAATGAGCGCGCGCGGTGGTAGAGTTGAAGCCGGGAAAGCGCGCGTTTATTTCATTTGACCAATGATTTCATAATGTAAAAAAATCGTAATAAGCATTTCATGTAGCATAGTATTTTTAGGGTTCCGTACCCAAAGGGTAAATACGGAACCCTATTACTAAGGCTCTGTCCGTCTGTCCGTCCGTCCGTCCGTCCGTCTGTCACCAGGCTGTATCTCTTGAACCGTGATAGTTAGACAGTTGAAATTTTCACAGATAATGTATTTCTGTTGCCGCTATAACTACAAATACTAAAAACTAGAATAAAATAAATATTGAAGGGGGCTCCCATACAACAAATGTGATTTTTTTGCCTTTTTTAAAGATAATGGTAAAGTGCTCGAGTCCGACTCGCACTTGGCCGGTTTTTTTTAAATATTTTTATAAATGACGAAGTTATGATAGTTTTATCTCCGCTAGTCTCAGGATATAATGATAATGTTGCTTATTACCAAGGTCGGATGTCAGATGTTATGCACATCGCGACTATTACTGTAAGGCTCGCTCGTTTTATAAAAGTTTTGTTCTTTGGTTTGCCCAGCTCCTCATTTGTTGAAGACAGATGACTAAGAACGATGATATGCTTATTGCTATATTTGAAGGCGCGCTCGTCGAAGGCTGATTCACGAAAAGATTTCCCATTGAAGCCTGACTAATCAGGATGACTTGGTTTAGTCATGCATTCGGTTTTAACATACGCTTTGCATTTTGATGAGGTTTTTCGAGTGGTACAAATGAACAAAATCGAATCAAATTCAATCAGTTAAGTATCTCTCATAGTAGTTGATTTGATGTTTTGTGATGATGAACTCTCGAAGAAGGCATATCTTTATAAAAACGTGCCCTATCACATAGTAGCTCATACTGTAGAGTTGGGCGAAGCCCAGTTCCAGCCCAGCTAATTGAATTACCCATATCATTGCAATCAAGTGACTTCTTAGAAATATAGATGATCGAGACCTACGCAAGAGCATATTTACATACAATAGCTCAAGATATTGTCATGACAAGACATGAGTAAGATAATGTGATTAAATTATACTTGAGGTTGTAAGTACATATATATTATTAAGATAAGAAACCGAGTTAAAAATATTGTATTCATTGATTGTTTCATAAATATGAGATGATCAAAAGTCAAAAATTCAGAATATTTATTATGCAAGTCAGCAACTTTGACAGCTCTGACTCTACCAGCGCAGCGCTTTGAAGAGTGACACCTGCTGAGAAGAAGCGCCGCAAAAAACAAGAATACAAAAAAAAGAAACTAAGACGTAAAATGCAACAAGCTTTAATGGGCACAAATTCATTATAAGAAACTGCATTTTACGCAGATATTCGTTTGCGTGGAAATGTAAATATCTTTATCTACACCCATATCATAAAACCTCCATTGTTTAATCAAAAACCATAGGAAATGACCACCATTTTGACAACCAATTAGGAAAAACCAGTGCTGCAATGTTATTTCTTTATCGTTTTTAGTAAAGAAATGAGATTAAATTTGGAACAGCTGTCAAAACTCAAGTGGGTCTCTATTCTAGTATCCATAGATATTAAACAGTTATTGATACGAAACATCAATTCAGTATGTTTTTATAATATAAACCGAACGACATTTGATCTCGAGTGACATGAGAATAGAGACTTCATTCGCTTGTCTATGATTTAAAAAAAATATGGTCTTGACGGAGGATCGTATTGCCGCCATGTTGGTGTTTTGCTGAACGAAAGTAGAATTGTTGTTGAATTGAATAGAAAAAGTTGTTTGTAATTTACATTTTAGTTGAAAATATGAATAGTAAGTAGTCTTCTCGGAGTGTGTGTGATGTGAAAATGCGCCGGATATCGGAAATATGCAGCCACGATTGCAACAAATAACTTGTTGCCAGAAAATATTGTTTCTGAACCCATCATGGAGGATTTATAATATGTGTGTAGATAAAGTTATGTATGCAACTCTGCATAATTTGGCCTTAAAACACACGTGCGATGTTATTATGAAACTCGCCTATCGGCTCGTTTCATGAAAACCGCACTAGTGTTTTAAGGCCTATCATTATGCAACCGTTGCATAAACTACTATTAAAATATAACGAATTTATATGCAATTTTTTTTAAATTTAGGTTTTTACCCTCAAATTACGGGTTCTCAACGGGCACGCACGAACTTGCTGTTTTTTTAAATTTCCAGCCCCTATTCCATGCTTTTAGGAATAACTTTCCAGTTTATATTTGTACGGATAAATAATAAGGGACAAGTAAAGTCTTCGAGTAGTGGTTTCTTAAAAGCGCTTTAACCGAAGCTAATACAAATATAGGGGCCAATTTGAACTAAACGACGAGTCACTACTTAAAATAAGAAACGTCCGACTTGATTTTGACAGCTTTGTGCTATACAAAATCGAGTTTCACGTTCATTATATATTGCATTATTGTTATAGTGCTGTGATGGTTGTTACTTCAAATGCAAATTAATTAATTATCAATTAATTTTGGCAGTGGCTTGTTACAATTTAACATTCAGTGGTTGAGTTGCTCAAGTGTTGCCATACAAAGGTTTTTTTCTCTGTCGCTCGTATTGTCACCTAGGGGCCACTGAAAATCAGCGCCGAGGCTTGCCACGGCATAACGCTGAGTGGCACCCTCTTTGGCACCGTTCGGCACAGCTTTTTATGTTTATTGTTTCTTTGTTATGTGCTTTTCTTGTTATTTGTCTGTGCCTAATGTGTGTTAAATAAATGTCTTTATTATTATTATTATTATTAAACGCCATGCCCGGCAATAAAATTCTGGATAAAATCACGTTCAGAATCGCATAAGTATTTCCCACTGATGTAAGATCGTGGTCTCACGGTCTCGCGTGATCGATTACACGAACCGTACTCTTTAATGAACGAACCTTCATCTGTGCTAAGCCGTTTAGGTATTTATAAGTATATCGATACAAAATGCTGCATTAAGCAAAAACATACATAAATTAATTACTGGGTACGGTGTTTTAATAAAACCGTAATATACCTGTTTCAAAAGATTTCGTTGTTAAGTAAACTACTTACCAGTTACTTGTTCATTTTGAGGAGGCCAATGCAAATGTTCTTGAAAAAAGTTTTTTTCCCATAAATAAGGACGATAATTAGTTAAAAATATACCAAAATGATTCCATTATTATTATATTCAGCCACATTGAGCTAAACTACAAACTATAAAGTAGCCATACAAAGGTTTTGTTAAGTATTTATTTTTTAACAAGTCTGAAAGTGGTAGAAAATGTAGGTAATGAAGTGCCGTCGGATGCTCTTGCATTATCCCACTTTGGATGCAGGAAAGTCGGATAATCCGCTTGATAACTTCACAACTTTTGCATACTAATTCAGTCATGTACTTTTATATTCGTAATTGGAAGCGATACTTTCTTTTTAAGATAAGATAAATTAGATAAATGATTTATTTATTTTTTGTCGAGCAAATGCAATAATATTGTTAGGTTTTCTAACTTGCGTAATCTAGCTATCTATTGGGCACCAGATGGCCGATGGGGTCGAAGAGTAAGTAGCGTACGTGGTGTACGAGTACACTGGGCGCGCGTGGGGACTACTGCCCAACCCCTTGTACTATTAGAGGAGGCCTGCGCCTAGCAATAGGGCATAATATAGGCCGATGATGATAATGAAGACCGCGTACTACAAGGCCCAACGTGGGCAGAACACTCACATTGTGGGACATGACCTGGTGAAGATTGCGGGACTTCGCTACATGTGAGCAGCACAGAATCGGTCGTAGTGGTTATCATTAGAGGAGGCCTATCTCTAGCAGTGTACGTCTGTCGGCTGAAATGATGATGATGATTGGTGGTCATGTATCGCGATTCGCAAACCACACCCTAGTTCCTGAGTGACTATTACTCCCGCGCATGAAAGAAAGGGATGGCGTAGGCATTAAAGCGTAAGCGACAAATCAATATAAAGTCTGTAAACCAAAGAAGGAATTCTAAATGTTAGCTACCAGAACATTTATAAACTTATATCATCATGAAAGATGCTATCGTTCAGCGGCGCCAAATTAAAATGTGAATAGACAGAGGTGAATTCGAAAAATAATGTATCAAGCGAAGTTGATCTAATCGTGATTTCGTACTACGAGATTGTTGATTATATACATACAAAGTACCACAGTGTAGTGCAGCCTCAGTACTACACTGTGGGCGTGAGAGGAGACGCGTGCAGGCGGCGAGGGTACCTGCACCCGCCCTTTACTTTATGCCCCGACGGCACTCAACTCGCGCGCCGACTGTAGACATACATACATTATACTTCAAAATTGGTCTCCTTTGACTGCTATAGCTCGCGATTTTTCGATGTAGCCCCATAGCAATTACCCATATCAATATGGACCCATGATATGAGAAATCTATAGAATTGAATTGCAAACATGAACCATTTTAAAATTAATTTTGTATATTATATTTCGGCCAAAAATACGCGAGCAGATAACTGTGAACTGTGTAGGTTGCCTAGAACGCGTGCGGTGAATATTATAAAATTAATACTGCAGTAACGTTGTGCCGTCCAGTCGAGTCTAACTAACCATTGACCTGGAAACGTGTTGCCACTCCGAATATTTCAGTAAACTGGCTTTGAGTCCAACATGCAGTAAATGTTTTTAAAAATTGAACTGGTCTCCCGTGCCAGTTTGAGCTAGGAGGCAGACGATCCATACGCTAGGTGCCATTCGCACCGTGCACCAGTGTGTTTTTAGGGTTACCATCAAATAACTTCCACGACCCATAATTATATATCCTGGACTAACATATACGCATTGGTTCCCTGACAGTTTTGTGTCAAACAAGCAAAAATACTTTATACGCTTTTTCGGTGTTCAAATTCATTAGCATCATTTTGTAATTTACATTTATAAATAGTGTAAATATGTCAAGTGTACGCCCAACTCGACGAAAAAAGCACTCACAACCAGCACGTATCCAATTCAAAGTCAGTGTCGATGGGGTTTGTGCACAGTTCCCGCGTGTCAAATACATGTCATCCGTAAGTTATTGTCGCATGTTTTTGCGAAGAGTTTGGCATTTATTGGGATTCGTTTTACACTTCACGTTTACAGTCTTTGTGATTATTCTATTCACATTTTAGTACCACTCGCTCAATTCCTTCTCAAAGAAGTAAACGAAGTTCACGAAAGTTTATTACTTTACCCAACTGATCGATGATATGTTGGAGTTCTATGATTGGTTTAAAGAAGTAAAATGCTAATGCACGATGGTTAAAAGGCTTGTTGGAAACCAGGGATACTCTTATTCTAATGGTATTTAGTCTGTTGAAAACAATTTTAATTTGCACGAAACCAAGTGTCGTTTCAAAAACCAGATTGCCGATTTTCGAGAATCTGGACCTTTATTAGACATTGATCTAACTGATACAAAAATCGATCATTAGTATGTTAACGAAATGCCGGTTGGTTTTGTTGTTGTTCACTTTCTTTTCAATGTCTTCGCAAATTGAGATAAAGACAAAACAAAGCAATAGGTAGGTAGGTATCATAATATTACTTAGTCAATATCGATTAGATACCTGTGTATGGTTCTCTTACGTGCGCAGCGGTTGATCAGCTGATAAACGAAAATATTAATATAGGCTGTAAGAAAAAATCATTTGGTCTAAATAATGTGTCCCTCATCGCTGATTACTGAAAATTACACGGCTTATGTCAAAGTCAAATTATCCTTTAAATTTAGGCTTTTACAATCTGTTATGAAGGGCAAGAAGTAGGTATACCATCGGTTCGGAAAAAACCTCTACTGCGAAGAGCCGTCAAGAAACTCAACTGTCTTTGACGGACCTTGAACGCGCATTTGCAGCAAAAATGATAATTAGTTGTGGCATTCAGATTAGTGATTTCACAAGAGAGTCACGATCGCCACTGGCTCGTGAATTAGCGTCGAGTCAGTCGGCTCGAGCACAATCGTGATCATTGTGCAGTAAGAGGCATCATTACTGTCTTATCTTTGCACTGTTGGGTTTGAATGGATGCAAATAGTTCGCCAAGTGCGCCAAATGATCAGCTTGGAATTATAATCACGTCTTAAATGCTCTAAAGCGGATGCTTTGTGTGTGATTGCGTCAGAACTGGACGCAAAATAAAGATTTTGCGCCAGTTTGGATTATCGGAATAATAAGGCAGTCGGTGAAAAACATTTTAAAGCCAAATTTCTCCAAATGGAAATAGGTTTACCATTATCCCAATTCGTAATAAATAAGCCAACGTAATAATCATAATCAAGGTTAGGTCAGCACCCATTTCCAGTCACGTAGCATCATAAACTTTTATCTACGACATAATAATAATATATATACCGCCTATAAGTGAAAGATCGCTGAAACTTCGTATATACTGGATTACTCTATACGACGATTTATCTTTTGGAAATATTCATTGTAAAGTTGGTGCTTATTATGAACCTGAACAAAATACGGGAAGCCCGCCCATGAAAGATTTATGAGAGGATACAGTGTTTTAGGAACTTTAATAATTTCAAACCAAGCTTAGGTTATAGAGATTCGCGTCGGTACACCTGTGGAATAAAATATGACACCAAAACTAGCGTGGTATCCACAAGTCTTTAGTAAAGGGAAGAAAGGTTTTGTATATAATTATTGGTACTTTTGGTTTATCTTCTAAAATTGTAACAAATTTTCATGGTGAATTTTATATTGTCACAATTTATTATTTTATACCTTTTTTGATTTATCTATCTTATTACAAAGTAAGGCACAATGAAAACCCATAACGCGGTTTTTACTACCCAAGGATCTCAGATCTAAGCTAGATTCTCTTTTATAGCGTACGTTTTATGATCTATGAATTACTTTAAAACTTATACTGGGGTTGCAAAGTATCTAACCACTAACATGACAAATACTTTATGGACCTTAAAATAATATTATTAATTAAAAACTATTTCATCACACTTGCTCGGAAAGGGTGTTATTATACGCAGGCGTATAGAGCAGCTATAGCCGATTTAGCTCCTCTACGAGCCCCGCCGTCAGCGGGAGTTATAAACCATACAAAATCCATAACTCCCTAGGGAGTTATGGATTTTGTATGATTTCGAACTCCCGCGGGCAGTTAAGTACGCCAGGTCGGCGGAGCTGCTCGGGAGCCGCAGCCGGCGGGGCGCGCGACCGCAAGCCGACGGAGCTGCCCCGCGCTGATCGCAACGTACGCTCAGTTTATGAACACCCACCTGATGATAATTCACGATGTAAAATGGAAATAAAATTAATATATATACTTTTTTTGTCTAATTTTTATTTCATTCCTCGCAAATGTGATGAAAAACATTGTGTGTATCACGGGCAGTAAGGGGATAACAAACTCGAGTCATAAAAGCCCTCGCCTATCGGCGTCGGGCTTCTAACAGACTCTCGTTAGTTATCCCCTTCTTACGGCCCTAGATGCACAATATACTATAATGTCATTCTATCCTATATCCATACCTATCTTCGATCCATTTTTCGCTTACCAAATAAGTTATAACTTTACTTCTACCACCAACCTTCACTATTTTTTGCTTTTGTTTGCGGAATAACGGCTGGCATTGTAATCTTAATCTTTGACCCTAAGCTAGCATATAAGATCAAAGTTGTATTTGATAATGCAGTTCTATTGCAAATGTACATGTATGTATATATGTATACTGCATCATAAAACTGTTATTATCTACGCCAGTCGTATTTACAATCAAGCTTGCCTATGCACACAGCGCGTTTCGTATCGGAGTCACGTTTACACTTGAAATAATAAATATAGACAGATACAAAACGCGGAGTGTGCGTGAAAATGTCGTCTTGTGCATGGGCCCTAAATCTAAAATATACGAACACATTAACGAATTACAATGGGAAACCTGGGTCTGGGCACTGTCAATCAATTCCATAACTACGTAGCCAATTTATTTATACCGCTGAGTAGGGCGCTCCTACTCGTATTCGAGCTGCCATGAATATTTAATGCACTGCTGATCAAGTAAAATTTTAGAATGCAATTCTGTTGCAACTGTGATGATACTAAATCATAAACCGTTATTATTTCCGCCAGCCTTATTTACATTTAAGGGCCTCTGCACACGGCGTGTTTCGTATTGCTGTCACTTAACACTTTTAATAATAAATAAAGAAAAATATTCAAAAGGCGTGTCTACTGCGCGTGAAAATGTAGCCATGTGTAAGGCCTTAGTCTAAAATATACGAACACAATTACGAATTACAATGAGTAGCCAGGGCCTTATGGGCACTGTCAATCAATTCGACAGCAATTACGTAGCCAATTTACTTATACCGCTCAGTAAGGCGCCTCTATTAGGCCCGCTATGAATATTTAATTCGTTGCTGTTTAAGTTCCATTTCTGGTCACTGGCAAGAGTAACTTTGTCAAAATAAAACAATGATGTCACACAGTGTGTAGGAAGCTGGGACAATGAACGGGAAAAAACGCTAAATAGCGGCCATGGTCATGGATGTTTGGCACCTAATAGGCACCAGTTGATTGTTCATTTAGAGATGATTTCGGATTTCTATTGTTTTACATGGAGGTATATAACCGGAGATGAAGGTAATGACGATTGAGATTTTCGATGAAGTTTTAAATATTAAATAGTGTGAAATTACGTTTATTTCTTCCCGAGATCATTGGAAACTAATCCACGTAAATTTTCGATTGAAGTCTTGGGATCTTAGTTTTAGTTATTTGCGATATGATGAAAAATACAAAAGCTATACGTCTACATATTTAGTTTAAAAAAAGTACTGTACGTTTTAAGACAAGTGAAAACTGCGGTTAGCTATAATCTATAGGGAATGTGACAAGATAAGCGAAATTGTAGTGCCCTTTCTTTTTTGTTTCATTTTTGAAAATAAGTCACGCTGGAAAACATGCCATTTAAAAATATTCTAGGCGATAATTAACCATAAATATTCGACATTCTGTCACCGTCCGAAACTATTCCCATGATCATAACATTATTTCAATTACTTCGGGTATGAACTTCTTTTTAAACCCAGCTGTATACGACGTATATTGAAAAACCTCGGAAACTGTACTATAGTATTGATCTATTCATTTTATCTACACCCATATCATAAAACCTCCATTGGTTAATCAAAAACTGTAGGAAATGACCACCATTTTGACAACCAATTAGGAAAAACCAGTGCTGCGATAAAGAAATAACATGACTTCTTTATCGTTTTTAGTAAAGAAATGAGATTAAATTTGGAACAGCTGTCAAAACTCAAGTGGGTCTCTATTCTAGTATCCATAGATATTAAACAGTTATTGATACGAAACGTCAATTCAGTATGTTTTTTTTAATATAAACTGCACAACATTTGATCTCGAGTGACATGAGAATAGAGACTTCATTCGTTTGTCTATGATTTAAAAAAAAATGGTCTTGACGGAGGACGCCGCCATGTTGGTGTTTTGCTGAACGAAAGTAGAATTGTTGTTGAATTGAATAGAAAAAGTTGTTTGTAATTTACATTTTAGTTGAAAATATGAATAGTAAGTAAGTAGTCTTCTCGGAGTGTGTGTGATGAGAAAATGCGCCGGATATCGGAAATATGCAGCCACGATTGCAACAAATAACTTGTTGCCAGAAAATATTGTTTCTGAACCCATCATGGAGGATTTATAATATGTGTGTAGATAAAGTTATGTATGCAACTCTGCATAATTTGGCCTTAAAACACACGTGCGATCTTATTATGAAACTCGCTAAAAGCTCGTTTCATAAAACCGCACTAGTGTTTTAAGGCCTATCATTATGCAACCGTTGCATAAACTACTATTTAATAATTCCATAAGGTATTTCGGTCAGGATACAAAACATCAGTGCTAGAAAATTAACAGCCCTACAAAAAGAATTCACTAATAAATCAAATCTCCCGCAGTTATGTCTGACGGAGACGTCAATACTGCGCTGGTCTCCGGCAAAACCAATTACGAAACTCAATAGGGCTGGCACTCGTCGAAATGTCATGAAATATATAACATCCGTAAGCGATGATAATAAGCTTTTACACAGCATTGGTGAATTTAGATGCGTCCAATATTATTTCCAGAGTTATGAGCGCATTGACAAACACCATTTGATCCGAGATCATACTTAAGTCTCCATTAATCAGCCTGTCAGTCTATAAATAAACGTCACTTTAATTATAGATCAATTTACTTGACCTTTAGCAAATCACAAAATTCAGCCGTCAGACTCTTCCGTATAACAAGAAGTGGGTATTCGAGTAGTACCTAATAGATATTCTCCACTAATATTATAAATGCAAAAGAGTTTTGTTGGTGTGTTGGCTTGTCGTTCATTCACGCAGCAACCGCGCAACGGTGCGAGCTTATGAGAAAGTGACATACGGCAAAATTTTATTCTGGATGAATGCAGTTTCTGAAGGAGCGATAAACAAAATTCCACGAGGTCGAAGTCGCGGGAAAAAGCTAGTTAAGAAATAAAGAAAGAAAATATTATATATGAACATTCACTACACAGGAGACACACCGATTGAAATACATTACCAAATAATACAAAAACAATTTACATAAACGAGCCTACTCCTTTCTCAAAGGGCCGGCAACGCATCCGTGATTCCCCTGGTGTTGCGGGTGTCCATGGGCGGCGGTGACTGCTTACCATCAGGTAACCCGCCTGCTCGTTTGCCCCCTAATTACTATATATAAAAAAAACCTCGTTGTTTGTTTTTTGTTTTATTGAACGGGGTAAGTTTTAATCTCGGATTTAGCCTGTTATTTACAAGTAACAGTCGAGCGACTGCAATCTGATTTCCGTAAGTAATACTTGTGATGGGCTAAATAAATAAGTAGTTTCAACGAGGATTATTTGATTCTAAGCTGGCTGCTTAATTATATTTTATGATTATACAATTCAAGAGTATATCTAACAGTGCTTGTATCGATAACCCTAGGGGTATCTGAAATAAAACATATTTCTTGCCCAACGCCGAGCACCGAGGGAGTCATTGTTGTTTTATATTTCTGTCGGTTCTGGGTCTGGAACAAATATACTGCTATTACAAACGTCATACCGTCCATTATCTACAGTACAGTTTTAGAGGGAGTCTCGGGGGGTCTCGAAATATTAGGATTTAATTGCTACTAATAAAGAAAGAACCAAAACTTATATCTTTAGCCTATGCCCCACTGCTGGGCACATGTCTCCTCGTATAGTGAGAGGCAGTGGGCAGTAGTCCCCACGCGGGCGGAATGCGGTTTGGGGACTTCACACAATCATCGAATTATTTCGTTTGATGTTTTTTCTTCACCGACATGCTAGTGGTAAAAATTTCAAACTGAATCCCGCATATAACTTCCAGGCACTAGGCTACTACTGCACTCACTAAACCAGAACTTTACTGAGCTTATAAATACATGTTTTTTTTAACACGCTTTTATCACTTGTACTAACAATGTAATAAAGTCTTAGAAGTCAATTTTAACCTACTTCTAATTGTAGTATCGAAATGAAACTTGGTATGTATATGTAGTTCGGAGCACAATACAATAATTTGATATCATCAAGTTGATCTGAGGATGGAATCAGGAGATTGACAGTGGACTCTTCAATGGCTACGAGTAAACTCCTCGAGTTTGGGCTGTTTTGTGTATTTTGACGAGTCAAATACATTACACTTGGTGACGAGGGTATGATGATGGAGCCAAGAAGTGGCCAGTGGAACTCGTCGATGGCTACTACTAAACTCCTCGAGTTTGGGCTGTTTTGTGTTTTTTGACTAGTCAAATACATTACACTTGGTGACGAGGGTATGATGATGGAGCGACAAAGTCGAAATAATCGTCGAAATTAGAAACAACTATATAACTGAATTGATTGATTAAAGTGAAAAAAACAAAACGTACAGACCTAGATTTTTGTCGGACTGACAACCAATCAAAAATTGGTCAACATCGGTTAACATTAAGTGGTGGAAATCGTTATCGCCTTTCGTATGAAAAGCCGTAGGTTCACACTCCTCTTTACCTAATCGGAAAATACTCCATCAAAATTTGTTTAAAACTGCCAAAGCTGAGCTTTACGCGAAAGTTTGTTGAATAAGAAGCAATTATACTGTGGAATAATTATGTTAAGAGGGTTATCGCTTTTCAAGTATTTATTTAATATTACTTACCGGTGACATGTTCTTTGTTGGTGATACATCTACGTATGATTATTATGTGTGTTTAGATTTGCAACACAGCGGGTTACTTTCTTCAAGATATATTACATACCTAGCATATCGAAAGTACCTCATCCTTTAACGAATATTTCATACATAACATACTGAACAATAGGCTACTTTCCAGAAAAAAATCTATTGAGTCCGTCGTTTACATCATCAGAAACTATTTAAAACGTATTTTTTCTTTTAACAATTAAACAAAAAATTACTTCAACCGCATGACGTCACGACTTTGCACACTTTTTACCATTAAGTGACGTCATGAGCCCCCACTCCCGAACTTTGAGGCGCGTTATCTTTGTCAATTTTGATTGATTTGATAAAGCAAAAAACACTTATGCAATATTTTTTGATAGTCTAACTAACGGACTTATTAGTTTTTTTTTACAGATTATGATTTAATTATTCATTAAAAAGCTGTATTTTAGCCAGAACCAATGAACATTTGCAGCTATAGGTACCGAGATTTTAACCAGTTATTAGAAATAGTAACATAATCAATTATTAAGCGCACACGGAACAATAATAAAACGCGTGGTATTGGTGATAAGATGGGTTTCAGCGATATGGCGGAGCAAGCCTCGATGCTGATTTTCAGTGGTCCCCTGAAAACTATCGATGACGTCACAATTAAAGATTAAAAAGAAACAACAAATAATAAGCTATCCTTGCGTCAATAGTTGCCGCAATTGATCGTTTCATCACTAATTATTGGGCACTTCAAACATTTTAACTATTCCGCAATGCTCGTGGTAAATATCTTAAAAAATTACCACGTCTGCACATAGTATTTGTTAATGAATCAATAGAATGTACGTAAAAAAGAATATTCCATGCTTTTTTCTAGTTATATAATTGTTATTTTTGCAGTTAAGCACAGAACATTTAGTCATCGTTGACAACTGGCAACGTGAATGGTAGAAACAAGACTAATCCCAAGCAACCACAATGGGCGATATTGTGGTAGTTTTGAGTGGCTCATTTTTTCCGACTGATTGTGTGTCCATATATATTATAAGTCAATCGGTTAAACTATCATTCCCTGGAAATATTTTAATATTTGTTGCTATAGTCAATTACACAAATAAAAAAGAAACAAGCGTAATAATGTCTACCTCTGTCCTAAATTGAAGACAGTCTCTGAATATTTTTATTATTTCCTCACTGAAAGTTTTAAAATTTATTAGAAAGAACTTAACGTTATAAAAGCATGTCTACTTATAATAATTCCTGTACTGTATTGCCAGATTCATATATTGTAACTATGGATAATACTTGCCTGGAATAAATACATTAAATAAATAAATAAATAAATCAGGGGACAATCTTTACACAAATCGATCAAGTCCCAAAGTAAGCACTAAAGGCTTGTGTTATGGGTACTAGACGACGATATACATACTTATATAGAGAAATAAATACTTAAATACATAGGAAACATCCAAGACTCAGGAACAAACATTCGTGCTCATCACACAAATAATTGCCCTTACCGGGGATCTAACCCGGGACGCTAGCTTCGGAGGCAGGGTCACTACCAACTAGGCTATCCGCGTCGTCAATAATTATTATTTTCAGTTGTTAACCAATTTCGTACAGGTTCTATTATATTAAGGCAATCGAGTGATTTGTTCCAATCAAGCGGCGAGGGTCGTCCCTTTGTTCCCTTTATTAGTGTTTACTATGCTTTTGTTTGCTGTCTCAAGGAGTCAATTTCCGGTTGGTTTCACAAAAATAGGTAGGATAGTATAAAATTCAATAACAGAAAGTAATCAAAACATTGCCTTTTATATTTGTTACAATATCACACAATGCGATCAGCACTGCTAAGATTCTTACGTAAGCAAAGAACAAAATTCTTATTTCGTAAATAAATGGAACCATCCAAATTTGCGATTAGTGCTGGCAGTACGTGTCTTGGCATGGTGTGTTAAAAATACTAACTTATATGACGTGGGTGAGCGAGAACTGGATAAGCAAGAAAACTCTACGAATGAGAGTAATTGCCAGGTCCCGTAATTTTAACCCTCAAAAACCTCTAAAAGTGAGAAACAGAAATCTGTATATTAGAGGGTCCTTGTTTACTCCTGGACCTCTATAATGGAGACTGCTATTATCTCCATCCACCTTTTATAAAGGTGGATTCTAGCAAACTAAACTCACTCTGCATTTTATTTCGCGATTTATCGCTTTCGAACGCGTTTGCAATTTTAAGTTTATCAGGTAACATTAAAACTGATTTTTCGTTTCGACATTCTGAGGACGTGTCAAACCTTTCTTCAAAGTCTCAGTGCTGAGTCCAGTTTCTGAATTTCCTATGATTAAAAAGTGCCTTGTAGAGTGGATTATGTAAACAATCGATAAAACGTTTCCCCATTGATTGAAAACAATCTAAAAAAAATCCTTCAAAACTGTGAATACAAACCTTTTCAACTGGTCGGTTAGAGGGTTTTTGAAAACATCATGATATAGCTTTCCGAAAAGCAACCAGGGAAAGCAAATCTATAGATCAAGGAGAATTATGATCGAAATGATATCTACAACGCGGATGAGACTATTTTGTTCTTCAAGTGCTTTTCGGATAAAACCTTAACATTTAAAGGCAAAAAGCAAGGAACGCCTAACTATTCTTTAATATACAAATGAAAATGAAAATGAAAATATTTATTTTGCAAGTAGGCCACATGGGCTTTTTACATGTCTGAATCGATCAACGCTCCGAAACTCAGCAGTAAGTCGTTTTTCAACTTTGACAAAAAAATTCAACTTTGACAATTTTATCTAAAAACGAACACAAAAGTGCATCAAATAAACCTAATGGGTACAAATTAATTATAAGGGAGATGTACAGTCTCCGCGTCTGGACAAGTTAAATGACTTAGAGATGTATAAAGCCTCTAAGGGTCATAATATTAAAAATAATAATTGAAACAAAGAAACATCTAAATCGATAATCTGGGTTAAATGGAGGTGTAGACAGTCTCCACGGTCAAGTATAAACATGGAGATATAAGGTCTCCAAATATCAAACATACAGAGACTAGTACGGAGAAACTCTCGCTGTTTATCACCAGAAAATCGAAGCAACCTAGATGTTTAAAATGTGTAAAGACTCTACTTGTTGAAAACGACGGTAATATGAAGGCTTGGATGATAAGGCTATTAGAGTAACTTGATAAGCATAAATAAAGATGAGACTAAGAAAAACTGTACTTTACATTGACATTTGCAGAGCACACGGATTCACCAACACTTAGAAACGTGAGAGTCATATTTTTTCCCGTCAATAACCCCCAGGAAGCTTCAACTATTAAATCAAGGTATCGTATACACTTTAAACCTTTTTTATCGCAGAGAAGTCGTTAAACATACTCGTATTCTTACGTGCCTGGAAAAATACATTAGCCCTGAGATAAACGTGCTTCCATCTATGAAGTTTGCAAGGAGAGCATGATGCAAAGTAAGTGAATTAATGATGATGTGGCTACTGCCGGAGAACACACGGACAATGACATTGTTAAGGATTGTGTGAGCACGTTCACAGGCAAAAATATCAGCGGAGATGAAGACGATCAGCCAAACATGAGTAAAGAATATTTCATAAAAGCACGAAGCTGTTAATGCATTAGAGACGATACACCGGTTTTTTAAAAAGGATACAACTATTTTCGATAAAATTTATGAATTTGTTTAAAACCTTGTAAAATAAGATAACAGAAATAGAACAGCAGAAGAAATAAATGCATTTCTTTAGTAAATATCCCTATAACAATGTTATAAATAATTGCTTTGTTTTTGTTAAGAAGTGTTTCTGTCCAATTCATATGTTTCCTGAATTTTTATCATACCTCTGAAAGTGAGCAAATCCGTAAAAAAACCTCTATAAGCGAAAAAACTATGCCGGTCCCTTGAACTCTTGCTCATCGCGGTTTGACTGTATACACTGTCCCTCCAAGTTGTATGGTGAAAGAATAAGAGTGTCTCAATTTGTCATTTGACGCATATTGCAAGGGATGGTGCATCGATGGAAAAATTGAACTAATGTATTAGTGCCATCGATCTGTCTGGTTAGTTACCATTCATACAGCAGTAGTATTTAACCATATAGTAAGACGAATAATGTCATGCTTGTGTAGCAACTAAATGAATCTTCAGTATCAACTTTGCACGTGACTACAATTCTTCCGGATCTTCATAATTTTGAAGGGTAAACATTTAACAAAACATCAGCTGTCAATTTTAAGTATATCTTATTTATCTTTAATGTTTTAAACGTGATTAGCCAGCTCCTGGCCAGCTCGTGACATCCGGAACAAACGATCCATCTTTATTATTTTGTTATTAATATGTAAAATAATCTTTATGAGATAACTGAAAGAACGCTTAAGAATAAAGATTTTGAATTTTTTATCACGCCAATTATATCAAACTTATGATAACATTAGTCATATTAAAACTTTCGTGCGACATTATGAATACTTGAAAAACACACGGCTTTACTCACGATTTATTGTCAGAAATAGTCCGACATGTTTCGAACTCGATTGGAGTCCTTCTTCAGGGTTTGAGTGCGGTCCCGGTCAGATCAACCTGCGCACTGCTCTCCGAGCTCTGCCTCTCAATCGCCCGAATTTCAATCGCGATATGGGGTGGGAATTGCCACCAGCGTGGAAGCCCGTTGTCCCAGCCATTCGGAATATTGTACGCGTCGACACTCTTCTGGACACCGTGAGCTCGGCGTGTTTGCCGCCGTTCACCACCGACGACCAGCCGCAGCCGGGCACGTCGGCAGCGCCTGCGCCGTTTCTTTGTTCTAAAGTGTTCAGTTAAAACGTCCGTTTCGATATCAATCTCGATTGGCCAGAGTCATTTAGTTCGTGAATTTGGTAACGTCCTTCGGTCGATTTGCAATCCATCTGACTATTGTAGTATTGTTTGATTCTTTATAAATAACACGCATTTGAACTCATCTTGAATCATTATCATTCGAGTTTGTGTAATTTTACAATTATCTATAGAAAAGTAATGTACTAACAGCTTTTGTTAATATTTTATCTATGCGGCACATTCATGATTTCGGCTCACGATGATGACACAGTATATTATTAGTTTATTCGAAAAATTGGTCTTGCTTCTTTCTCAGCTCGAAAATTTAATAGAATTATTTGGTGTTGAATTGAAGTGATTTTACTTAATTATTCATGCATACTTTCTTAACTATATTATTAATTACTTCTTGTATTAACATAACAATTGCATATTACATTATTTTTTATGTAAATACAATACATATTTAATGATAATATTATAATGTTTAAAAATAGAAATGATACACCGGCTTACCCTCATTTTACGCCACTGTGGCATTTGGTATTGGTAGCAACTTTTAAATGGTCACATGGAATCAGTGGCCAAAACTGAAGAGCAACTTAAATCTGTCGAGACTTCATTATCACTCGGAGTCCCACATTTGCTCAGCCAATTTGGTTTGTACATTTTCGGTCTTTGCAGCCGCAGCCAGTTACTAACAAAGTTGGTTGTGATTGTGGCATAAAGTTTAATAGAGTCGCGGACACTAGGCACTAGCCGTAATAATTGCCGATGCCCATGAACAAGCTGGTTTGCATGCAAATTGGGCGGACTAAATTATCGTCCGCTATTAAACTGTATACTTACTCTATTTCTTAGTTAAGGAACATACATGAAATACTTAAGGCGCTGACAAGACTTAAATCGGCTTTAATTAAACATTACTTTAAAAAAAAACTGTTTTTATATTCTTTATATTATTGAAAACTATAACTATTTCAAAAACACGATTTGATAAACGCTTCGATAAAAATGAAACCGGGATGTTACGTCTGAAATCCGCTTTAAACAGTTCTATGTCTTAATTTTTTTAACTTTTGGTTCTATTAATTAATAACACTATTACATCACGCCCAAACTAAAAAGTTTGCTGATTTATATTATACGATTAGTGTGTTTACTTATACAATTCATCAGTTTTTGTTTTACGGCACATAAATAACCGCTACAGTGCTTCTCGTTCACTCCGCTGCAAACAAACAGTGACCGATCACTCAAAGTCATTGGCAGTTGTCGGTGTCTTAACAAAAAATGATAGTTAAAAAAAACTATAAAAACACGCTTATAGCAAACCGAACTAAAAAGTAGAAAATAAGTTTGAAGGATGAAGAGTTTGTGTTACAGTAATAGAAATTCCAACAATCAAATTATGACTAACCAATTCGGGATAAGATTAGTATACAAATTAAGTTATTAACAAATAATTCAATTATAGTAAAAAGCGTGGGGTGCTTGGTATTAAATGTTACAATTATTTTCATTGGTAGCTATTTATAAAATTAGAGCCATTATGAAAATATATTAAATTGCACCCCACGCTTTTTTACTATAATTGAATTATTTGTTAATAACATAATTTTTATTCTAATCTTAACCCAAGGGCTGGGAATTGAGGTATTAGACTAGAAATTAGATGACATTATGGCGATGATGCTCAATATGAGCTTGAACTTGAGCACTTGCTCAATATTTAGTAGCTCTACCTCTGGACGGAGGTCCAGTTGGAGGGCTTGACACTATTTCCCGGGACAACCTGCATACTTACCTACTTCTAAATTTGGGTTTCAATATTGGAGGCAATGACACCCAAGTGTCACTTAAATATTTGTCCTTTATTTAGTAAAGTATAAATATATCTGTGGGCATACCCTTATGATCTCAATACCACTTCTCTATTTTGTACGCTGTAATCGGTCGGGTACAAACAAACAGGCCTACTTTACTTAGATGTTATGTGATGTGACCTTTGGTCCTTACTCGATAGGTCGCTCGCGTACTGAGCCCGTATCAAATTGAGAGCAATCCAAATCCCAAGCGCCTCCCAATCATTTATAGTATTTCCAATGCAATATTGTTTGGAATATTTTGCTATTAGACTTCGTAAAGTACATTTACTGCATGGACATTGAGATACAATTAGGAATACATCATAAATAGAATCATTATCATCATCATACATCATCTGAAAAAAAAAACCCTTAGTGGATTTAAATCAATCACTTAGCATCCCGCACACACTGTTTCCTTTTCTTTCATCTTGGTGTCATTCATCGACTGAAATCAATACGATTTTAACTCGCTCGCTGTAACTTAATGAAACTGATGCAATCATGCGTAAAACCCAGCTTTTCGATACTTAATTTAAACAGAATTATTCCCAATCCGCTCCGTCAATAGGAGTGAATTATCAGTCCGCAATTTGCCCCGCACCTGTTTTATATCTACCGTGTGTACACGTAAACAAATTGAATTTTTTCCACCTTAACTTCTTTGAGTTTGGAAACATTTCCAGTCAAGTAGCTACATGCATTTAAGATTCATTTATAACCAGACTTAAAACCAACTGTCACTGCGACTCTGATGTCATTCTATAAGATTAAACAGACGCGTCATTAAGATTAACAGCATCAAACACATATAGTACATTGCAGCGGAAAAAAGTACTTCAACACCGAAAGACGCACTAACGCCCACGTTAATCAAATATTTAGTCTCTCTAGGATCTTTTTCGCCGAAATTTGATAGTAATCACCACAAATTGATAACCATAATCTTTTACGAGGTATTACTTGTTGTTTATCAAAAAATCCAAATGACTGCAAAATTTCACGAACGAAGGAATCACAAAAATAATCAGTAAAGAGTCTCAGGGTCAAACTCCTCGTTGACTAGCCTACTGATTCATGTACGTACAGGTGGTCTTTTCACTCACAATTACTCATAGTGGGAATCTTTATGTAGTATATTTACAAATTGTGAAACGTTTCGTTCTCATCTATCAGTTGGAACTATGCAGCAACAGACGAGTTAGCTTTATTGCACGTTCTACCGGCTCATTACGTCATTGACATTGTTCCCGAGGTTAATGTCCATTGTTTCGGCCACAACCCCATTCACTGGACTATCGATATAAAACAAGGCCTTGTGTGTGAACGAGATGAAGATATATTCGCAATTGTGTGGCGTCGTTGTCCAAATTAGATTGCCGACGAAAAGTTTTATAAGGTTTATTAATTAAGCACCATTTTAGGTTGAACAGTTTCTAACCAGAGGGAATATAATGCAAATGGAGCTAAAATCAGTCATCAGGCCAAAAATTCTATCCATAACAGTCCCTACGGGCACCTGGCACGTTAACTGAGAATACTGCCCAGCACAACTTCACTTAAGAATAAGTTTAATTTTAGCTACTCAAGTAAGATCAGCAACACAAAGCAATTCGATCATGAAAGGAATCAAAATCCATCTAGCTTCGCTAACTAAAAACGGGTCATTGGGTCAGTCATTCCAGAGATTTAACATAACCTGGATCCAATTCAAAATCGCTTTATTGCCTTCACCTCGTAAGACTATGCGATGGCGTTCTTTATTGGACAATATTATGGAATTCTTGTTCCTCCGGGAATTTTTTCCCCAAGGCGACATCCAATTTTCCTCCCGCGTCTACACCCGGCAATATTTTACTTATTGATTTGCATAATCCTTTTGAAGGAGTCATGAAATATTCGTCAATGAAAGTTGTCAGGATTTGTGAGGAGGTATTTTTGGCGATGTTTTTGACGCTGAAGTACGTATTGTTAGGTTCGTATCAAACATTCGAAAGTTGTCTTAAATCTTGAAGATGAGTGGACGTTCACGAGAAAATCGTAAGTATTAAATATGTTAGTTTGAACATTTCTTTCCGGAAAGACTAGGTCAGATTGAATTATTTTCATTATCATAATGATTGACATACTATCTCGATTTTAATGCATTCTTACCCACCCCATTAAGAAATCTAAATAGGTATTGTATTAGGAAATAAACCAATTATTTCAGATTTCAATACATCTATTACAGACCAAAACCCGTACTGATAAATTACTTCACCCCCATTTTATTTTCTATGTACAATTTTCGGTTGGTTCTCCTCAGAACATTCAAGCCAGTTTGCAATATGCAAATGTTGGTCAACCTGCTATGAAAGATTCACGAGGCTTATTCAGTTCAGCCATTGGTTAAAAAAGTCGACAGTCCTGTGGTATGGATTTGTTTAGAAATAAATCTTTTTTAAAAACAAGAGTTTTTTTTATTCTGTGTTATTGTTGCCATAGTGCGGTAGATTATTAAAAGGGATGTTTTCAACACTGATTTTGTGTTAAAGGTATTGTAAAAAGATCCATTGCATTATTCCTTTAGATAAGCGATATAGTTGTATTTATGTTAGAGGTTATTAAAGTCCCTAAGTTTTATTAGTATTTGTGTGTTATGTATACTTACGGGCTTTCCTTCAGCCCGTTAGATTAAACCATGGACGATATTTAAGTGTCAGCCAACGACAAATAAAGGGCGTAAAATGTCACCCCGCGACCCTTCTGCCTTTATTAATGTGCAGGTACTTTGGGCTAGCAATTATACCCTTCAACTTGTTTAAGCGTTAATAACAATTTAAAGCTAGTTTAACCGTGTAACATTTTTTACATCGCTTGGTTTATGAAGGTCTTTAATTTTATAATTTCCATGACCTAGTATTTTAATTCAGTGAGAACGTGAATTTAACAAAGCCTAGGTTTTTTGGACGTTGTTGTTGCAGTGAATGCCCTGTTTGAATGTCGAAATAAACTGAATTACCGATAGCTAGGCAGTTAACGGGTTTATGGACGTTAATGCACTCCGTAAATAGGCATAATCATTATTAACGTTGAATGTAAACTGAAGGTTTATTTTCCCTATAACTTAACTTTCCCAATTACAAATTTTACGCCAATAAAGACAGTAGGTATTTATTGATTCAAATTTAATGACATGCTTATAATTGTACGAAAAACGTTAATCACAAGGGGAAATTTGAGTCCTTACAAAATATATATTCATTAATTGAGGCATTATACAGTCTTATAAAATACTAGTGGACCCGCCACGGCTTCGCCCGCGGTATTTTCTATACATTCTTTATCACCTCTTTTCACCCCTTTAGGGATGGAATTTTTAAAAAAACCCTCGTTATAAGCAGTGATTTTTTCAAATTAGTTTGACTCTAGGGTACTCGAGGAATGTCTTCTCCAAATTTCAAACCTTTACGATCACCCGTTTAGGCTGTGCATTATCTATAAGTGAGTCACGGTACTGTTTTATATGTATTTTAAAAACAAGTATACACAATAGGAAATGACCTTGAGTGCCATAATTTTTTACAAAATATTTACTTTGAAGTAGAGGCACACTCCTATATGGTTGGCGTTACGTAAAAAGGCTGGCTGACGGCCATACATTTAATATGGCCGTCAGCGGCCTTTTTCGTGACGCGAACTATAACGAAAAAGAAAATACGTAGGTAGTTTCTGAGCAAAGTTCATTACCAGATTATAATACTACAAAAAGTCTAGGGCATGTATCAATATTCTGACCTCAAATCTGATACCAAACTCAGAAAGGCATCTTGTCATGTTACTTTTAATAATTGATAAGAGCAACTTTTATCAAATCGTTTTTTTAAAACCGTTCATTCACGCTTCGTTTTGCGTCGCAGTGACGTCATTCAGACCATCGTCATACAAGCGAGCCGGAGATAGTATGGCGATCGTTTGAATGACGTCATAAATACGATGACTGAACAACTTTTTAAAAATGGTTTTTCCATGTGAACGATCGGGAATTTAAAAAAAGGGTCCTTTAAAATTATTTAAACTTTTTAATTAGCTAAAAAACTAGACGTGTGGAAATAAATTGCTGTTTTCAATTACCAGAGTTTTTTTATTGTTAATATTTAATAATATTATTTCATTGAAAAGGACACGTTATTCTGTAATATGGCGAATTAGTTAGGTTAGGCGAAGGTTAGTATTCTAGTTTTTACCCGAGTGCAGCGCAGCAAAACAATGGGATATGTTTTTTGCGAGTATGAACGGGGTGTCAAACGCGTCAGGCAAAATGCCCGGGTGTCATAAGGTATATGACATCAAACCATACAGGTTTTTACTTGAACTACGGTTCCACAGGGGACAGCTGCATTTTGAAAATATTCTATTACTATTGAAACTTCGGAATATTGGATAATTTGTTTCACATAATTTGATTTCAAAAAGTTTTATAAGGTATAACTCTTATCCGGGTAGAGGTGTATTATCGAATTATTCGATTGAATTTTTATATAAAAAAGCGGCCAAGTGCGAGTCAGACTCGCCCATGAAGGGTTCCGTGATTTATGGCGTATTAAAAAGAAACTACTTACTAGATCTCGTTCAAATCAATTTTCGGTGGAAGTTTACATGGTAATGTACATCATATATTTTTTTTAGTTTTATCATTCTCTTATTTTAGAAGTTACAGGGGGGGGACACATTTTACCACTTCGGAAGTGTCTCTCGCGCAAAACATTGTTTTAAAAAAAAAATATATTAGAAACCTCAATATCATTTTTGAAGACCTATCCAAACCTGTACTTGTGGGGTATCTATTACCCCACAAGTACGGGTTTGATGAAAAAACATTTTTTGAGTTTCAGTTCTAAATATTAACCCCCCCAATCCCCAAAATTTATTGTTTTTTGTTTCTCTTTTTGTGTGAAAATCTTAATGCGGCACACAGAATATACCTACTTACCAAGTTTTAATAGCATATATTTTCGGAAAAAACTAGTTGTGACATACGGACGGACAGACGGACAGACGGACAGACAGACAGACAGACATGACGAAACTATAAGGGTTCCGTTTTTTGCCATTTGGCTACGGAACCCTAAAAAGTAAAAGGTTTTTAAATGATTTAATGGATATCTGTAAGTGACAGTCATTAACCTGCTTTGAATTTTACGTAACATATCTGTATGTGTGGGGCCCCCTTGGCCCGCGTGCGGGTTAGGGTTGTTCTAAAAGTTTGATTAGAAATAAAGTTTTAAAACCAAAACAATAATTATCATTTTAAGGAAACCACTACGATCTCATTTATCCCTAGCTCAGAGTAGACCGACTTCAAACGGAATGCTTTTGCATTTGCAACCGTATACGCCGTACATATTTCGTACAGACTTGCATGTAGTAGGCACGCGGGTATATATATATATATATATCTACTCGTATTGTGATGACAACAAACGTGACTGAAATTGTCAGCAGCATATGGGGAAACCCATCCCGTTTAGTCGCGTTCGTTCTTAGTTATACGAGTTGGAACTATTTTACGTTGTGGGTGCGGTCGCCGATGTAAGTACAAAGTCTTATCTTGAATGACAGACATGTCGTATACATATCGCTCGTTTAAAATTAAAAAGAAATAACGTGAAATATAAATCCATTCCAAATTCAATTTTAACGCGGTTGAGTAAACTTGAAGTTTTATTGTACAACTTTTTAAATTATAGTTCAATGAATACTTTAGTTTATGAACGTATACCTAAAGCCAATAAAAAAATATATAATAATAATAATAGTAATTTGGTGTAAAATATTAGTTGAAATGGTCAATTTAATATTGTCGCGAAATGGGATAATATTCGTAAACTAAACTAATGTATGAATAAAGAGTTCTAAAATAAAATTTCAGAAATGATACGAAACATTTAGATACTCTAGTATGTGAAACATATTACCGACTTTGCCTGTATTGTGCTGTCAGTTTGAAATATGAACTCTTAAGACTCGGACGGCTTAAGACTTAGATGGCTTAAATAACAAAGGGGCGTAAAGACATTTTCAACTCTGTTTATTCAGTGTCAGATGCTCTTTATCCTAAAATCGTGGTTTGTCCTTTACGCCAATGGAGTAACGATATTGATTTATTTTTAAATTAAATGCTCCTATACTCATACGACAATCAAACAACTCGTTCATTGAATTGCATTCAGACGTTTGGGTCCGTACGAAATGGCGAATTTTAGACTTGATACCATTATTATTGTGAGATTTTCCAAATATGTCATGTTTAAGTGACAATATTTTTAATGACGATTCCCAAACATATATAATTATAAATGTATATGTTCAAACAAAATATGAAATCATAATGACCAATTATGAGCCCCCATCCAAGTAAACTTATTAAATACTCGAATGAACGATTAGTACAAACGTTCCTTTATTGAATCTACATTGTATCAACATTATAAAAACGTAATAGAACGTAACTTGAACTGACCGTGATCTTTCTATATTTTTAAAATATCGCTTACGAAATGCGAAACCCATTATTTACAAATGTCAGTTGAAATCAATCTTATTGAGTTTGTGTATGCTTCAATTATCGCACTATAGCTAATAATTAAGTGTCAACAGTGCGTCAGATGTATTTAACTGCACATCAAGTGCAAGGCCGTGTTCCCTAACACGTGTTTGCATCAAACTTTATGTATAACTAGCTTTTTCCCGCGACTCCGTCCGCGTCGAATTCGTTTATCGCGATTTTTTTCTTTTTTTTATGTCCATTGACTGACAATCGAGCTGACGGCCCACCTGATGGAAAGTAGTCACCGCCGCCCATGGACATCTGCAGCACCAGAGGTGCTGCCAATGCGTTGCCAGTCTAGGTAGGATGGGGAATGGGGATGGGATGGGGATGAAGGAATAGGCCTTGAGAACATTGCATTGTTCCAAAAATATCCTTTGTCGGTATGTCCGTCTCCGTGATCTAACTTACGGCAAATTTTAATACAATTGGAGCGGTTATGATCGAGTTGCCTACAAATCAAGATGCCTAACAAAGCAAGATGCCTCAAAAGCAAGTTGGTCAAAAAACAAGATGTATCAGAAGCAAGATGCCTCAGAAGCAAGATGGCTAAAAAGCAAGATGCCTAACTAGCTGGATGTCTCAACAGCAAGATATCACAGTAGCAAGACAGCCAAAAAGCAGGATGTCTAAAAACTGGACAAGTGCGAGTTAAACTCGCGTGGAGAGGGTTTCGTATTTAAATTTTCTATGTTACTTTGCATACCAAAGACTTCTTATAGGTTTTCCTGTAATCTATCGGTAAAAAACTTTGTTCTGTATTTATTTAAAATTTTTAGGCCAAGTAGTTTCGGAGATAAGGGAGGAGAATGGTCAATTTTCGCCTATTTTCCTAAATAACTTCAAAACCATTTATATTAAAATTTAAAAATACCAGGCAATTTGTCTTCAAGACATTCAACTATTAGACATTTTGCTTGGTAGTCGTTTTAGCAAGTAGACCATTTGCCTAGACGTCATTCAACCACTTAGACATTTTGCTTTGTAGTCATTATACTTAGGCATCTTGCTTTGTTAGGCATCTTGCTTTGTAGGCAAATCGCTCATAACCGAGTTGGAGCCGTAACGAGGACGCAAAGGCGCAACAAACAGACAAACGTACTTTCGCTTTTATAATATTAATTGTTGGAATTAGTGTTCCGTAAGCATTTAGTAAGTTTGATAGTTTTAACTTTCCTATACTGCAGTCCCAGTAGCATACAATTTTTTATCGTTAACATAAATAAAGCATTCGTTCCTTTCGCACCCGTATATGAGTTAAAAAGTGACAGATGTTTTATGTGCTCGTTAAAAGTTAGTGAGCTAGTCCCTCTGGAGTTAGTTATGTCCTTCCCGACTTCAGTGATTATACGTAAAAGGGTCCCATTGATTACCTCAATTAGAGAAGAGAAGTCCTACAAGAAACAACATCTAAATATTTTCTTACCGGTTGCAAATATTTTGGCTCAGTCAACACTGTTAATCAAAGTTGACACGATGATAAGTTATCCCCATCTTATCTCACAGTGCATCACTTTCTTCGCTACTAGTATAACAGAGACGCACTGACAGATAAGATGGGGATAACTTATCCTTGTGTTAATCTTGCTAGGGTCACTGTGGTGTGATTGTCTTACGTGCGCTCGGCTGATCAGCGGATAACTGAAACGTTTAATTGAGACTGTAAGACACATTCCGTCTACATTTGAATGTGTTTCTTATCGATTCACACGGCCGTTCGCATCTTGGTTAGGGTGACTCACATCTATTAGCATCGACTCGCATTTTATCTACGGAAAATTGCTATTAAGTAGATGCGTACGCATCAATTCACCCTTATCCATAGTGTAGTCGGCTCTTACACCGTAAATCATGTCAAGCTGTATCACAAACGTGCAAAAAAATACCATCGAGCATCCTTTAAAGGTCAATATTACAGGTAAATTGATATAAGAAATCGTGTAATTAGTCACTAGTCAGCAATCAGAGTTATCTAGACACAGACATATCCTGGACTTCGCAGAAAGGGCAGACAAGGATTACCCTTTTAGCAACTAAGCAGATTAGTATTGGGTTGTTACCATTTATAATCCGGTTCGGTCGTAAAGTGCACTTAAGGCAATCAATCTCAAACACGCGTTATAAAAGTCACGATATTCACCTTTTAAATAATAAAAAAAATATGTTTTATGAATAATGAGTGATAAAACAGTGAGTGAGATGAAGATAAAGTCCCACTAGTACTAGTGTCAGTAATATAAAACAATTGAACAAAGGACAATCTAAAAAAAAGAATTGGGATCGCTATTTACGTGATATTGAAAGGAGAGCGAATGCTGGAAATCAGGTGAAAGGAGTTTTGCATGCGTTTATGGAGAGCCAGAAAGTGTTCAAAATAGCTCGTCTGGCTGTTCATACAGGTGTGCTGGTTCCAACACTGATGTATGGAAGTGGAAGTGAATATTGGGTATGGCAGAAGAAACATGAGTAGAATCAATGCAGTGGAGATGCAAGCTTTGATGTGAGCTTATGTGTTGCTATGTGTGACAGGATAAGGAATAGCGTTATAAAGGAACGATGTGGTGTGGAAGAAGATGTAGTCATGAGAATTGAGAAAGGTATGCTTAGATGGTCTGGACATGTGGAGAAGATGAACGAAAGAAGACTAACGAATAGATTTATAAGGCGATTGTGCATGGTAGGGTTGGAAGGAGAGACCTCGGTGAACGTACCAAAACCAGACCATGGACGTTCTTAAGAACGTACCCTAGTAGTACCCTAAACCGACGAGCGTGCATGGAGAATGAGAGTAGACGAAGTGAAAGGTGTGTGTTAGGATCGTAGCAGGTGGAAATCCGTGGTGTCTGCTTACGCCTTTGGAAAACAGGCGTGATATATGTATTTATGTATTGGTGATAACAATGAAAAAATACTACGGGGTGCTTCAGAATGTGCAATTCAAGTTAATACAACACATCCCCATGGTTTTTGAACTCTGTTTGTCTTAATGTCCGTTTGTATGTTTGTCTGATTGTATGTGCGCGATAAACTTTAAAAGTACAGGGTGGATTTCAAAACGGTTTTCGATATTATATTCAGGAACACTTCAGGCAGGACATAGGCTATATAAACTTTTGGTGATAAAACTGGACGGGGTAAAAGAGGGGGTTGAAGTTTGTGCCTTGGGGAAAAACGAATTCGATGAGGTTATCAACTTGAAACTTAATATAAATACTCTTCAAAATAATCAATTAGGTATACGTAAGAGAAAAAAACGAAATTACTTCTCCAAAAAAAAACCTTCTGCGAATTCGACACGGACGAAGTTGCGGGCGGAAGCTAGTATAAATATTAGTTGTTAAATTGCACGTCTTATGAGCTAAGTAATTTTTGGCACTTACATTCGTAGTTCAAGAATATAGTTCCATTACTTAAAAAGACATTTAAAAGTCATTAAACTTGGATTACCAATTCCAGCTGTTTTTTCAAGCTCATAGGTAAATTATTAATCGACTTCAAAAAAAAAAGGAGGAGAATCTCAATACGGTTGTATTTATTTCTTTTATGTTTATTACTTCACAACTCCGTTATTTATTAACCGATTTTGAAAATGTTTTTTTTTTATCGGTAGGGTATACTTTCAGTTTGGTCCCGTTGTAGTCAAAGTCGAGGTGTGATGAGAGGATCTATGAGGAATCGATGGAACTCTTAAAATATTATAGGCACGCATGTAGCAATTTTTCTGTTTACTCAAGTAGTTACGTACCAAAAGCACTATTGGGTGAAGTTGAACTGTTGTTGAAGACCATAGATGATCACTGGAACTCCTAAATGATAAGTATTTGACAGGTGGGGATAAAGCAACGGTTTGTAAATGGTGAGGAGCGATTGACATTATGCTATTGTTACTTGATGTAGTAAATGTGTGTCGTTAAATACTATGATAATAACTAAAATGTGAAAAAAAAATCTTACTTTTCAATAGCTATTTGAAGTCGTTTTTTTACTTTTTAAATTATATGATTATTTTATTAATTATCTTTGGATATCTACTTTTGCTTATCCGTATTCACTTCGAAGGAAACTTTGAACTAACATTTTTAAGCGCATATTTCTACATCATGGATGGTTATTTTGAAATTTTTTATACTAACTCAAAGTAATTGCCAGCTGCCAATAGCGTCCATGAATCAAACTTGAATGAAGTCATAGTCTCAAATTTTCGGCCGGGTTCAAGAGCAGTTCATGGCTATTTACGTCCAGCTGAGTTCGTAATAAACGATGATCAAAACAACGTTCACATGAATATTTAGATTGTTTCATTTTTCATAGTTTTAAAGGTGTATTTTGTTTTTGGATTCGTTGCTGCTAGTGATTTTTATTTATGTTCTCTTCAGACGTACCATTACTATAGATATTTAGTTTAATAATACCTGAAACTAAAATGCCTATACCTATAGGATATTGCGGGTTGCATATAATAGTGAAAGTTGGTGCAAAAACCTATTCGAATGATGAATAAATTTGAAAACATACCAAGTGGGACCATGTCTTAAATATAGTTTTCAAGTAATACAGGTATAGTTTGGCAACGGTGTATCGAGGTACCGCGCCTTAGCTAGTTGCGCGGCAAGGTGCTGGGTGGTCATGGCGTGGGAGAGGGGCGTTGGGGGATGGATATTCGCACGTCCGTTGCCGCCCAAGGCGCACGGTACAGCACTTGTGGTCAAACTATAACATAAACGTATTGTGTTGTGTGTGTATTTCCGAATAACGTGATTCATTTATCACTACATTTTGAAAACCGTGTCCTTTTCCTGCAATAAAAGCGGGAAGTATTTTAACGCATTAGCTGCTGCACCTTTCTCCGAAGACTTCTTCAGGTGCCTTATCAAATGACTAGGCGACACATAATACCTATGACATATGTGTTCAACGCGCAATGGTACTGGATAAAGTACGTATAAAATGCATAACGCACATACGCGTAATATAGTCCATAAAACGACTTTAATTCTAATATGAACTTGCCATTTTGACTGATTTATTAGATCTGGGTTTATCGACCGAGCGAGCGAAGCGTCTCCGTTTCAGCTTGGGCGAAAATGCTTTCGTATGTCCAGCGTCCGGCGTCTGTCCATTTGTTCTCGTCTACCGGTCGCAGTTCTCAACCGATTCTCGTGAATTTTTGTGGGCAGGTTCGATAATTATATAGATTTTTATATCGATTCAGTTTCTCGAAATTTTTCAAAATGGCGGAGTTATGGGGGTTTTTGTAATTACAAACTTATTTGCGGTGTTGGTAAACTGACCCGACGTATATCGATGTCTGGGGATAAAAGTTTTCCAACGGTAAAGTTAAGTTTGTCGCGAGGTCTACAGCTCATGGAGCCACTAGTATAGATAGATTAGATACCATTGATCGGTGCAGGAGCAACGTACCTAAACCATCTTACGCTTGCGTAATCTAGTTTGAGGTTAGTTCGAGTGCTAGTGTTATTTCTGAACATTAATTCCGGGCCAAGTTGGGGCATAAACTTTAGGATTAGGCACTGTTTCTAATTCGGAGACGGCAACTTGGGAACTACTCAAACCATTTAATGGTATCGCGGTATTAGCGCAGTTACGACTCGGGCAAACAATCAAGGACGTTCCGCATGGGACGAAATTAGCAACAAGTAGACTTAATTATTCATTTATCTACACCCATATCATAAAACCTCCATAGTGGAATGAAAAACCGTAGGAAATGACCACCATTATGACAACCAATTAGGTAAAACCAGTGCTGCAATGTTATTCCAGTATCGATTTTAGTATCGAAATGAGATTAAATTTGGAACAGCTGTCAAAACTCAAGTGGGTCTCTATTCTAGTATCCATAGATATTAAAACAGTTATTGACACGAAACATCAATTCAGTATGTTTTTTTTTTTAAATATAAACTGCACGACATTTGATTTCGAGTGACATGAGAATAGAGTTCGATATTCGTTTGTCTATGATTTAAAAAAAAAAAATGGTCTTGACGGAGGATCGAATTGCTGCCATTACTGCTTTCACTTTAATCATTTTCATGTTGATTTTTTGCTGAACGAAAGTAGAATTGTAAAAAGTTGTTTGTAATTTACATTTTAGTTGAAAATATGAATGAAGTAGTCTTCTCGGAGTGACTGTGTGATGTGAAAGTACCTACGCCGGATATCGTAAATGCAGCCACGATTACAACAAATAACTTGTTGCCAGAAAATATAGTTTCTGAACACATGGAGGATTTATAATATGTGTGTAGATAATTTATGTATGCAACTCTGCATAATTTTGCCTTAAAACACACGTGCGATCTTATTATGAAACTCGCTAAAGCTCGTTTCATGAAAACCGCACTAGTGTTTTAAGGCCTATCATTATGCAACCGTTGCATAAACTACTATTGTTGTAATGTTATAACTTTTCATTTCAGTGTTAAAGCTAGGAAAGATACAAAACTAGGGAACGATACTAATAGGCACTTGTTGGCATATTAGGTAAATAAAAAAAGGATAATCTGAAAATTATAGTTAAACTAGTCTCTCCAAATCAAATTCCTAGTAAGTAGGTTATGTTATTTGACACTACCGGGAATCGAATCCACGACCTCAACCTCAAGCTTCGGAGACCAGCATCGGAAACACTAGGCCAACTGGTCGGTTATGGATATACTTTACTATTTATTCTATTGAAATAAAAAATATTATTATTTTTATACTTACATCGATACAGCAACAAAAATACAATAGAGAAAAAAATCCGATTTAATCTTAGGGGGTTTATTTTCTGGCAACGATGGTAGCAGTGATGGATAGATATTTAACTCTTATATCGTATAATGCTGTATGAATTTATATTCCACCTTTCTGTAAGCTGACTGGGCCCTATAACACAGTGTATTCTAGCCCTGGGCCCGCTAGTCACGCTTGTACCACGAACATTCTTGCTTTTTTAATAAACGTTTTTCATTTTAACCCTTAATTTGGCAGTCAAAGAAAATATGGAAAAATTATATTTTACTTTTTTCTACAAATTTACACAGGTCTAATAAATTAAAGAAAAATGTGAAAAAAAATCTATTTACTATATTTTTGGAAAAAAAACCATGTATGTCACGACATATATTGCCAAATTTACATATTCATACTCCTTATTATTCATGTATGCTAGGTCATACACTGCCAAATTAAGGTTTTTTATTGAGAAAAAAAAAAACATTTTTTTCCAGCGTATACAATATAATAATACTTATCGAATTATACAGAACGAAACATTTTACACCATTTCTTCTAAAAAATTATAACTCTATCAAATAAAAGAACGAAAAAAACAAAAATCGTTCAAATTTGAAAAACAAAAGTAGCTGATAGAAATAACTTTTTTACATAATGTTCTAACTGACAATTCTTTGGGATTTTGCCAGTTACAAAACATAAACGAATATAGCACATCGTGCAGATTACTGTTATAATGTCTGGGGAGAAAAACTGGGAAAAATAATTCAATGATTATTTTTATTCGGGCATGTCTGTCCAATATTCCTCTTCTTCAGTAATTGCTTGATGACGAAATATATGAAAATGAAAAATGTATGAAATTGATAATATTTATTCTGCAAGTAGGCCACACGGGCTTTTTCACATGTCTGAATCTACCAGCGCTTCGAAAGGTGATATCTGCTGAGAAGAAACGCCGCAAGAAACTCGGCAGTAAGTCTTTTTTCAACTTTAGCCTAGCCTTTTGCAACTTTTAAACTAGAGTAAATTTTGGTATTTTCCGAGTTCGTTTGGGTGGAATAACATATATTGTCTCTTGTGGTCTTGATTTGGTTTTTCTTTTGAGTACTCGTGGAGTTATAGGACGTATGAATTCCGATGGAATTATATATGTCGCAGATGTAGCTGGAGTAGCCGGTGCGGATAAATTTATAGGCAAAGAGGCAGGAGTCGGGAGCGGCATGCATTCGGAAGCTGGTGTAGCAGTCAGAGACGGAAGTTCAGTAGCGGTAACGGTTTTGCAGTGTAGTCGTGTCATAAACAAAAGTTTCTAGGTGATTTGTCCTTTATTTGACAGTGTATACTAGACCATACACGCAAGACGTTACATAGGGTTTGAATAGATTTGGCAGTGTATGACACGACATACAGGTAAAAAAGACCATGCTTTCTTACGTCTTTGGCAGTGTATGCCACGTCATACAACAAGTTTGAAGTAGAATAACTATTAGTGGTTAGGTTATTTAGTATGAATTTTTGCAGGAAACCGATGCAAAATACACTAAAGCGTGATAAATTTAGAAATAAATAAGCATGTTTCATGGGGAAAATTAGAGAAAAACATAAATCATTACCTTGAAAAGTGTGGCATTCTTCTGTCGCCGCGACATTTTGCTGACTGATTGTTGCGGTTGCAAGGGTTAAGAATAATTTTTTACCAATTTAGTGGTTAATGTTGCTAACATAAAAAATAATAATTATAAAAATATTTCTATAATTTTAAGCTCTAGAATTATTTGAACTGCTTGTATAACACGTCATACACTGCCAAATTAAGGGTTAATTTAAATATCTCATGTCATTTGAACCCAAACTTGTCGGCTTGAATTTGAAAGTAATTTATTTCACTTATCCACTACCCTTACTTCCATAACACAAACTTTCCAGTATTTGCGGCAAAGTTTCTTATATAATAGTTAGAAAACTAAATTTCTCTTCCATGATATTCATAAGAAGCAATATTAAATTACAAAGAACAAACTACTGGTGTGCTCACAAGCGAGTTAAATGCAAAACACTCTTCAATATTCTTGCCGAGACCCACGTGTAGTTAAAATGATTCTAAGTTTTACCACGGTGGTCTCACTCCGCACTTTAGGTACGAGCGTACCGTCGGAGAGCTCAGTGCCCTTACCATGAGTTTACGCAAACCGTTCTCGTTATCGAAAACTATCGGAAATACTGCTTGTTGCCGATACAAGTAAAAGGGACCGAGCAATAGTTTTCGATAACGGGAACGGTTTGCAAAACTCATGTTAATGGCTCAGGTCGTCTATTCGGGAATGTCGAAGTTATATTGTGGCGACTCGCGAGCGAGATTCGCATCTCGCTCTTACGTATTACGCATTGTGCGGATGAGTGGGATAAGAATCTCGCTCGTGAGTCGCTACAATATCACTTAGCGTTCCCGAAAAGATGCGCTGCGCTGAGCTGTAAATCGCAGTAGGTTGCCGCTCGCTCGCTCGCTGACCGATTCGCGCGTCATCATTAAATGTTTGGTGTTGTTGGGTGTCGCGGATATGCGGAGAAGGCATGATTAGATAAGGCATATTTTCGTACCTATATACACCGGCTTTGTTGGAGAATGATTCTTCTGTACGTGTTAATACTATTATCTATTCTGTGTACCCCACTGTACCTAGCATTTCCAGTCAGCTAAATTACAAAATTATAAATGTTAGGTACTTTTTTGAAAAACAGTAATAGACAATTTTCTTACGAGCAAGTTTTGTATATTAAGCCAAAAAGTGGTACAAGTGGTAACATCATTACGTTTCAGTGGCTATGTTATTTTTTAACAAATCTCGTCGCTCATTTCGTCTCTAATTTCGACCGATAATCATAACGCACTCGTAGACATTATGCGAGTTAGGTACCTACGTCCGTGGCTAGCTGCATCGAAAACCTCCAAGGTTGAAGACACGCACTAACATGTACCTAATTTATACGGGATGGGTCAATTTAGGCTCGACGGTGAGTTCGCGAACGAAGTTTTATTTAGGAGAATCACACCCCAGAGCGGGAACGTCTAAGTGATACTGCAGCGACCCGCGAGCGAGACTCGCATCTCGCTCTTACGGATTACGCATCGTGCGGAAGTGTAGGATGAGAAATCTCGCTCGCCAGTCGCTACAACATCACTTAGCGTTCCCGAATAGAGGCGCAGGTTTCTTTTGACGATGATATAGGTCAACTAAGTCATTATCAAACTCAACGTTATCACGTAAATGCCGCGTTAAGTTTAATTTATGACCATAATTTTAAGTTCATTGTCGCAACAGCCACGGGACCTGATGAATCAGGGTCTCCATTCGAAATCGCCTAAGCGATAGATAATGGCTCTACAATGCGGCCACCTATGCAGTCAAGTTAATAAGAGCTACTATAGCGTAGCAAAATAATTTGCGATATCGTTTAGGCAATGTCAAATACAGGCCTTGGTCTCGTTATGAACGTTACCTACTGGTCGATAGCATCAAGTGCGTTCAAATATGCCGTAGGTATGATGTGATTTGAATGCAATGCTTGAATGGTGCTCTGTTGATTGGGAGATCAGGATACGCAGAGGTGGATACCAGGTGGAAAAAGAGTTCTTTGTAAAACCGGTCAAGTGCGAGTCTTACTCGCGCGCCTAGGGTTCCGTACTTACCTATAAAAAAGAAACAGTACCTTGCAGGTACGGAACCCTTACAAATTAAAAAAAAATGTTTTTAACAATGGGATAACCATTTACAACCTACCTATGAAATAAGATAAAAAATAACTTTCGCAAGCTCCTATCTCCGTGCAATCCTTGAGTGTGATACGACCTTGCAAAGGTTATTTCATTTAATTTTTTTTTTTAATGTGATGTAATTACAAATTTACGGTTTTCGGCCTTTTTTCTTTACTTGTGCTGGAAGACACTGCTTCTTGCCAAATTTCATGATTCTAGGTCAACGGGAGTTACCCTATAGGTTTTGATTCCCTTTGGATTCCCTTGAAAGTATCAAAATATGTGGTATAAACGGCCGTATCTTTTGGTTACGATGACTTAGAAGGTTGTTTTTTTACAGCAATTTCAACTTGATACCTCTACGCGTTCCTGAGAAAAAGGTCTTGACACACAGACAGACGTACAGACGGACGGACAGACAGATAATGGTTCCTTTTTTCCTTTTGAGATACGGAACCCTAAAAATCAAGCAAACCACAATAATAATGTTAATGATGCATTGTATTTACGATTGACTTTGTGTATACTATACTTAGTTAGGTATCAATAGCCATTATTGAAGATTATTGTAAAGTTTTAGTCTTTAAATAAAGTACTGCTCCATTTCCTTCACAGCTGCATGGAAACCTTATCTCCCCTATTTTGCATATAATGGAGATTTGAAACAGAATATTCATTACACGAGACTACCTCTTCCCAGTAGATTCGCTTACTCAGACCCTAAATTTCGCAGAGGCAACATTTTGTATAAAGTTGCGGTGTATTTTGAAACTAACAATATTTTGTGTAGGAATGGCAGGTTAAATTATAAGATTTTTATTCACCTTGTTCATACATTTTATAGATCTACTAGTGGATCCGTCACAGCTTCGCCCGCCCATTTCACTCCATTAGGGATAGAATTTAAAAAAAATCCTCCTTAGTGTATCTCTAGGGTACTCGAGGAATGTCTCCTCCAAATTTCAAACCTTTTCGACCACCCGTTAAGGCTGTGCATTATCTATAAGTGAGTCACGGTACTGTTTTATATGTATAGATTTAGGAGCTATCTTGACATAATCGCATTTTTCAAACTTTTATCTCTTAACTGAAAACAATAATTCTCAGAAAATATAACCATACACATGATAAAAACCGGCTTTTGCGTAAATGCAACATACGATGAAAAAGTAATGAGAAATTTCCCAGGTACATGAGCAATTTATAAAAGTTAGTGTCATGCGGTGGTGACGCGTGAGGTAAAGCCGGTATATCATTTCTTACTTTCACCATTTTCAGTTTTAATTTTAGGTTTAAATGTATAACCATATAAGTTAACGTCGGCACTATCGCTCTTCAGAGCAAGGGTAGAGTGAAATCTCAACATGCACGAACTAGTTTTGTACCTAGGTAGAACTCGTTGCTAAAATCATACAAAGGAAACTTCTCTGTAAATGTTGAAAACTTGATCGCCGCTTTGATGCACATTAGGTTTAAAAATCTATGTTAACATGTCTTCGCGAAAAAACGTGTATTACTTGCAAGCGTTTACGTCAAATTCATCAAATAGGCGGATTGCTCATAGCTTAGTACAAAGTATTTCTTCTATGCTCACAGCCTTGTTAGAATCAGAAAATATCTTGCTTGTCTAAAATAACCGAGCGTATAGCATCCACCAGGATTTCTGGTTAATTAAATAAACACAGCACGTTCAGAACTCGTATTGTATCTTCTTATGGCACGTCGAATCCTATCGTCGCAAGAATAAAATTAAATGTCGTTGGTCTGAGTCTTCTGCGTTTTACCGGCATACACCGAACAAAGGAATTTGTTTACGTACGAGAATTTCACTAATGTTTGTCATGTCAGGACCCCAATTCTCGGTGTATTCGAGATAATGTCAGATGTGAGATTAAACGTCAGTGCATACAGTTGTGTCAAAGAATTGTATGCACTGACGTTTAATCTCACATGTGTGTCATTATCTCGAATGCACCGAGAATGAGGGTCCTGCACCTAGAAATTTTATGTGGTAAAATCAAATTTCAAGTAGTGAGGTAACATATCGATAAACACATTTATCGATACTCTGTTTCTAATGTTGTTTCTAGTGATCGCTCCGAGTTTTGTTTTTAAAATACATATATATTTGATGTTGTCTATGTAGTCACAAAGATTTCCAAAATTGTGCGTAATCTGTGTTTAGTATTTAATACTATGTTTCTTTCTTAGGTACCTATTTTTTTAGTTCTTTTGACTTGTTGTGTAGTAGGTATGCGTATATAATTGTATTTGACTTAGGTATAAGATTGATTAGGTTTAATGGAAAACCTATAACACCCCAATGCAATGTCCATAACACGTAGGTAAATTGATTAAAATATTAGTTAGACGGGTTACCTACTTAAATAAACCGCTAACGCGTTAAAAGCTTGCTCCCGGGATTTAATGCATCAGCGTACACTCGCCTTAATGGGTTATGCATTAGTGTTCCGTTTAGTAACTTGCATTACTTAGTATTTAAATCAGCATTGCATTTTATTTTAAATAAACATACTAAATGCATAAACCTGAGACACTAATACATGACTTGTCAGTTCCTTTTGCGGGCCCCCATTCGATCAAACTGGTATAACGATGTCATAATTATTTGAGTCTGTAGTAATTTGGCATAAGCCCTTGCTTTTGGTCTATATCGAATAGAAGCTCAGTATCTATTCTTGGCTTGCCATACAATAAATTAACACTCTGACCAGTTTTTAAGGCTTAAAAAGTGCTACCGAAAAACACTAATTTAATTTGTAAATCGCGGCCCAGGTCTGTATTAAATTAATAATATAGATTTAAGTGCAAATATTTTGCAATCGATAATCATAATCGAGATCTCAATCTAATAGAATCTAATAGAAGGGGTTTTTTGCTATCGGTGATGTTCAACCCGGTGTGGTATGACCATTCCCTGCAATGATAATGATTCCATTAACATTACTATCCTAGCATTTTCAAACGTCTGTCCGTAACACTTTCTGGTTAATGCTTTGGATACTGCAGCTTCACAGAGTCATCGATAACCTGAAATGTCTGAAGGTAACAGCAAAAATGAAAGGCAAAAATCTAAAGGTCGAAGCCGAAACAGATAACTAAACATCGGGAGATGCCACTCAGAGCTGCACTTCATCAAGCGTAGACTACGTCCGTTTTTTTTGAAAATGAAATAGAATCACGATCCTCAGCAGCGAGGGAACAATTTAGAAGAACACCTTTAGCATTGTATTTCGATCACTATCAATAGAGCTATGCAGTTTTCTTATCTACGTTATCAAGGCTTATTTAAATGCTCTAGATATTGCAATTTTTAGAATACTTGGATGCTCATTACCACAGTGAATGTTGAATGTGTGATTATTAAGTTAATTTTTCGATTCATAAAATCCGTTGCTGCTCGTTTTTTCTTCCGCGACAATCAACAGGGCAAGCAATTTATTTTAGGGAATAGATTTATCTTTAGCTATTTATTTGAGATAATAAATTGTTTGACAGGAATTGAATCTAAAATAGAACTCAAGGCAGTTGATACAATTAACTTTATCAACTTAAAAATGTACTATAATTATTCACGCAGGATGTTAAAATATGACTCAGAATTGTTGCTATCTTTTACGTCGATAACAAAATAATAGGATTAATAAATGCAATTGAAGGTTGAACGTATATAAGTATATCGTCATGTAACTTGTTCTTAATTATAAGTCTGACTGGATGTATTTACATTCATTTGCTTTTAATTCTTAACTGCACTACATTTGCCGACATAAGTATTTAAGTATATCTACAGATTTTAGGTTAGGAAAAATATGACTGAGTTATCCAGAGTATTAACCTCAACAAGCAATATCGTCGTATAGGTACAGGTTTACGACTTCAAGTTATGTAAGAGTCGTTATAGACCACTATATGACTGTTACATAACTTGAAGTCGTATAGGGTTGGAAATATACAACTATTTTTACTTGTTCAACTTGTTGATATTTCAATGGCCCATCGCGTACTAAACATCAGTGACTGGTATTAAGAAAGGCTAACTTTAATAAATTCAAGTAGTACGTTTAAAGACTTGTGTAGTAGGTAGGTAGGTACTATTGATTTGTGCACGAAGCAGACGGCGAATTGTATAAAAAGATCAGTGATAAGCGGCCATTAATAATCATGAACAAATGATTGCTGTGCCCTTTATGAATTTTAATACGAACTTCAGTGATTCGCATCGCCAATAGTGATATCACTCTTTATATGGATGATGTCATTGGGAAGAAGTGGTCTTTGAGCGGCAGCGGCAATCGTGATACAGAGGTTAAGTTTATGCTAGGGTCACTGCATTAACGTATGATATGAAAACAAGTGTGAATCATGTCCCTTCATTATGGTTGCAAGAAGTACCTAAAGGTAGGGTACGGTTCTTTAAAGCTGCAAGTTACAATTTTATCAATGACAAAATCAGGCCGATAATAAAATCGCTGGGCAAATGTATGGTCTATCATCGGTGTTGGCAGTTTTTACCAATATAATATCAATCAAACCTAAAACTTTTATGAAACAGCCCAGATGTAGCAGAACAGCTATACATCTCATTGTGATGTGTTTTGGTGTCAAATAACAATGAACTATATAGGACGCAGATAAGAGAGCTATAAATAATTTGGACACCAGCAGATAAATATTTATTTATCTGGGTAATGCATTGTTGGTTGAGAATACTGCAGCTTGACGGGAAGACTTTTTAGATCATGTAGAGTTGATAATCTAGTCAGGAAAATGCGCAAAATATTCGATTGCTGCATGCCTATATTTAAATTACCAATAACAAGCAGCACATACTGTGCCATCAGTGCAGGATTATCTCAATTACGCCGTTTGGGCTTTCCGCAACCTGCACTGACAATTGTACAATCAGCACTATGGAAATTATATATACAATTTGTGTAAATGCACAAGTTCGCTACATTGTGGCTCCATTCATATCGGTGTTATCAGTATGCTTTAATTCTCTTTCCTAATGTTTCTAACGTGTTACGCTCGAAAATGCAGTATTGTGGCTTTAATTTGTATTGAAACCAACCGACCCGAGAGAATCCAAGTGAAGGAATTGTTCCTGCTTTTCCCCTCGCCACGAGAGCGCAGCGCAACTTTTATTCCTTTTATCCCATCATTTATTCGAGTCAGAACGTGCCGGGTGAAGTCAGACTAGCCTACATACATTTGATTACACAATTATCTGTGCAATTACATAGTGGAATATTTCAGGTAAAACAAACCTGTTTGGGTTCAAAGCTTAAGGTAAACATTCGGAGATTTCAGCTCCTGAGGTCATCGTTGACAAAGGATGCCGAGGGTAGGGCAAGTTCCTGCTGAATTGTTTAGTAGCTTGCAAATTACGGGGTAAACAGGGGGTGATTAACTAAATCGTCAGCGTTCCACCTTGAGCCTTATAGTTACTAGCATGACCTGATTTGTATGCGGGAAATAATAGTCGAGTGACGTGCTGTGCACGTTAAAAAATCGCGTGTATCGGAAGGGGAACATATATATCACAAATCTATAAGAAGAACTCGGTACAAATATCGTCGACTTTAGTAGAACTTTGGTGCTTTGGGCTTTGGTGGATACATAAGCAAAGAGCCTAAAGAATCCAGGAGAGAAACGATGAGAGTCCATTGATGTTGTAGATCAATAGTACTTATATTACATATAGGGATAATAAGTCTTAAAGGGTTCTTAAGAGGACTGTGAACCAACGGCAAAAATCAGTTTTTTCATACAAAAGGCGATAACGATTTTCACCCCCCAAATGTTAACCGATTTTGACAATTTTTCGACAGGTTGTCAGTCAGAACAAAATCTAGGTCTATACGTTTTTAGAATATTGATTTAACATCAACAAAGCCAAATAATCGCCGAAATTAGTTTTGTATGAGTATACCAAAACAACAATAAAACTGAATTTATTAATTATAGTGAAAAAACCAAAACGTATAGACTTAGATTTTGTACTGACTGTCAACCTATCAAAAATAAGTCAATATCGGTTAACATTTAAGGGGTGGAAATCGTTATCGCCTTTTGTATGATAAGCCGTAGGTTCACACTCTTCTTAAGTAAAATTTACTTCAAGTTTTCCTTGTGATTTACTTTCTCATTATTCTAAATTTGAGCCAAATATCATACATAATTCTACTTACAAAGCTGTCTCCTGTAAAACCGTATTTCGCGTGTCTGTCACTAATCCTTAATATTCAAATGCTTTTTTTTCATAACTCGCAATTACGACGGTTTATGTTTGGAAACTACGTAACTTTGCAAGCCGTTGGATGTATATAGCCGAAGTTTATCTGGATTATCATAACCTCGGTATCAAGTGTTTGGTAACGCCGATGGATACCAGATGTTACCGTTTGTAAACTCAAAGGCGGATTTATAATATTTACAATTTGAAAATTCAGTTGAAATGTTCTAAAATTCGAGGTTACCTAAACTATGTTGAAACTATAAGGAGATTGGAACCTAGTTAACGGATTATTATTATAGCTGCTCAATGATGTACTCGGGTCCACATTTTTAAGTAATAGAAATGTATCATTCATTATTTCAGGTCATACCAGACTGATAACGGCAATATACTTAAATACAAAAGAACAGTGAATATAAATAAAAATAGCAATCGTTTATATTGCAATTTACTTTTGCCTGGTATTTGGTACGCCTGAAACTTATTTACTAATTGCAATTTACTCAGGAACTGTGCATTTATGTAAATATAAGCCCTGCAACTATCGTTAGCGTAAAATATGGACAAAGAAACAAACACTTTCGCATTTATAAAAAAGACCATCCGTCTACCGATAATATGCACTTCTCATATTTCCTGTATTGTATCAGTGAAGAATCCTAAAAATCCTTCCAGCGGCCTTAACATGCAAGACACAAAGATAAGTTAAACCAGTTTATCTCTATGACTACCTCTTTCGTCGGCACTAGTGTGAGAGAGACGCACTTAGAAATAAGACGGTATAACTTATTCTTGTGTTTTGCATGTTAGGGCCGCAGGATAACGGGATAAAGAGTATCCTATGTCCATCTCCAGGCAGGCTATATATGCGAATACTTATGGATATCAGTTAATCTATTTGTCCGTGAAAACAAAACAAACAAACAAGTCTACCAACCCATTTTCGCAAGGACTTTAAAATTTCCTGGATTCTAACTCATATTATCAATGAGCCTTGTCATATTTTATGGGTAAGCCTGTTTATGCATACGCCAAGAGTTAATGACAGTCTGGTATTCATTAACCGGCGGGCCAACAAATAATTTAACGCCACGGGTGCGATAAGTGGAACGAATGGGACAATGTGAAGTAAGATGATAACAAAGAGCCAACCCGCAAAGTACCCCGTACACGGAAAATGTTTTAGACAAAATCATTTAGATGAGGTTTTTTAAATTTACCGTGGGAATCGCTACGAGAGAGAATGGACTGAGAAAGTGCTTCAAACAGATTGTTCTTGAAGATCGTAATGCATTAAGCGTGTTGCTAAAATTGAAAATCATTATTCGTCTAACTGTGACTGAATAAATGGTTAATTAGGTACACAATTTAGCCCCGATTTAGAGCAAGCATTTATTGATAGTTAAACTCAAAATAAAATAAGCTAATATCAATAAATATGGAAATCCCCGCGGGAGAAGCTTCCAGCGAAAGTTAATAATAAGTTTCATCAATGATAATAGCCAACTAATACAGAAAAAGAAAGTAAATGACCTGGGTGAGGCAATTATAAATTTAATCCTTAAAACTTATTCAGAAGTGATGATTGTTAGCATTTTTTCATACAATTGCGTACTCGGTTGCAGGAGTGCCACCAATAAGCTAGAGCTCTACTAGACGAAGGTGTTTTTAAAAATTCGAAATTAGTTTATAGTAATTACTTATAATAAATACGTAATAACATAGCATTTATCTACACCCATATCATAAAACCTCCATTGGTTAATCAAAAACCGTAGGGAATGACCATTTTGACAACCAATTAGGAAAAACCAGTGCTGCGATAAAGAAATAACATGACTTCTTTATCGTTTTCAGTAAAGAAATGAGATTAAATTTGGATCAGCTGTCAAAACTCAAGTGGGTCTCTATTCTAGTATCCAATTATCCATAGATAATAAAACAGTTATTGATACGAAACGTCAATTCAGTATGTTTTTTTAATATAAACTGCACAATATTTGATCTCGAGTGACGTGAGAATAGAGACTTCATCCGTTTGTCTATGATTAAAAAAAAAAAAACGAATCGCCGCCATTATTATTGCCGCTATTATATATATTGACGTTTTGCTGAACGAAAGTAGAATTTTGTTGAATTGAATAGAAAAAGTTGTTTGTAATTTACATTTTAGTTGAAAATATGAATAGTAAGTAGTCTTCTCGGAGTGTGTGTGATGTGAAAATGCGCCGGATATCGGAAATATGCAGCCACGATTGCAACAAATAACTTGTTGCCAGAAAATATTGTTTCTGAACCCATCATGGAGGATTTATACTATGCGTGTAGATAAAGTTATGTAAGCAACTCTGCATAATTTGGCCTTAAAACACACGTGCGATCTTATTATGAAACTCGCCTATCGGCTCGTTTCATGAAAACCGCACTAGTGTTTTAAGGCCTATCATTATGCAACCGTTGCATAAACTACTATTGTAGTATTGTCTCTATCATGTTTCTGAAAGTGCAATAATTTATGGCCCTAAACAACCTAAGCATATAATCGACATTTCATATGGCTGGCGAGTCTTCGTCTGCGAATGAAACGCTTTGCGTGGTAGATAATCACTACTTACTGTAACATAAACAAAATATATCTGTTTAATGACGTTATCTTAAAGATATGCCAAAAAAGGCATTAAAATCAAAACTGGAAATACTGCCTGCATCTAGGGGATCTTTACTGACTTATTTAAATGACATCAATTCCATTGTCGCATAGTTAATTTATTTTTCATCACACTTGCATGGAAAGGGTATTATTATACGCAGGCGTACAGAGCAGCTATAGCCGATTTATCTCCCGAGGGAGTTATTGATTTGTATAACTCCCGAGGTAGTTATGAGTTTTGTTTTGAAATAAAGTCATCCACTCGTACGTTATTTTCGACTAAGGAGGTTTAAAATCAGCCAAGTTTTATTTCCTATCTTCTAAACTTGTAGTCAATGTAGATTCAATGTAGGGTCAATGTAGAGCCAATTTACAGCATATGTAGAGTCAATGTAGACTCAATAAAGGGTCAATGTAGAGTCAATGCAGGGTCAATGTAGAGCCAATAAAGAATCAAGGTAGAGTCAATGTAGTCTAGAGGCAATGAAAAGCCTTTGTAGAGCCAATTTAGAGTCAATGTAGAGTCAATGTAGGGTCAATGTAGAGTCAATGTAGATTCCAATATAGGGTCAATGTAGAGTCAATGCAGAGTCAAGTAGAGTTCCTAGCATTAAGAACTTTTGTAATGATGTTTTTATGAAGAAATAATTATTATTATTATTATTACTATAATGCAGAGCCAATGTAAAGTTAATGTAGGGTCAAAATAGAGTCAATCTATGAAGAATGTCGTTAAGAAATGCTAAGCAACATTATAATTATAACTTAGCTAAAGAACCCTAAATAACACAATAACACAATTAAGAAAAGATGTTAAGTATAATATTCCAAAGAATATGAAGAAATAACACTAGAAATAAAACACAAAAATTTACGACATTAAAGAACACAAGACGCACCAACAGATAATGTAGAAGCTTACTTCTAAAGTACGAAGGATAAGTGGGTACTGTGGTGGTGTAACTCGACGGTAGGCAGAGAAGACGGGGATATACTGCTGATCTTGATCTTTAGAATTAAAACACTTTCATGACGATTTGTATCGAACTATATTTCTTATCGGAAGGACATAGGAGGAGCCTCTTCGACGGCGCAAGATGGAATGAGCATCTGGACATGTGTATCCGATGTTCTAATAATAATTAAATTTAAAAATACGAAAAACAAATACATCCGCAATACGCCTGTCCAGTTACAATAAAATACTAGAGCAAAAAGAGGTTGCTCTACAGTACACACACTTCTCCTTTACAGGAATGGATAAAAAATCTGAATAAATTAAATTAAAATTAGAATAAAGGTTTCATTTCTAAATTATTAATAATGTGTCACGTAAGTTACATTAGTTAATCTTTCCATAACAAAATTGGCGTGGCATGGAACTCTCGGTGTGCGAGATCGATCCGCACACGGCTGGTTTTTTTGTGTTTATAATGAATTCGAATGAATGGTCCCAAAACATGGAAGTTAAATTACAAAAATATATTTATTTCTTAACCAAATAGGGATATTTTGTCCAACGGGTTTTTATCTAAAAGATATTAATTAAAATAGGTATAGCCTGAACATACTTGCGTGTGTTTGCAGTTTTATCCCGTTAATAGCTACTGGCATAAGAAAAAATACTGAACTTGCTCTTTCTGGCTTCTTGCCACAATAAAACATAAAAATGTAGTAAAATTAATTATGTAAAACATGTGTCGATTCAGTCATCACAAATTTCTATTAATATTCAAAAACACAAATGGATTTCCTCGAAAAACGTATGAAGTTTGCGCAGTAATACTAATAGTATATTATAAACTCCAGATCAGCCCATGGTCAGGACAGCGCAGTCTTTTATGTTTATTAAGGATAATAATGTCAGGACGTTAATCAAAGTACTTTATTTTCATGTTTATCAATATCCAGGCCCTGCATTACAATTCGCAAGCTACGCCCCAATTACGGAGAGGGGGCGCGTTGGATAGTGATGGATTATATTAACTCCACACGTAGGCATTATGTGCTTGGCGTAAGCATAAGCTCCTTGTTCCTAAATTTCACCTTAAGATAGTAAATAAATCTTCTTTGGGGAACTGCATAAGATTCTACAATAAAGTTCCCCTGAAAGTATGGGAAAATTGTCTGTTAATCCATTTAAACGGTACATTAAAGATTCGCTTCTTAAGAAAGGATATTATAAAGTTGAAGATTATATATATTATACGATGAAGAAGCTTGGCCAGCTCTGAGGCCAAGAAACGCAACCGTCTAACCTCGTAGTGTCCGGGAGTCTGTGTATCGTTTCCTGGCGCTGTCTCCGTTGCCTATTGTGTCTCCGTAATGAACTGTTATTGACTTTTTATTTTTTTGGCTTAATAGCCAATATTATTTGTATTATTAGGACATGAAATGTTATATTTCAAATAGTTTTTGATATTTAGAGATCTTTCATCTCCATCTTTATATTTGACCGTGGAGACTGTCTACATCTCCATGTAACCTAGATTAATCAATTTAGATATTTTCTTTGTTTTAATTATTATTCTTATTATTATGACCCTTAGATACTTTATACATCTCTAAGACACTTAAATTTACTTTTCCAGATGCGGAGACTATAGATCTTCCTTATTAGTTGTTTACTATAATTAATGTGTGCCCATTAGGTTTATTACTCTTTATGTGTTAGTTTTAGTTAAAATGTAATGTTAAAGTTGAAAAAAGACTTACTGCTGAGTTTAATGCGGCGTTTCTTCTCAGCGTAGGTATGTCAGCTTTCGAAGCGCTGGTAGATTCAGACGTGTGAAAGAGCCCGTGTGGCCCACTTGCTAAATAAATATTTTCATTTTCATTTTCATAAGGGCCAAATCAATTAAATATATCTGTGAGGAAGGAAGTCTAAAAGTGGGGTACCATAACATTTAAATGATAATTATCATTTTGCAAAGTTAAAATCACCATGAAAAAAGCCGTCGTTTGGCGACGCCAAAGTAAAATGTTATAATTAAAGGTGACTGAAATAAAAAGTATCGGAGCGAAGTTGATCTAATCGTGTCCGTACTAAGACATTGTTAATTATATAGTCAAAATACATATACCTATATGACGCTTTTTTCTATGTAGCCCTTAACAAACTTATATCTGGAAATGATAACGATCTTAATAAGTGATAAGGGATATAATAAAATAGTACATATTCCCAGCAGCAGGACATATACAGTAGGATGATAATGTTAAAACAATGCTTTCGAATGTAAGACTATTTTTGCCGTTTAGTAATTTACTATTATCATTGTAATTTATAGGTCCTTTCCCTATCACAAGGTCATCGGACACTTTATTAAGTGAAAGCCAATGATAAGATCCGGTAACAATGTGAGAGGAATGGACGCCATCATGGAAGACTTCCTCATTCGTCATTAGTCTAAGTGGTAAAGGAAAATATCGTTACAATGTAACGATCTGTGGCGTTGTTTTGTCGCTTTCTATCAAATGCAAACTTCTGGAAGTAAAATAAAGACAAAACGAAGTTTAGTAACCGATCATTTTCTGTAACACGGCCAATGTAAAAAATGGACTCAAAGAGAAGTTAGCGATAGAGGAACTAGGGAAATTCAGAACAATAACTCTATTTTCCGAATTGAATATTTGGGGTTATTTTTTTCTTTAGTTTTGTTTTTTTGCATTCATTCATTTGATGAGGTAAAAAACACTGCCTTTATGATTTACTAATTAAATATTTTGGAACACTTTCTCCTATTACAATCAGTCCTATTCAAGATTCTGAGCAGATACGAGTATAATCATCTCTAAGCAGAGAAATGATTATATCTCAGTGCAGAGATATTCATGTCTAAGCTTCATTTACATACATTTTTGTGAAATGTATTCAGTGTAAATCTTGTTAAGCTTTGGGCCTCGGTAAATAAGAGCTAATCATACGCATTGAGTTCGTCCTCGTTTATGCTACAATACTGGGAACATTGGGGCTAATTCGAAAGTGTGTTCGCTAAATTTAAAAGTCGCTAAATTCGAAATAAGAAACGTCAAACTCGATTTTGACAGCTTGGTGCCATACTAAATCTAATTTAACGTTTCCTATTTTAAGTTTAGGGAATTTTAAATTTGGGCGGAACCGCTTCGAATTGGACCCAATGGATACTTTAAATTATTATATTAATTTATATCAGTAGATATTTAGATTAGGATTTAGATAAACAATACATCGTGAATTTGAAGACGTAATACAAAACCAGTATTTTAGATACTAAAATTTGAATACACTTTTTATTGAAGACACACTGACACACTTGACATCTCAAGTTATAAACTTTGACAGATGACATTGGATTAACTCATGTTAAACTTAGCAAGTATGACTATCAACTATTGGTTATATTGAAATTGTTTGCGCAAAGGTCGACTGGTGCTTCAATGCATTGTGTCCGTCTTTTAGAATAGAATAGAATAGAAAAACGTTTATTTTGCAAACACAATATAAAAAGAAAGAACTTACAACTAGACAGCACTTTAATAACCTACCTTTTGTACCTACTTTGAGTTAATATTATAGATATTAACAGACAAAGAAGTTCTTGTGGCAAAAACCTCAATCAACTGGGGACTTCCTTCCGATATTAAATTTATCGATAACTGTTTCAAATAATAATTTCAAAGTGACATTTCATAGTAGATAGATATTTAGTTCACTGGATAAAATGGAAATTAAGTAAAATACGGTCGATCAGTATTGATCTTATATAATGATAGGGATTGCGGGGAGAATGCCAGTGCAGAATTTCTTTGTTCAGTAGCTACTTTAATTTTCGGGCTCAGGTTGCTCTTAAAGTAACTTGGTTATACTTTTAGACATATTTTTTCTTCTTTTGGCAACACTAAGTTGCCAAATCATACAATTTTGAAACACAAATTCACAGTAAAAGTTGATGCTCGAAAGCCGCGGATTTTTGATTGAATTAAACTTCGTTTTTATGTGAAATTTGCCAAAGTAAGTGTTCATCAACCTTTCGGATATCGTTTATATACTTACTAGGCTTATTGGAAATAGAAAAACATAAGTTATATTTTCTTTATTTATAATGGTTTTAACATAGAAAACGAGAAATGTATTGAGGGGTGAGTTGGGGCGACAACGGGGACAGTCGGGTCATGAATGGGGAGAGTTGGTGTTACGAACGGGGTGTACCGGGATGATAGAGGGGGGAGTTGGTATTCGTAGTTCAGGGTTATCAATTTACATGAGTTGTCATAAGTGTCTTACATTATGACAAAATGGTAAATATTATTTTTTTTTAAAATTAATAATCAGAGGAGTTGAAGTAATTGCAAATTAAATAAACATGTTATATCAAAATAAAGGTCACAACTTACTGAAAACATTAAATCGGTTTATGTAGGAGCATAAATTTTGCAACATAAATAAAATTCTCTTGACAAGTCAAATTTCCCATCTCATCCCATTGCTATCCCTTCTAACCCCAACTACGGGGTGAACTGGGATTGTTTACTATTTTTGTGTTTTTCGTTGAAACCATGAAATGAAACCACAAATTATCATTGTCAAACTAAAATTCATACCTCCGGACCATTTTTTTTGTATATAAATCAATGTGCCACATATAAAAATAAACTTTTATTCATGTTTGAACTTCGATTTCGTCCTTATTCACCCCATTTTACGGTAATATTTAATTTAAGTAATTCATAGGCATAATTCATACTTTTTAGGGATTTTCAAATTCAAATATTTTTATTCAATTAAATATAATATTATACCCATCAACTAATCTTCCTGACTTAAGACTGTCATGTTATGTCAACGTCTTATTTATCTGTATATAGGTAGGATAAAAACCGTTATCTTTCTTAATCGACCTATATGGACTTTATACTTTATAATAGGTATGCAAGTTGCATATTCATATTACACGTTATCTCATAGTCATAACTGTCATAAGAAGGTACAATTTATCGATAAATTAATATCGTTCGGAAGTCCCTAGAATAATTTTATTCGTGCCACAAAAACTTCTATGTCTGAATATTAATTTAAAGTAGGTACCAGCTAGCCAGGTAGCTAGCTCCACACAAACGTAGTCTCCTATTTCCTCCCTGAATTTGGGATCTATAAGAATGACTTTTCCGGTACCCGGTGACGATGGCAGGCACCCTGATGGTATGTCGTTGATACCCTGGAGGATGGGTCGTGCGCTGGTGTGGGACGCTACATGCTCCGACACGCTGGCCGCGACCTATCTTCCAGCTACCACTCACCGGGCGGGTGCGGCGGCCGAGTCTAGGGAGCGGTATAAAGCAAACAAATACACTAGTTGTCTCGGCACCCAGTACGATTTTGTCACTTTCGGGGTCGAGACACTAGGTCCGTGGGGCCCGGGCGCGCATGAGCTCTTCAGGGAGCTCAGCAAGCGTCTCAGGGAGGCCTCGGGTGACCCTCGCGCAGGCTGCTACCTCGCACAAAGGCTAAGCATAGCCATTCAGCGTGGAAATGCAGCTTGCGTGATGGGCACCCTGCCGCGGGGACCAGATTTTTTAAATTTATTTTAAGTAATTTTAGCCTAGTTTTAGCTTTTATCTATTTTTTGTAGTGTTAGCTGGTACTGTTCTTTTTTAATAATTATTCATAAATAAATAATCAAATTTCCGGTACACGTATTTTGTGCATAATAATTTTGCATTAAATAGGGTTAGTCATTGTTTGCATAGATAAACATAAAGTATGACTAATAAACTAATATAGATAAGTCTTCAATGAGTTGTTTAGTCTATAATAATGATAACCTATGGCGCTACAGAACCTCTGCAGCGACCATTTACTTCATTTATGGGTAGTTAGTGCAACCCGATTGAAGCCCGTTGATGTATTTTTATGTATGTTTCCTTGCAAAGTTAACTTCATAGTTCGCGCTTTTATTTGTCAAATGTCGTACGTCCACCGTATTCAATACTTTTGTGTATTTTTTCGCTAAAAACTTAACCTGATACAACCGGGCCCTGAGGCCACCATTTCCAAAATTTTAGTTTAAACTGTGTATAAACGTCCATGTTTAACTTTATGACATAATATACGCTCAATTAGTTCATAAGCACATAAGATAAGCACAGATTTTAAAGGTAGAAAATTATACTAGAGGGTTTTTCCAAGTATATTTTCCTTAAGTTAAAGTAATCGTTAAAAGTAACTAGTACTTACTACATTAAGTTTTGTTATAAAAAAATATACTAGTTCCTTATTTGCCTCCTTTTTCAGCCTAATATGTAAAGGATTAAGTATGGACGTGTTTTGGGGCACGCTTATATAAAAGGAATAGAACTAGCAATCCTATGATTAAGTGTAAGTACTAAGAGCCAGTTCTATGATGGCTTTAAACTCTTTGAATGCTGTTACGTAGTTCTAATGAATCTATGAGTGAGAAATAAACAAAATTACAGCATAATCGACGTGACACGGTAAGGACGAATATTTATTTAGTAATTTCAACCGACACCATCGTCTCCCGAATTAACTACAGGCATATAAAGGTCGTAAATTGTTTGTATGTAGTTAATTGCTTACTATTAATTCTCACAATAATACACAAGCAGCTGTACCGTGGATGTCTGGTGCTCTTCAGTGTATAACGGCCATTAGCTATTCATAAATTTTATGAGTGGAGTAATGTTGGTTGAAACTCTAAATATTTAGTCCAAAATGCTTTATGCATTTCACGTGAACGTTGACCTTTAAAGGTTACATATGGTTACAAATTACGTGAATAAGTTTATACAAACAAAACCTTTATGAAGGCATAAGCAGAAATACGAATGATTTAATAATCAGTTAAAATCTCGTAAAATGAGTCGTCATTGCCGATCGTAAAATGTGAGGTGGGTACAGGTGAGTTATTCATGTGACAAGCAAAATATTTCTTCGAATTAACTCGCCTGTAGGTAATACGTGACCGTTTCGAGGTCGGGTTTTAGGTCTCATCATCACGGGTTTTCCAAAAAACCGGACAAGTGCGAGTTAAACTCGCGTGGAGAGGGTTCCGTTCCGTACATGATTATCTGAAATTTACTACGTTACTTTTAATACCATAGTCTTCTCATAGGTTTTCCTGTTATCTATAGGTAAAGAACTATCTTCTGTATTTTTTTCAAAATTTTAGCTCCAGTAGTTTAAGAAATAAGGGGGCGGGGGGATGGTCAATTTTCGCCTATTTTCCTAAATAACTTTTAAACTATTTTACTTTAAATTCAAATGTAAATATATTTAAGATCCTCACAATAAGCCCTTTAATTTGATATGTCACACGATATAGGTTGCATAACTTTTTTTTTTAATCCACCCCCCAAATGTGGCCCCCATGTTTAAAATTCATATATTTACGTCACGCGTCCGTGTTGCAGTCACCGACTTACATATGTATACCAAATTTCAACTCAATCGGTCCAGTAGTTTCGGAGCAATTTGGCTGTGACAGACGGACAGACAGACAGACAGACACACGAGTGATCCTATAAGGGTTTCGTTTTTTCCTTTTGAGGTACGGAACCCTAAAAAGCTTTTATTTCAGTTATGACGTCCTTATCATGTTAAAATACGTCGCTTTGTGACTTTTCTGTCTGGTATTGTTCAACACTCGCCAACATTAAATAGTCAAGTAAATCTCGATAAAGGTTAAAATCTCAAATATTTATTTGATTTCTTCAAAATAACTTCCAGGACAGCTAATTTGGGTAAAGGTACGTTGGGAATTGTGTTCGCTAAAAATTTAAACGCTGTAAACTTCAAATAAGAAACGTCAAACTTCATACTGACAGCTCCGTGCTATATGAAATCGAGTTTTCTTATTGTAAGTTAAGGGAATTTCAAAGAACAATGCCGGAAGCAGGCTGCAAATACTTGTTTTTACTAATTACCACGGCAATAGTAAAACTTTTTATATAAAACATTAAATTAAATATTTAATGATGACATATTTAGGAACTTTTTCAATATAAATTTTACATTTCAAGTATTTGATTATATCCGGAAATAATGACAAGAAGCAACAAAATGATAAACGTGTTACCTGGTATCGCTGAAGGCTTAGCATTAGCACACTAGCTTTTATTGCGGACATTACAATATAGCATCCTATTACTTTTTAACAAATTAGTTAAGTGAGAGTGTTTAAGTGGGAGGCGGTGCGTAGCCATTCTGTATGAAGTATTTAGATGTTATGTGCCTACGGTTTCTTGGGTTGTATTTCAGATTAGGAATTCTAATTCGGGATATTGTGAGCCATGAGTACGAGTAAGTATCTGATGAAGACAGACACCTGAGTCCACGCCACGAAATAACGGATATCGAATACACCAACTTGTCAGTGAAGTGACTTAAGTTCCCTTTTAAGCCACTTCACAACAACAACGGAATAAAATACACACACACACACACACAAAACACAAGTAATTTATTTCATTAATACCTAAGCTATTAATTATTTATTGTTTCTAGTTTTATGACTAGTTTTACGGCCGTTTTGTAATATAAATTTGAATAGTCTGTCAATTGTTACCAAGGTAACGAATTGCTTTGTGATAAATTGACTTACATGTCTTATAATTGTATACGTAGTATCATCTTAATCAATACATATAAAACAGTGCCGTGACTCACTTATAGACACCGCACAGCCTAAACGGGTGGTCCTAGAGGTTTGAAAAGAGAAGACATTCCTCGAGTACCCTAGAAGTGCACTAAGGAGGGTTTTTTATTCCATCCCTAAAGGGGTTAAAAGGGGTGATAAAGTTTGTATAGAAAATACCGCGGGCGAAGCTGTGGCGGGTCCTATAGTAATAAATAAAAATTGATAACACGCAAATAAAAGTAGCGGGCGCGAAAAGTACGTCATAGATTTGAATTAGTAGTTTATGCAACGGTTGCATAATGATAGGCCTTAAAACACCAGTGCGGTTTTCATGAAACGAGCCGATAGGCGAGTTTCATAATAAGATCGCACGTGTGTTTTAAGGCCAAATTATGCAGAGTTGCATACATAACTTTATCTACACACATATTATAAATCCTCCATGATGGGTTCAGAAACAATATTTTCTGGCAACAAGTTATTTGTTGCAATCGTGGCTGCATATTTCCGATATCCGGCGCATTTTCACATCACACACACTCCGAGAAGACTACTTACTATTCATATTTTCAACTAAAATGTAAATTACAAACAACTTTTTCTATTCAATTCAAAAACAATTCTACTTTCGTTCAGCAAAACACCAACATGGCGATCCTCCGTCAAGACCATTTTTTTTTTTAAATCATAGACAAACGGATGATGTCTCTATTCTCACGTCACTCGAGATCAAATATTGTGCAGTTTATATTAAAAAAACATACTGAATTGACGTTTCGTATCAATAACTGTTTTAATATCTATGGATACTAGAATAGAGACCCACTTGAGTTTTGACAGCTGTTCCAAATTTAATCTCATTTCTTTACTAAAAACGATAAAGAAGTCATGTTATTTCTTTATCGCAGCACTGGTTTTTCCTAATTGGTTGTCAAAATGGTGGTTATTTCCTACGGTTTTTGATTAACCAATGGAGGTTTTATGATATGGGTGTAGATAAAATAATATTCGGTATAGCGTGAGTAACCTTAACGTATAAGGATTTTGCTAGTCGTATAGTATGTATACAGAGACCAGGGTATTTGCTAGTAAGACCAAGTCGAACGACGTGAATAGATAATGAGGTAAACAATGACGAGTTTGGGTGGTACCGAAATGTCGCTTGCTAATTTTGTTTAAAAAACGTACCGTTGAAAAATCAAGCTTCGTGTGCATCAAATAAAGTATAAAATAAACAAATGCGAAATAAACTCGCGTGGAGAGGCTTCCGTACAAGATTATCTTAAAATTTCCTATGTTGCTTTAAATACCATAATAGACTTATAGATTTTCCTGTAATCTATAGGTAAAGAACTATTACCTATATTTTTTTTCAAAATTAAAGGCCAAGTAGTTTCTGAGATAAGGGGTTTCTTATATAATTTCAAAACTACCTATATATTTTAATTTTTTTTCAAAAATTTGAATTTGCACAACGAGCCCTTTCATTTGCTATATCTCACGTTATAGTTGGCAAAACTTTTCTGTTACTTTAATTTTCTAATTTACCTCCCAAAAGTGGCCCTCATGTTTAAAAATTATTTATTTACCGTGTTGCGGTCACTGACTTTACATTATGTGTACCAAATTTCAACTCAATCAATCCAATACTTTCGGAGCAAATTGGCTGTGACAAACGGACAGACAGACAGACAGACACACGAGTGATCCTATAAGGGTTTAGTTTTTCCTTTTCCGGTACGGAACCCTAAAAATTAAGCAAAAGCTTCAACCATTTGTGATCGGGCCTAGTTTTGGTCTCATACATGGTCAATGTCACGTTATCCACCCTTAGTCAAAATCGAGGGTTACTACGATCGCGACGCGTAATGCGATTCAAAATTAGCTACCTACGTCAGAATGAGCAGTCGCTGTTTCGAACGTTCATATATTTTTGTATTATGACCGTTAATTTAGCTTCATCTATAATAAAAAGCCAGTCAAGTGCGAGTGTGACTCGAGCCGAGGGTCCCGTACTTACCTATGAAAAATAGACATTGCAGTTTCGGAACCCTAAAAATAAAAATAAATGGCTTTTAACAACCGGGTAACCATTTACAATCTACCTATGACATAAGACAAAAAATTACAACCGTGCAACCGTCGAGTGTGACCTTGCAAAGGTTATTCCGTTAAACGAATTATTTTCTGTGATGTATCTACTTATTTACAGTTTTCGAACGTTTTCCTTTACTTGTGCTGTAAGACACTGCTTCTTCCCAAATTTCATGATTCTAGGTCAACGGGAAGTACCCTATAGGTTTTGATTTCCTTTGGATTCCCTTGAAAGTATCAAAATATGTGGCATAAACGGCCGCATCTTTTGATTGCGTTGATTTGAATGTTGAATTTTTCACGGCTCCAGGACATTGCAGACCTATTTGGTATTAATTTCAACTTGATACCTCCACGCGTTTTTGAGAAAAAGGTCTGGACACACAGACATACAGATAGACAGATAGACGGACAAACAAGTGATCCCATAAGGGTTCCTTTTTCCTTTTGAGGTACGGAACCCTAAACATTTTTTTTAATGATTTCATACAGGTTTATAACAAAACCCAAGGATTCGCGCACTATTTTTTGTCTGTATGGTGAGGAACCAATTACAATTTTATTAGTTTGACAGAGTAATATTTCTTTGGTAAGTAATTTTATGCATTTGAATTGAACTATATTTTACGTAAATACAGTTCCATAGAGAACAGACTACTTCTGTGACTGTTCATGAAATCCTTTAAGTACCTATACCTATGTGAAGTCATCGACTCCTATTTCTATAACGGCTCCACGGCCGAATCAATTGGAGTAATTATTACACAGGTACATAATACATTACATAATGTTAAGAATGAAACCTCAATTTGCTCGGAATAATTATTTATTCAACTGAAGAACACTTGTTAGTCCAACAAAAATCAAGAAAAAAAATGATAGACAATGTTCGGATAGGCTGCAAGTGGCGGGGTGGTAAGGCGGGAAACAATAAGTTCTCAAAACAGCCACCACGGCGCCACTGCAGCAATCAACCGTTATCTATAAGACCGGAAGTACAATTCTAGCTAGTTATTTATATAACATTAAACTAATCAAATATTAACAATTTAATTATAACAATATACCTATATTACGAATTAGAAGTCTAACAATAATCACATAGATACATGCATACTCGCGTAAACATAACCCTCCTTTTTGCTTCGCTGCAGTCAGGTAAAAAGTCTCTCCAATGAACTTAATTTCTACTCAAGGATCGTGACCTACGTAAAGCAGTTAAAATAAAGAAATTTAGGAATTTTAACAGGGAAAATGGATCCAGTCATCAGCAAGTGCAAGCGTCGGATATTGTCAATGTTGTGTATCGGGTATTTGTTATTTTGGATCAAGAAAAACAAGAGGGTAGTTCGAAAAACCTGCACAACTTGAAGATGTTGACACCCGCCACTTTAGTTTGCTCGTAACCACAGCCGTTGCAATACGGTCGTAGAGGTAAATAATAAATTCATAGAATTACAAACCATGGAAGCAGGGGCGTATTTTGAAATTTAGCGCCCCGGGCCAATAAGTTTCGCCGCCCCAGAAGTCGAAGAAAAAACCGATCAAGTACGAGTCTGACTCGTGCGCCGAGGCTAAACGCCGCCCCTGGCGGATTGGCCCCGGGCCATGGCCCGGTTGGCCCTAGGGTAAATACACCCCTGCATGGAAGGATAGTTTACATACAACCGCTCTGACAAAAGTGAAGCAATAAACTGAGATGCGTTCGGAGAGCTTTGACATTTGACACTACGGAGCGTCCCGGCGTTTGGGGCCATAAATGGCTCCAATTTTGTTGCTTCAAATGGTGCGTGCGGACTTGGTCTCTATTGCGTTATTATTCTAAGAATAAATTGTTATTTGGTGAAAATATGTGTTTAGTTCACTCAATAAGGATTTTCAATCTATAGACACTGACGTGAATTGGCCTGTGCTAAAATTATACTTCTCTATGATTCTTAACTTTGTAGGTACAATAAACCGAATAATTTAAATAGTTTATTTTGACTTCGCATGACAACCCTGAATCAATCTCAAAATCAAAATCTGAACAAAAATTATATTGAATGAGGGTCAAGATGAGATTTTTCAATTAATTTAAGAAATATACTATTATTCCATTCCCTGTCATTATTGAACACTATTCTTCATTATTACGAACACATATAAAAGTTTTGCTTGCGGACGCAATGCGTATTTTCTTACTGGATTTGGCTCAAAATTTAATTTTGTTATCTTAACTATGATTATCTTCTTATCTTAATTACTATCTCATTACATAATGAGCATGTTAATTAAAATTTTAATAAAAAAAAGATATTCATGGAAATAAACATGAATTTTTTTCATATTGCTTTAACAAAGTATATTTTTATTAATAAAATTATCTAGAGTAGAAATCCAGGGAAAAAATATGACGAACAACCATTATACGCTGTAATTCGGGTAATTCGGGGTATACCATATTGATTCAGTTTGGACTTATTTGTCTAGACAAGATACTTGTATATGGTATATAAATGGCTGGCGAGGTGCGCCGGGGCATTCGAATGCCACGGTCGCCGGCTCGCCATACTCGTTAGTCGTTACCCAGCCAGTGATCCACAGTGCGTCAGGTAGAACGCACGCGCGATACTGGTCGCAGTATTTATCAGTTGATAACCGGTATACCTGTTTTGTGTCCGTGGAGTGACGTGCCGACCTTCAGCTATTTGTATTTTTGTGGAGCCGTAAAACTTACAAGGTTGGTTTTATGGTTGATTTTTACAGACAGAGGAAGAATGTTGTGGAGTGTTGTGAGAATGCGAGTGAGATGCCATGTTATTCTCTAACGTGCATAGGTTATCAGCGATAATGGACACATTCAAATTTAGACCGAATGACTTTGTTCTTACAATCTAAATTATTAGTTTAGTTTATCTGCTGATCTGCTGGTCACGTTAGAGCATCACTCCACAGTTAATGAAGTGAGTTTTTAAGCGGGGCTATTAACTAATTGTCCTAACAATAGGTGAACAAGTAAAATTTAGCGATCTACCAAAAACGAGTTTGGGGATCAAAGTGCTGATGAATTTTTCGTTTTGTATTAAGAATATGGTCTCATACCAGTTAAGGGACTTTATTGTATTTTTTTTGTTTATTGGAAAATAAAAAAAAGCTGTAGAAAGTGGGGTAGGTATACCTATACAGTAATAGAACAAATTAAAATTCAGGCCAATCAAGCCAATCACAGTTTTCCACACCTGGATGATGTAATACACAGATAATTAAATAAGCTGCTCCAACAAAAAATAAAACATCGATCGTCTCTTTTCAGATGAAGGCATTAACAGTACTGTTTAGCATCATTCTGTGTCTTGCGGTCGTTGGCCCAAGCTGCGCGGAACCAAACGCCCAACCCGAACACGAACATCACGGCAAACAATTACGGCATCGGCCAAAGCGACAGTTTACAAGCGGCTACGGCTATCAAAACCCACCGTGGTCTCGACCATTCTACCACCCCGAACACCAACACCAACGAAACGACAGGAACCAAGAGGATCTTCTACCACACATATATAGGTTATTAGAAGAGATTTCCGATTTTGTCAGACGCCCACCTCCTCCTCCGCCGCCACCGCAACCGATTTACATTCCTTACCCAGTTCAGGTACCCCATTATTGTGTTTGTCGAGGATCAAACCGAAAACCAAATGTTACAAGCAGGTTCCCTGATATGGAAGACCCGAATCAGAACTGGGGCTACGATGACACCCAGGAAGTAGAGGAGGACTACTCCCAGAATGCAAGACCGATCAACTTCAACCCAATTCCTCCGAAGAGCTCCACGACGCGCCCACCGCCGAGCGTCGAGCACGGGTCTAACCAAGCTGGGGTAATTATCCCACTCAAATTAACATCAAACAAAAACCTACACACAAACCTACCTGTAGTTAACTCAAACATTTCAATCGATAGATATGAAAATTGCACCGAAAGTTTTGGCAATATTTGTGATTAGTATGGGCTGACAGAACACCGATCGCATTTGTTTCGAATTTCTGCATTAAAAATTCAGCCTTATTTTACCTACCACTGCGTTCAGATTCTCACTAATTGCAAATGAGCCAATTCGCTCACTTCACGAGCGACGCATTCCGGCGTGGTCACTCTATACATTCTCATTGTGAGCGTCAAGTTTGCGTAACCGTCGAAGATATTCAGGATCTGATGATTCCAAAAAATAGTACTCAATTAATACAGAGTAAAAAAAAATAGTACCTTTGTAATTTCGGAGATATGAGCCCTGTTTAACGGGTACGCTAACTTGACGTCAAGCTGGCGTACCAAGTTTGGATGTCGAGAACGGTGCTGTTCCCAAAAATGCTGTATATCCTAAAAAAAATAGTACCAAAATAGTACCGCTGGCTCGCGAAGTCTCAACTTCGTAGCTCTAATAGAAACTGAGATATATCACACCAAACACGGGTAAAATATTGTACACTGTCAAGCTGGCGTACCTGGCCGAGATCATACAGAAAGCCATTGAATAGGGATGTTTCCTGGGTAAAATAATAATTATTATAATTAGTCCGTCAGTTAGATTATCAAAAAATATTTAACACGTGATTTTTTGCTTTATCAAATCAATCAACATTTACAAATACAATGCGCATCAAAGTTCGGGAGTGGGGGCGAATGACGATGACGTCATTTAATGGTAAAAAGTATGCAAAGTCGTGACGTCACGCGGAACTTCAACGCACTATACCTTTGTAATTTTTTGTTTAATTGAAAGAAATAAATAAATTACTACACACACAATTGAACACAATTTACTACAACTAATTTGTGTTTTTCAGGAAACTAACCTGTGTACGTAACCACTTTCTCGGTCATAAACGTAACACTCAAGGAAAAGATTGCTGTACAGTCACCATACCAGTATTTCTTTATTGATAGATTCTCCCTAGGCCTATGTCCAGCAGTGGATGTCCTGCAGCTGAAATGATGATGATGATGAGATTCTTCATTCATAACTCTGAATTTATCTAACACTAGAGGACCCGCCAAAGCATCGCCCGCGGTATTTTCCATACAAGCTTTATCACCCCTTTTCACCCATTTAGGAAGGAATTTCAAAAAGTCCTTCCTTAGTGCACCTCTAGCGGTACTCGAGGATTATCTCTTCCAAACAAACCTCTAGGATCACCCGTTTCGGCTGTGCGTTGTCTATAATTGAGTCACGGTATTGTTTTATATGTATAGATGTGACCGATCTTTCAAAGTTAACTATTAAATTATTTGTTAAGCCTCTCAATGGGCTTGGCATAACTAATTTTTCAAGAAGTTGCCATTATAACCAAATGAATTTGATTCGATTTGTTCTTTTATTTCTTTATATTTAGTATGGTCTATCTATCTATACCAACCGCATGTCGAAGGCGTAAGACAATTATAAAATTTTGATTCATGATATTTTGCTATATATCCAATGGAAAAATAATTGCAGGGAAAGGACTTTTTAAATCATCTCGCAGTGTTAGATTTCTAAAACATTCATAATAATATTTTTTTTTAGCAATGACCTTCCTAATACTAAATATTATTAGGAAACGAGTTACGCTACATTTTTTTTAAGATGACGTAACATGGAAATTCTTTGTTCTCGATTATTTTGTTTATATGAAGTGTTATTTTTGCAGAGCAGCTCGAGTAAGAGGCCATTGTTAGGTGCACCAGCCCTGAGGCCCAGGGATTGCGACTCCGTGGTCCTCTCCTGCTGCGCACCTAAGGAGAACAGGCAGCAGCACCGCGCCTGCTTCATCAACTCGGGCTGTGCTTCGTACTTCGAAGCGAGCGACGACGTCTGCTCGAAGGAACACGTGCAAGAAGTACTCGATTTGTTTATATCTTCATATGCTCCAGTGAACTGAGCAATTTAAAATGTACACAATTGTTTATAACCATGATCAGTATTGTAAAAAGTTAATCATTGACGTTTGTAATTTGTTGTAATAAGGTTTTGTTTTAGAAGATGTCGGTGCTGAATGATATACGGTGTAATATTTTTGTTACTCGGAACTTTTATTTTGTACAAATATATTTTTATTTTTCAATCTGTCTTCTCTGGCATGGATAACAATAAGTTACTTTATGTTTTGTCTTTATAAGTTAATGGGGGCCTTCGTTTAAACGTTGTCAGCCTTTATCCTTTTTGGGTATAACAGTTTCATTTAAGTTAAGTTGCACCCTAAATGGTGCTGAATTTTCATTGTGCAATGCCATAGATACAACACAAGTTCCTTCAAGTATGTTATTTAAACGATGCATTTGTATGCTATAAGCGTGTAACATTGTGCTTAACTAGATAGGTGTCATTTTAACATAAGTGTGTGTACCTGTTTGTATGTTGTATGATTCGATACTAATTATTATAATTGAATGCAACGTATCAATACAAGAATGTACCTAGAGGAGTTTACTTACTATAAAAATAACTATTAATTTATCGTGTTTTAATAATTCCAATGTCTAACCATGTTTTATTATTGCGATCCAATACCTCTAAATATATCTAACAAGTTATATTTTAACTGATTACAGTGAGTAATATACCGACAATTCCTTTTGCTATTGACAAACATTTCTAAGTATAGTTAGCCGTCTATTAAATTTACCCTAGCAAAGGCTACCGAATCAATTCATTGGCAATCCGTCAGAAAAGTTACTTTACTTTTGAACCCTTTGGAATGGCTATACCAGCGTATAGGTAGCCGCGGGATAGGGTTTATTTATACATAACTAACAGTAAATATGGTATCACTAAATATGTGTATACAGACCACTGTAAAGAAAAGCGTGTGATCAACGTTTATGAAAGTTGAAGCGGGTTGACTGATATAGGTACTATTCAAAAAGATGATCAAACTACAGCTTAAAGAAATTCTCCCAATAAAAATATTACATACATGTTTTCATTTTGGTAAAACTCACTCATTCCTAAAAGTTGTTGTATTTAAGATCAATTTGCACATTATAATGGTGTGAATTGTGCGTTTGATGGTACGTAAATGTTCTACCACGTACGCTAAGTACATAGGTAGTTTAGATTTGTATCAATCATAATCTGAAGTTAATAAGTAAACCGTAGATACAATTGCTCTAAATAGATAACGCTTAATTCTAGTAACCGCTGTCTTCGTCGACGATATCTTTCAAGGTAAGTCGGCAGACAGATAATCGGATACTGACTCAATGTTTGTGTAGGTGTATGGCGATAATGGACAATTGATCGTCTGGCTGAATCCATATTGTAACGGACACAGTTTTTACAACACGTTACGTTTCACCTATATTAACCGTTATCAGGGCAGAGGCGCTTTATCGACCACATACTTGTATTCAGAATTTCAACCTTAGTAACTACATAGTATGATGCAAATTTGATTGTAAGTATATAAAAAACAAATGGCTTTTATACGATTCCCTAGTAATTGACAAACATTAAACTGTATTTGAATTTTACGTAGCATATCTTTATGTATGGGGTCCGCTTTAACGGGCTAGGTTTTCGGCAATTTATTGCTGCAATTCGGGCTATCCCCAAAAAGATTACATATTACACCGCTAATGGGGACAAAAAGTTTCAATGTAATCTTTTGAGGATAGCCCGAATGGCAGCAATAAATTTTCGAAAAATTAGCCCACTTACAAGCGCCAAGGGTGAAATGCGAAGAGTTTCAACGTGGTTTCATTCCTTAACCTCATAAACAGTCTAGTTTATATATAACAATAGTAGTTTATGCAACGGTTGCATAATGATAGGCCTTAAAACACTAGTGCGGTTTTCATGAAACGAGCCGATAGGCGAGTTTCATAATAAGATCGCACGTGTGTTTTAAGGCCAAATTATGCAGAGTTGCATACAGAACTTTATCTACACACATATTATAAATCCTCCATTATGGGTTCAGAAACAATATTTTCTGGCAACAAGTTATTTGTTGCAATCGTGGCTGCATATTTCCGATATCCGGCGCATTTTCACATCACACACACTCCGAGAAGACTACTTACTATTCATATTTTCAACTAAAATGTAAATTACAAACAACTTTTTCTATTCAATTCAACAACAATTCTACTTTCGTTCAGCAAAACGTCAACATGGCGGCAATTCGAACCTCCGTCAAGACCATTTTTTTTTTAAATCATAGACAAACGGATGAAGTCTCTATTCTCACGTCACTCGAGATCAAATATTGTGCAGTTTATATTAAAAAAACATACTGAATTGACGTTTCGTATCAATAACTGTTTTAATATCTATGGATACTAGAATAGAGACCCACTTGAGTTTTGACAGCTGTTCCAAATTTAATCTCATTTCTTTACTAAAAACGATAAAGAAGTCATGTTATTTCTTTATCGCAGCACTGGTTTTTCCTAATTGGTTGTCAAAATGGTGGTCATTTCATACGGTTTTTGATTAACCAATGGAGGTTTTATGATGTGGGTGAAGATAAAGTAATTTCTTCTTTGTTTGTCCCTACAATTCCAATATGACCACTACGTTGCCAACGCAAACAAAAGCCACGGCTGATTGTTTCCACTGTTCCCGTCTGTTTCGCTTACCGTTGTAAGTAAGACAAAGCAAGGCATTACGCGTTTGACGAGATCGTACTCAACTTGTTGGTTCAATATTTGAGTTGGTAGAATGGTTGCTTTAGCAAAACCGCCGTGTAAATTAAATAGGTACTCCGTTGTTATTTGGTTTGATTTAAATGGATTAGGTAATTGGGAACTTTTTAATTTTTAGGCGATATAATATTTCTAGAGTAATTAATCTAGCTGACCGAATTTAGATAATAAAAAACCGGACAAGTGCGAGTTCAACTCGCGTGGAGAGATTTCCTTGATTATATGAAATTTCCTATGTCACTTAAAATACCATGGAGTTCTTATAGGTTTTCCTGTAATCTATAGGTACAGAGGAGCTATTTTATATTTTTTTTTCGGTATTAACGGCCCAGTACTTTCGGAGATAAGGACGGGGGTCCATTTTCACCTATTTTCCTATATAACTTCAAAATCAAGTCAAAGCCAAGGTTTGTACACCAAGGTATTTTTTTTATTTTCTAATTTACCCCCCAAAAGTGGCCCCCATGTTTTAAATTAATTAATTTACGTTACACATTCGTATTGCGGTCGCCGACTTACATATTTGTACTAAATTTCAACTCAATCGGTCCAGTAGTTTCGGAGCAAATTGACTGTGACAAACGGACAGACAGACACACACGAGTGATCCTATAAGGGTTCCGTTTTTTTTTGAGGTACTGGAACCCTAAAATCAATAACAAACTCTCTTCAAAATTCGCACCACTTTATATAATACTATACTGCCAGATCTTTATTGACAATCTGTATTACGTCAGTCATATAATAAATACCTCGCAACAAAAAGCGCTTGTTATGTGGTATACTTTACAGTACAAGGAATACATACAATTCGTTCTCTTTCATGGTCTAATAACAGTCAATCGCGAAACAGCCCACGCGTTGGAGCGTAATTAGTATTTAATGGTGTTAATAATCATAATTGACAGTGGCGAAGCCTGCCTACAAGCCGATTCCTGACGGCTTTACTAAGCTAGAAAGCTACGGCTAGCTTTCAGTGAAGTCCATGTTACTCTAACGAAATGTCAGACTCGCACGTACGGTTCTCATTCTTTCGGCTTACCTTAGGAAATATTTGACGCTTCGCCACTGATAATTGCTATGAATTACCATAATTGATACGGTAAGCTGTTGATGTGTGATTTCATTTCAATGTTGCTACTTAAAATAGAGGCATTTTGTGAGCAAAAATCGAAAAAGATTTGACAAATAGAACAGCTATACTGGCATAGGGTCACGTTGATCCCTTCGGGTACGGAACCCTAAACTTTTTGTCCATGGGAAAAAGTTCCTTCCGCATCCAGACCCTCAGCGTTGTCTTGGGGGTGCGTAACATTATAAAGTATAAACTTGACATAATTACTACACTCAAGTGTTCTTATTGTTACATAAGCGAAAACAACTACGGATACTTGATTTGGTATAAGAATATCCATATTTAAGTATCAAAGAAAAGTTAGTTTCAACGTTTTTACAATGGCAACAACTGGCTAACGCTAGAACCACCATTACCCAAATTAAACACCCAGGCACAAAATGCATGTATGTATCTGTAACAAAAACAGTTAGGTATACAAAAATAAACGCACATGTAATATTAATTGTACAAAGGCGAACTTATCCCTTTTAAGGGATTTCTTCCAGCAAACCTTGAAGTTAATGACAAAAACTAAGCAAGAGGATAGATAACCAATTACAAAAGCAATACAGAGGAAGAATATACGAAGTAAATATAAACATTTAGAATAGATATCCAAATATATAAAGATATATTATACTTATAAATTTTATATTTCAATATATATACAGATGCGAGGACAGAAAGAGACAAATAAAAAATAAAAAAAAATAGTAAAAACGGTGTCGTATCCCTATCTGACTTTGTTTATCGATGCACCAAATGATTTAGCAGTGCTGATGCGGATGGACGCTGGAGTCAACACCATCGCCCACCGGTGGTTGGGCATACGGCTTAATTTAGATCGTATAAAAACATTTCAGAAAACTCCAGCGCACATTCATCTGTGTTTATATTATAATTCCACGTAATCGCTGCACCGTTTGTAAATTTGTTCTTGTCATGTTGATCTTTAGGCACTATTTTATTTAGGCTTTGATGTTAGCCAAACTAAGGGTTTGTGTTGTGTTCTCTGCAAAAACTAACGTTTTGATTTAAATGCTCTAAAAGAGCAAGACACAGAACCATTTAAAGTGCTATCTTAACTGACTGAGCTAGCATTCTTAACTGACATTTTTATTCTAAGAATATATCCACATCAAAAATTACAATGACTTATTACATTTTCTTAACATACTCGTAACAATTGCATTAAGGATTTTTATTATTTGGTTAAAATAATCAATTCACCATCAGCAGATTACATTAGATCGGGTATTACTTAAAGAAATTATTGTCATATAAGAAATCGTTTACAGTATGGGTCCGGTTAATGTACGACCAGATAATTCGCGACCACCCATACATTTGGTGTGACTAGTAGTATGGGTGGTCGCGAATTATCTGTGCCTCTGTTCGGGAACGCTAAGTGATTCTGTAGCGATTCGTGAGCGAGATTTCTCATCGCACTCTTCCGCAAGACGCGTAATGCGTAAGAGCGAGATGAGAAATCTCGCTCACGAATCGCTACAGAATCACTTACCGTTCCCGAATAGACGCGCTGGTCGTACATTAACCGGACCCTACAGTATAATATGCTTTGCGGAACAAGTAGCGTAAAAATTGTTAAACGACATATAATAATAATAATCACGGGACAATCTTTACGTGAATCGATCTAGTCCCAAAGTAAGCTCTAAAGGCTTGTGTTATGGGTACTAGACGACGATATACATACTTATATAGAGAAATAAATACTTAGATAAATAGGAAACATCCAAGACTCAGGAAAAAACATTCGTGCTCATCACACAAATATTTGCCCTTACCGGGGATCGAACCCGCTGCTCAATTACGTAACAAAAATTGGTATCGCTTTCGCAAAAAGTAAACCAATTGTATCCTTATTTACATCGAGTGATGACTAAATTGGTTTGGATTTCGAGCCAAACCGATACCAATTGTGTTGCGTAACTGAGCTGCCGGGACGCTACCTTCGGAGGCAGGGTCGCTACCAACTAGGCTAACCACGTCGTCAAACAACAAACATATTGACAACATCAGTAGGTGTCTTATTGTAAAACCGTATTTGTATACAGTTTCTGGCTAACTACGTGCTCACCTTATGGAGACGGTGAACCGGAAGCCCAAGTTTATCCTTATTCCTACTGATGAACTTTCCATCGTTCGTATCTATTGGTCATCACCTATATATCAATATTCCTGAATATATGAATTAAAATAGCAATCAAAATTTTGGTATGACTGTTTCTAATTCAAAGAAAACATTAGTCAGTCAAACATAATCCGGGACGGCAGTTTTTTTTTACCACAGATGCAATTATTGAATCGATTAGGTATTGTATAAAATTCCGATATTGTAAAAAAAGCCGATTCCTGACGGCTTCATTAAGCTAGAAAGCTACGACTAGCTGTCAGTGAAGTCCATGCTACTCTAATTAAATGTCAGACTCGCACATACGGTTCCAATTCTTCCGGCTTCCCTCAGGACACATTTCACGCATTGCCACTGTAAAATAGGGTCAGCCTAGTTAGTATTTTTTTTATAGAAGATAGGTGTGCATTTGACCTCCATCTCACCTGATGGAAAGTGATGATGAGGTCGACGATGGAGCATGCACACTTAGATAATGCATATTCACTCTCTCCTTGAAAAGACCCAAGTTGTAGCGTTCTGGGAACAAGTCTGCAGGCAAGGAATTCCACTCCATAGCCGTTCGCCAAATGAATGTTGAAGCGTACCGCTAAGCGCTATTTTTTGGAACATCCACAACATAGGGATGGAACCCCAGCCCACGCCTAGTCCCCCGATGAAGGAATGGGGACAGCAGAATTAGTCCATGTAATTCCATCACACACTCTCCGTAATATATCCTGTAGAATACCGATAAGCAGGCAACTTTTCGGTGGTGTTCCAGGCTCTATAGTTTCACCTCAACTAATTCCGAGTCACCGATGAGTTTTTTGGCACGTTTTTCAATATAATCTAAGGTGGCTAGTTGGTGTGACCCTCTCGACTACGCGAGCGGTCTCGGGTTCGATGTCCGGCAAGGGCAAATATTTATGTAATGAGCACGAATGCTTGTTTCAGAGTCTTGGATCTTCCCTATGTATTTAAGTATCTCTTAGTCTACAGGTCTTGTCTTAGTACCCATAACACAAGCCGTAAGAGCTTATTTTGAGACTAGATCGATTTATGTAAAGATCACTTTTATTAAATCTGGGTGCTCTTTATAAATGTACCATTTGCTTAAAAAACACGATGATAGAATCCATTGCCTTCTCGTGTACATGATTATTTATATAATAATGAGTATCTATTAAGTTGATTATAGTAATCACATCGAAATTCAATTAATTTTCTACTCACTTTGTGAGGCAATTACTGGTAGTTTTTTTTTAAAACAACGTACCTAATAGTTATCATTGTTTGTTAATGGCGACCTCGATTACATCTTATTAATTGTTTCGGTATGCGTTTTATTGTGTCAATTAATAATATCATAACTTTGATAAAAAATGTCAGTCACGGCGGCGTTGCGTGCAAAAATACTGTATTTCTTAAAATTGGAAAGTAAAAAAGCAACGGGCGTTCCAATGTAGCGCTTATGACTTTTCTTCCGGTGTTTGTAGAAGCTTTCTTGCAAGAGCTATAAGAGAGAGCATTAAAATGGTATCAGTCATTCGGCTGTTGGTAATCCCAACGCGTTTATTCTGAGAACTGACGGCAGGCCGTGCTTACGTTTTACTATATTAACTGAGTCAATTACTATTACGTATGAGGAGTGTCTGTTCAAACAGCTCATTGCTCTTCGAGAGACAGTTCTAATTGAGACCCTATCACTTTGTTTATATAGTCCAAATTAGAAGTGTGAGATGGAGGATAGGCCTTTTTGAGACCCATTATGTGAGCGTTCATACCGTCGCAGTGATGAATGGAAGAACAGTGAACTCTTATACGTATTATTAGTTTTACTTATTATACGTCACGGATCACCACAAGATAAATATTTTGATTTTTTGTGCTTTCTACTTCCTTCCGACTTGTTTCCCATTGCGAGACTTATGAGAGTAGGTATATTGTAGTATAATATATTACCCAGTTGTGGGAAGATTTCTTTGGATTTTGACCAAATTCGTTCAAGCTTTCCTTGGGAATATAAATGCAAGTACATGTTAAAATAATAATGCTAGCTGTACATAATTCAATTTGAATATAAGGAAAGCATACCTATTTAATAATACGTGTAAAATATTCCGTATTTGCTAGTAAATAAACTAAACTGATTTCATAAATAAACTAAACTGAAAGTTAATTGGCTTATAAATTTTCCGGTTGAATTTTTTAATTTTTTACATCTTATGCCTTGGAGAAAATCGTTCGCTGAAATATTTCTGCCAAGGTTCTTTACTGCAAAAAAGTGACACCTGAAGCAAACCAGTTTGCTCTTGGTATAAAAGATGCCACAGTTTTCCAATTTCTCTAAGCACGGAGAGTGAAATGCGAGAAAAAGGAAAATATTCCGGCGTTCAAAAGCCTTCAGATTTTTTATTAAATATCGTTTAATATTCACCAGGGAGAACTTTATTAGCAATAAAATGAAGGTGTCTCTTTAGTGCCCGCGTTCGCAAGTTGCCTATTGTGCTGTGAATAAGTAATGCAAATTTAGGATGGTGATATCATGAAATATTTTTTATTATTCAGAAATTTTACGAAAGTCTTTCGTTTATACGTAATTGGATTCCAGATCCTAAAAGAGAACAAAGTAATTCCTTAAATAAATTATACTCACAGCCTCAGTGTGGTTGTATTACTTACCTGAAAAGAAACCGTAAAACATTGAATTAATCATACAGTAAATGAATAAGTATGCTCTATGTAACCTAATTATACTACTCAAACTTAAAAGATAGGGTTTAACAGTTTTGAATGACGTGGAACCAGTATAGGTACACATAATATTGAGCTATTTTTACATTTTACTTTTCATAGCGTGTAAATGAAAATATCCCATGTCTTAAAAACTACATAGCAAAGCAGTAATACACTACTATGCTGTATATTATAATATACATAAAACAAAATTAAATATGTTTAATGGCCTGTTTCACAATGTCCGAGTAAAATGTATCTGTCTAGTATGTCATACAAAATTCGCCGTTATCTGCCAAATAACGCCTTACTTGGACATTGTGAAATAGGCCCTAAGTATAATAAACCTAAATAAATATCATTTATTTAATATATTATCTTAATACCTATAATACCAACATCATGCAGAGACTTACTCATGAAGGTTTTCAAAAAGAGGTATTTAGAGGGAGGGGATTTTAGAACCGCATATCTCATTGACGAACTGATTTGAATAACTTAAAAAAGTCATTTTAAAACGCCGTAAATGTAGTAGTTTCAATCCTAAATATATGATTTTTAAAACAAATCTTGCCTATTTATAACATATAATAAACTACTTCCATCAGTTATAAATAATTACAGTTAGCACTTAACCACAACACAAAATACAAAACATTTTACGAATTTTACAGGTACGGTCAACCACATGATTAAAAAAGATACTATACCTACATATTTAATCTGGCAAATTAATTAAAAATTCTTTCTCGTGAAGCCCTTGCCAATTTTGATAAAGGAAGTAGTGCTGAATGTAGGTATTGCCCGTTGCCAGCAGACTGAAGTTTTTCAACCTCGGACGCCTGCTGGTTGTTCCCAGACAGACTGTCCAGGGTTGTGGCTTAAGACAATGCAATAGTGCCTGAAAGGTCCTTTTTGTTATTTTTAATTCCATTGTCGCAGTTAAGTATCCGATTACGAGACTTTCTTTACTTGAACTATCAAAGTCAAGTTCAATGAACGAATTTACCAAGCATACTTAAAAACAAATGCGAGTTAAACCCGCGTGGAGAGGGTTCCGTTCCATACATGATGATCCGAAATTTCCTATGTTACTTTAAATACCATAGACTTCTCATAGGTTTTCCTGTAATCTATAGGTAAAGAACTATTTTCTGTATTTTTTTCAAAATTTTAGGCCCGGTAGTTTCGGAGATAAGGGGGGGAATGGTCAATTTATCAAACCATTTATCTTAAAATTCCAAAAAAAACATATTTAAGATCCTCACAATAAGCCCTTTCATTTGATATGTCACATGATATAGTTAGCGTAACTTTTTTTTTTAATTTTCTAATTTACCCCCCAAAAGTGGCCTCCATGTTTAAAATTAATAAATTTACGTTACGCATCCGTGTTGCGGTCACTGACTTACATATGTATACCAAATTTCAAATCAATCGGTCGAGTAGTTTCGGAGCAAATTGGCTGTGACAGACGGACAGACGGACAGACGGACAGACGGACAGACGGACAGACGGACAGACGGACAGACGGACAGACGGACAGACGGACAGACGGACAGACGGACAGACGGACAGACGGACAGACGGACAGACGGACAGACGGACAGACGGACAGACGGACAGACGGACAGACGGACAGACGGACAGACGGACAGACGGACAGACGGACAGACGGACAGACGGACAGACGGACAGACGGACAGACGGACAGACGGACAGACGGACAGACGGACAGACGGACAGACGGACAGACGGACAGACGGACAGACGGACAGACGGACAGACGGACAGACGGACAGACGGACAGACGGACAGACGGACAGACGGACAGACGGACAGACGGACAGACGGACAGACGGACAGACGGACAGACGGACAGACGGACAGACGGACAGACGGACAGACGGACAGACGGACAGACGGACAGACGGACAGACGGACAGACGGACAGACGGACAGACGGACAGACGGACAGACGGACAGACGGACAGACGGACAGACGGACAGACGGACAGACGGACAGACGGACAGACGGACAGACGGACAGACGGACAGACGGACAGACGGACAGACGGACAGACGGACAGACGGACAGACGGACAGACGGACAGACGGACAGACGGACAGACGGACAGACGGACAGACGGACAGACGGACAGACGGACAGACGGACAGACGGACAGACGGACAGACGGACAGACGGACAGACGGACAGACGGACAGACGGACAGACGGACAGACGGACAGACGGACAGACGGACAGACGGACAGACGGACAGACGGACAGACGGACAGACGGACAGACGGACAGACGGACAGACGGACAGACGGACAGACGGACAGACGGACAGACGGACAGACGGACAGACGGACAGACGGACAGACGGACAGACGGACAGACGGACAGACGGACAGACGGACAGACGGACAGACGGACAGACGGACAGACGGACAGACGGACAGACGGACAGACGGACAGACGGACAGACGGACAGACGGACAGACGGACAGACGGACAGACGGACAGACGGACAGACGGACAGACGGACAGACGGACAGACGGACAGACGGACAGACGGACAGACGGACAGACGGACAGACGGACAGACGGACAGACGGACAGACGGACAGACGGACAGACGGACAGACGGACAGACGGACAGACGGACAGACGGACAGACGGACAGACGGACAGACGGACAGACGGACAGACGGACAGACGGACAGACGGACAGACGGACAGACGGACAGACGGACAGACGGACAGACGGACAGACGGACAGACGGACAGACGGACAGACGGACAGACGGACAGACGGACAGACGGACAGACGGACAGACGGACAGACGGACAGACGGACAGACGGACAGACGGACAGACGGACAGACGGACAGACGGACAGACGGACAGACGGACAGACGGACAGACGGACAGACGGACAGACGGACAGACGGACAGACGGACAGACGGACAGACGGACAGACGGACAGACGGACAGACGGACAGACGGACAGACGGACAGACGGACAGACGGACAGACGGACAGACGGACAGACGGACAGACGGACAGACGGACAGACGGACAGACGGACAGACGGACAGACGGACAGACGGACAGACGGACAGACGGACAGACGGACAGACGGACAGACAGACAGACAGACAGACAGACAGACAGACAGACAGACAGACAGACAGACAGACAGACAGACAGACAGACAGACAGACAGACAGACAGACGGACAGTGACGACGAGTGATCCTATAAGGGTTCCTTTTTTCCTTTTTTTTCCTTTTGAGGTACGGAACCCTAAAAAGATATTTATTACCGCATTTACATACATACAATACACACAAGCACAGAACAAAACATCTCTTGAACAAAAGTAATAAAACTAGGTGGCAAAAGGTTCAATCAAGACTCAGCGTGTGCTGAGAGCTGCGCCTACATCGCTGTTTTGTTGCCTGCACCATGTCTCTCTGACTCAATCTTACCTAATACCTATTTAACATGCCAGGTAGGGCTTTAACTTAAAAATGCATAATATAGATAAATTGAACATGATTAAACTTCCTTAAAAACACACACAATAACATAAAACTTTAAAGATGGAATATTTTTGTCCTCATTGTAACAAATTGTGCCCGGTTAGGTTTTATTAACGCCAAGAAATAAACGTGACCCTTTGCTTTGAGAATGTTTGAGGTTTTACCCATAATTGTTTTTATTACACTTAATTTTAAAATAACAAAATGTATAATTTTTATGAGTTGTTATTTGTGATCATTAGTAGTATTTTTTCAAAACAAAGAAACCAAAATAGGTATGTCACTAGAAAGCTTTCAAAGCAATTCCGACGCCTTCTTTGGGTCTACCGTAACGTTGCCCTCTATTCTATTCAAAATTTGGACGATATCTTTCTCTTAACGAAGTACTAGAATGTATGTGAAAGCATGGCAAGACTGGTTGCAGTCCCACTACGCTTTGGAATGAGAAAAGGGACCGAGGCTTTTCGTTTTCTGAATGGTCTAAGTTTCTCCAAGAGTATGAAGCAATTCCAATTAATCTTCCATATATATCGTCCCGCTTGATTCGGGTACATTTTCAAATGCGAACACAAGATTTAAAAATATGGCAATAAACTTTTACGAGTATCATAACTTGGAAGCCACCCTATGAATGGGACTTTTATAAAGATAACTGCCAGTGAACTGTAACAGATGGGACCTAAATCGTTTTTATTACTTATCAAGAGCTCCTTATATTTATACTTATTCACTGGAGCATGATAATAGAAATATAGAGTCATGTAAAGATAAAGATGGTGTGTACAAATACTACGCAGACGCAAGTCTGCTATCATTACTGCTATGACGCCACTGATCTAGGGCACTATAGTCAGCGTGACCGGTTCAAAGGCATAGTAATTTTCTAGTCTAGAGCACAGGAAAATATTTCGAACTTGTCAACTGCCGTAACTTTTTTTTTACTAAATGCCAGTTCTTTGTATTGTTATCCGTCAGCTGTTTTTTGTCATAGGTGTAGCGGGATGTGGTGGGTGGTTTCACATGCTGAATGTACTCGTATAGTCCTCGTAGAGCTCCCTTTTTTCGTTCTAAATACTCTTTGACCATGATGAAGGCTCAAGCCAGGCCATATATGGAGTACTGCTCAGACCTTTGTGTTGGGTCATCGACTTACCGAGACGACGAACTAAGCCACTGGGCCACATACGCTCCAAAACAGTGAATGCATGCATATTCATAAAAGAGCTTGGCGGGTCTCACGGATTGTGCGTCGCCGTTCACTAGTCGTTGTGTTCTGGCACAAAGGAACGGGTTGGCGATGTAACGGTGCACACGAAGCTGGCATGGTGGTGGCGCAAAGCAGACGAGTCGGCTCTTAAAGCTGGTTAGATGCCCGCGCGCTGTCAGTTGCGGATTTCGCAGTTGGGGGACTGTTGTGGCCGCGTTTCCGTAAACAATGGAACGCGAGTAAATACAATTTTGATACCATAGTGTGTTTCATATGAGTGAAAGTGCGTAACGTGACATTAATTTGTTCGAATTGTTGTATATAGTGACTGTTTACGGTGAGTTGGATAATTTTTGTGTTCTTTTACGTTGTATTGCAGATTATCCCTTGTTGAACTTGATAAGTGTTTAATAATAATATAAAAAGTAAACTAAAACCCGACTAGCGAGGAAAACCATTTTTGCTCCTAGTATGACGCACCTTTTAGAATTCATACAGTCAACGACACATGCACGTTCTCCACAAGTTATATGATACCCCATTTATTAAAATCGGTCAAGTAAAGTGGAACATCCGGTTTTTCGTCAGATACATACATATATATATTTACATACATATAGACTGTTAAACTCTGTACCTCCGTTTGACTTCGCGCATGCGGGTAAAAAGAAACAATATTTTTTTACATCACTGTTTTTTATTGAAATTAATTTTTTGATGTACGATTTATTCTTAATGAGAAAAAAGTTTTATGTAAAAATAATACCATGTGAAACAAATACATAAACTAAACGCCTAATGAAACAAAATTAAGCAGAATTGAAGTTACCTTGTATTTCTATATACCTATATCGCAGTTTCATACGCGTGTAGCAGGTAAATTTATGAGTTCACTTGATTGATATTTTATGTTTAGATTTAAGATCATACATAAAACCCAGGGCGCAAAAGTCGGTTAATACGTCAAGGGAAATAATAAAATAATAAGGAAAATACAGTTAACAGATAAACAAGATAAGTACCTATATACAATCAGAATTAATATCGAAAGATGACTTATTTAGATTTTATTCAAACCGTATGTATGTACGTATGAACCTAGTTTCAAGATCAAGGTATTTTGGTCCAGCCAATACCATTTTTGTAAGATGATAATGTTACTTACTCGAGAAAAATGACGATAATATACGCTACAACGTCATTATTCTATAATTATTAACTAGGAACACTTTGCATTTACCTTATAAAAAACAAGTTTCACAGTTAGACCAATTCACAATTAGGTATTATCTTTACTCACTCTTAGGAGGAGTGTGAACCTATGGTTTTTCATACAACCCCTCAAATGTTAACCGATTTTGACCAATTTTTTATAGGTTGTAAGTCAGAAAAAAATCTAGGTTTATATGATTCAGTTTTTTCACTATAATCAATAAATTCAGTTTAATTGTTGTTGCACTATTCATATTAAACTAATTTCCGCGAATTTGACTTTGTTCATCTTTAATCAATATTTAGAAAACGTATAGATCTAAATTTTGTTCTGACTGACAACCTATAAAAAATTGGTCAAAATCGGTTAACATTTGAGGGGTGGATATCGTTATCGCCTTTTTATGAATAGGACGATTTTGGCCGTTGGTTCAATCTTCTCTTAATTATGATTACACTGCGAACAAGTTCGATAGTGGATTGGGACTTAAATTTCACAATGGGTCCAATTCGAAACGGCGTCACCTAAATTTAAAATTCCCTAAACTTAAAATAAGAAACATGAAACTCAATTTTGTATAGCACAAAACTGTCAAAATCGCATTGACGTTTCTTATTTCAAGTGTAGCGACTTTTAAATTTAGCGAACAACTTTCGAATTGGCCCCAATATAGATTTAAAATAAAACTTATTTAACAATACCAGTGATACTAAGCTTTATTACTAATCAAATGTATTTTCAACTTAACATAGGCATAAGAATAAATAATGCAAAAAATATTTTGAACTTGGCTTTGAGCTTAAAAAGTTGTTTTTATATCAAGCTTTTTGCCCCTTGGAATTTAATATTAGCTACAGTATCATTGGATTTAAATATGTGTGCTTAATTTCACCCTATTCCAGTCATAACAAAATTAACTTCAATATTTAAGCTGGAAAGACAAAACACGAACGAAGCAAGTTAACTATAAGCTTATAAATCAACAAAACCTAAGACAAGATCCTGGAATGAGTTTAAAGAAAAGGGTATACATTAATGGAAGTACAGAATAAATCATAAATCTATTTGAAATGCAATATTTGTGCCGGCTTTACTCGTATCTTAATACGTTACATTTAAAAAGTAAAGCTTAAGACTAAAACCCGAATGGCAAAAGCATTTTGCTCCTAGTATAGCGCACCCTTAGAATTATCATATAGTCTACAATACTCGCACGTCTTCCGCGAAGCATACGATACCTAATTTATTAAAATCAATCCAGTAGTTCAAGAGCCATGCCTACATACATAGTGTTAAACTGTATACCTTCCTTTTGGCTTGGGCAGTGGGGTAAAGAGACTGGACTTGAATTAATGCAAGAACGACCTAGATGATAAGGATCTGAATATAATATGAACATTCAAAATAAGATCAAAATCTTTGAGTGCCTAGTTTTTGATCTTAGAAATATAGATATTATAAAACAAACGGAAGTACTGTAAATGTTATTAGGAATTAATTTAATCTCTTAATTGGTCGAAATACTCGTACATGCAAATTAATTAGATCCACTAATGTTTCCGCAATCAGAACCAAGGCTAGTAGATTAATTTATATTCTTGCAGACATTTTTGTGAATTGAAACTTTTACATAATACATATCATAATAGGTTTTTATAGGTAGATAAAAAAAAAGCATGCAAAGATTTTATATTTTTAGTGTTTTACATTATACCTAATTCAATTCAAAATTTTGGAATAAAATGTCATTACTACTAATGTAATACTTCATTATTTCAGTTTTTTCAAACATAACACATAATGATTGCTAATATACTTAATTATTAATTTGGGATAATGTTTCTATTTTATTACATTAGCAGCTTCATAAATGCCAAATCCATTAAAATAATGTTTATTAAACTTAACTTTACAGTGATAAATATATAATTCTGACACCTTGACACTTTATTCTGAGTTCCGACTTTATGCTAACTCTCAAATAAATTTGTCAAGTGAAGCAACTTAAATTATCAATACATATATATATCCCTCCTCCTTTTTTGAAGTCGGTTAAAAACAGTAACGTGGCTTACTTATAGACAACGCACAGCCTAAACGGGTGGTCCTAGAGGTTTGAAATTTGGAGGAGACATTCCTCGAGTACGCTTAAGGTGCACTAAGGAGGGATTTTTTGAAATTCCATCCCTAAAGAGGTGAAAAGGGGTAATAAAGTTTGTATGGAAAATACCGCGGGCGAAGCTGTGGCGGGTCCACTAGTCTCAAATAAAAATAAACCAGAAGATGTACGCTTAATATATTCCGTGTCCGTCCAACTTGTAATAAACGTGCGGTTAATAACAAAAACAAAATATATCGACGAAGGAGCCGGTATTATGCCCTCTTCTCTGTGATGCCACAATTTTAACTTTCTCTTTTTAGCTTGACATAAATAAATTTTGATTTTGCTAAAGAATATTATCATCATCATTATTCCAGCCAAAAGACGCCCACTGCTGGACATAGGCCACTCAATGATTGTCTCAACGACTTATTCTTTGCTGCTCCCATCCAAAGAGTCCAGCAATCTATATATATATATATATATATATATATTTATATTTTACTGTAAATGGTAAGCGGCACAGTAGCCTCAGAGTTCCTCGGCCAGACTTACACTTTGTCAAAGTGGTGACAATCCTTACTCATTTTAAATTTAAGAACTTACAATAAAATTTTATGCTCCTTGTACGTAGTATTAAATTTTCCTGGATTATTTTAATTTGAATATTGGGGCCAATTCGAAAGTGTGTTCGCTAAATTTAAAAATCGCTAATTTGAAATAAGAAACGTTAAATTCAATTTTGATAGCTTGATGCCATACAAAAACGAGTTTGACATTTATTATTTTAAGTTTAGGGAATTTTAAATTTAGTTGAAACCGTTTCCCATTCTATGGAATTGTAAATGAATAAAGTTTTCTTTCACAATAAACTTAAGTTTACATATAAGATCTATGTATACTAATTGATACTCAATAAAGTCACTTTAATAATTTCAAATGCGCCCTTTCAAACGATAGCAGAAAAAGAGTTAAAGAAAGATAATTTAAAGAAAAATAATAAAAAGTAGTAGGTTATTGATAACCACAAATCTAATATAAATAGAAATGATTTTTTGTTTGTTTGTTTCTTCTCCTATGTATTGTTATAGTATTCATTCGATTACGATTACACTTTGGTGACTTACTGCGAGCAGGCCCGGGAAGGTTTGTGACCAAAAAAGAAAAATAATTACAACGCATGCCAGGCACACCTAGTACGGTATAAAAATTAGTACTACTTAAGCAGTTAAACTTATTATTCAAATGTTTCAATGTTTATTATAACCTATGACCAAATTGTTTACAGACAAACAGAGCTGTTAATTCAAACTTATTCTACTCACAATCTTGAATTAGAACTTCATAATAAATGTATGTATTCGCACTGCGTTAACTGATTTGGAAATAGTTACGAGATCTCTACGTCATGTCAAAATTTACCGTTCGTTTTGCAAGACAGCGGGTTGACCTGGGCCTCTTCTAATGTGTACAGGCAAATAGCCGCAACATAAATCGCGGCATTTTGCCTTTATAGAGCTAAAAATATATCTATTTCTTCCTACTACGCTTTAAGTTCATCATTATGGCCTTAAATAGTCAGCACAAAACAGCCCTTATTTGCTCTAGGGCAAATAAAGTTGCATACAAAATTCATTATTGCACTGTTTTGTATTTTTAGGGTTCCGTACCTCAAAAGGGAAAAACGAAACCCTTATAGGATCACTCGTGCGTCTGTCTGTCTGTCTGTCTGTCTGTCTGTCCGTCTGTCACAGCCAATTTGCTCCGAAACTACTGGACCGATTGAGCTGAAATTTGGTATACATATGTAAGTCGGTGCCCGCAACACGGACGCGTGACGTAAATATATGAATTTTAAACATGGGGGCCACTTTTGGGGGGTAAATCAGATTTTTTTAAAAAAAAGTTATGCAATCTATATTGTGTGACATATCAAATGAAAGGGCTTATTGTGAGGACTTTAAATATATTTTTTTCTGAAACTACTGGGGCTAAAATTTTGAAAAAAATACAGAAAATAGTTCTTTACCTATAGATTACAGGAAAACCTATAAGAAGTCTATGGTATTTAAAGTAACCTAGTAAATTGCAGATAATCATGTACGGAACGGAACCCTCTCCACGCGAGTTTAACTCGCACTTGTTTTTTTATTTGGTTTGTTGATCAAGCAGTTTACCAACAGCTACCCAATCCGCCTATTCACAGTCCGACGGGACAGCCGACCACTTTTCTGTGGACTTACTGTTAGCAAAACAGTTCACATATCGGCGGCCATATTGAACTGTGATTGCCCCGTCTAAAATGTTATGCTCAAAGTTCTGGGTGATAAAATAGTATGGGTTACAAAAAGATTAAAAAAAAATGGCACAATATGACAATTAATAGACTAAATACAAGTTTTCCGTGAGCATTTTCGGATGTTCCAATTTAAGTTCAGAACCAATGGACCGATTTTAATAAATAGGGTATCTTAAGATTCGGGGAGAACGTGCGAGTGTCATAGGCTATATAAAAATTCTAAGGGTGCGTCATAAAATGTGCCAAAATCCTTTTTACGTCGCTAGTTGGCTTTAACTGTACCTTTATGTTTTTTTCACCTTTTTGCAGTAGTATAAAGAAAAGCAGATTATGTACCTCGCATCAAGTGATTTGTTATTGCGCTCGTGTTACTACCACTCGGCGTAGTAATGAATCAATTTCTGCTTGGTGCAACAATCTACTATTCTTCATAAGCTACGCGGTGGTATGCTTTTTTTCTGTCTGTTTTCATCTTGTAGTAATCAATATGGCAAATGGCCGCAGGTATAGAAAATACTATTTCTATCAAAGCAAATAAAACTATTTAAGTTAGAGCCTTCTGTTTTAATGGCTTTAGCCAAGGCTTGAACAAGTTTAGGCGTTTTGCCTTAATTGAGGCTGTGTACGTGATAGTGCGTCGCAGTGACGTCCGAGCCGAAAAATAAGCGCAAGCAGCCGTATCCAAGGCAACCCACAAGTTGTATAATATGTTTATAGAGCCTATATAACTTATAATTATTCCCTAGGGAAATTTGAGTCGTTTTTTAGGTATAAAAGTAAACTATGCCCATCTATCGAGATGCAAAATATCAAGTCAATCCGTTGCCTCGTTTTGGCGTGAAATACGAACAAACAAAAGCAATCCGGCATTTATTATATTCGTAAGGGCAGGATTTAAATGTTTTGATTTGTGAATAAACGTAAGTATATGGTTTACTGTCATTAGGTACAAATGTAAAATCTTCCACATGAACGTCCACGTCCATTATTCGTTAATTAATTAATTAATTTACAACGAAAATAAATATGGTTATAAATACTATTCAGCACAATTACATTTTCACTAAATTCACTTTGGATACTATAACTTTTGACCCAATTTCAGAATGTTTATTTCACGTAGACGATTTTCCATTTGTACCTAATGACAGTGAACCGTAAATATGAATATGTTTTACTACGTGCTATTTTTATATGAATCTACAATAAGTTTGTGCCATGCTTACTTTGTGCTCATGATAATTGAATAACAATAATAGAGAACTATAATTTAAATGGTGACAATTGGTGCCGTGTGCTATAAGTGATTCTTATCAGGGCGTCTATTCTGCAGCGACCCGCGAGGGAAACTCGCATCTCGCTCTATGAGAAATCTCGCTATCGAGTCGCTACAACATCACTTAGAGTTCCCGAATAGAGGCGCAGGGCAAAAGTAATTTTAGGAGTTTTTAATAACAATAACAAACCATAAAATATAAAACAGTATATTTTTAATGAGTGAGATTAAATTGGCTCATGACACTTCAAAAAATGATTTGACTGCGTATATAAAAAAAGACACTTTGGACTTTGCATTAGTATATTTGAAACTAGCTAAGCGATATGGTATATCATATGGCTTGGTTTTGTCCGAAGTTTTGCGAAGTTTACATGGAAAACGGCAACTATAACTGTCTTATTCTTACTTTCGTACGTTAGAAGAAGACATCTATGGTTGACGGCTATAAACTGCCGTGAAAATGTTGCCTTTTAAGTACCTTTAGACTAATGTCGAATCGATGCCCTGTTAGCTTAGAAAGTCAAGGATTATCAGTACTTCTATGTATCCAAAACGAGGATTTAATAGATATGTTGAGTAAATAATAATAAATAAATAAATCAGGGGACAATCTTTACACAAATCGATCTAGTCCCAGGCTTGTGTTATGGGTACTAGACGACGATATACATACTTATATAGAGAAATAAATACTTAAATACATAGGAAACATCCCAGACTCAGGATCAAACCTTCGTGTTTATTACACAAATATTTTTCCTTATCGGGGATCGAACCCGGGTCGCTAGCTTCGGAGGCAGGGTCACTACCAACTAGGCTAACCGCGCCGTCAAAGTGAGTGTTTTTGAACTTTAATTTTGACTGTATATTAAAGTCAAGTACAGCGTTTGATCTCGAAATATTTAAATTTTATAGCGTTACTTTCCCACGACTGTCCCAGATGGGCAATTTGATGTTACCGGCCTTCTATCTAACTTGCCCAAGGTTCTGGGTTGCATAATGATTAGTACCAAATTCCTAAGCATTATTAGTTTTGAAGCTGCGAACTGTGAATATAAATTATACAGCAGGCTATTGCCGTTACCAACATCGGAGATTCTTGACAAAGTAATAGTTTGCTATTGCGTTTCGTACGGTGAGTGACGAGATCCGGAGGCCTATTCCCTCATCCCCATCCCATCCCCATTCCCCATCCTCCCTAGACTGGCAACGCATTGGCAGCACCTCTGGTGTTGTAGATGTCCATAGGCGGCGGTGACCACTTTCCATCAGGTGGGCCGTCTGCCTGTTTGTCAGCCTACTCCTTTCTCAAAGGGCCGGCAACGCATCCGTGATTCCCCTGGTGTTGCGGGTGTCCATGGGCGGCGGTGACTGCTTACCATCAGGTAACCCGCCTGCTCGTTTGCCACCCTCTTAACTTAAATTTGAAGAAAATAACATCAATTAGGAGATAAAGGCTTAGCACGAGCTAGCAGGGTCCCTAAAGAGATCAAGATCACCTTTAGTGTCCTCAGCAGGTTGAATATAAAAACTTTATACTTTTTTGAGCCTCACTGACGATCAAAATCATAAAGAGTCGTGCGGTTAATTCACCATTACTTTGCTTTTGAGTTTGGCAAACATAATATAAATATAATTGGACCCAAGATTGCTGCTTTTTAGGGTTCCGTACCCAAAGGGTAAAAACGGGACCCTATTACTAAAGCTCCACTGTGCGTCTGTCCGTCCGTCCGTCTCCAGGCTGTATCTCATGAACCATGATGGTTAGACAGTTGTAATTTTCACAGATGATGTATTTCTGTTGCCGCTAATACTAAAAAACAGAATGAAATAAATATTTATGGGGTCTCCCATACAACAAACGTGATTTTTTTCCGTTTTTAAAGATAATGATATGGAACTTCGTGAGCGAGTCCGACTCGCACTTGGCCCTTTTTTTCTACACTAGGCATTGTTGATTCGAACGATAAGTGAGCCAATATTATGTGTAACTGGAATTTAGTATTCCTTTATCGCCGTTACCAGGAAATCCTTTGCTCCTCGGAGATATTTTAAAAATTCCAGTCTTTGTCAAATATCATCGAAATCGATTTAAATACATAAATAGTAGTTTATGCAACGGTTGCATAATAAAAGGCCTTAAAACACTAGTGCGGTTTTCATGAAACGAGCTTTAGCGAGTTTCATAATAAGATCGCACGTGTGTTTTAAGGCCAAATTATGCAGAGTTGCATACATAACTTTATCTACACACATATTATAAATCCTCCATGATGGGTTCAGAAACAATATTTTCTGGCAACAAGTTATTTGTTGCAATCGTGGCTGCATATTTCCGATATCCGGCGCATTTTCACATCACACACACTCCGAGAAGACTACTATTCATATTTTCAACTAAAATGTAAATTACAAACAACTTTTTCTATTCAATTCAACAAAAATTCTACTTTCGTTCAGCAAAACACCAACATAATGGCGGCAATGCGATCCTCCGTCAAGACCATTTTTTTTTAAATCATAGACAAACGAATGAAGTCTCTATTCTCATGTCACTCGAGATCAAATGTTGTGCACTTTATATTAAAAAAAACATACTGAATTGACGTTTCGTATCAATAACTGTTTTAATATCTATGAATACTAGAATAGAGACCCACTTGAGTTTTGACAGCTGTTCCAAATTTAATCTCATTTCTATACTAAAAACGATACGGGAATAACATTGCAGCACTCGTTTTACCTAATTGGTTGTCAAAATGGTGGTCATTTCCTACGGTTTTTGATTACACTATGGAGGATTTATGATATGGGTGTAGATAAAAACTTTTGCAATTTCATTTTTAGATACTTATGATCCTTATGGAACAAAGAGTGTTGTACTTACCTTATCCTGTTGGCTGAAATCATTATTTTAGTACTGAGCAGTTGTGCATAGAATACAGTCATTTGCATGTTTACTAAGTTCAAGGTCATTGCGATCACGAGAAACATTAATAATTAGAGTCGCTTTTTGCTTTGTTATTATTAAATATACCTATCTTGGTTTTGTCTTTAAACTTTAAACAAAAAATAGTTCACGAAGAATAATAAGGATCTTGTAGAAATGTATTTCGATGCGATAAACAGATGATTCACTTGTTTTTTCACGTTAAGCACTAATTGGGTCCAATTCGAACCAGTTTCTTTTAAAATTTCCTAAACTTAAAATAAGAAACGTCAAACTCGATTATGTATAGCACAAAGGTGTCAAAATCAAGACTGACATCATCATTTATGCTATCGCCAATTTAATTAGTTTTGTGTTTCTTAAATAATAGGGTTTGCCCGCAAAATAGTAAATTTGTCACCAAATGTAGTCACCGAAAAATATAAAATCAATTCCACAATAAATCACCTAAATACATGGAGCTATAAGGTCTAATTACAAATAAATGTTTTTGTTCCTAAACTAACCTAACCTAACCTTATTTGGTGACAGATCTACCATTCTGAGCACAAAGATTATTATTATTAAGAACGAAGTCTATATTCATATAATGCACTACAGTTTTATTTTGGTAATCCATCTGTTATTTTACACATATATTAACATTAATTTGATAATTCATACCTTATTATCTTATCTTAGAGGGTGGGGTCCTTGCGGATACACTTCGACCCTATGGGATCTTTTGTGTAATTACCCCGTTTTCCTAAGCACTATCCATAGCATTCTCCACCACTTCAATGAAGTGACTTGTGGAGCGCAGTGGTAGTGCCTTGAATTCCCCTGGTTCTGGATAACCATTGCCAAGTATTTTCATTCTTAGTCTGGCGAGGGCCTCGCATTCGCACATGATGTGTTTCATTGTTTCTTCCTCTTCGCCGCACATTCTACAGCTTGTGTTGTCAGACAGTCCCATCTTGGCTAAGATATACTTGAACCCGAAGAACACTTGAACACTTTTTGTTCATCTGAGAACGAAAATATTTCGTGGCGATAAATCTATTTATTAGGTGATACAACTTGATGACAAATTTAAATTGTGGTGACAAGAAATATATTCCCCCTTTTAAATTAGCGAACATACTTTTGAACAGGCACCAATGCTACTTTAGCCCTTAAAATCAACAGATTTTTTCATAAAAACCTATAACCAATATAAGCCTTCTTATTTAAGCCTTGAGGCCTATTTCCAGCACAGCAGTGGATGTCCTACGGCTTATATATAATAAGCCTTCTATGATTACGTGTAAACAAAATGGTGCCTTCATTAATATTATTTAATGAATGTGTGACAGCTATTCTTACTAAGTACTGAGTAATCTTTGCAAGATGCTATTGTTATCGTATTAATTAATAGCAACTCGGTCACAGAGTGTAAAACTTGCAATTACTTCTCAGTTACATGACATCGGGCAAGATTCATTCCTTGATACGCTAATTACATCTTTCGTTGCTTTCAAAAGTTATTAATAAAATTTAGCATCAAAGGAAGCCTTTTACTTAAATTAAAAACTGATCGAAAAGTTAATTGAGCAAAAAATTAAATTAACGGCTACCGCATCGACGTTTCACTCTTCGCTTCATGAATATAAATACGGTCATAGCAAAATATATTGCTGTAATAATGTCTAAATATGTATACATATACAGTGTGCGTCAATGCGGGTGTGTAAACCAGAGCGCATGGTGGTTTTGTAAGTTTATTGCCAATCTGAGAGGAATGCATGGGGTCCATAAAAAACCGGTTCACGTGCCCGTTTATGCATCAGGGAATAAAGACCGTATATATATATATTATTTCTAAAAGGTGTTTTTGTGAAGACGGTCTCTATCTCCGTTAATTCTCTACCAAAATTAATGATTTAAACATCATTTCAAAGCTTATGTTCACCGCTTTGAGACAAAAATACACAAATATATTAAAATTAACGATTTCGTTAAATAATTAATAAAAATACCACGCGATTGGCAAGCGCCATCTATTGTCAGTCTGTTTAACTAACATGTGTGATGGCCACAGACTACTCAGAAGATACTACGTATGTGATGGCTATTTGCACATGCAGACTTATGTCAACAGATGGTGCTGCGCGTCGGGTAGGCTAGTTACTGACCTACAATGTGTATTATCTCTCAAAAATAAAATATCTTTTACTAATAATAATACTTGCATTTACTTATTCTCACTTTATTATATTGTTATTATTACTATCCGGTGTTTGATAACGATACTGTGCGAAAATTCGCACGGGTCAGCTAGTATACTCGTAAATCTTAACTATTAACCAAACTAAGTAAAAATAGTTATTAGAAACACTCTACCACTATGGATGGATTAATGTTTTATTTCAAGCCATGATACACTTTTCAGGTTTGGGTTAATTTGGAATTAAGACTACAATTTCAAAGTCGGACTTGGAAGTCGTTGGACCTTGATATTGATCTTTAAAAATCACAGCGTGTAATGATATATAATTGCAAGTCATTGACCTGTTCAGCCTCCAGGCAAGTCTGCGACAAGAGAAAATCGATCATCGAAGTTACTATAATTATAATGTGATGTGAATGTTATCGTTCACATCACGTATAATATGGCAGTTGAACCGTCCTTCTTTGTTATGTTCGTCTAAGCGTCAATGATATGTTAAGTGGTTCGTCGTCTCCTGTTTAGTACCTTTCTTTGCCTATTCGTCAGATCTAATTTAATAAGTTTCTGTTTAAAATTCATTTTTATAACAAGCTTTTTTTGCGCATTGCACTTTATTGTAATAAAATGTGTACACAGAATCTGAAAAAAAGTCTGTGCTGTTGACCGTTGAAGACTTCCTTTATCTGGAGCTAATCCTGAGTGTCGATTTAGGTTATGCTTACCATAAAAATACATTGTCATTGGAACTGAACCAGCATGTAAAAATTCAACTGCGTAGAGTAAGAAGAAGTGGTTCTAATTCAGCTTGCAAGATTTGACCTAAACAAACCAACTGACATACAAATATTGCATTTAATAAAAATATAGTAAAAAGGAGCCAAAAATATGTCGAATGCCAATTTTATGTCACGTCAGTCCATTGGCAAGGATGCTTGACGCCTTGAAAGCAGTCGTGATGATCAATAAACAGATAAAATTTATTTTCGACTGGATTGTTGAATGAAAAATCATGACAATGAGGCCAATCTGAAAAGGTGTTCGCTAAATTTTAAAGTCGCTAAACTTGAAATAAGAAATGTCAAATTCGATTTTGAGAGCTTGGTGCCATACTAAATCCGATTTGGCGCATCTTATTTTACCTTTAGGTGAGTTTTAAATTTAGCGAACGCATTTTTGAATTAGACCCAATGGATAGTGTTAACCTAGAAGCTCCACTTCCAGCTATTTGGTAAAGACGCTTTTGTCTAACTTTACGAGTACATGCCGTGGAATAACTGAATGTCTTTTGTATGCGAATCATATCCAAAATGTTACGTATCCATGTATGGAGAAGCGTATGTGTCATGTTGTATTTATGTGTATGGGGGGCCTCATGGTACAAATGAAGTTTTGCCCCTTGTCAGCATTAAAGGATTATTGTAGGTTACTTAAATTCCAAATTGTTATTGTACGTACGTAAATTTAATATGCAGGGCTAATATGCTAAGTGTTTCGAAGACATTCAGAGAAGAAAACTTTGGTCCCACAAACCTTTTGATACGGAACGTTAATATCAGGAGATAATGGTTTGATTATCATTAAATTAAAGAACTTTTAAAGTTACATATATCGTCTGTGCACTGAATACAATTTGAGCTTCCTATAAAACTCTAAGAACTGAATTTTTCGTACGACCAATGGATGAATGGAAAATACTTTCCCAGTCTTGTGTATATTTACCCTTGTCCCTTGCATTCATTTATTGTGTTCTTGTATTTCCATTAATCTTGTTTTAACTTTTGAGAATATAAACAGCTCCATTTAATTAACAACATTTTACATAAATATTAAGCAGCACCTGAGAGTAGTATAATGGCTGGTGCTAGTAAGCCGACTTATGGCAACTCATCTTCATAAAGTTAATAAAGTCGGAAAGCAGCCAACATATTCCATGCATGCGCGGTGCTAGTAGTTTTATAAACTAGTGCAGAGTTTAATCAATGTTTCTTTTGTTTGTTACAGATGACAAGAATACGTAACTTGCTGCTCGTTGTGCTAACGAGTCAAATATGCGTCAACGCCGCGCCGAGTGACGTAGGCAAATTCGAGGAAATTGCCAATGTGCAGACTACAGCGCTCGAAGCAAAGCCAACCGAAGTGGAAGCTAGTGTTGAAGATACTGCTCAACCCCAAGGAGAGCGAAAGAAACGATGGTACGATTTTGGTGGATTTGGACTCCCTCCAATTAGCCCTGTCTATTCTAATTTTGTAAAAAGAGACGAATCACAAAGCACAGGAGTCTATGGATTAGTGGAAGATCCAATCACGCAAGTTTACAGACGGATACAAGATATAGCGTCCTTCACGAGGCATCCTAGCTATCCTCCGCTGCTCCCACCCCATTTTCCCATATATTTGCCAGTTATTTATGTACCTCAAGATTGTAATTGTAACTCACAAGATCCAACACAAACCAATAATAGAAATAGGACCACACCGGATGTTAATAACAGATTCCCTGAAATGGAAGACACCCGACAAAACTGGGGGTACGTTGATGAGGAGGACACTCAAGACGATGATGAAGATTTTAGAAGGCCAATTAATTTTAATCCTATTCGGCCGAATATAACCATCAGCAGACCGCCGCCTCCTGTTGAACACGGAAGCGTTCAGGGGGATGGTAATACAAATACAAATAGTTTAAATTCTGTAAGTGGTTCAACGACTACGACTACAAAAACGCCACCCCAAACCGTGCCTCCGCCCACATTGGCTCCAAACGAACTGCCCACGAATTGTGACGCTGCGATCCTTAGCTGCTGCCATCGACCTGAAATAACCTTCGACTGTTTCAATACTCAAGGTTGTCCTGACGCCAGCGCGTATGTCAACCCGTGCGAGGCCAGTATTATCCTGAGAGTGATTGAGAGGTTCCAAAAGTTTTATTTACAAAGGACCGGATAGAAGTTGTGATCAATGAATATAGACCTATTATATTTTTTAGTTTACAATTGATTTATCAACAGCTTGATTACTATCAGTGACAATAATTAAACATACTTCAAAGTAAAAAAAGAACTTCGTTTGTGCAACAGGTTTGGAACTCCTCAAATGAAGGGTAACGTTAAGTGACTCGCGTCGAGCGGCGGCGAAGAAGCCAAATTAGCTTCCCTACTATCGTAAAATTATCCCGGAGCAGTTGCGAACAAATCTTGAATAATAAACCAGAGAATAATAATTTAGTTAAAAGATAAGATGTGATTGGTTTTATTTCAGTCCTTTACTTACCTCAAATTTTATTGGATCTATTTCAATGATACATTATAGGTGCAGTGGATAAGTTTTGAACGAGTATACAACAATTATCATGCTAAGAATTGGAAGTTTTAAATTTTATTTAAAAAGTAGTTGTTGCCCGCGAATTCATTCGCGTTGAACACTGAACGGGAGCAAACTATTCGTGCAGAATAATATGAAAATAGTAATTCGTGATACGGAATCTTGAAAAAGTAAACTTATGAACTGCTTAAGCACTATTTTTAACCGACTTCATTAGGGTTCATTTTTTAAAATGTCATAAGCCTAAATGTTTTTCTGGTTTTTATGTGATGTGCGTTCAACCAAACAAAGCAACAAAATTAAAAAAATGGTTTGTATATCTTTAGATACTCATATCGACTGCGGAAATTTCAAATCTCGTAAGGGACATTTTGATATTTCGACAAAATGGACCTTATTTCAAATGAAGTAATGGACATTTCAACATTTCCTCAAAATGTCCCTTACGACATTTGAAATTTCCACAGTCGATATTAAGTCGCCTTGGTCGCTATTTTTAATGTAAATCGTTAAAGTACAGACTTTTTTGCCTAAACGTTTTTTATTCTATGTATAGTAGATGTAGATGTATACCATATTTGTTAATTGATAAGAAGTAAACAAATCAAACAGTGATTATATTAAGTATTGAAATTGAATCCATCTATACTAAAAATAAGTTTTAATTATATCAAATGAATAACGCTAGCGTAGTGACGCTGATCAAAAACCCATAATTCGCGAAAGACGTAATTGGCAATCTTTAAGGCTGCCAGGATTTAAAAAACCGAACTCCGGTCACTATAAGCCAGAGCCGATTTAAATATCTGCTTGTGTAGTAAGCTTATTCAGACAGTGACGGCGACAGGCTCAGAGCGGTCGCTTAGAACAGTGGCATCTAAAAAGTATTATAATTGCGAACCAAATATCTAAAACTCTTATACTGTTACGTAATACGTGAATAATAATCTACAAGTAAGTTCTTTTATTTAATGTCATCAATATTTAAATCATGGATATGTTTATAATAAGTTCAATTGATTTCATTGACGATAGTTTGGCAAATTCGTGTTATGTGACGAAAATTGTGTTGAATAGATGTTATTAGATGGTTTTTGTAGTTTGTTTTTTTTTTTTTAAATAATAATAGAAAACAGCACGATGGTCTAAAACTCCTTAAATTATGTTATAATGTTATTATTATGTGTAAGATATACAACATATTTAAAAAATATATAAATAAACTAACTTCTACGCGTATGTAATCAATGATCATTTAAGGAAAGCGCGTCATAGAATGTGCGCGACATTATGCGAATATTAAAATGCATCTATTAAATATATGAGACTCTATTTTAATTCAATGTCTAACATTTAAACACGTTGGCGGTGGATCTCTGAAATTATTTGTCGCAGATAAAATATTAGAACACGATTTGCTTTTGCGAATGAGTACCTTAATGCTAATAGTTGGTCCTGAATCTTGTCATGTTGCAGCGTCATGCCTACGTCATGATGCAATTAATCTTGAACTAAATAGATGAGATCGGATTGAAGGACATCTAATCTTGCTCTAGTAAACCAATGTGTCTGCGATTAACTCTCAAAAGCAATTAAGATAATACTGCTTGGCGTCGAGGTTACCGAATATTAGGTTCGGAAGCTGGTGAAATTATTATAATGAATTCACCATCTGTATCTAGTAGACTAGATACTTGTAAGTAATTAATCAAATTAACAATAATTTAATAAAAAAGTCAGATTAAAGTGAATTTTATATTCGTATTGTACAATTAATCGAGAGTGGATTAAAAAACTCATTAACATATGTCACATAATTGTTGGCTATGCGCGGATCCGTGGAATTTGCTCGTCTGTTTCCCACGTTTAACTTCCGGTCAGCTGCCGTCACATCCGATCGGAACGTGCACTTGCTGCATGGCGCAGTATGTCCAACTCCAAAGGTGGTGGAACCTGTCGATAAGTGACCGGCTCCGCGAGCATGCTTTTCCGCGTTTCCATCGCGCCAGTGCGTTTCGACGCGGTCCGTTAAGTGTGAATCGTACTTCACAGTTCGTTATCCTCGAGAGCAAAGTCGACCTCGGGAAAACCCACCGCGATTATGTATCGCGTAATCGCGAGCCCTGGACATTTTATCGTTAGAGTCAGCCAAACAAAATATGCGCATTTAATTTACAACGTCAGTTATCACGTGTGTATTATTTTAATATGCCTTTGAGTTGTATGTTAATAATTGTTATGGGGCACTAAAATGTGACCAAATGAAGTCTTTATAGTTAATGTTTTTTTTTATATTTCAGACATGAAATCAGTAACAATTGTAATCGTAACAATGTTGGTTCTACAAGCGCTTGGCGCGCCTCAGAACAAGCCGAAAAAATTAGGTGACATCGGGACATCACCAAACTTGTCTCACGAAGAACTAAAGTTTATTGATCAAGTTAGAAAAGGTAAGCCCGGCAAACCACCAATATCATTTTCCCCTTGTGCCCGGGCTATACTGGGATGCTGCAACGAAAGACAGATGAATTCCGATTGTTCTGAAGCTCTACACTGTGGAGGTCACTTTTTTGATGACAATCCGTGTGATGACATATTTATAAGAGATGCTTTGAAGGCTGCTAAGATTTTCTACGACCAGTTTAATGAAATAAGCACATAATTAAAGTCATCGTGAAATAGTCGAATCCAAGAAGATGCTACGCAATACGAAATGGAGAGTGCCGTAAATGATCGCAATGAAAGACTCACTAATTGCTAATCGAGATGTAGGAGATGAGATATTCGTAGATAAAGAAAATGTACAAAGTTACATCACACATTACCATCATTGGCGTATGTACGTTCGTTTGCTTGGAATAGGCCTCCTCTGGTGAGAGGGACTGGGCAGAGTCTTTACGAGTGTGGTTGTGGACTTCACACACAGATATTTGTAGGTTTCCTCGAGATGTTTTCTTCATCGAAATTCTATTGGTTAATATCAAATTGAAGTCTGCACATAAGTTTGGGAAAACTCTTAGGTACGAGCCGGATTTGACCTGCAAGCCTATGCATGAGAGGAGAGTCCCGGCCCCGATGATCGACAGCCGACAGCGCATTGCCGGCGCTCTGGCAGCGGATGCGAAGACCACTTTTCATGAGATGGGCCGCCTGCGTAGTTTTTGTCTATGGCAATAATAAATTCCATTGTATAACAAATTATATAAAAAAAAGTGAAGCACTTTTTGTCATGTATTTTAGTTTTTCAATCTAAGATTATGTATTTAACGTAGCATACACATATTTGACGTTATTGCAACCGATATTACGTTAATGAAAGTAATTCAATGAAGTTATTAAGAATGCCCGAATGATATCTTTGTTAGATCCAAGCTTAATCATAATAATGTATTATAAACCTATCTATCAAATAAATGTATCAAAATAACAGAACATAAATCCCAATATAATCTGGTGAAGTGGTAATTTTAAATTGAAGTAGAGAGACATCAAATATACTAGCAGGTAATAAGTATAACAGACGAAAATAAAAACTGGTTCTTGCAGACCGTAAAAGAAATGCCGTAATGGCCATTTTATAGTACGGCACTCTCAGGGGTACTATAGTCCGTATCCTCGGAGGTACTATTGTACGCTTTACGGCCAGTACTTGCGGCATTTCCGGGTAATTGTAACGTTCTACTAATAGGAGGCTAGTTTTGGACAGCATTAAATCCAACTAAAACTGTAGCTCAAAAGTAAGTTTATTTTTAGTTTTATGGCAATTTACGGTTTTTTTATTGTAACTAAAGCCTTTGATGTTGAAACAGTTTTCATTTGAGGACATCTGACAGTGCCAAAAACAAAATAAATTTACGCAGGCAGTTTCGCAGAAATGGAATAAGTGTAAATTAAACATTTCGCCGAATATACCATTCTCAAGCCAACTGAGGCGAACCATCTGTACTATCATGCTTTATTTACCTACTTCTAGGCTATGATCAAACCGACACATGAATGACGCACCATAAATGGCAGTAAATATTAGCATATGACGTATTGCTTTTAAACTAGGGCCTGTATTTGACATTTCCTAAGCGATATGGCGTATGATATTTTTACAATGCCACCGCCTTTTTTGTCATGTTAATACGAATAGCGTAGCAAAACAAACTGCGATTTCACTTAGGCATTGTCTGATATACGCTCAGGTGTCTTTAAGACAAATGCGGTCAATGCTGTTCCAAGATTATCATTACACGATTCAATGTTTATAAAAGCATAAAGCAATGGCACACTGGAAATAATAGCAATGGCTTTATCAGTGTCATTAATTCAAGAGTTATACCTAAACCTAGACATCGTTGAACACCTGAGCAGCTTTTATATTCCTGTGAAATATGTTTTGTTTACCACCCGTTAGGGAGCGTTTTATTGAACGAAATGAAACTGGATTGTACCTTACGGAAATACCCGTACAACTCGCAAGTTGTAAAATACTTTTATGTTACAACCCTTCGTGAACGCTTATTTGAAGCGGAAACTGAGCCCTTTAACCATCAAACTCATCAAGACTTTATTAATATTATTAAAATGCCGGCAGCTTTTCAACATCTTTCAAATTCTTTTCGTGTTCATTATCAACGCAGTAAATATTAAGTGAACAAGGTTTTCCTGTAATAAAATTGAAAATAGGGCGAGGTACTTTGCGTACCTACTCAAAACAATAAAGTTGCTTCGCAGTTAAACTTTGTTTCGTTAGTTTCGTGTCAATCGTATCTGAAACATTTCATGTTTCATGCACCCGCCGTAGTTAATAAAGAGCTTGTTATCCTCGGAACTTGCTAACTTTGTTAGCTATGCTGCACGGTTGTTAGAAGGATTTACATTTAAATTGTTATTTAATACATTAATTTAGATTATTTTTCAAATCATATTACAAATGCAGACGAGGTAAGGTAAAGTGGTTAAAGTAGACGAAATTACTTTGATTAAGTTAGAACATTTAGTTCTGAAACTATTGTCAGGTAGGTTTTGTTACTGAATCAACTACATGAATGATCATGTATGTAAATGATTAATCTCTGACTAAACAACGAAAATTATAATGTAAATTGATTGCGTTAGATCTCTAAGCGCAAAATTTAGGAAAAATATGCAACAAAAAATGACCGTGAGGCTGATGCCTCGGTCAACGTATAGAAATAGCTATACAACAATAATATGACGTCGGCTTTATATTTAAACTGCCCCACTAGAATTGCAATACGGAGCGGTTAGGACTTACCTACTTACTATAACTAAATTATATGAAACGAGACCGAAACGTTTCGTTTCGGCCGTTCCTGACAAAAGATCGCGACGGAGACAGATTTGTTGTTACTCAAATATTTATAACTATTATAGCTATCTAACTAGGAACTTTTGGCTTATCCGGAATAAAAAATATCCTATTTCCTATTCCAGGAGCGCAGGTCTAACACACATACGTATACACGCGCACGCGCACTCACTCACGCACACACGCTTGCACACACGCACACGCACACATACACACACACATACAGATACACACACAAAATTTTGGATGTATAACATTAGTAGCATTAGTAGGAAGTAGGATTGTTTATTTCGAAGAGTATTTGTACCAACTTTTGAATAAATATCAGCATGGAATCAGTTCTACCCATAAAAAATTCAATACACCAATGGTATATTATTTGAGGGTCTGCTACGTTTGTTTCTTTAACGGTTTCCTAATTAAATGTTTTGCGGTGCATTTATACAAAGTCGCAAGTTGATAAACAAATGGAATCAGTTTTTCTAATACAAAGTTCAATATCCTAAGGCATCCATCCGTTTTTAGGAGTAGCTTCGTTTTTTTCTGGTTCGCCTACCTAATTGGTTGTTTGAACTGCATTTATACCAATTCTCAAGTTGATAAACATTATGGAATCGGTTTTTATAATACAAAGTTCAATACCCTGAGGCATCCCTTTTTAGAAGTCGTTTAGTTTTTTTCTCGATCGCCAACCTGATTATTTGTTTGTAAGAGTATTTATACCAAGTTATAAGTTGATAAACTCATCGATATCGTTTTTTCCATACTACTAACTTCAACCCCGTTTTTTACACCCTTCCAGTTTTATTTCTGAAAGTTTCTATAGGCCACGTCCTGCCTGAATTTTCCCTTAATATAATATCGAAAACCGCATTGAAATCCACCCAGTAGTTTTAAACTATATGGTCCACATACAATCAAACAAATATAGAAACAGACATGAAATTCAAAAACCGTTGCATTTTGAATTTTTTCATTATTATCTTCAATTTACAGACTTTTTCCGCTTTAAGATAAAATTATATGTATGTATAGATGATTGGAATATGAAAAGCCTCCGAATACTAATACTGTCAAATTCTGACAAGTTTCCTTCAATAATGTTTGTAGCAAATAATTATAACCGTTATTTGCTTCTTTGTTTTATTTAATTATGTTTTTTCAAAAATAATAGGCATTAAGTTTTTTTTCCTATTCTTGTCGTGAACATTACTGGTTATCTTATCGTGGAATGAGATTTTGTATGACATCAGTTCGCCATTTCGTGGATTTTAGTGATTTCAGCGATGATCGGATGTGGTCAGACGTTCACGCTCCAACTGGTCATCCTACTATTTAAATATTATCCTACTATATTATATTTAATGGAAAGAAGTGGTCTCTGCCTACTCCTACGGGAAACAGGCGTGATTATATGTATGTATGTATGTATATTTATTATAAATGCAAAAGTTTGGATGGATGTACGCTTATAACTCAATCATACCAGAACGGCTGGTATGATTGAGTTATAAGCGTACAAATTTGGGAAAGAGATAGATTATAGTCTGGAATAACGCATAGGCTACTTTTTATCCCGGGAAATTTAAAAGTTCCCGAGGAAATGACTATAATACAATTCCACGCGAAACCCATGGGCTATGACCCCCTGGGCCCTAGGTTAAATACGCAAGAGGGAACTTAAGGTGGTCTTTAAGTATCATGATGCCATCTAACTTATCCTTACAGTTTCAGATGGTGCTGATAGCAGCGTCAAAGTATACTATGAACATATAATAAAGCATACTTCCATTTTCCGCCAACTACGTGCGCACTATGGACTTGCGGACAAACAAAACTATTAATTTAGACTGTAACAACAAAGTCTTTCATTCCAAATTTGAATGTGTCACGCATCGCTGATTAGCCGCTGCGCACGTTAGAGAATCACAGCAGGTTCGTTCATGAGGTTGTCCTTCACTGAAATGATTGTGGTAAATATTGAATTCAATTCCCCAGATGAGATACGGAAATCTTAGAGGTGCCGAGATTTGAATCCCTGACGTGCACGAGAGGCCGTGAGTCAAACCACTAGCCAGCCACAACTGCACTGTGAAAAGAGTATCGTTACATATGTTTGTACTAGCTGTGCCCACAACGTGTGGTCACGTGGGCTTGGGATGAAAAGTATGCTATTTATTTATAATAAACTCCTGCGGACTTACAGGTCAACCAAAATACCCAGGAAGATAAATTAAATTCACAATATAAAATTAACCGCTTCTATAGCCCATTAATACAACCTCTTATGGCAGCTATGAGTTGCGACCAATTGTCTGCGAACACATCAGCATCCTGGTCGTGTGCTAGAATCTCGTTCAGAGAGACAATCGCTCTGGTGGTAGGTGCATTGCTACCCTGTAGAGTACGTGGTCTACTCGAGATTACAAAAATATTACGTACGCGCAGGCCCTTGCGGCACTCCTATGTGTTAATCCAGGGTACAAGCTGTCCTCATTCCAAATTTCAACCAAATCCGTCCAACTGTTGAAGCGTGAAAGAGTAACAAACATATTAACGCACACACACGCACGCACTCGCACAAATTGTCGCTTTTATAACATTAGTAAGATTTTTATTTTTCTATTAGCGCCACAAAATTATCACGTCATCAAAAAGAAACAGTCAATTGTTGAACAGAAGTCATTTTACCCAACTGTTGATATAGGAAATAAAAAGCCACAAACCAATACATGGCCAGCTGCGGCAGACCCAATCTAGTACAATTGCCCCAAGTTGATTGGACGAAACTATAGAACTCTAGTGCCCTACCCTACCTACCCAACCCTTTCAATACCTGAGCATCGTAGAACGTGGTTATTATCTACAAATTGAGGCAATTTCTTGAAACGAACCACAGTTGTGGTACACTCAAAGACAAGGTTGGTGCTCCTATAAAACACAAGATTATAGGGAATATGAAACCATTTACATATATCCGATTTCAAAGAAAACTACGGCATATTTTGTGACTTTAAGTAATTGACTCTTCAGTCAATTTGAAATCAGAAGTGAGAGCCAATCCTAAAATTATGGTAGGCACAATAGTAGTTTATGCAACGGTTGCATAATGATAGGCCTTAAAACACTAGTGCGGTTTTATGAAACGAGCTTTTAGCGAGTTTCATAATAAGATCGCACGTGTGTTTTAAGGCCAAATTATGCAGAGTTGCATACATAACTTTATCAACACACATATAATAAATCCTCCATGATGTTGTCAGAAACAATATTTTCTGGCAACAAGTTATTTGTCGCAATCTAGGCTGCATTTACGATATCCGGTGCATTTTCACATCACACAGTCACTCCGAGAAGACTACTATTCATATTTTCAACTAAAATGTAAATTACAAACAACTTTTTACAATTCTACTTTCGTTCAGCAAAAAACCAACATGAATTATGAAATCAGTAATGGCCGCAATTCGATCCTCGATCCTCGATCCGTCAAGACCATTTTTTTTTTAAATCATAGACAAACGAATGAAGTCTCTATACCTACTCATGTCACTCGAGATCAAATGTCGTGCAGTTTACATTAAAAAAACATACTGAATTGATGTTTTGTATCAATAACTGTTTTAATATTTATGGATACTAGAATAGAGACCCACTTGAGTTTTGACAGCTGTTCCAAATTTAATCTCATTACGATACTAAAATCGATACCGTAATAACATTACAGAACTGGTTTTGCCTAATTGGTTGTCATAATGCTGGTCATTTCCTACGGTTTTTGATTACATTATGGAGGTTTCATGATATGGGTGTAGATAAAATATTTTATACTACATTGCTCATAAAAATTAAAACAAGCAACGAAAGAACAAAAATCGTGTTCTAAAAATAAAATGCCAGCTTGTCTTAAAACAAAAACGCAACATTAACCCGAACTGAGCGACTCAGTCCTTTGAGCTCTTTGAGACCTTTAAAACCTAGCGCCGGGCGGAATGACACCCGTCCGTTATAATTAAAACTCAAGAACTTCCACTCGACTAATTATTTTCCGGGCTCGAGTTTAGAAAATTCACGGACGGTTTGAAGTGAGGCTTTATCTATAGAGGGTGATTGAAAACATAATGCAAAACCAATGTTTCCGGGTCAGTTGCATACGGCACATGTAACATAATAACTCCGACGTTCATTTTTTGTATTTAATTGTAGCAATACTATACTTATAATATACACATATACACATATGCATAAAATATGTACGACTAACTAACAAACTAATGAATATTGTCACACTAGAAGCACTAGTTGATCATACTTGCTAAGTTTAACCAATGGTATCTGCCAAGTCAATAGTTTTAAATGTCAATAAAATTCCAGATAGAGGTCCATTTTCAAGCCACATTAGGATAAATTTAAAATCAATGAAAAAGCAATTTCTTAAATATAGCATTGCGGGAACGTGCAGTCGTAGTCAAACTAGGTGAGATGTATTGTATCTAAAATAATGCTTGTGGACGTCTTCAAAGTCAGCCTGTATTTGAGGTTCCATGTTTCTGTTAGTTTTGAACCATGTAATTTGTGGTTTTAGACGTTCGTTCATGTAGTTAACGTCAAAAGTTTTAGACTGTAATTGTTAGGAGCTTTTGGCTTGCCTACTGCAATGTTATCTATCCTAACTTCTACTAATATTATAAAATGTGAAAGTATGTAGATGTTTTTTCCTCAATCACACGGAAATGGCTAGATGAATTTGGATGAAATTCAGTAGACAGATAGAACATCTCTTGGAATAAAACAAAAGATAATTTACCGTAGAACAAATTCGCGGGCATAGCTACTATGACACGTATATCAAAGACATAGGTATAATTTCGAGTTTTAATGTCCGCAAGCTCGATTTACAAAATCAAACACAAAACACATAATAGATTGCTGTCTCTACATACTATTAATTACCTGACGCGTGCACAGCAAAATCCTTTAACCCATATTTTACAACAAAGCGCGCTATCCATATAAACCTCAATCGTTTTATCCATGACTGGGCTATTTCGTTTCAGGCATGAATAAGCATTTTATTTAATTCGACGTCAGATCAATGAAGGACGTTAATCCGAACCACCATTTTGAATTATAACCGTCGCATATAATTGGATTCTAGGATTAAACTTTCAACACCAAGCTACACGGAGCTTTTGCGTAAAAATATTGTTTTAGCGCCGCTGATCGGTATTTATTCATGCGTCAGATATTTTCGAGTCGTAAAATAAAATATTAAACTTTTACCAGCTCGTTAAATTGTCCAAGTTCAGTCATGTGTACGTACAGTACACGCGCTGTATATATAGGTTGGCCCATCAGTTTTTGCACTTTTAGAAACATGATAGAGACAAAACTACATATGCTACATAATTAAGTATTTATTATAAGTAGTTAGTACAAAATAAATTTTTAATTAGTAAAAACACTGTCTTCTATATGAGCTCCGTCTTGTTGCTGACTCTCCTGCAACCGACTACGCAATTGTATGAAAAGATGCTGACAATCCTCACTTCTGGTACGTAACCGCCCTGTTTGATTAATATTCGTTGTTGAACCAGATTCTTTAAACTTTTTGACCCAAACTTTGATTAAATTGACGCTGGGACACTCACTTAAACTGCGCAATCCGTATTCAATCCTAAAAAGGCATCGCATAGTAAGGCGAGACTGCTTTTTTTGAAAAGTGTTTAACACAATAACCACGTTGCTTTCTTATGAAACGGTCCATCGTAGTCAAAATTTACAAAATGGCGTATAATGTCCCGTCATCCTTTGTACCGCACAATTAATAGTTTGGAAAAAATCTGTGTTGTTATTTGCAAAAACTCACGGCGCACCCTGTACAATAAACTGCCGGACTGTATAACCGCAGCTCCGAGTTTTTGCAGTTTTTAACCCGGCAGTACCCGCTGGGTATTTACAAACACGAGTACTCGCTACTGGGTTTAAAATACTACAGAATTTAAATGGCAATATTTAACAAAAGAAGTTTGTGTTTCCAACTTTAACCGTGTATCAGATTTATTGATAGTATTCTCCATAAATTAAACGGAAGTGCAAGTTATTATGGTCGTTTCTTTCAAATGAGAGCTTATCTTAAAAAGTAAGGAAATCCAACGAAAACATATTTTCTCCTTAGGTATTGTTCATCCATTCTTACTTACTACGTGTGTCGTCGCCTAGCGGCGCACGAACTGGGTGCCCCGCTGCGGCCCTAACATGAATGACACAAAGATAAGATAGACCGTCTTATCTCTAAGTGCGTCTCTCTCACACTAGTGCCGACGAAAGAGATAGTCAGATAGAAAAACGGGTTTAATTTATCTTCGTGTCATGCATGTTAGGGCCGCTGGGTGTGTGTGCATTAATTATCCGTTAGAAGATACCTAGAATCCCGAGTGGCTAGAAGACAGAGCTGCTTCCCACTTGTCGGGTGCGGATCCGACAAAAAATCGGGTGTACTGGTGGCAATACAACTTATATGAGGCTGTCCACATTTACCCGACAACGATACATGACGTGAACCACCTCATATAAATTGTACTGCCATCAGCACACCCGATTTTTTGATCGATACCGACACCTGACAAGTGGGTACCAGCTATTAGGAAAAAATATAATATGATAAAATAGGATTACTAACGTATGTGCAAAAAACTTTTCCCAAAGTATCACATCCCAAATTATTTTATTCAAATTATCATTTGGCAGAAAATTATTAGTCAAAACAGCTTATCGCAATTTAACAGAATAGCAAAGTATTTTTTGGCTTTACTGTTTAACTGTTAACACTGTTAACTTAACAAAATAAATACTTTTAACCCTAACCTACCAATAAAAAAATTGTTACGATTATTCGTTTTTTACTGCGGGGGGCTTCGTCCACCGACCTCCCCTTGTGGGTGCTACGCTCCCCTCCCTCCCCTTTTACATTGTTTTGAAATATAATATAAGCCAAAAGAAAACGTTTGCCTAATAAACGTTTGTCTTAATAAAACGATGCCAAATGATAAAAAATGCGTGTGCTAAAGATTCGTTTGGGGAATGAAACTACTGCGATAAGGTTTTTTGTGAAGTGAAATTTGGCGAAAAATATTTTGCCCAAAGGGCAATACACCGATATAAAATACAGGTACCTACTCCGTGGTATTTTTTACCCAGTAGCAAATGCCGCAGGGTTAAGTATCCTCTGAGCACTGGTTTTACAATTTTGAGGAATTTACCACACTTAATGCTGTAGGTGGCATTGACATTTTAACTACATTATTATCCTTTATACATTACTGACTGTATATGATATTGATTTTATTATTATACTGTCCTACCTGATATGTAAACTGGTGTCATCAATAAATAATTGCATTGTAGTGTTTTGTACTTTTTGCTTGCAAATATTATCTTTTTAACCGACTTCAAAACAAAAACATTCGTGCTCGTCACACAAAGGACACACGGAGGCAGGGTCACTACCAACTAGGCTATCCGCGTCGTCATAACAGCAAAGTAATAACTTAAGTAGTTGCGTTTCACAAGCATTATTTGGTGAAGTGGACTGATAATGAAGACCAGAGATGACCAGCGGCGCTTCTCAGTGAAAAGTTTTTCACAGGTGGCGATCTCTTCTGGCTCCTTGCACCTCGGATAGCAAAGTTTCGTAAAGGGTGACGAGCAATTGGTATTTGGCTATTGACACTAGATGTAGTGATTGTATATGGGTACGTGTCTTCAAATCATATGACAATAACTAAAAAGTGAAAAGAAAATAACAAAAATAAAAATGTATCACTTAATTAACAATATATTTGACGTTTCTTGAAATTTTAAAGGGTTTTTGTAATCGGCGTTTTTGTCAAACCCTGCCGTGTTTAGGATATAAAAGCAAAGTTTTGTTTAACACAACCTTTTGTATCGATCCTCTTTCACAATAAAAATATTCCAACACATAAAATGATTATTTGTTTTGTGATTGTGACTTGTGATTTTAATTTTCACAGTCCTTATAGTCCATGCAATAAATAAATATTACTTACACAATAATCCATAGCAAAAATATTAGAAGCTATGGCTTTTATTATGCAGCTGTTTAAAATTCCAGACCGTATTAGAGCGCTAACACTATAATGCGGGCGTAGCGCAAAACAAAACGTTGCGTTTCTGTCCGTTGACCGCCTGCAAGACTCTTCGTTCATCAATCATTGTTCGTTCTTTACAAAGATCGAAAGACAAAATATAGCTATATAGAAACTGGACGATTTTTATGAAACGTTATCGTTGTTTGAATGACTTGCCATTCCAGGCTGCTCCAGTGCGCGTTTCCAACTCGAAAGTATCATTGCAAAATGTTTGGAATTTGCTTTTGGTCAGAAATAAATTCTAGTAACAGTAAATTGCTATGATGGCTGACAACTCTAACAATTTTCTTTTCTTGACGAATTCTCCATTGACCAGCTGTCAACTATAAATAAACGTTACTTTTATTAAAGGTCAGTTTGAGTTGCCTTTCTTAATTCGGCCATAAGTCTAGCAGATACACTGAGAAAAAATTACTGTACCGACATACGTAATTCTGGATGCCACGTACGTAATTCTGGAGAAAAACGTACCTAACGTAAGTAAAGACTCGGCTACATAGATAATGTTACGGGCTATATAGATAATGTTGCGGACTACAAACGTCTGTATATGTTTTTACATTAACACGTAACAATCAACATTATTTCGGATGCTTCGACATTATTTGGACTTGGCTGCGAATATATTACGGTAATGCAGGTATAGCATCAAAAATTTTCTCAGTGTATTGGGATCAACTTAACAATGTCTCCTTTTAGGCGCCTAAAATTCACTGTACACGGATCATATAGGCTATAATCTGTCTAGGCGCCTAAGGCGTCGGTATTCTCGCTTCGAAACTTGATGTTTCTTACGCTTTTTCATAAACGCCCATGCTAACGTACTATCACCTATAGAAGTATCTTCGCAGAGAAAGGGTTCACTGCTGTTCTCGCATTAATGAGCCGGCCGCCGCTTTTATAATAAAACAACGGCCATGTTGGTTTTTATCAAATGCATCGAGCGTTTGGCTTTGGATCATTGAAATATATAGTAAGGAACTGCTCAAAGCAATTTTCGCAATGCTTACTTTTGAGGTATCAGAACGTGAATCTGACACGATCGCAGGTTCAGTCGCATGGCAACCACCATCCATGACACTGTAATAATTGAAAAAATGCTCTCCCACATCGTGTGGTGTGAAACCGCAGCACCACCGAACCTAGCACCCACAATGATATGATAGCGTATGAATCAAGCAATATAAGACCTTTGTATGTATGTCGTAAGAAATAAGACATCAGCAATACGGTGTGGGTAAGCCATGGCGATGGCGCTGGGGTTTGACAACCTTCTACGAGAGATGTTACACGAAATTGTACTGATAGGCATATCCTTCTTTTGAGATTTTTGCTTTGGATAGATTGTTATTTATTAAAGATGATGCAGTCAATTGAATTCGGGTCATATTACAAATATCGATAGTGGAATAATGACGAGGTATGAATAATTTTACTTTCAATACAGAATCGCATTTACATGACAAGTTTCTAGCAGTCTTAATCCAATGTAACATTGGCATCGCGTGAAAAGATAGTCTACATCAATGGAATGTGAAATTGCACTTTATCCCTAGAATTTTTCCTTGCATGTCTTAGCTTATTGAATATCTTATTAGTTAGCTCCCTGAAATCTGTATATTGTACGACGCGACGTCGACATATTAGTTGGTAGGTACTTATAAATTATAATCATAACATCGTTCCTACAAAAAAAGCATGTCACTGTAACTTTAAAAACAGCTACAAAGAAATAAGGAGGTTCGGAAATTGTTTCAACTACGATAAACAGGAATTTGAACATAAGGAGTTAGTTTTCTAATAACTTATACAATAACCCTATGGCCGTTAGATGGCGACTCAATATGCTGCTTAGCAAAAGGCCTTGAATTCACTGGATCAGCGGTATAATGGATGTCGTATGTTTGATTGGCTTCCATCAAAATCAGCAAGCACACTCCAATTAATGTCAAGTTCGTTGCATTCGCTATCTTCGGTTAGCTGTCAGATTACTAGTCGGCCGATTCACATCTGAAAGTCAATATCGAAGCATCGCTACGAACCTGCCAATTGAAACTTTATGAAGTTTTTTAGTATTTGGGTACATGTAAATTGTAAATTAGCACTACCGAAAAAATACTGAAGGTAGAGATGCAACGGATAGTGGTTTGGCTGGATACCTGATATCCGGCATGAACATTGGTCGGATAGCCGGTTATCCGGCAACCAGATATCCGGCTAAACATCAGCTATATGTAAAGTCGTGTTAGCTTGCGCGGACTTCACGCGGCGAGCAAGTTTCAACTTGCTACGAATTGTAAATGCGCGGGGCGGCCCTTTCAATACGCGCTTTATTACGTCAATTGGCAATATTTGAACGCGTACGGCGTGATATGAAGTGAAGTTTTTTATGTTTGCATAAAAATAAACTAACCTTTAATTTATTAACTGACGTTGATTTCGTTTATTTCTGGGTGCTTTTTTTTTAATATCCGGTATCCGGCCGGATAGTAAAATCATCTCCGGATAGTAACCGGATATCTGTTGCATCTCTACTGATGATTGCAACCGAATAAAATTGGAGATTTTATTGTTGATTAGCGATTTAATCAAGGGCGCGGGGACGGCGGGGGTTGTAATGGTTGTTACAGATGCACGAGGCTGCGGCTCGTCGTTGGTGGTGAATGGCAGCAAACATGCCAAGCCCACAGTGTCCACAGGAATGTCAACACGTCCAGTATTCCGAATCGCTGAGACAACGGGCTTCCACGCTGGTGGCAATACCCACCCAATGTCACGGTAAAAATTTGGTCGTCGCCCAATTTTAACGCGCCGCGCGGCGGGCATTGCTTGGGTTACTTTGACCGCGACCGCGTTCAACCCCTAAAGAAGGACTCCATATGAGTCCTAAACATGTCGGACTATTTCTGGCAATAAATCTTGAGTAAAGCTGTGCTTATTTCTAGTCTTAGTGATATCACGAAAGTTTTAATCTGACGATTTAATTAAGTATTATATTTAGGTACTATTCAACGAAAACTGGTTAATATGCAAAAAACCCTTTAAATCGCATAAAATAAGACAAAGTAAGCTAGGATAGCCTGAAACTGAGCACAAACCTCTTTCAATGGGTATCTCATTATAAGCCCGTGTTTGAAACAATATCGAACAAGTGTCTTGACAAGCCTGAATCCTGTGGAACAGCCTCAATAATTCAGCGGGTAGCGCAACAGGTAGCGCGCATAATCGATGAGTAAGGCGTCGAGACTCCTAGGCTCAAGAAAATACGCCGCCTAAAACTGAATAAAACTTGAAGAGAAAATTATGGTATTGGGTTTTAAGAGATTTCTTTCTGAAGAAGCGAGGATAATGGCAAAAATCGCGCTTGTAAAATTGCATAGATTTTACGACCGCGTTTGTACATACTTTATTATGTTGTCTATTCGAAGCTTAAGATATTCATCATCTCTGGTTTAAAGATCTGTGGGAAAAGCCCGTATAGCTATCTACCAAAAAGGGGCAAAAATATCTGAGTGCTGTTATAATAAAGTCGTGTTCACATATTTTTGACCACTTTATCCGCGTAGATATTTTGGACCTCGAATGTAGTTCAAAAGAAGAGTCTAATTTGAATATTGAATCCATCGACTAGATTAGATTGTAGCCGCGAAAGTCTGCTGTAAAGAAGCGCTTTAATTGAAAATCTAAATTGTATGTGGATACACTTTTTATACGGAAGCTGCATTAAGGCTCACGCACATTAGGGCGAACGGCGCCACAACGCATTGCACTCTCTCATATAATCTCGCTTAGCCTTATATGAGAAAAGAATGTGTTTCCCCCTAATGTAATGTAAAGGTTCACGGCCTTTAATGTACACACACAATCAAACAATTATGTATGTATAAGAGAATTTTCATCATCCCACCCTAGGAATTTTACAAGCTTCACTTTTGTTAGTGTTTGGGTCAAATTTTAGATGTCAATTTGAAATTTGCTAGTTACACGTGATCATGTGAACCTGATGAAATTGTATATAAATATTAACGTATATTGGCTAAAAATTTGGTATAAAAATGAAATTTTTAACAAAATCTTAATTACATTTACATTTTCGTGATTCCAGTATACGGTTGTTTAGGTGTCTGCAGTTCCAGGATCACTTTATATTATAAGTCACTGATTAAAGATCTTGCATATACTTAACAATGTAAGGAATGTCATTTCATAAATATTTTATGACTTATTTCATCGGAGTGAGAAAATAAAGTCGGCTAATTGGGTGTTCACATTAACACACAGAGACTAACTGGTGTAGACACATTATTAAATTATGTACAAAGTATCCTTTATCTGACGGTACTTTCTGGCAATCCTAATGGACGGCGGCGTCGCTCGGCCGGTCCCGGACGGTGCAGGAATAAATTGCTTCGTTACAATTTCGAATAGCGCCGCCGAATGGGACCTCCATTCAGAGAGTTTGGAACTATTGAACTGGATATCTCAATTGTATCAGCCATACGTGATGGCTGGCGTATTTAACGAGAAAATGCTGCAATGGCATTTGAGAAATAAACGTTAATTGGAGGTTGGTGCGAATTTTGTTTGTGTTTTAATATCTTTATTAAGATAATCCTAATCCTAATCCTCCTCTGCTGCACTGGGAGTGAAGAAATAGCATAGAATGCGTGCAGATGCTTATCATCCTGTCATGTCGTAAAAGTCGACTAAGGGACGGGTCCTCTTCAACATGGTGGATTATCTGTATGGGAGATGGGCTGATCACCTGTCACCATACGGTTCATCATACCATCTTAGGACTACTTAATCGAAAGTGGCCACAAGTAGTCTTTTGGCTCTGCCCACCCCATTAGGGATGTCGGGCGTGATAATATGTAATGTATGTATGTAATTAAGATAATCCAAAGAAAGATAACTGATGTAATATGACGTCCTAAGTATTTGCTTAACAATTATTTTCACCGTGATGTAGCGCTATGCGCTACGTTTGTAACAAGTCAGCGTTTAACCACTTTATAACAGATAACTACGAACGGAGAACCCAGCTATCGGGTTCTTAGCAGTGGAAGTGGTGAACTAATAAAGCTCACGACACAATAAAGCTGACGACCTTGTGAAGGTTGCGGGACTCCGCTGGACACGAGCAGTATAGGATCGGTCGTTTTTGCGATCATTTGGGAGATGCCATCCAGCAGTGAACGTATTTCAGCTGAAATGATGGCATATTCCGTTCTATGCCACTGGACCTGCCATCGATGGCACAAAACGGAAAAAAATCCGTTTAGTGCCTCTTCAGTGCCACTGTCACCTTTTAATGATAGGTTAGGTTAGGTTAGGTTTTGAAATGATGACGATGAACAAAAGCTCACGCTCATGTACTAGCATCTTGTTCGTTGCGATTTTTAATACATTAATAGATATGCTGGTAGATTCAGACATGTGAAACAGCCCGTGTGGCCTACTAGCAAAATAAATATTTTGATTTTGATTTTGATTTTTATATTCATATTTTAGTAGATATATTTAAGTATATAGACAACCCTGAATTTGGATAGTTTAAAATCAATATTGTCTGAGGAAGACATAAGTCATTCTAGCCAGAGTTATCTGCAAAAAAGGCATTGAAAGCCGATAATGAGACGGCAATGGTTGATGGAATACGAAAACTGATCTCAACACCGTTCATCGGTAATGAAGCCATTTATCTGTCTCGGATCTCGCAAGGGAATCTGGAACGCCGTCAAAGTGAAAACTTCCCGCCATTTATAAGGGACTTGTCAGCGTTTACAGACTTACGAAACACTCCAGGGTAGTTTGGAGGCTGTAATGTACAGTAATGGTAACTTTTCTTTACAATAACAGGATCAAATATTCAAATTATGGGATCAGCATTATAAAAAGAAAATTATCGTTTTTGGGGTTCCATAGTCAAACTACTATGTCCGTCCGTCTATCTGTCCGTGTCCGTTTTCTCGAAAAATATTAAAGTAACATACATTAAATTTTGCACAACTAGAAGATAAATAGGTTTTAGGTGTAGGTAGGATAGGTTTTTATTTCCGCCTTGCTTTAGGAGCTACCATTAAAAAAAAACTGTTTACTAATTTTATACTTTTTACGTGTCTCTACCCTCCACAGCCAAAACTATACGACTAACTATATTTGACGACACGTTTGGCCTAGTTGGTAGTGACTCTGCTTCCGAAGCCAGCGGTCCCGGGTTCGATTCCCAGTAAGGGCAAATATTTGTGTGAAGAGCACGAATGTTTGTTCCTGAGTCTTGGATATTTTCTATGTATTTAAGTATTTATTTAACTATATAAGTATGTATATCGTCGTCTAGTACCCATAACACAAGCCTTAGAGCTTACTTTGGGGCTAGATTGATTTGTGTAAAGATTGTCCCCTGATTTATTATTTATTATTATTATAAATTCTTAAATCTAAATAAGTATGTATGGCGACTAACATGTGCCATAACAGGTTTTTTTTGTGGGAACTGGGAGGTGGTGATTTGGTTTGATTGGGCCACGATGCCCTTTTAGGGCTTTTAACGTTCATAAGGTATATATTGCGGCACAAGACATACAAACTGTAGCCGCAGTAAATGATGTGCAACATGTACGAGTATTTCTATAGGATGACCACTAAATCTCTAATCAAATGCTTAAGTGGCGTTTCTGAATTCGACCATAAGTGTGTAATAAGCTTTCTTTACCAGAAATTTACTTAATGATCTTTTCCCATATTTTTTTATATTTTCCAAGTTTATTATTTCTTTCAGCACTTTATTATAAATTCTAAGGGCCGTTTCGAAGATACTTTTAGTTATTTTCGCGGATATAATATTTATTTTATATTTAAGACGTGTACTCCTTCCTGCCCTTGAAATAAGTGCACATTTATATCTTATGAAAATTACCAGTTCAAATATAACATTGCAAGGAAGATTCAATATATTTTTAAAATTTGGTTCATACGGTTCGATTCTATTCTTTAATAGTATTAATGGGAGGTGTTCTCAGGTTTTTGCGTACTAAAGCTTCAGCTGAAGCGTCGGTGTCAAGCGGATCAGTGACAGACGGCCGGCCGATCAATCACGCTCTGCGCCCGGCTAAACCACATTTCACTCCACTTTCATGTAACCTTAAAGAGAATTATTTTCTTCATTTTATCCTCCTTTACTTGAAATATAGTAAGCCGATTAACACCAGGTTTACAAGGCACATTTGGGGGAAAGCACCTCGCAATATTTTTTTATTTATCTGGGAATTCACTGAATCGAGCTAGCTATTCGGAAAATAAATCTCTCACTGCGAAAAGGCTAAATAACAATTGAAGCAGTGATTAATTTCTTCGTTCACACATTTAATTAATTTAACAGGGTCTGCGTGAAATAGCTTCTGCGAACTAAATATATTAATCATACGTTGTGAACATTAATATTACGTCATATTTCTGCATGTTCACGCATTTTGTAAAGTAACATTAATACTGTAGTTGGCTAGATAAAAAGCGAGGGTGGGCGAGTGAAGATAAAAGTTTTCCCGATACATTTTCATAAAATAACCGTTTACGACCACAAACGAGGGTGCGTCCTGTAGATAAGGTGTAGCCTCGCTACAGATTACGTGTCCGCAACTGGCAAAAGGTAGCGGCAAAATACGAATGCAACTTTGTTTTTTGCTGTATAGTAAAAGTTGCTAATATTATAATTTGAACTCGCGAAATAGGCATTATTAAGAAAAATCATTTATAACAATAAAATATCCAAAGAAATAAGTGACAAAGATATAAATAATTATGTTTGAGCGGGATTTATTGAAATTGTTATTAATATTTTTGGGTTTTTATATTATGATGTAAAATCAATGTTTTGACTTCTGTACGAAACGTACCTAAAATGTGACAGCTGTCAGTTGTACAATGTACCGTCATCGCGAGTGGTTGATCCAGTGTAACGCTAAACATCAATTCCTAAAATAAACTACTTTAAATTAAATATTTCTCATGTTTCATTGCGTCTGAGACAACTTCAAAACATGATTTTCTGCTGAGTTTCTTGCGGCGCTTCTTCTCAGTAATGATGGTCCTGTCCGAAGCACTGGTAGATTAAAATTAAAATAAGTTGAATCTACCAGCGAATAAATTCATAGTCACATTCACATGTATAAATTAAAATGGGTTATTATTCATTAACAAGTAAAAGAGCCCACAGGTAATAACTGAATAAATGATTTGAATTGGAATTTAAAATGTTATTATAGTATAATAATATATATTTCAAAAGACGTAAGATTTAGATACTTACAATTATGTAACTGATAAATGTCTTTCGAAGTTCTATCGAAATATACTACAATTTGTACGCCAAAAGGCAAAACATGAAGGACGCTAAATATAATTTTATCATCTAGTTATATAAAACTTTAACTAATGTTTGATTATCTTATTTTATTTTAATTAATAAAGCACGAAAAGAACTATAATTACCTCCAAGTTACTTTTTTCTAACGTCACTATAAGTGATGTAAAAAGTCGGCTGCTATCTATTAAACCAGAAAAATTCGGTAATACTACACAGCTTTTAAATGACTTTCCTGTATGACAAGTAAATATTTTCTCGGCTGCAGTTCTATTTTATATTGTGAATAAGTATTTTATTTATTTTAGTTTTATTTAAAAAAATCCTTTTATTTGTGGCGTTTCTAAGAAAAAAAAGTCTTGACAGGCAGATGTACTACAGATGGACAAACTGAGAGCGAAGTGAAGAAAATACCCTATCGTTTAAAAAAAGAATTAGGCAACCAGTCCAGCCATCTCCGAGTAATCGGTGAACATACATATAAAAAAAGCAAATATTCGCGTCGAATTGAGAACCTCCTCCTTCGGTTTTTTTGAAGTCGGTTAAAAAGACAAATAATATAATGGTTCAGTTTTTCATTATTTAGGACGAAACCTTAACCATTATAAGTAGACTGATTATGCACGTATCAGATATAAGCCTGTGCATAAAATATATAATAATAAGAATATAATATATTAATAAGAATATTCACAAAACATGTACCTACAGCCCGATGCACACTGGTTCATGAGGAGTTCAGCAACGAGTGTGAATGTAGTCTTGAAGGTACGCCAGTAGCACAAATTGGTTGTTGGATCAGATTTTCCGTATATTCTGCAAACATTAAACCTTTTCACGAAATGATAACGATCATTTATGAGCGATTCTTCTCCCTTACTCACTCTCTCGCAATATTCTTTTGACTTGTACGGATTTTTCAGAGTTCTCTTGGCCTCAAATATATATGTCCTTCATTATTCGTGGAAAACATGGTCTGGTGGAACCCAAATAAAGTTTAATTATTTAATGCGATCTCCTCAACTTTCATTGGCGTAATTTTTTCAAGCAAGTCTAAGAAAGGAGTAAAGCAAATTTTTCCAGATTAAATACGTGTACCGAGTAATTACAAACGACCTGTTCTTAAATAATTGCTGTTATTATAAACCTTAAGTGAAAAAAAAATTCAGCTCCATAGGATAAGAGGAAGTGGTTCTAATTCAGTTTGCTAGATTTGACCCATACATACATACAAGCATTGAAAGTTTTTTTTTTTTAATGAGTGATATTTTTATGGCTAATGGTTAAAATAAAACAGAAGAAGAATAAGAAATAAGGCGCTGGCTTCAGAGTTCGATTTATTTATTCAATTAAGTTTAGTTAGGTCCTCAAAAATGACTATGGTCTAATTGATATGTTACTAGTGGACCCACCACAGCTTCACCCGCGGTATTTTCCATACAATCTTTACCACCTCTTTTCACCCCTTTAAGGATGGAATTTCAAAAAACCCCTCCTTAGTGCACCTCTAGGGTACTCGAGGAATGTCTCCTACAAATTTCAAACCTCTAGGACCACCCGTTTAGGCTGTGTGTTGTCTATAAGTGGGTCACGGTACTGTTTTATATGTATTGATTCTAACCAATATTTCGGTTAGAATCAAGATAAAGTATCGATACTGCTTAGTTGATAATTTATTTTTAATTGCTCGTCGACAATCTTATTTTGAATGCCAATATCATATATCGAAAACGTGTCTCGAGACCAACTTTGATGAATAACATACCATCTTACTATAAGCCTAAAGAATGTCATAAAACAATATCCTTAAATAATTCCAATATACTTCATTGGAATTATACCTATCATGACTATTTTCCTTTCCCAAATATTTTTGGTTCGATAAAATCTCTCATAGCAAAATATAACATTCCAATAAGGCTAAGAAGAAAAGTATATATCAAAATAGTTGAAATGTTTTATTTTCGATCCGATTTCTATCGTACATTAATAGAGTCCACTCGATCATTTGTCTATTTGAGTTTCATGTTTGAACAACGGCTGGCTTCACATGTAGGTCGCAGCGGAATTGCAACGTTATTGATGATCGGTCTCGATGTGTTAAGGGATGATCACACCGATGACCGCAAGCGTTAGTTACACGTGAGTGACACTTCGTGCTAGTGGCCTGCGGTAACTAATCACTCAACACACTGCTGTCATGCTCTTCACTGCGCACAAATCGTTCCGTAGATGTGTGTAAAGAGTGATTCATGAAATTGTTGCATAACAAGGGTTATTAAAACATGAGTGGCTGTTGATGAAACGAACCGCAGGTGAGCCAAAAACGGAAATCATTACCACACCATTTCAGAGATGCGGTTATGAATTTCATACACTTAACTCACGGGTTGAGGTGATATATCATATCTGTCCATTTTCGAATACGATTTAAGGACTTTATGACATGATTATAAATAAAATAGCATTATACCATTGTAAAGGGGCTTGTAAACGAGGTCGTTTTTTGGCAAGTTATTGCTGCAATTTGGGCTATTCCCAAAGATATTAAATATTACATCAATAATGGGAGCAAATAGTTTAAGTTAAACTTTTCGGGATAGCCCGAGTTGCAGCAATAAATTAATAATAATATTTCTGGTTTAGCACCGTAAATATATTATTATTAACTGACACAGCGGCCCTAACATGAATGCCACAAAGATAAATTAAACCCTTTTATCTCTATGACTATCTCTTTCGTCGGCACTAGTATGAGAGAAATGCACTTAGAGATAAGACGATCTATCTTATCTTTGTGTCATGCATGTTAGGGCCGCAGAAGACGTCCTAGCGTTATTTGTGGAAAACTTTGAAGAAGGTATATATTTCTGTAGACGGCCGAAGGGATATTTTGTTATTACCATATACATAACCTTATCACTCAATCGCCCAAAGGTTAACAAGAAAAGATCACTTAAATGGATTAATTAACATTTGTATTTTTTTTTATTTGTCATTTGTTTTGTTTCCTGTGCTATAGAGTATTAAAATACAAAGGGGAAGGGGTGAAGTAGGATAGCGGGTAAAACCAGATAGCAGTCAATTTCAAATTTCTAGCTATATGTCTCACTTTAGGTCGTTGAGAACCTTACATAGATGGCGCTTAGTCCACGTGCAAATGGTGACTGGCGCAATGCTGAGTTTAGTGTCGGCGTGGAAAAAAAAAGAAAAAGTCAGGTAATTGATATAATATTTGTTATAATTTATTAATATGATTAAGTTATTTAGAATATGCATATTAAATAATTTATGTCGTAACAGTATCTATTTCAGCAAGTATTTTCGTTTTTGTTCCTCAATTTGACCGATTTATTTACGCGAAATTTGTTTATTTGTGAAAACTTAGTCATGGGGTTACCAGACGGGGTGATATGGGGTATACGGTTCATTATATCATATAAAAAAAGTTATATCTCATTTGAGGCCTATTTAGGCCCACAAGCGTTGTAACGGATGTACAACTACGTACGGACGGATGTACGGTGGTAGATTCATTCCTTGACCTTCATAAGAGCTTGTAAAAGCCTAAATTGAATAAAGATAGTTTGACTTTGACTTTGACTTTGACTTTGACAACCAACGAATTAGTATTATATATATTTAACAATCATAAATAATTAGAATCCGCATTTACCCTATCTTTCAAATTGCGTTGTCTCGTTTTACCCTTACACAAGGGGTGAAATCGGATTTCCCAATTTTCGGTAATTTTTTATTTAAGTATATGTAAACTAATTATTTCACCCCCTTGTTAGAGTTGATGTTAGATTTTTTTAAATATATCTTATTCAGATTATTAATTGTGTATTGTTTTCGTTAACTATCCGAAATCACCCCTCTCCTTCCCCTAGGTATGTACATAATTATTGATATTCATTTTTATTGGTTATAGTTTTCAGTACTTACATTTTTGCGAGTCGGTCTTGCCAGGCGGCTTCTTGTCGCGGACCATGGCTACGGGGCGGTGGGCGGGGTGGCGCGGACGCCCCCCGTCGTACTATCGGCCGCGCCCCGTGCCGCCTGCGCACGCCAACATGTTCTCGTGGTTTTGCCAGATACCTGGGGAAAAGGAAATCACTCAGGATCTAGCCTTGACAAGCATAAACTTTCTTCGATATAATTATTTTGGTTTAGTATTAATTAATACTTGAAAATAAAACTCGTCGAAAACAGCATTTACGCAATATTTAGTTATATATCCATATTCAAAATAAATAATTAAATTAAAATAAAACTAATATTTAAGGGGGGCTCCCATACAACAATAGTAGTTTATGCAACGGTTGCATAATAATAGGCCTTAAAACACTAGTGCGGTTTTCATGAAACGAGCCGATAGGCGAGTTTCATAATAAGATCGCACGTGTGTTTTAAGGCCAAATTATGCAGAGTTGCATACATAACTTTATCTACACACATATTATAAATCCTCCATGATGGGTTCAGAAACAATATTTTCTGGCAACAAGTTATTTGTTGCAATCGTGGCTGCATATTTCCGATATCCGGCGCATTTTCACATCACACACACTCCGAGAAGACTACTTACTATTCATATTATCAACTAAAATGTAAATTACACATGAACTTTTTCTATTCAATTCAACAAAATTCTACTTTCGTTCAGCAAAACGTCAGCATAATGGCGGCCGTCCGTCAAGACCATTTTTTTTTAAATCATAGACAAACGGATGAAGTCTCTATTCCCACGTCACTCGAGATCAAATATTGTGCAGTTTATATTAAAAAAACATACTGAATTGACGTTTCGTATCAATAACTGTTATAATATCTATGGATACTAGAATAGAGACCCACTTGAGTTTGACAGCTGTTCCAAATTTAATCTCATTTCTTTACTAAAAACGATAAAGAAGTCATGTTATTTCTTCATCGCAGCATTGGTTTTTCCTAATTGGTTGTCAAAATGGTGGTCATTTCCTATGGTTTTTGATTAACCAATGGAGGTTTTATGATACGGGTGTAGATAAACGTTTTTTTTATGCTTGATTATAGATAATGGTACGGTATAGTAATTGTGCGTGAGTCAAACTCGCACTTGGCCGGGTTTTCAATTTATATTTTAACATCGGCAAATTTACGTTTCGCACGTTACACAATATTGACCTCATATAGCTTAGCTATAATGGAACTTATAATAAATGCATCTCTTTGTAGTCGCAACATTTCATAGCAATTATTAAGTTACTTAATGGTTCTTTGATACGTTGGGCAATTCTTATAACAGAGGACAGGGATAAACGTTAGTATTTCATTTTTTTTTGTTCGTGATTGCAGCTTTGAAAATGATTTAGATATCAAAATTGCCCCAAGTTTCTAAGAAACAAATTGTATTACGTAATAAAAATAAAATCACGATTTAATATCAAGTATATTTACTTATAGTAAATAGTAGTATTGATGACGACGCGGTTAGCCTAGTTGGTAGAGACCCTGCCTCCGAAGCTAGCGTCCCGGGTTCGATCCACGGTAAGGGAAAATATTTGTGTGACGAGCATGAATATTTGTTCCTGAGTCTTGGATGTTTCCTATGTATTTAAGTATTTATTTCTCTATATAAGTATGTATATCGTCGTCTAGCACCCATAACACAAGCCTTTAGAGCTTACTTTGGGACTAGATCAACTTGTGTAGAGATTGTCCTCTGATTTATTTATTTATTTATTTAAGTATGAGATTGGCAATTAGCTACTATATTGATTTCGTACGAAATGAAGACCTTTGTACTCATAGCGGGCCGATGAAGTTTGATCTTCAGTAAATAGTTTAATCAAAGTCTGATATGCTTGCTAAGTTTAGTAATTGAAATTAGGAAAACTTTGAATTTCTTAGCTTCATGTCAAGTTGTTTACCTTAAATAGTAAATAATAATGATTTATTTATAAGTAAATGACACTGGTTTGGTTTAAAAAGAACAAATGTTTTTCTATAGCAAATAATAAAATCGACTTCAAAAACCCTTTGAAAAGTAAGAAATAAGTCATTTACCTAGAAATGTCAGATATATTGTAGTTTAAGTGACAAATTAAAAAAATCGATATCAATGTCAAGCATATGAACACAGTATTAGAGATGGAAACATAATTAATATAATTGCCATAAACTACAATATATGACATTTCTAGGTAATGGACTTACAAAAGCCCATTGTTATTTCTTACTTTTCAAAGGGTTTTTAATTCGTTTTTTTTTTTTTTTTTACTGTATAGTACATTTTACGACCCACATTTACTATAGGTATCAAGTAACAATAGCATAGGACTAATTTCTCATCACACTTTTAAAATGTTGCTATCCAAGTTGCAAGAACCGATGGTGAAGAACCAGGAGAACTCCTCAACGATTGACGAGTTCTCCCGGTTCTTCACCATTGGTTCTTATTTACCACATGCATTTCGATGAGCATAAGTTGCTTCCCAACCTCTTTCAAGAGTCTTATTGCCGCCGGGAAAATACTTATCATTGAGGAGTTTCGGTGGTCATCTATGGGCCATAGATGCTATGGCCATAGATGACGCCAAAAAAACAGACGACCAAAGAAAATAGTAGTCGTTAAAAAATGGTAAGAAGGATTGAATTCATGGATGGGTACCGAGAAAATTGATGAACTGATGACGGAATCTCATGCTTCTAATGACTCTCCCCAATCATCAACAGTACAGATACTAAGCTATTCACAGTCAATGAAATAGAAATGATGGTTAAGCGTATTTAAAGATATGCAGAAAAAAGTCAGCAGCTAGTCAGGATAGCTAATACAATTTTAAACTCATCAAAAAGCCGTCGTGAATGCTTATTTGACTAATCCCAAACATTTAAACAAACAATTTTATTGTAATTGAGGATTTATTAGTTACAGTGGCTCGTCGCTCAGCCGAGAGGCTTATTGGAGCGAGAGGATTCATTAACCTTCCGGAAGAACGATCAAAGCAATTTAGAATCTATTACGTGGATTGAGCGGTCCCGCTCCGCGACTAATCGCATCCTTGTCGCTCCAAGACATCAAGCAACCTGTGAAAGCAAAAAACATACAAACGAACAAATAATTCGAAAAGCTTTCAATTTTTCATTGAACTCTATGATTTCGCTGTATTGTAACATCATGGGCACATCGAAATTAAAGTAATTCTTCTGCTCCTTGTTCATATTTTATTATCACTAGGAACATCGGCCTGTATACATTCCAAAGCAGGTCACAGGCCTTCTTTCATCCCGAGGGACTGGACATTACACACATAGATCTTTGCAGGTTTGTCACGATGTTTCAAGTCATATCAAAATGAAATTCAAAATCCGTTTATTCCGAAAACTCAAACGTGCAAGCTGGGGTTTGAGCCCGCGACTCTCTGGTCGAGGGGCACGACCTGGTTTTATAAACGTTATAAAGATTCTGGAAGAAAAAGACATGGCGCACCGAACCTATAAAATAAAAATTAAATAAATTGAAATAGAAATGATGATAGATGGAAACAAATTCGACTAAGCAGAAACTTCACGGTGAGGAGACGACCAATATCAATCGCCGTTAAACCCTATTTTCGGTTCCTTTTGTTCATAAAGTAGATTAAGAAAGCCTGTTAAACAACGTCACCGAAACCGGATTGAAGACTTGATGCCGAGTTAGTCCAATAATTTATCAATACTTGGGAAGTTGGCAGACGTAACGAAGTTTGATTTCCTGCATTTACCCGCAAACTTAATTGAATTTGATAAAACTTCGCCGGAACATTTTAGCTCTTTCTCGTTCTAAGATTCATAATGAGAAGAAGCAAGAATGCAAAAAGAAGATTTGTGCCCTGAAAAAATAATTAACTAAAGCTAACTGCAAACTTTCGTTTGAGAGAGGTATTCGAAGAGGATTTAGTATAATTGGATACCATTAATGGCTACTCGAAACTGTGTAACGCTTCATAACAAATGTTGAGCAAACGGGGTACCTAAATCGTATCTGAATTTAGGTTCCATTCCCTAATCTCAGGCAGAAACGACATGCGTGATAAATCATTTCTTAAAGACGCACTTATATAGGTACACACGGTGACACACGTGTTTCGAGATACCAGACACGACGTACCAACGTACATATAAGTTAAATTAGCACAAGATATAATGACGGGGAATCCCTGATGATCAATTGCTGTTATCTCCGTGTAGTCATTAATCATTTTAATTAATGACTACACTTGTTGCAATGAATCTGTATCGCAGTATGAACTGTCGCGGTTTTATTATCTTTTTATTACTGGTACTGGTACTTACACGAATATTATAAGTATTGCATCGTGTCCTACTTTAAAGTCCTTTAAAGTCCTTTGCATATGAACATACGACATACATTGCCGTCATTCATATATTTTAGCCTTGTCCAAAACAATAAGAAGTATTATTTCAATTTAAACCTGAATCCTAAATTCAACACTATAAAGCATAGCACGCAAAATTTCCACATCGATACTTCATCCTCGTATAAATTCAGCACTCATCACTTATGCGAGGTAAGAGGCACTATCTGCTTGCTGACGTAAAACGGATAATGGGTTCAGCCTTGCTCTGATATACGCTATCTGAATATTGGTTCAAGTTTTTTTGGAGGCTCAGGTCTTATAGGAATCTTTTTCTAAAATGGTAGTAGGGTATTTATTTGTCAAGATTTTTTTTTAAATATAATATACAACGTAATAATAATACTAAATAAAATTTATTAAATCTAAGTAAAACTAAATTAAATCTAAAAAAGGTCCCCGTCTAAAAATAGTAGTAGTTAGTAGTAGTAGATTGAAAGTTTTTAAAGTCATTAATGGACTATTTCACCTACGATGGAACATCAGTGCATTTAATGAAATATTGTATGTTTGTGTCGTTTTACTATTCTGCTTGGTTTACAAGCATCTATCATTGGGGGAAATAGTTATCGAAGGTGATTTTGGTGACATCTTCGATACAACTTTAGGCAGAGTCGACACACTACATAATCTTAACGGTTTTATCAATAAAACGGTATTTAAAGACAGCGGTTAATACGCGGTAGGAGTTTACCCTTAAGCTTAATTTGATTACAGTGGTCAGCAGCTTGGTGAAATGGGTAAGCACGCTTAAGAGCAGGACTCACCTTATGATGCATTTACACCAATATGTTAAAGTCTGTTCGTTCAAATAGTGTTTGCCTTTTGTAAAATGCCGCCGCCGAGGTACCAAACAATGTATTGTTCGGGTGTACCGAATCTTTTTCAGCAAACACATTTTGCACTTCAAGTACTTTTCGACGCACTTCACAAATGTAAATCGAACCTTAACCGTGCATCGATCAGTGCCGCCTTATCGCTAGCTTTTCTTAATACGAGTCCTTACAATCTGGTATCCGCGCGAGGCGTCCTGGGGCGCATCTTACATTATCTAGTAGTATCGTCCTATAGCATAAACTGGAGCCGTGGGAGCTTTTGTTGTACTTTTAGGGTTCCGTACCTCAAAAGGAAAAAAGGAACCCTTATAGGATCACTCGTGTGTCTGTCTGTCTGTCTGTCTGTCTGTCTGTCCGTCTGTCACAGCCAATTTGCTCCGAAACTACTGGACCGATTGAGTTGAAATTTGGTATTCATATGTAAGTTGGTGAACGCAAGACGGACGCGTGACGTAAATATATGAATTTTAAACATAGGGGCCACTTTTTGGGGGTAAACTAGTTTAGAAAAGGCCGCAATAAGAAAATTTCATGATTCCAATATCTTAAATATTAATTAATAAATATGTATGTATCTTCATTCTCCCAATCATTTTTAGCAGATCTATATTTGTACTTCATAGATGTCCCTCTACGCCAAAAGTAAATAACGTATTCTTTATTTTCTTGATTGCTTTTAATGACATAGAAAAAAAAGCGGCCAAGTGCGACTAGATCTCGTTCAAACCAATTTTCGGTGGAAGTTTACATGGTAATGTACATCATATTTTTTTTAGTTTTATTATTCTCTTATTTTAGAAGTTACAGGGGGGGTCACACATTTTACCACTTTGGAAGTGAAAAAAAGGTGAAAAAAGTTGAAGTTAAAATAAAAATTATATTAGAAACCTCAATATCGTTTTTGAAGACCTATCCGTACGGGTTTGATGAACAAAATATTTTTTTGAGTTACAGTTCTAAATATGGGCAAACCCCAAAATTTATTGTTTTTTTTTTTCTATTTTTGTGTGAAAATCTTAATGCGGTTCACAGAATACATCTACTTACCAAGTTTGTTCTTATAGTTTCGGAAAAAAGTGGCTGTGACATACGGATGGACAGACGGACAGACGGACAGATAGACAGACAGACAGACATGACGAATCTATAAGGGTTCCGTTTTTTACCATTTGGCTACGGAACCCTAAAAAAGGTCCCAAAGTAGCTCCATTTAAAGTCCTTTTTATTTGTATTGCTTACTTGAGAAAAATAAGTAACCTTTATCGTATCACCAAAAGAGTAAATTTTCACACAATATTAAACTGTTTCATCGTATTATTTCTGGCTGCGGTAGAGTTTATGCCTATCAAAGCCTCCACTGAGGACTTTATTAGCCTCTGAGGCTCACAAGCAAACCTAAACCTTAGTACACTCATACCCTGTAATATGGTTCAGAGAAAATTGTAACAGCGGAGTCATGACACTTAATTACCTCAGAGATTGTACGAAGAGAAAGTTAGTGCTCATGCACATTAAAGTAATTATGTCCTACGCTTAGTTCTGGTTAATTTTGCATTATCTCTTTGTGATATGTATTTAAGACGAGAAAGAGCTTAACTTATAGATTTTGTAATATGAAATAAAACTTAGCATGTAAAGGCATTGTAAAAAATATTTAAAAATCCTTATTGGTCACTACTTTGCCTGCATTTAACCGGTTTATTGCAATAAACTTGGTATGTGCACCGTATTCCAGGATAAAAGTATCCCATGTTCATTCTCGCATTTCAAACAGCTTCTCTAAGCCACTTTCATCAAAATCAATTTATAATAGACCTTTATATAGTCATGATAACGAAACTAACGGACTGACGCATTTTTTTTATTGCCATATACAGGCAAACCGGCAGATGTCCACCCGAAGAAAATTGATTGGATATTATTTTATAATTATAATTATTAATATTACTATTCTAACTTAGTAGACAAATGTTTGCTTCAATGACCGTTTTTAGGTTTCCGTAGTTATGTTTAGCACCGAACTCAATTTGTTTCTGTTTGGCCCAATGGTTGACTGGCAGAGAATATCTTACAGCATTAAGTCTGCAATTTGTACTATCATGTATTGTGCAATAAATTTTAAATTAATAATAAAGTGGTCACCGGCGCCTATGAACATTTGGAACGCCAGAGGCGCTGCCAGTGCGTTGTTGGTTTCAAAGATATTAAAGACACCTTATAATATAAGTCTGGACAATATCATGCACTAGGCATTTCATTCGTGCGCGATGGTCAGCTACAAATTCCATCCGACACGTGCAATAAATGGCAAACTTCAGCCCCGAGCGCCATGTTATCTGTGCTCACAGGAGTCGTTTGTTATTCCTGCTACAGTATTCTCACTAAAAGATATACCACTGCAATTTGATCCGTATGCTCATAAAGTTTAATACCACAGTCGCTTACAAGATTTCCCTCTGTATACGGTCCACTGTTTAATGGCCGTGGTTGTCGACGTCACAACTTTGAGTACATTCAGAACACGGAAATCTGGCTATGATAATCCTTTAAAAGTATTTTAGTTCAAATTAACTAAAAAAACCGGACAAGTGCGAGTTAAACTCGCGTGGAGAGGGTTCCGTTCCGTACATGATTATCTGCAATTTACTAGGTTACTTTAAATACCATAGACTTCTTATAAGTTTTCCTGTAATCTATAGGTAAAGAACTATTTTCTGTATTCTTTTCAAAATTTTAGCCCCAGTAGTATCGGAAATAAGGGGGGGGGGGGGAATGGTCAATTTTCGTCTATTTTTCTAAATAACTTCCAAACTATTTTACTTAAAATTCAGAAGAAAATATATTTATCTACACCCATATCATAAAACCTCCATAATGTAATCAAAACCCGTAGGAAATGACCACCATTTTGACAACCAATTAGGTAAAACGAGTGCTGCAATGTTATTCCCGTATCGATTTTAGTATAGAAATGAGATTAAATTTGGAACAGCTGTCAAAACTCAAGTGGGTCTCTATTCTAGTATCCATAGATATTAAAACAGTTATGTTATTGATACGAAACGTCAATTCAGTATGTTTTTTGAATATAAACTGCACAACATTTGATCTCGAGTGACATGAGAATAGAGACTTCATTGCCGCCATTAAGTTGGTGTTTTGCTGAACGAAAGTAGAATTGTTGTTGAATTGAATAGAAAAAGTTGTTTGTAATTTACATTTTAGTTGAAAATATGAATAGTAGTCTTCTCGGAGTGTGTGTGATGTGAAAATGCGCCGGATATTGGAAATATGCAGCCACGATTGCAACAAATAACTTGTTGCCAGAAAATATTGTTTCTGAACCCATCATGGAGGATTTATAATATGTGTGTAGATAAAGTTATGTATGCAACTCTGCATAATTTGGCCTTAAAACACACGTGCGATCTTATTATGAAACTCGCTAAAGCTCGTTTCATGAAAACCGCACTAGTGTTTTAAGGCCTATCATTATGCAACCGTTGCATAAACTACTATTAAAGTCCTCACAATAAGCCCTTTCATTTGATATGTCACACAATATAGATTGCATAACTTTTTTTAAAATTTTCTGATTTACCTCCCAAAAGTGGCCCCCATGTTTAAAATTCATATATTTACGTCACGCGTCCGTGTTGCGGTCATCGACTTATATATGTGTACCAAATTTCCACTCAATCGGTCCAGTAGTTTCGGAGCAAATTGGCTGTGACAGACGGACAGACAGACGCACGAGTGATCCTATAAGGGTTTCGTTTTTTCCTTTTGACGTACGGAACCCTAAAAACACCTAGTCCCCAACATATCTGTAAAAGTTATTAATGCTTGTAAATATTCGAACAGTAACAAGGTTTCATTTTAATTTAACGATCCGTATCCTGCGTCGTTTAATATCAGAAGCGGAAGCGACTCTCTTTGCAAAGTAAATTACATATTCTCGTAGAAAATGAGCTTGGCAGGCGCGCCTGTTTCTAGATATCTAATCTTTTTACTGTGACCTGAAAATAAAACCGCCTCAGTTCAAAATTCTACCTCGCAGATATTGCTTACGTGTACCAGGGCTATGTGGGTACGACCTGGTTCTATTGTCTAATTAAGGACACCCTTTTGTTAAGTTAACGATTTTCACGATTTCACACAGAGGTTTGCAATAACTTTGATACAGATTAAATAGAAAAAAAACCGGACAAGTGCGAGTTAAACTCGCGTGGAGAGGGTTCCGTTCCGTACATTATTATCTAAAATTTCATATGTTACTTTGAATACATAGAGTTCTTATAGGTTTTCCTGTAATCTATAGGTAATGAAATGTCATTTTTTTCAAAATTTTAGGCGCAGTAGATAAGAAGATAAGGTGGTCAATTTTCGCCTATTTTCCTTAATAACTTCCAAACTCCAAATATTCCAGATTCTAATAAAATCAATTTAAGATTCTTACAACGAGCCCTTTCATTTGATATGCAGGAGAATTTCAAAAAAATTTCGTAATCAATAATTATGATAATTATTTTATGGCTAATAATATAATTATATGGCTAATTTTCGTAACACAGAGGAACTTTTTAAACTTTTTCTTAACTATGCCTTAATTACGGACATTTTTTTTAAAATTCAGCCATGTTACACGATATAGTTTGCAAAACTTTTTATTTTATTTTCTAGTTTACCCCGCAAAAGTGGCCCCTATGTTTAAGTTTCATTTATTTACGTTACGCGTCCTCGTTGCGGTCCAGGTCCAGTAGTTTCGGAGCAAATTGTCTGTGACAGACGGACAGACAGACAAACAGACAGACACACGAGTGATCCTATAAGGGTTCCGTTTTTCCTTTTGAGGTACGGAACCCTAAAAACAGAATGGTCCTTTTTCTATTAAGTAAAGTTATGCCATAACTTGATATGATTGATATTCACATTAATTCAAGTACGTTATTATCATGTATTATATATATATAATCTGTGATTCAATTTATCAAAGCCACTAACTAGTAATATTTGAAAAGGCAGAACATAATCGAATATACGTTTCTTCCGAATGAGTGTCTAGAATACAGAACAACAACGCAAAAATGTTAATGTCGTCGGTGAGAATCGGTCGATGAATAACAAAGAGCTAGCCATTCGCAAAGTTGCGGCCGCTAAATATCCTAGCACCGAGGCTGCGTTTTAATGACTTCAGCTACAATTTAGACTTACTGCTTTAATAGTGGGTTTGTGATTATTATCTGGGGACACAATGACCCGGAAGGGACCTATTTTTATACCGCAGGCGATAAAATATCTTGCCACCGACGCGGCACAGCTAGCCTTGGGGGTTAATTTCACACGCCCGTTTACTGGGCTGATGTGTAGATATTGTCTAGCTTGTTATGGTCAGACTGGCCTCTTAATTATCATGACCGTATTGCAACAGTATTTTTTTATAAATTTCATTTAAATTTATACGTTTAAAAGTACGTTTTAAAACTTTCATTGCGGAAGACCCGGTCCATATTCGCTATGGACTCTCTATACACGGTGAGCTGACGACCTGGCAAAGATTTTGGGACTAGGAATGGACCGGTTGTTGTTGCGATCATTGGGGGAAGCTTATGTCCAACTGTGGACGTCTTTCGGTTGGCACGATGGCGATGATGATGAAAAGTAAAAGCGAAACATATTGCTGCTATTTGTTAGTAGCGTACCACTAAATGGAAAATCAAATCGTTATAATTACTTATTTAATAAGACGCAATATTTCATATATGTATAAAAGCCATGTATCAAAGTCGGGTTGCCGTTCATAACAACCCCAATTTTACACAATACCTGTTTACCTGAATAGCTTACATTTTGTAAGCACCTCGAGGTGTTAAGTCGATGAGAGCTTTTGATGAGAAATTTAATTTGGCTTGAAAGCTCCAGTACGAGACGTAAGCCGATTACATGATCGCATTTTATAAGGATTCTCTATTTCAACACCTGCTGACATAGTAAAGCTATGATAATCTTATATGTAATTAACTTTTAATGTGGAAGGGAAGGGTCGACTTATGAGCGAAATGGAGCGTTTGGTGTGCGGGTGAAACCGGTGGACGACCTATCTATGATGTACTAAGATAATTAAAATTATAAATGGACTGACTTAAACTAAAGTCAACTTATGCGAGTGAAGCGGCTCCATTTCAGCTTGGGCAAAAATGCTTTCGTATGTCCAGCGGATGTCCGTCAGCTGTCTGTCCATTTGTTCTCGTCTACAGGCGCCTCATTCGGGAACGCTAAGTGATTCTGTAGCGACTCGTAAGCCAGATTTCTCATTCCACTCTTCCGCACGACGCGAAATGCGTAAGAGCGAGATGAGAGATCTGGCTTACGAGTCGGTACAGAATCACTTAGCGTTCCCGAATGAGGCGCCTGGTCTCAGTTCACAACCGATTCTCGTGAAATTTTGTGAGCAGGTTCGATAATTATTTAGTTTTTTTTTGTCGATACGGTTTTCCAACGGCAAAGTTAAGTTTATCGCGAGGTCTACAGCTCACGGAGCCACTAGTATTAAGAAACTTGTAACTATCCTGCATTAATTTAGATTCGCCCCAAAAAAATATCCTGTGCGCTGAACTTGAAACAAAAACTATTTTAAAATATATTCATGATTATTTTATAGATTCGTCATTCTAACTTACCATGCGATCAACATACAATTTTCTATACACATGTATTACCTAGCGACGACAACAGCGACAAGTGAAATGACGTAATATTTTTTAATAAACACCTTACAGAAACCTTACTCAAAAAAAGGTACTTACTACACTTTACGGGATTTTTTCGAGGATAAGGATATTTAAATTTCAGTTTGCCTCTATCCATTCCTCGCCCCTTAGGGTTCCATGTGTCACTTATTGGTATTATTATGTAAACTATGTAATAGTGAATTTCATACATACATACATACATACATATCACGCCCGAAATCCCTAATGGGGTGGGCAGAGCCACAAGACTACTTGTGGCCACGTTCGATTAATTAGTCTTAAGATGGTATGATGAACCGTATGGTGACAGGTGATCAGCCCATCGCCCATTCAGATAGTCCACCATGTTGGAGAGGACCCGTTCCTTAGTCGACTTTTACGACATGCCAGGATGATAAGCATCTGCACGCATTCTATGCTATTTCTTCACTCCCAGTGCAGCAGAGGAGCTTCATATGAAGGCAATAAATACTATGAATATAACCTAGTCTTTGATATGAGATATCATCCACGTACATAGGGATGCCACACCTGTTTAAATTAAATTTTTGATAGTATTAATATTATAATTTATTCTGTTCTAACTACTAAAGATTAATATGTTATAAATAAGTGCACTTACCACTCAGATATACTAAAGGAAATTAACTCAAAGCATGAAGCAAAATTGCTTGTAAAGAATACGTTTGTTAAAAAAGCCGTGTGTTTTTCAAGTATTAATACGTTTATAATTTAGAACAACGAGTGCGGCAACATCAGTTTTTTTTTTACCCGCAATGAGAATTTCAAATAATTTCAAATAGTTTCTACATACTTAGTTAATGTGGTTACGTGAGCAACTTCTATTTTAGAAGTTACAAGGGGGTTACACACATTTTACCACTTTGGAAGTGTCTCTCACGCAAACTATTCAGTTTAAAAAAAAACCGGCCAAGTGCGAGTCGGACTCGCGCAGGAAGGGTTCCGTACCATTATCTATAAAAACGGCAAAAACTTCACGTTTGTTGTATGGGAGCCCCCTTAAATATTTATTTTATTATGTTTTTTAGGGTTCCGTACCTCAAAAGGAAAAAAGGAACCCTTATAGGATCACTCGTGTGTCTGTCTGTCTGTCTGTCTGTCCGTCTGTCACAGCCAATTTGCTCCGAAACTACTAGACCGATTGAGTTGAAATTTGGTATTCATATGTAAGTTGGTGACCGCAACACGGACGGGTGACGTAAATATATGAATTTTAAACATAGGGGTGGCCCCTATTTTGGGGGTAAACTAGAAAATTAAAAAAAAAGTTATGCCACCTATATCGTGTGACATATCAAATGAAAGGGCTTATTGTGAGGATCTTAAATATATTTTTTTTCGAATTTTAAGTAAAATAGTTTAGAAGTTATTCAGGAAAATAGGCGAAAAATTACCATCCCCCCCCCCGCATTTCCGAAACTACTGGGGCTAAAATTTTGAAAAAAATACAGAAAATAGATCTTTGCCTATAGATTATAGGAAAACCTATAAGAAGTCTATAGTATTTAAGCTAACCAAGTAAATTTCAGATAATCATGTACGGAACGGAACCCTCTCCACGCGAGTTTAACTCGCACTTGTCCGGTTTTAGTATTTTTTTAACCGACTTCAAAAAAACCATGGTAATGTACCTACATTGGTAATGTACAACATATATTTTTTTTAGTTCTATTATTCTCTTATTATTTAAGAAAAGCCGGCCATTTGCGACTCAGACTCGCGCAGGAAGGGTTCCGTACCAATATCTTTAAAAACGGCGAAAAAATCACGTTTGTTGTATGGGAGCCCCCTTAAATATTTTATTCTGTTTTTTAGTATTTTTAAGCGACTTCAAAAAAACCGAACGAGGAGGTCCTCAATTCGACGCGTATATTTGCTTTTTTTTGTTATAGTGGCAACAGAAATACACGATCTGTGAAAATTTTAACTGTCTAACTATCACGGTTCATGAGATACAGCCTGAGTAATAGGGTCCCGTTTTTACCCTTTGGGTACGGAACCCTAAAAATATAAAAACCGGACAAGTGCGAGTTAAACTCGCGTGGAGAGGGTTCCGTTCCGTACATGATTATCTGAAATTTACTACGTTACTTTTAATACCATAGACTTCTTATAGGTTTTCTTGTAATCTATAGGTAAAGAACTATTTTCTGTATTTTTTTTCAAAATTTTAGCCCTAGTCGTTTCGGAAATAAAGGGGGGAACGGTCAATTTTCGCCTATTTTCCTAAATAACTTCTAACCTATTTTACTTGAAATTCAAAAGAAAACATATTTAAGATCCTCACAATAAGCCCTTTCATTTGATATGTCACACAATATAGGTTGCATAACTGTTTTTTTCAATTTTCTAATTTACCCCCCAAAAGTGGCCCCCATGTTTAGAATTCATATATTTACGCCACGCGTCCGTGTTGCGGTCACCGACTAATATATGTATACCAAATTTCAACTCAATCGGTCCGTAGTTTCGGAGCAAATTGTCTGCGACAGACGGACAGACAGACAGACAGACAGACAGACAGACGGACAGACAGACGGACAGACAGACACACGAGTGATCCTATAAGGGTTTCGTTTTTTCCTTTTGAGGTACGGAACCCTAAAAATGATATTAGGAACCTCAATATTATTTTTGAAGACCTATCCATAAATACCCCACACGTATGGGTTTGATGAAAATTTTTTTTGGAGTTTCAGTTCTAAGTATCGGGAATTTAAAGTTTTTTTTTATATTTTTGTGTGAAAATCTTAATGCGGTTCACAGAATACATCTACTTACCAAGTTTCAATAGCATAGTTCTTATAGTTTCGGAAAAAAGTGGCTGTGACAGACAGACAGACAGACAGACATGACGAATCTATAAGGGTTCCGTTTTTTGCCATTTGGCTACGGAACCCTAAAAACGAATAATTATAAAAAGTTATTTTTTATAATACGATATATACGAGACTGTCAACTAAATTGTAACGAAATAGTAAAAAATTAAAAATGGCTGACAGTGAACAAACTATTTGAGAAATACTCTTCTCGTCCCGGATTGGAGTAATCAATAGGTTGAACTACAATTAATTTGTAACACTGTTCCATTGTCAGGCGACTGCATTGACCTGAGGATCTATGACTAATGGTCAGAGTACGCAGGCATTGGGCGCCATTGATGTAGGGCTTGAGGCACACGAATTAATTGGTAACGTCACTAACAAAGGCTAAGCTGAACAAAGCATAGCTATCTGAGGTGGATCATTCCGGTAGTTTAAAGTTGTTTAAGGGGACTATATTTAGTGTCACCAAAATTTATATTTGTCATCAAGTTGTATCATCTAATAAATAGATCTATCGCCACGAAATATTTTAGTTCTCAGATAAACAAAAAGTGTTCCCAGGTATGAATTTATCAAATTAATGTTAATATATGTGTAAAATAAGAGATGGATGTGTCAAATAAAGAGATGGATTACCAAAATAAAATTGTAGTGCATTAGATGAATATAAACTTCGTTCTTAAATATAATAATAATCTTTGTGCTCAGAATGGTAGACCTGTCACCAAATAAGGTTAGGTAAGGTTAGGTTAGGCACAAAATATTTATTTGGTAGGTACTAGACCCTATATCTCCATGATTTTAGGTGATTTATTGTGGAATTGATTTTATATTGTTTGGTGACTACATTTTGGTGACAAATCTACTATTTTGCGGGCAAACCCTATTATTTAAGAAACACAAAACTAATTAAATTGGGGATAGCGTAAATGATACACGTTGTTTAAATACCCGATTGCATGGGATAAGAACACACTGTTATAAACGGTCCTAGAATACATCATAAATATTCGAGTTTGTGTGAAACAGCCTTCATTATTTGAATTCTATGAAGAGCCTCGGAAGAACCTGAGGTCTATTCTAAGATTCGCACTGTATAAATTGCAAAATTTATTCCTGTAATACTCTTTATAGGACTTTGAATTTAATTTTTTTATCTTTTACGTGAATCGACCATGCCGCCACGGTCCTAAATATATTAGCATATTTCTCCAAGTTTGTAAAGAGCGCATACAAACTTTGCTCAAAGAGGAGTCATGCGTATGGGGTCATCCATAAAGTACGTGAAACGTTAAGGGTGGAAGGGGTCTTCGAAGTGTAACATTGTATGACAAGGGGTGGGAGGACTCCTACGTTTCGTGACGTCACATTTCAAAATGTGTTAATGCCAAATTTGAACTATTAACGAAAAACTTAAAAATATTTCCAACTCTTTGTTGGCGAGTGATTAAATTAAAAAATAATATGAATATAGTTATAAAAAATATTTAAATGAAAATTAAATTAATTTCAGAACTGCTGATTTAATAAAAAATATGACTAACCGTGACAAAGACGAAATGAGTGTGACGAACTTTATGGATGACCTCTATGAGGCTGGAATTATATACATCGTTACAATCACTATATTTCATGAAAGTGGATTCTATCGTTGTGGCTAGACTCACCCTTGCAATGAACACATTGTTTCACAAATTATTTCCGAAGTATACTCGTATAACTTTTTCCAGCTTTCCATTATAAGAACAAAGGAAGTTGCGAGATGTCGCTTTGTTTTGTCACATTTCTTCCAACTTTAACTTCGCAAATTAAGATAAAGAATATAGCAAAGCGATATGATATACCATTAAGCGATACGACCGATTTTGGAATTAGAGGCCCAGAGTTGCCCTTAAACAAACAAGAAACCGAAAGGATAATATTATAAACTATGCTATTCATCTTGATTAATCATGGAAAATGTATAGCGTACCTTATGCATAGTTTAAGGTTAAGCTTGATTTGGGTTTTAGTCATAAACCATAGTTAGTTGTTGGGTTAATGTTGCGTTTGCCGACTGGCTTTCGGCTTTTCAAATTCTAGAATAATAGATTAAAAGAAGTTAAAATTTTAAAAAAGATCTGAAAATAACTTCCTTTATACAATAGTATCATAATCTACGGTTTAATATTATAATTATACGTTTTAATTCTATAAAGTTCTTAAATTTAAATGATTCCATTTTCTTCGCTCAATAAAAGTAATAATGCCATAGTTTGCATATTTTTTTACAAAATTTGGTTGAAAACTGGTGTGTTGTTAGTTTATGTCCTGGAAAATCGGACATTTCCCGAGGGAATAATAATAGCCGAAAGGACGTCGTTCCATAAAACCGGAATAACGAGATCGCGACCATAAAAATTGACTATACGGATGATTTAAAAAAATACACGTTTCACAACGTAAAACAAAATCAACATTATAGTCAACATTCTGAGTAAGTACGCAGACTTTTCAATTTGAAACAAACCATTGCGGCGACAGTGGAAATGCGGTGCAATTGCGTCAACTGACAAAATTGTCGCGGTCTTAAATCTTACTCATGTCGAGCTATAATGAAGACTCGGTTACACTTAGTCCCTAATCGACCACTCAGTATTCACCGCATGCGGCTGCCGAATAATGTAAACACTTCAGTCGCCGGTCAACCGGTTGTTGAGCTATTATAGCTGTCACTTAGATTCAGAATCAATGCTTAGTCGTCTTGATTTGAGTGTCTTTCAGCTGTATGAAAACCCGACTGAAATTCCATCGGGGCCGAATACCAAGAGCGTGAAGTCGGTCGATAAACATTGCTACATCCTGTAAATTGTTGGACTCGTCTCAGGTCTTCTTGGTCAGCTTGAGCATAGAATCTTTGCGAATAATGAGAGATCTGCGTCTTCCGCTAAATATAACTCAAACATGTTAACGCGGCTTTTCGCGGCAGTTTTATTAGCTACAAAGTGCTGGAACAATCTGCCGCCTCCAGTTCGAAATTCAAACTCAGTCGCTTCCTTTAAAACCAAATACAAGGCCCATTTATTAAATAAGCAAAAAACTCTGTATTAGTTAAGCAGTGAATCTGTGATTTGAATTTATATGGGACTAGTGGACCCGCCACAGTTTCGCGAGCAGTATTTTCCATCCAATTTTTATCACCTATTTTCGCCCCTCTAGGAATGGAATTAAAAAATCCCTCCTTAGTACACCTCTAGGGTACTCGAGGAATATTTCCTGCAAATTTGAAACCTTAGGACCATCCGTTTAGGCTGTGCGTTGTCTATAAGTGAGTCACGGTACTGTTTTATACATTAAGTCTGCGCTTATGTTTTAATATTTTTTAAGTTACAGTTAGTTTGTGATTTGTTTATGTTGTATTGTGCTAGTTGATATTATTTTGTTTGTACTTCCGGACCTGTGTATTTATATTTGTAAGTAGGGTGTCCGTGTCCTAGAAATCCTAGAATGTCTGGCTGAAAATCAGCGCTGCAGCTCCCAGGCCGCAGCACCTTTGCTGAGCTAGACACTTTTTGCCAGCATGCTTGTTTTAATGTCTATACCATGTACACTTTATGTTTTTTATGGCAAATAAATATCTTTTCTTTCTTTCTTAACTCGGAGTGCTTGTGAATTCTCCAAATAAATGGTACCGAGATATTTGAGCGTAAATGGCAAGGGTTTTATATTTTTGGTATAACATAATAGATTTATTAGGAAATCAATCGGTCGGTTAATGTTCCAGTTCTCTGCATCAGAACTAAAAACTATTGGACCGAACCCGGACATACGCGAGATAGAGAACAAGACCAAACTACGATGGCCACTGGAGAGTACATCGGGAGAAATGAAAAGTAATTTCGTAGCTTTTATGATACCATAACCTTATGAAAAGAAGGTCTATGTTTAATTTCTGATCATCTGTTTGTGTGACGATGACGAAATGATTATTGGTCCTCAAGTACATTACAGTAGGATACACAGTACTGATAAAGATAATGGAAGCGTAATATATAGTGCGTTGCTTGACCTGCGCCTCTATTCGGGAACACTAAGTGATTATGTAGCGACTCGTAAGCCAGATTTCTCAATCCACTCTTCCGCACGACGCGACATGCGTAAGAGCGAGATGAGAGATCTGGCTTACGAGTCGCTACAGAATCACTTAGCGTTCCCGAATGAGGCGCCTGGCATACTACCTCGCCCAGAGAGAGTAGGTAATAAATAGTCGAAGCTTAGGCTATTTAATTTAACATAAATAATATAAGGACAATAGTATATCGGCTACAAATGACTCAAAACCCGCTACGCCATCACAAATACGTATGAATACGACGTACGAAATGTTCGCAGGAACTTTACGCTTCAATCTCGTAAGCGCTTTGAGTTATACGAGAGTTAATAGCTGCTCTCTGACTCGGTATAACCGCGGAACATTTTCAATTTAATCACAATATAAAGCTTTCAATGTACGCAGCATATGCTTTTTATTCATTTTCCAAGGTTCATACGATTAATACATTTATTACAGGTCAAATCGTGTATAATATTGTGGTGCTCCTCCTGAAGACTCAAGACTGTTGTTAAATAACTCTTTTATTAATACTTGAAAAACACACGGCTTTACTCACGATTTATTGTCAGAAATAGTCCGACATGTTTCGAACTCGAATGGAGTCCTTCTTCAGGGTTTGAGTGCGGTCCCGGTCAGAGCAACCCGCGCACTGGACTGGACTCTGACCGGGACCGCACTCAAACCCTGAAGAAGCCGTGTGTTTTTCAAGTGTTCATAATGTCTCACGAAAGTTTTAATTTGACTATAACTCTTTTATTTGCTTTTGTTATTTTAATTGGATAAAAATACTTTTAAATTATTTAATAAAATGGCTTTATCGTGATATAACACATTATTTAAGGCGAGTTAATCCATACTAAATATATTTATTCTTAATTAAATGTACGAGCAACTGTTTATATTTCCAACACTGAAAAAATGGGAGGGCAAGAAATAAACAAATTATTGCTAATACCAACCAAGCGACTTATTTTGGACAGAGCTTGCAAAGCTGTTTGCTAAAATCAAACAAATCAAAGCTTAACAACACACGTCTACAATTTACAATCAAGTCTCGGTTGTATGAAGCCGTAAAATTAACCAAAGCCATTCTCAAAAAAAAAAGCCGTAAATTTTTTGTAAAGTCAAATTGGTAGGTACTTTGCTGTCACTTCGTGTTTACCGTGAATACAAATTACATTCAGTATCTAATTTTAGACAACAATTTATATCATATAATCCTATTATCGTTTATTATTTAGTAAAAAGGCCAGAGATTGGAAGAATGTGATTTAATTTAAAGTAAGGATCAGTAAATATCATAAGTACAGATCATTCTTTGTTCAATTCCTAGTGGACCGTGCAAACCAGAGCGGTGCACATTACGAGTAAACTGTATTCAGGTCCACGGTACTTTAAACGTTTTGCTCTCACAATAAGACAGCAATCATGGGATTATTGCATTTAAATTAAATGAAAATGATTTCATTATGGTGAAAAATGTGAGTATCTAATGATATTCAAATTTGATATTTTTTGTGTAACATCTTGTGTACAGGTCAAAACTACTGTGAACCTAGGATAACGTATTTGTTTTGACATAACGCATAGTTTAAATCTGTTTATAAGCTCTTAACTCTCTTACTTTTTAAAAGAATCGGCACAGTTTTTTTTAAATTTATTTATGTCAATTGACTGACAAACGAGCTGACGGCCCACCTGATGGAAAGTGGTCACCGCTGCCCATGGACATCTGCAACACCAGAGGTGCTGCCAATGCGTTGCCAGTCTAGGGAGGATGGGGAATGGGGATGGGATGGGGATGAGGGAATAGGCCTCCGGATCTCGTCACACACTGTACGAAACGCAATAGCAAGCTATTACTTTACGCCGATATTCTGTGTGAGTGTGGTACTACCCCGGTCGAGCCGGCCCATTCGAACAGTAATCATCTAGTGAGGATTACTGTTTGGCTCTACCACTACAAGTTTATGAGACATTTATGTAAAAGTTTAGCATGACCTTTCAAAAGGTTAAATTAAAGGAGTGTAAACCTACGGCTTTTCCTACCCCACGATTTCCACCCCTTAATTGTTAATCAATTTGGACCAATTTTTGACAGGTTTTCAGTAAAAACAAAATCTAGGTTATACGTTTTGGTTTTATCATTATAATCAATAAATTCAGTTTTATTGCCGTTTCAGTAGAGGTATTTTCATACAAAACGATTTATGGCGATTATTTGACTTGGTTGATCTTTAATCAATATTCAAAAAACGTATAGACCTAGATTTTGTTTTGACTGATAACCTATCAAAAATTTGTCAAAATCGGTTAACATTTGGGGTGGAAATCGTTATGGCTTGTTGTATGGAGTGTGATTTTTGCCATTGGTTTACAGTCCTCTTAATGTGGCCCTTATGCTTCAAGATTTCTTGGGAATACCAAGTGTGTAGCAAGTTGTGTGACATTAGCCGAGAACCTGCCCTTTCTGAGTCAAATATTTGTTTTGGCAAAAGGATCTGACCTACACAGTGACATAAGTAAACCATCTTGCATAGGTAGGTACAGTCGAGGTCGTAAATATGTATACGTTACCAAAGGGGCAAAAATATTCGAGTGCCGTTACGCCCTTAACAATAAAGTTGTGTTCACATAATTTTTGACCACTTTTTTGTCCGCGTTGTTATTTTGGACCTCGATTGTGGTAAGCATTTTATGGATGAAATAAACTAAATTTGAAACTGATTTCCAAATTTATACATTATTTATTGAGATTAAGTCCATTTGAAATTGAGTCTTATTGAGAACAATATATATCGAGAACAGCGCATTTTGGTAATAAGTCAATTCGGGTTTCATTCTTTATGAGAAAAAGTCTTTTTGAAATTAGGTCGTATTTAGTAATAAGGTTTAAATCTACTAGTAACGAATAAGTGAATGGCCATTCACTGGTTTCGATATGACATTAAAGTTGATTTACGAATTTACGGTCCCAAGTTCTTATGGCTTTAACAAAAGCGCTACTGTTGCTTGAAACAGCTTACTTATAAAAATGGTAAATCTGTAATAGCATCTCAGCAGAAGACAGATCAAAAAGGAATTCCCACAGACATCGCGGGATTAGCCGGAACTCGAACGTTTTTCCATTAAAAGTAAGAATGTTCTCGACATTTCGACAATTAATCTCTTGGCGTTGACATAACTTTTTCTATGGACAGATCTTTAGTAAACATTGTAATCACTGTTTACGTTCTACGAAAGGACAATGGCTGGCCGTTAAGTTGTTATTACATGGATAAAGTTTTACTATTGGGTTCAGAGGTGTCTCTGGCATTTAGTAAGAACGCGCTAACGTTGATTCATCTTAGGTTGTTTGTAAGTATATGAAATATTTTATTACGCTTGACAGCACCCATACTTGTTTCATTACGGAATATTATTAGGAGCGCTTTTGGAAGAGTCGAATCAAAAATAATATTATAATTTGCTCAGAATAATAAAGCTGGTGCCTTTATCATAAACTTTGTAACCCGGATGTTGCCTGCTTGGACCGGTTAGCCAGAGGTGAGGCGGTTTCAGTTCTTTCCCAAGTCCCAGTACCAGCTTATGTAGAACCACCGTCGATGTAAAAAGTAACAGTCGTCATAAAAGAACAGTAGAGTCGTACCAAATCCTGTCAGGTTTTATTCGAATAGGAACTCTAAATCTTTCACAACTTATTGGCTTAGGATAACAGGATATTCCAGAAATCAAGGGGTTTTCACTGATACTTTTTTGTGTAAGCAAATCGCTGGTTTCACCAATTTGATATATTGCAAATGCTACATGTAGTTGTAATGTAGGTATTTTTTTATATTTTTTTATTTAGAAACACAAACAGTCTTACACATAATACTTATAAACTATTTGACGATGAAATTGTTCATTGACACACAGTGTTCACAGATGATGTAACAACAACTAATAATAAACAGTCCTCCTAACCAACTTAGGGAAGGAACGTTACTTGAACAATACATAAATCCAAATAGTGTAAAACTAAAGCTAAGGCTAAGTAATTTTATTATTTTTCCTTTACGTAATTCTGGAAGGTATCACAAATACTCCTTTTGAAACTGCCTAAAGAGGTACTAAACGTATCAATTTCATTACAATAACGATTATAAGAATCGCAAGCACGTGGAATAAATGAATTTTTAGCGTACTTAGTTTTAAAAAGTGGGGCAGAGAAGAGAGTGTTTTGACGAAAATTACGATTAGGACATCGAAAATTGATACTTTCAAGAAGATAAGAGCTGTCAATACAATTATTTAAAATTTTGAAGAAAAATACCTGGTCTCTAACAAGACGTCTTTCTATTAGAGCTTGCATTCTAATTGTGTTATAAGATATTTGACTACCAGGTTTGAACCGAAAGTTAAGATGTTTCTGAAATTTATTTTGAATTTTCTGAATACTGTCTATGTAAATAGAGTAGATTGGATTCCAAATTGTTGAAGCGTACCTACTCAAGGTGAGATCGAACAAAGGAGTTATATAGTAGTATGAGAGTTGATGGGTTTTTAAATGTTTTACCAACGCGCAGCACAAAGCCAAGCATTTTGAATGCATGCTTGGGTGTCATGCTTGATGAAACAGCAACTTTTCATCAAGCATGACACCCAAGTCTCTGAGCTCAGTTACTCGATTTATTAATTTAGAGTTAAAAGTATAAGGATACACTAATGTTTTTTTTTTCCTACTGAATGATATCACTTGACATTTATTTATGTTTAATTGTAAATCGTTAGATATACAATATTTCCAAAGTCCATCCAAATCAGATTGAAATGCAACACAGTCGTTACAATCAGCAACAATTTTGAAAATTTTATTATCGTCTGCATATAAAAGAAAACTGGTGTTACTAAAAATACCAACCACATCGTTAATAAAAATATTAAATAATAATGGACCGAGATGGGAGCCTTGGGGCACAACAGATGTCACAGGCACAAACGAAGACTGAAATCCTTTAATAGTTACTGCCTGAGACCTATTTCTCAAATATGACTCCAGCCACCTAAGGAGGCTGCCGTGCACACCAAACTTCTCAAGTTTTGTTATAAGTAAATTATGAGAAATAGTATCAAAAGCTTTGGAATAGTCGGTATACACAACATCCACCTGGAAACCATTATCCATAGCTAAAAAGACAAAGTCAATAAACTCACATAAGTTACTTTCAGTTGAACGTTTCGATATGAATCCATGTTGTTGTGGCAAAATTAGTGGTCTAATACTGGTAAATATGCAATCGTAGACCATTTTTTCAAATAATTTGGGGATTAGTGATAATTTAGAAATAGGACGATAATTGCTGACGCTGTGCCTGTCACCATCTTTGTAAATAGGGATAACATATGATTGCTTCCAAATTTGAGGAAAAATTCCATGATTAAGAGAATTATTAAAAATAATTTCCAATGGTAGGGACAGTTGTGAAGAGCAGCGTTTTAATAGAATAGAAGGCAAACGATCAGGACCAGAACTCTTTGTTAGATCCAGTTTATCAAGATATCTTTTGATTGTTTCGCGAGTTAAAACGATATTGCCAAGATTCAAAATCGAATCTGTGGTTGAGGTACAGGTGCCAGGCATTTGACCTTGTGAGTGAGCAGGTCTAAAAACAGATTGAAAATGTGAGTTAAATAACTCAGCAATTGCCTGACCTTCAGTCGTATGAACATTGTTGAGGTACATTGAGGTATGTCACTAATTCAGGGTTGCGGGTCCTGGCATAAAAGTTATTTTCCTTAATAATCTAACTATTGACCTATCTCTATTGGAACTTTAGTAAGAAAACAACCACATGAAGACTCAGCTGCCTAGACATTTGCTTGGACATCATAGCATTGTTTATTGTTATTTACTTTATAAGCGTAACTCATTCAGTTCCAAGTTGGTTGTTTGAAAACTTGACTTTTTATTGATTACCTCGTATAAACTCCTAAAGGTACACACCTTTTCATTAATTTTTAATGTCTTTTCGTAACCACTTCACCTTTCAGTTCAGATATTTCGTCCCTAAATCATAAACATTTTCTTCAAAAGGATTCGTAATGAGATTTTCTTGTTGAGGGAATAAGTTCACTCCGATATTGATGCTAGCGGTACACCGCATTCACAGGTCTTCCAATAAACAAGGTAAACGAATTTTGTCGGCTTTTGCTGTGTTCCTGATAAAGTAAGGCCTGTATCTAAATAAGCAAAGAATCTGAATACAAAACAATGCCTCGCCAGATGGTTTTCGAATGATATGAGTATATTTCAGTGTATATTTGCTACAATATTTTGTCAGGGATAGTGCAAATCGGCGGATGTAGCAATATGGTACAGATGTAGTGCATAATTAGTTTCCATCGTGTTTTATCGGAAAAGTTCGTATCTATCGTGCTCTCTCAATTAGCTTCAGCAGGCTCCTAATTCTCAGTGCATTTGAGATAATCTCACAATCGAGATTAAACGTCAGTGCATACAGTCATTTGACACAACTGTATGAATCTGACGTTTAATCTCGCAATTGACATTATCTCGAATGCATCGAGAATTGGGGGCCAGTACCCATCATACCATGCTGTCATTTTTCATTTTGACATTTGACAGTAAATAATAAAGTTTCATATTAATGAATATAAACATGTTACTCATTGAATACAATAATTAATTGACACTTCGGGTCCCGTCGTCTTCCGATTGAGATCCGAGTTTTACCGATGGAAACTTATTATTCACTATATCTGTAAAACGTACGTACGGTACGTATCTGCAAAGGACCTCCCTGACTTTTTGTTTCGGAGTGTTTATCACAGACAATTATTAATACGAGTTAAATCTTTTATAGTAACAATTAATATTGGCTCGCTACATCATTCAAAATGTTTTTAATATTTTATTAACCTTACTAACTTTCTAAAATTGTATGCAAGATTACATAAAAATTTCGCATTTTAGATTAAAGTTTATTTTATCAACCCTCATCGGGCCTAACATGCAAGACACAAAGATAAGTTAAACTCGTTTATCTCTATGAATATCTCTTTCGTCGGCACTAGTGAAGAGAGAGATAAGACGGTTTAACTTATCCTTGTGTCTTGCGTGTTAGGGCCGCAGCTTTCTGGGGACGCTGAGTAAAAATTGAATGCATATAAATGCTATAAAGCTGCAAAGGTCTGTTCCTTTAAGTACTTATCGACGCGGATAGCCTAGTTGGTAGGGACCCTGCCTCCGACGCAAGCGTCCCGGGTTCGATCCCCGGTAAGGGCAAATATTTGTGTGATGAGCACGAATGTTTGTTCCTGAGTCTTGGATGTTTCCTATGTATTTAAGTATTTATTTCTCTATATAAGTATTTATATCGTCATCTAGTACTCATAACACAAGCCTTTAGAGCTTACTTTGGGCCTAGATCGATTTGTGTAAAGATTGTCCCCTGATTTATTATTATTTATTATTATTATTATCATACATTCAAGGTTTTTGACAAAGAAAAACGTTGAAACTTGTTTTGACTTAACGAATTTCCAGGTGTTAACTAGATGTTTTTACATCGTCAGGTCTTAAGATAAAGAAAATATTAGTTTTATTTAAATATCAAAAGAAGCGTTATAAATACACTGCCTACAGAAACTATTTTTTTCGAAACATTTTACCCCCACATCTTTCGTAACCACGTAGCGCTACGCTATAAAGCTACGAAGAGAGAACCCGCCGGCTATCGAGTACTTGGCGGTTGGAGAAAATGTTCAAATGTTGGTCATGTTGGCCACAGCCGGTTTTTAAATTACGAAACTGTAATTACAAGTATGAGCACTCATTTATTTTACGAACCTGTAAGTAAGCAAAAGCAAAATGTGTCACTGAAATTTCGTATGAAGGATTTTCTTTGTTAGGTAGTTCGAGCTGCTTTAGCTCGTTTGAGTCCCATAAGATATTCAAAAAGCATTGAAACGTAATTATTGAAAATCTTTTGAGTTATTTTAATTATAGGTACTTATATTTTATTAAAACTATTAACTAATATTTAGAACATAACGAAGAAACTGTTTCATAAATTAGCTACGCCAGCAAAATGTTCTTCTTATACGTAGGTATATGAAATTCATGCATTCTAATACAATATTATCTGCTTTAAAAGATCCGCTCGACTTTAACAGGCGGCTAGCGCACAAAGAACCTCGTTAATTTACAAGATTGCATATATCACAAAGCACTTATTTAAAAACACTGCTCGCAACTTTGATTCAGCTTAACAAAAGCAACAGTTTGATAGTTAGATAGATAATTATAAGTCTTTTATACGATAAGAACCGTACTTTTTCCTTAAAAAACATATAGTGTTGTTTCCGGAACGAAATCGTTACTATCTTAGATATAGTTACTTGCAAGTTGAATAAGTTTTACTTACCGATCATTATAGCGCGATACTTCGATAATCTCCACTGATTATTAGATAAGAGTTTCAAAGTTTCTTCAACAACGCAACTAACGAAAAAAAAAGATAACTTGCGAATTTACAAAAACATTTTGGCAGCTTACAAAATAATTAAAAATATGGTATTTGGAAATAATGGAGGATAACCAATGTTGCGGGGGTAGTTTGCGCGGCGAGTGTCCCGTAGCGACTGAACCGTATCCGGGTGGCTTTTCCCGGTTTCCACGATTTTGCGAGAGGCTTTAGCAAAGACATAGTAGTATTATCTGACGTAGGGCATCGTGTAGCTTACCGCGCCATCTATCCACGTCGGAAGTCATTATTAAGTATTTTAGTAGCACGTAGCGACATCTGTGGGCATTTTCCGGAACTATTTTATGTTTATAGTGGTCACGTAGTTACTGAACTATCGAGTTTGAAGATGCATTCAAAGAGGTCGCTAGTGGTGTATATTAGCTAACGGCTTGGTGAAAATTACCTGACTGTGCTTTAGAAGGGTAAAATTTAAAAATAAGAACATTCTTGCTAACTGCAGAAGCTGTTTCAAGGTTGAAATCCATAATAATATTATAAATGCGAAAATAACTCTGTCTGTCTGTCCGTTATGTTTTTACGGCTATACCACTGAACTGATTTTGACGAAATTTGTTATGGAGATAGTTTGAGCTTTGGGGTGAGACGCTACTTGATTTTAAGAAAATCCACCCCTGAAAGTATGAAATGGGGGCTGGAAAACTTATTTAGGGTAAATTCATACATGCCCAATTTTTATTTTTATTTACCTACTTATTCCACGATTCAAACCTATTAGGACTTTGCTTTCAAACAAGATTAAAATGAAATAAAAAATAAAACTGACTTCTCGCATTACACCGCGACTATGACTACAACGGAACCAAATTGGAGGCATACCAAAACCGATCAAAAAATAATTTTTCAAATCGTGTTATAACTGACGGAGTTCTGAGGTAGCAAACGTAAAAAAAATACAACCGAATAGAGAACCTCTTCCCTTTTCGAAGTCGGTTGTAAATATTTCAAAGGATGACCATTCAATTCTACACTCTCTTTACTATGAGGAAAACACTTTGATTTAAGTTTCGTGTGACACATTGCATCATCGTTCTTACACACACACACACACATTTATAGATCTCATCTGCTCTGACCGTGCACTCACACATCCAAAACAATCTGCGTATAGTGTACGTTCACCTATGTTCAGCGCCTCTATTCGGGAACGCTAAGTGATTCTGTAGCAACTCGTAAGCGAGATTTCTCTTCCCACTCTTCCGCACGACGCGCAATGCGTAAGAGCGAGATGAGAAATCTCGTTCGTGAATCGCTAAGGAATCACTTAGCGTTCCCGAATAGAGGCCCAGCTCCCCTTAGAGAATATCGGCATCTGTACCCAGTTAATCTCACGTAACGTCCAAGGATCTATTTAATTGCGCCCAGTCCTCTACGTTATTTATTAACTTACAATTTATGATTGTACGTATTTTTACTCGACTACGGCGAAGCAAAAAGGAGGGTTATGATTTTAACCGGTAAGTATGTATGTATATATGTATGTATGTTCATCTGTTCCTTCATAAATTCTAAACTGTTTATCATCATAATCTGACAATTAATGAGGTATCATCGGAGACTTCATGATCGTCCACTGGTTATAGGCTCATTAAAATCAACATGGCGCCCTCTAGAGGGCTTAAAGTCATGAACTTAAAATTTTATTTTTATTATGACGTAATGGTTATCAAACTAGTGGACCCGCCACAGCTTCGCTCGCGGTATTTTCCATACAAACTTTATCACCCCTTTTCACCCCTTTCGAGATGGAATTTCAAAAAATCCCTCCTCGTTACACCTCTAGGGTACTCAAGAAATGTCTCCTCCAAATTACAAATCTCTAGGACCACCCGTTTAGGCTGTGCGTTGTCTATAGCTGAGTCACTGGTACTGTTTTATATGTAGCACATTTAAAAAATAGATGTACCTATTATATTGTTAGCTGTTTCATACATTTTAGAGCGTGATTTTTCAGTTGTCGGGTTTTATTTTTTGAACTTATTATATATCACATGTACATTTATGGGCAAGTGGTCGTACGGGCGTTTTTCGAGCGGAGGATCGCGGATAAAAAATCCAGTTGATACCTCTGGGTTTTTGGCACTTTATACAAATATTGGCAACCACAATGGTTACGGCAGAAAGTATACTAAAAAAGATTCTTTGATACGATAAGAAAAAGGTCACGACCATTATTTACTAGATTCCGCTTGCAACTTCATCCACGTGGAATTCTGTTATAATTATTCCCTCGGGAGTTTTATGTATCCCAGATAAAAAGTACCCATAACAACTATTCCAGGACATAACATAAACTATATACAAAGTTTCATGAAAATCCGTTCAGCCATATGGAGTTGAGTGGTAACAAACATACAGACTTACACACAACATTTTGTGTATTAGTGGGATTAGTATAATGTAGGACTGTTTCTTTCGAAGTGTGTTTGAACCAAGTTTTGAGTACCTAATTATCAGTTGAAATCAGTTATTCCCGCACAAAATTTCAATGCACCAAAGCAACCATTTGAAAGTACCCCTTTACATTTCTTTCTTCAACGGTTACCTAATTGTTTGTTTTATGGTGCATTTATACCAAGTTTCAAGTTAATAAATAAATGGAATCATTGTATTTCCAAGACAAAGTTCAACACCCCAAGACATCTATTTTTCAGGTTCAGGTTTTTCTCTAACGCCTACCTAATTGTTTGTTTTAAAAAGTATGAGTACCTACAAAGTTTCAAGTTGATGGAATTCGATTTTTCCCTTCCGGTTTTTATTTCAAAATTTTCTAAAGCCGTTATCCTGCTTTAAGGTACCCGTATATAATATCAAAAATGGCATTGGAATCCGTCTAGCAGTTTCAAAGTTTATCGCGCATATACAATTAGACAACCAGACATGAAATTCAAATTACCATTAGGATGTGTTCTGTTGCTCATTCTGAAATCCCCTATCGTCGGTGCGAATTCCAAAATCGCTATGTGATTATGGTCTATTTTTCAGGAGACAGTTAAAACCGTTTTTTTTTAACAGTTACTTAACATGCGTAGTTATATTTTTGTATGATAACTGGGTAACTTTTACATCAATATAAATTAAATTATATTTAAGTTAATAAGTTATTAGTAATGACTTAAACGGAAATATTGGTACATAGCGGGTTTAATTTGGAACATTAAAAATAGCTATCTACCTAGCGGTCACATGACTATTTTCTTAATAATAATCTCAATATATTTGAAGATATCTGACTACTAAAAATGGCCATGTGTAAAAATATGACAACAATGCCGATGACAAAATATCGTTATGTGCATCAACGAACACATAGCGAAATAAAACGACCACTTTCTTAACTGTGAGTTAATATTTAAAATTCGCTAACAGCCCAATTTCAAATAGCGAATTTATCAAGGTAAATTTTTGCCTACTAACACATAAACAAGTAGGTACTGTTAACAAAAAAATGTTTATCTACACCCATATCATAAAACCTCCATAGTGTAATCAAAAACCGTAGGAAATGACCACCATTTTGACAACCAATTAGGTAAAACGAGTGCTGCAATGTTATTCCCGTATCGTTTTTAGTATAGAAATGAGATTAAATTTGGAACAGCTGTCAAAACTCAAGTGGGTCTCTATTCTAGTATCCATAGATATTAAAACAGTTATTGATACGAAACGTCAATTCAGTATGTTTTTTTAATATAAACTGCACAACATTTGATCTCGAGTGACATGAAAATAGAGACTTCATTCGTTTGTCTATGATTTAAAAAAAAAATGGTCTTGACGGAGGATCGAATTGCCGCCATTATGTTGGTGTTTTGCTGAACGAAAGTAGAATTATTGTTGAATTGAATAGAAAAAGTTGTTTGTAATTTACATTTTAGTTGAAAATATGAAAAGTAGTCTTCTCGGAGTGTGTGTGATGTGAAAATGCGCCGAATATCGGAAATATGCAGCCACGATTGCAACAAATAACTTGTTGCCAGAAAATATTGTTTCTGAACCCATCATGGAGGATTTATAATATGTGTGTAGATAAAGTTATGTATGCAACTCTGCATAATTTGGCCTTAAAAGACACGTGCGATCTTATTATGAAACTCACTAAAGCTCGTTTCATGAAAACCGCACTAGTGTTTTAAGGCCTATCATTATGCAACCGTTGCATAAACTACTATTTTATGGGCTGATGCAGAAATTAAAATGGAAACGTTTAGTGTTAAAATAAAATAAAAAACACAAAAAAACACATAGTGATTTTGGAATTCGCACCGACGCTATAGTATATTTTCATTGTTATCTGGAATTACAAACCATATATCCAGTAGACTCCGCATCCGGGCGACCCCCGCTACCAGCATTAGAGGCTAAAAGCCATAAGCGGCGGCATACAGCCTGGCTAACATCGAACGCACCAATCGCAGCGCTCTAAAAAACCCCGCGCACCCCGCAAGTTTGGCAGCTTTTGCTATAACTCGCCGTAAAAAGAGCGGTGGGCGAATGTGGAGGGGTTGTGTCTGCACATGGGTACATTCAGACATCATTTAATAAAAAAACCTGACTTCAAATAGCCTTTGAAAAGTAAGATTTTTTTCATCACACTTGCTCGGAAAGGCTGTTATTATACGCAGGCGTACAGAGCAGCTGTAGCCTACTTACCTCCCAAGGGCAGTTATGAATTTTGTATGGGTTATAACTCCCGCTGACGGCGGGGCGAGCCGCAGTCGGCGGGGCGCGCGACCCGCAAGCCGGCGGAGCTGCCCCGCGCTGATCGCAACGTACGCTCAGTTTATGAACACCCACCTGATGGTAATTCACTATGTAAAATGGGAATAAAATTAATATACATACTTTTTTTTGTCTAATTTTTATTTAATTTCCTCGCAAATGTGATGAAAAACATTGTGTGTATCACGGGCAGTAAGGGGATAACAAACTCGAGTCATAAAAGCCCTCGCCTATCGGCGTCGGGCTTCTAACAGACTCTCGTTAGTTATCCCCTTCTTACGGCCCTAGATGCACAATGTACTATTTTTTCACCTTTTAGTTACTATCATTTGATTTAACGACACACATTTACTACATCAGGTAACAATAGCATAATGCCAATTCCTCATCAACATTTACAAGCTGTTTGCTATCCAAGGTGCAAGGATGTCAATCGTTGAGTTCTCCTGGTTCTTCACCGCCGGTTCAATTTTATGCTTCCAAACCTTATACTGAAATCGCCACCCGTGAAATATTTATTATTTAGGAGTTCCGGTGATCATCTATGGTTTTCATCAACAGTTCCAGTTCACCAAATAATGCTTTTAGAATGTTACTGCTTGAGTTATTACAGAAAATACTAAAATTGCTATATGCGTGCCTATAATATTTGAGGATATCCACCGATTCCTCCTAGATCCTCTCATTATACCAAGGTATAATTAAAGTTAGACCCTATCGATTAAAAAAAAAAACAAATCGCTTTGTAAATGAATATTATCAAGTAAAAAACAATCTTTATTAACTTTTATTATTCTTCAAGATATAAGTTATAATCTGAAACATTTTCGATCGGGAGGGAATAAAAGGGTTACCCTTGTTTCATAAAAAAAAAAAATTACAAATTATCACTTCCCAAACAATTTTCCGTATAACTCTTCACAAAATTAAATAATAGTAACGCAAACCTAATGTTTGGCAAACGTTCACTTGCCAAACATTAGGTTTGCGTTACTATTATTTAATTTTCCAACAATGACTCACTTGCCAACTGGTACATATACCAAATTTCTAGAAGTCAAATGTTTCAGTTGGTAGGTATTGGTATATTTTACGCAAACAAAATTACGCTAAAGCATGTTTTATTAAGGGATGAAATAATGAGAGAGGGTATAGTAAAAGTTAGGTTAAGCGGTGTCTTTAGGGTATTTAGTCCGTCACTGGAATGCACAGACTTTTCCCACTTTACGATTATATTATATTTATTTTATATATATTGTTCAAAAGCGATTAATTTTTCTAGATTACCATATAAGTAGCCAATTTAAGGATTCGTTTACACAAATACCTAATTATGAAGGAAAGCTCTTGTCGCAGCGAATCGTCTAATTGCTACGAGTCGTAGGCGTCTACGAGGAATAAGTAGTATGTTTTTTTAGAAAATAGAAGTCATGCATACAGGCGCCTCATTCGGGAACGCTAAGTGATTCTGTAGCGACTCGTAAGCCAGATCTCTCATCTCGCTCTTACACATTTCGCGTCGTGCGGAAGAGTGGAATGAGAAATCTGGCTTACGAGTCGCTACAGAATCACTTAGCGTTCCCGAATGAGGCGCCTGGTCGTATGAAACTACTATTACCTATACGCATTTTAAACCTTGTATTTATAGGGTGTTACTTCTAAATAACATGTATTATTATATCAGAATGGTGGAGTAATTCCCGTGCTATCGAAGGAATTAAATTAATACGGGGTCAAACGAGAACCGAGATTTTGACAATCAAAATGCATATTTGTTTATGATGATAGTGTTAAATGTGTACAGTTTTTTTTTGCCTACCGATTCCAACACAGCAAAGGCGTAAATATATTTTTTATGAATACATTTAATTATGCCATGCTTATTACTGCAATAACTAGGTACTTGATACCGCTGACTCGATCCGTAACGTGATAGGTCGCATTTTTTAAGTTTGTAAACAAAGTGACGCGCGCTCGCACGCGCGCATGGCGGCTGCGGTTCTAAACTGTGAAAAGAATTTCGAAGTATAAATTAATGGGAGGCGAGCGCGGGCGAGCACGATGAGTGACGCTCGCCCGCGCTCCGGCGCGGCGCCGAGCGAGCGCCGCGCGCCGCGCCGAGCGCCCGACTCCGCCGGTTCAGTGTACGTGCGACCGCTCGCGGCTGAGGACTTACTGCGCCCCGCGACCACTCACACTCACACTTATTACGCAGTAGCGACCACCGCCGACCGCGTGGACAATTCCTAACGAACTTTAAGTGCGCGCTCGAATTTCGGACCACTCCTATCATAACTCGTCCGCGGACTCCCGTAAACACAGACAGTGACAGTGGCCACTTTGGGCAGTGTGAAAAAGTGACGTTAAAGTGCCAGAACTGGTAACAACGCTTGAATTTGCGCAGCTAAATAATAGGGCCGGTGACGATTGTAGGTGACGCGAAGCGCGGTTACGGGCCACGTTACAAGGTTATCGCGCCTCTAGCCCGCCAGTGATGAATTGGAAAATCGGCGTATAGTCGCTCACGTGGTCCGCGCCCCGCCCCCGCCGCGCTCCGCGCTTATATTTAGCGAAAATCACCTCTCGGCAGCGGGCCGAACGCCGAAGCGCTCGTACGTCGCTATTTACGAACGTTAGCGAGATACCACATGTTATTGGCTTCGAATAACAGAGCCGATAAGGAGAAGACAGATAACCTCTCAGTGCGGCCCGGGTCTGACGACGTTCTGGAATAAGAAAAAAACAGAAACGAGAGCACACTGTAATGCTATCGTCCAAAGTCGGCATGCACCGCTGAGCTTGCGGATCGTCACACCTACCAAAAAATACTAGTAAGCGGTGGGTCGGTGGTAGCAGCTATGTCTCTGCAGGCGGGGGGGAGCTATGGCAGCTTGTGGTCGTCGCAGAGCGGGCTGGCCGAGCTGGAGGGCGGGCTGGGCGAGTTGGAGCCGCTCGGCGAGCTGGCCGAGGCAGGCTTCGAGCCGCAACCGCGCGCGCGCTCCAACACGTGGCCTCTGCCGCGCCCCGAGAACTACATCGAGCCTGATGATGTTGGTTCTAAGAAAAACTCCAACCAGAACCTCTCTGGTATGTCCCACTCCCTTTTGAGTCGTTCCACTACGCGGCTGTTTTAGGTCTGCCACTTTCAGCTCACGCCATTCGCACAGCTCCTATAACAAAACAATAACGCAAGAAGATACTTACGAGTATTATTTGGCGTCCATACAATGTAACCGTAACGTAACCGATAACAGAAATAAAAACTGGGCACAACATGTTTACAAGTAGCCACACACTGTGTTGTGGCGCATGATAGAACATGTGCTGTCGCAAAAACTTTATCAATGAGAAACAAAAAGCGATCAGCCGCTGAACTTACTGAAAATCTCAAAACGGTAGGTAGGTAGTGTAGGCCAAGCCAGGGTCAATTTGAGCAAATAAACAAAAGGAAAAGTTAAGGAACAGCAAGGATTAAAAATTTCTACCCACACTCGTAATAATATCAAAATATCGGCATGTCAGTCGTGAATTTTTATGTAGTGTGTTTATGAAAATTATCATTCTCGTCAAAGTTACCGTGTATACCTCAGACATTTACAAAAAGGCATGGGAATTGCATTACCCAGGTTTACTCACAGAATAAGGATGAATCAAAACGACTAATGATTAGAGGGGTTAGCAAAAAGTTGTGCCTCCATAGCCGAAATCAAAATGTCAATATTACGGTTACGGTTCGTTTTATATAATAATCAAATGAAATATACCTACATACACCATCTTTGTTCGTCAAGACTGTCACTGTTTATCTCCTGTTTGATTACTTCAAATAGTGTAGAGATCATACGGTCATTGCCTTCCGAAAAAATATTGGTCTTCTATAATTGGATTGGGACATACCCCTACTTTATGCATTTAGCCACGACTATCTCGAGATGAATCTTTGATTTCATGCCAAGTCTGACATAGGAGGTAAAACAGTCTGATGATACCTACTCAGATAAAAAAAAACCGGACAAGTGCGAGTTAAACTCGTGTGGAGAGGGTTCCGTTCCGTACATGATTATCTGAAATTTCCTATGTTACTTTAAATATCATAGACTTCTTATAGGGTAAAGAACTATTTTCTGTATTTTTTTCAAAATTTTAGGCCCAGTAGTTTCGGAGATAAGGAAGTGAATGGAGGAATGGTCAATTTTCGCCTGTTTTCCTAAATAACTACCAAATTATTTATCTTAAAATTCTAAGAAAAATATATTTAAGATTCTCATAACGAGCCCTTTCCTTTTTTTAATTTTCTAATTTACCCCCCAAAAGTGGCCCAAAAAGTGTTTAAAATTCATTTATTTACGTGTACCAAATTTTAACTCAATCAGTCCTCAGTTACTTGAGGTAAGGAACCCTAAAAACAATTTAATCATTTCGTAAAATATCTGCCAAAATACTAACATACAAATTAAATTAAGCTATTTCAGAAATGCTTAGAATTGTACATTAAAACAAAGTCACAGAACAATGTTTTCGTGCTAACTGTGTGAAATAATTTAATATCACGGAAATATTAATTAGGTAATTTACTTTAATTATGCAATAGGTAGATAATCCCTCGGATTTACCTTATAATTGACATAATGAGAGTTAATACATGTCTCTCATATGTTGCTAAGCGACGTCAATTTGGTAGACATGGCCGAATTCAGAAACGCCACTTAAGCATTTGATTAGAGATTAAAAAGGTAAATGTCCCTCAACTAGTTGTCATCCTATACCAAAACGTCACTCAAACGTCACTTTAATTAAATATCAATTTGAGTGGCCTTTCTGAATCTGTCCATTAGCTGAGATGTGAACGGGCTTATCTTTTGCACTAAACAGTCCAACCAATCACGGGCCGAGGGATAATTAGGTTTTTACGGGAAAAATTACCATAACAATATAGAAGTATCGCGCCTGTAGTGCAATAGAACCGCGTCTGCTTTGCTACAAATAGCAACCTTTCAAAATCACCTGATACAAATCATTAGGCAGGCATCATCTAGAGGAGGCGTCAAAACGCAGTTGCATGATTTAAGTAACAAAAACCGCTATCTTAACGACATCAGAACTTCGACGAGAGCCTTAGTTTTGTGTTTTTGCTGTACAAATATGATCCTTATTCTCTTTTTCTGTAGGTGCTCCTCCACTGCCAACAGCAGTCGGAGCTAAGAAGAACTCGTCCCGTCGGAACGCGTGGGGCAACCTCTCTTACGCTGATCTCATTACTCAAGCCATCACCTCGGCTCAGGACAACCGGCTCACGTTGTCGCAGATATACGAGTGGATGGTCCAAAACGTGCCATATTTTAAGGATAAGGGAGATAGCAACTCTTCAGCAGGATGGAAGGTAAGAGTTTGCTGTAAAATTTACTCGCCTATTTTCACGGGGCAAGGAATCCATGAGTCCCGTTGAACATGACAATTGGAACATCGTCGAAATAGCAGAGCTCGAAGAGTATTTGAACCAAATTTAAAGAAGATATCGGCACGGAATCAGTTCTTCCCATACAACATTTTGATACACCAAAGCATCCTGTTTAGGGGGAGGTTACATTTATTTCTTGAATGGTTACCTAATTGTTTGTTTTTAGGTGCATTTATACCAAGTTTTAAGTTGATAATCAACGGGGATCAGTTGTTCCCCTATAATAAAGTTCAAGGCCCCAAGGCACCCATTTTTAGAGGGTTTTCGGCTTTTCTAATTTTTTTGTTTTGAAGTTTATTTATACCAAGTTTCAGGTAAAGAATCTCATGGAATTCGTTTTTTGTCACGCTAACTTTAACCTCCTTTTTTACCCTCTTATTTCCAAGGGTTTCCATAGCCCATGTCTTGCCTGAAGTTACCCTTAATACAATATCGAAAATCACATTGGAATCCGTCCAGTAGATTAAAAGTTGATCGCGCACATACAATCAGACAAACATACATCTAATACAAAAACCACTGACATTTGTTGTGTTGCTTTTCTGAAGCCCCTCATAGCATTTTTTCATTGTTATCTTCAACGTACAGACTTTTTCCACTTTACAATTTTATTATTATGTATAGATAGTGCCTGTTACTATTGATACAAGGTATTATCATCACTGTTATCACCTGTGTTTGACCTTATAACGATCCGATGAAAGTGTAGTTCAGGATTATTATTTATATCCCATTAGTTTCCAACCAGAGAAAAATTGCCATTTTGATAAACAAGTGTGTTACTCAAAATGTATATTTAAAGGCTTCTGTGCTGGGTTTCATAAAAGGGAATTTAGTAGACAAAGGGGATTACAACAAAATCCTAAATAACTTTAAGTTTTTATAAGATTTCTTAGAATATAACTAGAAGATATTAAATGTACTTAACCATGCGAGTTTACCTTAGTGATAAAATATTCTATCAATGAACCTGTATTAAACCCAGCGTAATTCTTCCAAAATAGTAATATTATCTAAAAATGGTAATAGTCTAACGAAACTGCGTCTCAACCAAAGCAAATTCCACTACATACTTAAAAGCTTCTGAACGTAAATATTACACCTAATTATTCATTCGAAGAATTGCCACGCGTTGGTCAAACTGCGCAGTGCCACGCGTTATCTTCTACACATCGACCGATATAAAAAGATAAAAAATACGACCGCTTCTTCTAAGTGCCATCCATTGCGTTACGTAAGGGACTTCCGTTTTAACTGTTGTAAAGATGCGGCGTTGGAATTATAAAAAGGTAAAGAATTGGGCGCTGATAAACCAACTGATCACATGACGTTTATAGAGACACGCCCTCTCCGCCGGCTTGATTATAGAATGAAATATTTCATTGGAAGTCGACTATTTCAAATTAGTTTTACTTATATATAGAATAGAAGTTTACTGACAAGTGTTTTGCGTTAAATGTCTTATCAAAACCTGATTTTTTGGCTTAAACATTTTTTTGTAAATTCATTCTTAACATGGGAGGTATTAGGCCTGGCTCATATCAGTCTAGTTTTTAGCCTTTCTTTATTGTTGTCACTTTAGGAGTACAATCTGCTTTCCAAAGATAAAGTTTTTTTTTGTACGTTTTTAATTGAAACATTAAATTGTACCTATAATTATTTTCAGATATCACCAGCACGTCATACATTTTTAAGAATATGTAATTTGGATTATAGACGTAAAAATATATATTGATGATGAAACAATTCGTACCGGATCCGGATTCGACTAATGCATATAAATATACAAATATTCTTGGAAATAGGAGGCAAATGGAATTCGTTTTTTTCTATGATTAAGCATATTTGATCAAATTAGTATGTTGTAAGATTACGCAGTTAGTGAATATACTATTAGTGATATGCTTGAAATACCATTTTTTTTTTAAGCGCGCCTTTCTATTTATTTAAAAATGTACACAGGAATGTGATTAAATACAATTATTTAGACTTACGACTTTACATGCTTAAGACACAACCATAGCTACCTATTATTTATCAGGAGACAATGATGTGACGTCTATAACATGTATCTTGCATTTACAGTCTTAGTGACACGAGGCATTATTTATTATCAATAAATACATAAAAGATAGTTTGTTCATTAACATCTGAAGTAGTGCGTTATGGAATAAACGTTAATTCTATTGTATTAATTCTATTGTAATAAGAACTAAAGTACAAGGTGTTTAATACAATATAATTGATAATAGCAAGTTAGTAATACTCTTAAAAGCGACATTGTCAGACCTATTCGTAGTGACAGAAATTTCACTTTGAATACTTGGAACTACTCTGGCTGAAGTTTACTAATATGGTCTATAGTAAGGGAGCTCACGATGCTAAATAGGGATTTCCTCGAGCGTCGTGGGGACCTATTGGATTTTGAAATTTGATGGTAGAAAAAAAAAAGATTACACAATGTTTACCCTTTCACCGGTGGGGGGAGCGTCTACAGGGGCGTCTACAAATAATTAAAAAAATTGTCACATAAAATACTCGAGCGCGTCAGATATTTATAGTGTACTTGCCCCACGTATCTTTGATAACGGAGGGTAGAAAATGGGAATAAAAAAGGGGGGATGTTAAGTGAACCCGAAAAAAGCTCTATTTGAAAAGACTGACCATTCGGACGTGACGCAAGCTCATGGAATCTTTTTGAAAATGCATAAAAAATCGTCATATCTTCGAGCGCGTCATGTTTTCATACAAACGGTTAATTTTGCTGTCCTAATCGTGTTGGACCATAATCTGACAATTATATGGAGAGATTTTCTTAATCTGTAGTATTGAAAAAAAAAAAGCTATTCTGATCGGCAGGCGATCCGCAACAGGATGCAAGGTATTCTTAGTGAGTGCATAGTATTCCTGTGTTTCAATGAAGTCTTGCAAGCAAATTATATTTTGCTTGTAGCTAAATGTGGCGTTGCATCGAGAAAGGCGTATATCTGGCAGTGGACATCTTTCTGAAATTATGAAATGTTACATGATCATCCTCAGTCGTGCGTTGAGATCGTTGCAAGCCCAATACACACTCGGATCTATCTGAAACTACCGAACGGGTCACATGTGTGAAGGATCTAGGGGTTATCTTTGATACACGCCTAACCTATCACCACAGATATACTCTACGAGTAAGTCTGATACTATCATATATAAGATAGCTGGCCTCCGACTATGTTTATATTACTTTTTGTTACCAGAATCACCAGTAGTGCACATTTATTTATAAGGAGTAAACTTGAAATGTCGTCCAGCCTCCGCAACCCACATCCACATAAGTACAGTTACGCTCTACTGCTAGAAACTACTGTCAAAAATCAAAACTTGATCCTTAATCGCATATCATTATGAAAATTCGCGCTGCACCTCGAACAAATTGACCTTCGAAGGTCTACCCGTGGCAACGATTAATGTTTACGCATACAATGCCCTATTCAGACATGAACACTTGCTTCACTATTTTTAACTCTATGCCGCTGGTAATAGAGAAAAACTAACTAAAACACTCATCATTGTGAACCTACTTAATTAGCAATCATGCGTCTCGTTCTTGCGTGAATTCAGGTGAGGCGGTATAGAGAAGGACAGATGATAAAAATAGCTTACACGTGTGAGCTTCAGTATCTTTCACTAGTATTACGTGGGTATTACTGTATTGCGGAAGTGAATGAGCATTTAAATACAATCTGAGATTAAAGGAATGCTCAACGTGATGTTAATATTCTATGAAATTGCTCTCTAATTGTAGCTATAATATATATACAAATATATTCCCACTGTTGAGCGTATGAGTTTTTAATGGAATGTCATACTGCTCTAGTTTTTTTTATCTTGCTTGAGTAAGATCAGCAATTCATTCATATTTTGTAAAGCGTTGATCTACTTATCATAAGAGGGTATATTTCAAAGTGACAGTTGTTTCAAATGAAAATGTCTACTAATTTTTAGGGTTCCGTACCTCAAAAGGAAAAAACAGAACATTTATAGGATCACTCGTGTGTCTGTCTGGCTGTCCGTCTGTCACAGCCTATTTGCTCCGAAAGTACGGTACCGATTGAGTTGAAATTTGGTACACATAAAGTCAGTGACTGCAAAGCGGACGTGTAATGTAATTAAACGAATTTTAAACATGGGGGCCACTTTTGAGGGGCTAACTAGAAAAATTAAAAAAGAAGTTTTGTAAACTATGACATGAACATATCAAATGAAAGGGCTCGCTATGTGGATCTTAAATTTATTTTTTCATAATTTTAGCATAAATGGTTTTAAAGTTATTTAGGAAAATAGGCGAAAATTGACCATTCCCCCTTTATCTCCGAAACTACTGAGCCTTAAATTTTGAAAACAATACAGAAAATAGTTCTTTACCTATAGATTCCAGGAAAACCTTTAAGAAGTCTATGGTATATAAAATAACATAGGAAATTTCATATAATCACGGAACCCCCTCTCCACGCGAGTTTAACTCGCACTTGTTTATACTAAATACGTGCGGCCCTAACATGCATGGCACAAAGATAAATTAGAACCGTTTATCTCTTAGTGTGTATCTCTCACACTAGTGCCGACGAAAGAGATAGTCACAGAGATAAATGGTTCTAATTTATCTTTGTGGCATGCATGTTAGGGCCGCTGTAGGGAAATTCGTAGTTCATAAAGTATAATATTCTATGAAAATAAACCTAATAAGGTTACGGAATAACAGTTTAAAGTTATTATTTTGAAATGATAAAATATTTAAATTATTTATTTTAATACTTTCATATTTCCGAAGTTGCAAGCCTGTAATATCCTTTATCAGCAATTACGCGATCAAATCAGAGGTAACGCGAGAGAAGCAAAATCCTTTTGGCCGCGCATCGATGTCGCCGGCCAGGCGAATAGCAAATGAATGCTACCGTTACAAGGACCGTTAAGACGCCGACGCGATCTCCGCAGATCCTTGTTATGGCATTTCAGGCTGACCTGGGGTGTAATTCTCTTGTGCACAGCGGCTGATCAGCGGATAAACTAAACTATTAATTTAGACTGTAAAGACTAAGTCATTCGGTTTAAATTTGAATGTCGGTCATCGCTGATCAGCCACTACGCACTTTAGAAAATCACATGGCTGCTCTCGAAATTATGGAGATGGCGATGTGCACTAATGTAATTTTATTCATTATGCTAAATTAAAAATGTAAACGAATTAATTCACTACCCATGAATGAAAGTTATATATATACAGCTATCGGTCCTCATACCGCAGTGCAAATATAACATTTGTTATCAGACCCAAGATGGCGGCGGTTTAAATCAATATAACCTCAATAATGACTTATTAAGAAAGGTCTCAGTTGGAATTTTCCGACGATTATGAGAGGCTAGAGGCCGATAAAGGGCCAGTGTTGTTCATACGGAAATATGACAGACTTGCTCTGTTTGAGCATTCCTAATTTAACAAGTGCTGATTTGTGGTACTTAGGCTCGTACTACATAAGAAAACCCGACAAGTGCGGGTCTGACTCGCGCACCGAAGGTCCCTTACTTAGCTATGAAAAAAAAAACGACGGATAACTATCGAAAACTTTTGTCTTGTTTGTTATGCAACGTCCAAAGTTTTAAGACCTTGCAAAAGTTATTTAGTTTTATGTCATTTACTATAAAACTATCAACATAATGGATGGAAATTATTTGGTTTCCCATAAGTAAAATTGAGATTAAAGTTCATGACCACTGCTTTCGTTTAAATTGCCAAAAAATTGCCAAAAATTGCCAAAAAAAATAATATGAAATCAGAACTGAAATACACTACATATTGACCCTTAATAAAAATGAATAGTCAAAATGATCTGCTTTTTGCTGTAATATGCTTTTTATTTACATTTACTTTCATAATATATCATTTAAAACTCATTTTGATTTTCATGCAACTTCCCAATTTTATCGTAGGGTAGGATTTTTAAGCACTGCTAAGTGCATTGGCTAGCTACTGATTAGCGCGCATAATCCATCATAGTTGGCCATTTACGAATGCACTTAAGTACTAGTTAGGTACCTATGCGACTGTGACACGTGTTGAAACACGCGCTCGGATGATTATCGAACCAATTGTATCATACGCGTTACACTTATCTGTGCGATACGAATTTTTCAAGTTCGTCGGTTTGTAGGGTGAAATATTATATAATAAACAGGTTAAGAATCTTCAAATGCATTTAAATACAAAGTATACGTTTTTACATTTTGGATTTAATATGTAATTCACCTAAATTAAATCTGACACTTTCACGCGATTTCTCGAAACACTACAAACATATTATTTTAGGAGTGAAATTGTAAGCAACTATTATACTCTTCTATATCTTTATGTTATCGTTTTCGTAATCGAGTGATAACGTTCCGACTTTGCCGTGATTTGGCTGTCTATGAATGTTTACATCGTTCGCAACTAGATGCTGCTCAACAATGAAACAGTTGCATTGAGACTCAAACCGAAGGAGCAGTGTATGTCGAATGGCACAGAACATTCATTGTTACGTAGTCTACTGGATGGCAACTGGCCTTCATACCGTGTATATTTAAACGATATCGGAATTGGTTAACCAAATAACTAGCGACTGCGAATGTTATCAAATTTATCGGCATTTAATTATAATTTGTTTAAGTACGTAACCGGGTTCTAAGGAAAAATCGATAAATATAATAAGCAAGTAAATTGAATGGCTATAAATACATTCCCAGTTCGGTTTTTCACTTCCAATGCACTATAATATTTGCTGATATTATCTGCAGTGGTATTCGCTTGCAAAGTATGATAAATTCAAAGATTAAAGGCTAAATGTCATCTTTACCCTCCGAGTTCATTGAACTGCCATGCAACAACATTACAAATGATTGTAACTTTAAAATGAGTGAATATTGTAAAGCAATTTTTATGTATAAGTTATGATTATGATCATGTCTCTGAATCGGCTTGTGCTAAAACTAACCTTACTTACCTTTTAAGGGTACTTATAAAATAAATCTTATCTTATCTCTTACTACACGATACAAAACATATCCTGTACCATTACCATGAGTTTACGTAAACCGTTCTACTATCTCGCGGTCCCTTTTACTTGTATCGGCAACAAGCAGTATTTCCGATAGATTTCGATATCGAGAACGGTTTGCATAATCTCATGGTAATGGTGCTGATATGCACAGATTCCGTGAAAACATTTTTTTGTGCACGAATATAGTTGTCGTACCTTAAAAATATCGCACCATGTTGGTTAAGACAATTATAATTTTAATAAGTGCTTAAATTAAACATTTAATCAGGCACAATAAACCTAATTGTGGTCATAGCAATAGTTTAATAGGGGCATTACTGAGAAGGTCTGTTATCAGCAGGCTCGACTGCAGGCATAGCGTCATCATTCATAGAATATAAGATGATAGTGCAAACAGTAACGTTCACGCTTAATTTCATCAGTACCATTACCATGAGTTTACGCAAACCGTTCTCGTAATAGAAAACTATCGCTCGGTCCCTTTCATCGGCAACAACCGTATTTCCGATAGATTTCGATAACGAGAAAAAATTGCATAAACTCATGTTAATGGTACAGGAAAGTGGTTTACGATAGCATCCTTAGGCATACCTCTAAGATTACGTTTATAATTGCAACATCATTCGATGGTAAGAGCCGTGATATCGAGTGCCACTCGCAGGTAAGAAAGCTGCGTAAATCAAAAATGTGACTTATAAATAAAGTTCCGCTCCAGCTAACGTCATAACGAGTTTAGTTTTCACCTTGCCCATAAATTTACCGATACAAATTTGTTCCACTTTTGATATGAAACCGAAACTCCTAGGCGCTGCCGAGGGGCGTCCGCTGCAATAGAAGCTGCACGCCACCTTGCCCTGATTGATTTATACCTCTTGTTTGTCACAACGCGATTTATTTGAATTCCTGCCAGGGCCCGGGTAGCCAACGGATTAATATCGCGCAGGCCTCCTCGATATATCCCCGACTTTCGGTAATAATTCAATATTTCATCCTTTGAGTCGGGACCTACGCTGTGAATTAACATACAAATGTCAATCGTTTCATGAATAAAAATGTATTGGATTTAGTGAAGTGACTCGCGCGAATGCTGAACGTTTAGAGGGTTGCGATCCTAACTGCTTATAGCGTAAATCGTAAACATTGGATCGTTCATTCGATTCCGTTTGGTATATATGAAGGATTTTAGCGCTAGCAGGCAGCCGCGGGCCGCGAGCATGCTGCAGTCCGTGTATTTCTATGCTGCGGTCGGTCTCTAGCGAACCTATGTCAGCACAATTATTGGCTATCACTCTTTCGCGGGGTACAGCGCCCTGTGGAAGAAAATCGATGTTGGATGAGACAGTCCATGGACTTCTGGCGATTACTTGTCTTGAAATGCTCTGCTGACTGATTCGCTGCGCTGGAGGTCACTAATACCGGTCTTATTTAGCGAAAACGTGTTTCGGTAGCCCGTTGACTTGACGGTACCATCACCAACAGATTAACATTTTTGATTATAGGAGCCTATTCAAAGTACTGCATGCGGTCACACTTCAAGGCTAGTTAATAATAGGACCATTTAAAAAATGCACCAAACTGTGCTGCCTTGCGGAATGGCTGTATGCCATTCTTTAATCAGGGCGTCTATTCGGGAACGTCTAAGTGATACTGCAGCGACCCGCGAGCGAGACTCGCTCCCGCTCTTACGCATTACGCGTAGTGCGGAAGAGTGGGATGAGAAATCTTGCTCGCGAGCCGCTACAACATTACTGAGCGTTCTCAAATAGAGCAGCGTGCTCAAAAAGACCCGTCACTCACCATGCTGACGTTAGGTATGTTAACAGGATTAAAAGGCTCACCAGTTCCTAATTAACACACGACAGTTCTTATATCATTATAAATCATGCTGAATACTTATCATGTGTGGTACCTACCTATACATTTAATTATAAAGTGAACACTTAAGAGCCAGTCTGTACAGAATATAACCTTAATTGGGCTCGTTACTTTTTAACAGTTACATGTTTTTTTTAAACTAAGCTTAGAGAGACGAAATAACTCTTGACGCCGTCTAAAAAAAATCCACTACGACTATATTTTACAGCATCTTAAACTAGTAAGACCGGTTTACAATTTCAAGCTTCATTCGTTTAGGTATAATATTCACGCATACTTATATAACGACCTATGGAATTCCAAAGTATGTGGACTAAAATTTAATTTAAGGGAAGTGAAATGTTACTAAAACGCCTGCATAAGCCAGCAAAGGGGTTATTCTCTGTGTTAGAGCCTAATTTTATTTTGGATATTGTAGGGTAATTTTTAACGAATTCGTAGATATCTTAAGATTCATTTTAGGTATATCAAATGGCTTTCAATTACCAAAAATAGTAATAAATAATGTTCCATAAAGACCCAAACTGTCCTAGAACGGCAGCTATTGGTCATAATAAAAGAGCATTCAGGGACCACTTACCTGCCCACCATTGCTGTAAGTGGATTCAGTTTAGTTTAAATGCAGGAAAGCAAAAGAAACAAACCATGCCTTATATCCAAAGCATTATAAGAGGCTTGTAGCCGAGCAGAGAATTACGAGTATAGACTGACAAAAGAAGAAGAATAATAATTATTTTGTCGGTTAAGACAATATAATTTAGAAGTTCTTATTTAAGGGCCACGACCTCATTTAATTAGGAACTAGACAGGACATAATTGCACTAATCATGAAATCGTGAACGAAGATGGTCGATTTCCGAGCCGACTGACCACTCGCTGACCTTTACTGCAATGACGTATGTACTATCACTGGCACAAATTAAAATTATATTCCTTTTCAAACCGAGCATTCATGCGTAAGCATGAATGCTTGTTAAATTATTACTATTTGGGTAATACACAGTTCAAGAAACAAAAAAATGTCCCTCCTGTGACCAAAAGTTAACGAAAACGACTGTTTAATTTCACGTTTTCTTCACACAAGCCAAAACTATGCCTAATGTCCTACATGCGGATATAATTCTAGCAAAAAAAAACAGGTCTCAGGGTTCTTAACTTTCGGGAACAACAGGGGACAGTTCTGAACCGAAACGTGAACGTGAACCACGGCCCATTTCTCTTGTTGCTTTTAAAATCCCAGGATTAAGCCCAGTTTGATAACGTAAAAGTTTTATTTGTATTTTAAATAGGAAAATGGCAAGATATTTAAAAATTAATTAAGTTTTTCGTAATATTAGTATTGAATCATCTTATATTATCGTGTCGTGTTATGTCTGAGGCTTTGCGATTAGAGCTTCTTACGCGTGTTCAGCGCCTCTATTCGGGAACGCTACGTGATTCTGTAGCGATTGGCGAGCGAGATTTCTCATCTCGCTCTTACGCATTACGGGTCGTGCGGAAGAGTGGGATGAGAAATCTGGCTTACGAGTCGCCACAGAATCACTTAGCGTTCCCGAATAGAGGCGCTGTTTAACTTCTTCTGATGTACCTATCCGCCCTTTTGTATTCTGCACTAGTTTTATTTCAAATATTAAACCGTTTGCATCAAAATGTTTCCTTGTTATGCGCAGTGTGCTCGAATATACCGCACTATATAAACGATTATCATAACCGGTCGCGAGCAGAGACTATATTAATTAGGTAACTACAATCCAGTATAAAGAGTGTATTGTAAGTTTACGAACGTAACTAATCTATCGAAAAACGAGTATCTATGCAGCTTTAAAAATCAGATCCAATATATAACGTCACACTTCACGGCTCAAACTAGCCAAACATGTATGTATAGTCATGGTCTTTGTTTTTGATACCTTTAGGGCATTAAACATATTTCTAAGTATAATTCTCCTATATGTTTCTATTCCAAAATTTCATTGAATCTTACACTGAACTGTCAGATATTTATGGCCAAATTCAGAAAGACCACTCAAATTGATCTTTAATTAAAGTGACGTTTGAGTTTCTTTTTGTATAAGATGACAATAGTTGAGGGATATTTGAATATTTAATCTCTAATCAAACGCTTAAGTAGCGCTTCTGAATTCGGCCATCAGGGTCTATATTTGGTTCAAGTAATACAGAAACTGATCGTTACTATATGGTAACAGAATGTCGATTTTTGTTACTTTCATGTAAACTTCACAAAGTAAGATAAAACAAAGCAGAGCATTAAAAAATACCATATCGCTTAGCAAATGTCAAGAGGTCCTGTACAGTTTTAAATTAAAATCATCAACTTAATTGACTAGCAATATGCATGAAGAAGTTGCTTCTGAAGGACCAAGTACAAGGCTGGTGGGTGGACTTTTATGAACGCATGTAATCTAGAAACTTGTTCCTCGCGTGATGACACCCGTAGCAGCTTCTCAGGCCGGTTTGTAACTCCGTAGTTGATACATTAATCTCAAAATGCATAAGGTTGGCTGTATAATATCTTGATAAGATCCAGTGGTGGTAGGTAGGTACTACTGTCACTCGATCAAAGTCAAAAGTCAAGTCAAACTATCTTTATTCAATTTAGACTTTTACAAGCTCTTATGAAGGTCAAGGAACGAATCTACCACCGGTTCGGAAAAAACCCTCTAATGAAAAGAGCCGGCAAGAAATTCAGTGAGGTATATTTTTTCATAACTGTACGTATACAGGTTGGGCCATAAGTTTTTGCAAATAGCAAACAGATTTTTTTTCTAAACTATTAATTATGCGGTACAAAGGATGACGGGAAATTAAATGCCATTTTGTACATTTTTGAATACGATGGACCGTTTCACAGGAAAGCAAAGTGGTTATTGTGTTGTCAAAAAAAACAGCCTTACGTTACTATACGATGCTTTTTAGGATTGAATATGGATTACGCCGTATAAGTTAGTGTCCCAGCATCAATTTAATCAAAGTTGTGGTCAATAACTTTAAAGAAACTGGTTCAACAACGAATATTAAGCAAACAGGGCGGTTACGTACCAGAAGTGATGATTGTCAGCATCTTTTCATACAATATTGCGTAGTCGGTTGCAGGAGTGCCAGTAACAACACGGATCTCGTTTAGACGAAAGTGTTTTTACAAGTTAAAATTATAATTTATACTTTACTTATAATAAATACCTAATAAAATAGCATTTATAGTTTTGCCTCTATCATTTTTCTAATAGTGCAAAAACTTATGGCCCATCCTGGATAAGTTAACAATGATGTCTACCGTTTTATACAAATCTAAGTATATACCACAGTAGGTACGCCCATCGAGACCCAGGGATCGCCGGTGCCGGTCAGGATTAACTCCAAACATCCCTGTCCACCATATTGTAGTCTTTTACTGTGTAATATGCCCAAGAAATAAGAATTCGCTTTACAGTCGATTTGAACATTGTGTTCTATGACATTTTTAAGTATTTTATTGTAAAAACGTGTTTATTACCTAGAAATGATTTTTTACTTTTAGTTTGTACTTTAAGCTTTCCGGTAATTCTACTAGCCTTTGGCCTAAGTATCTACATTTGTGGGAAATTGTATAGATTTTTTCTAGCATACATTATTATTCCAAATACGTATACACCAATGACGAACGAAAATTATAAATTAGACTGTAACTAAAAAGTCCTTAGATCTATAATAAAGTGAGGCCCTCGTCGCTGACGCAGCGCTGTGTACGTTTAAGAATCAAATCACTGATTTGATTGGTTGGACCAGTATCGTCGGTTGAGACCTTTTTTTATAATTTATTTATTGGTCATACAAAAAACAATACTCGTTCTAGTGTAGGCACATTTTATTCCTAGATAGTAATTTCATAAAATAATTAACAGTTTATTGACCTTACGTCGCCTAGTTTAAACTTTTTATAGTTTTCGGTTGAGACTGGTACTGTAAGAAAATGTTATTAAGTATATTTTGTCATAATTTAATCTATAAATCTAAATGAAAGTAAAATTACTTCTTAAAAAAAACTTCAAGGTGATGTATCAACTGAAACATAAATTCGGAACTGAAGCTAAACAAAATCGAGGAAAACTATTTTCCAATTTTCTCAGAAATAAGATAAACAATACGATCAAATCATACAAATTCCGAAGAAGTAAGTGCCCAAGGTTCAAATTAAACTTGAGTTATAAACTAAAATGGTATATTCGGAGGTGAACTATCGCTTGCTGAATGCTGTCGCATACTTGAATTCAAGGTCACTTGTAGTAGGTATGTAGGTAGGTATATGTAAGATTTAAAATAATTATGTGACTTGAAAATCATAGAAAAACCAGGTAAAATTAATTATGTATTTTGCGGGTCATAGATCACAGGAAGTTAAATATTGTCACATGTCTTTCATACCAGTTAGTTTAAATCTTTTATCAAAAAAAGTCAAGTGCGAGTCGGACTAGCGCACCGAGGGTTCTGTACTACGCCAATTTGGTACGGGCTCAACTAATCAATAATATACTTTATTGCATGTTAATGATATAAGAACTTCGACAGTTGCAACTAAGATGGCAGAATGGCTGCAGCGGTAATTTTATGGTTTGATTTCAATTTTTTTTTTACATTTCTATAACAGAACACCTTTAAATTGATATTTATTGTTGGACTATATGGAGTATAAAATAAAATCAGCCCAAACTTGATAAATGATACTTAAGCCGTTATGGAGATACATCTGTTACAAAATTGGTCTAAAATCAGTAAATTTTTAAGCTATCAATGTATGGGGAGCTTCTCTGGCTTAAAACTGTTTTATTATTTGCTATTCATGCCATAAAAAAACATTCTAGCTCTTACTGTTGCGGAGCTAGAGGTCTCTGACAGACGGACGGACGGGCGGACGTTGTAGGCTCAGTAATAGGGTCTCGTTGATCCCTTCGGATACGACACCCTAAAAATGAAGTGCCTATGTGTGTTTATTAGCTTCATACAAATATCTAAGTGGAAAATGCTATACATATGATGCTAAATTACGGTTATCTGTCTGAATATTCGTTCTGAATAGGCTCCGATAGGCTGAATGGATTTAAATGACTCTTTTAGGGATAGTTACTTATAGGGTATTTTAACTTAGATAGTGGCATTTTTTTAATATCTTTTTTTTTTATAGAAGATAGGTGTGCATTTGACCTCCATCTCACCTGATAGAAAGTGATGATGAGGTCGACGATGGAGCATGCACACTTAGATAATGCCTATTCACTCTCTCCTTGAAAATACCCAAGTTGTAGCGTTCTGGGAACAAGTCTGCAGGCAGGGAATTCCACTCCTTAGCCGTTCGCCAAATGAATGTTGAAGCGTAATGCTTCGTGCGAATTCTTGGAACATCCACAACATAGGGATGGAACCCCAGCCTACGCCTAGTCCCCCGAAGAAGGACTGGGAATGGCCGAATTAGTTCATGTAATTCCATCGCACACTCTCCGTGATATATCCTGTAGAATACCGATAAGCAGGCAACTTTGCGGCGGTGTTCAAGGCTCTGCAGTTTCACCTCAACTAATTCCGAGTCACCGATGAGCTAGCACGTTTTTCAATAGAGTCTAAAGTGGCTAGTTGGTATTTCGCTGATCCATCCCATAGTTTTGGCTACAGTACTCCATACACGACCGGACTTGTGCTTGGTACAACTGAAGCAGCTGTCCCGGAGTGAAGTACCGCCTGACCTTGGAAAGGATGCCAAGTTTCCTGGCTGCAGTTTTAGCCATTGACTCCTTATAACTGCCGAAGTTCATATTAGACGACAGGTCCATCCCAAGAAGTTGGAGATGATCAGCTATCGGTACGGATATATCACAAAAAGTCGGAGTCAGATCGAAGGGACTCCGTTTTGCAGAGAATAAACACGCCTGCGTTTTGGCAGCGTTACATCTGACAATATTGGCATCGCCCCATTCGGAGACTGCCCTAAGTGCCGAATCTAAACGACTAACCATGGACTCTCGACAAGACTGGATTTCATCCCCTCCGGCCTTTGCATTTGTCAAGTATCTATCCACAACTGTGCTGTCATCAGCAAACCCAATGGTACCTGGAATTAACATATCATTGATATGCAGCAAAAAAAGAGTTGCAGACAGTACAGATCCCTGAGGAACACCGGCGTAGCTCTAGTACTACTCGTATCGATCGTTCGCTCAGGAAGTCTGATAACCATTTGCAAAGGTCAGTGGGGAGCCTGTAAGATGGAAGCTTGCTTAAAAGGCTCGCGTGCCAAACCCTGTCAAAGGCTTTAAAGATAAAGATAATATTTAGCCACAGCTTTAGAGACATCCAAGGACACGGCAAGAGCTTCGCCGTGCCCCTCAACAGCCTCACTTCACAAGTGTGAGGCATACACAAGAAGATCCCCCGTAGATCGGCCACGTCGGAATCCATACTGGCGATCACTGAGAAGGTCGTTGTCTTCGAGGTATGCCAGGAGTCGGCCATTGAGTACACGTTCCATAGTCTTGCAGAGTATGGAGGTGACTGAGATGGGTCTGTAATTGGCAGGGTCGACTCGACTTCCTTTTTTGGGCACAGGTTGCAAGTTTGCAAACTTCCATGACTTGGGCACTATTCCAGTCTCAAGTGAGAGGCGATACAGGCGCGTTAGAACAGGAGACAATTCGGGCGCACAATTTCGCAGGACTACTGCTGGTATACCATCCGGCCCGCTAGCTTTATTCACGTCAAGATTCCGCATAACTCTGAGTACCTCTTTCTGACGTATGTGAACTGGTGCCATAGTGCAACCAGCGTGAGGTAGAGTAGGTGGTAGGTTGTTTGCGGCATCCAGATGTGAATTCTCCGCAAAGAGTGAAGCGAACAGGTTCGCTTTCTCCTCGTAAAGAAGGACGACTAAAGTTTGTTTCAACCGCTTTAGCGAGGGACCAAAAAGACTTGCTGCCTGCTGGATAAGAGGCAAGCTTGGCCCCTATGCGGTGCACATGGTCGAACTTCGCCCCGCGAATTCCGCTCTTGCACTTCTTGGCAGCTTTGTTATAGGCTTTCTTCAGATTCCGAGTATTCGGAGCTTTACGCAGCCGAGCAGCTGCCCAGGCTTCGTATGCGGACTGTTTGTGTGCTTCAGCACGGTTACAGTCAGCGCTGAACCATGGACGAGCTTGGGGTCCATTGGGTACATCATCTTAAAGGGTTTCGGAGAATCGACATGTTTTTTTTATAAACATCATCCCAATCAAACGCGAAAGAAGTTGCAGGCACAGCTAGCGACAAATACAGTAAAAGTGTGATGTTAACAAAACAAATATATTATGAAAAAACCGGACAAGTGCGAGTTAAACTCGCGTGGAGAGGGTTCCGTTCCGGACATGATTATCTGAAATTTTCTATTTTACTTTAAATACCATAGACTTCTCAAAGTTTTTCCTGTAATCTATAGGAAAGAACTATTATCTGTATTTTTTCAAATTTTTAGTCCCAGTAGTTTCGGAAATAAGGGGGGGAATGGTCAATATTCTAGTTTACCCCCCAAAAGTGGCCCCCGTGTTTAAAATTCATTTATTTACGTTACGCGTCCGTGTTGCGGGCACCATCTTACATATGCATACCAAATTTTAACTCAATCGGTCCAGTAGTTTCAAAGCAAATTGGCTGTGACAGACCGACAGACAGACAGACAGACAGACACACGAGTGAACGGAACCCTAAGAACTGAAATTTTCTATTTGATGCCAAAATTCCAACTTTAATTATGAAGCAATACAAATAATTTTCGGGAAATCAGTATTAAAAAAGACTCCGAGTTTTGAGGTTGTGCCATTCCCAGAAGCTGTACAGTTAGTTGTTCAGTGAAAGTTGATCGATGAGAACATGAGATTTGTAATAAAACTTGTTCCTAGTGAGTAGTGACTTGTTATTACTTCTAAAAAGTTATTTAGATATTTTACAATAAAGCATGATCGATCAGTCAATTAATCAAGTACTTTATTTGCTTTAAACATAATCCATGCAAATGCAGTTGTAATCTTAAAACTAAATTAAGATAGAATTAAGAATAGAACAGAATAGAATATAATAAGTGGGTACATAGAGTAATGTCAATAGGTGGTATGGTATGGTGACAGTGGAATGTTATTCTGCTATTTGTATTTTGATACTAGTTTAACTTCAAATAGTTTAACTTTGTTAATCGCTAATCCGTAACTAAATTAATGTAATTTCGTTAAATGTTAAAGCGTTACATTTCGGAAGATTTAACGAAAGTAAACGTTAATCGTTAATAGTTAATTCGTGAGAGACATAGCATTTTATACGTCGTTTCTTTTGTGATTTACTTATAAAAAAATGCTGGTATAGGCTATGGAAGTTTAGACAGGACATGAAAAATTAATAAAATAATGGTATAACAATAGTCTTTGTAATAATACGTAGGTAATTTATTTAGGGATGAAATTCAAACGAAATGCTATTTGACATAAGCCACGTGGTGTCCTTTAGGCTTAATCAACGATTAACGGACTTTCAATATTTTAACGAAAGTTAATAAGTCCGTTAATATTTTTTAAAGTTAACTTAAAAGTTAATCCGTTACTAAAATGTTAACTTCGTTAATTAACGATTAACGGATTAACGGTCTTGTGCCCAGCTTTGACTGTTATATAACACTGTATTATGCATTGGGAAAGTACTCATCAACCCTCGCATTTATAATGTATCTGTTTTATTTTATTTGTTTATTCCACAATTCCTAATTATACTATTACGACCTATAATTGAAAAACGTCAAATTATTAAAAAAAGTTCAAATACAATTAATAATTCAAGGCGTAAACATCAATCTATATCGTACCTACTTCATAATATATAAAAAATATGATATCGAGTTTTCATAATTTGTAATGATGCTTCTTTGACTATGTGTATCCTTATTCTGACCTCTCTCTGATAAGAAAACATTTTCTGTACTGCCTGTTTCGCACAGTGAGTGAAGATGTCAGATGTTATTATAACTTAGCTGCACTGAAAAAACACTACACGTTGATTTAACAAAATGGTCTCGGACGACTAGTTGAGGGACATTTAACTATTTAATCTCTAATCAAATGTGTGGCGTTTGTGTTTTCGGCCATTACACATTATTTGAACGTGCACTAATAGAGATAGCTTAGTGGTCGGGCGCGCACTTCTCGTGCAGGAGGTCGCCGGTTCAATCCCGGTTCGCGCCTCCGATTATTTCGAAACTTATGAGCGAAATTCAATTTGATATTAAACACTAGCTTTCGGCGAAGGAGAACATCGTGAGGAAACCTCCGAAGTAATGTAACGTTGTGTGTCAAGTCCGCAATCCGCACTGGGTCCGTTAGGGGACTATGCCCTGTCTCTCTCATTATGAGAGACCTTAGGCCGATGATGATAATGATGACACATTATTTTGACGTTTACTTTGAGCGCGAGATTTGATTTGCGAACTTATCTTACCCCAATCGAGTATCGCGAATCGCACCGGTGTTTCCTCGAAGCCACTGGCATCTAAGCAACGTGTTTACGCAAGGCGGCCTGCTGTATTTACAAACACTAATATTGTTTACACGACTCGACTGACATAGCTGGGTGCAGGCGACCGCGTCATACGCGTCGGCTGCCGTCACCGACACCTCCGCCCCTCGCCCAATCCCGTTCAATTGCGACTCAGTTCTACAATAGCACCAGTGTAAGGAGGAAAATGTAGTAATTTTATTAAAACTAAAGCATATAATGCTTCTTAATTTTTCACAATCGACCTTGAAACTTGTTATCGGTCTCACTGAAATCGTACGAATGTTTTCGTTATGCACATACCTACGTCACAATCTATTATTATGTGGCGTCGTTTAATTGCGTTTTGAAATTATAGAGAAGCAAATTTTACTGTGCGTCATAAGGACCGCAAGACTACCCGTTAGAATTTTTTCCCATTTCATCGTAAAGTTCAAAGCTCAAGTATTTTTCCATTTATCAGTGCTATTGTTCGTGTCAAGAACATATTAATAGACATTGAACTGAACGTCATTTGTTTAAGCGTTCACATTAACAAGGTGACCTATCATTTTATCTGTAGGTACACTGCAGAAACCCTGAGTCATTACTTGGTTGCAGTTTTTTAGTAAGAGCTGAAATGTTCTAGCTACATATTTGTATAGCAAGCTTAATTTAACTGTATTTTATAACGCAAAGGCATTGACATGAGTTGAACTTCGGTCAACGTGAATAAATTAGATAACTTAAAAGAAAGTTCAAGGAAACGAAAAATTTGATTAGAATCGCATTTTTAGGGATTTTGAAAGTATTCAAGTATATTTCTCCAGTTGAAGAACGGAGATAATTTTATAATTATAACCTGGCACCAGCGAATTGACCAAAGGAACGGATAAAAATATGGTAGTGCTACATTGACGTGATATACTATTAAAATTTAATGAAATATATTGTCTCGTTTTCTCATGGATATCCGTTTAAACTACTTTAGCAGTCGACACTAAACGAGAATTCTAAAATGGTGAATTGAACACTTTAGTTGAAGCTGGTGGGTTTGAAACTACTTCTGAGTCAAGCATCAATTGCAATGATTTCTCAAAACATGACATTTTGCTTAATCATTCTTTTTTATATCTACATGCCGCTTGTACAAAACAAGACAAATGAACCAGACGGTTTAGGAATAGGACTGAAAACAATGGAAAAAGAATTCCTATAAAATCAAAAGTTAACAGACTCCGATGACCGACACTTTCAATGCTCCTCGAGTTTCATATAAAGTTGACACTAAAAGAGACTTTGGTAATGGAAGTGAAGCCAAAACAACATATTAAGTCCTACTACGGATAAAGACTTTATATAAGAGAGATAGGCTCACATTTCTTAACATCGGGAACACATGTCTGTTAAGTAATTATGATGTTCAATTACGAAACGTTGTGTTGGACTTATTTAGGAATATTTAACACTGTTAATGTTTTGCAAATAGGGCACTCGCGCTCTTTCACATGTCTGAATCTACCACCACTTCGAAGGATGCCATCTGCGGCCATAGCAAAGTTGACACGAGGTCAAATTAAAACCTTCTTATCTCTAAGTGCGTCTCTTTCACACTTGTGCTGACGCGAGATAGTCAGAGAGATAAGACAGGGTTAAGTTGTCCCCGTGTCAAGCTTGCTAGGGTCGCTGCTGATAAGAAGCGCAAGAAACTCAGCTAAAACGAAGACGTTAAGTGCAATAGACAAACGTCATAGGTACAAATTAATTATAAAAATAATTAATAAGGAAGATATAAGAAGATACAGATAATGGTAAGACAGCAAACAATTAACTATGCCTAACACCTCAAATTAAAACTATGTTTAGTGGACGAGCAAGAGGAAAACGATGACCGCCTCGCATTCCGACCTCCAAGCTATGCATAGGTATATGAGTACGTATATTGTGTTATATGTTAATATAGCTCGTCGCTTGCGAGTCGAAAGGGGCCGGCCGGCCTTGGGGCTCGAATATTGGCGAGAGGCGACAAGTGAAATAATGAGTGCGTAATTTATAAATTAATAGCAATTATAGGATAATATTGAGGATCTTACTTATGTATTAACTGGCAACCGATGGAAGCATGTGGCACGCGACATTGACGAAATACGTGGACAAAGTTTGTTTCGACTGGGCAGCCATATAGTCCATCAAAACGTCCATGATACACTGAAGCGTCATCAATGATGCTCGACGAATATCTCGGTACTGCGCTTCAATGTATTACAAACCGGTTCTATTTAATGTGCGCCTAGTCTTACACGTGGCGAGCGTGGCAAAACGATGTGTTGTGTGCGTAGGTAATTCTTGATCCGTAGGTACCTATCCGTTAACCCGTACCTATAAACTAAAACTGTAAATTAAACAGAAAATTATTTATATTACAGTATAGTTAATATTATTATAATCCTCATTTGAATGGTATATTATGTAATGGTATGTATAAAATATTTATTCTTATGATACAAAGGGCCTACGGAGCCCTCCGCGTCCAGTGTAACAACGCTTTTCTAGTGATGATGGGGCTGCCTCGCTTCTGTAGCGCATCAGGTATGTTTGTCACGCTGGTGTTGATTGCTTTTACGCCACAATGCGTAAGAGAGCCGCATCCCTGGCGCCAGGTGCGCGCCAGCCCCAACACCATCCTTAAGATGATAGGAAGCAGGCTGGACTGCCCCTACTTACTTCACTGCAGTCGGTTACACGCGCCGTACTCAGTGTAAGTGGATAGTTATGTTTAGCCTTAGGCATGATTATTTAGCACTAACATTTAGAATAAGTTTTACTACCAATATATGAGTTCTAAAGACTTGAAATAAAAGTTATTATTATAATAAAACGGCGTCAAAGATGGTCCATAATGAAGTTGGGCAAACATTTTCCGCCCAAATCGGAGCCGAGCGCGAGCGAAAAAGCTGCGTACGCGCTTTTACTGGGACGCGCGCATCGCACACATGTTGGTCATAGACAATAGTCCAAGATAAGGCCCCCCCCCCCTTATCTTGGACTTTGAAGTATTATATTGAATAAGGAAAACACTTGACTTTCCGAATTTCAACCCTCTTCATGTCGCCAGCCCATTTTCAGTTAAACGAGGAAGCTAAAAGTTTTGGTTTCCCAATTTCTATACTAATTATAGGCCTTGTTGTCTTAGAAGTAGCTTTTTAATGTACATGTAAAGTAATTCATACTTATGTGTTAATTATGTTTTCAAAGCTCAAACAAAAATAGAACAATAATAACTAAAATTGTATGTATTAATTATATTAAATACATTATAACAGTACATGTGATAAACTTTGGCTAATACCATATTCCACCTCCATAAATTTATGAGGATAGTTAGTTCAATAGTCAATTAGCAATACAGAAAATATGATAATAATATAATAAATAAATTCACAAACATTTTCCTGGTTTCATTTAATACCAAAGCAAACACTAACATGCGCGTCTAATTACCGGGAAACTTCCGCTAACATAAAAGAAATATGATTGTCAAGTGGTGATACGGAGTGTCACACTGTCTATATTGAGTATTAAAGCGAGACGCATATACCGTATAGATGAAACTGAAGAAGACAGATGTATACATCGGAGCTCCAACTAGAAAGAGCGACGACGACGGCGACGTTGCTAAAGTGATACGCAATTTGTACTCCGAACTATGATATTTTACACGTGTAAGAGAAAGAGAAAAATATAATAAATTACGAAGTTTCATAAAAAATCTTAGCTTACCTGTAATGATATTATATGAGATGAGATTAAGTGAATTACTTTTTCAAGATATTGCCGAATGTCAAATTTTATTAATTACGATCTCACAGTGGACTTTGGTCAATTGATTGATAGTCCAATAAGTAAGTATTCGCCTGTGTGATTTGTACCTTTAACGTACTGGGCCTCTATTCGACATTGCAATTTTTTTTTCACGATATCGTAGCTCTTATTAACTTGATGCAAACGTAGCCGCATCGTAAATAGTCCATACGCGAAAGGGCCATCGGATGCGTTGAGGCAATAACGTTTTAAATTTGAGGAATTACAATAAGTACTTTCTGCAAAATCCGAGTATTTCCAAACAACAATGTTCTGCAAATAGTTTCGTAAGTTAGTAAGTGAGTACAGTCACACTCACTGTAGTAAGTATCAGTAGTTTTATAGTCGAGTGGTCCGCCAGCAACGCAAGGTCAATGACGATCACGCAACATACAATATGTATGGGTTACATAATGAGCGTTCGTTCGCTATAAATACTTACTATAATAAATAAAACACGCTTAAAAAAGCTGCTGAGAGCGCTTGCTTCGTTGATGACTAAATTAGTTAGTTGGATTGAGAATATTTTCTCATATGCTTCCTGCTGGTTTTCATTGCGCCAATCTACGTCCAATGTGGGACTTATTCAATTGGCTTCCATCTATATCGACGACATGGTGTCACAAAATTAATTAAATGATATATCTATTGGTAATAGATAAATTTCTGACCTAAATAGTAATCTTTAAAAAGATGATGCAATTGGATCTGATTTTGCGTTATTTTGAAAGGTGGCATTCTAGTGAAAGTTGAAATATTTACGAGTTCAAGTTTAATAAAACATGTCATAATTATGACAATGTATCGATATTATATATGGCAAGAGCTGTTATTTTGCATAATCCTGATCCAAATAGTGTTCATACCCGTAATAGTAAAGGTAGTGTATGACACCGTCTTCTAAACAAGTTCACAAAGTCCGTTGTCTCAACGACTGTTGTCATAGCTTCTTCCATCTTGGACATAAGCATTCAAATATGGATATCTCATACCAATATTTATTTCATGCACATTTTACATGCATTCTGTTGTTACTGCATTAGGTGTTAGTGTCACTCCTATTGTATACACTAGTTGGGGTCCTGTAGCCATTTCTTTGAGCTCGACATAGGATAAACATTCCATACATGGTTGTATGACTAATAAAAAACGGTATGGTCTTCTGCCTACTCGTTCTTACCTGTCTTGTTACTTAATTTGTTTCTATTAAGAAACGGAATCATTACGTTGATATTTGATTATCTTACTTGTATTTTAAAATTATGAATTGGGATGAGACTAATACTGCACTTTTAAATTTAATTGACCATCCGAAGTGACCTGATTGTTTATAGGATTATGAAAAGTATTAATAAATAATCGAACTTGGTCACAATTTCAGATCTATGTCCTGTAGTTATGTATATATTTATGATTTCTTTGTCTAAACTTCAGCTAAGTATTTTGCGAACTGATTACTATAATTTGGTGACATAAATATTCTTGTTTAGGAATAGGATATTAAAAGTCTAGTCCTTTAAGAACCACTAGAATACACCGTGGTCCGTGAACCCTGCGCGGGAGTTGCATCGTAAACTGACATTTTACTGACATTGCCCGGTTATGCCGCTCGTTTGACATTTGTTGCACCAGCAGCCTTGTGTTAACTTGCCTAGGCGGGGTTACCTACTCTATAAAGTTATAGTTTTATTACGACTTAGCGCTCTGATTTTTATATATTTCAAGGTCAGAGTAAAGTCGCTTGAGATTCTGTCATCTGTACGTACTCCTATTTGCATGCGGCCAGATTTGATTAAACAGAAATTTACATTTAAAGTTATAGTTTTTCACATTGTAACATACACATATAAAATTGAATTAATTACTCATTGCCTAATATCAATGAGACGCTGAATTGGTTTTATTTACCCATTCATTCTTATCTAAGAATTATAGTTTAATTAGAATCTTCTAATTTGTGCCTCAAACCTTCTGGTTCGAAAATAAACATTACCCTGGCTACGTCTAAATCCTCACTCAGAGTTAGTTCATATTTGATATGGTTCGTTCACCGCCGTTACAGAGTAGGACAGATGCATTTATCACGTTTATTTTCTCGCTTTGCCCTTCATAAAGAGCTGACGCACTCGCAATGAGAGGTCGTTGACTTTAACTGCAAGCGTCCGCGCAAGTTGATGTGACGAATGCAACCTTGCGAGGCCGGTGATGCGAGACGACTTTTTTCAATTGCCTATTCTCAACTACTTAGATCGGGAAGAATAAATATAATTTATATCAAGCTTTTATTTAACTTCACTTGTGAGTTGGTCTGTCTATTGGTTAGTATTAAGTATACGCGTAAGTATCTCGGGTCAAAATTTGGTAGTCAATTTTAACGGAAAAGTGGTACACACATTGACACATAAGTCCAACGACAATGCAATATTAAAATGGTCATAAAATAAGAGTTTTTAGAATTACCCATGTTTGATGGTCACTTGTTTGGAGACATGTGGGGTTAAAGATAACGCGTCTATATATAGAGGGGATACGTGCAGTAGCTGTCTTGTTGTGAAGGCAGGCTGGAAGAGACACGAGGCTGGATAGATCTGACCAAGGCAGTTCTGGATGGTCCCCTACATGAGTGCTCTGGGAAGGCAGCTGTCAGGAAACAGTGGCAGCGGCTGGTGAAGCGAGCCAACATTAAATAATAACGACCACGACCACTCTTCTAAAAGTGTTACGACCAACAAGAGAGTAGACTTCACGTATTCAATTTAATTTGACGTCTATCTATAAATGTGCCAATCTGGTTTCTATTAATTTTTATATCCTTTAGAAGTGTTATATTTGCTCTAATAATAAAGATATGTTCTAAAATTCTATGATCTTTATGACCATTTTTATCTAAATCCGTTTTGGCTGTTGATTTGATACTTTATCAAATCCAACATCTAAACATATCCAAGAGACTACCACTTAAAAAGTATGGGTGAGGAAAACACAGCCAAGAGAGTTCGGACTTGGGATCACCGATTGCAAAACCTTCATTTGGAAGTCCTAGGTATCCCTGGAGTGACAAAGTAAAGGGCCGGAATATCCTTCGATGCGCCAACTGGCTGGGGTGTGATTCTCCAACTTGTCGGACTCGATGACGGTTCCATGGCACAAACTGTTGTTTCTCAGCGGTAAGCCAGGCTTCGTAGAGGTACAGGACAGGGAAGAGTCTCTTAGCCAGCGAAAGTATCCAAGAGTAAATCTAAATAACTGTTAACAACTTCGCAAAACCCAACACTTACGATATTGACCAAAACAAACAGGAATTCTATTCGTCGGGTCGTCAGGTGATCGTCGCGCCCCGTTTCCCACAGGGGGTGGCCTCCCACCCCCCCTAGAGGCCACGTGGACGCAACAAGTGACGCATGCGCACACCCGACAAAACTCCCTAGATTTTCCACTAAGTGAGGTTTCATGTTCGACGATCGACAGCGAATTTAATTTCGAATTGGAAATCCATCTTACGCTAGTTACTTTTTTTTATATGTTATAACATGAAAGTAATCTGTGCAGCTACTTTTGTCCTTCCTATTTTCCTATTGACCTCATTTTAGTTAATCTTACCATCGGCTTCTGCCTTTGTTCTGGTAAATCGCTTTAATTAAATGATCGAGCATTAAGTTTATCTGTTTTTTGAAGAAATCTTTCATTATAACGCAATGTAGGTACGAAGTCGTTAAGAATAATCTGGGCGTGAGTGAGATGACTTTATATTGATTGATATCAACTGTTAGTTTGTAAGTAATTTTTTTTGTTTAAATTATAATTTTACGCCAAGTTGCAACTACCATACGTCACACACGTGGTGTATTGTTTTTATTAAATACCATAGAAAACGAGATTAACGACCGATGTTTTTAAATATGATTCGTAATGTAGGGCAACCTTGAATACGAACGAACTGTTAAATATCGAATACGTTAATAGTATTACTTAAAACTTCGTACGTTCATAATTTCAATGAGGCCATTCATTATAATCTGAATTATTTTGTACGTAAAAAATAAAAGGCAATAGTAGTTTATGCAACGGTTGCATAATGATAGGCCTTAAAACACTAGTGCGGTTTTATGAAACGAGCTTTTAGCGAGTTTCATAATAAGATCGCCCGTGTGTTTTAAGGCCAAATTATGCAGAGTTGCATACATAACTTTATCCAGCCAGCCAGAAAATATTGTTTCTGAACCCATCATAGAGGATTTATAATATGTGTGTAATATTATAAATCCTCTATGATGGGTTCAGAAACAATATTTTCTGGCAACAAGTTATTTGTTGCAATCGTGGCTGCATATTTCCGAAATCCGGCGCATTTTCACATCACACACACTCCGAGAAGACTACTTACTATTCATATTTTCAACTAAAATGTAAATTACAAACAACTTTTTCTATTCAATTCAACAACAATTCTACTTTCGTTCAGCAAAACACCAACATGGCGATCCTCCGTCAAGAACATTTTTTTTTTAAATTATAGACAAACGGATGAAGTCTCTATTCTCACGTCACTCGAGATCAAATATTGTGCAGTTTATATTAAAAAAACATACTGAATTGACGTTTCGTATCAATAACTGTTTTATTATCTATGGATACTAGAATAGAGACCCACTTGAGTTTTGACAGCTGTTCCAAATTTAATCTCTTTTCTTTACTAAAAACGATAAAGAAGTCATGTTATTTCTTTATCGCAGCACTGGTTTTTCCTAATTGGTTGTCAAAATGGTGGTCATTTCCTACGGTTTTTGATTAACCAATGGAGGTTTTATGATATGGGTGTAGATAAAGTATATATCACTAACCAATTAATCACCACTATCACTATCATAAGACTATCCAATTTTGGATCCTATAACTACGAGTAATAACCAGTGGTTAATCGAAATAGGGTAAAACCTCGTAAAGGCCTTTACCGCGTTTTAATTGAGATCAAAGCGTCGAAAGCTCCGCGAATGTCACAGATCGGTGGCGCAATTACGCTATCATTACGCAACGGAGCGTAAACGCCATGTAATTAAGACCCTCGAACGCGTTGCGTAAGAATTACGCCCCTAGCGTAAGTAATAGGAACTAGGTATTTTATTTTTAGACATTGTTATGGTCACAATGAAAAACCGGATAAGTTCGAGTTAAACTCGCGTGGAGAGGGATCCGTGATTATATGAAATTTCCTAAGTTACTTGAAATACAATAGACTTCTTATAGGTTTCCCTGTAATCTATAGGTAACAAACTATTTTCTGTATTTTTTCCGAATTTTTAGGCCCAGTACTTTCGGAGATAAGCTCCCCCCCTTATCTGTAAAAGTAAATTACCTAAATGTAAGTTAAAAGTGATTGTTTTCTGTTTTCACTCAGCGCGATCCGGATTGTCAGTATTTGTTATTTTGCAGGACCAAAAAAATAAATAAGTTAATCAATTATAAAATACCCTTATTTACAAAAACTATCAGGGTTAATTGAGTATTTCTCTATTAGTTTGTACATATTTAAAATGCTTACGTCAGCAAATTTAAATTTTTACGTTTCGCTACGTTTTTGTTAAAAAGATTTTCCAACCGTTTTTCATAAATTTCTTAAGTAATTGTGTTAATTAGACCTAAACTTAACCAGTAATTATTCCTTAACAATTGGTAAAAAGGTTTTTTTTTTAAAATATAATACGACTGGAAAATCTATTATCAAATTCGTAACGAAATAGTACAAAGATGAAGTAAGGACGTTAACTATGTACAAAATATTAGAGAAAAAATCAGTTAGTAATAATTAATAATAATTTATTTATTTACCATATAAGGAAGCAATACAATTTTCTTACAATATTACATAAGCTAGCATGAACTCATTAATTATGTTTAGCTACCGCTGCTAAACTAGGTGGGAACCTGTATTTCAGCAGTCAGTATAAGTAAACGTGAAATTGAATAAAAGTCCTATGTACATTGCCAATAACTAGCCATCCCTCAGTAACTGGCCGCTTCGTAATTTATTATGGCAATATGTATGAAAGAAATAATCCGATAATATTTATGCAATTTAATTTAACCCAGATCCAGAACGACTGAACACAATTTTCTCGTGCTTTTACTAAAACGGTGTCTTTGTCTTCGTACATTTTAATGGCGTAACTGAATGGCATCTTCTAAAGTGTCCAGTTATTGGAACTTTACCCTATATCGCCAAAGGCATTCCATTGTCAGTTCTAATTGCTAAGAACGCTAGGCACAACATTGTCATGGAAACGAAATAAGGACGACGGCTAAAACATTCCATCGGAGGCGCCTTGACCTAATTATTTATGTGCAGAGTCCGCAGTCCGCTCTTCTCTCCTGCTCACGTACCTTTCTGCAATAAGTTTATTTTTAAATAAGTAAAACCCTTTACCAGGATTACCTGACAAATATTTGAAAAATATTATTTAATCCGGATAAAAAGTTATTATGAATTTTATCATAATTATCATCATCATGGACTATTTAAATATTTGTATGTATAATAATAATAAAAGACAATTTTTATTTTTTTCTGCAAACATATTCATGCGCTTCTAACTATCGAAGTTTTCAGTTACTATTAATCTCAGGTTTAACATCTTTAATAGTAAAAATACTGAAGAATGAAACGAAACCAACAATCAAATCCTAAGAATCTAACGCCCTCTTGAAACGTAAAAATGTCTAAGGGAATACAATCTTATAAAAAGCATGTTACTCTACATGTTTTGCGACTTAATAGTAATAGAAGATAACGTAGGAACCTAAGTACCTACTTTCCGTCTTTTTATTGCTAAAAACAGATTTCTTTTAAGGTTTCCTTTGACGTTTGGCGGCTTTGTGTTATAGGTATGTGGAGTCGCAAAAGTCTTAAACGTTGCCATAGTTATATGATAAAAGTAACACGGAATGTATGAAATGTTTTTATTTTAAGTGAGCAATCAATATACTTATTTAAAACAGTACCGTGACTCCCTTATAGACAACGCACAGCCTAAACGGGTGGTCCTAGAGGTATGAAATTTGGAGGAGACATTCCTCGAGTACCCTAGGATTTTTTGAAATTCCATCCTTAAAGGGGTGAAAAGAGGTGATAAATATTGTATCCTAAATACCGCGGGAGAAGCTGTGGCGGGTCCACTACCTAGTTCTTTCATACATATGAATTGGGTCGGAAACAGCTGTAACGATTTGGATGAAATTTTGTATTTAGATAATGTTTTACTTTCCATGTTTATCAATATAAATGTCATCCCTGAGAAAGAAAGAAAGAAAGACGAGCGATGCTCCCTTGCCCTGGTACTCTAAATTAACAAGGGATACCTTTTGAATGCTGGCATCTGCTTTGAAAATACAAGTGGAATGAAGACTAAATAAAATTATTGAGTTAATTTTATTAAGAGGAGTGTAAACTTACGACTTTTTATACAAAAGGCGAAAACGATTACCACCTCTTAAATGATAACCGATGTTCACCAATTTTTGAGAGACCTAGATTTTGTTCTGACTAACAACCTATCAAAATTGGTCAAAATCGGGTAAAATTTAAGGAGTGGAAATTGTTATCGCCTTTTGTATGAAAACCCGTAGGTTTACACTCCTCTTAATGAATAAAATCGTCGTAAAGAGATCTCAAATTTAATATTATTATTAGCCCTATTTATGATACAAATTTCGGGCCTATTCTATTATGTACCTATAGTGAAATTCGAAACAAATTGTCGTTCTACTTTACCGTTTAATTGTTTTGGTTTAAGTATGATTATATCTACAAAGCTTTATTTCGGTCCGAGCGACCGTGAATATCTGGCGAACCCCAGACTCCAGGCCAACATTGTTTACAAACATGTAGCGGTGAACAAGGGCAGGGGTGTGATTCGCTTAAATGATGCTTCGTTCATGAACTAAACGGCGAGCCTTACTTGACCTGTCAGTGCGTATAAACTACATGTGTCTTGGATATTGGTCGTATTTCGGCGCAGGCGTCCACGGTTGTAGGTACCTTACTCCGCATAATGCAAAGATCTCAAAAGAAGAATACCTATGCCTATCAGTTCAATTTCGTGTAACAAGTCTCATAGAAGGTTGTCAAACGGCAGCGCCATGGCATAACCAAGCACCCTATTGCTGATGTCTTAGTACTTACGACATAAATACTAAAGTCTAATATTGCTTGATTCACACGCTTTCATATCATTGTCGGCGATGGCTTCGGATGTGCGGTCTCACAGGTTGTTTGAGGAATCACTTAAACGGGGTGTCCGTGACCGTGGTTGCCATGCGACTGAACGTGCGATGGTGTCATATTCGCTAGCGAGATTCTCATCTCACTCTTCCGCACGATGCGTAATGCGTAAGAGTGGGATGCGAATCTCGCTCGCGAGTCGCAACAATATCGCTTGGTTGTTCCCGAATAGAGGCCCAGGTCAATTTATGATTGTCGAACGAAAATTTGAGACGCAATGAGCGACGAAACTTTTTAGACAATATTTAACATATCTGATTCTCGTGAGAGTGCTTTACGTAAATTCTGGAAACTGCGTAAAAATAAACTAGAAACAAAAAAAAAAATTGATAGACAAGCTTCTGCCCGCGATTGCCCGCGGATTTCGGGAGTAGTTATTCCCTCGGGAACTTTCCGGGATATAAAGTAGCCTGTGTTATTCCAGGGTTTAGGCTATCTCTATTCCAAATTCATTCAGCCGTTGAAGCGTGAAGGAGTAACACACATATTAACTCACACGTACAGTGAGTAAAGCAATCTGTTTTAAAATTCTCTCGCAGGTAAAATTATATCTTTTAATTTACTCATTATTATTTAATTATTATACCATGCATTATAATAATAATAATAATAATAAATAGTTTATTTCAGAATAAGTACAATTCCATAGATGGTTAGTAACATTCAAAGCTTAGCCTAAGTTAGTTTTATTTATTTATTTATTTATTGATTATTTTTACAATAACTTATTGAATATTCCCTGTGACTAACCCAACCAAATGTATTAGGTATGGGCAGTCTGGCCGGCTCGCGATCATGTTAAGTATGCTGTTGTCACTACCGCGCACACGCTGCAGCAGCGACGCAGCCTTCTTGCGCATGATCGCATGAAACCCATCCGTGCGAGCTTCGGCGAACATCGCCGACGCACTGCAGTGTCGCGGCAGTCCCAACAGCATCCTGAACGCGTTGTTATATATTATATTACAGAAATAAAAGTGATTGACCATTCCTGTGGTAGTAGGTAAAATATATATGTGATAGCTAATACCTATATATTTCAGATTTTATTCGACGTATAAAACTGTAATTGATCATAATCAGTATGCTGGCCCTCAATTATGTGCCTTTATGAAAGCTAGTGATGTTGTGATCGCGTGATAACCGTCGATCAACACCAAATTATCGATACCAATCGCACCTACCTAAAATTGTCCAGTTGAATACCTCTGATTGGAAGTTAATATTGACAACGATATTACAAAGAAAATTATTACCCTTAATTGCAAAGTGTAAGTACAAAAAAATAACGGCCCGAATTCTATATTTATAATAAGAACCCAAAAATACATACAGGATGGAACGGAACGAGGAACCTTACCGCAAATGTAAGATTCTTTAGGCTTAGTTCTATTTTTTTTGCTGCAAGATACTATATTAATATTTGCAGTTTTTATAAATTTACAAGAACCTACGCTGACGTATTATCGTTAGCATCATGATTGAACATGATTTATTTTAATAGTATTATTTATTTTAAATAAACGTTTCTTACCATTACAAACTGATTGTATATCATTTATATGATACGATATTTTCCGGAAGGGCCCTCGTGTCGTTCCATCGGTATATTTTATTACAATAATTCTACTAAAAGGCTCCGTTTAAATAGGCTGCACTGGGAGTGAAGAAATAGCATAGAATGCATGCAGATGCTTATCATCCTGGCATGTCGTAAAAATCGACTAAGGGACGGGTCCTCTCCAACATGGTGGACTATCTGTATGGGAGATGGGCTGATCACCTGTCACCATACGGGTCATCATACCATCTTAGGACTAATTAATCGAACGTGGCCACAAGTAGTCTTGTGGCTCTGCCCACCCCATTAGGGATTTCGGGCGTGATGCTATGTATGTATGTATGCCTTTCTTTCACTTGATATGGCATGTGATGCACTTTTAACTTTCTAGTTTGCCCCCAAAATTAATCCTCAAAATCAGAATTCGTTTATTAATGCTAAACATTCGTGTTTGGGTCACTAACTCTGTATATGTGCCAAATTTCAACTTTCGGAGAAAATAAGCTGTGACAGACGGACAGATAAACAGACATGCGAGTGATCCTGTTAGGGTTGTATTTTCATCGGCTGTTCGGAACCCTAAAAATAACGAAGTTGCATACAATTTTTCATCCCCTATTTAATCCTGTTGGGGATATATTGTCAAAAATATCTTCTTAGTAGAATACTTACCTAAGTTATATAAGGACCATAGACAGAAAGTTTTTTTATTATTTCTATAGTTAAGTATATTACAGTGTAAATTTGACTTAAGTTATATTCATTTGAAGCTATAAAATAAAGATTGTTTTTTGTTAATTTTTGTTTTAGAATATTTGGGAGTTTCAACCCTACAAATATAAAATACCTAGCCCTTTTCTCTGAAATATTCACGAATTAGATTACCGATGAGCATGTACTTCGAAAAACCAAACCCTTTTTGATCAATCGGCATCAAAATCTGGTTTTCAAAGAATTAAACTGTACCTATACTTTCGCATTTGTTATTATAATAAAGTAAGAATTCTATTCTGAATGTCATACGGTAGTCCTGAGGGCGTAGCACACTAGATTTTATCGCGCACATATAGCATCTGTCACTTTTTAACTGCTTTATGTGCGCGATAAAAACTAGTGTGCAAAGGGGTCTGTGGTAGCCGCTAATCAGTGAAGGTCCATAGTGATGTTTATAAACATTAAATATACATAGATCGACAGTAGGTATCGACATATTTATCTAGCCTGTATTTGCACTGTCCGTGTGACATTGAAATTATTTATACTAGGAGTCACGATATCCCCACTTCATGAATTGTTTACAAACATTGCCTTATCACTATCTCATTAATTGTATGAAAAATAACTACTGGCTCTCACATTACGTTAAACCTAGACTTTAGTTATTGTGTGATAAGTACATGTAACGTTGCTTAAGTTTAATCACCTTGTTAATGTTTACTTTATTATGACTGCACGTGGATGTCATTCAGGTGGAAAGAATGTGGTCCTTCGACAGCTTGGTTTTGTATTTCACTCTGTAGAGAAAATAATTTTGATAATAACTTACATGTGCACAAACAGATAGCTCCTCAGTTCATTTTTAGGGTTCCGTACCTTGAAAGGAAAAAGGAACCCTTATAGGATCACTTGTTTGCCCGTCCGTCTGTCTATCTGTCTGTCTGTCTGTCAGTCTGTCTTTCCGTCTGTCCGTCTGTTTGTGTTTCCAGACTTTTTTCTCAACAACGCGTAGATGTGTCAAGTTGAAATTAATATCAAATACTCAGGTCTGCAATTACCCATAGCTGTGAAAAAATCAACCTTCTAAGTCAACGCAATCAAAAGATACGCCACATAATATATATTGATACTTTCAAGGGAATCCAAAGGGAATCAAAACCTATAGGGTACTTCCCGTTAACCTTGGTCATGAAATTTGGGAAGGAGCAGCTTACAGCACAAGTAAAGGATAAAGTCTGAAAACCGGAAATAAGTAGTCAGATCACAAAAAAAAATTGTTTAACGGAAAAACCTTTGCAAGGTCGTATCACACTCTACGGTTGCACGGAGATAGGAGCTTGCAAAAGTATTTTTTTGTGTTATTTCATAGGTAAGTTGTAAATGGTTACCCGGTTATTAAAAGGCATTTTTTTTATTTTTAGGGTTCCCTACCTACAAGGTTACATAGGTAAGTACGGGACCCTCGGCGCGCGAGTCAGACTCGCACTTCACTGGCTTTTTTATAAACGCAAAATACCAGCGATGTGATTCTTTATAATAATAATAATAAAACGATTTATTTCAGGCATGTCTATGGCAAGTCTATGGTATTTAAAGTAAGAAATTTCATATAATCACGGAACCCTCTCCACGCGAGTTTAACTCGCAATTGTCCGTTTTTTTTTTCAAAACAAACTTGTTTAGCTAGGTTCATTGGCACACGTATAGGATATTACACTACCTAGGTACCGTGGCACAATGAAAATTACATTCTGATTGTACTGAAAATGCTGTAATCAGCGCCATGATAATGTTCCGGTAATGACGACAAATAAACAAAGATTTATTTATCTAAGCATCATATAGTCATCTTATTTATAAATGTTGTCTTTAAATACCTTCATAGTTATAAAGTCTATAACAATTTTCTAAAGGATACGGGAAATACCCAGAATTTAATTTCGGTTTAAAAAGGTTCTTCGATAAATCATATTTGAAAAAAATTGGTATTTATATCTGAAATAAAATCATACTAGATAGTATATAGCTTACGTAAAGGAACAAGTTATTTTGGCATAATGTAAAATGATCGCTGTTTCCACCGATTTCAAACAGTAGGAGATTATCATTTTAATTTAATTTAATTTAATTGCATTTATTTTTCAAACTGAATATCGCAATCGTCGACACGTATCTAGTCTAGATACGTTCAGTTTGTAACTGCTGTCCAAATTCATTTTCGGAACCTTGTAGAGCTCGCGTCAGCATGGCAACGCCGCCTCGTCCGAGGGAGAGGTCCGATGCACGTGGCAAGGAGGGAGCAAGAGGTTAGACCTGGAGGGGGCGATAGCAACAGGCGCCACGTGCTCCGCGGCCTTGCCACTACCGTCCGTAGAAGCTTCGCGCCTTTTTTTAGATAACAACCTCTAATGACTTCTCTAAACCGTGGGCTAACAATTGATATCTATGAGTAGATATCGGTATTAGATAGGTGAACTGAGTCACAATTTTCCATTACAATGGCAAAAACGTATCCTGAAGGTACCTGTACATTTTCGAAGAATAATCAGGCGCCTCATTCGGGAACGCTAAGTGATTCTGTAGCGACTCGTAAGCCAGATTTCTCATTCCACTCTTCCGCACGACGCGAAATGCGTAAGAGCGAGATGAGAGATCTGGCTTACGAGTCGCTACATAATCACTTAGCGTTCCCGAATGAGGCGCCAGCAGAAAGTTTAGGAGTGAAACTTCATAAATATTACCGTAATATTTTTATCTTTCAGAAAATAACTAGTTTTTAATTGTTTCCAAAATTGTATGTAGTCAACGTGGAGCTAACACTAGAACAGTAAAATACGCTAGCACTTTACATGATGCAGTGTGGCTTTAAATTTAATCGCCCATACTAATTACATAAAATAATTCTTCATTTACCTACCGTTCAGTGAACGCACCACCATTACAATCTCATCGACATCTACACGTGCAAAATTAATTGTCCGTGAATAGCTGTCACGGGTTTTAGATACGTCACGATCAAAGTAATTTACTTAATATAGGCGTGAATCGTCGATTTAGTGTTATAGGGATTTGTTTAGGTGACCTTGTGCTCTAGGTCTTACAGTTTAACATTAATTGTGTAAAATTAACCTTATAATTATAAATCTAAAGAAAATGAATAGAGAACTAGGTACAATACCTGTTCAAAACCTCACCTAAATAACTCTTCGAACGTTTAAGAACATTCGGTGAAAATTTAAGATTAAAATAGTGGTTACATAACGCGATATGATCAGGTGCTTGATGACATCATTAGGGAAATAGGGCATGTGGCCGAGTCTCCCACTACGAAGGTCGCAGCTAATGCCTTCCGCGTGGAATCTGATTTAGTAAGTATTTATTAAAATTATTTGAGGTAAATTTCGTCGTGGTATGTTAGAACGGAAAGAAAATGGAACATTCTACTTTTTGTGTCTAATTTTCTTTTGGATATTGGAAGATATTTTTCAACGAATTGCGAGGTATCTTAAGATTTATTCTAGTTTTATCAAATGTCTTTCATTGGTAATGCCAAAATACCCAGGTTTGCTTGCTCAATAACCTGCGTTACCAGTTCATACCAATGACCACTGCGTTACCAAAAATTGCTACTCCAATTTATGCACCATATTTTATTATTAAATGTGATTATATGGTATTATGTAATACTTATTAATCTTAAGAACATCTTATTTTATAGAATAGTTCTGTGTTTAAACATTTATACTTCAATGCTGAAAATATAGTCAAATGGTCCAAATTCAAAATGTCTTAATAATGGTGTGAATTAAAATGATAATTTAGGTAACGAAAACAGTAACATGCATCTCATAACATTGATTATTATCTTGAATAGGTATGCATATATTACGACTGTAAATAAAGTTGATTTTGAGTTTGAAAATATGTGGCTGGTAAAGTTACCACTTTCAGTAGCTACTGAAAACTCTTCGATGCAAATAAAGGTTTGTCAGTTAACTACTATTGATCATTTGAAATGAAGGATCGATAAAAGAATTATAAAACCTATTCCGAATATTGTTTGCCTTACATCCCCGGTTTTTTACAAGTTCTGATACATTTTTATTTTACCTATTTCATCGTTCAGAAACTCATTCATACAGTAGTACGTTGCATACGTCTGAAAGATAAGTTATCATCGTAATTGTGGCATTAATCCCTACTAATCCCCAATACGTTTGTTGGTTTGTCCTTCTTTCACGCAGCAACGAAGCAAAGGACTTACATAGTTTTTTGCATAGAGATATTGTAGGGGCCGGGGAGTGACATAGGGTACTTTTTATCCTGGAAAAAGCACAGTTCCCGAGGGAACAGCGACAATCGAATTCCACGCGGACGAAGTTGTAATAAAATCATCAAGTGACTGACTACTTGAAACCTTACTTAAAACTAAACGTATGTTTAAATTTTGTTTCTATAACCTCTACACGTAAAAGATGTAGAAGTAACTAACGGGGTAACCCTCAACTTAGTAATGGGATTTAACTATTTGTATATTACGAGCAGATTTTGCCATCATTTGTCAACTAAATGAATTTGTACATGGTAGGGTTGGACTTGCATACATATGTTAACTTTTGAGTCTACATTGACTCTACATTGACTTTAGATTGACTCTACATTGACTATACGTTTACTCTACATTGACTCTACATTACTACAACTCTACAAGTTTTGAAGATAGGAAATAAACCTTGGCTGATTTTAAACTTCCTCAGTCTGAAAAGACGTACGAGTGGGTGACTATATTTCAAAACTAAACTCATAACTTCCTCGGGAGGTATAAAAATCTATAACTCCCGCGGGAGGTAAATCGGCTATAGCTGCTCTATACGCCTGCGTATAATAACACCCTTTCCGAACAAATGTGATGAAAAGTATGCTGGACGTCTACAGGAACATCGCAAACTTCACAATTCGGTGATGGAGATTTTCTCATCATGAAGAAAATTCCTTAAAGGAATGTCTCCGAAATAATATACCCGTGTACTTATAAGTATTTATAATTGATATGAAAGTGATCGCATTACCCAATTAAAGTTCGGTGGGCACTTTCTCTAGAAACCAATCATAAAACTTTCATAGAAAATCAACGAAAGCTTGAGTTGAGTGAAGTTATGCAATTCATGTGCTTTTATAGTGCTTCTCATAGCGTTGTCCCGAAGCCTTGCCTGCGGCTAATTATTGCATGATGGCGTACTTATCTTAATTTTTACAGTCTCTATTCTATGATTAACGATTGATATCAAAAATATATTGCAAACAAAACCCATTCGTCCTATTACCAGGCATACCTTCGTTGAGCACATAATATTTATTTATTTTAGTACAATTTGCACCACGTAAGTTTGCATATGTGAAGTTAGCCGCAAGCCGTGTTTGGTGCAGGTACACTTATTGCATTGCGCCCGTTGAACCCCTTTGACACCTAAAAACGTTTACTGCGACGATACCAGTAGCTAACTCCAAAACACAGACTTACGTGATGCGAATTGTACAACCATTTAGAATGATTATCGTTATATGGAATGATGTAAATTGAATTTTTCTATTATTTCTTTCATCACTCAAATTAATAATTAGAAAACTGTTTTGAAACATATCCAGTTCTAACCATCATCAAATGCTCAGTCACCAGTTAGTAAGCAATATCCAGGCGCTTTTCGCACATTGAATTTCAAAGTACGAACTTAGTAGACTTTGGCGAGGTTTCAACTGGTCTCCACTTTGGATCTATAAAATACACATTGCAGCGATAAATTTCAGTGGAGAATAAAAAAGGTCCACTCTCCTGACGCAGTTTTATTCATCAAATGCGTTGCGTACGGTAAGTTTTATGCATAACTTCGAAACGTCTGCTTGGAGAGCGGCCAAACGAGGTATGCCTGATTGAAAGTTGACCGTCGGGACGCGATTGCATACATTTTTGTGCTTTAGGTTTGTATGTTGAGAAAGTCGCTCTTGCTCGGTCCAGTTAAGGTCAGGTTATTAAAGAACCTTTCTAGGTTAGAAAGATATAACAAAATATGTTTGGAGTACATTTATTCGCCGCTGATTTGTTTGTGTAATATTTGTTAATTTTTATTTTTTATTTCAGGTAATTACACTGATGAAGAATGAAAGGGTTACGTCGGTAAGATTTTTAAATACAACTGAAACTAAGCCGAGCTGTTTCCGAAAATAGTTATTGCGGTTCTGTAAAACAAACATATCGTGCCGCAGGTTGATTCGTTTCAGCAATACGAGTATTGTTACAACAACGCGGATCCTTGATTCCTGCCAAATACATATCACCAATCACAATATTGCAATTGTTTGCTGCAAGGATTTTCTCAGCGCGAAGGGCCAGCAGCGCCAGATCTTGTAGAAATTATAACCTTTTTTAATCGACTACGGTGTTCAAACATAGGTATAACTTACAAATAAATATGACATCATGACTCTGACGGTAAAAGGGTACCCTTTATTACTTAATGCTTATTCTAATAATACCATTAATAACATAATCCTTATCCTTCCCAATTTCATTATATCTTCTAACCTTCAAATACAGGAGGTTCTGTAGATCAACTCATTACATTTTGACCGCGTGAGAGCGCGCAGCTGGAATGATTAACCAAATAGACCGAAAGTACAACCCTTATCAGATAGGGTGGTTATTGCTCCACGTAGTGATAACGATCGAAGTTTATTAGTTAAGGGCCGAGTGGAATATTTACAAATGCAGTACGTTAAACAGATAAATATGGGTCACATATCGGAATGTCTACAGGATAAATTATCCATCACCTTACTCTATGTTAAATGGAGAAGTCAAAAAGTGTAAAATACAGATCTAAATTAATAAGTCGTGGAGATGGTTGTTGTTTTAGTTAATTTTGAATTAAAATTCTATTTAGTTTTTTGTAAAATAGATAAGTAAAAATTAAGGAGGACAAAATATATTCCTTTATAAAAGAGTTAGTGATCTTGTCATTCAAGTAACACTAGTTAAATCCATGTAATTAGATGCCAACTATCTCGATCTAAATTCGTAAATATGACATGGGAAATATATAATAAAAAATATTTTGATAATTAAATAATCTAATTCTACAATTAAATTGGTTGATTTTGGTCATCCTTTTGAAAAATCTAGTCAGGAATACCTTAATTAAAACGTTAAAGTATGAATCATCCAAAGGACAGAACCTTGGTGATTTTCCATCCTAAATAGCGACATTGAGCTTATCAGGCCAATGGGGCTATTCTAACTCAGATAAAATCGATAATTAACTCGAGCTTGACCGCAAAGCAGAAAAATAATAGGTATAATACGAGGACATCGCACGACCATTTATTCAATGAGTTGCGTTTGCTAAAAAGCGATATTAAAATATCTCAGCATGGCTACACCCAGACAGAATAGATAGCCTGGAAAGGTTTAGGTAATAATAATAATAATAAATCAGGGGACAATCTTTACACAAATCGATCTAGTCCCAAAGTAAGCTCTAAAGGCTTGTGTTATTAGTACTAGACGACGATATAAATACTTATATAGAGAAATAAATACTTAAGTACATAGGAAACATCCAAGACTCAGGAACAAACATTCGTGCTCATCACACAAATATTTGCCCTTACCGGGGATCGAACCCGGGACGCTTGCGTCGGAGGCAGGGTCACTACCAACTAGGCTATCCGCGTCGTCTTTTAAGTAATTTTGACACTGTCTCCTGAAACAAAGCACCCTAGCTCAGAGATCAGCCTTGTGATTCTCTACCGTGCGCAGCGGCAGATCAGCGATCAGCGATTATTAGATCAGCATTCAAATTTAGACCAAATGCGTTTGTTTTTATAGTCTAAGTTAATAGTTTCGTTTATCCGCGGATCAGCCGCTGCAGATGTAAGAGAATCAAACCCCAGGAATTAATTATTATTTTGTTTTGTTTTTAATCATCTTTTTACTTGAAATTTGACAGGGTTATTAACTGGCATGGTGTTTTGATAGAGCACAATGTTACCGATGTGACTATATATTGCCTTTCATTTGTAAAGATCATCCCTACAAAACAATTTATTGCAATTAATAAATTCTGGAAACTAAACACTGCTATTGACACATTTATCATTAGCCAGAATTAAAATAAAAACTTTATCATGAGTTTTAAATTAAGTTATATTTACTTACGTAACCAAAAAGTGAGTAAATTACAATAAGTTACTACTAACCAAATTATTGAAATATAGATTCAAAGATCATTTATATGAACTTTAAACCTAAAGCAAAATTATATGAACTTTGTGATAGGTATTCAAATAAAGACCTCAGAAATTAAGCCCTGGACGAAAGCGCCGTAATCCCTCGCGAGGCATGCGTTGTACTAAGTGCATTAGTCGAATTAGTCCAGTGGAGCATAGTAAAAAATTCAATTTGCCTTCACCGTTGTACCGAGGAAAAAAGGTAGTTGCTCGGTAAAAATTATATCCGTTTTTCCGGGAGAACCGTCCGGAGAATAATAGGGGTGCGGACGCTTCTCGGAATCGGATTAAATGTTTCCCCTTAGAGAGAATCGTTAATAAGTCGCGTTCATATGAGGAGCATTAAAAAACCTCGAGGAAATTACGGGTGCTTGTAATTTTCATAATTTTCTTCAGCGATTGGCTTGAACCCGGTTTTAGGGAATTTAGGGCTTTGATTGCGTTAAGGACTTCCAGACAAATGATTAAACCGTTTAATTAAAGTTTATTAAAATAGTGCTCTGCAAAACTAGTTAGTCTTGTATACAAATATTTTTCCATGGCCTTCACTTGCTCATGCACAAGGTTAATTGGTTCCATCGTAAAATCTGATATAACTTTGTAAATAAAATAATCCTTACTTCATCAAGTTAAGCGACAAAAACTAAGCCCATATTATGCAAAGAATATGCGGAAGGCAGGTTAAGGCAGAAAGAGTAAGACAAAAACCCTTCAAGGTTGTCCACTGGAATACGATTAAAGGGCCTTCCGTGGTCTTTGGACAGAATAAATTAAACGCAAACTTGTTTTAAACACTTAACGCAAAATTATTAGGAAATAAGGAAGACTATAGTTTTTGTCTCGCCTTGTAATTGATCGGTAAAATCATCATTCTTAGTTATTATCAGTCTTCCGCGGTACCAACGATATTTTTTGTGATCTATTCAAATTAAATGAAAAAAATGACATTTAAGCGTATTGCGGACTTGAATTAGGGCGCCATTTTTTATTGATCCTTTAATTATTTTTATTTTTCCTTTAAACATGTTTTTCATCACCGCGATAATGACCTTTCCATTATGAACAGAGTGCGCTCAGTATTATTAATAAACCGAATTTACACAAATAGGGATTTGATTATACTAAAATCATGACTTGGTGTCTTTTAGAACAATCTATCCCAATTTCATCATTTGGCGGCTAAATATTGCCCCGAAATTAAATAAAGATAAAGAGATAATAAAGAGATAAAAAGAAAAAATAATCATCGAAGATTTTTATGGGACAGTGATTGGTTTTAGGTCGGAACTTGTTTTTATACAGCTCCAACACGGCATCAAAATGATTGCAGATAGGCTAGACTGTGTATAAATAAAGCACTAGGTTTACCCCGCAACCTCGTCTGCATTGAACAGACAGATAGACAGACGGGCAGATAGACAGAAAAATAGATAGACAGACAGACAGACAGACAGACAGACAGAGTTACTTTGACATTTTTAATATCCGTATGGATGTATTCTTAAAATTATAAAGTTATTAAATATAGTACTTACATACATTAAGCTTAAGTATAATTAGTAATTAACAAAATATGATTAATGTAAAAAGTTTCTCGAAAAAATGCTTTATTAACAATAAATAAAAAGTATCAGTATCCATCAGTATCCTCATTCTTCTATCATTTTCCCATTTATTTGGGTTCGGCGCAGCATTCCTTTTTCTATCTACCGTTATCAACCATAATTTTGCTTCTACCTATTTTTAACCAAATAATGTTAACAAAAAAACTTCATCTTTTGTTTAGTCTTCCTCATATTCTGAATACATAGATATATATATTTCTGTCATCACTTTGCATCACTTGTCATTACTACTGGGGCTACTTTTAAATATTAAACCTCTATTATTTTATATACTCATTCCTTATCCTGTCCATTGTCGCCTGTCACCTCAAACACCATCATTACTTTCAACCATTAATGAAATTTTGTTTCAACCGATTGAAACACTCCTTAAGACACCCTGGCATCTGCACTTGAAAACTATGCGATTATTGTAAAATGATTCTTTATATAAATAAATAATTAAAAAGTTCTTTCGCTCTTTCCTTGTCTGGATTTATCCTAGTATAGTAACTTATTGATATTAATACAATATGTGGCAAATATGAAAATTAATGGTTAGCTACATTAACAAGATTAACACAAAGGTCAAGGGTTAGAACAAAGTCCTAACAAGATAACACTATCGGTTATAACGGGGATTTTATTCATTGTAGTGGTTTATAATAATATTGAACAAAAATCAATACGCGTTCTCCTTGATGAAAATAATATCCACTATATTTTGATTTACTAGTTTGATTTTTAAATGGGTAATTCCCTTTATCAATTTTTCTGGCAAAAACCTTACTAATGTAACACCAGATATGATAAAGAGTTATCTAGTGCGCGTAGAGAATTTCTCTACAAATATCACTTCAAATAAACCTTCATCTAGTTCCCTAATTTCTGTATCGTTTAGCAACCCAGAACTATATATCTGCGAGATCATGTATAGTTTTATAATTTTTGGATAGTCTATCTGCGGGATAAGTTCATTCTCGGTATGTAAAGATGTTGAAAGAGTTGAAAATTGTTTTGATATTCTATACAAGATCGCAATTTCACTTTTGATATCCATGAAAACGAGCATTACCCGCTGACATTATGCGGCTGAGGCCATAAAGTGAATCCTCCTCCGTCCTCAGGATTTTTACAATCGCTCTCTGATCTCGATCCAGGCTGTTTATCACTCAAACGCGTTTATGTCACATTACACTATAAATACCCCTAAATTTATTCTTTTTTTCTGTTGTTTCACTATTTTATCTATTGTTCTTGTCATCTTTATATCTAAAGGTGTCGAGTTATATGTGTAAGAGTAAGCAATAAAAATGCTACAAAAATTTCCTAATTCAATATCGCGTATAGTGTTTGTCGCGGTGTGAAAAAAGAGCTGTATTCACGCTTGATCGAATTATTTTATGAATAATACAACGTAGTTACGTAAAGGTATAAATGGATCCCTGAAATCATTAAAATCTCATAGCAGTATCGCACTTGCTGTATTTTTTAATACATGGATATATTTATTATAAATATGTGTGGGTGTCGGCGAGCCTGTGAGTATATCTCGGTGCGTCGCCCGCGCATACAACGCCGGGTACAATGTCACCTCGTGCCGACCTTGCGTTAGTCTAATCTGCAGGTTATTGACCAACATTATTGATGGATCTATAAAAAAATCAAACACCTCAATTATCGTTTGGGATTCAATCGATTAGTGCAATGATTATTAATATTCGAGTAGGATTAAGCACGGACGTTAGCGGTCAAGGCTTAGGTTGCATGATGTGGATGGCCCAATGATGATGTTTGACATTGAGAATGTAAGTTTTACAAGAATTCATCCGATTGCAAATTATGGAGAGGGTTATGTCTTAAACAATGGAACACATTAATCTAGTTTCACATTTCATGCAGTATCATTATAAGCTGTACTAGATAACGATGCCAATAGGTACCTAGTTACATAGATAGACATACACAAACGTTCATGCTAATCCCATAGAGCTAGCCCCTAGCGTAGAATAATTATATCCGCCTTAGATAATGATGCTTTTCAAGTATTTTGATCGCCGGCATATGTTATATGAATTATATTAACCATTTATTGTACGACTACAAAATGTCTTTTATAAGAATAAAAATGAATTATTAACTTCTGTGTATTAAAGCTGTTGCAAAGAAATCTAAAGATGTCACCTTTGGAAGCGCTAGTAGATTCAGACATGTGAAAGAGCCCATGTGGCTTACTTGCAAAATAAATATTTTCATTTTCATTTTCATTTTCTAAACAAATTTTAAATTATAATTCTTAGTACATAGTGCATTTTTTGATGAAGTTTTTACCAGCCCCTAATTTACTTTGTAGACACTTTTATTGCGAATCCACTTTTAGACTCCCCATAATCCAGCTATCGGAATCGATTTGCTGTTAAATTATCTTAAAGTCGATTGTATTGTGTACATTTTAAGTATTATATCGGAACGTATTTCTATTTTGGAGGTAGATGGTATAGATTGGTAATGAGTTTAGGAATGTTGCGTTCGACTAGCGCCCGCGCAGTCAAGGTCGTTCGTTCGGCTCATTCCGGCTCAGTTCGGGCGCCAACGCTACCGTGTAAAATATAACGCCATAAATAAATTTTATCTACACCCATATCATAAAACCTCCATTGGTTAATCAAAAACCATAGGAAATGACCACCATTTTGACAACCAATTAGGAAAAACCAATGCTGCGATGAAGAAATAACATGACTTCTTTATCGTTTTTAATAAAGAAATGAGATTAAATTTGGAACAGCTGTCAAACTCAAGTGGGTCTCTATTCTAGTATCCATAGATATTAAAACAGTTATTGATACGAAACGTCAATTCAGTATGTTTTTTTAATATAAACTGCACAATATTTGATCTCGAGTGATGTGAGAATAGAGACTTCATCCGTTTGTCTATGATTTTTAAAAAAAGTGGTCTTGACGGACGGCCGCCATTATTGACGCGCCGCGCCGCGTTGACGTTTTGCTGAACGAAAGATTTTTTTTGAATTGAGTAGAAAAAGTTGTTTGTAATTTACATTTTAGTTGGATAATATGAATAGTAAGTAGTCTTCTCGGAGTGTGTGTGATGTGAAAATGCGCCGGATATCGGAAATATGCAGCCACGATTGCAACAAATAACTTGTTGCCAGAAAATATTGTTTCTGAACCCATCATGGAGGATTTATAATATGTGTGTAGATAAAGTTATGTATGCAACTCTTTATAATTTGGCCTTAAAACACACGTGCGATCTTATTATGAAACTCGCTAAAAGCTCGTTTCTTAAAACCGCACTAGTGTTTAAAGGCCTATCATTATGCAACCGTTGCATAAACTACTATATCGGAAAACTTTATGTTGGATTAATAAATGTATTTATTTTTTGCCTATAGCACCGCATTATGTAACGATGATGTTATGAATATAATTAAATAATCATGCAGAGGAGCGACAATTCCTTAGAACGAAATAGATTTTATTTATGTCCATTTGGTATAAAATTATGTAATATTCTATTTAATTTATGTCACCTCTTGGTACATTTTGACATTTCTACATGTTCTATGGTAGTTACATAGGACAAGTCAGACAGTTTATTGTTTATATTTAATTGACATTTTACTTATTTTTACATAATCAAAGTATTTCAAAAATATTGTCCATATTTACATATATTAGTATATCAACTTCGAACAAAGGTCACACACCTATACAGAACGTCTCTAGTGCTATTACCTTGGTACGGTGGTCATTACATTTTATTCTATCTATCCCTGTATTTTGAAAGAACATCTTTTCTGTTATTTATTTTCATGAAAAATCTAAGGACGGCTAAGTTCTAGTTTCTTCAAAAATCGCCACTACACTGGCGTCACGCACACTAATGATTGTGTAAAATACATCGCGAGTTACCCCGCAGTTCATTCTTCTTCCGATTGGAACGTTTTTAGGGTTCCGTAGCCAAATGCCAAAAAACGGAACCCTAATAGATTCGTCATGTCTGTATGTCTGTCTGTCCGTCTGTCCGTCCGTATGTTACAGCCACTTTTTTCCGAAACTATAAGAACTATGCTGTTGAAACTTGGTAAGTACATGTATTCTGTGAACCGCATTAAGATTTTTACGCAAAAATAGAAGAAAAAAAAACAATAAATTTTGGGGGTTCCCCATACTTAGAACTGAAACTCAAAACTTTTTTTTCATCATGCCCATGTGTGTGTAGGATAGGTCTACAAAAATGCTAAAAGCTATTGAGGTTTCTAAAATCAGTTTTTTTAAACTGAATAGTTTGCGCTAGCGACAGACACTTCCAAAGTGGTAAAATGTTACAGGGCCAGGGTGTAACTTCTAAAATAAGAGAATGATAAAACTGAAAAAAATATATGATGTACATTACCATGTAAACTTCCACCGAAAATTGGTTTGAACGAGATCTAGTAAGTAGTTTTTTTAATACGTCATAAATCACGGAACCTTTCATGGCCGAGTCCGACAAATTTAAAACGATTAAGACTAACAAATTTAATAAGATATTAGGGCCAATTCGAACGTGTTTTCGCTAAATTTAGAAGTCGCTAAATTTGAAATAAGAAACGTTCGACTCGATTTTGAACCTTGGAGCTATACAAAATCGAGTTTGACGTTTCTTATTTTAAGTTCAGGCAATCTTAAATTTAGCGGCTACCGTTTCGAATTGGACCCACTATGTGATTGGATTTGGCAGTCCGACGGACTATTTGACAAGCTTGTATGAGCAGAAATTAGGATAAAGATACACTGTCATTTGTTCGTCAAACATTCTTGATTCATACACCTCAATAGTATTAGGATGGTAATTTTTTCAATTTAAGCTATGTAACGTACATACACTATTTAGCTCATGCTCATTTTAAACTTTTGCTAATTTACTAATGATATACAAAGAAAGCAAAAAATATTATTAAGTTTAGTATATTATTAAGATTTTCGTGGTTTGTTACCTGAAAAATTATATGATGTTAATTTACAAATAAGTATAAGTATTTAAAGGGCGCTTAAGATTGAAACAAAGATGAAATACGTTAACCTACGGTTCAAAAGACAAACTTTACTAGGTATTTATAATTATTTGATTAGCAGGTATGAATAATTCATCAGGGTTTAAAGTTCTTTTAAACCAGTATAACCGACGTCCGCGAACACTTTATAAATGCATGCTCATACAAAATGCAGCGTTCACGTCAATGATTTGCATTAGTTCATTGTGACTGCATTATTGGATGGATATGGCATTAGAACTTGTCTCTAGAATGGCCTGCTGTAGTGTTACGGGCCTACCCACGATCTTTTCGATGATGAGAATTGTTTGCAGCAAGATACAAGTCATCGGGAGAACGCACGGGAATCGTTCGAACACAGTATAATAAGTGTATTGTGTCACGTCGTATCTTCATATTACGACAAAAGTTTCTAGTAAATTTACTAATTTCTCGAACCGTAAGTGCCAAGATAAATATAGATTTTTGCTCGACACTTCCCAGAGGTACAGTCTCTTACGTTAGAAAGAGACGTTTTATACTGCTCAGTTTAACCGTCCTATTTAGTTCTTGCCTTGCTACGATCGACGACCATAGACTGGACATGGTGAATTTGACAGATCACAGACCACAATTTTATATTATCAAATACTTTGTACAATTTATACCGCCTCCACATTCCATACATTATGGTCGACAAAAGAATCACTCGCATGGCAATTTAATGTATGCAAATGCTTTGGTGACACGGAAATCTTTAAGTGCTCTTGTCATTAGTGAATCGGATTGGGAAGGTCGTTAGATAGGTATAGTCAAGAAAGGTTTGTAGATTACACTAATTTAATTATGATGTAGATAGATTTTTCGGTAAAATATAGTTGACAAGACCGCATTTTATTTTACTAACGATTACATTTCAACCTATCACAATATCAGTGGGTTGAAGTATTCCCCGTTAAGATTCGTGCGACGAAATGACAATTGAAAAATGTTGGGAAACTAACATAAAATTTTACACGGAGCAAGAATAAAGCGTACGCATTTGTCGAGGGACGCGCTGGCGAAATAAAAAGAGATGCCATATTTTGCTAAGTTTCAAATTGTTATGATCAGCAGGTAGAATGCGATCTGAACTGAAACGGGAACTCTGATTGTGTAAACTTTTAGAGCGGACTCCTGTAACGTCGAATTCACGTCAATAAAGCGCAGACAAACATTCAAGTCGGGATTTTAAAGCTTCAATCTCGTTTTTGAAATTGTTGGAATTGTTTTTCGTTATACTAGCATTAGTTACAATTAAATTATGTGTTATACAGTCACACAAAAGTTTATCACGACCTATTTGTGATAGACCAATCTACCTTAACTTGCAAGTGTCGGATCTTCTATCTCTTTAGACTTCTTCCTTCAGTGATCAAACAGTCCGTTTAGCCTGTAGATAAAGTTTTAACAACATCATAAACAAATGTTGGCTATCAAATCAATCGACTTTCGGCATCAGCCACGTATAGCCAAGCTCAGAAAGTAGGTTCGCATGGCGCGTCTAATCCCAGCTTTACTGAATCGTTGCTAAGTACGGATCGCATTTAGCGTTCTCTTTTTAAAACTTTCCGGAGTTTGTTCATTCTTTTTGCAGTTTTTCGAAAGTTTCCCTTCCTGTAACATTTTACCGTAGAGCAGTTTCCACGGGGGTGATCACATCGAGTTAATAAGTTCCAGTTTCGATGGCTTCTGCGTTTTAAACTTTTAGGATATGAGATAAGCTAAGAAAGGGAGACGCCGATTTGGCTAAGTCCACTTTGAAGGTTTTCGCTGCTTTTTTCTTGCGGGGAGGAAAAAGTTTTAATACCGAAGTGTCTAATTTTATATTCATTATTGGACGATTCTCTTGTTCCAGATTCAACCTAGCTTCTGCCAACTTGATCCGCGTAGAAATCGCTGTTCTTTCGCGAACTGTGCAAATATCGGGGATAAGAAATGCTCTTTCTTTGTTCCTCCTCGCGTGTCAAAGTGTACTGTTAACTCTGGTTTACGGTTTAGTCTGAAAACACACATTTTAGTAACATTTTTATTTGGTTTTTATAAATCTATTTTGATTGTTAAGGCATTTTTGTGTTGCCCTTTCCCTGAAATTTGCCTGAAATAACTGCTTTTAAGATACACTTAAATTTGAGTAACTTACATCTATATATATTTCACGAAAAAAACATCTAAAGTATACAATTAGGACGTACAAAGTACTTTTGAATAAATCTCACAAATCAACGTAAGTTCTTTAAGAAGCACTTAGTGTGCTGCCGTAAATCGTTTCGTAAAGCCATTCAGAAAGACATTCGTGGTAATTCTCTAAAGTTTGTGCGGAAAATTCCACAATTCGTTACATCCTCGCATGACCATCGTGGTTGGCGGCCTTCAAAGCAATGAAACAACTACACCAAGAGAAATAGAAAAGGCACTAATAGAAAACATACTTGAACTCTGTAAACTCAAAAGTTACCTACACATGTCCTACAAGTGTCCAAGGAGAATGGTCGTCATTGATACAAAAGGCAGGGTATGAAGCAGATCAGAATGTGTATCGAATATAAATGATTATGTAAAAGCAAGGTGGCAAGCTCAACTGATATGTGACTTAAACCTGTCAGGTATCATTAGGTAAATTGATAAAAGTTAAACATGATGAGATAACGTATCTTGCAAATCATAAACCGACAGTGTTATCTTTACAGCTGCATGTAATGAAACCAGATGACTTAAATCTAACTGTGCCTACATAAAGTATTAACTTGTTTAAAACCCTTTTACCGTAAGTTTCTTACGAAACACAAATACAGTGACGTAATAAATAATTTTACTGGTATTAATTAAAGTTAGTAGCAAGAAACAGAAGTTGATTTTAGCGAATTAGTTTATTAATTTATAGGGTTTTATTAATGTAAGGTCAACTGTCGACTTGCCTCAATCGACTTGCGCAACTTCGAGCATATATAAGTAATTTTTAAAATTCTTGACGGATAGACGTCTGTATGTGACGTTGAACGATGAAATGTCTAAAACGATAGTCTCCAAACAATGGAAGCTTCTTTATTTGGTTATTTGACTGAAATATCATTTCCTTTCCGAAGTGGAATATTGTATGCGGAAATAAAGATTTCTTCCCGCGATAGTTTGAGCCACCCCTCCACACTTTTTCTCTCCCGTTTCCCTGGGCCACACTTCCGACAGTTTAATTTTTATGATAATAAATTCAAACGCATTGACTTTATTAAAATACTAGCTGTGCCCGCGACTTTGTTCGTATGGGATTAGGATTTTTTTATACAAACAGCTATAATATAGTGAAAACCCGAACTCCAAATCCTTTAAAGATATAAAAATAAAATAAATTGCATTATGTAAGTTAAAATACCCTTAATATTTCTCGAAAGTTTGATTTAAATCCATTCAGTAATTTTGGAGCCTATTTTTAACAAACAAGACAGATACAGACAAAAATTCTTAAAATTGTAATTATGGATTAAACTTCAATTCTAATTAGCTGTTCTAATTAGATATTTGTATTCATTTTGAAATCACAGACAGTCACTTCAATTTTATTTATTTTTATAGATTGTTAAACCGCATAATATTTGCGCCAATGTTTAAAACATGGCGAATATTTGTAAAGGAAAATGTCATTTATTGGAATATTTATAAATATACATTACATCAATTACGCATCCATGCTTTAATTTCTTTGTTTAAAACTAAATAATAGCAATATAATAATGTAACCAAGGATTCTGCATTAGACAAAGTCCAGTTGTGATGACATATCTTCATCAACTTCAATCACCACGATTATCCCATAGCCACGAAGATCTGAAACAATCAAGCCGAAGTCGGGTTTACCGGCGTCATATTTTTTCGGCCTACCCCCTAAATTACTCGGACCTAATAGTTTTCACCTATTACCGTGAGCGGGCCGAAATTTATTGCTTTCCACTGTTGATTTATCTGCGAACCAACCGGATTAACTACCGCTAACTTGCGATAGTTAAGACTGCTATCTCTGGTGTTTCAGGGCGAAAGCTCTTTCCTTTTATCTAAATTGGTCCGCTACCAATAAAGATTCGCCGACGACTGTCGTAAAGCATTCGCCCCATACGCTTCATTATGGGGCAAAGTTTTAGATATGATGGAACCATTTTATTGTCCACCGATGTCGCGAGATCTCTATCGGTAATGGGATCTGTGCGTATCGGACGCAGCTTCGGCAAGATTTAAAATGAGCACTTGTGAACTAGTCTGCAACATTGTGGATTCGCGGGTACCGGATTCACCATATTTGAGGATCGAAAGATGTACTTAAATTTTACGCCTAATGCTTATGCCGTTTCGTTTAATTTGGTTTAAAGTAAAAGGCACGAGCCTTAGAGGTTATATATAATTGGAGTTAAATAAGAAGTGCGTGATATTTTATTTATTTATTTACTTATAATTAACACTTACAGGCAAGCTACACATGTTAATCAGTAGGTATTAATAATTACGTACACAGGAAGAATTTATTATCTAACCACATGGTTACAGGCTTTGATGCACTGAGCTTTGAGTAACAATCGACTCCAAGTGCCGGTTGGCTGATGCAAGGAAACTAGGTTCAGAATCGTAGAAGATATCAAGACATCTGTTGCTGTCCAAAATGTCATTAAAATATTGATGATGATGAGAGTAAAATACTTTTAAGGAAATTCCGAATGCTTGGCCATAAATAAAATCTAAAATATCGAAGTGAGGCCCGTAAATTAGCTGCTTTTACTGCCCCAATAAAATATTCACAACCCCAAAACTTCACTAACACTGTCCTATTATAAATTACTGAGCGCGGATGACGCTAATGTTAGTTCAGTAAGTAGACAAATGCATTGATAAATTACTACCAAAACTTAGCTATCAAAGGCTTAGCTCTCGCACCATTACCGTCTCCCTCTCTCCAAGGAGAGATACTCGTTTAGTTTACTGAGGGACAGGGACACATAAATCTCCTGTAATTGAATTAGTCATAAAAATTGAAAGTTTTCTCGCTACCAGGGCCGCACTCCTCGAACTAGTTTTAATCCATTCTCCTTTTGAAGGGAAGTTCTAATTTATCGAGAGTGCTAAGTTCGCGACGGCTACGACTCTGCTACAGCGCAACTTTACCTCTGTAATCGCATTATCTGCCATTAAAGCGATTTTGTTTTTGAACTATGAAAACTGTAGGATTACTTACGTTAAAGGAAAATATCTTGATGTTAAATGACTTGATATTGTCGTAATGAATTATATTTAGAAACAGTAAGTGATTAAGATAATTTTAATTCTCCTACGAAACTGATAAAGGTATTGACTATTTATTTAACATGCATTATTAATGTCGACGATTTCTCAAATAACCCAACCACTGCCACGGCCACTGTAACAATCAACATGAATTATAAGGACGCTTTCCTAAAATTGTACGGTTTTGAAATAGTAATTTCAGTCCCGCGTCCACGAGTCAACGGAGAACTCGGAGTTGATAATAGAAATGTTGTACCTCATTTCTAAGAGATGTAATAAGGTTTTAATACCTCGTGATTTTATTGTTGTTGCCAGAGGCATAATAAATTGTTTTTCAATCAAACAGTAGATTATTTTTCAATAGCATACCGCATATGCTGAGCAAAGGCCTACCTCGGAATGCATTTCTATTCTACTCTCTATGTTTTAAGCTGTTACTGGCTAATCGTTCGGACGAGTTTACAGTCATCTCGCCATCTTTCTTCACTCCTCTGCTGCACTGGGAGTGAAGAAATAGCATAGAATGCGTGCAGATGCTTATCATCCTGGCATGTCGTAAAAGTCGACTAAGGGACGGGTCCTCTCCAACATGGTGGACTATCTGTATGGGCGATAGGCTGATCACCTGTCACCATACGGTTCATCATACCATCTTAGGACTAATTAATCGAACGTGGCCACAAGTAGTCTTGTGGCTCTGCCCACCCCATTAGGGATTTCGGGCGTGATGTATGTATGTATGTATGTCGCCATCTTTGCCTGGATGTACCTTCTAGCTTATGATCATCGTACCCACTAATTTGTTTGTACCTGAGTCTAAGTGCATACGTAAAATGACCCTAGCTCTACATGACTTAAGCAGTTTTCTTGTCCCATTCCAATATGCCAGTATTTCGGATGCAATATATGTTCTTTTTTTTATTTAACCTATTAATAGTTATTGAAGATTATGTTCAGCTAGTATTCATGCGAGTACCACAGGGTAACTGTGAACTATTTATATTTAAAATACTTTAAGACATTCATGATATAAAGATAATGATTTAATACCATATTTTTTGCTTTCATCGAGAATTTGTCGAATAACTTTATTATAATCTGTCATTAAAAACAAGTTTATTAACCATCACTCTGTTTTAATTACAGAAACCTTATTGATACCTTATTGGTTCTTGGTGATCATTGTTCTTATTAGAAACGATATTGCCACGGAGTTTTATATCTAAAGTACCCTCCTAAACTATCACAGGCAATTTTGTATACGAATGTTGACTGCCCTCACTTTGACGATGGTTCTGTATACCCACTTAACAGAATTCAAGAACATATAGGTCAAGAAAGACACCATTCAAAAATTATCCAATGAATTTCTTTCCCTGACAATATAATAATTGGTTTGGTATTTAAATTATTTAAAGTCAATTTAAAAAAAAATTGAGCACCAGGAAGTTCATTTCGAAGGCCTTTTTATTAACTCGATCTTTTTTTCATCAGTTTAATTAATATTTGATAGAATCACTGTTAGTCAACCGAAATTCCTTAAGTTTCGTTAAATATGTTTGTTTTGTAGTAGGTCAGAAGGAAAGAGATGACCGATCGGCCGAAGCGGCAATAGGTTTTAGTATCCGTGGTTGAAGAGTCTGTGCCATTAGTATCGACTTACATTAGTACCTTGTCACTTTAACTTTTTACCATGAACGTATCGCATCCTGTACATGGTGTAAAAGCGACAAGGTACTAAATAGACTGTTTAGTGTTGTGCCGCTTACTGCAACATTATCAGAGTTGATCCAGCTGAATCCGCAGCAGATGCTATTTTACTGGTAATCTCTGTTCCTACTCCTTTCATTTGTATTGAAAGTAAGTCCTTCTGTTAATTGGCAAACTTATAATTATGAAGTCTTTACGAACTCAACGTAACAAAATAAATGCTCAAGGAAGATTTGTTCATAAAATATTGAAGGTGGCTTAGCCATAAAAAGTTTCGCAATTCTACCGGTTTTACGTATTTTGTCCCAATTACTTCTTGAAAGAGTGCCAGCCCCAATAAATCAGAGAATATATGTATATCATATAATCTACGTATAGATATAAATTCATTCCTTACATTGTAACTTGGCTACGTTTAATACGACAGAACTATGTCAATGTAACTTTTAAGATTATCACTTCCACGTTTGCCTATTGGCTTTCTTACCTGCTTGTTGCTAGGGTTGGTAACTGGAAAAACCTTTTTTTTTTCACTTAGGCGAACAAAATACACTAAAGTGTTGCCTATAATGAATATAACAGCGGTGATTATTAATTTTGTAATTAAAACCAATCCAGTTTTAGAAAAGTTAAAATATGAACTTGATTTAATATATATTAATTCGACTTATTTCTTTAGCATTATTCGCACTGAAAAAGGTATACTTTAATTCTGTTGTTCCATTGTGTACTCCAATAATTCGAATCGATGCAAAAAGTTCGTGAAGTATAGACAGGCCAAGAAAATGTTGAGCAGGATTTATTTTAAAATCTTTTGCTGCCCGATACATAACCTTTTTAACAGCCCAAGTAGCGAGGTTTACACTGTACAGATTGCGTTTATGATCTAGGTGGTGCATCTCCGTAGCACAGCCCTACGGCAGTTCGGTGGCGTCACGGTGGCGCGCTCCCCCGCTACCGAAAAAAGTTGCAAGTCGCCGGGCGGCGCCGGGGAACATTCAAATTTATCGATTGTCCCGCGCGCCTCATTACTACATCCCTCAAAACTTTACTTAGCCCTTCCATCTCGCAACACTACCACATTACTTTTTATTTTCCCGGCCGTATCTCCTTTTTTCATCGCCAGTTATTATTGTCCGTTAAACTTTAAGTGCTCGGCTTGTAACTTTCGATGTCTCGGTGATTTACGAGGAGCCGTTTCGAAGTGTTTTATCGAGCATAAATGTAAGTTCGCGACTTGTTGAGATTGAAGGTCGGATTGAGTGTTTCAGTGGGTCAGCTTATCACCCGCTTGTCTATCTATCTACGTATATCAGTCAATATATTGATAGCGGAGGCTTTATTCCGTCACTATAATGAAAATTCATGAAATCAATGTACAGTATGCAAATAAAATTAATTTCCAACTTCCAAAATGTAAATTCGACTAGTAATGAAAAGCAAACGGTGTTAAGTGGAAAAGCGAAGGCCGTATATCTCGTCTCGGAAGGAGCGTGTCGTCGAACAGTAGTTCCGCATCTGTACCGTGCTGGTTTGAAAAGGCGTAAGTCTTAATAGTTTTCCAGGAGAGTTAAGCCTTTTTAGTTTGGGTAGTAGCGGCGGGGGGAGGGCAATGATCCATTAATTCCAAGCCCATGTGGCGCCGCGGACGTACCTGCGACGCGACGTGCGGACGCCTACCTAACGACACAGATAGTAAATTTTCAACATGTGCCAGTAAGCTATCAAGTACTGAAATGATACAGAAGTTGAGAAAGTTAGTGCGGTTTGAAGCCTCGTTCAAAATAAATTTGGATTAAAAGGAAAGATGCCTTATTCTGATTTATAAACGGAATTATGATGATTTTAATTTTGTGTTGTGAAATATCCTCGGATACAAAAATCATCGTATTTTGTACATCTTACCATATACTTACGTTTCTTCGATCTCCTGTAATGATATACCTAATTCTAATCCGTAAAGGAATACGGAAATAATTCTATTGAAGTATTTCCGCGTTTTTATCGACCATGTGTAATAGAGCAGAGTCCTTTGAATACAGCCAACGGCCCCAATATCGAGCTAATGAAAGAAAATTCTTCTCTAGAAGAAATCCATATCTACTTCGAGTTCGTCGTGTCTTTGTAGAAATGCCCTCAATTGATGTACTTTCTATTCTGATAGAGTTATTTCTATTCTATAGGGTAGTGGAACCAATAGATGAACATTTAAGCGGCTATAGCAACTTTGGATGGCTCGTTTTTTGTGACTTCTAGCTTTTTTGGGTAGTATATATTTCTTAGATTTGTTTAGTTATATATTCTACAATGGACTAGTACATACTAAAACATATTATTATTGCATAGTATTTCATAAAAAAAGTTTAAAGCTGGTATACCAGTAGTTGAACAGTGTATTCTGATTATGAACATTTTGAATCCAATTGTTTAACTAACGTTAATGTGGCCTTTTTATTCGGAAAACATTTGCTTCCTATCCTCACATGGTACCTATAATTTGGAATAGTGCGCCTTAATGTTATTGACCCTGAAGTTCTTTTATTTTCAAAACCTTCTTAAGACAAAAATATATTAAAAGCCATAATTATATATTAATCAAATCAGTCCTTATTTTATCTTAATTTCTGGTGATGTATTTAATTTAAGGCCCTGGACTAAACTGCACAGTGTCTAGAAGGTGTACACCGTTCAATTATTGGGTTATGAGTAAAATATTGGACCTTTTATTTATACCGCAAATATATCACCAATTAATCACAAATGTATAGTTTTGCGTAAATAACATGAAAAATATATATCGTCTTTAATAAGTTATTTAAAGTTAAAACTTGGATTGTACTTTATCTACACCCATATCATAAAACCTCCATTGTTTAATCAAAAACCATAGGAAATGACCACCATTTTGACAACCAATTAGGAAAAGCCAGTGCTGCAATGTTATTTCTTTATCGTTTTTAGTAAAGAAATGAGATTAAATTTGGAACAGCTGTAAAACTCAAGTGGGTCTCTATTCTAGTATCCATAGATATTAAACAGTTATTGATACGAAACATCAATTCAGTATGTTTTTTTAATATAAACCAAACGACATTTGATCTCGAGTGACATGAGAATAGAGACTTCATTCGCTTGTCTATGATTTAAAAAAAAAACGTGGTCTTGACGGAGGATCGAATTGCCGCCATGTTGGTGTTTTGCTGAACGAAAGTAGAATTGTTGTTGAATTGAATAAAAAAAGTTGTTTGTAATTTACATTTTAGTTGAAAATATGAATAGTAAGTAGTCTTCTCGGAGTGTGTGTGATGTGAAAATGCACCGGATATCGGAAATATGCAGCCACGATTGCAACCAATAACTTGTTGCCAGAAAATATTGTTTCTGAACCCATCATGGAGGATTTATAATATGTGTGTAGATAAAGTTATGTATGCAACTCTGCATAATTTGGCCTTAAAACACACGTGCGATCTTATTATGAAACTCGCCTATCGGCTCGTTTCATGAAAACCGCACTAGTGTTTTAAGGCCTATCATTATGCAACCGTTGCATAAACTACTATTCCTTACTAGAATTCCATACTAATGACATTTACGGCGCGATGCTCGAAAACGGCGACTGACCCCGGCCATGCTTGAGGCGTAATTATCAGAGATTTATAATGGATTGGAAATAGTATTTCCGATTAAAGATAAAACCCAACGTGTGTGTTGTCACTATAATATTTATTTATTTTTGACGATTATTCAACTATTAGGGGCGTTCATCTTTTGGTCCCACTACCCTAGATCGTCTTGAAGCAATGCCATTTGGGTACGCAATAGTACCTACGCATAGCGTAGTTGCGTACACTCCGGCCAATGTCCTTACTTTTGGACGAGTACTGCAACAAAATGTATATTTCACGCAAGCAGAAAGTTTGGTTTATAGTCACCTTAAAAACCCGTTAAATTTAAATATCATTTTATTGTTGGCGACTAAAATCTTTGTCTCTTCTTTCCTTTAAAGCAAGTTTTCCGTAATCCATCCGAAGCGGTGAAACGGTATGATAATTGTACCCATTCACGGGGAGCAATTCGCTAAGTGGAATACCTTACTTATCCTCCGGGCGTTCCGCAAGGCACGACTACCTATAAGCTTTTTATATCGAAATACATCACTCACATTGATTACTGCCACAACACTTCGTTGATAATATTTATTGGCACGAAGTAGATCTGCGTGTGTAACGATTGCTATGTTTCATTGCGAACTTAATGACTACAGTTGAACCCATTTGACCCAAGCTTGATATAAGGAATAGAATTAAGCAGTCAATTTGAAGGGATGTGATTATTTGCGTACAAACCGCATACGTACACCTAGCGCACGTTTACATTGCAATGTCTGCAGTCTTTTTTCCCAGGTAAAGTAGCGCGTTGCTTGTCGTGGTCTCCACACGTGCGCCACCCAACGCACCGCAGACGCGCGGACGCCGACGTAACAACGCAACCCCGTCGCCATATTTCACTTCTAGAATTGACACATTGCTCTCCCGAGCCATAAACTTCCGTGAGAAAAGTTTAACCTGGCATATTTGCTTAAGATATTCTTCTCGAAACAGATAGCGCCATCGCCTTGACGAGTGGAAAGTTTTATTGCCATAGATAGGTCATACTCCTGTAGAAGTTTTCACATAAATTGGCGGTCATTCGACGCGAATATGCTGACTAAGGCAGTAACAAATATGCCAACTTGGGTTGTTATAACAGCGATATGTAAGTTCGGTGATAGGTACTTCGCCATTAAGTTTATGGAAACGACGGCTGAGATTACATCACACTTTCTGAAAGCTTTATGTAATTCTTCTTCCTTCCGTTATCATCTGCGTAGGTATAAGATATTTCTCGGTCCGAGCATCATTAATCTGGCAGACGAATTTTATGGCAGTTGTAATAATTCGTCCTGTAAAAATCTGCAAGTGAAAAATTGTAACGCAATCTGTCAAACGGTCCCCTAATTTTTATTTAATTAGCAAGAAGTTTCACACTTGGGAGATGGCGCGGCGCGGGCGACAATGACGCGTTTACAATGATTAATTTTTGTGGAAGAGCCGATACCGGCCGCGGGTGCGATCTCTTACGAACGATTAATCTTGTTCTTTGCAAACACCACTCGAGCACCATTGTAACGTTCCCCGGTATTTTTTTCTGTCTTACACAATTCCATTAAGAAACTGCCACCGCTAGTTGGTATTCCAGGGTTCTTCTCACCGTCTCATCGTCGGCCCATTCATGGATTACCCCCTTTATAGCTGAAAAGGTGTTTGCGTTCGCGCCGCAAAAAAGATCTCCCCTATTTTAAATCATTTTTGGGCACTTAGGCTTCGATAGTTATTATCTATCAAGAATGGACGTTTTAATTTTCCATCGTCATTCGCTTACAATGAGGGTTCTACTGAAATAAATTTATACAGTCATTCCTTGCACAATTGAGTAAATAGATGCAGACGAGACTCGTTGCACTGAGGTGAACTCTCGTGTTCTTTCAGAAAGCATGTTAATTATAGGCTTTTGTTTCTTTGGCAAGGTGTGATAACATTTTAATATTTGCGTCCGAATTTTATTCAGTCAGTCACTTACCGCGAAACGTCTTAGGTGTGGTCAAGAGCTGCAGCAATCATTGTCAGATTTAGATCTGGGCTGCCGCCAACTCCGGCCACACACCGCTTATTCGGAGTAAACGAAATTCACTTTTTTATTATTATTAGGTTGATATAATCATACTTGTTAATTGTGCCACTTTCAACGATTTATGAGTAACGAGTGATAATATATACCACTAAATGTAGGCATTTTTTTAGAGTGCAAAATTATTCCTGTCTTATGTTCGCTTGCGTAAAGATTCATCATCATCATCATCATCAGCCATAAAACATCCACTGCAGGACATAGGCCTCCCGCAAAAATGGGGGGATTTGCCATAGTCGCCACGCTTGGCAGGCGGGTTGGCGACCGCAGTTGGTCGTGATAGTGCTCGAAGGACGCTGCTGCCCATCCTTCGGTTGGTCCCTCTGTCGCCTTTTACAACACCCACGGGAGGAGATGGGGTGATGCTATTCTTAGCCGGCACCACACGGCAATATTTAAAAAAAAATGTTGTTAACACAGTCAAATCTGTTAACCTAATTTAAAATAAAGATTAGCTTGGATTTGGAGCCCTGGGTAAATTCGCAATTAATGACATAACACATACTTATACCTACATATACTTTGTAGGGCAAATGTAGTATCTAATAATAGCCTGATATCGAGACGAGGCCGTTGATTAAGGCGCCTTCATTACTATCAAGAGCCGCCCACACGACCAACGACCATCCACACGAGCTTGTTTGAAAACAAAAGCGCAACGCAAGTTATCCGGTTTTTAATGCGATCTATGTTTTAGGCAAACTCTAGATGGAAATACGCTGATGCTTCAGGAGAAAGCACATTTTTTGAAATTCATTATACCATTAATAATAATCATAAATTGTCACTTAAAAATAGCACTACAGATAATGCTGTCTCTTTTGACTTCGCACTAGGGTTCCCTGTATCGCCCAAATTTGATTCCTCTTCGTACGCATATAATATTATCTGAATTAACACAGTAGTTATAGTTCACAATGCTTAGATTTAGTTCACGATATGCTTAGGTATACTAAAACTTAAATACTTCGATGCTTTCATTATTTTGTCCGTGTTTGTGCGTGCGTATATTTTGTCATTTCACGTAGGGTTATTTCATTATGTTTAGTATCTCCAGTGTTTTTGTAGTTTAGGTTCATTAACTACTCATCCATATTCTTTAAACAAATAAACCTACTACTCTTAATTTTAAGACTTCGACGAACTCATGGGTTAGTATATAAATAGGCCTTGCTTGGACCTCTTCATATTTTTCGTTTTAGTGGTTGGCGTTACCAAATAACATTTCTTCTTTCTATTTCCAGTTGTATTAATGATTTTTTTGTGAAATCCTAGAACAGCTAATTTTATACCTACACTTTTGTATTCGAGAATTTCGCTTTGGAACTGCGCGCGACTACTTTAAAGGAAGACTTGACTGCCGAACAGAGCCAATTATAAGTATAAATCCCGACGTAGTAGCGCGACAATGAACCTTATCATATGTTTAACTTATACTCATATTTCTTTAGAAAATTTGCATTTCACCCAAACCATTATGATTAAAATGGATACTTGGACCAATGTCGAATAAAGGCCCTGATCTCACAGTTCTTGACATTACATTATCTATCAACTCAAGACTGTAAGTATAAACAAGGATTTTAAAGTTAATTAATCCATAACATAAATAATGAGATAGATTACAATTGTGTTGCGCTAGTTACCTTAAATAAAAAATGAAGAGGGTGAATAATTTTAATAATAGGATAACCAAACTTAGTTTCAACATATAAAAAATTACAAATTCAAATTCGTGAAAATAAATACTAATATTTACACTTACACAAGGTAGAAGAAAACTAAAATATAATACAGAGAGAGTCACAGACGTTAAAAGCTTTTTAAAATAACCATCAAAAAGTTGCAACTGAAGCAGAGCGAGGAATTAATAATGAGGATTCTTTTTTTCTGAAATTTGACATAGATTTTACTCTTTAATGTTAGATATAAAATAGAAAGCAATAAGACCATGGAGCTCTTACGGGTTCTGTTTTGCCTACACCTATCTCAGCAGAACATTAGCCGGCCCATTAACGTGATTTATACGGAACCCAGATATAAATCCATGGTTCCGTAGGTCGGAGCACGCTTGCGTATTTATTTGCTTCGTCTTGCCCGAGACCAGGACATGGATGGTTTTTTCGTCACACTTGAATAGAAATAAAGAATAATCTCGTCTTCTCCCCGATTTCATCGAACAAAGAAACGAAACGTATTTTTAAGACATTAAAACGCAAGTATCTTGTCTGTCTGTTATCTTGACTAACTTGCCTTAACATATGAATCATATCAGCGAAAGAATTGATCTAAAGTCTTCTCCTTTGATCTCTTCTGCCATTATTTAATTACGTAAAGAATATTTCAATTATATTCTAAACGCATACGCCCCTACCAAAGTTGAACAGGGCCCTGGTTAATTAGAACCTTGTCGCATCATTCAAAGAATTCCTGCTTACGGAACAATCGTAATAATTTGTTTAGTCTAAAGTTCTAAATCATATTAATTTGCCTCTCATCTCATAGAGTTATCAGGTTAATTCACCTAATTCGGCGTTTCATTGTCATGTATATGCAAATGAAGTATTAACCAAAATATTTATTTTGTTTGTAAATCTACTTGATAGTGTCTTTAAATTGAACAAGGAGTCTTTTCTAATAGATGTTGTAAAATGCACCTTCATAAAATATTCTGATTTGTTTTTCTGTCGACTGTGCCGCGGTTTTTAGTTTTCCCACCAGAAATACTTCATTTTGAAATACCCGCAATCCTAATGGTGTATTTTTACGTCGATCTTAGCTGCTAGCAGCGCTAGTGGATGGAAATGCAACCTTAAATTTAGAACCTTCGTTTTTGGCTTTTAGAAGTTGGTTAAAAAAGAACAGAATTACCCAAAATTGGCAATTTTTCCCTTAGTCCATTGCGGTGTCTTTCAAAACGGCGCTTTAGACGTGAACATGATTCGTAATGACATTCGAATCAGGCCGACTTCGAAATCCGACCTCCGCACAATCGAATTACTAAAATTTCAATGTTTTATCAAGTTAAACTTTGCTTCGGCAGCTGTAAGTGAATTTATTTGTACTTAGTTATCGGCTCGGGAAAAGTCATCTTGCTAACGTTTCGTTAAGTTGAATAATTAAATTTGTCAGTGGCGGTTGACACGTCGCTGGGTTTTCTTCCGAATTTCCCAGTGCCGTCACGTTTGCGGCTCGCCCCCCTAGCCCCCAATGCCCTCCTGTTGTGTAATCGCGATTACCTAATTTGAATTATTTATTATTTGATTTAACACCTCGAGGATTCTCGGGATGGCTCCACTTCCTTTTCCAATTGTGTTTCGCTGATAGAATTGACACTCGTTCGGAATTTGACTGACTGATTTAATAGCTTTACACATTTTTAAAACTGTTTGTTTTACAAAATATCTGTTAACGAGTCTACACTATTAAGTATTTATGAAGTTATTCAAAAATTAATTTGAGTTGGGTTTAAAAAAATACCCATGTGTAAAACATAGGGAAAAAAGGATAATATCTTTTAAATGCGGCATAATTTATTAACAAATTTTCAATTTATTTTCCCGCAAAATATTTTATAAAGACATCTTCGTGTATTACAATCATTTAAGTTACTTTAAGTATTATTATAATCCCTTTTGAATGTGATGCCTTTTTTGAATGACGTGTTTTGTTGCGCTCCGGGAAGATTCGAGTTGCGACGCAGTTCCATTTATTTATACTTCACAACCGCACTAAATATTTGTATGCGCATATATACGAATCTGAGAATTTTGTGTGGGATACAGGATGTTACTAGTCTTTATATTATTTTCATATATTTTAAGAAATATATTTTTAAATTCTATCAATATTATTATCACTTTGCACCTATTTATATCATCGATTATACGTCGATTTGCTATCATTTATACATTTTTGAACTGAAATATAATTGAAATGAACAGAATTAAAGGTAATTTGGTCATCGAAGATCAACAAAACTTAGGGGAAAAGCGCAAATGAGTTATAAAAACTACATCAAAGTAGTCCAACAGGAAACAACTTGATGTTGAATGAGAATGAGAATTTAAGACCTAAGAGAGACAAAGCATTTGGTCGATGATATGGTGGCATTGGTTTGGTCGGTTATTGGTTTAAAAGTAAACCGTCTAAAAATCAAAATGTTTATTTTGCAAGTGCCGTGTGGCCCGGCTCTTTCGAATGTGTGAATCTATAGACTGTGTCACCCTGGTGGGTCGTGAATAATTCATATTTTTTCAGGCAATGCGTTGCGAGTGTTCGATCGTTTTACGTTCAAAACGCTCCAAAGGCGATCCGTAACTTATCTGCTTACTCATAAATAATTAAAATGATAAAAAAGACACTTGCATGTCTGGCGCTACCGGACATACCAGTACTTCTTTATATACACATATATCTTAAAAAGGTCTGAGCGAATACAATGGTTGTGGTAATCCATAAAACCATGAAATGAAGCATTTTATACGATTATTAACTGGTTATAAATAAAAATATTAACTGAAATATTCCGCTGTCCACTTTAGGGCTCCCTGCACCATCAAGCCCTCGCCACCAAGTGTAATGAATTGGAAATATGAAAACCCCATCCGAATGAGCCCAAACTGGATGCTACCAAATTGTATTAGTCATTCGAATTACATACATTTTCAATGTTTCAAATCGTTACGACAATTAGAAGTAGGTTAAAATCAACTTCCTAGATTTGTTTACATACTTAGTTTGTTCGATACATACAAGTGAAGGTAAGATGAAGCATAAAAAATTAACGAGACTTCGTTTTAACTTGGTCCCCGTTAGGAGCGGAATGGCGATATCGCACCCATCGGACGCCTCGTCAATTCACAGCTATTGTTGCTTCTGAAAACACCCAAAGGCCATAAAATGCGGAAATCATAATCCATTCCGAAGATTGCGTAACGCGATAGCGTCAGGGTAGTGGATAAATGAACAGTGGGCCTCGGAATTTATTAAAGCAATGACATTTTTCGTTTTTATTATTAAACAAACTGAAACAGCTGTTCGTTAATTAGGCAAATTTTTTAAAACAGTTGAACTGACATTACATGCTTACACATGCACCACTGCAAGATATATTCACTTGGCACTATACACCACCTTTTTTTGTAAACGAAGGCATTATCCTACATAATTATAATATTTATGTATTTGACCAAAAATAATAAAACGAGTGTGCATTATTACTTTATTAATTGATGAAATTAATTCATGACTTTTCTTTACACAAAACGTACCTAACAATCTATTAAATGGCTTAACCGACTGCTTTGTCAATATGTTATGCCAGATCGGTTTGAATAATACCTGTTCAATTATATTTTTATCCTGCAACCCTGGACCTAATTTTATCTATCCCAAGGCCATTTGAAAAACCAATCCTGCTATATTTCGTTTTACTGTGCTAAAGCAGTGGAAATTCGACAAAATTTAAGTCGACGGGGCATTTAAGGGGAGTCGGCGGAGACGGTTAATTCACCCCATAAGGGTCTGGTTGGCGCCGAAAATCCTGCCGTAGACAAAACTCCGAGGACGTCGCTCTGAACCAGTTGACACGCTTGTTAAGAATGTTCTTTGACATACTTTCCGAATCATTAGTATAATCTAAAAATTTCAATAAAATTCCTTATAATTCAGCACTACATTATTTCCACTTTCTCTCTCAAGTTTATTTTAACGCGCTTGTAGCTATAAGATTCGATAAGTAATGTATTTTATCTACACCCATATCATAAAACCTCCATTGGTTAATCAAAAACCATAGGAAATGACCACCATTTTGACAACCAATTAGGAAAAACCAATGCTGCGATGAAGAAATAACATGACTTCTTTATCGTTTTTAGTAAAGAAATGAGATTAAATTTGGAACAGCTGTCAAACTCAAGTGGGTCTCTATTCTAGTATCCATAGATATTAAAACAGTTATTGATACGAAACGTCAATTCAGTATGTTTTTTTAATATAAACTGCACAATATTTGATCTCGAGTGACGTGAGAATAGAGACTTCATCCGTTTGTCTATGATTTAAAAAAGAAATTGGTCTTGACAGACGGCCGCCATTATTGACGCGCCGCGCCGCGTTGACGTTTTGCTGAACGAAAGTAGAATTTTGTTGAATTGAATAGAAAAAGTTCATGTGTAATTTACATTTTAGTTGAAAATATGAATAGTAAGTAGTCTTCTCGGAGTGTGTGTGATGTGAAAATGCGCCGGATATCGGAAATATGCAGCCACGATTGCAACAAATAACTTGTTGCCAGAAAATATTGTTTCTGAACCCATCATGGAGGATTTATAATATGTGTGTAGATAAAGTTATGTATGCAACTCTGCATAATTTGGCCTTAAAACACACGTGCGATCTTATTATGAAACTCGCTAAAAGCTCGTTTCATAAAACCGCACTAGTGTTTTAAGGCCTATCATTATGCAACCGTTGCATAAACTACTATTTCATCACACTTGCTCGGAAAGGGTGTTATTATACGCAGGCGTATAGAGCAGCTATAGCCGATTTAGCTCCTCTACGGGCCCCGCCTAGGGAGTTATGGATTTGTATGGTTTCGAACTCCCGCGGGCAGTTAAGTGCGCCAGGTCGGCGGAGCTGCTCGGGAGCCGCAGCCGGCGGCGCGCGCGACCGCAAGCCGGCGGAGCTGCCCCGCGCTGATCGCAACGTACTTACAGTTTATGGACATTGAACACCCACCTGATGGTAATTCACGGTGTAAAATCGGAATAAAATTAATATATATATACTTTTTTTGTCTAATTTTTATTTTATTTCCTCGCAAATGTGATGAAAAACATTGTGTGTATCACGGGCAGTAAGGAGATAACAAACTCGAGTCATAAAAGCCCTCGCCTATCGGCGTCGGGCTTCTAACAGACTCTCGTTAGTTATCCCCTTCTTACGGACCTAGATGCACAATCTACTATTATGTCTATCCTACAGAAAGATAATATCAAGATTACATAAAAAGGGTAAGAAATTCCATCAACTACTTCAAATGTCGTTCTTTGCTAGTTTGAAACTATTATGAATGAAACAGATATTTGTGTTGTAACAAACATCTTTCCAGATCAAGTTATTGTATGTGAAAAAAAAGTTATTTCACTCAATTACATACATACATACATACATATTATCACGCCCGAAATCCCTAATGGGGTGGGCAGAGCCACAAGACTACTTGTGGCCACGTTCGATTAATTAGTCCTAAGATGGTATGATGAACCGTATGGTGACAGGTGATCAACCCATCGCCCATACAGATAGTCCACCATGTTGGAGAGGACCCGTCCCTTAGTCGACTTTTACGACATGCCAGGATGATAAGCATCTGCACGCATTCTATGCTATTTCTTCACTCCCAGTGCAGCAGAGGAGCGAAAACTACACTCAATTATAAAACAAATATTTATTATTGTAACATGCTGTTTGGGAATCGAATAGCGATTTAAATGGTTTGGTGGGTCATCTCGAGAGACTCTTCGTTTTATAGTGAGAGTATGTTTCCGGTACCCAATATGCATCAGAATTGACCCTGATTCTCCAAAGTGTTTATTCGTGCATCACGTCGCGTCAGAACCATGTCGTGAAATGCAGGACTACTTATAATTCTTTTAAGGGGTTTGTAAGTTTAACGTGTGTATCTGTGTATCTATCTGTGGCATTGTAACTCCCATGGATATACCGGTTTTTATTCGATTTTCGAGAGTGTTCTTAGCTATGATTCACGAAAATCTGTTCTTCCGTCGGAAGATCATTGGCTCTTTTCTAGTCGATGAAGGGATGTGAGCAACTTCCACAGGTGTGATGAATTCGAAATTTGGTATCCTGTTATTTCAATGATATTGCAAGAACATGATAACCTTGACTTGAACCTTGCAGCATCACCTGCAGACTGTAGGTTCCCCAATTCCTCACCAATCGCGGGGGTCTTTTAAATGTTTAATTTATTATAACACCGTATTCGGTTCCCGTTCAGTTTTCACTGGGGCATGCAGAAAAACGTCCGCGAAACCCATAATGTATACCGCCCCCGAAAAAAGAAAACAGGTAAATTACAAGACTACATATTACGTACGTGATGCCGTGGAGGCAGAAAAATCGATTTACTTATGTTGCGAGTCAGCAATATTACTCGTATAAGGATAAATTTGTAGTAACTACGTTCATGTTCTTAATTTCGGGATTCAAATTTTTGATAAGCAAAAAAGTGCTAAATTTCCTATAGAATCATGTACTTTGAGGTAATAAACTGAACAAACAAAACAAAACAAACTTGTGATGAAATTAACCAATTACTTTAGTCATAAAATTTCGTAGTTGTATGTGGGTTGATATACATTTTTCCTGGAACACTACCATGAGATTGCTATATTTATCCGAGCCAATAAATATAAATTCAACTGTATAATTCAACTGTATAAGTTAATTCCTTTGGCACAATGTAACCAGAAAACCGAATTAAAACAATATTTTAGTGGTTTATTATTTTACCTACTTTGGTTTATTATTAGAGGCTATTAGTTTACAATATTGTTACTTATTAAACGTTGAAACTGTCTACGAACTTAATTACAATTTTAAGTAAGAATCTTAATGATGAGATCATGCTGTTGTATCCGCAGTCACCGTTCCAAGCCGACACAACACCAGCATGACTTGCGGACAGGAACATTCGTTTATAACATCACTCGTGGTAGGGCCTCCTGGCGACAGATCCATCAACTCGTCGACAGGCCATTTGTTGCGTGTGTTTTCACACTTGATAAATCGCTGGATTTGTCCACATTTTGCTAGATTTATACCCACGTCCAATTGTTGTACATACATTAACTCACTAGATTGTTCTGTTGGTCAACTTCTCACATCCAATGACGAGTTAGAGTTTAAAAGCTATGAATACCAAACCACTAGGCATGAATGTCATTGACGATTGAAATAGGAAAACATTGAATTATTATTATAAGAGGTTAAAAAACGGAACTGACAGCAGTTCATACTTGAAAACCTGCCTCATGCTCTCACCTCTAAACTATGAAATTCATACGATGTTGTTTGCAAGTCGGATCAATTGGACAGTAAGAAAAAATCTATCACAAAAGAGGGCAACGTATATCATTTACGATGACGACGTGCATATTTACCATAAATGGTGCAACTTACAAAGTAAAGCCAGGAACTGTTAAAATTTCGTTTAGAATCAATAAGGAAATAGCAAAAAGGTTAGTCGACATCACAGGAGATCGAAGAGCTGGTAGCTAGCTACCTCGGACAAAGAATTAGCCTAGCTATACAAAGGGGGAACGCTGCCTGTAGGGCCAATTCGAACGTGTTTTCGCTTAATTTAAAAGTAGCTAAATTTGAAATAAGAACCGTGCAACTCGATTTTGAACCTTGGAGCTATACAAAATCGAGTTTGACGTTTCTTGATTTAAATTTAGGCAATTTTAAATTTAGCGAACACCGTTTCGAATTGGACCCAGTATCTTCGGAACCCTGCCTTAAAGGTCTCCTTTTAATAATATATTTTAGTCATTATATTATATTTTTTAAGGTTTTTAGTTTGAGGTTCATTGTTATAGTTATTGAGATGATTAAATAAACCCTTTTTTCACTTCATCAATAAGTGTCTACAGAAAAATATAAATGCTATAGTCTCAATATATACACCCTTAAGATATTAGAATCGTTACGGTCTTACTGCGGTAAAAATGAATCGTTGGATTCCCGCGTATATCATATTTTTGCATAACGTTCCTCAAACTGAACATTTCCATGGTAGAGTGCGGGGAAAATCAAAGTGATTTACATAAGCTGTAGTTGTATTCCGAATGTATGCATCAAGGATTCGGAGGTTCCGTAGATGTCGTCACTGTTAAATAACGCGTGAACAACGGCTCCGGAGCAAGCCCGCAGATTCAATTGTTTTTTACGGGTTTTATGATTTACAAGAAAAACTTCACATATTTACATGAAACGAACGATACCAGTAAGTGGCAGTTCTCACAGGACACGCAGAAAATTATTTATGGACTGCTTTATTGCTAAACTTCATTCGTTGCTGCGGTCGCTTTTATTCCTTCGACTGGAAAAAGTTGTGAGATTTTATTGCCGGTGTGAGATAGGACACGTTATTGCACTAACTTTTAGCGGTAGCGGGAATTAAAATAGAATTTTTGTGGTCAGCAGAAGTGGTCTGCCCGTGTATGTCCACGTGACCTGCTGATCCGCACGCTTTATGGTTGGCTATTTTTAGCGTTCTTCACCGCATTCTGCTATTGAACCACACCAATGGCGACTCCGATCCGTAACATGGCAACTGTCTGCGGATTGATATGCGTGAAGCTTATCAGATACATTTTAATGGGTATTTAAATGGACAAACCTACCTTGAATGGACAGACAATTTCGCAAAGATCTTTTTTTTCGTACTTTACATAGTTACTAACGAGTGTAAATGTGTTGCAGAACTCGATTCGGCATAACCTGTCGCTGCACAACCGGTTCATGCGAGTGCAAAACGAGGGTACGGGCAAGTCCTCATGGTGGATGATCAACCCCGACGCGAAGCCCGGCAAGTCGGTGCGCAGACGCGCCGCCTCCATGGAGACCTCTAAGTTTGAAAAAAGAAGGGGGAGGGTAAAGAAGAAGGTACGTAACCGTTGTCCTTGATTCTGGGCCTTGTAAGGCACGTAATGAACATGGTAGGAAATTGAAATGGTTTAATTTACAGTTAAACCGAGTGCTAACTTTCAATTTTGAAATTGATTTAAAAGCAGGACCAAATGTTATTAACATTAGTTAATATTTATCACTCTCTGTCTGAATTAGTTACCCATTTATTTGTTAATTTATCAAATATACTTACGCGAAATATACCAAACAATGGCATAATAATATGTAATAATATTTATGGAACCTTCCTTATTCTTGTCAGAACAGTAAGTGCAAACTTCATGCAGTGACTAATGAAATGACGCAATGGGAAATACAAACGACCAACTTATCAGTCATGTAATAATTAATAAGCGAAATGTGTAATTACAGGCTGAAACGTTAAGAAACGGCGCCCCAGCGGATGCGACCCCTAGTCCCAGTAGTTCAGTGTCGGAAAGCCTCGACATATTCCCAGAATCCCCAATGCACAGGTACGTACGATTCATAAGTATTCCTAGCTTACAATAGAAGTACAATAGTGCAGGCTTATTATTATCAAAGCGCATATAGAAACAACTTAGTAACGAGATTTTAAAAGTCAGCTAGCGCACTCATAGATATGACGGGAACTAAAACAGTCATGGCTATGAGCCAATAAAAGACTAGGGGTGCACTTTAATACCATAGTTGTGATACTAATTTGACAGAAAAGCATAACAATTTACCTATACGGGGAATGCTGCAGCAACCCCTGCCAAAATCTCGATACAACTCCATATTTTATTAAATGGCATTCTGTTCGAAATATTGAAATTTTATGACTACTAGATATAAAGTGAGGCACGCATGAAACATACACTTTATAATAAAACCAGCGGTATAAAGCTGCGTTGACCACGCCAATAAAAGTGAGTTATAGTTACTCTGCTACTTTATGATAAAAGGTTTTAAATCATTCACAACCATTAGATGATGAGTTATGTGGACGTTGGATCTCGTCATTTCGCCAATATTTAACCTTTTTATTGCCGAATATCGGATTGCTGGAATAATCTACGGTTATTTTTGATGGTCTTTGTTCCGCGGCGCTCAGCAACCAGCCCGTGGCACATTTCTTACGGCGTTATTTTGTCATCAGCCGTGGCAATAATCATATTTTTGCGCTGACCATTGAATCCTTTATAGTGATCGCTTCATTTAGCATTACGGATTTTATTTATATGTTAGAGGGTCTCGATATAGCCATTAGATTTGCATGTTCCCCCTTTTACTAGACTGTATTTAGACATAGTTGACCTAGCTTTAAGGTTTCTTTATGCTGAAAATTATGATTATTTGCGTTGGGCTTTGGATATTGTCACCATTTATCGAAACTATCTAAATTGGTGGGATTATCCAGAGTATTGTAATTCATTTTTTGATGCTTTTTCGCTTGCGCGTAGCAGCGGTTTCCAGTTGTCACCGGACTTCCGCCAGAGGGCGTCGTCGAACGCGTCCTCGTGCGGGCGGCTGTCTCCGATCCCGTCTCTAATCAAATCGGAGCCCGATTGGGGGGATTACACCCCAGCGGGGGACTTCACGTCGACCAGCGATTTCTCCCAGGACTTTGCGCAAGCGGAGCAACTAGCCGGGTCCCTCGCGGACTCTATGAAACTCCAAGGAGCTGATCCATTCCTAAGCACGTAAGCGTTAGACAGGCGACACTGACTTAAAAACACTCTATACAGATGTACCTGTTAAATGTATTCATAGACATATCAAACCGACTGTCTCAAGAATTGTCTATATTTCGTTAATTTAACTTTACTTACCTATTACGTCTTTAAACGAGAGCTTTTTTAAAGCCGCTTATAGCTAGGTTGTCGTTACTATTTCTTGTGGATCTTAGCTTGTTTGGCCTACTTATTATCAATAAGTATTCCTCCATAAAGTAATTTTATTAATATTCGATTAGTTTGTCTAATATTTGGAAATAACGATTTTACAAAAGGCACCATGTTCTGAAAATCCGAGCCCTGCAATTCGGACCTTACAATCTCCTTTTATTCAATATACACTAATTTGGGGAATGCCGTCATAAGCTTTAACGCCTTTTAATGCCACAAAAATGTAAATACATTTTTGATGCACCCTTACACTTTGAGTGACCACATGGTATGGTACTAGGATATTAAGACCTAATACTATACGGTGTGGATTTAAATTATATTATTAAAAGGTTTGTGTGATACCACGAATGTCTGGATGTGTACCTATAATTAGCTTTCTTGTATCCAGTAGTCCAGGGAATCCTGGGACTAGGATAATTTGAGTGTTGTACTTACCGCCATTCAACATCCAGGTTCGTCCCAACGACGTCGTCGTCGTCGTCCTACCGCTACGGCTCGTATGGCGCCTGCCCACAGCACCTACACGGAGGCTGCGGCTGCGCCTCCCTGTTCCCGCACCCGGCGCACCCCGCGCACCCGACGCACCCTCACCAACATGCGCTGGAGCACTTCGTCAGGCCGCCGCCGCCTGCTGACCCTGCTGATATCATGCAAACAGGTTATACATACATCTAGATTCAAAATTGTCCCACTGAAATATAGGTATTCGCCATTTTTTAGGGTTCCGTACCCAAAGGGTAAAAACGGGGCCCTATTACTAAGGCTCCGCTGTCCGTCTTTCCGCCGGTCCGTCCGTCTGTCACCAGGCTATATCTCATGAACCGTGATAGTTAGACAGTAGAAATTTTCACAGATTATGTATCTATGTGTTTGCCGCTGTAACAATGAATACTAAAAACAGAATAAAATCAATATTTACTTAAGGGGGCTCTCATACAATAAACGTGATTTTTTTGCTCGTTTTTGCTCCATATTGATAACCGCAACAGCTAGACGCTTGACATATTCACAATATTTTTAGATATATATATATATATATATATATATATTCACTTTAAAAATAAATAATTAAATTAAAAGAAAATAAATATTTAAGGGGGACTCCCATACAACAAACGTGTTTTTTTTGCTTGATTATAGATAATGGTACGGAACCCTTCGTGCGCGAGTCTGACTCGCACTTGTTGTTTGTTATATATCCGAATGTAATGTAACGTATAGTTTTGGCCTATCTGAAGAAACATGAATTTATACCAGCGTTCTCGTCAACTTTTAGGGATCAGAAAGATAAGTTGTTTCTTATAGTATTTATTATCGTAAAGCATTGGTGTTATTGCGAACATCGGCGAAGTTAATCAAAGATGTCGGTAAAGTCTCCAATCTGCACAAGGCTCGCGTGCCCAGCAGGTGATGATGTTGATTGGTGAATAGTATTTGACGCTATGGCTAAATAGCGAGCAGGATATCTATACTAGATATAGTAACGAAATGTCACTTTGTTTCACTTTCTTTTCAATGTAAACTTCGCATTATATGAAGACCGAGCAAAAAGATATGATATACCATATCACTAAGGCAATGCTGAATAGAGCCCTAAGCCTCAGTCGGCTTCGACGGCGTCTTGCCTGTAGACACATTTCTTTTCCGGTCGACTCTGTGACTGTGTGGGTGTAGAACATAGGCATGACACGAACATGACATTTAACATAAGAAATATATCATTCTGCATATTACAAAATTTTCTTGATGACATCCTACTACAGACCTTACAATCCAACCTACCCAACAATCCAAAAAACCGGACAAGTGCGAGTTAAACTCGCGTGGAGAGGGTTCCGTTCTGTACATGATTATCTGAAATTTACTAGGTTACATTAAATACCATAGACTTCTTATAGGTTTTCCTGTAATCTATAGGTAAAGATCTATTTTCTGTATTTTTTTCAAAATTTTGGCCCAAGTTGTTTCGGAAATAAGGGGGGGGGGGAATGGTCATTTTTCGCCTATTTTCCTGAATAACTTCTGAACTATTTTACTTAAAATTCAAAAGAAAATATATTTAAGATCCTCACAATAAGCCCTTTCATTTAACAAGTCACACAATATAAGTGGATATTTTTTTTTTTAATTTTCTAATTAACCCCCAAAAAGTGACCCCTATGTTTAAAATTCATATATTTACGTCTCGCGTCCGTTTTGCGGTCACTAACTTACATATGTATACCAAATTTCAACTCAATTGGTCTAGTAGTTTCGGAGCAAATTGGCTGTGACAGACGGACAGACAGACAGACAGACACACGAGTGATCCTATAAGGGTTTCGTTTTTTCCTTTTGAGGTACCGAACCCTAAAAAGCCAAGGAAAATGGGTCTGCTAATTAAACCAAGGTGGCACAAATTTATAAAAACTGCGTAGTCTGTTTGGTGTCTTTTTTCATCTACTCTTGAGTAAACTAATTTTTTTTGTTTATCATCACCAGAAAACAGCCAGACGCATATGGTGACGACGTCAGACGCGGCACTGATGAACGGTGGCATGATGGTGCAGACCGGGGCCATGGCTCCTACTACCGTCATGGGGCAGATAATGGGCGCCCTGAATACGGGGCTCGTCGAGGACCTTAATATAGAGACGCTTGACCATGGATTCGACTGCAACGTTGATGAGGTAAATATTCATGAGGTGATTACGGAGGTGAAACGCACCAATGCCTGCATGAATAGTCTGTGCTCAAGACTGACAGCATACACAAGTAGGTATTTTATAATACTAAAAAGCCGCTATGTGACCAGGCCTTCAATACGAGCAATAAGTTTATAGGTAATGATTCTGGTAATGTGAACGCAGTGTAAACTATTTTGTGCGATCCGGAGCGTAGGTATCACTTTCTATTATATCGTAAAAAATACTAAATTTATCAGTCTTCATTATTATTATCATTAAAGGCATACCTTAAAGGCTTAAAGCTACCTTTAAGCATACATCCTATTATCGATTTTGGTTTTCAGAAATGAATAGTGGAAACTCAGGAAGGTTCATAACTTAACGATTTTATAAGGTATCCCACATAAATCTTGCTGAAGTCATTACATGAATAATGAACGAATTGTTTTTCATTGGCAGGTCATAAAGCACGAGCTTAGTATGGACGGCTCGTTGGACTTTAACTTCCCACAGCAGCACACCGCGATGGCCGCCGAGGCGGAGAGCCAATTCGCTGCGCCCGCGCCACCCGTCCCCACCACGCTGTCGGGGGGCGGCGCCCCCCACACGCCCTACTCCGCAACCCCCTCCTGGGTCCACTGAAACCAACCCCGCAATACACGGACTAGTTACCTACTTACCAGAGGTTGTTATCGCCCGAAAAGTTCATTTCCTATTGTAAATAAGAATGACGCGAATTTATTTAAGTTCAACTTTTTTTGTTACTTCGGCATTAAAGTCAAGATTTTTGTTCTATTGTCATGTTAACTAATGTTAGAGTTTTATTGTTTAGTGTTTTAAGTGGACCGTTACCGCTCGTTGTTGAAGTGTCAATTGTATTAGTGGTAGTAGGCTTTAGTGTTAAGCTAGGTGGAAGCTTGTGATATAGGGTATTGTAATCCGGGTAGTTGCTTGGACCAGGAGGGTGCAGGGTTCGATCCTGTGTTGCGGACACCGACATTGATCAGAGGTAATTAACTATTTATACATTTATTATTATCCGCTTATAATCGTTACCAGTTTTTGTATAACCTTATTCAAAATGAATATACATTCATATATATAATATACCTTTTTATATTTTCCAATGTGTTCTTCTTTCCGTCCTTAGAAACCATTGTTTTCTTGCTAAATACTTTTTACTTTTATATTAAAACGCGGCGGAAATTTTAAACTCCGATAACTTTGCCGAGCGCGATCCAGTTCCGTCGTTCATTGCACTTAAAAATATGAACAAAAGAATTTGGAACAACAATATATTAGTGGACGTTTAACAATACTGGTGGCAATAAATCTACGGAATATCAGCGATAATCTTGCAAAGTTTCTTAGTTGAGTGTCCAATAAGTTGGTCCAGTCGGTATCGCTGCGGGCTACTTATACAACTGTAGGGTTGGCATGGAGAAAATGTAAGTGCAAATATCATTTAGCATTTCAAGTTAAATAGTACATTTTTGTAAATAGTTTTTTGTTTTTAAATGCCGGTTTAAGCAAACATCGACAGGACAACTGTACCTATACATCTTCGAATTATTTCAAAAATGAGTCTGATGCCTGCATGGGGACTGCTGCCCAATTCCTCTCACTATGAAATTAGGCCTGTGCCCAGCAGTGAGACGTATATAGGCAGATAATGAGGTCTTATGGTATGACTATCGAAACATTAAGTAGGTAGGTAACAAAACAAAAACTTCAAACATTGTACCAATTTAATTAAATCAAAATAACAAGGAAGGAAGGAACAAAGTACATGTTTTATTAATAATAGTCGAATAGTATAGTTTTAATGACGCAAGAAAGCATTGAAATAAATGTTTTTGTAAACTTACGAGTAGGCCAGAGTGTAAGCCCACCCTAAAACTATTGCTTCTTCGTTCCCCGTTCAGTTATTTAGGGATATGCTCGCCAAGATTACTTATTATTTCAGTAAGCTCCGAATATAGTGCAATTTGAACGACGCGGTTAGCCTAGTTGGTAGTGACCCTGCCTCCGAAGCTAGCATCCCGGGTTCGATCCCCGGTAAGGGAAACTATTTGTGTCATAAGCACGAATGTTTGTTCCTGAGTCTTGGATGTTTCCTGTATTTAAGTATTTATTTCTTTATATAAGTACGTATATCGTCGTCTAGTACCCATAACACAAGCCTTTAGAGCTTACTTTGGGACTAGATCGATTTGTGTAAAGATTGTCCCCCTGATTTATTATTATTATTTCACTTTATTTTCTTTCATTTTCTCAGTTTTTACATTTTTTTATTATATAAAAATAAAGAAGTATGAACCCACGGTTTTTAATACAAAAGGCGATAACGATTATCACCCCTTAAATGTTAAACGATGTTCACCAATTTTTGATAGGTTGTCAGTCAGAACAAAATTTAGGTCTATACGTTTTGATTTTTTCACTCTAATCAATAAATTCAGTTTTATTGTGGTTTCAGTATTCTCATACAAAACAAATTTTGGCATTATTTGACTTTCTTGATCTTTAATCAAAATTCAAAAAACGTATAGACCTAGATTCTGGTCTGACTAGCAACCTATCAAAAATTTGTCAAAATCGGTTAACATTTAAGGGTTGGAAATCTTTATCGCCTTTTGTATGGAAAAGGGTGATTTTTGCCGGTGGATCACAGTCCTCTTAAAACTAGGACAGAATCCTAAAAATAATTTCCTTATTTTCACCGCTGTAGGGTATTCCAAACTTGGTTTTACTGTAAACTTTATTGTAACGAGTAAACTGTCATTTTGAAAATTATTCCCGTGAAGAAATTTGCATACCGTATCTGTCAGATAAGGGTCTTGGAGATAAAGAGAACGCGTAAAACCGAAAATATTTCGCGCGAATATTTTATTTTCAGGAATTCTTTTGAAGCCAATGAGCCGAGAGCGTCGGTGCCAGAATTGGCAGGACCTTAAAATCTGATGGCGAGATCTCCTCATTCGGCTTTACGACTTTAGGTATTACAAAAGATAAGTACGTCAGTCATATTCGCGTCTCTTTGTACGCGGATTATGATACGTGATATGTGCTTTATTTATGAAAAGATATAGTGGGAGAAAAAATTACGCACGACCTCGCCGGCGTTTGCTAGCGTGCGATATTGTCTTGTGAATAATTTCGTTACTCGTTTTTTTACGTTTACGTTTTGTTATAAAAGATAAAAAATAAATCTTATTTATACTTGACATACAGGAAAAAATATTTAAAAGAAAATATTTAAATACAATCTTTTATAGTCATTATAAAAACTTGCTTGAATAAGGCCTTTTTTATTTCTAGATTTTAAGGAAATATCATATTTTTGGGTTATAAAAATAACATACAAACATGATAAACACATACATATAAAATCCCGCATAGAAAGCTCATTCATAGTTCATCGAAACCCCGTTGTTTAAAATAAAAACCCGTTCATTCTTGGGAATTCACAATTATTTATAATTAGATTGTGATTGAACGCGGTTCGCGAGCTCGTGATTCAATTTCACCAATGAACGGTCCTATTTGTGCGCTAATGAGGGGCCCCGGTAATTAATCATATCATTCTCATTCGCTTGTTCATTCATTCATTTTTAGCTCGGAGCGTTCAAGACCGATCGACAAATAATGGAATCTCACGAAAAATGCGGGAACACGACGCTAGATTACACCCGCGCGGTAACGACTTGTTTTTTAGGGTTAAAAGAATGTCTTCAGCAGACGGTGCGCTTGCGGTGCTATTTCCTTGTTAATTTTAAAAAATTCAACACTTGTGCCCGAAAGCTAATGGGGGAGAATGGATTACTTGTTCTTTTTCTTAGTGAAACGTGATTCAGCTATTATTAACAAGCAATTACGCTCTTTGTTTAACTAGAGAATAGAGAGCTTATCAGATTTTGACAAATTTTGTTGTTAGTAAATACAAAAATACAAAGCAGTTTTACCTGCCCATCATTCTACTTTTCAATAATAGTAGTTTATGCAACGGTTGCATAATCATAGGCCTTAAAGCACTAGTGCGGTTTTCATGAAACGAGCCGATAGGCGAGTTTCATAATAAGATCGCACGTGTGTTTTAAGGCCAAATTATGCAGAGTTGCATACATAACTTTATCTACACACATATTATAAATCCTCCATGATGGGTTCAGAAACAATATTTTCTGGCAACAAGTTATTTGTTGCAATCGTGGCTGCATATTTCCGATATCCGGCGCATTTTCACATCACACACATTCCGAGAAGACTACTATTCATATTTTCAACTAAAATGTAAATTACAAACAACTTTTTCTATTCAATTCAACAACAATTCTACTTTCGTTCAGCAAAACACCAACATAATGGCGTCAATTCGATCCTCTGGCAAGACCATTTTTTTTTTAAATCATAGACAAACGAACTAAGTCTCTATTCTCATGTCACTCGAGATCAAATGTTGTGCAGTTTATATTAAAAAAACATACTGAGTTGACGTTTCGTATCAATAACTGTTTAATATCTATGGAACTAGAATAGAGACCCACTTGAGTTTTGACAGCTGTTCCAAATTTAATCTCATTTCTTTACTAAAAATGATAAAGAAATAACATTGCATTGGTTTTTCCTAATTGGTTGTCAAAATGGTGGTCATTTCCTACGGTTTTTGATTAAACAATGATATGGGTGTAGATAAAGCAGTTTTACCTGCCCATCATTCTACTTTTCAATAAAAGTAATTTTATAAACACTTTTAATACCCTCATTTCTTCCAGAAATCAAAGAGCATTAGGTACTTAAAACGGCCCAATGGCTGAGTCATACATATCTTTATTCTATTAGGAGCTTGGTTTTCATGAAGCGCCCTCCGTCAAAGTGGGAGGGTCGTTTAAATTCCCAACTCATACTGTATTCCGTCGTCGGGCACACGTAATTACCGGTAGCACCTTAACACACGATTTCTCGGCACTTGTTAAAAGTTTTCAATTGCGTTAAGGCCTCCTTCCCCGGAATTTATTCATTATTTCCCACCCCGCCTTTGCTCTTTTTTCTCCGCGAGGGAGACACCGAATGAGTATTTTAAATATTTGCCGCATGGCCTCTCTGATGAGTGATGAATTAAACATTTATTACTGAATTTTTATAGCGGTGTTAGAGATTTTTTTATGTCAAAGTTGGAGCGTTTACCTTTTTAATTATGACTTTTGCTTTCGGTTAGGAGGGCGACGAATTTTAATATTTAGTGTCAAAAGTGTGAGTGTCGAGCATCTGAATTATGTTTAATATAAGCTGCGTTTTTAAAAAGCCTTATTTAACTTCACTTGTTGGCTGGTCTGTTTGTTGGTTAGTATGTTTGGTTAAAATTTTATAAATAAAAGCCAACTTTGAGCCAGTTCCCGTAATTAAAATACACTTAAATTTGGTACTTATACATAATTTAAAACCGATGACAATCCAATATTAAAGTACTTTAGGCAAAAAAGCTTACGATATAAATATTTTTTATCATAAACTTATTCAAAGAACCGTAAAAAAAAGATGAAAAGTATTCTAAGATATTTTTTAGAGGTAAAGCTTGTTTCATGGATGTGTCCAGCTTTATCACCTTTTTAGTTATATAATTCAAGGTAAAAGCCGTCCTTTAAAGCATTTTTCTAGTCTTACTGTCACAGTTACCGCAAATACCAAGTGGTGACTCGCGAAAGACTAGGCTTCCTTTGCAATTGAAGAGTCTACTGAAGAAAAAAAAAACGGTGAGAGTCAATTGATTTTTTGGAACAAAAATGAATCTTACACCCTTAGTACTGAAAAATCAATGGACTCTCATCGACTCTTCAATTAAAGATTCCCTCTACTACGCCTTTGCTAACTTCCAACTATTTTATAAAAAAAATGAACTATGTTTGTAATTATAATAAGGATTTTACAAAATTTAATATTCTGAAATGAAAATTGCTGTTCTTTTCCAATATTTGCCCAAATTTTCCCTCCAATATAGGTCGGTAGGACGGGAGTGGCATAACCAATAAATTGCCTTTATTGTATGAGTACTTGGCCGCCGTTTAATCAGTTATTTAAATGAGCCCCAACATGTTTACGGCTGTCAATTTTATATACATTTTTATAAGAATTACGTGCCTTGGATGCTTTTACTGGGGTCTTGGATTTTTCATCTCAGTGGAAGTTGCGTGAAAAGCTGCTTTTAAATTATTATTTTGTCGTGCACAATAATAATTTTACAAAAAAAAACAATCGGTTGGCAATAGGATAACTTACTTGACATTTCTTGACTAGACATGCTTTTTTGCCAGCTATTATTGCATTGTTATCGAAATAAATGCCAAATAGTAAATCGAACTGATACCTACAGTTCAGACATAATATAGATTTCTCTTCCAACCAAATGCATGTAAGTCACAATAAACTCAAAACCCTCCCTAACCGTAAAACTAACAAAATTTATTCGAAGGCTCATTTCTTCCGCGACATGAAACCGAGAAATTTTCCCTCTTGAAAATGTTAGCAAACTTTTAAGGGGTGTATTATAATTATGTTGTCCGCTTAGCATTCTCCGGCTGCGGCGACCAAATTGGATTATGTACGTGTTATCTGGAGGGAGCTAAAGGTTTTATGATTTTACTGCGGATTTCCAAACGCGCTTATAAGGGAGGAATTATCGGAGTTTGAAAGTGGACAGTTACTTGCTCGCGGTAACTTTGTGTTTCTTTTTTTCATTTTGTAAAATTTTTGATACAGTTTGAAATAAAGAACAAATTAATTTTTTGAGTAGAAAATTTACTAAATGCATTATCCAAGTTATGTATGTGATGAAGAAGTAATTTTATGTGTGACATTTTAAAATTATACACATTACTTGAGGTGTACTGCTCTTATTGCAAAACTTTATGTGTAACTAGTTTTTGTCCGCGAATTTTGTGTATGAATTTGTTTATAAATATTCCCTCGCGAACATTACAATTTTTCGGGATATTAAGTAGCTTATGTGTTAATTCAGGGTAGGGGTTTCAGCGTGAACAACATAGCAAACATACTTACTTACCTACAGACACAAAAACACTCGTAAACGTTCGCATTTATATTATTTGTATGATTACACATTAATTAATATCACAATGAACCGATAACTGAAGAACAAACATAATTGAAACAAAACTAACATCCCTTAACGAAACAAGCGTACAACTCGTAGATTACCTAGACCTAAATTAGGTCGCAAGAATTCTAGTGCTTACCACGTGGCGGGGCGTTGGGCGTGCCGCTCCGCCCCTGCAACAGGTGCCTCCCTTACCCCGTACGAAACAAAGGAGTTAATATACACAGTTTTATGTAAAAAGTTCGCAACTGAAACCCTGAAAGTGTACAAGACAGGTCAACCTTCGACCGCCATTTTTGGAACGGGTTGCAACATTTATTAATTTGTCGATATTGGTAAAGATTGATCTACTTTCGTATTACGTCAAAGATGATTGGCGGGTGATAAAACGTGGATTCAGACTTATATCAATCCATAAAGCGGAATAAAGCCTACCTACCTGTTAAGTGTTAAGGTTAGGATAGGTAAGGACAGTCAAATGTGAAAAAGGACATAGGATAGGATTGTTATCACGGGAAAGTGCACTTTCCCCAATAGTTTTACGTCCGAACTCTCACGCAGCCAGTGGTCGCATGAGCTTAATTAACCCTCTCTTTGCTTCGCTGCAGTCAAGTAAAAAGAAAAACAATTTATACAAATTTCATATTTTTCATATTTTTGTCCTGGAAAAAGATCAGAAAACTGTGAAGCCGCGGCATTTGATGACGAAATATTTAGACCATGAAATAAATCAGAATACTGTAGAATTCAAATTCTTCATCTTTGGAATGTATAGTCTCTGCCATCCACAATAAATTATATTAACGCCACTGTGATGAGAATTTTAACTAGATACTGTAGCACAGATATTAAAACAATTAAAAAGTAAGTTTAAGAATATTCATGGGTAGAAAAAATAGTACTTACCTATAGGAAGTTTATTCGGTACTTAGCACAAGAGAAATTCACATTACTATGTATTTTTGTCGAAAGCACAGGAGAGGACTAACGAGCGCCTTATGGCACAGAAATAAGCTTAGCTTGCGGGGTATATATTCAACCAAATGCAATGAAATAAAATAATTTATTGAGCTAAATGGCGTGAATACTGTCTTTATACAGGTGTTTTGTGAAATCTACCAGCTTTTTGAAGGAAACTATTATAGATTGAACTCTTAATTGCACCTACAATTAAAAAATTCACCGATATATGGAGTTACTATTATTCGAGGTAAGCTTGATTGTATTGAAGGCGATTGAGTCCTCTTGCTTTATTCCTTCATGTTTTGAGCAGATATGGCGCGGGCGGCGATCCACGCTGCGTCTCTCGGTCGATGGTTTCTATTAATGACTACCAAATGTTATAAATTTATATTATTATTTTTGAACATTTTATCAACCTGAGTTTATTTAATAAATTCAAAAATATTGGTATTTTATGACGCTACTCAGAGTCAGTTTTAGAACGATTACTTAATATGTTCCGTTAATGAAGAATTTGTATGGTAATACTTTGATGACCTACTGTTAACATGTTCAGCAAAAAATACTGTTTCAAAGAAAATTGCATTACGGCAAATGAACGATTATTGTAAATAATAGGTATTTACAATACAGGAACTACTTTTCTGAAAATGAAAGAGCATGGGTTATTCTCAACTCATCGACGCAAGACATCCAAACTCGCGAATGGGCCAGATCGTACTATAAAGGAAGTGTGCCCTAAATAACTTGTAGTTAAGAGGTCGCCCGTCCCGTCTGAATAAATTACGCTCTCACCGCCTCCACCGGAATCACTCGATACCCGACGACGCCTATGCTTTATAGCGCGTGACATCCGAAACTCGATTTATTGTCACGCCGCCTTGTGACACGAAAAAATCGGAAATGTTTTTCTAGAATTTTCGAGGACGTTTACAATTGCGGAGATGCTAATAGGCGGTCGTAAGTTAGCGCCTGTCCGGAGGGTTAAAACTGTGCCAAGTTTCAAGGGTCTGCTGGACATATTTCAACGTCAGAACACTTTTGTTGCCATGGCATGTAGGATATGCTTGGGTAAATCATTCCATAATATGGATAAACGAAAAATTGCGCATTACGGTTAAAACCTGAAATTGAAGTGATGATGCTCGATTTGTGAGCGTAATATTTATATCAGAATAATCGTTACTTTATATATAAATAAAATTTTATACTTTTTTTGGAAAAATAATTGATTATACAAGTTAAAATAAACGTAATTACAACTCCCAAATTACTACATAATGTGATGTGTCGGCCGCCTGAATTCAGTGCCGCTCCGGGGCGGTTGATAAAAGTAGACCTGTGTCCGGCTGAACGATAGTTCCCAATGTAAAAAGAGCTCTGATGGCCATACATCTTATATGACCGTTAGCGCTCTTTGTACATTGGACGAGGGCGACGTGATGCGTCCGTCCAATATACCTAATCTTTCAGAACGCGATTTAGTGATAGGGCTCTTAAATGGTAAATCATTGATACAAAGTACCTACTCTTGTTTAATAAGAGCGTTTTTAAACTACCCCATACGATTTCGGTGTCGGACGCCGATACCCGATATCCGATATCGTGTTATGTCTGTCCGATATTATCGGTCCGATTTGGCTACCGCCGATCGCCGGCACAGTCACTCACACACCAAAGAATATTGTATACAATCTTGCAAACATACAAGCATTATCGTCCGATATCGACGGAGGCCCGACACGGCGGCCGACATATCGGTATTGGGTCCGATATCTGATATCGGATCGGACAATCTGAGAGGCAGGTTCATATTTCATACATTTTACTTGCCCCGATATCATGTCGGCGCCCGATACCGATGTCGTATCGGGTAATGTGAAAACGCTCTAACACTTCAAATCCCGTTGCTTGTCTTCCAAAAGTGATGATACTTCCAGTTATTTCATTATGTTCCCTACACCCTCGTGAAATTTTCCATACTAAGTTGCCAAGCCTGTTTAAATGGGAAACTATCTGGTTATTTAAAAGATAATATTAATTATATGATAATTATTCAGCCATCCTGTGTAGACGATTTTTTTGATGAACAAATATTATTTTACATGGTAAGGACAAAAGCTTTTCCTGAGACAACAACTTTGAACAAGATTGTACGATATCGAGATAATAATATGAATAACGCTCTATATTAAATAGGATCGGACGGAACTAGCTCGAATAAGATAACCTGTGCAATCATCCAGATCAGAACAAACTGGATATTCTGAAGACAAAATATTCGGGCGTATTTAGAAGAACGACAAATCCGTGGAATCCGTTTAATACATTCTGAAATTTTAGACTAACTACAAAAGTGTTATAATAAAAAAATATTAGAAGAGGTTTTCTTAAATAGGTGATATTTCGGTTTTCGCACGGCAACTTATTATTATTGGGAAAATTTAAGGCCAAAACCGAAAAAATACATATTAGCTAACCATCCATCAAGCAAGAATTATACAGCTCACGCGTAGATAGCCTTCACATGTAGTCCTTTAAATCAGCTTTACGAGCCTATTCAAACGGCGGCAGTGTCATATCAAACAACATTAACTGCCTTAGAAATGAACGGGAATAGACTTCGATGCTTATTCGGAGACCAATCTACAATTAGGAGATACTAAATAGGTACGCTCCCTCCGCCGCCCCGTTAATTCTAAGTCTACCTTAATTAGGTTTTTTTTAAATAAGATGAGAGGCTTTTTTGTTTGTTATTCAAAATGCTATTGTTTTTGTGTAACATCTTGTACAGACGTGCCGTCAGCTATTCTAACTTACAACGTCTTTGAATAGTCCTTTCACAATATGAATACCCACTTTATTAATGACAGCGTTATTTCTGGGCACGCATGCCAATTATCTGCACCGCGTATTAGGGAACATATCTGAAGAAAGCTTATTCTGACCAATGACTCACCAAGAAAGTCAGTTACATTGCTACAAACTTATTCAGGGTGACGAAATAAGCGACAATGCAAATGTAGGAGCAGTAGTTTGTATGCGTCGAGGTTAGTTTCTGTCTTCGCCATCGGAAAAGATAACTTTGTAGCACTATACATCGCTGAATATGCGACAGATTTATCGTGGGTACTGGTAGGTTTGTAGACTGAGAGACTTAGTATCGATAGATTTGGAACTAACACTGAAGTGGTTTTGGTTTTGCTGCATACGCTAGTTCAGGTTACGACTGCATTATTACCGAACAAGATTTGAAAATGTCTAAAAAATTATATAAAAATAGTGACCCTTAATTTTAAGGATTTTAACAACGTCTACACGTTGTTAAAAACCTACTAATTTTGGCTTTGCTTTAAAGTTAATTTTTAGGAACACGTTTCGAAAATCGTAAGATAATTCTATCGACGAGTTACAACACTGGCAGTCTCGTCACCTGCAAGGCGAGGGGCCGCCGCGGCGGCGTCGCTCTGTCGGGCAGGTTACGATTTACACTCCACAAACTCAGCAGAAACTCTGCCCGAACGAGAAATGCTGATAATCCCAATCCTATCTAAGCCAGAAAGTCATATACGCACACGCCGCGGACTAACATATGACCTTCTTACACTCTTCGCGTTCTCGAGTGAGAATTACATCGAGATTACTACGATACCGGAGTGTGACGTTTTTATTGGCTATTCGGATTTAATTAGGATGTAAATTGTTGCTGGAAAAATATACTCAGAATATCTTAGTAAAGTTAGAGTAAAAAGTTTCTATGATCAAGTCCTTGTTTCCCACACTCGTGAAGTTAAAATACTAGAATCATACCAAGCTTTCTGAAAACCGATTTTATTTATTAAAGTGTATGTTTGGTTGTTTCAGGTTATTACAACGCTTTGGAGGTTGGAAGACTTTTGTAATGGTCAATTAAATAAAGTGACGAGCTTGTGTTAGCATTTGGAAACTACTCATCGTTCATCACAAACTGGACTTTCAGAAGACCTTCTAATCTAGAGACTGAAACCAGTGTTCTAAAACAAAATCCCGTGAGAAAATCTATGTAAGGTGCGTCATAATGAAACATTTTTCGAGTGATATTTTGGACGTTGAAGTTTAATAGTTAGGATAGTGTGACCTCGCGAAGAGTTTAAATGACTATTCGGAGTGAGTTGATTTGTCATGTGTTTGACAAAGACGCCCATCGGTGTACCCTCCTAACGCCTATTTAAAAGGTCTGTTGAAACGTTTACCTCTAAAGAACGGGTAAGGTGTCTGAATATTACGGATTTAGAGATGGTTTCCTTTTGCGTCGACACCGATCACGTAGTACTTACGTCGCAATGTCTGTCCATAACCATAGCTGTAACTCGCTCCTGCGAATAAGATGGTTACATTGATATAATGCGTGACAATTTTGGTTGCATGTGAAATGTTGTCTTAATACGAAGATGCTGATTCTTTTGCATCTGTGATGATTTTATTTGTGGGCCAAAATTTGTAGATGTAGATATATAGAACCAAAATTAAAGAATTATATATTACTTGATTGATACCATTGATTGTAAAATATACAATTTTATAGTAATAAACTAACTCCTTTACAATATTGTAACGAAATTTTAGAGTAATGCGTACAAATGTGAATGTTTTTTTTATGATTATCAGACACCAATTAGATACCTAATAATAATTTGTTATATGCCATATTACTTGAGTAATTTATTTCTAATTAACTGAGCACTTATTATACCTCTGAGCCATAATGTATCGACCAAATATTTCAAAAATATTGTCCAACAAATAACTTTGACGCCAAAAATATATATTTTAGCAAACTAAACCACACAAAAACTTAGTGAACATACCTACAGATTCCAGATGTATTATTATGAAATCAAATTAAATTATTTTCGCTGTTGCATTTTGATACAGTTATGCACAATTTTTATTGACACAGATGCTGCTGGAAGCTCTTCCGATCTGCATCTACTATTTGAGTGCATAATTAATGTGCAACCGCTTTGTGTTTCTTTAGGTTTAATACAAGCACAATACATAGACGTATGTAAAAAGTTGACAAACAAACCATTACCGGTTTAGTCAAATCTCTAGTCCCAAATATTAATTTGTCTACTAAGTGCAGGATTTACTCATTATTTAAGCTGTATCGAGTGCTAGCCTATAATCTCTATGAAATCAAAAAAGTTCAGTCTGTGAATTACCTCAGTGGACTATTTGTGATAGATTTAGCCAATAAGTGTTCAATTTAGTAAGAGTATCAGATAAGGTCAATTCTTGTACTTTGGCGTCCATTTTATTATGTACATTTTAATGCATTTTTAGTTTTGCATCGACTATTTCATGATAAGATTACGCATGTGATTTTAATTTTATGTTACAATTACTGCTTCTATACATTGAATACGTATATTTGCAGCTGATATTGGTGCTATAAAATTTGTTGGTAATGCGATTGGAATGAAATTTTTGCTATTTTCTAATTACTTTTAAATTAAAATGTCATACAGAATGAAATGCGAATATGTACTGACCAGGGCGCGAGTTATAAGTTTAATTTATGTCTTGTAACTAGTTACGAGTAAGTTACGTTATTTTCGACTTAAAGTCAATCAGTTACTATGAATGGTATGTGGATGTGCAACATCGATTTTAACGTAGGTGTTGGGAATTAGTAATTTTGCCAAATATACTACATACGTAATTTTGAGCCAATTATCTAGTTGGTCTGTGTAATGACGTACCTAAGGCGAAAGGCATTATTAATGAGTGTTTGATCGCGTCAAGAGGCACGTTCGCTGAATTTTGACGATGATAAGTCGAAGATTATTCGCCTTTGCTGCGAGAGTGTTAACTTAAAAGCCGCATTTGAACTAGGACCGGGTCTTAGAATATTGTCTATCACAAACTGCTTTGCGGTATACGGTAGCTCTTATTAACTTGACAACAAAGGTAGCCGCATCGTTTAAAACCTTATGCGGTATCGTTTGGCAATGTCGAATACAGGCCCAGGACAAATATCCCACTGTAATCACATGCGACTTCGGTGCATATCACGTGACATGTTTGTCCCTTAGTGAAAAAGCGGTTTAACACATTAGACGAATGTTTATTCTTCGAAGGTATCTCTTGATTTAGTTAAGGATGTTAGTTAATATCTCCTGGTTGTTGAATTATATTATAATAACTATACATTGCAACGAGATGTGGTCAATCCATATGGTCAATTACTTTAGACCGAATTAAAGTCTGTTCCGTTAAGGCCTAGCGTTTATGTGAAAGAATGAACTCCGTAGTTTAAACGAAAGCGCTTCTAGTCAAAGTTGTGCTTATAAAGTTTAAATGATCGTCTCATATTTTTCGTTTACAAAACAATCTAAATATTTACGCCAATATATTAACATCAAATTATTTCGTTTAAAGGTTTATAAATATCCAAAATTATTGGTTATTAGGGAACTTAGCAGTTTGGTAACTAATGTCGTTTAACGTTCTTATAATAGTTATAAATTTGCGTCTTCATTTAATAACACTGACGAATTGGATACAAAAAGAAAATAAACAAATATAACCGTAAAGTAGAAATATAATTACATTACTTACGGACTTTGGTAAATTTTTTGAGCCCATGCTTTTGAATAAGCATAAACTCTGACTAGAAGCACTGATATAAGAATTAGTAAGGTCACTTCGTTCAGGCGCCTCATTCGGGAACGCTAAGTGATTCTGTAGCGACTCGTAAGCCAGATTTCTCATTCCACTCTTCCGCACGACGCGAAACGCGTAAGAGCGAGATGAGAGATCTGGCTTACGAGTCGCTACAGAATCACTTAGCGTTCCCGAATGAGGCGCCAGATGTAACAACAAATGTGTCTGTAGGATATGCGAATAATGTTAACAAATTTGACTAAAGGCAAAACTAAATGTGCTTGGACGAGCGTACAAGAATTAGCATGTAAATATGAACAATACGGCCGAGAAGTGTAATGCCAGTTGTTTTAAAACTTTAAAATATACTTAAGTCGGGTTCTTGGTTTCTCGCGAAGGTTTCAAATGAATGTGTAGCCTACTGAAATGTAAATTTTAAATTAATCAGTGCTTAACTTAATATATTTGACGCCATCTACGCAAGAAGTGAAACGCGACGTGTCAATTTATTAGTGCCCCGATACTAAACGCGAATTCCTTACAGAAATACCTTGCAGTTGTGACAGAATTAGTGTATGATTTTAAAATAACTGGCAATCGGCGAGGGGAAGCTACTCGTACGCCTCGAAATTTATTATTTTAGTATTTGAAATGTGTATGTAGGTATGAATGCCAGTAGGTAGTTGCAATTGTAACCCATTTGTCGAAACGAAAGGGAGACAAAGAAAGAGATAGATGATATATTTTAATATTAGAACATGGTTAATGCTTTGTTAGTAATCGTGTAGGGAAGCGATGGCTTCGTAAGCCTAGAACCGTCAAGCCCCAAAAAGTTCTGTAAAAATATTTTGTACGTACTATGTAAACGTTTATGTTCGCATAAATAATTATGTTATGTCGTAAAAGTTACATTATTTTGTTATATTTTTCAGTTGCTTATTATTATTAATTATACGACAGAAATGTGAAGGATGTAGGAGGAACGTAGTTAAAAAATTAGGAAAATATGTGTTTCAATGTAAATATGATAGATGAAAACATGTATGTAGAAATACATAAATCCTATTTATGTATTAAATTTGATATTGTTTTCAAAATTGCATATGTTGTTTTATTTGAAATTCAAGGCACACAAGGGAACTAAAATGCCATTAACTTGACGGATAGTCAGAAAAATTCAAGGATGATCTTCCCTCTCCTTGCATTAGGTTACTCTATCAAAACTCTCAAGAGACATTTTATCGCGAAACTTTCCGAATATCAACGCTATGTCAGAGATTTTGTATAACAATTGGGTAAAGTTTTTTTATTACAGTGAACATTAACAAAACCTTTTTTATCCGCCAGAATTTTATATTACTCCACCAAGTTTACCAAGGAAACAGTTATTTTCGCCATGAATAATTGATTTTCATTGCTGGCCGAGTACGTAAAGTCGACCAAAAAAGTGCTTTACAACTTTTAAACTTTAACAGCAGATAAATAGAGTCGAACCTCCTTGCCAAGCTCGTATTCATACTAACATAGACAGGCACTAGCAAGTCGCAATAGTTACTCAGTAGACAGACAGCCAATAGTATTTATTTGCTCAGTGCGTGTTCATACCGACATCGACAGGCACTAGCAAGTCGCAATAGTTACTCGGTATACAGACCGCCAATAGTGTCTATTTACTAAGTTCGTATTCATACTGACATAGACAGGTATTAGCGAGTCGCAATAGTTACTCGGTAGACAGACAGCCAATAGTGTATTTGCTAAGTTCGTATTCATACCGACATCGACAGGCACTAGCAAGTCGCAATAGTTACTCGGTATACAGACCGCCAATAGTGTATTGTCAAAATTGAAACAACTGCGCACGAGTTAAACCAGGAACTTTATTTCTCGGTTACAAAACACACTACACGTTGTTAGACAATAATATCAGGGCTAGGTATCATCGATATTCTATGATTTTACTTATATATTTCTTATAGGTTTACAAAATAAGCAAGCAAGCACGCACACGTCTAGCTCGGTCGGCCAACAACAGAAAACTCTCTCGCTAGAGGGCGCGCGCGGACGCGAAGGGAACCGAGGCGTTTAGTTGCCGCGTTTCGCTTTGACATTTGATTTTAGATTATCGCGCGTTATTCTAAATACCGGTTGGGCAAACGGTGACAGCGCGAGGGACGACTGTTTGAAGGATTTGCGATATACTCCCCCTCTAGTTCAGGTGTACGCCCTCGTTCCTGGACTAGCTCTGGAATGTCTGAATTCTGCTTAGGGCGTCCACGTCGTCGCTTGGGAATAACGGGAGTCGGCAGAGTTACACTCTCTGTGCTACCTTCAATAAACGGTGTTAAGTCTTGAGCATGATATTTACCCAGAGTTTCATCGGGTTTTCCGATGGGAGCTACGATGAAAGTAGTTGGACTAATCTTCTCCGTAATGACATATGGACCATCTCGTTTGGGCACGAATTTGGCACTTAATGATTTTCTGGCATTGCTCAGAACATGTGACTTAATTAAGACCTTATGTCCAACATCATAAACCGGACCAGGCCGACGAGTCTTGTCACCCGTCACCTTAGCTTTATCTTGCTGCGTTTCTACACGTTCTCGAACTGCTGACAAGGAAGCTATGAATGAGCGAAGATATGGTGTAATTTGGGGAAGGAAATTTTCCTTATCTAGTATGGTTCTTAAATCATAATGAACAGCGACAGGGGATCTCATATCCCTGGCGAACATAAGATAAGCAGGCGTTGCACCTGTGGTTCGGCAAACAGCGCTGTTCATAGCAAACCGAATTACAGCCAGCTTCTTGGCCCAAGTAGTATGCTCGTTTTCAACCAGCAGGGCAAGCTGGGTCTTCAAATCCCGATTTTTACGCTCCGCAGGATTTGCTTGAGGGTGATAAAGTGGCACGAGGCTCTGCTTTATCCCTAGTATAAACATGCATTGCTGCATGACTGCGCCAACAAATTGTACGCCATTGTCTGACACTACTCTGCGTGGAAATCCATACCTCAGGAAGTACTCTTCAATGAGAGTTTTAGCACAGGTTTCAGCGGTCGCCTCCTGGAGGGCGTAAAGTTCAACCCAGCGGGTGGCGGTGTCCTCAACTAGGAGAATCCAGCGTTCACCGTTTTCACCTTCAGGTAATGGACCGAATAAGTCGATAGCCAGTACTTCATTGCGCTGATTAAGCACAGGCGTTTGAAGCAAACCAGGTGGTTTGTCATTGGCAGCTTTATAGCGTTGACATTCTATGCAGGATTTAACATAGTCAGTGACGACTCTTCTCATCCCGGGAAAATAATAAAGTTGAGCGATTTTGAGGTAAGTACGATCGATGCCAGGATGGCCTGCCATTGGCGAGTTGTGACATTCCTTCAGGATCTCTGCCCTGAGACTAATGGGTATCACCAGTTGGGGAATCTCCGTATCAGCATCCGGATTGTACCGGTAAAGTACTCCCTGGTCCATCAGGTAACCGCGTTCCACCCATCGTCTAGTTGCCACTTCATCAGTACCTTCAATCTCTTTTATAATCTTCTCAACCTCCGGGTCAGCAAGTTGTTCTCGTCGCAGCTCTGCAGGATCCTTAGTAGGTAAGTCTACAATCACTGAACATATACCGCAGCTTTCACGAGAGTCTTCGGAGCAAGTTGGCCTACTGAGTGTATCAGCCACTACGTTGGCTTTCCCTGGAGTATACTGGAATTTAATGTCGAATGACTGAAGTTTCAGGGCCCACCTAACCAGACGGCCGGTAGGTGACTTCAGCGTCAACAGCCAACGTAGGGGTTGATGGTCGCTACCTATAATCACCGGGTGTCCATCTAAATAGCATCTAAATCGCTCCACGGCCCATACTACGGCGAGCGCCTCCCTTTCCGTCGTGGAGTAATTCCGTTCAGCAGAATTTAAAAGCCGACTGGCATATTCTATGGGTTGCTCATCCTTACCCTCCCTTTGCAGGAGAACGGCCCCGAGAGCGTAACCACTGGCATCGGTTCGCAGTACGAAGGGTCGTGTGAAGTCAGCCTGAACTAGAATGGGAGCGGTGGTTAGACGCTGCTTCAGCTCAGTAAAAGCGGTTGTCTGAGCTGGACCCCAAGTCCAAGTCTGGTTCTTCCTTGTGAGCTGGGTGAGGGGCTCGGCCACCTGAGAAAAATTGGGGATAAATTTCCTAAACCAAGAACAGGTTTGTAGAAATGTCCGTAAGTGCTTCAGGTTGTTCGGCTCCTTCATTTCTAACACAGCCTGAACTTTGGCTGGATCTGGAGAGACGCCTTGCTGAGTAATTACGTGTCCTAAGTACTTCACACTCTCTTGAGCAAAAACACATTTGTCTCTGTTCACACGAAGATTGAATTCGCGGAGGCGACTGAAAACAGCCTGAAGATCTTGCAGGTGTTGTTCGAAACCGTCGGAGATAATCAGAAGGTCATCTAGATATGCGAGGAGAGTCACATTGGCCAGGGATGAGCAAGTTCGCAAACGGTCAATGAGCCGCTGGAAAGTCGACGGGGCGTTCTTGAGGCCGAACGGCATCCGCTTAAAGCGGTAAGTACCGAACGGACTGATAAACGCCGTCTTGTCCCTGTCTTGCTCAGCTACACCCACTTGCCAATAGCCAGACCTTAAGTCCAAGGTGCTCATGTAGCAGTTCCTCTTCGTACATTGGAGCAGCTCGTCTATTAATGGCATGGGATAATGATCCGTCTTGGTCACGGCGTTAAGACGCCGATAGTCCACACAAAAACGGATGCTTCCATTCGGTTTCGGTACTAGGAGTGCTGGAGAACACCAAGCAGACTCGCACTCTTCTATGATATCATCTTTCAACATCTTGTCGATTTCCTGACGCATCTGTTCTTTCTTCGCGGGTGTCATGCGGTACGGGGGTACAGATATGGGTAGATGCTCACCGGTATCTATGTGGTGCTCAGCATAGGGTGTCGGGGCTCCCCCTGGCTGGAAAATGTCCACGTTGTCAACTAAGATCTGTGCTAGAAGATCTCGATCCGGTGACTGCAGCTTCGATCCCTCGTCCTCCCTGAGAACCTGGGCAGAGGAGCAGGATAGACCTGGAGTGACCCGTTCAAAACGCAGTTGATGCTCGTGACTGCTGTCAGCAAAGCGCCACGAACCGCGAGAAAAATCGATTGCGATTTCAGCAGCCATCAAGAAATCAATTCCGAGTAACGTTTCGTTTGAGTTTGTCTCTGGAAATATCAAAAACGGTATTGTTATTACTTTTCCTTCTAAGTGTACGTCCAGAGTAGTTAAAAGAACGTCGACCTCACGCGAGTGTCCGTCGGCGAGCTTAATTAGTCTTCGCGCCGGTTGTAACGAGTAACCCTTACGGAGGAGGAGCGCGTGCAAAGTATGTCCCGCAATACAATGTTTGGCACCTGTATCGATAAGCGCAGTGCCCCGCGAGCCCAACACTTCGATATCAAAAATTGGTCGTAAAATGCTAAGCGCTGACCGATTCGAGCTTTCAACGGCGCTGACGGTATTTACAGACTGTTTACAATATACATTATTTTCAGAAAACACATTATTGGAACAAAAAACATCATTATCGGAAGTAGTACAAAAAATATTAGGCATATCCATAACATATTTTCGATCCACATTATGCAGTACGGATCTCTCCGTAGTGTCATGTTTACATTCGAACGAATTCGTGGAATCGACCATAGACGGTGTCGTCTTACTAGTCAAAATATCTGCCATGGCATTATTACAATCATAAGAGACAGTTTTATAATTAGAAATTAAACGAACTTACCCAAGTGACGTTCAATTTTAATTGTACGAAGTGCATGGTCTCGAATGATAATCTGTAGTAATCGCATCATTCAGCCTTTGTCACGAGTATCCGTAGCTTAAATGCTTAAAAAAAAAAAACAAAATCCAATCCGCAGCGCCATCTTCGTTGACAACTTCATTTAGTTCAGAGTTCCAATTAATTTCCGCTTTGAGTCCAGTCCTTGAACATCAACCCTGATGTTCAAGGTCTAGACTCCCTAAAGGACTATATAATATTACATACAAATAGTTACCGAAACTATATATATTATTTTACGACATGTTCCTACTATGATGTATCGGGCCCTGCTTGTTGAAAAAAAACAAAAGCATGGGAGGGTGGGTTATACATCATTCGAGACCATGCACTTCGTACAATTAAAATTGAACGTCACTTGGGTAAGTTCGTTTAATTTCTAATTGTACTTCATTGCATGGTCTCTTCATGATAATCTGTAGATGTTTAGAGCGTCGTAAAATGATAAGCAAAAAAAAAAAATACATAAATGTAATCAAATATAATTGTAATATTCATAAGACAACATATTGTACTTAAACACAACAAACAACTTCTTGTTTACTAAATAAAACCCAAAATAATATACCAAAAAAAAACAAATGCAACATTTTTCATGTTAAAAAAAAAAAATTGTCATAATATTTTTATTGTTACTCTAGTGAGCTTAATATTAGAGAGAAGTCTTCATTTGCTAGAACTTCTCTATTATAGAATTGAGCAAAGACTCTGGATGAACTGCTCCACCCAGCAGTCCTTCTGATGGTATCGACGCTGACGCCCAGACGCTTAGCCGCCGACGTTGCAGCGTGCCGAGTACTATGAGCTGTGAAAATAGACACGTCTATGCCACTACTAGCCAGTGTCGATTTAATCCAGCGACTAAGCGTCTGTGACGTTACCGCATTGTGCGGCTTTTTATAAGCAATAAATAGATTATTACATTTCCTAATGTGACATGTTCTATTCATATAATCAAGTAAAGTACTAGCTGGGCAAATCTTTGGGTCACTAGTAAAGAATGGCAGGACCAGACTGGGCTGTAAACTTCCCGCGCGTGAAGTCTTTATATGCTCAGTGATCTTTATATAGATCTTTTCTGAAAGAGTTTGTATGTTTGATATCTTAATAAGTGAAAAGGTTTGTACTCTATGTGCAGTTACAATAGCTAGAAGCGTAATAAGCTTTTTTGAGATGTCTTCAAGGGATAGCAGACTGTTATCTCCCTTTTGTTTAAAATAATTTAGTACAGTGGACGGATCCCAAGTAACATCGTACTTGGGATGAGGGGCCCGCAGCTTAAACACACCTTTGATAAAACGAGCAATTCTATCATCACTACATACTTTTGATCCTAGGATTAGAGATAGAGCTGATCTACAGCAGTTAATAGAGCTATAAACTGCTCCCTCGTCATAAAGCTTTGTCAAGAAACATAGAACATGTGGGACTGAGGCTTCGAAATAGTCAATATTTAAATTAAGACAATAGTCATACCACTGTTTCAGGTAAGTGTTATATTGCTTAACTGTATTGTCCGACAGAGATGCCAACATGACTGTCATCGAGGCGGGTGACACGCCGCGGCGAGAAAATGCTTGCCGGACAAGCGCGCGGCAACCAGGATAATGCGCTGGCGAAATAGCTGATTGCTGGAATAAGATTTCAATAAATCCTTACAAGGTCCGATATAAATTGGATCTGAAATAATAAGCTTTTTAAATATCGGGTACCACGGTTGTGTAGGCCAGTCTGGTACTACCACAATACCCTCCGACTGTTCAGAGACTATCTTTTGAAGTACTTTTGTTATTAGAACAAAAGGAGGGAAGGCATAGAAGAAATAAGGTTTCCATGATAGGGTAAATGCATCAATTTTGAATGCATCTGGGTCATTTTTCCATGCTACATATAAATCACACTTTTTGTTAGCACGGCTAGCAAATAGATCTATTTGTGGCAAACCAAAAGCGCACACAATTGCCTTAAAGTAAGCATCATTTAACTCGCATTCAATATCAGAGTGTGATTTTCTAGATTCTGAATCTGCAATCACATTGTGAGATGACTTAATATAAGAAGCATAAACAAAAAGTTTTCGGCCTTCACAATATTCCCATATCTGTCTAGCAACCATATTAAGGTGTGGATACTTTATGCACCCCATGCGGTTAATGCTCGAGATAGCTGTAGTGTTGTCGACACGAAGCAGAACTTCACAATTTTTAAGGTGCTTAGTAAAGGATTTTAGCGCAAGAAAAGCTGCGACCAACTCCAAGTAGTTGATGTGTTGGTGTCGCTCCTGCTCGTTCCACAACCCTGCAGCTGTTTCGTTTCCACATGAGGCTCCCCAACCCTTCAGCGAGGAGTCTGTAAATATTTCAAGGGTATAATTTCCATACTTTATTTCTTTAATTGAAGAATCAATTTTTGAAAGCCACCACTGTATATCAGGATAAAGTTTATCAGATACTTTCATAACCTTCTCGTAGTCATTGTTATACTTGTCTAAATAAATGAATTTTTGCCTCTCTAACTGTTTAGTGTATAAAAAACCATAATCAATAGCAGGACATGCTGATATTAGTAGTCCGGTTAAGTGTGCAAGCTCCCTTATCTTGCAACTTTTTGTCAAAGAAAACTTCTTCAGTGCTTTTTTAATAGTAACCCTTTTTTCATTAGGTAAAGAAATAACACATTTTTCCGAATCAAAGTTAAAACCCAAGTATTTTACGCACTTACTTGGGGTTAATGAACTTTTCTCATAATTAATTATGAATCCTAAATTGCTAAGTGTTTTTATGGTTTCTTGTACATTGTCCTTACACTCGCTGAAAGAATGCCCACAGCACCAAATATCATCCAGATAAATAACTGAGACTAAACCCATTGCTCTCAAGTGATGCATGACTGGTTTCATAATTTTTGTGAAGACATATGGGGCAGTGTTCAACCCAAACGGAAGAACCTGAAATTCATAAATTTGATCTTGCCAAATAAAACGTAAGTATTTTTTATGATTTTCATGGATTGGTACTAAAAGATAAGCATCCTTGAGATCAATAGTACTCATGTAACAATTTCGATACAGTAACCTTGTTACCGTACGTGTATCTTCTAGTTTGAAATGGTCAGTATGTATGAATTTATTTAGTTCCTTCAAGTTCAATATGAATCTAGTTTCACCGTTAGGTTTAGGTATTGTAAATATTTTTGAAAAATATTGACCCTCGCATGGCTCGCAGCAAATAATAGCACCTTTACTTAGTAAGCTTTCAATGGACTTATCTATCTCTAAGCACTCCGATGTTGAGAATGATTTGTTCTGTGGTATTATTTGCTGTGAAGGAGTTAGCACGAAAGGGATCTCATACCCGCAAATCCAGTTTAAAATTCTCGGGTCAGATGTAATTTCAGCCCACTGAACTTTAAAAAATAATAAACGACCACAATAGGCCTGGCTAACCTGGTCTAATTTCGGTTGCTGGTTGTTTGTAGAGGAGCCTTGTGTTGTGTGTAAGTTTGTGGTGGTCGATATGCTGGTTGTGTTCGAGGAACTGGCTTTCTGTAAGACTGATAAGGTCGTACTGGCCCGGCTTGATAAGCTCGGCTCCGCGGTTGATTGTTCACCGGGCCCTTGAAGTTTAAAGGCTTCTTTGAAAGATGTTGCTGATGAGGCTTTTTAGTCTTGTTCACACTTATTTCCTGTCCAGACTTTTGTATAGCTTTTGAGGCTTTTAGTTTTTCAGCAAAACCTTCACCGAACAGCCACTGATCTATTTCTGTATCTTTGACAGAGTCACGGGTGGCTTGCTCAAGCCCCTGTAATATGAAATGCCTTCTTGTTGAAGATTCCTGGTGTTGGTGATCACACAATAGACGTGCAGCATCACTAATATTGTTAATTATATCCAAGTTCTCCTTATTTTTACTTAAGAGTTTACTGAAGGCTCTTGCCAGAGCAGTAAGGGCACAACCAATCTGGTTCTGTTTTGCGTATATGGCTTTATCTCTTTTCACCACAATATCAGTAACAGCAGCTTGGGCCTCCAAATTTAATTTTGGGGCATCAATGGTTTTGCAGTTTTCAGGTGGCAAATACTTTTCTTTTAGTTCAGATCTTTGCTCTTTTGAAATACCATTTTTTATTATGTTTGCCCACCTGGATGCCAGTTCTTTGTGAATTGCAGGACCAAATTTGTGTTCCTGTGGGGCCTCGCCCAGAAGGCGAAGTATATCCTCATCCAGTGCTTCCTCTGAAAAACACATATAAATGGTTAAACTTAACTGGTTAGCCGGCATGAGTCTACTAAATAGTAGGCAACATTTTTTGTGGGTGAATACCCATAGTTTCGTGGGTGAATACCCATAGTTTTATGGATGAATACCCATAGTTTTTTTTGGGGAATACCCAATTTATCAAGAAACTAAATAGTCTCTTAAAAAGTATGAAACGGACCGCCTAAATAAGCGACTGGGTCATACAAACACGCTCTTAATAATCACGTGTTTTGGCGCTTACGCCATAACCTAAAAAAAAATGAACTAACAAAAATCTTTACCTTCTTTCTCCGTATTAGTAGATCCTTCTTGGGACTCCAAGGCATTTTCTGGATCAGGGTTTTGGGTTTCGTGTACAGACTCGGAGTCGATGTCGGCTTCGTCAGAATCCCGCGCGGGCGTGGGAACCGCTTGCGCATGTTGCCGCATGGAAAGTAATGCGTCTTCATATTTCTTGATTTTCCGCCTAATACTTTCTTCACTCCTGTCCCTTTTTCTTCTTTTTGTCATAGTTGTACTATTATTTTCGTAAGTTTTGTGAAAAATACAGTAAAATTTAACACTTGGTAAAAATATTAACGTGACGCCGGCCTCACGAGAAACGATAATGAAGTTGTCAACGAAGATGGCGCTGCGGATTGGATTTTGTTTTTTTTTTTTAAGCATTTAAGCTACGGATACTCGTGACAAAGGCTGAATGATGCGATTACTACAGATTATCATGAAGAGACCATGCAATGAAGTACAATTAGAATAGGTAGACTCAAATCGCGACATGTCCGTATCTAAACTATAAAAACACTGATCGGCGGCGGCGCCGTTACATTGTTTACAATTGTCGCGAGTCACGTTTTTCGCACCACACTGATAACACGACACGAGATTGTTAATAAAGACAGACGACTCACCCTTGTCCGCCAACTTACGACACTGGTCGCGCTGATGTCCATAGTGCTTACAGTAGGCACAGAACGGACGGTGCTGGCGGCTCGGCGTGGCAGCGGCACCGCTACACTCGCCGCTCGGCGCAGGTGGCGGCGTAGCGAGTGGCGGCGCGCGGCGCACGGCCGGCTCGGGCGGCGGCGGCGGCGCAGGACGCGGCACGCGCGCTGTCGATGGGTTAGCGTAGATTGTCGGCGCCGGCGAGCGCGAAGTAGCGGCGCTACGGCTCGGCACGGGTTGAGTAGGTATCTGCACTTTTCTTCTGTTTGTATTGTGGAGATATTCTTCTATTTTATGGGCCTTTGATAATAATTCTTTAAATGTTGTAAACTCTTCTCGTCGTAAGTTTTTAGTTATATTATCACTAAGGAGGCTGTAAATCATATCCAATTGAACTTTAATGGATAGATCTTCTGGCGGAAGTCGCGTCAACAAGGCTCTGCTTCTTGCGACGAAAATATCTGTTCTTTCGTTAACCGCTTGCTCAGATCGGAATAGTTCCCGATAAATCTGTGACTCCGACCGGCGGTCACCATAAGCATCACGTAGGTAAGTAAGGGCTTCTTCCCATGTCGCTACTTCAGAGCGCACGCTTTGCCACCATGTTGCAGCTTCGTTTGTTAACAAAATTGACATGCCCTTCAATCCGAGTTCGTTCGAAACATTGCAATTAGTGCAAGTTGTAGGGCTCCATGTGATGGCTCGCGGGTTCAAATCCCCGAATTTCTGAATTTTTAGGAATTTAAAATTTATTTATCACTAGTATTCCGATGAAATTAAACATCGCGAGGAAACCTACATACTTAATATCTATGAAGTGATTCAGAAATGTGTGTGAAGTTCCCAATTCGCATTGGGTCCGCGTGGGGTCTACCTATGAGAGGCCGCCTGTGCCCAGCAGTGGGACGTACTATACATATAGACCGATTTTGATTATTATGAGTATTATACGCAAAGGCTAACATGTTGCGCAAAGCGTATGTAAAGGCTTTTTCTATAAGCGCACGAAGATACAATCATACATACACGCGAAAGACATTATCGGCGTTAGTTCAAAGGTAAGTAAAGTTTACCTCTTTATACAGATTTCGGTTTTTTAAATATCCAAAAGCTTATGAAGTTATGATAAACACTGGCACTTAGATTATATGCCTAGCAACGATTGACGTTCAAAAGTCAATTTTATTTGGATTTTGAATCTTGCACGTACTATCACGAAACTAAACAATGAGGGCAAGAATTTTAAGTTTACAAAAATCTTTTGCTTCTGTTCGATATGTCCCCGTAAGGACGTTCAGGGGAGAACGTAAGAGACTTATTCCAATTAATCATTAGTTAAATTGACTTGGTAAATTTTTTTGAAATACTTCTTTCGATAATACAAACTTAAGTTACATCTAAATTGCAATAAATGTGTAGTTGAGTCTGTCACTTTTTAGATTGAAATGGTAAACCAATTTTGGCGAATTTGGCAGGGAAAGGGAGATCCAGCGGCCCATGCACGCCAGACACGGCGATAGATTAAACCCGTTTATCTCTCTATCTCTTTCGTCGGCACTAGTGTGAGAGAGACGCACTTGGAGATAAAACGGTTTAACTTATCCTTGTGTTAACCTTGCTGGGGCGGCAGGGAAACAGAGAGAAAAATGAAATTCTACAATAAATAGCCGCAAGCAACAGCTACTGAAAAGTCATAACTTAAAAAACATGTTGTTTCTAATGTTCGAAAATAGTTCATAAGTGGTCACTGCCTAACCTACCCAGGCAACACATCAAGTGTGGATTTATGGGGGTCATGACCTCCACACAAGCAAAATTTGCGTGATACTAAAAATCACCCCTTAAATGTTAACCGATTTTCACCAATTTTTGATAGGTTGTCAGTGAGAACAAAATCATCATACCATCTTAGGACTAATTAATCGAACGTGGCCACAAGTAGTCTTGTGGCTCTGCCCACCCCATTAGGGATTTCGGGCGTGATAATATGTATGTATGTATGTACCAAAAATCGGTGTCAAAATATGGCTAGATTTGCGCAGTACCTGTAGTGTTTCAAAATATGGTTTGTCATGGTCATGGTTCCTTGTAGATATATTAGATTTTTTGGACCAGTGACCCCCCCTGCCCTGAAGTCTGGATTCGCCCTTGCAACACACCAGCAGCTAGAGCTTAGGCAAAATAATTTGATGGAATCAGTTGTCCGTACGGCAGCGTTACATTTTTCCTATTTACAGAACGGTGTGACGCTCACATGAACGAGTTGCCGATACCTTGCGGTCCTTGGGAACCTTGGTACAAAGACAAACAAAACTTTTATAATAAAATACTCATCGGTGGAGTCCTGTGGTAAGACGCAGTTATACATATGTATTAAGAGAACTGTGAACCGAAGGCAAACATCACCCTTTTCATACAAAAGGCGATAATGATTTTCACCCCTTAAATGTTAACTGATTTTGACCAATTTTTGATAGATAATAATAATAATAATAATAAATCAGGGGACAATCTTTACACAAATCGATCTAGTCCCAAAGTAAGCTCTAAAGGCTTGTGTTATGGGTAATAGACGACGATACACATACTTATATAGAGAGATAAATACTTAAATACATAGGAAACATCCAAGACTCGGGAACAAACATTCGTGCTCATCACACAAATATTTGCCTATCGGGGATCGAACCCGGGACGCTAGCTTCGGAGGCAGGGTCACTACCAAATAGGCTAACCGCGTCGTCAAAATAGATTGTGAGTCAGAACAAAATCTAGGTTTATACGTTTTTTGAATTTAAATTTAAGTTTAAGAAAGTCAAATAATGCCCAAATAAGTTTTGTATGAGAATACTGAAACCACAATAAAACTGAATTTAAAGATTATAGTGAAAAAATCGAACAACCGAAGGATGGGCAGCAGCGTTCTTCGAGCACTATCACGACCAACTGCGGTCGCCAACCCGCCTGCCAAGCATGGCGACTATGGCAAATCCCCCCATTTTTGGGGGAGGCCTATGTCCTGCAGTGGATGTTTTATGGCTGATGATGATGATGATGATGAGTGAAAAAATCAAAACATATAGACCTAGATTTTGTTCTCATACATAGCATCACGCCCGAAATCCCTAATGGGGTGGGCAGAGCCACAAGACTACTTGTGGCCACGTTCGATTAATTAGTCCTAAGATGGTATGATGATTTTGTTCTCACTGACAACCTATCAAAAATTGGTGAAAATCGGTTAACATTTAAGGGGTGTAAATCGTTATCGCCTTTTGTATGAAAAGCCGTAGGTTCACACTCCTCTTAACGTGCCGTTTTTTTTAGGAGGGAGGCAAATGGGTCAAATACTACTACATATGCAAACCTATCGGCTCCAGAGGCCCTAGCATGACTGATAAGGGGATAAATGTGGTGTTAACTTATCCTCATGTCGACCTTGCTAGGGCTACATAATTTCCTTTATATATAATTGCTATCGCAAGTACACGGCTCACGAGTTACTTGGAATGTGATTAGATCCGGAGGCCTATTCCCTCATCCCCATCCCATCCCCATTCCCCATCCTCCTTAGACTAGCAACGCATTGGCAGCACCTCTGGTGTTGCAGATGTCCATGGGCGGCGGTGACCACTTTCCATCAGGTGGGCCGTTAGCTCGATTGCCAGTCAATTGATATAAAAAAAAAAAAACATTCTCATAGGCTAATGAACATAGAGACTGAAATCGCCCGACTAATCGCCATAGCCACCCGTGAAATACTTATCATTGATGAGTTTCGGTGGTCATCCGTGGTCTTCATCATCAGTTCCACTTATACAAATAATGTTGTTGAAATGCAACTGTTTGAGTTATTACAGAAAATATCAACATTTCTATATACGCGCCAATAATATTTGAGCAGTTCCTTCGATTCCTCAAAGATCCCCTCATCAGATCTTGACTTTGATGACACGACAGAGTCACATCGCATCACAGAGTTATCGAAGTAATATATATAAAAAATATATACCTACGCGTCGAAATGAGAACCTCCTCCGGTTTTTTTGAAGTCGGTTTAAATATCATAAGAGTGCTTCACCAATGGCCCTGGATATGAGCATCATTTCTTTCTTATTCTTTTTAATGGCTTCTGTATTCCCAGGTTCATATTCTCGTTTTCGATGGCGATTTGGACGGAGTCTTTCGATTTGAACTGGGGTCCGCCGTGCCAGCCCGGGCCTCCCGTCGACATGGTCGTAGAATGTGACGACGAAGACAGTTAAATTATCATAAATTGAACCTTGTGCTATTAGATATAAAGTTTTGGATTGAGGTTGGTTTCGTTTGATTTTAAAGGCTGAGGCTACACTGGCAAGAAATAGTAACCGTCCGCGCGCGAACCCTGAGGAATCATTTCGCACGCTGAAGTAAGGATTCAGTGCGGTATATGACTAATACGGCAACAGAATCGATAAATTAGTACGACTTAACCCTTAAGTGGCTACATCCCAAAATTGACGAATTTTTCATAGGTGTCAGGTCGCATTTAGTGTATTAAGTATTTCTTAAGATATCATATCCGAAGAAATATGTCTAACTCTTCGATCTTTCCTTTACATTCATAAAAGGCATATATTTTTATTATTTGGCCGGGCGCAGCGCACCTCACCTTTTTCCGCAGTTCCGGATTTCTCGAAGCTCACGCGCGAACTAAAGTTTGACTTTACATTTATATTTGGGTTTCCACGATAACGCCAATAGTGGCTTCAGAGTTGAAGGGCATACCGAAAGAACAGAGTGAGATTTTGCATAGGCAGGTACTTGGGGGTTTTTGCTCGTAGAAAAACTCGAATAAAGATGTCACTGGTTGCACAGTTATATTGATCGTCAGTAGATGATCGACTACCTACTGACGATCTATATAATTGTGCAACCAGTGATATTGCAGTTATATTGTAGGTCAGTGGCTAGCCTAATATCTTAAGAGTATCCTAATATTAATATGATTGACACGGGGATAAACTGACCCGTTTTATCTCACTGGCATTTTTTTAAAATATTTGTCAACTGACAGAAGGTAAAATAGGATTAAAAGTTGTCAATCAAAGCGCTTATTACACCTTCCTAAATTTAGTCACGAGAGGGACGCCGCAATATGTTAGATACGTATGGAGATATCTCAATCACATTCCAACATAAGTGACTAACTTTAGGAAGGTGTAATAAGCGCTTATGGCCCGCTGTGCCACCAGAACCTAGTCACAGCAAGCCAATGAACATCAGTCAAATGAAAACTTTCGTGAGACATTATGAATACTTGTAAAACACAGGGCTTTACTCACGATTTATTGTCAGAAATAGTCCGACATGTTTCAATTGGAGTCCTTCTTCAGGGTTTGAGTGCGGTCCCGGTCAGACCAACCCGCGCACTTCAGTTCGAAACATGTCGGACTATTTCTGACAATAAATCGTGAGTAAAGCCGTCTGCTTTTCAAGTATTCCTAATGAACATCATTTGAAATTGTCTGTTTTATGGTTTTGATAAGATTCCAATAGTGCCAAAGTGAATAATAGAATCACACTAGTATTATAAAAGCTAAAGCTTGCGAGTGTTTTAGTATGTTTGTTATTCCTGCACGCTTAAACGGCTGGACGGATTTGGATGAAATTTGGAATGGACATAGCTCATACACTCTGGATGAACACATAGGATACTTTTCTTCCCACGCGAACAAAGTCACGGGCCCAAGTAGTGAGAAATAAAAAAACCATTTATCCAATTCGAATGTAATAGACATTTGCAATAGGTACATTTCAAATAAATTATCCCAATCAACAATCTAGTGGAAATTTGGCGGCTATTATCCAGTTTTGTAGACAATTTAAAAACCTACATAGTTCGCTTCACATAAAACGAGATATTCCCTGCTGAATCACTTTGGGGAAGGATTTGCAACATGTGAGTACATATGGAAAAGTATAAATGTGTGCGTATTCATGTGTTTTAAATGTGTTCCATATTAAAACGAACACAACACCACTACAGTCAGAACTGCTTCCCTTAAGGGGATCGCAAACTGGCTAGTTTTTCAGCTATTTAGGGCTGCAATTCGGGCTATCCCCAAAAAGATTACATATTACATCACTAATGGGGACTAAAGCCTGGCGTCCACTAGACTCGCCGAGGCGAATCGAATCGAATCGCAATAATTCGCCTCCTATATTTTCTAATGCAACTGCGTCCATTGAATCGGCGCGCCGCGGCTCTTCGTCAATGGACGCAGTTGCATTAGAAAATATAGGAGGCGAATTATTGCGATTCGATTCGATTCGCCTCTGCGAGTCTAGTGGACGCCAGGCTTTAAGGTTTGAATGTTAACTTTTGAGGATAAACATTGCAGCAATAAATTGCCGAAAAAGTAGCCCCTTTAAGTTATTCAGCTATACCTACTGCACAAATCAAGGTCACTCAATGTATCGACTGGGGAACAACCATATTTTTACGTTGCGTCAGAGTTCCAACGCCGCCTCTGGACAATATTGAGCGTAACTTCCCTAACAATGCCCAGCCGAGTCGGATTCGACGGTTGACCTCTTTCAGCGAGTTTGCTTTACTTAACTGAATAGTATGGCCTTCATGGTCTCAGCCATGACTACAATATCATCAGCAAACCGAACAGATGTACTCGCCATTTATGTTGATGCTGAACCCCTTCCAGTTCAGAACCTTGAAAACAACATCCAACGCAGCGGTGAGAACTTTGGAGAGATAAGATCTCCGTCTGACTCCCGATCTCCCTGCCTGAGCTAGAGTAACCAGCATAGCCCAAAGATTTGCTAAAGTTAAATAGCAGTGGGCGGGGTACAGTGCTCGTAGAACAGATGGCTGATGGGATCCAAGAGTTCTTGCGTGGTGATCACGTACTGGAAGGCGCAACGTGGGCAGCCCACCTGCTTGGTAGACTGACGACCTGTTGAAGATTGCGAGACTCCGCTGGATGCGAGCAGCACAATCAGTTATTGTGGCTATCATTGGACGCTTATGTCCAGTAGTGGACGTCTTTGGGCTGAGATGATGATGACAAAAAACCGCATGAAAATGCTAGTGTATTAATTTAAACCATGCATCCCCAAAGAATAAAGATTTTGTTTTAAAAACAAAACATACAAATCGACGCAAAAGTTTCTTGAGATAATCGCGCAGTGCGCAAATTATACATAGACATCAATGGCCTCTGGACCCCAATTCTCGGTGCATTCGAGATAATCTCACAATCGAGATCAAACGCCAGTGCATACAGTCGTTTGACACAACTGTATGAATCTGACGTTTAATCTCATAATCGACATTATCTCGAATGCAACGAGAATTGGCCCCCTGAGCGGACACGGCACGGACTTGGCAATAATTAATTAACCACCTTTATATTTAGAGTTCGCTGGGAGTAAAAATATTCGTAAGATTACTATCGTACGGGACATTTTTCTACAACTTTTAGGATCGACGCATATCAGGTATATAATGATATATGGATGTAACACACCGTCTGGTTTCACTGGGCCATCTCGTAATAAAAATATTTGTATATTCTTAGTATACACAATATTGCTATAATTTGTAAGTAAAGTACTAATGCTAAAGGCAACATCGACGGATACTATCCAGCAGTGATGGTTGAAAATGCATAATACAATATACAAATAATTAATTCTTATAGTAGACACTGTATTGCTTTCATCTGTAAAGGCAGTGTTCAAAGGCAACTATTGATTACTCCGGAGCGGTATGTAGACATTTGAGTTCTAATTTGTGTCTTAAAACTAATTCTTACTCCGTAATTTATTACTTTATTAGTGCAGAAGACGAAAAGATGCTAAACGCAATTGTTTTAAAATTGTATCACATACGTAACATAAACGCGTCTCTTTCTTGGATTATTACTTTAATTTTGCAATTTATGTTGCATTATATGTACATATATGTACATATATTACAGAGAAAATCTGTGCCAAGATGTCATACGTACAATCTATACGTAAATTTTTGAATTGTCGCAAGTGTCGTTAAAAATGTACTAAATCTATTGCGAATCGGGTTTTCTCGATTGGGATAACTATTGTATAATTACCCTTCTCTTTAGACTCTAGCATGAATGACACCAGTATAAATTATCCCTCAGTAATTCTTAATAACTAGTATCTTAGAAAGCGATACCCTGGAAATGGCGATAACTTATCCTTGTCTCATAATCAATGGCCGGAATAGGTAGTGCCTATTTACCTAAAGTTGATCGCGGAGGTAAGATAGAGTAGTTAAACCAACAACAACACATTAATTATAATTTATTAAATGCCCGGGTCCTGAATAATGCTTTTTTGCACGTGAGTTTAACCAATACTTTCAGTAGATCCTGACACCCTAATACTGAAAATTCAATCATTTAGTTTTAGAGAAAAGAAAAGTTAAGTTTTTGTTTATTGGAGAAAAACATTTCTTTTACAAAAACTATTCATCCCATAAGATTTTCATAACAACAAGAGTTGTTTGATTATCTTAGATTTGTCCTGTAAATCGGCAGTTTTGGTTCTATGTCCACCTTTTTCGAAACGATTGCGTGCACTTACGGTCATCAAAATAATGAAATTTTCAGCATTAGATTGTTAAGATTGCCTAACTATCCCACACTTAATAATTTATGTGTTGAGAGGTGCGAAGAGGCGCAAACAGAGGAGTGTAAACATGATTAGTTTTCTTTATTATCTTTGGAGGTGTGGCAACACTGAGATAGAAAAAATAAGTAAAAAAAATAAGAAGTATTATTTTATTGAAAGTTGAAATAAAAGAAGCTAATCACATAAATGTTTTAATTCAAGAATCCTGGCAAAACAATATTTTAAGTTCTTTTTGCGGTTTTAACTACTCTATCTTACCTCCGCGCTCAAAGTCTAGGCAAATAGGCACTACTTATTCCGACCACTGCTCATAATGCTACGCCGTTGAGTATTTAGTCCGTGGCATTATCCACCGGTTCCATGAAGCAGATGAGCTCAGCTTTGTAGTTAATTGCCTTGAATCTCCCCGGTTCTAGATAACAGTTGTCAAGGACTTTTAGTCGGCACTGTGGCAGCAGTGTACAATATATTAATAGCAAAGTTATGTCTAGAAGAGCAATAAACTAAAATGTTTTTAGAAAACAGGTACAGCTCCTGCTCAGACTGTACACCTAACCTAACAACAGTATGAATTTTTCGTATAGTTATGAAAACAATGCCACATGAAAAAGGTATCTGCAACCCATAGTGATAGCTACTTCTTTCATCATTAATTTACAAGATTCTAAACGTATTCTTTTTCACCTTAGAGCTAAAGTCATATAAAGCTTAAAATTTTGGGTTGGCGGACAAAACACCGAAATAATTAAGTTAAAACAGCTTATTGGAGAAAGGCTTTATTTTTTACTGTTTGCATTAAATTCTAGGTCGGACGATTCACTTGTCTTGAGTCACAAAGGGGCGAAGTTCAGATGGTATATGATAATATATATACAGTCCGTACGTGAGCTCCGAGGAATCGGGGAACCCTCCTTCTCCTTCGGGTCCTTTCCGCACGAGCGTTGTCCTAATGGTTTGCTCATACTTATCCATGCTTGCTATATAAGTCATTTACTGCACTAAATCTTTACTTTAACGTGCGTTAAGATCGCTCTGAGCTTGCGCGCGGACAGTACTTTAAAACGAAATAATTCTAAGTAATTTGACTGTCACAGCGGTAATAAAAGCATAGTGAGTTTATAAAGTACCTGTCTGATAGATTCTGTTATCATTTGCATTGTTATGGTTAAATGAACATAAGACAATGTTCAAGCAGCCTCGTCAAATTCCCAGAGATTCCTGACCTTAAACATGTTATGCTCCGTAATATACATAAAATTTTAAGCTCAACATAACCTCTAAATTAGACTAAACCTAATGAACGCTAGTAAAATAATGGAGTGATCGTGGAGTTATCTGCTCTCCGGTTTGGGCTTGGGCGGTTTGAAGTGCATCATGTTTTTCTTTTTCTTTTTTTTCTCCCCTCCACTGCCGGACTGGAAGGTCTTCCAACTGTCGACGCGGTTTTGTCGAGATTCCTGAAAATGGACATTAAGTTATTGTGAACCATATTATTTAGAACTATGGTCAGCTGTATTAAAATGATAATTATGATATTAGGAAGTTGGATTACTACCAGGAGCAGCAAGTTAAAGTGCGAGTTAAACTCACGTGGAGAGTGTTCCGTTCCGTACATGAATATCTGAAATTTCCTATGTTACTTTAAATACTTCTTATAGGTTTTCCTGTAATCTATAGGTAAAGAACTATTATCTATATTTTTTTCAAAGTTTTAGACCCAGTAGTTTCGGAGATAAGGGCGGGGAACGGTAAATTTTCGTCTATTTTTCTAAATAACTTCCAAACTATTTATTTTAAAATTCTAAAAAAATATATGTGAGATTCTCACAAGGAGCCCTTTCATTTGATATGTCGCACGATATAGTTTGCAAAACTTTTTTTTTAATTTTGTAGTTTAGCCCCAATAGTGGCCCCCATGTTAAAAAATCATTTATTTACGTTGCACATGCATATTGCGGGCACCGACTTATGTGTAACAAATTTCACTTCAATCGGTCTAGTTGTTTCGGAGAAAATTGGTTGTGACAGACGGACAGACAGACACACACACGAGTGATCCTATAAGGGTTCCGTTTTTTCTTTTGAGGTACGGAACCCTAAAAATAATGCTGTTTGAATAAACAGTTTTAAGAATACCTTCCAGGTTACCAACCTGAAGTAAGGTTATGTATAACGCAGTCATATTGACAGCCATATCCTTCTATTGAGTTTCTCCTAGTAAAATTGCGCAGAAACAGACGCGGATAGCCTAGTTGGTAGTGACCCTGCCTCCGACGCAAGCGTCCCGGGTTCGATCCCCGGTAAGGGCAAATATTTGTGTGATGAGCACGAATGTTTGTTCCTGAATCTTGGATGTTTCCTATGTATTTAAGTATTTATTTCTCTATATAAGTATTTATATCGTCGTCTAGTACTCATAACACAAGCCTTTAGAGCTTACTTTGGGACTAGATCGATTTGTGTAAAGATTGTCCCCTGATTTATTTATTTATTATTATAAAACTGGCTCATTGGCCCTATGGTTTCACTGTTGGACTACGCATTGAGTTCGCGGGTTAGATTCCCGCAATAGTCAACTCATATCATAAAATACTTGTATTTGCCAAGACCAATACCTCATAGACCCCGAGACCTGGTCCATTTATGCAAACAAACAGACAGACTAACTCCCGATCCCGCCACAGCCTCGCTCGCGATAATTCTTTTACAAATGTCGAACCCCCATTTTACCAATTTAGAGCTGGATTTGTCGTTAAATACTTTTTAAGGCGATGTCTACACATCAAAAAGGAACCTGCCTTCCAAATTTCAAGCTTGTAGGCTTTATAATTTCGGTGAGTGAATAGTATTTCACTTATACACTGCCGTCGATAAGTCGTACAAGACATTACTAATAATGTCTTGTAAAAATATTATATGATAATGTCAGTGTCCGGAAACTTTTCGATGGCAGTGTATATAATATATGTATAGTAAAGTATGGATGGACCATAGCCAGCAGTACCTCAAAGTTCTTGGCCCACTCCTTCTCCATAGACAACTGCTCTTCTTGCTCGATCTCGGCCTCTCGCTTCCGTTTTCGCTCTTCCTGGTCACGCGTCTCCAGGTGTTGCCGTTTTCGCTCCATGTCCGCGAACAGCTGGAACACACATACAATTCAAACTGTTAAAGTTCTTATTCAAGCAAAACAATACTTTATTTCATTGCAATAAGAACTTTATTGGTCCACCTGAGTCCACAAAAAAAGTATAACCTACCTCCTTTTTTCTTTACTCAATTTGTTATTGTTTATTTGGTTCAGAAATTCAATTTTACAGTCATATAAAGTTACTGGATATGAGTTCAAGAAAATACCACAACTAATTTAAAACAGGGATTAGATTATCGTTATCACACAGGCAGGCATATGGCTGTCCAAATAGTCTGGTTGCCGCATTGGATCGGGTAAATTTTATGTCAAAGACCTCACTAATAAGAATTAATTTGCAACTAATACAATCCAAAATTGAGTCCACTTTAAACAAAGAATAGTGTAACTGCGACAATTTATTCACCCCATTTGGTAAGCCGCCAATTTAGACTTAGGTATACAGCCTCTGCCTTAACCTTTTGACCGCCACAGTCGGCTGCAGCCGTCAGCGAATACAGGGTAAAAAAGTCCTTCATTACCTTGACTTAAAGTTGAATTTCGTGTTACTTCTCTGACATGCTTAGCGGTCAAAAGGTTAAAGGCGACATCAGTCAGTCAAATTTGCTTGAGACTAATGAGATAAAGAGTTATTTAACGTACCTTCATGGTCATTACATAGACAGCATGTTTGAACTTAAGTGGATCATCTTCTGGGATGCCTTCAGCTTGGCGAGATTCTTTTTTCTGCTTTTTTCTCTTCTGCTCTATCTGAAACAGTCAACCACATAAGCATCTATTAGACTAGAAGTTTAACATAGCTAAATTAAGTTAACAATTGGCTAATTACATAATCAAAATGCCACAGTCATCCTACATATAGCGCGATCCTACATGTCTGTATTTTTTTTGTGACATATAATACGAATTATTATGAATAAATAAATGAATGAATGTATTACAGAATAAATATGAAAATTAATTAATTAATTATAAGTTATAAAATGTGTGGGACAGCAAACGATAAGCTGATATGATCATAATTCCTTTCAGCCGATCTGACAAAACCCAATCCAAGTTTCATTTAAAAAGGAAACATCTTGCCTCTATATGAAGGCCTATGAGGAATATCACATCATTGAATGTTTCCTTCACAAATTATAATTCATATCACAGATCTGATTACAGCCAATAGGCCGCTGGCACATTGATATTATATACATCTAAAAATACCACTCCTCTACTGCACTGGGAGTGAAGAAATAGCATAGAATGCGTGCAGATGCTTATCATCCTGGCATGTCGTAAAACTCGACTAAGGGACGGGTCCTCTCCAACATGGTGGACTATCTGTATGGGCGATGGGCTGATCAACTGTCACCATATGGTTCATCATACCATCTTAGGACTAATTAATTAATCGAACGTGGCCACAAATATTCTTGTGGCTCTGCCCACCCCATTAGGGATTTTGGGCGCGATGCCATGTATGTATGTAAGTACAACTAAATATAACAATGAAAACTTGGCTCACCATATGTTCAGTGCGCTCTTTAGCTTCCTGGTAAATGTCCAAACATTTCTTTCTAGTGTCATCATTTTCAAGAGTTTTCCAAGCCCTGTTTACTATCTCAAATGCCTGTTGCGCTCGTTCTGAGTCATCCTGTAAGTTAAGAAATACACTCCAAATAACTAAATGCAGTTTTGATTACAAGAAAATAAGAGTGAATTCAGAATAGATTACTCAGGTCAATTATTTATTTAGCTAATAGACTCAATGACATCAGAAAGGTAGACAATATTAAACAGTTGCAGTTAAACTGATGCACGAGAAACAGTAAGAAAACTTCCCTAGTAGTTAAAAACTGTATGACGGCAGGTGAAGCCCCTCTTCTATACACACAATTCTACAGCAAACATTTCTTTATTAAAAAAAAAAGTAAAAGAATAAGGTGTATGTTATATTGTATCAAAAAGTTTGTGAATAAGTTTATTACCAAATTGTATATTATTTAGCCTTGAAAAATCATCACGATTAAACCTATGGTTAATAAAGACGTGATTAAAACATTCTAAAAATTCACTCATTAGTAGCAGAAAGAAATAACATAGTTTCTAAGAACCTGCATTAACCTTCTTCAATCATGAAAAATGCTGAAATTTTAGATAGAAATCTATTGGTTTTTGATATATCTTTGCTTCAAGTATAAATAGGCTTGAATTCTAAAATCTGAGGAATGCATGGATTGGTAGCTCAATCGAGTTCATTTTTATAAATTCCTATATAAACTACCTAATTCTTCATACTCTCACGCATCAGTCCCATTTCACCCTTTCCTTACCTATGATCAGGAGCTTCGGGGCGTCCACCAAATGTTATCCAATCCATCTGTGGATAAAAATGAAATGTTGACGGTTGTAACCGCCTAAACTGAGCAAAAGGAATCCCGAGCATATATAATGGACATGTCATTTCGAAATCAACCATTCATAACATAATCAATGTTAGTTTCTATACAAGGAATATGCAATGTAATCATCTAAGCCGATATATGCTAGACCCTAATTACATAAGTTAATTTTTTCTTCCAACATTAGAGCTAAAATTGCAAAAGATTGCATGTCTAACTTGTTTACATCATAAATACCTATATTTTTTTACCTATTTTTAATTGAATGAGTTAGATCACTAAACCCAGTATTTATAATCACATATAATCACAAAATGTTGATTTCACACATTAGCACACCTAAATTAAAAATAAATTAAGTTTTAAACTAACCATGTTCTTGTCTGGATGCACCAGTATGGACAATCTGCGGTATTTCTTTTTGATTTCATCAAGAGATGAGTCAGGTTCAATATGTAGCACTTCAAATGGATTCAAGTTAAAGTAAGTTGAGCCAGGTCGAAGAAGTCTGTCTATCTGCTGCTTCGGTGTTAAAACAGAATCACGCTTTTCAATCTCCTTCACCTAAATAGAAAAAAAAAAAGTATTAAGAGGAGTGTGAACCTACAGCTTTTCATACAAAAGGTGATAATGGTTTCCACCTCTTAAATGTTAACTGATGTTCACCAATTTTTGATAGGCTCTCAGCCAGAAGAAAATGAGGGTCTATGTTTCAGTTTTTTCACTATAATCAATTAATTCAGTGTAATTGTTGATTTAGTAAACTCATAAAAAAACAAATTTCAGCGATTACTTAACTTTTTTGACCTTTAATGAATATTCAAAACACTTATAGACCTAGATTTTGTTCTGACTGACAACCTATCAAATATTGGTCAATATCAGTTAACATTTAAGGGGTGTAAATCGTTATCGCCTTTTGTATGAAAAGGGTGATTTTTGCCGTTGGTTCAGTCCTCTTAAGCTTAAGACATATTGACACGTATATATTTTAACCAATAAATGAGGCACACATTTATTGCATTATAGCAAACAATCATCATTCAAATACTAGAACAACTTCTTACTAATATTATAAATGAAAATGTGTTTGTTTATTCCTCTTTCACATAAAAACAGACCAATGGATTGACCTGTTTTTTTACATGGAGATAGTTGGAAGGCTGGACAAAGATGTAGGCTACTTTTTATCCCAGATAAAAGCAATTCCTGATAGAATAGCGATAAACAAATTCCATGCCAACAAAGTCGATGGCAAAGGCTAATGTTTTATGTTCTTTGCATATAAATAAACCAAGGGTTCAAAGAGGTTTGCTGGCAAATCGTATTTTCAAGTTTATCATGTTCATAAACGTAAAACTTGCAATTTATTATGTTTAATAAAATGTATTGAGTGGAATACCTATAATACACAAGTGTACAACTAAAAGCTTGCTACATATTGCATGTTCTCAAGATCAAAATTGGTACACAAATACAAGATAAATAAAGGCTCGTCATACTTGGTGGTTTGCTTTAGCAAATTTATAACCAAAATGGTATCACAAATTTTAAATATCGTTCACTGCGAAAAAGAGTTTCAAACGTAGTATAATAGGTAGGTAACTAACCTCTGAATAAAATTCATCAAACGATTCCACTTGGGCCGTAGGTATTGTAGACATTTTGACTTATTAAAATAAACTTAGCACTGGTAGAAATAAGGCTAAACAAAAGTAAAGAACTATGCACGTTATTCACTCATTGTAAAAGTTGCACAACGGAAAATGTTATTGTGAGAACATTGAATTCAGTTTTTCCTTGCGTCACTTTTTTTACGTGCTTTTTATGAACAGTTAAAGTAATGTTGAGCTACACAAGCATTTAGCACATGCTTATTACGATGCTGTTTCTTGTTGCCTCGCTCTTTTTTGGAGAGGGTAAGGGAGAGTGAATCACTATTGCGATCACACCGACGCATGCATCTGCATGTATTGACACGGCATTATTCCATGGACAAAAATATACCTTTTTTGGGCATAGACAAAATGAGTATTTAATGATTAAATTCCATTTATTATTGTACAAACAAAATACAGATGGTCTTTCTTGCACACTAATTGTTATTGCATTTTCCTACGCGCATATTAGCAAACGCTTTATGTGCACGAAAAAAGCTGCGGGTCGAGCACACTATTTTGACGTATAATATACGTCACTACATAAAATATTGTCGCGGCTGTATATATGTCGCATGCCCTAACATACTATTGACGTAGCGTAAAATTATCCCAAGAGATAAAGTTTTATGTAATGTCACGACGACACATAAAAATAATGTTGCTAGTACGTCAAAAAATTATATTTCATACGTTTCATTCGATCATTTTCATAGAACGCTCAGTGTATAGTTACCCTTTTCATTAGCCAACTTATTCGAATAGTAGGTTATCCTTCATTAGCCATCTTACGTATAAGTGACACGTTTATTTACTAGGGTTATATTGCGTGCACTTGGTGACAGACAGGCCTCGTACATCAAAAATACATTTAACATTAAGCTGAAGATGCTGCTTTATTCTCTAATGCAAGTGGAATGGAACCGCGAGGAAGGCAGTATGTCATTACTGTGGCAAGATTGGTCACGAAGGAAGAAAATGTTATTGGGTGACAAAACTTAGACTGGTGAGGCCACAGCATTCTTCGTGCAAAGCACTGGATTGTGTGGACTCCGGCGGTTTAAATCATCTGTGCAACGACAAGAACTTGCTGATGAATTGAATATCCAGTGCTTGCTGAAGCCGGTAGCAACAAAAATAACGAGTCACTATTCCCCGTGTTCTCGTGTTGGTGAAATACTATTACAGAGCACTGTACATAGAATTGAAAAGGTATTATATGTTCATAATTTATCAGCTAATTTGTAGTCTGAACCCTGATACAATAAAGTTGGTACATAAATAGGTTTTTTGTTTACAAAAATTTAGAAAAATTGCACTTTGTTGCAATCAATGCTGAGAATTTATTTTATCAATATCATTATGACATTTAATAATATGTAATAGTAATTCTAGTCAAAACAATGAAATTTTAACATCTAGTCACGATAATAATTTTGCTTTTATGGCTTTTTCAGATGCTGAAGATACCAGTAAGGCCATCATATGTAGGGAAAGTCCTGCCTGTGCCGAGTGTGGCTGACATTCATTCTACTACACTTGTGTATTATTAGGACTCTACCACCATCATGCTGTGATGATTATGTATCACACTTCTCCTTGGTCACACACAATGAGTATGACTTGCTACTGGCTAATATACTTAATTTATGCTAATAGAGTTTGGTGGATATTATTCGATAGATGTTTGATAAATGTAAATGTTGTCAATTCAAATTAATATAAAAGATGACTTGTTGCCATTTATTTACCAAGTTTCAAGCAGTGAACTACAGTTGATCCATCCATACTTGTCTTATTTGGTAAACAAATTTCTTACCCCAAAATGCACCTTTGTTGGCTAAACCAGTTAAGGAAAGTTTTTTGCACTTTTTATAAAAGCAGTATATACATATTTGTTTTCACTGGGGCTCCAGACACAGGCACTAGCCTCTATATGAGGCTAAGAGGGGAACGCTATGAGGGAAAGTGTTAAGTATAATAATATAGTTAATATAATGTATGAACAGCCTTGTCTAGTTGCTCTTTCTCTTGTCTACGATCCTGTTCTGATATTAATAAAAACCAATTTGAGGCTATCATCTTTACTTTACCTACTAATTAACCTTTTGAACGTCACGGCTGAATGCGAAAAAGCGTGCTCTGAGCGCCGAGTGACGGCTTTAGCCGAGAAAATGTATGAAAAACGGCATGCCGTGGCGTCGGGGGCACGGAAATCTGCGGTCAAAAGGCTACCTTTCAAATATTGTAAAAGTGTAAAGTAATTAAACAAATGTATTTGTTTCGAGAGCTTTGTTTTTATTTAATTGGCAATGGCCGTCTAACATATAGCCCTACTCTACCTAGCAGTGTGATGTTGGGATTCATAATCAGACAACCTTTGTAGTTGAGGCTTAGATTTAATGTAATCTGAAGGAGCGGTACATGGTTATAATATATGTCACCTGGATAGTAGTATGGCGTAGCGCACACTACAGCAGTATAACTACCTATACTAAAATTAGACTAGGTAATAATAATTTGCCATAATTGAGCCATGTAAACTGAATCTTGTTTATTTTTGTGTTTAAATATCGACATCCAGTAAATGTATATCCACACAGTATGGATTTGTTTTACTGAAATAATTGTGGGTCGGTTCATTGACTGACCTAATTTAACTATAATGTTCCAGGAAGTATGAATTCTTACTGACGAATAAAAGTATAAACCTGCCAAAGATGTGGTATGGTATATCTCATGCGGTTTAAATTTTCATACCTAACCTCTGTATTGCTGGGAGTGTTTTTGCTGATTGAAAATATACACCTTAAAGACCGGTTTGGTACTTAACTCATGTTCTGGTAGTTTTGTGGATTGGATCCTTTTCCCTAAACTACGTCCAATTAATTGTCATAGTTTGTTTCAAAAACAAATTTCATCCGAGTTGCTTGGATTTATTGGACTCCCTCGCTCAAATATGAAAGAAAACGTAAGTTTGCTTCAAATTATATTAACCTTTTGAACGCCACAGTCGGCTGTAGCCAACAGCAGATTTCCGTGCCCCTGACGCCAGGGCATGCCGTTTTCTATACATTTTGGCGGCTACAGCCGTCACTCGGCGTCCGGAGCACGCTTTTTTGCACTCAGCCGTGGCGCTCAAAAGGTTAATAATAAACTTACTTTAACAAACACAAAAAGCCCGATTTTTTCCCGAGATGAGAGAATATAGGTACGATACGAATAGCAAAACAACAGCCACCCCATGATTATGACGACATGCAATATCGGGACCTCTCCTCCAAAAATTAAAAATTCGGTAAGAACTCGTTTAAACAATAGTGTAAGCGAAAATCAATTAAAAACAAGCAATAATGTCTTCAAAATAGTGACGATAAAATTTGTCGGGGTCACCGAGCCATCTACATAAAATTATCGTAAAGAACTGTCAAAATGCCATAGTTTTGTCTACTTTATCATTAGTGTGCTAAGGGTATAGACATAATGTCTACTAAATCGTCATGCGTAGACATACAAACGACGTAAAATTTATCGCATGGTTACTGTGCTAGACCACCGCGACAAAAATATTTTGTCGCTAGCGTGTAGATAAAATCGGTAGATAAACACTAGTGTGCTAACCCCGCTGAGTGCCTAGCACACTAGGTTTTATCGCGCACATAAAGTATCTGTCACTTTTTAACTAATATGTGGGTGCGAAAGGGACGAACGCTTTTGTGCGCGATAAAAATTTGTGTGCTAAGCCCTTTGGTGTGCTAGTCACTGAATCTTAAACCTACCTGCGACTTACCTATACTAAACTAATAATATATTAAAAAAAATGTTTTAATATGTATTTATCATTCATAAACATTACTTACTTGTTTTATCTTCTCTTTAGGCCCAGAACGCAGCCGCGGTTAATGGCACGCAGTTTTTTTGACTCAATGAAATCAATAGAAGTGCACGCACTAAACTTGCAGTTGATTTTGCAGTTTGTAACTGACATCCCCCGCGGCAAATAAATGCAGCCCACGTAGCACACTAATTTTTATCGCGTACATAAAGAATTCGCTCTTTTCACACTTGCGTATTAGTCAAAAAGTGACGGATACTCTATGTACGCGATACAAATTAGTGTACTAGGCCCTCGAAGGGCTTAGGCGGCTCTTGGCCCCCAATTCTCGATGCATTCGAGATAATCTCACAATCGAGATTAAACGTCAGTGCATACAGTCATTTGACACATAATTAATCTGACGTTTAATCTCGCAATCGACATTATCTCGAATGCAACGAGAATTGGGGCCCAGGCGTTAGGTTTGACCAGTGTTGCCAATTCAGCTACTTTGAAGCTAAATATCGCATCTTTTCAGCTGAGTTAGCAACTATTTCCATTTAGCATCCAGGACATTTTTAGCAACTTTTGTTTTCGGGTGTTTTTAAAAGTTTATTTTCTAAAATATACAATTTGTTGTTTGAGACATTAAAATAAGCATATCGTGTGTCATCAATGCATTCCCGGCAAACGCCTTCATATAAATATACGTTAAAATGGGCAGCTTAACTTCATAATTGTAAGATAATAATAACAGTTGTTTTTTTTTAAGATTGAAGGGAATAATGAAAGTGGACGAAGCGAAAGAAGTATATAAAGATCGTAGCAAGTGGAAAGAAGTAGTCTCTGCCTACCCCTACGGGAAACAGGCGTGATTATATGTATGTATGTATTAATTATTAAACCAGCTTAATTCTTTGTCCCTTAATTTTGCTTATTTATTTTCCATTAAAATATTTATTACCTTGTTTAGCGAAGTTCAAAAATATTTAGCTTCTTTTTGGCAACTTCTTGACGTTCATCTAGCTACTTTTTAATTTATGAGTTGGCAACACTGGGTTTGACGTTGATTTGATTTTTGTTATCTATCTGTCATTCTGTCATTTTAGTTAGAGTAATTTTTTACGTGTCTCTTTAAACCTTGACATTGGCGGAATCATCGATAATATCGATGGAGCTATAACACAAAATTTGAATTGAATTAAGAGTAAGTATCAACTTAAATATTTTAGATTAAACAATATAAAAGAAGTTGAAAAGGTACTGCTTTACTGTATATATCGTTGTGAAGCACAGAATTGATATTTTAACGTGAAATAGGTAAGTCATATCAATGCATACAAACAGCTTTCAAGTTCATACATGAATAAAGTCCAAAAATTAAACGTACTGCCCTGCTAAGCCGAAAAGCGCTATCTCAATCAGAGTAAGTCTTGAGAAAATTGACTTAATGACAATTTACAAAAAGTCGATTTTCTCAAGACTTACTCTGATAACTCTGACTCCTGTGCTGCACTGGGGGTGAAGAAATAGCTTAGAATGCGTGCAGATGCTTATCATCCTGGCATGTTGTAAAAGTCGACTAAGGGACGGGTCCTCTCCACCAAGGTGGACTATCTGTATGGGCGATGGGCTGATCACCTGTCACCATATGGTTCATCATACCATCTTAGGACTAATTAATCGAATGTGGCCTCAAGTAGTCTTGTAGTAGGCTCTGCCAACCCCATTAGGGATTTCGGGCGTGATTCTATGTATGTACTCTGATTGAGATAGCGCTTTTCGGCTTAGCAGGGCAGCGTAGGTTGTATCAAATTCATCATTCAAAGGTCGAGGAAGTTATTATGTAACGGTATATGACAAAAATATTAAAATCTCTGCTCTCGATAAGTTTGAGTTGATTAGATTAGATTACTAATATTACTATCTTGCGACCCGCCCTTGCTTTACACAAATGTATTATGAACTTTAAACATTCATCAAATAAATGTTGATGAAAAATGCAGAGAAAACGGTTGCGCATGTTGTCATGCTGTGGATATTGTTGGGCTTTAGGGAGCTGCACCTTTTCCGTGACCGGTGCACATTGCTTGGGTTTCCGCTTGACACGGTAGGTTAGCACTATCTACCATGTCAAGTGAAAACGAAAGCAATGGACACTACACTTTTTAATTATTTTATTAACAGATATACCTAAAAAGTTATCATAAAAAACTGAATTCACAAAACAAAAAACTGACAGTGGTGATTTTAAATTCACAGGAAAGCCAAATTTTATTTATTTATTGTATGGCTTCCATATGTACACTGTAATACTAAATTATTTTTACAATCTAAAAGCCAAAAACAAGATGTCTTTCATGAGATCTGCCATTATGAGAAGCCCTACAAGAGTTGCTGGGCTAGCTTAAATGAGACATGAAAATTAATGTGCTATCTGCTATACTATTCCCAACTGTAGCCACTTATTATATATTAGGTAGATTCAATTTAAAACATTGATTATTGTTTTTTTTCCCCATAGTGTTCTCTGTAAACTTGGGGACTGAGCAGGGGAGGATACAACAGGGAATCCATATTAATATTGTAAATGGGAAAGTGTGTTTGTTTGTAAAATGGGCGACTCAACTTTTTAGTGCGACCCGTTGCTATGATTACACAAATTTTGTCCCTTGGACAACCTAAGCAATCTACTATATAAAAATAAGTCGGGTTTTCCTTCCTGACGCTATAACTCCAGAACGCACGAACCGATTTCCACGGTTTTGCATTCGTTGGAAAGGTCTCGGGCTCCGTGAGGTTTATAGCAAAGAAAATTCAGGAAAAATTTCAACAGAAAAGCGGGAAAATCTTTTTTCACATACAGCGCCATCTCTGATATATAGCTACAACAAACGAAATGTTACATAAAACAAAGCCATCTGGTGGCGAAACGGAGTTCGCCGGGTTTGCTAGTTTTCTATGAAACAGTATATAAGTGTAACTTGGACAGCCGGGGACAAAGTAAACAACACAAAAAAGTTGATTCACCCAAATTTTCATGGTCTTTTTGGTTGTCTGTTTAGATTTGTTTACATTAAAAATTGATACATGTATGTAGCATGTTATACAGAGAAGGACAAAGGATACTTTTTGCCCCCATATCCTGATTTTTTTTTAGTTATCTTTATAAAGGGTACATACCAGGAGTTGCATATTTTTCAGTCCCATATGGAACTAATTGGATATTAATTTTAAAGGAAATAGCCCAGTGGTACCATATGGAACTACTGGTACATATTCATATGTAACGTCTACTCTGTACCTAAGTACAACTTTTACACGTATATAGTACATAATTGACCACTACGCATCGATTAAATACTTCAGTTGACATTATCAATTGTCATCCTTCAGATTTTATATTCTTACACAAGGGATTGTGTCTGTAACATTTGGTATCAGATGTGTTTTACAATAAGAAAACATGGCTGAAGTAAATACGGCCACCGACCCAATATTCATTAGCTTTATGCTTTATAGAACTAGCGTTTTTTTTTGCCAAAATCATAGTTTCAAGCCAAAATCAGGTGTAAAACTTAGTAAGTAACTTGGTATGGAACTATTGGGATCATTAATTTGACATTAACATATAAACCGATTGTTCAATATATGGAACCAGAACTATGGAACTTCTGGGATATACCCTTTATAAATACAGGAAATATAAGAAATGCATCTCCTCAGTAGATGGCGCTATGCGCGATAAACGAATTCGTCGTGGACGGACATAGTCGCGGGCAAAAATTTGTATAAACATAAATTAAACACAGTAAATTTTGGGAGAACAGTTTCATAGAATAATTCGCAGGATTATTGGCAACATACTATTGAGTTATGATAAACAAAGCAACATATGTATGCTACCTTCATTTATAAATACGAATTTAACTTTTGTTACACAGGAAAAATGTTCACCGAGAAAGTTGTGCTCATCACTGGCGCTAGTTCCGGTATTGGCGCTGAAACGGCATTAGAGTTCGCCAAATTAAACGCATCCCTAGTACTCACTGGACGAAACAAAGACAACTTGAACAAAATAGCCGAACAATGTCAAAGCAATTCTCCAGCCAATCTCAAACCCCTTATAGTTATCGCAGATATGAATAACGAGAACAATATCAAAAACATTATTGATGAAACTATTAAACATTTTCAAAAGCTTGATGTACTTGTAAACAATGCTGGGATACTGGAAGCTGGAACAATTGAGACCACCTCATTGGACCAATATGACAGAGTCATGAACACAAATGTTCGCGGTCCATATTATATTACAATGTTGGCAACACCCCACCTACTGAAAACTAAAGGAAACATAGTCAATGTATCTAGTGTTACGGGGTTACGATCGTTCCCCAACGTTCTCGCATATTGCATGTCGAAATCAGCGCTCGACCAATTCACGAGATGCGTAGCTTTAGAGCTGGCGCCTAAGGGAGTTAGAGTGAATGCCGTCAACCCAGGGGTTATCACTACTGGTATACATAAAAAAGGCGAAGGAAGCATGAACAATGAGCAATATGAAGCGTTTTTAAAGAAATGTGCTGAGACACATGCTTTGGGAAGGGCTGGAGAAGCAAAAGAAGTAGCGTCAGTAATTATTTTCCTGGCCGGTGAAGGTGCGAGCAACATCACAGGAGCTACCTTGCCTGTCGACGGAGGACGTCATGCAATGTGTCCCCGGTAATGAATGAATGAGTTTATTAGTGTGACCTGAATTGTATATGATGGTATGCCTCATCCATTGTAAAAAGAGCGCTGGCCATACATTGTATATGGCCGTCAGGGTTCTCTATTGAAATAACGAATAATTTTTGGCCGATTTTCATATCGGTCATATATAAAAAGCTGGAGGGCTGCTCTCCCTGCGCGCTTCCGGCTTTTTATATACACTCTAGGGTTAAGAAAGACCAGTACCACCTGGAATCGGGGTTTAGCGAATTCGTCTCCCGGCGCTCCTTTACACAAAAGTACGTAGTTAAGAAAATATAACTAGAAGATAATGCGACGATAACTCACTGGAAAAGGAAAGAACAGTGAGTTATCGAACGACGTAACTAAGCAAAAATTTTAAATCGGGAAAATGAGACGGTGTCAATGAAATATATCGGTAAAATAAGAGTCAACAATTAGTTGAATAGTCATTTAAAACACCGCCAAATGAATATTCGATGAAAACAATATATGGGGATCGTTTTTCTGGCAACCAATCGTTCTAGAGAATAAATCAGTTACCTAATAAAAGGGTGCCAACCGTTGATCGTATTAACAATATTTCTGATAACCGTTGAGTGGGAAATAAAATTCGACCAAACATATTTCGGTCAATAGACAGAACACCGGCCGTCAGCGCTCTTTTTACAACGGACGAGGTGTAGGTACTTTTAAGAAGTTAGACTATCAAATACTTTTTATAGGTACGAGTAGTTATTTAAAGAAAAGAGTTTTTTACCCCCCTAAATGTTAACTGTTAACTTAATTTATTTTATTGTGTAATAAATTTGAAAATACCGATGGATTAGTGTTTTCATACAAAACACATTTTTGTCATAATCTCCTTCCTTACCTACCTAATAAAAAATAAATACTCGTAAAACCTATAAACCTAGATTTTAGCCCACCAGCGGCGTTAGCAAGGATGACACGAGTGTAAGATATCTTAACACCGTCTTATGTCTAAGTGCGTCTCTCACTCTAGTGCCGACGAAAGAGATAGTCAGTGAGATAAGACGGAGTTAAGTTATCCCCGTGTCAGCTATGATAGAGCCGCTGACTTCATATTATAAGATTGTGAAAATGAGTTAACATTTAAAGGGGTAAACAATTTTTCGCTATTTTTATGTAGAGTTAGATGTTTATGATTGATAGTCTGTCCTCTTAAGGAGAAAACGTAAGTGCTGCGATATAGATTATCTGTTAATATATAATTTATTAAACCAGGGTCATTCTTGAATTACTTTTAAGAAAATTTATCTTATTTGTATTGTTGGCTTTCAGAAAAATATACTAATTATGCATTTACATTGGCCTTACTGTCTTTAGTATCCGTTTTACCTTTATACATGCTTAAAATGATAAACAATCTAGGTACATGCAATATCTAGATGGCGTGACTAAATTCATAAGTTGGTTCAAAAAAAATAAAGTAGAGATACTTATATCATTTTTATTTATTTATAATGATTATTTTACATATGTTTCATCGGTTACTATGCATTTAACTTATCTGTATTAATATACACGGGATTTTAAGAGAAAAGCGTTTTCTTTTTCGTCTATTACGCAGTTAATGATTTTATTGACTTCCTCAGTAATAGCAGTTGATGACTCAGTGACGCCGTTTACTGCACATTGCAAAATCGTTTCTAATGCGTCACCAACTAGGTTCCTAACTGTTGTTCTCTGAAAAATAAATTTTAGTTATTTGAATTGAGAAAGTAAGTATTGTTAACATTAATCACTAATACTTACAATTTCCATAATGCCGTTTTCTGTGTGCTCCATATCATCGTAAAGTTCCCCTCTAACTTTGTTGAGACAGTCCTCGGGGTCATCATCACTTTGAACACATTTGTTGATTTTCTCGTTAGCTCCTTTTATAAATTCACCATCGTCCAAAGCTAGTCTTGATTGATAGCTATCTAATGCAATGGCTTGTTTAATACTTTCACCAATGCAATCAGTCACACGTAGAGCAATTTGCTTGAGTAGTTCGAGAATGCCTTCCTTATCATCCTGACAAAATTGAATCAAAAACCAATAAGTATAGGTATACTTCGATAGATATTTCAAGATTGTTATTTTTTAAACAAATATAGTAAACTTACTTTTATACACTGTTTCACATCTCCAGCGGTTTCCCTTATTTTCTGAATTAATTTGTTAACTTTGTCCTTTAAGATCTCTAGTCTAGCTTCAAAATCTTTGCGTACTTCTTCTGCACGTTTCTTCAAATCTGCGACCCACGCGTTGATTTTCTCCTTAGTTTTATTCGCTATCTCTTTTATAGCGTTCCAAGCATTAGTAATGCTATTCTTAATTTTATTCCACAAATCATTAATACTGAGCAATCTGTTAATACCCAAATTCGCTAGCCCGGTTGATTTTATCAAATTGATATCATTTTGCCAGAAATGCTCAATATCTGCCTGTATAGGACTAATCTCCTTGGCTTTGGCATTCTGAAATAACACAATTTTTGAGATGAAATTGTTAATTGTTAACTACTTATTAGTTTTTTTACTTACCTGCGTCAACAAAATTAACTGAATCACTAAAAGAAAAACGGTTCTCATCCTGGCTGTTCAGTGCAAGAGTATAACGTTGTTGGTCATGATTCTCTTTTATAGTAACTTTTGTATTTCAAGTAGCTAAAGTAAATATGTATAAGCTATTATTTGCTTATCCTTACCACAAGGATTATCAAAGGCTACGTAAAAGGAATTTCAAGTGTTTTTTTGTTGCAGTTAGGTACATGATAATGCTGACTAATTATTATGAATGCCAAAGTGTGTTTGTTTATTCCTATTTTACGTTATAACGAAGCAAAGGGTAGATTTGGCAGCGATAGTTGGCCGAGGCTACGTTATCCCGGAAAAAACACACTGTTCCTTAGGGAATAGCGATTAACAAATTTCACGCGAACGAAATCGCGGGTGAAAGCTAGTAATATTATATTGTCGACTTTGTTTCCATGGGTGGGATTCGGATGATTCATACAAACAGCATTCAGTAGGTATGTCATATCTCTCAAACCCTTTGCGATATCAAAATAAAGTAAATGGCATGATTTAATTTAAAATATCTTTAATTATCCCTGGAAGTTTCATCTAAATCCACATAGCCGTTTCGAAGTCCATTCGGAACAAACATTTTTCAGATAAACAGACAGACAAAAAGTGCTAATAACCGTAATTTAGGCTTAGGCGGTTAGGTATCCTGTAATGTGTGAAATAAAACCTTATTTTAACACGAATCGAACGAAAATCTATTTATTGATCACGAAAATAAATCATACATTGTTGTTTCAAAGTTATAGGTATAAATCATTCAAAATTTGGTGCGTCAGTTGCAGTGGGTATATCAATTTCAGCTGTTACATCGTTTACATTAGGCACATCATTTGAAGTCACATTGAGTCCTGTGACAGTAGTGAAGACTGAGGATGCTGAGCATTTGCCAAGGTCCATGATAAGCTTGGCAGTGCTCATACCGGCCTCCACGAGACGCTTGCCCGCACACATGTCCAGGGACACAGGTAACATGGCCAGGGAAATCTCAATACGAGCGATCTGAAAGAATATGAGAAGGATTTGTAAATCGATATTTAGATTACGTAACATATTTGGTGTCCCTTAGTACTTAAAGTATAGAAACCGCATTAAGATCGGTAGGTCACTATAGAACTTGTGGCTCCGTGAGCTGTAGACCTCGCGACAAACTTAACTTTGCCATTGGAAAACTGTTATCCCCATACATCGATATAGGTTGCGGTCAGTTTACTAACACCACAAATAAGTTCGTAAACTCAAAAACCCCATATTTCCGCCACTTTGAAAAATGTCGAAAAACTGAATCGACTAAAAACAATCCATAGTAATTATCGCTAATTGCTCACAAAATGTCACGAGAATCGGTTGAGCGACCTGTTTGGAGAAAAGCGGGAAAACGGGACATCCGCCGGACAGACAGACGTACGAAAGCATTTTTGCCCAAGCTGAAACGGAGACGCTTCTCTCGCTCGGTCAAAAAGGTCACAAACAAGACGGACCGTATGAATCCGGTCCGTTCTTTCGTGGGTGGGTAAACTATTTAAAGGATCAACTAAATTGACCACCGCTTTTTAGACATTCACAACACACGCAGAAAATTGGTAATGTTCGTTGCGGTATTTGCGGAATCACGATCAAGACAGAGCAACGTTTAAAGTGTAACAATTTTTCCACTTACGGAAATTCCGGTTCGTGTTAAGAAAGCGGCTCCCTTCATTTCAGTCTTCAAGGCGACGCTTCCAAGGCACGCTCCTTTAATGAGAATGTTGTTATTGTGGTCTGTGCAATTCTTCATTTCCTCCATAGCATTGTTTGCAAATTCGAGGCCCCCTTTCGATATTTCGACCTGTTGCGAGATTAAATCGCCGACCTCCTTTACTACCTCATCGGCACAGGACATTGTTTTGTATATAGCATCATTGAAGAGCATGTCAGCTTTCCTCTTATGGGTCTGTAAATGATAGTGTTATTAAATTGACCAACTGTTTAAATCACGCGTTCCGTCATCAATCTGTTTTAAAAGGAAGAATAAAGAAGGAACTTACCCCAATGCACTCATTCACAGCAGTTCCAGCGTCTATAAACTTATCCGTGATACTGTTAATAGACTGTGTTACCCTGTCTTTTAGCTTTCCAATTTCAACCTCAAGTCTCTCCTTGCACAGCCTTACTTGATCTTGCAAACCAGCAGCGAATGTAGCCATTGCATCTGCAGCTTGCTGCGCCGCTTTACGTAAATTACCGACTAATTCTTCGATTAACCTCTTCGTGTTGGCAAACACATTGGAGTCCTCGGCATGTCGCTTGAGACGTATCACAGCATGATCGTCAATACTCGCTGCTTCACCAACAGCAGCTCTGAACTGATAAATCAAAATCAAAAATTACTCTAATAATACCATAGGTTGCTAAAAAAATAGACCTTCATTTTGCCTCGCCGTAATCACTAAAATAACCAGCATTTAATAACTGCTTTAAAATGGTAGAAAAGTTATATCTGACTTACCACTACCAGTAACAGTACACAAGTTGCGATCGACCTCATGTTTGCCTGCTTCTCTAATTTTTCTCACAGAAATCTGATATTGTTCACGAAAACACCATGGTTTATATACTGCCCTATGCAAATTTGAATTTTCTAAGCCTTTTGAACTTACACAGTATTATCTTATCTTATGGTGCTTGATGTTAAATATTTAATTAATATTCGTTCGTAATATCGGCTTCAAACGCATGCACTGCAATTGTTATAAGCAAGTGCAGAAAGGTATCCCTTTGTGAATTCTGTGTCGTAGGTTCGTAATACTGCTGTTATGCGTAATACTGCCCCATTGAACGACCATTGGCAGATAATGATACCCAGGAGATAAATTAAACTACATAATTTCTGTAAGTATGGTTTATCTTACAATGGGTAAATTCGAATCCTAATGATTCTTGTAGTACCTTTGCTTGTTTTTGTAGATTGGAAAAGATGAATCACATTTTGGTTTGATCCCTTTTATATCCTTACTAGTGGACCCGCCACAGCTTCGCCCGCGGTATTTTCCATACAAACTTTATCACCCCTTTACGGATGGAATTTCAAAAAATCCCTCCTTAGTGCACCTCTAGGGTACCTCTACTCGACGAAGGTCTCCTCCAAATTTCAAACCTCTAGGACCACCCGTTTAGGCTGTGCGTTGTCTATACGTGAGTCACGGTAGGTACTGTTTTATATGTATACTTAGATTTAAAAAAAAAAACATACGTATAGGTACCTGCCGAGTGCCGACTCACATGATAATTTGATGTTACAAGTTACGCAAGTCTTTAATTTGGGTCATAATTATTCTAATTATCAATTTTAAGTTGACAAATTCTTATCAAGACGTGGTACCAGTTTGCAGGCTTTTATTTTGTTCCAATTTGTGAAGTGTTGCAATGCACTGATAAACTAAGTTAATGGACTATACAAGGTTCAACGGATAGTACAATTGGCTAAAGCAAATACTATTATCGCTCCATATAAAAGTTGATAATATTTCTATCAAGTGTTAGTTCATAATTGGTTTGAGCGATTATTATACATTGAAGTAAAATTATATTTAGCTACCTGAATAGCTAACTCGCGTTTATTTGAAAATATTATCTATACTCTTGAGCCCTTTTCAGGTCTCATGTTCACTGGTAGACTAAGATAGTAATTATGATAAATCTATAACAGGCTACTTACCTCTTAATTACATTCTGAATTTATAATATTTATAACTCTATCAGCGAACTCTGCAATTAGTATTTTTATAATATAAAACAGGTAAAGTGCGAGTCGGGACAGGGTTCCGTGCTATAAATCATCAACAGCCTATTATACTGAATTAACTGGACGAAAAAGTTGAAATTTGGTAAGTATACAAAGTTAGGTGACCCAATCACGAACGTTGATTTTTTGGGGTAATTTTGGGAAGCAATGGGAATTTTGAATAAAACGTTTATCAAGTGCGTCACGCGACCTCGGTGCCACCAGTGAAAAAGGGAATAACTCAAAATCGTTACTTTTCAATACTTTTCATAGAGATAAAAAATGAATATTTTGTTGATATTTGGTTTTTAGCGTTTAATACTTTGGTATGGTTTCTATCTTTAGGTATAGTTCTAAGGTTTCGTTTAAGGGGTATTGGTTTAAAATGTATTCATTCGATCTATATTTTTCATAGTTTTTAAGGTTCCGTAGCTCAAAAGGAAGCCCTTATAGGATCACTTGTTCGTCCGTCTGTCAGTCTGTCTGTCTATCTGTCTGTCTATCCGTCTGTCCGTCTGTCTGTGTGTCAAGACCTTTTTTCTCAGGAACACGTGGAGGTATCCAGTTGAAATTAATATCAAATACCTACTCAGATCTGCAATCTCATACAGACAGAGACAGGCGAAGGTCTATTTCAAATAAATTGTACCTAATTAAGGCGTAGTTAAGAAAAAGATAAAAAAGTACCTGTGCGTTACGAAAATTAGCCATACAATTGTATGGTTAATTTTCGTGACGCACAGGTACTTTCTTAACTTAAAAAAAAGAAAAAGTTAAAAAGTTTTTTTTTTTGAAGTTCACCCACAAGGGTTCACCCCTTTAAGGGTTACGTTTTTTCCTTTTGAGTTACGGAACCCTAAAAACTAAATTATATCACTCTATTACACTAATAAGTTTTTGTATGTGATGTAAAACCAATGTATGACTTGAAAAGATGATTCTGCTGAGTTTTCTCAGTAACGATCTTCCTGTCTCAAGAGCTGGTAGATTCAATCCATTTTATTTTCTAAGAAACTTCAAAGCGTCTATTGGAATTAGGTACTTACCTACTGTTAAGGCGTTTGTGCATTACAAAAGTAAGGAAGTAAGTAGGTAATCCATAAGCCCGTCCCCCGTCCTTGTCACACGAGGTCACATTTGTATGAGCCCCCTCCCCTTGTGTGACGTCACATATTTAACAAAATTTAAAGGTTTTCGATAGATTTGAAGTTTAGAGTTTTAGTACCTACTTTAAATTTATACATGTGACGTCACTAAGTTTATGACTGCTCCCCCCTTGTCACATTTTGTTAGCCCCCTCCCTCCCCGTTAACGTGACTTGGACTTGTGCGAGTTGGTGGGGATGGCCCCTAATCTAACTATTGAAATTTGATAAAATCTGGGGAATTACATCACGTATCGGAATTTTGGATACTGAAATCTTGGACTTAATGAGGTAAGTAAATTTCTTAAATATGAATCCGAATCGTAGTGCAAGAAAAAGCTTGTAAGAAAAAACTTTTTGTCACTATAATATTGCATTTTCATCGGGCTATACTACTCGTCCATACAATCAAACGAGCCCAAGCAGGACGGAGTTATGTTGTGTAGCTCCTCTTCCATGGCCACCTTCCAACTGCATCATCAGACCAGCTCCATGGTACCATATTATTGCAATGGCAGAAACTCAGCTCAATCGAACACCGGGTAAGTATGTTAAAACCGGACAAGTGCGAGTTAAACTCGCGTGGAGAGGGTTCCGTTCCTTACATGATTATCTGAAATTTACTACTTTACTTTAAATACCATAGACTTCTTATAGGTTTTCCTGTAATCTATAGGTAAAGAAGTATTTTCTGTATTTTTTTTAAATTTTTAGCCCCAGTAGTTTCGGAAATAAGGGGGGGGGGGGGGGAATGGTCAATTTTCGCCTATATTCCTAGATAACATCTAAACTATTTTACTTAAAATTCAAAAGAAAATATATTTAAGATCCTCACATTAAGCCCATTCATATGTCAACGATATAGGTTGCGTAACTTTTTTTTAAATTTCTAATTTACCCCCCTTAAGTGGCTCCCATGTTTAAAATTAATACATTTACGTCACGCGTCCGTGTTGCGGTCACTGACTTACATATGTTTACCAAATTTCAACTCTATCGGTCCAGTAGTTTCGCAGCAAATTGGCTGTGACAGACGGACAGACAGACAGACAGACACACGAGTGATCCTATAAGGGTTTCGTTTTTTCCTTTTGAGGTGCGGAACCCTAAAAACTTGCAAAATTTGATCACAGACGGCCACCAGTTGATTACAGACACTGGGACAGGTGAAACTAAATAAAAGCTTGTGGAAAATGCTAACTGCCACGATACCTGAACTCAAAGATCTCAAAAGAAGGATATGCGTATGAGTAAAATTTCGTGTAACAAGTCTCATAGAAGGTTGTCAAACGCCAGCGCCATGGCATTGCTGATGTCTTAGTACTTACGACTTACATACTCAAGTCTAATATTGATTGACTGACACGCTTTCATATCATTGTTGGCGGTGGCTTCGGATGTGCGGTCTCAATGGTTGTTTGTGGAATCACTTAAACGTGTGTCCATGACCGTGGTTGCCATGCGACTGAACGTACGATGGTGTCATATTCGCGATATGACACTCAAAAGTAAGCATCGCGAGAATTGCTTTGAGCAGTTCCTTACTATTTATTTCAATGCCTGAACTAAAACAAGTGTCAATACTGCCACAGTGAATTTTGCTAATTAAGTTTTTGTAGGCACCTCCGAAATCATGCCTCTACATACAGTAAAAATGTTGTAGTTAGAATTTTTATTAGAATTGAAGTATAAGGCATCTGTTTCGTATTACTGGATCTGCCTTCGTACTTACAATTAGTCGAGGAACTACCAACAAGCAGCATGGAACAATTAATCGTCGAAGCGAGTAGTGAGTAAGGACAGTACGATTCTGTAACGTTACAAAACACTTAACTTGCCAACAAGTTAGCAACAATGCTGCCGCATAGACTACCGTACCGACTAACTCAACTGACTCGATGGTAGTGCGACTGTCTACTTAGGGGCGTATTTACCCTAGGGCCAAGGGGGCCATGGCCCGGGGCGGCAGGCTGCGAGGGGCAACGAAGCCTTGCGGCCTTCTTTTGGCGCTTTTTATTGTCAAGCTTACCTACAATATTTTTTACAACGTAATGGGGCGGCAAAGCTAACTGGCCTGGGGCGCCAAATCTTTAAATACCTACGCCTCTGTGTCTACTGGTGGCGCAGTTCGCGGGCTCGGGTTTGTGTGATGATCTTAGTTCGGGACTTCAGTCTGAGTTAATGTCCAAGAATAATAATAATTATTATTAGAGGTTTTTGTCAGTAGCCAGTGCCAGTTCATACTCTACATTTACCCAGCTTAGTCCCAGATTTGAGAGAGTCTCTTGACTGTCTCGATGGCGCAGTGGTATCCGAGCAGGAGGTTACGATTCAGTCCTCTAAGGGCAAACTTTGTGTGATGAGCACGAGTTTGTAACCAAGTAAGTCATGAGTGTTTAGTATCTATAGGTGTGTTTATCTATAACTATTAGGATCGTTGTCTAGTAGTTGTAGGTACTCTCGGTATAGAAGTATCCTAGTTTGGAACTAGATCAATGTGTGTAGTATCTAAGATATAATTATATTATAATTTAGTAATGTTTTTGTTGAGTAATTTTGTACGCCCATTTTGTCTAATTTTTCGCTCAGTGCATCCTTTCCTTCGATATTAGGTAGAGAGGCGGTCTGAGCGATAATGTATCCTTGTTTTAGTCAATCCTAAGCCCGCAGGAAGGTACATAACTAATTAATTATAGAAAAAAAACCCGACTGCATAGCCTCTAAAAAAAACGAGAAATTTATTCTACCATGCCTATGGGGGCGATAGGGAAATAGCAGTCAGGATATTATGGTCTATAATAGCTATTCGAAGTCACCGACTACTATTTCCAGCTATTCCCATTTTGCCCCATTCTCTTTTTTAGAGGTACTTACGCAGTCGGGTAATTTTTATAAATAATACAGTCGAGAAAAATTTGACACCTCCATAAAACTGATTTCTCGCAGCAGTTATTATAATAAACACGATCGAATTAGGTCGCCATAAGCAGAGGTTTTTACTGACCAATGTTTCCAGATCTCTTGCCTTTTATTATATTTATAATCTAGTTCATTTGTGAAGGGTCTACTTATAGTGGTACTACATTACCTTGTCGCAAAGTCAATACCGTGGTCGATAGTTAAAATGGAGGAACATTAATTATTTGTATCCGAAATTAGTTTCGCACCTGAAAATACAATACAACATTGAACTTATTGATCATTTTAGCTTGCAGCTGTACTTAGTTTATTTTGGTGAACTGCGAAGAAGTAATATATGGGTACAAACAAATATATAAATATAAGTAGTAAATGCATGAAACCCGTTTTTGAACTAATACAAGCCACGTTAATGATGAGGATGAATATAAAGGTGAGATTCATACAGCATAGAAGTCGGACACTTTGCGGCAACAAACCGTCTGTCCCTCTAGCCTCTGTACCTTACCTATATGTCAACACTCTTTTTCACACGTATTCAGCTGAAATGAAGCATAGTTGTAGTATTTAGAAGCCCGCACAAAATGGCTTAAGCATACCTAAAGCATAGCTAATCAGGAAAACAAAAATTAAGTAGTGACAAAAAAAGAAGTTGAGTCATTTTGGCTCTGGGTGGTAACTAATGAAGTGGATACATACATTCATAAACACACACATACGTATATATATATATACTAGCTGGTGCCCGCGACTTCGTCTGCGAAGAATAATAATTTAAGTAACCTATGTACTTTTAAACCTTCCCTAGACCTCCACGAACATTTCAAGACTAAGATAAGATAAATCCGTTCAGCCGTTCTCGAGTTTTAGTGAGACTAACGAACAGCAATTCATTTTTATATATATAGATACCTATAGATACCCGCTTCGCTGGGTCATTTGTAAGAGTGCAGTTAATATAAATTAATACACGGAAAATAATCTACAGCAAACGCTACACCAGATGGAGTAAAATTGGAGTAAAATTTACTCCACGTGTAAAATCTCCAAGTTTCTAGAACAATCTAGAAATTTTTCGAATTTAGAACATTGACACAAATTTTAGAATTTTCTAGATCATTCAAAAAAAATTCTAAAGCATTCGACATTGATCAGAAAATTGGCATACATGTTAGAGCTTTCTCGATCATTCTTTAATGTTTGTGAGATTTTTTTTCGAATATTTAGAACATGCTCGATCGACCAGATCTTTGAATTCCATTTTAGAGGTTTCTCGATTATTCTGGAATATTTGTTTTTACAAACGAACATTAGCATTTTCTACATATATAGATATAGATATATAGATGTCTAGATAATTTTATAATTTTCTAGAACATTCTCGTATAATTAGAATCTAGGCATATATTTTAGAACTTTCCAGATAATTCTAAAAATTCTTTAGAACAATCACGATCATTTCAGATCAATGATAGTCTCACATTTTTGAAGCTGACTTTTTTCGAACCCCCGTATTTTTCCCACCCTTATAGATATTGACTTGCAACCACTATAGTGCACGATGGGAGCCTTGTACCTATTGCCACATACAAACACTATGCGTCTGCGATATGTAGTTTTGGCTGCAAAGTGAAATATAGGGACACACACCTCAAATTTTATATATATATATATATATATATATACACATATATTCATACTTACTCGTGAAAAATATAACCCTCTTTTTGTTTCGCTGCTGCAGACGGGATAAAATCACTTTCAAGCGCAACTTTCGCACGTTCAGAACGCAAAATTCGGATCATTTCTGCTTGTACTAGGTAGAGAGTATGTCTTCGAAGATCTTTTTTTACCGCCTCCAAAAAAAGGAAGAGGTCCTTAATTCGGTTTTAATATTATTATTGTTTTATGTTTGTTACCTTTATGTCAATAAGCGTCTGAAGGTTTTCTCAAAGTATTGTCAAAAGAAAGCTGGTAGACATAGCTTGTTAGTACACACCTGGACGCGGCGATGTTTGGCAATATTCGACAAAATGTTTGCATGACGCTCTCTCACAACTTAACAGTGCATTGTGAAAGAAATTTCAAAATACGTATAAATTATTTTAAGCATGAAGGGCACTCTTGACGAAATGATGTGGAATAATTAAAGCCGGTAACGTAGACACAATAGTGGTCAGTTCGTTAGGTACCTTGTGTATGTGTAGGGTCAAGGCGGCAACAGTGGGTCACTTTTTTTTCGAGCGATGTCACTTGATTTGGACGAGTGTTGGAAAGATGCAAAAGGATTAGTATTATAGTGTAACTAATATATATTGAATATTTTAATCGATTTAGTACCACAAGGTAATATTTTGGAAAATAAACAGTATTAAACAAAAAAACTTATTTGAGCCACTGTGTACTGGGGGTGGCATACAGTGAATCGGCCCTCAGTTCACAGTGAATCAGGCAAGTTCACAGTGAATCATCTATAATTATAACCCAAATAATAATGTAATTTTCGGCTTCTTATCAGTCTTTATTTATTGAATTAACCAAACAATAAATGTAACATTAAATAAAAATTATATTTTGTCTTAAAATTTATAATCAAGTTACTTAAATTTAAAAACATTAGACTCTTTTCTCTCGCTCATACCAATTTTTTTTTCAAAGCGTTTTTCATGTCGTCAACTTTGTGTTTCCCTATTTTACGGGGCCTTGCTGGAAGAGCCATCCTGAAAGGAAAAACTAACGAAAATTATTACATCTTGTAAAAAATTCTAAACTAATGTACTACTAATGCACTTATTATCAGTAGGTACCTACAGTACACAGTCACCACAGTGTATCATGGACCACTGTGTACTCAAGCGATTTGAGCCACTGTGTACAAAACCGCCATTTTGGATATAACTTATACCACGCATGATAGTTTTGCTTAAATCGAAGTGCAGTATATGTCAAAATGGCCTCAATTAAATTTATTTCTCAGCAAAATTATTAATCCATTGGTAAAACAAAATGTTCGTGAAAAAATAGAAAATTCACCTTACCTTAAAATTTACTTTTTCTATCGTCAAAACAAAAAAAAAATAATTACACGGGTTCGTTACATAGCTGACGCATGCGAACTGGTTGTAAACTGTTTCTATCGGGAGACCTTCCGAAGAGTGAGAAAGAAAGAAAGCTATCTATAATATTTTTGACAAAACGGCTAGTGCGCCACTGTTGTCGCTATAGCCACTGTTACCGCCTTCACCCTACCTATTTGAGATTTTGTGAAATTTGGGTATAATGATTTCTTAAATTAAGAAAGATTTTTCAGTAGGTAGGTACCTTCTTAGAACAGGAGTAAATAAAGTTGCGAAACAAGCCAGGCTTTATCAATTACCCAAAAAATATGGTTATTGATAAGGCATATAAATCGTTAAGTTTTAACATACATGCCTATATTACCTAAATCCAATAGTTGGTCTTTTTCTCTTCTGAAGGGAATAAAATAAAATCTTATAGCCGAGCTAAAATAGCTTGTGAGGAGTTGAAGAAATGTTGCGATCCATTGTGTTGTTTACTTCCATCAAATTTACTGACGACTTGTTGCCATTTAAACTTCGACAGGAAACAGGCTTCACACCTAAACCTTTCAAGCCTTATTCGAACCATTAAAATCTTTAGAAAGCAGTAAACCCAAACGAGTTTCTGGTATGCAAAATATCATATTACGCGAGTCAACGGTTAAGAATAAGTTGCGAGGACAAAAGTATCATTGTCAATGAGCAACAACCATTTCAGCAATGACCGTGTTTGTTTCTGACATAAGCAACAAACTTTACGTGACAAGTTTTAGAATAACATTGCGTAACGAAACGAGTGCATTAAGATTAGGTGTGTATTGCAATTGGAACTTAATTCCTTTGGAATAGGACGTAGTTTATGGTTTACTAAGCTTATATAATTTGATTACATACTTGTTCAATGCAATTTACTTTTTCTAAAGTTAGTGCATCATTCGTTGCATAAAAGATGACTGTGAAAATGACTCTTGGATTATTTACAAGGTAGCTAAAAAACAAAAATGTCACAAGATGAATGCATGACATGTGAGAAATAAGGGGATTGGGATTTTTAATTGGAATGGAAAAGAAATCCTTTGGCATAGCAGTCGCTTGTGGAAATCCAACAGAATAGCTGAAGTGTGCTTGTAAATATCGATGTTCATGAATTATTTAACAATATTGAAGGATTATATTTGAAGAAACCTTACGGGACTTAGGTACTACAACAGTGACCAGGTGTGATTCTCTAATTTTCCACGCGAAGGCTCTGGCATAAACCGATTTTCCATGAGGCATTGCCTCGTCTTGGTCAGTGAGGTAAGCGTTTTCGCGTTTGAGAACCACGTGGCAGACGATGCATTATTTTGGCTGACTGTACTCTCACATTGTGCATCCATATCTGTGTACATGTTGAAAAGTGGCTTTCCGTTGCTATCCGTATTAAATAATGAAGCATCCAAGGTTGTTCAGGACATCTCATAGTTTATCCTCTCGCAATGACGCAACTGGTTCATAAGAGCTCAGAGAACATAAATAGCATTGTCAGACAGTGCTCCGTTGTCGTCATGTGACCAGTCGTTTGACCTCGCCCTCGCCACCCCTCCACGTCTTGTTAAAGGATGCGCGAATTGGCGGTAGATTAGCGGCATCGAGATCTTAAAATGGCGCGTGATAAAGTGGGCTCGATGTGACAGTCAGCGAGGTCTCTGTGTTGTTAAATGGAATCATTGTAGTTGCTTTTTAGCATTTTCATCATCATATCATTTCTTAGTCAATCTAATAGATTCGGTCATCTGATCGTTTTATGGGTCAATTGAACAGTGAACAATCAAAATTATCCCCATTGCAGTTGAAAGAACTATAATTTAATTAACTATAGGTTAATGATTATTAATCTATTACTTGCATTATGAAGCTGGTCTTAGTTGTAACTAGAAAGTTAATTCAAAGGAGCACGACCCTTTTACATATATCGATAGAGTTTCTTAAGTTTTCCATTGTAAAGTTCTAGCTTGTAAGGTCAGGATTTGCTCAGTTTCTTAGCTGCGTACGTGCTTGGTACATATACTACATAATTGGACGCGGTCATGCTATCAAACCTCATTAGAGTGAACAAATTGCATCAAGAGATAATCTTCATCCATGCGATTGTTATGTGAGAGGTATCTTCTATTCCCAGCAGTCGTGCGAAGGCTTGAACAGATTCTATGTTTCGCAACCAGGAACTTAGATCAACATACTTAAAGGCTAGTGAGGAAAAGTATAAATTTAAAACCACGCATTGCTGGATGTGGCCTGCAATGTAAGAAGCTCTTGGTTTTTTTTGACAAAAAGACCTTGAAAAAGACCTTGGTATTGACTATTTTAATTATTTTGGTATGTTCTTTCGAAATAGTTAAAGTCCCCGAAGAGAAGTGAGTTAAGTTTTTGTTCGGTATACTTATAGATACTTCAAATGTTTTTGCGGAAATAAAAAATCCTTACTAATAGTACAAATACGAAAGTGTGTTTGTTTGTTTATCCTTTTTTTGACGTCGAAACGGAGCAACGAAGATACGCGCTTTCCACAGAGATAGTTGGGAAGTGGAGTGGAGTATTAAGGTAATAAAATGAAAACTATGTCGACAAAAGGATTCCATCTTTATCACGGAATAGCGACAAAAGGATTCCACGTCGACAAAGTCGCGAGCAAAAGCTAGTAGCGAAGTAAAACAAAATGCTTTAAATTGCCAAAAGTGCAACGCTAATTGTATACATAATCAATATTGTTCATAGTCATCGTGAAATCAGTAGCGCATGGTACCCCAAGCGAGTTGTGTTGTAATGCATTGCCATTTTAAATTTATAAGTCATCTCGGCTCTGACTCAAGGTTAAGTAACACACTAAACCCGTTGCAATATAAACCAAATAATTTATAGCTTATCATATATCATTGATTTGTTATTGTTGATTTTTCTAGGGACATTCATCATCATCATTATCTTCATTAGCCGTAAAACGACCACTGCAGGACAAAGGTCTCCCTGTTCTGTGGTTCTCCCCCAGAAATGGGGGATAATTGCCATAGTCGCCACGCTTGGCACGCGGGTTGGCGACTGCAGTAGTTCATGATAGTACTCGGACACTGCTACCCATTCCTCGGTTGGTCCTCTGTCGCCTTTTACGACACCCCCGGGAGGAGATGTGGTGATGGTATTCTTAGCCAGCACCACACGGTCGCTAAGTAGACTGTGCCGCGTTTCTATATTCTGAACAATAATTGTTGTTTGTTACGAACTCCTCATAAAAAACCGGACAAGTGCGAGTTAAACTCGCGTGGAAAGGGTTCCGTTCCGTGCATGATTATCTGAAATTTCCTATGTTACTTTAGATACCATAGACTTCTTATAGGTTTTCCTGTAATCCATAGCTAAAGATCTAATTTTAAGTTTTAGTTTCAAAATTTTAGGTCCAGTAGTTTTGGAGATAAGGGGGGTGATGGTCAATTTTCGCCTATTTTCCTAAATAACTTCCAAAATATTTATTTTAAAATTCTAAAAAATATATATATTTAAGATCCTCGCAATAAGCCCTTTCATTTGATATGTCACGCGATATCGATTGCTTGACTTTCTTTTTTAATTTTATAATTTACCCCCCAAAAGTGGCCCCATGTTTAAAATTCATATATTTACGTCAACCGTCCGTGTTGCGGTCACCGACTTCAATATGTACCTATACCAAATTTCTACTCAATATGTCCACTAGTTTCTGAGCAAATTGGCTGTGACAGACGGACAGACAGATAGACAGACAGACAGACACACGAGTGATCCTATAAGGGTTTCGTTTTTTTCCTTTTGAGGTACAGAACCCTAAAAATGTCACATTATAACCATTCGTCGCAGAAACGATTCTTTTTCGAACTAGCAACCGGGCGTAAATCTGCGTCGTAGCTCAAGTCTCAACATAAATGTCAAATGCCAAGAAGTAAATTGTAATAAACACATTAAAAGGTTTTATATCTCTTCGAAGCGATCAAGTCGTGTCTAGCCTGGATAAATTGCAAAATAAACCCGTATTGATTGCTTAGTTAACTATGCATAGATACAGGTCTATTACACTGGACAACGAGTGACCTTGGTGTGTTCATGTAAGCAAAAATTAGGTGGCTAGGTAGTTCCACTACTTCCGTAAATGATACAATCTCATTCACAATGAAAACGATGATCGAATGAATGTTTTTCTAATCCAACCATAAACTAATAAGAAATACTTAGAGCGCTTACGCACTACATCCGATCCGTATCCGATCCGAACCCGTGAAAATACGGATCCAGAAATCTCGGACCGATTTCGGATATTGCTTACGCACTAGTCCGATCTCAGATCCAACTGCCACCTTGAACTAAACTGGATGCCTGCCGCGCCCCCCGGCCACTTACCCCGCCACCCCGCTGCCGCACTGCTCGTACGCAGCTCGGATTTGGTTCGGATATGGCACGGACGCAGTGCACAAGCGTTCATACAAATAATACTAAGGCTACTTCGGTCCGTCAGTAATCTTCTCCGGACCGTATTTTTACGGGTTCTGATCGCATATGCACTGAGAAAAATTTTGATGCTATACCTGCATTACCGTAATGTATTCGCAGCCAAGTCCAAATAACGTCGAAGCATCCGAAATAATGTTGATTGTTACGTGGCGTTTGTAGTCCGCAACATTATCTATGTAGCCGAGTCTCTACTTACGTTAGGTACGTTTTCTCCAGAATTACGTACGTGGCATCCAGAATTACGTATGTCGGTACAGTAATTTTTTCTCAGTGTGAATCGGACATAGTGCGTAAGCATTCTTAGTAGCTCTTATTAATTTGACGGCAAATGTGACCGCATTCTAAAACCACCGCGATATCTATCGCGTAGGCAATGTCGAATAGAGGCCCTGACATAACTATATGTATATAGCACGGGAATAACACAACCATAAACTTTGTCTAACCTCATTCAGTTAACTTTAAATTAATCAATAAGTGATAAATTGTCAGTCATATTAGTATGGTAGGTTTACAAGAGCCAGAACCTTCAGCGGCCCTAGCAAGGTTGGCACGCGAGGATAAGCTATCCCCATCTTATCCCTCAGTGCATCTCTCTCATACTAGTGCCGAAGAAAGGTATGCACTGGGAGATAAAACGGGGATAACTTATCCTCGTGTCAACCTTGCTAGGGCCGCTGAGCTGAAGAGACACAAAGAAGAAGAAGTCAAGAACGACCGAGCCACAAATTACGTAACCCAATTTGGAGGAAGGGGGGTCCCGGCTGAGCGTTACGATCTTACAGCATGAGGGCAGGGGAGGAATTAGTGGGCGAGATATTAGTAAGAACTAGCAGTTCAGTGGGAGTCTATGGTCTAAGGCGTGGTCTCTCATGCAGAGGGTAGCTGTATAAAATCCCGGCTCATCCCTCTGAAATTTTCTGATCTCATGGGTGGAATTAAATTTGATAATTACGGTTTTGATACCATGAGCAATGCGGCGAAGGAAAACATCAAGAGCGGAAGTAATTCAAAGATGTGAGTGTAGTCCCCAATCCGCATTGGGCATAGTCCCTCTCACTATAAGATGAAGTTTGTGCCCAGCATTGCGATCTATATGAAACTAACTACTTAAGCATGTAAACAAATCTAAAAAGTCGTAGACTTGAACTTACATTTAACTGTTGTTTCGATTTGAAACTTGTGTGTAATTCGGATGACAATACAATAAATTGGTACCAGGGAGCTGACCTGACCATGGAGCCAGGAGGTGGATAGCAGATAGATAGATAGGTAGATCTCGTCAATGGCTACTGGTAAACCCCTCGAGTTTGAGCGCATTTGGTTTGTTTTGACGAGTCCAGTACATTACCTTTTAGACGAGGGTCTTTTGTACTATTTTAGTGCGTTACTGACAAAAACGTGTTTTTCTTAAGTTTTTGTGAACTATAATTATCATATGCTAAATCTACATTCTACAAATCTGCGAGGAGCGTTCTAATAAATAATTGTACATTAAAATTTAAATCACGTAACTTTGTATGATTTTCCTTACATTGCGCGATATAAAAAACGGAGTACAGTTGAGCACGAAATTAAGGCAGTAATAGATAGCGTGCAAAAAATTGGACCATAAAATAATTGATATGGTTTTGATAACAGACTTGCACTTTCGTTTAGATAGAAAGTAGCTATTTTAGCTCACTTTTTATTCTACAAAATTAACGTTTGCATTTGATAGTCTCGACGTGCGTACGAAATAAGATCTTCAGTTGAATTAATAAAGAAATCAACTATAACATTTTGATGTGTTTTTTTAAGTGGTGTTCTTTTGTTGCAGAGTTATTAATATGCGGATAAGTGCGGTTTTATTGCTTTCGTGCGCTTGTATTGTGAGAAGTGGGATTATTTTCAAAACGAAAGTTTGCGAAGACCGCTGCGAGACGGTGAAAGTGTTAAGTAATAAATGCTGAAATACTTTGTTGATAACATTTTATGTAAGATTATCGCTTGACTGATAATATGCGGTGTATACGTGAGCATTAAAGTTACATTTATTAATTTAAATGCAGACATAGTTTCAAAATTTTATGGGACTGCTTGCTGTGTAATGTACAGAAAAGAGGTCACAATTTTTCTTGCTCTGTATTTATTATTATGTGCTGACGTGCGCTGAATACGGGCGCACATTTACCGCAAAGATCTGTTATGCAAATCACTTGAGAGCACACCAGTACCATTACCATGAGTTTATGCGAAACGTACTCGTTATGGAAATCTATCGGAAATACTGCTTGTTGCCGGTACAAGTAAAAGGGACCGAGTGATAGTTTTCTATTACGAGAATGGTTTGCAGAAACTCATGGTAATGGAACTGCGGGCTGCACCGCCTAGATTCCTAACCTGAGTCCGTGAAGTATCGCTGTTGCCAGTAACAACGTCAAAAAATCATTAACTTCATCATGATTATTTCGCATATGACAATGTATTTTTCACGCCAGCACCTCAAACAAGCAGGTTTTGCTGATTAAAAATAGTGAACAAAATTCGATTTTGCTGCGAGCGTGAGACAAACTAACTTTTTTATTTTTTTCAATGCCGAGAACAGTGCTGAGTCTATTGACAAAATTCGAAATATTTTAACTTCATTTTGTTCTGTCACTTTCACTTCGATACGAAAAAAGCGAGAGATAGAAACAGTCGATTCGATAGTAGAGGTCCAAAAAAGATACACAGTAAATCGTTTGGAAGCACACATAACCGTTAAACTGCAAATCATCTGTTAAGGTTTTAAATTTGATTTGATTTGTTTTAACAATCTTTAATATTGTGACAGAATAAAGCGGGTGCAGTTTCAAAACGCATCTTTAAAAAATAACGGGATTCAATTTCTTATTGGTTTCTTCTTCTGATAAGCTAGCTACAAAATTGGATACACTTGGAATATCATAATAATAAAGTAACGTGTGGTTTAATTTTTACCACGTTGTATTTTTTACCTTTATCCAATATGTTCTCGCTGCTGAGGTGAAAAGTTGTATGTGCTACACGAGACCAAAGTTATTGCATCTCGTGTCTGTGAATCCCTCGCTACGCTCAGGATTCTAAATTCAATTATGGGATCCTTACTTACTTACTCGGGATTCAAAATCAACACGCGCAGCGCAGCAAAAAGCTATCTTGTTGCACAAATAACTATTATACCTACTACCTGCTTAATTTATCTCAGCAAAAAGCTATCTTGTTACACAAATAACTATTATAACCTACCTGCTTAATTTATCTCACCCTCACCAAGTTACCTTCTATTTTCATTAGGATAAAGTATGTCCAGGGTTTGCAGGGCAGGCGTTAATGATTTATCAATAAAAAAAACGTGACAATGGATGGAGGCGCCCCGCAGTTGTATGCCGTCCCATACATTACACTCATGTACTCCCCACAGAGTCCGATCTAAGCACGTAGCCTGTTTAACTGGTACGAGTACAATCCTGCGGCCCTAACATGCATACCACAAAGATAAATTAAGCTCGTTTATCTCTATGACTATCTCTTTCGTCGGCACTAGTGTGAGAGAGACGCACTTAGAGATAAGACGGTCTATCTTATCTTTGTGTCATGCATGTTAGGGCCGCTGTTTTGGGAACGGGTGGTTTATGCAGGTTCATAGTCTTATTTATTTTCCTTCGGACAGATGGACTATGGCCTGTGGCATTTATATAATAAGAGTTATGAAGTGAAAATTTATTAATGCTCATTGACAGACAGTAGAAAAAGGTATTTTTTATTTTTCATTTAGGAACTCATCTACACTATAGTAACACTTGTTGATAAGGAATGTTTTTAGGTTTGATATGAAGGTTAAGTGTCTTTTTTCGGCTTTTATGGTATCGGGTATTTTATTATAAATGATTATGGAACTGTAGTATGAGCTTTTTTTAAGCATTGCTAGTTTTGGTTCAGGTAAGGCCAGCTCACTGTTACGTCTTAGACTTTTAACATGTACTCTAAGTTGGACATGTGCTTTCTTACAAATGCTGTCTCCAAAATGTACACTGAGGGGAGGGTCAGCATACTCATTTTAAGAAAATACGGTCGGCAACATGTTCGTGGTTTTAAGTTGGCCTATAATACGCAAGCATTTTTTTTGGGCTACAAATAAGTCATGGGCGTCAGTGCTGTAACCCCACAATATGACTCCGTACCTCAGCCATGAGTAGGCGTATGCATAATATGCAGACAGCGCACATTGTGTATGCGTGTTACTTTTCAGGATACTGAGCGCATAGATAAATTGTGAGAGTTTGGTTTTAGTAACTTCAATATGGTCCTTCCAGTTTAATCTACTATCCTCATAGCTACTAAATAGCATCTCTGATAGGAACTGAGAGTTCAGTTTAGACCTGAGATACTCTGGAATGGTTCGTTTCTAAATTGAGAACAGAGATAAATAAAGTATCTTGCTGGTAATCAACCTAGAACCTTTTGCAACATGTCATCTATCTACCAATGTGCTTGTCTGTCGTTTTTAACGACGCCAAGCCCATTACAAGTTGGGCTTTCCGAGAACTTACTGTGTGAATGACACTAACTGCAGAAAATGTAATCTTGAAAAATCAATCCACGGTACTATGCAGTAAGGTATAAATTTGAACCTAAAAAATACTAACATCCTTCATAAATATTCAAGCAACAAAGTGTCGCGAATGATGCAAAGCATTTCGCAAGTAACGATGCATCGTTCACACAAGAGTTCTTGTTTTTTCTTTTGTGCTTAGTTTTTTTCCGTATTTTATTAGATTTGTATGTAAATATTTAGGCATTTACGTATGTAGGTATTATATTGAAAGTACGATCAATTAAAATGGAAAAATATATTAACACTAGCTGTGCCCGCGACTTCGTCCGCCTAGAGTTTGACTATCGTTATTCCCGCGGGAACTTTTCAATGTTCCGGGATAAGACGTAGTCTATGTGTTAATCCAGGGTATAAGCTATCTCCAATCCAAATTTCATCAAAATCCTTCCAGCCGTTTTAACGGGAAGAGGTAACAAACATACACACACACACACAAACTTTCGCATTTATAATACTAGCTGCGCCCGCGACTTCATCCGCGTAGAGCTTGATTATCGTCATTCCCTCGGGAACTTTTCAATTTTCCTGGATAAAACGTAGCCTATGTGTTAATCCAGGGTATAAGCTATCTCCATTCCAAATTTCATCAAAATCCTTCCAGCCGTTTTAACGGGAAGAGGTAACAAACATACACACACACACACAAACTTTCGCATTTATAATACTAGCTGTGCCCGCGACTTCGTCCGCCTAGAGTTTGATTATCGTTATTCCCACGGGAACTTCTCGATTTTCCGGGATAAAACGTAGCCTATGTGTTAATCCAGGGTATAAGCTATCTCCATTCCAAATTTCATCAAAATTCGTCCAGCCACACACACACACACACACAAACCTTCGCATTTATAATATTAGTAGGATTTATCCATTTTAATTGATTGAACTGCGGCATTAAAGGCAGCTGAGGATAACTGTTTTTATTTTCAATTACAATCATGACGTAAGTAGAGCTGCTTGATAATTACAAAAGTTAATTGAAACCGATAAGTCATTTTCTAAGTTAACAAAAAAAGGCAACATACAAATCATACAATTATACTTAAGCCTAAGGTATACCATTTAATAGAGTCGATTATATATTAGGTACGCCGTGATTATTACGTGCGTGCGTTATATTTATTTTCAATATGTAATGTCAATTAAAGAACATGTCAACGATAATGGTCAAGAATAACATTGTAACTAGGGATGTTATCACTATTTGTGTTTAAGTCCAATTAAATGCGAATAAAATGCGATTTTACACCGTTTTCTGCGAATAAAATATAAAAGCTATGGGTGTTTGACACTCAGCTTACAGGTGCAGGATAATTAGAGTGAAAATTGATGGCATCATAGTTCATGTTCTGGCTAACATTATATCTGTTAGTACCTTCTTAAATCGGGTAAATTTGTAGCAAGGTTTTTGTGGGAGAGGAAATCCTTGGTCTTGGCCGAAAAAAGGTGTAATATCCTCATCCGAGTTTCACGAAATTTAACAAGCAACATACCTAATACAGCATAGTGCAAAACTGGGCAGCATATAAGAATGAACAGCATAGATGACCACTTTTATAAATCTTTTAATGAATTACTTACCCTGGTGACAGGGGAATTAGACCAATTGCATCATGGTTACACATTTAGTTACCTAAATGTGCAGTTAAGAGCATCGGTTACTGCAATTTGCAGGTAGATAATGTACATCAGTTAGAAAAACTCATTGGTACACAGCAACCGCTTGGATTCGAACCCGGTACCTCACCACCACGACTCGACCTCTTCAGCCACTAGGCCACCGACACCCTACTAGGTAAATAGTCTTAGAAAAAAAAGACTAAGTATACCAGCTTAACCTTTTGACCGCCACAGTTGGCTGCAGCCGTCAGCAGATACAGGTTAAAAAAGTCCTTCCTCACCTTGACTTAAGGTTGAAATTCGTGTTACTTCTCAGACATGCTTGGCGGCCAAAAGGTTAAACACATGTTTGTTGGCCTACGCACATCTCTATTAATTAAGTACAAAGCTTACGTGAGCTTCAATCAACACGATTTTCTATAAATTACTATCTGGGACAAGTCTGCCACAGCCAGGTGCGTTATTCGGAGCAAGGTTAGAAAACTTAGAAGCGTACACGCTTGTCACATTACCAAACTTTCAATTCTAACTCGTACCTCATAATGGGGATTATTGCATGGCAGCAAAAAGCGTTCATGTGTGATCGTTCGTTCAAGTCACGAGTTCAGGTGCAATTAAAATGCAAAAATCACCGTAATAACGAATAACAATTTATTTTTATTGCTTGATGGGATAACGAATTGCAGATAGATACATAATCAAGGTCGTCAGCCATGTTATTCTTTTAACAAGTTCTGTTGCTCATTTCGTCTCTCATTTGGCCCTACTATCATAAATTGACCCGCGCGCTCATATGTATTATGCGGAGTTAGTTACTTACGACATTGGCAGTGCTGCGTCGAATTCGACCAAGGTCGGAGCTACGCAGGAACATGTAGTTTATACACACTAATGGGTCAGGTTGGGCTGGACGGTAAGTTCGATGACGAATTATTATTTAAGAGAATTACATCCCTCCACAAAGCTATATAATATTTATCGGTTCATTTAAGGTACGGCACTCCTCTGCTGCACTGGGAGTGAAGAAATAGCATAGAATGCGTGCAGATGCTTATCATCCTGGCATGTCGTAAAAGTCGACTAAGGGACGGGTCCTCCCCAACATGGTGGACTATCTGTATGGGCGATGGGCTGATCACCTGTCGCCATACGATTCATCATACCATCTTAGGACTAATTAATCGAACGTGGCCACAAGTTGTCTTGTGGCTCTGCCCACTCCATTAGGGATTTCGGGCGTGATGCTATTTATGTATGTGTATTGAAGGTAAGGAAGTCTGTATGTTGGATAGTTTTTAGGGTTCCCTACCTCAAAAGCAAAAAACGGAACCCTTGTAGGATCACTAGTGTGTCTGTCTGTCTGTCTGTCATAGCCAATTTGCTCCGAAACTTACTGTACCAAGTGAGTTGAAATTTGGTACATATATGGAAATCACTTACCGCAACACGGATGTGTAAAATTAATTAATTAAGTTAATTTTAAACATGGAGGCCAAAGCGGTAAATTAGAAAAGTAAAAAATTATGTTTTGCAAACTACGTGTGACATATCAAATGAAAGGGCTAGTTGTGAGGATTTTAGTTTTTTTTTAATAGTTTAAGATAAATAGTTCTGAATTTATTTAGAAAAATAGGCGAAAATTTACCATCCCCCCTCCCCCCTTATCTCCGAAACTACTGGGCCTAACATTTTGAAAAAAACCTACCACTTAAAAACCTACCTATAGATTATGGATTACAGAAAACCTATAAGAAGTATATGGTATTTAAAGTAACATAGGAAATTTCATATAATCACGGAACCCTCTCCACACGAGTTTAACTCGAACTAGTCCGGTTATTTTTATCAAGTTCGTCGTTTTACTTTAACTATTAAGTATTAGCATGTATTAGCGTACAATCAAATTCAATGTAATGTTTTACATCCATTTACTAATAATTATAGGTATCAACCCAGACAGGTGTGAACGTGGAGGTTAAAAAGATACTTAATTATAACTGTAAGTAAACCTTATCCGTAGATATCGTGAACAAAGAATAACCGTTGCAGCCTCTGCGGCTGATCAGAGATGAAGGACCCGTTCAAATTTGGACCGAATGTCTTTAATCTTACAGTCTAAATTAATCGTTCCGGTTATCCACTGATCAGCCGCTGCGTACTTTAGGGAATCACATCACTGGAATTAAGGACTCGATGAACGTAAACAGCTAAGCCGAACATTTACAAGAGTACACACAACACACTTTTAAAGATTGGTTAATAGAACCATTTAACGACTTTAAGTATTTAATAACCCAACTCCAATGGGAGCGTTTGGCAGCACAACGGCCAGAATGGCGCAGGGTGATACATAGCCGTGTACGCGAGTTCGAGGAACAGCGTAGAGCAGACCTCGATTTTAAACGCGACGAGTTGAAGGCCCGTCCGCCTGCTGCCATTAATTATTTTTATGAAGACGGCGTTCTCACGTGTCTCCTATGTGCACGGAAGTTCTCTGCAAAGATAGGCTACATAAGCCATCTCCGGGCGCATGAGCGCCAAATTGCCGACTAGGAGTCGAAGCAGTCGCCATGACCGAAATCGGTCGGAGAGATCATCATCAACCCAATGGTGCTCATTAAAGTCCATAACCTTGATAAGATAACATTCGAAAGGCACTAATTGCTTTAGGAATGTAATTAATTAAAATAACAATCGGTCATGTATCACTGTCGCTCAGTCAGAGAAAGTGGGCTAAGATTAGTGCAATATTGATAAGTAACTTTCTCAAAATCATATCTTACTCAAACCTACGGTTGCAAAACAAACCTTGACATCATTAGATAAAGTTTGAAATTCGAGCCAGTGCGCTAGTAACATACGATTTTAAGATAGTAATCGGATGTATGCCGTTTGGATATGCGAATATTGGATTTCGTTTTCTGTATGAATTCGTGTCATTCGCGCAGTGGAGTTCAAAGCTCTCAAAAAGATGTTTCCGTGGCACTGTTTTAATCGTCTGGATTAGGCGTAAAGATGATGATACATACATACATACATACATAGGCATCACGCCCGAAATCCCTAATAGGGTGGGCAGAGCCACAACACTACTTGTGGTCACGTTCGATGAATTAGTCCTAAGATGGTATGGTGAACCGTATGGTGACAGGTGATCATCCCATCGCCCATACAGATAGTCCACCATGTTGGAGAGGACCCGTCCCTTAGTCGACTTTTACGACATGCCAGGATGATAAGCATCTACACGCATTCTTTGCTATTTCTTCACTCCCAGTGCAGCAGAGGAGCAAGATGATGATAACTGATTTTGATAAACGTATATTGGGTTGGTATCATAACGACTATATTTTCAAAACGACCAAATCATCATAAGGTCCAGATCTTAGATGGACCATCTCCGTAAAAAGCCTATATCTCCGAATGACTTGGTAGCAAAACGACTGGTTGTCGAAAATACTACATTGTTAATAAACCACATCTCAAAAAGACCAGATTGCAAACGACTGGTTTTCGAAAAGACCACATAGTTAATATAGACCACGTCTCATAAACACCAGGTAGCAAATTTACTCACTGAATTTGTTTCTCTGCAAGTACAGTTTATTTGCATATTAACTGTATGCACGCTGTTGCAAATTATTTATTCATAACATCAAAACCGGACTGCTGAGTGATTTGCTATATCGCCACTAAATTGACAAAACCGCGAATATGAACATTAACGTCAAACACGCACAAAACAACGACACATTCGCGGTTGTGGCATTTTATCGTCGATACATAAGTCGCTTAGGAGTCCGAAATACGGTCTGTATTTGTTAAGATGCTGATAATAAACAATAGGTATTTGTTATACAAGAGTGCAAAGTTATTTTTTAACCGCGTGCTCAATTTTGATGACCGAGCAAGCGAAGGATTCAAAAATTAGAATCCTGAGCCTTAGCGAAGGAATCAAAAGAGCACGAGGTGAAAAATCTTTGCACTCGAGTGAACACGTAACTTTTCATTCCACCTCAGGAAGGAAATGACTAAATCCAAAAAAAAAACCTTTGCGCATTATTAACATCTTCAGTCAATTCTGTTGGCGTCAAATAAAGTTGCTCGTCGCTTTAATCACTCATTTTAGGTTGTTCACTTGTTTTCAACTTTCTTTCTTCTCTCTTTCTTTTAACCTGAGGTTTTAACAATATGACGTGAAAAGAAAATGGCGCGCGCAAAGCTAATTAAAAAAAAGTACCTTCACCAAGAAGGTTCCGAGTCTGAGTTTTTAACAAATTAAAAAAGGTTGTATGATAAATTCGGCACCATGGAGGTAGAAGTAGGTTTAATGATATTTTGAATTCACAAACTTAGTGCACACGATGTTCTAAATTCAATTTACTTTATCCTCTAGCGGATAAAAACGGCTTTTGCACTCAGATATCGAAGCGCAAAAATACTCTTTCCGAGATGGGGGAATGAAAAATATATTATTGCTTGAAAAGATCTGTTCATAGAGAAAGGCGTTATAAATTGGTATGGAACGAATATCGTTATGTTAATTGTTAGTGCTACATTACGGACTTATTGGCCTTCTTATTTTGCCGGTTTATGCATTTTCGAGAGGTAACGACGTCAGAATGACGCATTATTGCACGGACTCGAAGGTGTAGTGGAAGTGCGACTGCCATGTGTGCCGGAAGTTGCAGTTTCGAGTCCTGGTAGGAGCAAACTTTGTGTGATGAGCACGAAAGTTTGTACCCGAGTCATGGACGTTTAATATCTATAGTGTGTATTTATCTATATAAGTAATCGTATCTCGTTCAACGACTAACTGTTTGGGCTGCCAGTATGGCTGACTGGCAACTGGTCTTGCAGTCATGCTGCTGGCTGCAGGACATCAACACGTAAAAATACAGCAGGCGACGCGTCCGTTGGTGGTGGTGGTGGTGGTGTGAACTCGCAACTGCCTTTCAACACGGCTTAGTTAATTTTAAACTAGAAATTGCTTAATCTTATTGATTATTTATTTATCAATCACCTCAACTCGGACGAGTAAAGATCCGCCGTCGGACCCCGGATGCGCAACTAGGACATATCCGGGGAAACCTTACCTAGTCACTTACCTGATGTAATAATGTTTTATAATACGACCCCGTAGTCCTCTTCAGGTTTATGTAAATTAAGCCACCAATAAAGCTGTGAAACTCACTAAGTACATAATTAATTGCTAAAACACGATTAAGATATTCGTTGTCAGCGACTTCAAAATGTAGTTGATTATCTATGTTCAACTAAAATAAAATGAAAATAATGATAATATTCAGCTTTTCACCGTCAATGATAAAGCAAAGCTCAAAATGTAATCTACCTCTATGAGATATTAAAAATAACCAAAAGATCGAGCTTCAAGACGGTCCAACCTTCCACAAAGATCGAGGTAGTACTACGTGTGTTGGCAATAAGATCTCTTTAACATGCTTACAAGTGACGTGAGGTACATCCAGATTAGGAAACATGTTGGATTGGGGATTCTGTTCAGACATTTTACGTAAGGATGTTACGCTATTCTATCAAATTTACGACAGTGGGGCTAGTGTTTGTCTACCTATTTTATCTACACCCTAGCGACAAAATGTTTTTGTCGTGGTGGTCTAGCACAGTAACTATGCGATAAATTTAACGTCGTCTGTATGTCTACGCATGGCGATTTTGTAGACATTAAAAATCTATACCCTTAGCACATATTAATAATAAAATAATAATAAATTTATTTATTTCGGACCTGGTCCATATCCTTAAAAGCTAAATTACATTTTTTTACTTTTTTGATTATACCTACACAAGATAAATTCAATTACTGACAACATGACAAAAAACATTCCAAATTGATTTACAATTAAAAATTTAAATTAAATTAAATTACTTACTACTAAGGCTATGAGGTGATCCGACAGAAAACCAAAGTACCGACCCAGTACCGACATAGCTCAACGAATCAGCAAACTGAAGTGGCAGTGGGCCGGCATATTAGCCGCAGAAACGATGACCGCTGGGGTAAACGTCTTCTGGAGTGGAGACCGCGAATTGGCAAACGTAGTGTAGGACGCCCTCAGACTAGGTGGAGCGACGATCTCCGCAAGGTGGCTGGCAAGAGCTGGATGAGAGTAGCCGCGGATCGTGATCAGTGGCGTGCAGTTGGAGAGGCCTATGTCCAGCAGTGGACTAGTATAGGCTGTTGATGATGACTAACTACTATAACTAGCGGCTATATTTACTCGTAGGTGACTGGGCCATACCATTTTGGTTGATTCGCCTGTAGTGTTAAAGTTGTGTGCACTGACACCCAGTGCGACCATATAGGCGAATCAACCCGCTCACTAAAAGCAGTAAGGATGCTGTTGGGACTCACTCGCACACGGTGCATCAGGGAGGCAATTCTTTTCCGCACAATAGCATGGAAGCCATTAACGCGTGCCTCCGCAAACATACCTGATGCACTGCAAACCCGAGGAACCCCATCAGCACCCTAAATGCATTATTATACTGGATGCGAAGGGTGTTGAAGGCTCTCTGGGTATAGTTGGTCCATAGGCTGCACGTGCTTAATGTGCTAAGGGTATAGATAGATAGGGTGGGTCATTAGATAAAGTAGACAAAATTATCGCTATTATGACAGTTCTTTAAGATAATTTTATGTAGATGGCTTCCTGACCCCAACATAAAGCTTCACTATTTTGAAAAAATATTGCTTCTCGTTAATTGGTTAAATGATTTGATTTGAAATGAATGAAATACTATTTGTTTTGGCGTACCTACTGGTAACAATATTTTGATGTATCGTCGTGACATTACATACAATATTATCTCTTTTGAGATACGTCAATAGTGTGTTAGGGCACACATTCTAAATTTATAGTTTTGTTTATCTACTGATTAGCTGCTGTGTCTGTAAGAGAAACAAATACCGCGGAAGTTGAACTTGCCATAAAACAGATGTACCGGCCCCTCTAAACTTTTAGTACGCTCTGAATTTCCTCCGAAAACCATTTTTCATTTTATTACCTGCGTAATAAACTACAAAACATTTTAGCGAAAAGCGACTTAAATTTAAACGCTATTATCCTCGCGTTCAGAACTAGAAGTTTGGCGTGACCTGTGGTGTGCTTTTCTTACAGGGCCAGCAGCTGATCACCAGATAAACAAGACTGTAAATTTAGACTGTAAGAACAAAGTAATTAGGTCCATATTTGAATGTGGCCCTCATCGCTGATCAGCCGCTGCTCATGTTAGAGAATCACATGGCAGGATTCAATAGTTAAGTATCATTCTCAATTTCAACAGGAAGAAATAAACGCATCGCCACCGGCTCTAGCAAGGATGACACGTGGATAACTTAACCCCGTCTTATATCTCTGACTATCTCTTTCGTTGGAAATAGTGTGAGAGAGACGCACTTAGAGATTAGAAGGTGTCCACTTATCCTCGTCTCAACCTTGCTAGACCAGCAGGCCTTCATCAGGGCAGTTGTTAGAAACGGAACATGGTTATATAAGGAAATGCTAAGCTAATAGAAAAAGTTTCAAAAGGGAAACCAGTCAGATTTCTCGAAACTCCCACTGGTGGCCCGTTGCGTTATTTGCGTATCATCATCAAGGATATCATAACAATAGCGCTTAAAAATTCGTAGATACTTTGGCAAAAATTGCATTAAATATCCATTGCGAATGTCCACTCACAACTAGTAGAGGTACATAACCAAAAGTGCACTATAACGTTACGTACTCGTTTACCGGTTTTCGCAACTCGTGATTAGCGCTCGTGACATTTCAGTACATAAATTTTTGTTTAAATATTCTAGGTACAACGTATCAAGTGCACTTACCATCGTCATTCTGTTATGCGTTTCATTATTCCATTTTTATTCATTCTTTATGCTCATCGACGTTAAAAGTCGAGGAAATTGGTTCTTGTGTATGGTCATTAATTATGTGAAATTGATTTCCTTTGTTAGAATTTCTAATCAAGCAAGAACAAGCAATAACAGCGCTGTTTGTTTCATTTTTAGCTATTTTCTTTGTCAAGTTATACCTACTCTTTCTACGCAGCATTACAAGTTTCATTGCCACTGAAGTATTTTATTTGTATTTTATTATTATTGTCAAGCTCTTAAATGTTTCTTGTAGGAACTATACGCATTTTTAATTGTATGAATGTTCCTCACATTTCCTTATTCTCAAATACCATTCCTTTTCCATCTTGCAATACTGTCTGTCTTATTTTTAAATTTTTATCATTAGCAGAGTTGTGATTGTGTGTATAATGTCCATTTATATCGGCACATATCAATTTGTACAGTAGGTAGGAAGTATTGCTACGAGTGGTATTTATTTTTCCGTACGTCGGATTAAATAAAAGCTATAACTATGGGTAAAAACTAGATGTCATCCTGGCGTTTAGCGCATTTAGGTGACACGTGGTAATTGGAGTTTACTCCTTAAGAATCGATTTTCATATATAAGCCCGGGGTATGAAAAATTATGGGGAGTAAAATTAAACTACGATGTCACACTGTCACACGATACGGAGTCACACGATATTAGCCGAAGATGCGTCGGTCGCTTCGCATTGCATATACAGATATAGTGAATAATTATATTTCCATCGGTAAAACTCGGATCTCAATCGGAAGACGACGGGACCCGAAGTGTCAATTAATTATTGTATTTAATGAGTGACATGTTTATATTCTATTATTTTTGGGGGGGTACCGGAAGGTGCAGCGTCGGCAGACCACCCACACGGTGGACTGACGACCTGCGCCTCTATTCGGGAACGATACGTGATTCTGTAGCGATTCGTGAGCGAGTAAACTCCTGTCGTGCGTCGGAGCTGACACACATTTTTTTCTTAAATAAATTATATGTATAAAAACTACAAAAGTCTACAGTGCCGCCACTTCCACGAGCTGTAGCAACCTGGCAATAATGTTATAGATTTACAGCATTTTTCCAGTCTTATCTTGATCTTACCCGACCGATGCACCACTTCGTATTTTCTCTCACGTGCTACGGTAAGTATATAGCAAATGGTGCATCTGGTATAAATGCTGTATACCTATAATACCTATATCGTCGGTGATAGTGCAAATCCGTGTATGAGCAGTTTGTAAATACCGCGTAAGTTTTATTTAAAAATGTATGCAGGAAGTAGCCCATGCGCCCAGAACCTGTAGGCGTGAGAACTCAATTTTGCTACTTCTTGGATTTACGCAGTATTTATGCTCATAGAGATTGGCGGCACAATAAACTTTTAAATATTTATTATTAATTTAATAATTACCATGTGGATGCTCTAGACGACAACGTGAAACTAGTGGTTAACCTTGAAAGTAGTTCGTAGTACTACGGGCTTTTGTTGTCTTTATCATACGGAAACACTAGACTTTGAATGATCAATTGTACGAACGAAAAACTTAAATGCAATATAAATATTGACACAGAATCTGGATATTTAGTTTCAAGAATACTAAATGATAAACAAATGAAACCTATTATTAGTGTGGATTGCCTTGAGAACAGAAATGCAAATTTTAAAATCTCGTCTTAATAATCGAACAATCATGACCTTCGCATATTGTTTTAATTGGGATAAACTTTTTAATTAATATACGCTTCTGCTTTTTTTTAAACACCAAATCAAAATTAAATAAAACCAAGTCATGAACATATAAATGGTTTTATATGATTTTATTAGACACTGCCATTTTACGGAACATTCTTGAAACCTTATTATTCATAAGACAATACAAAAAGGCACATCAAATTAACGATGAACGTGCCCTTAAGATAGTTAGAGAATTGGGAGAATGATCAAGTTAATGATTATGAAGAATCACGCGCCGCGTTGAAGAGAGAGAACTAAAAGATATGACAAGTTTGTAGGAAATTCAGTATTCAGTTTTAAACTTGATAATTATTAAAAACCTATAAATGTATATGTAAAAACCTCACGCTCCAGAAAAACAAGAAGAACATTTAAAAACATAGAGAATAGTAAACAAGAGAAGAAGTGGGATCAACGGAACAGACAATGAACAATTTTCATTTACGGATGTCATCTACACAGTATTACAGTTAGGTATAACGCACGTTGGAAAAGTACATTAATATAAATCCTAGCTGCTCTTTTTCCATTTAAACAGCTTTTGATATTTTTAACGCGGATGGTCAGTAAGTACGTAATAAAAACATGAAGTTATTTCAGACACTATAAACACTCTTGATGTGTGAGAATTGTCACTACTAACTAGATAGGAATGTTATGGCACCAATTTATCTACAAGCTAAATTGGACTTTATATCAACGCCTTAAAAACATGCGTGATAGTCAATTGCAATTGCAAATAAGTTGGCAGACCTGCAATTCCATGTGTCCCTTGCCTGCGATGTGTTTTTTTATTAAAATTATAAAGAGACCTAAATGTAGCAGTTCGTTTTTTGATATCTAGAAACGAAAATCAATTGCTTAGTATGTTTCGGAAAATCTGCTTAACAACATTCTTGACTCCATTATTGTTTCTTTTATTCACAAAATAATAATTATGGCCATAGCCTTCTTTACAAAAGATTCATCTAGACAAATATAAATCTTCGTCGGGTGTAACGACCGACGGACATCGGTCAAAAGCGATTTAATTGAAACACCATAAAAGGACGGACGCACCTGTCTACCTTCCCTTCCACAAATCACCACCTATTAGGTACATCTCTCTCACTCACACCCCATGTGTTTGTACAGGATATCAATATCATCTCAACTTGAGACTTTGCTGCGTGTATCTCATTGCATGCGCGGGCACAATTCAACTGCATCGTAATTTAAACGCATCGACACTCTTATCGCAATCGAGTGTATATTTATACTTTAACTGGAAATTATTTGTCGGCCTACTCAATCCTTATGCTGTGTAATCAAAGTTTTCAAATACATAGTATTTATTACTAATCCATAACTTTACTAGATAACTATGACTAGGTTAGGAGTTACCGGTCTCTTTAACTAGCGTGTGTTGAAGGTTTTTATTTTGTGCTCAATTATCTTAAATCAAGCTTTGGTTTTTACTTTTAAAATTAATGACTTAATAATTCATTGGTAGTGTTTATGAATACATTCATCACCATCATCATCATTATCAGCCGTTAAACGTCCACTGCATGATATAGGCGTCCCAAAAAAATGCCATATTCACTACGCTTGGCAGGCGGGTTGGCGACTGCAGTTGGTCGTGATAGTACTCGAAGGACGCTGTTGCCCATCCTTCGGTTGGTCCCTCTGTCGCTTTTTACGACACCCACAGAAGGAGGTGGGGTGATGCTATTCTTAGCTGGCATCACACGGACACAAGGCTACATTGCTTGTATCAAATGTTTCAACCGGTTGAGATTTTATATTATTCATAGTAAATCTTTCTGTATATGTATGCGTTTGAAGTCTGACGCATGAATGAAACGTATGCATCACAATTTGCAATAATTTAACTAAGCAGCTTTTTGTTATCATGATATTTAGATTCCAATCTGGCCCTTATATAACGTGCATTATGAATATAGCCATTTGATTCATTTGCATTCAAGTTTTTACTAACAACCGATTTTTTATCATATGAACAGTGTTGTGGGCAATTAAGTCGTAACCTACAATCAGCCACTTTAACAACCGACAAGATTATTGCGATCTTTAACTATTTATTTTCATGCTTTGTTAAATAGTGTGTCGTGATCATCAATTTTATCAATAGCCGAGGGAGACACCTCAATGACTTTGTCAATGGTGGACATAAACCTCCTCCTTGTTAACTAAGATAATTATTGATATAACTAAAACCGGTGAGTGGTGTCTTAGTGGTCTGATGCTCAGCTTCAAATCAAACGAGTTCAAATTCCAGCTCGCTCCTCTGAAACTTTCGGATCTCTTGACGGAATGGAAGATATTTCACCACGAGCATTAAGATGAAGGAAAACATCTTGCGGAAACCTTCACATCTGCGAAGTAATAGAAAGATGTGTGTGAAGTCGCCAATCTGCACTGGGCCCTCGTGGGATCTATGATAGGCCTATGCCCAGCATTGATTTGATTAAAAGCCGATAATGATTCTTCAAACATAAAAGCAGCTAGGGCAGAACCGGCAGTTATACATTTCATCTGGACTAGGTGGGGTACTCATATGTTAAATTACCTACCGTCATGAGCTTGTTTATCCAATTTTTGTGCTTTGGTTTTTCCAAAGGTTATATATTTTTTATTCTGAGTTTTGTTTTGCAGCCTGAAAAGAAATACTCTGAAAAGTTTCCGCATGAGAAAAACCTAGGTAGGTAGGTAAAAAGTCTTCTTTAATCTTGGTAAACGCTTTCACTGCATACTCTCTTTAGATACATTTTATTTTCTAGATAAACTTCTTGCTAATTGCATCGTGATCTTTACAAATTTTGTTGAATATATTTACTATTGTTTTGTTTTTTTTCCTAATATAAGGATTTCATCTCTTTGTTATGTTCACACAGGCGGTGGCTCACATGCACACATATTGTTGGCTGAGGAAGGCAGCGGAATCACAAAATAATACATAAAGATACTGTAGCTAAATACTTAATGATGACGTTTTACTTAACCATTCGTAATTCCAAGTACATTGGAATAATCAGGAACATCATATTGTTATTCGTTCATGGTAATCGTGTTCTTATAAGAATAATACCAGAAATTTGTGATGATGACAATCTTTTTCACTTGTAAGGAATTATTAATAATTATCTTTGCATCACATTTGAATATTCAGTTGGTATATATATATATGTATTAGCGGGTCCTAGGAATCGCATACTAGGTGTACCGTTGGCATCAAAATCCAGATAATATGCAATACACGGAGAAGTATTAGTAACCGAAATACTACTCGGAAAACAATGAGGAAAATGTGAAAATTTACAAAGCTGTATTTTCTTTCTTCTGGACGAATAACCTATGAGTAGCAATTAGACCCAATCGTTACAGTCTCTAGATGTACTTACAGATTTTTATAATTTTGTAATGTCATCGTCATATCAGTGACTTCGAGAAACGTCTGGGTGCAGTCCAAAGCTCACGTTTGTATTACGTGGAACAGTTACGTGAAAGAACTATGATCGAGAAAATAAACGATTGGAATTGGTAAAGAGTGCGAAGGTTTACATGAAAAATAATGTTTAAAAAGAATTGAATTCTATAGCGACTACTTATTGATAATTTTGATTGGAATTGGATCAGGCTGAGTAAATAATTAAACTATTTTTTTTTGTTTGATTGTAAGTTTCAAACGTAAATACACCTTCTTAGTTAATACTCCAATCATTATAATTCATAGTCCTGAATACTTCGAGAAACAATAAAGATTACCATTATTACTCGTTGCCTTTTAATTGCGTAACTCAAGGATATTTCCAATCACTCGGTTAACAATAGATTAATGCAGGACGCCTATAATGGCCGCCTTCTCAGACGTATTTCACTGCTTTCAATGCATACGAGTCATAATTATAATTAATATTTGTTTTCACTTTATTGAGATCAGAATAAGTGTGAAAAGTAGAATCGTTGAAACAATTAACGACATTGCCGACTGCAACATTCCCACAGACATTAACATTACCTAGCAATACGTCATCCACATTTTTATAAACCCGCGTGCAACAGATGTAATGCGTTCACCTACGCATCTTATGTACCTACATGTCCTACATACATGATACATTTACGTGCAGAGTTGAAAGTGTCTGTTACTAAAGCATTTTCAGGGCGAGCAACTCCTCCAACCTTGTATTCGTAGCGCTTATTTTTTATCTGTTTGTTTTTTTCATGTTTTCCGCGGGGCTGCACTTTGCTCTTCAGCTTCATGCAAATCTTGTATTGATAAACTTCCACAAACTTCGTCACGTTTTGGACATGCGTCGACTCAAATTCATTATTTATTGTGACATGAACTTTGATAATTCGAAAATGTCAACCTATTATTAAAACTGTTTACTTTTCGAATATTACGATAACGCATTTATAAATTTTTAGGGTTAATGTTTTGGGACTTTTCTGTGTCGGTGTATTTAATAAGCTCAAATTTATTTGTACCACCAGGATGTGGTGACATGTGGAAATGATAATAGATAACGGGCGTTGAACGCTGCGTTGTGCTCCCTGAGGGCAAGAGGTGGCGCGATAGCTGGACTGCAACGAGGCAAGTGCGCTCGAGGCCGGGAGCCCGGGAGTGGTGGCAGCCGCTCGCATGCGGCATTCAGTACACAGTCGCACGTCACAAGTGTTGCGCGCACGCAACCGTTCACTTCTGAATACACTTGCGCAGTTATCGAATCGGTCGCCTTATCGAACACGCCTCCCGCTCCTTGCACGACAAGCGGAATTCTGAACCGTGATGAGATGTTTAGGCCGTGAATTCTTGCCAAATTGGAAAGTAAACAACGCGTGATGCACCGATAGGCGCGGGCGCCGTGAGTCGCAGACGTTGCGGCGCCGACATCGACGGACCAGATCCATGTGTGCCAGTCCCTTATCTGTGTCCAAGGAGATAACGTGATGTGACAGCGATACGTGTCGTTGTGCCGGTGGAATAGTTTGTGAAAGTGCAACAAGCGTGAGTGAGCTGGCTGACGGCTGCCGGCCGCCGGCGCCCCGTGACAATGTTAAATTGCACCGACCTGGAATGCATCCTACACCACCACCATTATTATGCGCACCTGCATCACATACATCATTTGCAAAATGCACAAGACCCAGGTAAGTCTGAAATTATCATTACAGTTGTAGATTATAAACGTTACCTTTTGCAAAACTCTATATACTTTTCTAAGAACAATGAAGCTCAAAAGGCAATCACAATGAAATTGTTTGTTTGAGAGCGAACGATGAGTGTTAATGATAACAAGAGAGAAGAGCGCATCAATTAGGCCTCGCGAGAAATCCTTGATTTAGATATAAATATGAGAATCAAGATGTGAATTAAGTTGATGATGAAACAGTTAATATGTTTTTGCGACTAGCGATTACCTTACTAGGTAGTAACGATCTTGACCTTTACGGATAATGTAAATAAGAATTCAGCACGGCACTTAAGAACGATAATATTTCGGGTGAAACACAAGACTTGCCACAATCACAAGCAGGTGTTAGAAGAAAATATCACGCAATACACCGGCTAGCTGTGGACTGTTTTCACTCAGTCAACTCATTCAGACGAGCGACTGTACAACACACTTGACGCCCGCTTCGTGGACTTTTCGTAATATTTTGTACAAACAATTTTTCAACGGTTTCTCCTCGCTGACAGGCGTTTTTTCAATAATTTTCTCATGAAGGTACTAACTACTAAATAACTACATAGGTACCTATAATTCAGGACTCCAAATAATTACTCTTAAAAATCGAGAATGGAACCTAAATATTTAAATTCTTGGGTAAGGACTTAATGAATACTAATTAAGGTAAATTAGTAAGATAATGAAATGAGAATTTTGTCATTAGATAATAGGCAACCAAGGAATTTATGAAAACGATATCTTGGAAATTTTTAACTCTGCGACTCAATGTAATACGATTTATTTTCAAATAATATTCATAAATTACAACATACGAACACTTGTGTAAATAGCCACCAGCGCGTCAATTCAAAAGACGTAGACATAGTCTTATTCATAATTAACATAATATTATAAAGTTGGCTATACACGTTTGACTTGGAATTCTTTCTTATCATAATGTTTTTTCAATATAGTAAAATGAGATCATCATTTGTTATTAAAGTCGCCAATGTTATAGTTCTATATTTGACTATTAATAGAGAGGCCAAATGGAAAAGGTTACATTTTCATAGGAGAATGAGAAGAAATATTATACCTACTGGTTTCTGGTTTTTGCCGTTTGACCACCTTTTATTTTGCGGATCAACGTGACAGCAAGTAAAGAGTGGTCAGTCAGCAAATATTGGATAAATTCTATATTACCTACCTATCCTACTGTATTCTCATTTTCTTTTCAATTAATCAATGAATTTGCCAATTATGTAACAATAAGTAATCAATAAGTACATGCAAATTGAAATAATCTTAAAAACCTAGAGATTAATTGCAATAACGAAATTACAATTGTAATATGTGAAAATAATTTAAAAAAAACCAGCCTAGTCAGAGTCTGACTCGCACGCCGAGATACTTATGCACATATGACAAACAGAAAGTACCTTTCAGGTACGGAACGCTACAAATGAAAACAAAAATAGCTACTAATAACCGGATAACCAATTAAAACCTACCTATGAAATAAAACATGAAATAACTTTCGCAAGCTACTATCTCTATGCAACCGTCCAGTGTGAATAGTGTGATACGACCTTGCAGAGGTTTTTCATTTTATTTTGATTTCTCGAAGACCATAAATGTTCGGACACTCGTTTTATTTTTCTACATATCGTTAGATATATCTAACTACCTCTCATATGAATAATTTGGGATTATGAGTGTTTTTTATTCACATTTTTGTAAAGAAATAGGAGCCTACCTAGTAAAAACAAAGCTGACCAAAAAAATAAAAAAAATATTTTTGAAATGCCTATACAAAGTCCTTTCAAACGGCACCGATTTTGACCATATTAGATTACTTTTAAAGTAAGTCATAAAGATTAGCAAAATATTATTTTAAGTAATAAAATGGAGTGACCATTGTATCGCATAAAGTTGATTGTAATAATTGAGTTTCACATAACTTTTAATGCATATATTTTTCCGCAAAAACGTCATCGTCAACGTCTTCAAACTTGGCCTTTGCGGTCTGCCATGAGCTTGAAATTATACAAACATAATCGTTATCTACGTGTATGCAAAATTGTATGGTTTATTAGTATATTAGAAATTGGCAGTTGAATAAGAATGTCAACAGATTATGGCCTACACAAAACAATTGAAAAATATAAAAAGATAGATGCTCTTGTTCATGAATTCGTTATTACTTGTAACATTTCAAATGAAGTTGTATATACAAGAACAATGGTCGGATTAATCTGGTGTACTCGTATTATGATCACTGATGGAGTTATTCATAACAAAAACAATAAGTGTATAAATTTGTCAGTCCAGACTGCCGCTTGCGCCGGTATATTTTCGTACCAGTTGTCCTTGTCGGTTAAAGAAAAGAATAGGTTGTCTTTAACTCTTAGATACCTTTAAGGAGCTTTGTTCATTAACTGGGTATGTAATATACAGATGTTTGATATTTGAGCCGCTTATACGAGTTGAAACCATCGGGAACCATGCCAGTATGCGTATTTTCTAAAGATATTTGGTTTTTGTAGCTTCACTTCTTAGTTTATTCGTTTTTGTGGGTTCTCAAAAATTAAATTTAAACTAAAACGTATTTCGGCTTTGATTAATTTCTTCAATTTGTAACGCTACCCTTTTCGCTATCTAGAAACAAAAACAAAACTTAATTAAACGACTTATCCTATTTTCACGCAATTCCATTGAATATGGGAGAAGAGAGATCTTGTTCTTCAGAAAAAAATAACATTTATTCAAATACAGAAGACACAGAGTAATTACACGGAGTTATCATCGACGTCTCTTAAAAGTGTTGCTTTTAGCTTGTTTTCCACATTTAGGATAGTGAATAGTTATATAACTTTAAAAGTATCATCACCCTAACCTTCTTTATCATTAACAAGCCCGACATTGTTATCAGTGATTGATTAAGCTCATTCTTGCCTCTAGCAAGCAATAGAATCTTATTGAGTACACAGGCAATGGTTTTGATTATTAAATTCCACGCTAATTAATATGAGGCACCACCCATCATTATTAATATAGTATTGCTAGCTAGAGAGACAGTTTAAGATCAAACTTTTTTTTAATAAGGAAATTTCTCTAATTTGAAAAATAAACGTGTTTAACTTACTTATTTATATAAGACTAAGAGGACCCGCCACAGCTTCGTCCGTTTGCTTACCGTCCATTACTATTTAGACCTTTAGGGGTGAAATTTAAAAGGATCCCTCCTTAGTGTACCCCTAGGGGACCCGAAGAATATTTCATCCAAATTTTAAATCTCTAGGCCCACCGGTTGAGGCTATGCATTATCTGTCAGTCAGTCACGGTACTGTTTTATAGGTATGTATACGAGGAGAAGATAGTATTTGATTCTTTATCAAATCTACATTATTTCTTAGGTTCGACAAAGTACTTTGTTGTAGGTATAATTTATGATACATCTTTATTTCTTCACTTGTATTTTTATCAAAAGCGATAACGAGATTTATCCTGGGGGCTACCGAAACATGCCCGCAACTCGCTTTTCTCTCAGTGCGTCTCTTACATATTTGATAAGTTTGACAGTGACGAACTAAGCAACAAACGAGTCGCCGGCATGTTTTGATAGCCCCCCTGATAAAACGAAAAACTAAAGTTTTTTTAGTTTTTATCAATGTGTTCCTGTTAGTAAAATACTTTAATTAATATTTCATCACACTTGCTCGGAAAGGGTGTTATTATACGCAAGCGTATAGAGCAACTATAGCCGATTTAACTACTCTACGGGCCCCGCCATCAGTGGGAGTTATAAACCATACAAAACCCATAACTCCCTAGGGAGTTATGGATTTTGTATGGTTTCGAACTCCCGCGGGCAGTTAAGTGCGTCAGGTCGGCGGAGCTGCTCGGGAGCCGCAGCCGGCGGCGCGCGCGACCCGCAAGCCGGCGGAGCTGCCCCGCGCTGATCGCAACGTACGCTCAGTTTATGAACACCCACCTGATGGTAATTCACGATGTAAAATGGAAATAAAATTAATATATATACTTTTTTTTGTCTAATTTTTATTTCATTTCCTCGCAAATGTGATGAAAAACATTGTGTGTATCATGGGCAGTAAGGGGATAACAAACTCGAGTCATAAAAGCCCTCGTTTCTCGGCATCGGGCTTCTAACAGACTCTCGTTAGTTATCCCCTTCTTACGGCCCTAGATGCACAATGTACTATAAGTACCACTTGAGTTTTTTGTTATTGATGATAAGTATTTGCCAGTTTACTTATAGGTAAATACAAAGTAACTGGTTTTCATGTGATAAGAATCCGCAATTAAAAATCAAATAGATATTTGTAAAGTTATACATACCGTTTATTGTAGAGATTTTTCTTTCTAGCCTAATGAGTTAACCTATACTTATATTTTAAAAAATGGGACAAACGATAATATCTATGGCTAAGAAACCATTAACACTGTTGTAAAGACTCATACACGTAACACGTTAATGTTTAACGTCATTGAGCACAAAATCAAGCAAGTGTCACATTAAAAGCCCGGGCAAACCAAACGCGGTTGCGGCGCGTTTGCCGCGGCGGCGGCGGTCCCGCGCTACTTTGGTGTGGCATGGCATGGTAAATCCGCGCCGCAAACGCGCCGCAACCGCATTTGGTTTGCCCGGGCCTTTAATCACAAGCCTTAGCTGTAGTTATTGCTCATATACATATACATATTTTTAAAATGTTAACTAGAAACTTCATCATGAATGTGGTTTACTCTAAGAAGATGTATAGATGGATATATGCGCATCTATCTATATGGTCATGGTTAGCGCTGTCTATGTTTATGTTTTCGTGATTAGCTAGTAACTGCTCTGACTAACAGTCCACAGCAGCATGTATAATTTGATTGTACTCACCTCAACAAATATGGTTATGGCATTTTGCAAGTGATTAATAAGAGTTAGTCAGTTAATGTAGAAAAGTAAACGAAAAAATACCTACTGGCGACACAAAAGTAGTACAATACTAACAATTCCTAGGTATTTTCTATTTTTGTTCCTAGTAAGACGCACCCTTAGAAGTTTTATATCCATAGCCTATGACACTGGAACGTTCTCCACAACTCACATGATACCCCATGTATGAAGATCGGCCCAGTAGTTCAGGAGCTAAAGTAGAATATCCAATTTTTGCTCACATACATACATACATGTCACAGACGTTAAACTTGATACCCTTCCCTTTGGCTTCGCGCAGTCGGGAAAAGATACGACAAAACGTCGCAATTTGTAAACTTCGTTCCAATACAAAAGTGATTGCCATTATTGCTCATTAAATTATCCTTAATTGTACAAGTTTTTCAATTAACCTCACAAAACGGCCCGATATCATTGAGGAAACATGACCGTTGACATCATATCCTGTAGTCAATCCAGTTCAGATTGAGTAAGAAATCATGCCATAAAGATATTAGCACATTTGCAACGACGTTATTTTATGTGGTGACTGCCTTCCGGATAGTCATCAAGGAAACCTATTAAGCGATTATAATATTAAAATAATATTTTAAACTCAGGCAAGATGAAGATAATGAATTTCGGTAAAAGTAAAATTATTGCTACACCTGATGTATATATTTGAAAGCATTATAGTAAGGTTTCATATCCATTATTAAAATTGTATTTGTGTTAAAGTCGTACCTACATACATTTTCGTGACACATACCTTTTTGATTTTGTTCTTACATTATATAGATACTCCTCTGCTGCACTGGGAGTGAAGAAATAGCATAGAATGCGTGCAGATGCTTATCATCCTGGCATGTCGTAAAAGTCGACTAAGGGACGGGTCCTCTCCAACATGGTGGACTATCTGTATGGGCGATGGGCTGATCACCTGTCACCATACGGTTCATCATACCATCTTAGGACTAATTAATCGAACGTGGCCACAAGTACTCTTGTGGCTCTGCCCACCCCAATAGGGATTTCGGGCGTGATAATATGTATGTATTATATAGATGTAGCTGTAGAACATGCACAAGATTCAAGTCGCCCAAAAAACTAAGGAGCACCCAGAAAGCTATGGAGCGGGCAATGTTAGGTGTTTCCGTGACATAATTAGAAACCCCCTAATCAGGGGACGAAATAACCTCATAGACATTAGCAAGTTGATAGCTCAGAGTAACTGGAGATGGGCAGACTACATATGCCGCAGACCCAACAACGGACGGGGGAAATCCGTGCTCAAATAGAGACAAAGAACTGGATGAAGAAGGATGGGCAACCGGTGCGATGGACAGACAACTTGGTCAAGGTTGCAGAGTGAAACTGGATGTAGTCCTAGACCAAAAAGAATGTCGTTGATTGCAAGAGGCCTACACTCACCATTCGGTGACTACAGGTTGAAAAAGAGAAGAATATGGATGTTAAGGCGGCCGAACCTGTCCATGCTCTATTGAAGAGGATAAGCTAATTAAATAACACATGGGAAGATAGTCTAGCTAGGTTTGAGCTGGTCTGATATGACGATGACAAATAATGCTATTGCTTCGAAAATACGAGTATATCATCGTCACAGACTTAATATCTTAATTTACCCGTGATTACTGAGACCTGGGTTAGCAAGGAACATGGTTAATTTCATGATTGGTTTGTTCATTATTCTAGTCTTCACCACGTGGATATCAAAGTCATCTCAGTCCAATTTGTTTGCAAAGAGCTGCTGCCGGAACACAAATCGGCCGTGCAAGGAAGATATCTCATCATCACCATTTCAGTCGTAGGATAGGAAGTTATCAACATTGTTCAAAATCACGCGAACGGTTAATCAAATACTACACTTGACCGAATACCATTTGATAACATTTCTTGATAGGAATGGAATTCACGATAAATATCCGAGAACTTACTACCGAGAGTACTTCACTTGCATGGATTGCAACAATATCAACTTTAGTACCACTGAATAAAGTTTACAGGGCGACGAGATTGTTGCGCCGCAAAGGAAAACATAAGTTGTTTACGAAACTACTACATATGCTTGTATTATTGCCATCTCGACCAACACTTGACTTGCAATGAACTAATTTATTGATACGTACATTATATGTAATATGGATAGTTTTCCTGCACATGTCTTTGAAAGTAGGAGTAATAGCGATGCATCTTTCGAACGAAAAAATGTTTTCATACGTCAAACTCGACATTGAGCGCAATCACCCGATTTAGAAGAATGCACACCGCTATAGGTACATGACAGTTGATACTGTTCTTTAGTGACAGTTGTATCAGAGAAGCGTCGAGCACGCATCACTACTGCATTGTGCACACAGCAGGTGTGCATTAAGAAATTGAGGAAACGATGCGCCGTAAAAGTGGCGAGTTTAGTGCCACTTCTCTTCGATTTGATTGACCTATTGTACCCGAACCCCAGCCTTTTATCTAATAAACTTCACAGCTCATTAAGCAAATTGTGTTTATTTAACTGACCTTTATTCCGTGTCAGAGATAGTAGCAAAATTCGTGCCAATTGCTCAATCTTGCGCAGATCGCCGAGTGCATAATGACAGCGATGCTTCTTGCCGATCTAAGGTTTTGAAACAAAACTTTTAACTGCCAGTTGTAATACATCATCTATTCAACTATGAATCGAATTAAGAGTTTCATAACTGTTAAAATAATATTCAAATTATGCCTTTTTTAATTTTTAAGTTCATTATTGTCCCACACATTTCAATTATGGAAATATGCAACCGTGATAAAGTTCAATGCTTTAACGAGTACACGTTAAAGTTCATGGTAATGACGACATATATATTTTCTTATAAATACACCTGTTGTTAATGGAAATCGTGCACTTCATTATGGTAATCAAGTTTCATTGTATGTACTGAAGAACTAACGCAAAAACTGCGTAGTCGCTTTTCCGCGAATCACGATTGCGATATTGTTTTTTTTACTGACAGACAACTAAAAAAAACGAACGAAATCAATACACAATACAATAATCATATTATAAAAAAACCGACTTCAAATAGCCTTTGAAAATTAAGTTATTTTTCACATTTTATTTATTATCCTGTGATTTAACGACACACATTTACTACATCAAGTAACAATAGCATAATGCCAATTGCTTATCACCATTTACAAACTGTCACTATCCACGGTGCAAAGATGTCAATCGTTGAGGAGTTCTCCTGGTTCTTCAATTTTACTACATGAATTTTCATGGACATAAGTTGCTTTAGAACTTTATACAGCAATTTAATCGCCATCCGTGAAATACTCAACATTGAGGAGTTCCGGTGATCATCTATGGTCTTCATCAACAGTTCCACTTCACCAAATAACGCTTTTGGAATGTAACTGCTTGAGTTGTTACAGAAAATACTAAAATTGCTATATACTTGCCTATAATATTTGAAGAGTTCCATCGATTCCTCATAGATCCTCTCATCATAAGTCGACTTTGACTACAACGGGACTAAACTGGAGGTATACTCTACCGATTAAAAAAAAAAATTTCAAAATCGGTTTATAAATGACGGAGTTCTGAAGTAACAAACATAAAAAAATACAACCGAATTGAGATTTTTTTTAAAAGTCGGTTAATTAAAAATACAAATGAACCTAGAAGTCATATTGATGTTTAACGCCTTTACCGTGCCTCTATTCGGGACGCCAAGTGATTTACTATAATCGTTACTAAAATGCCTAAAGCGCGAATGTCCAATGCGTGTTTGACGTTCACATTCGCGGTTTTGGCATTTTAGTGGCGATATAGTAAATCACTTAGCAGTCCCGAATACAGGACCGGGTAATATTCAAATGAAATACAAACACTCAAAATGTACAGTTCCGCCTAAACCACAGGCTTTTTTAGTGTTAATTATCTTATGAAAAGAGAATCGGGACCAGTAATACAGCATTTTTCTAGTCTAAGCCGATTGACTACTCTTTATTGGCTTTCACGTGATACCGCAAATCAAAAGTGATTAATGTGCTTACATTGAAAGAATGCGTTTTACTTTTCACAATTCTCTTTTGAAAAGATAATGGGGAAGATGCGTGAAAATCAAAATGAGGTTTAAATGATATATTATGAAAGTAAATGAAACAAAAGCATATTGCAGAAAAAAGCAGATCATTTTGACCATTCATTTTTATTTTATAAAGGGTCAAAATTGTTGAAAAATATATATTGGTTTAAGTATAGTTCTGATTTTAGTTTTTTGGACATACTCATCAAATATACGTCATGTTTTATTTCTACGATGTTGGTATAAAAACAGTATTTTCGGAAATAATTGTAGATTTCGTTGAAGCGCCATACATGCCGTGACGTCATAGTTGTCGTCCATTTTGTATGGAGTGTTTTTGCGAGTGGTATGAACAACGGCTTTTCAAAGCTTCATAACTCATAAAATAAACAACATAATAATGTGTTGCGTACACAGATCGGCTTCTATTACTAAGCACTTTCCAATACAAGATGAAAAAAATAATGTATCTTCCTTTTTAATATGAGGATGAACCGCAGGTATAGGTGGCACGGTACACGTTTAAAATATTACCACAAAAATAAGGTAGACGTCAACGTGACACTATTAAAAATGTATAATCCAATAAATTGAACGCTCGTTATTGTAAACTTTATCTTTTTGAAAATAATTTAAGCAGACAGCACCTAAACCCTTAACTGTTGAGTTAGTTAGTACATGTATTTGCTGTACGTGTCGTTGCCAAAAGTGGCATATCCCACACACTGTTCCTTACGTAACGCTACGTCAGCATCCAGCCAGAAGGAAAATAAACCTGGCGCCTCATTCGGGAACGCTAAGTGATTCTGTAGCGACTCGTAAGTCAGATTTCTCATTCCACTCTTCCGCACGACGCCAAATGCGTAAGAGCGAGATGAGAGATCTGGCTTACGAGTCGCTATAGAATCACTTAGCGTTCCCGAATGAGGCGCCTGACCGATCATTTCGCTCAAACGTCTCTGAATAAGCCGGGGCCGGATTCTGCCGCTTACATAAACTTCAATTGGGACATCGAATTATTACATTACATCCGCACTTGACCCTGTCCTGTTGTACGAAGCAAATGGACGTAGGCGAAGCAAATTAAATCATGATTAGATTTGAACCAATTAGAAGCACGGTGGTTAAACTAGACGTCAAGATCGTAAGAGACATGATGAATTCGGGTAATACCCACCGGGAACATGTTGCGATTCACGGTCACAGTCAAAGGAACTATTTGTTGATACATGTCACACAACTTGATGATATACATCGTATACTGACATGTTGCGGCACCTCGTATGTTGCTACTATACTGTAAAGAACAAAATTTGTCTTTCCTATGTCCAAAACCTAGCAACACAACAACCGTAACTGCGGTTTAAATTCACGTAAAAGTTCTGAAGTTTTCGGTACAGGAGCAACAATTTTGAATCTAAATGTGTAAATAGATTCGTTTGTTATTTTATCATTATAATTATAATTTTATTAATTTCAGACCAGATCATTAAAAATAACATTGAGAATTATACTATAAAAAAAATATTTTACCGAAGAAAATAAAATATAATTACAGGAAAAAGGAACATGCATATCTTCTGTTTAAAATTGTAGGTACCTGAGCTGTACCATTTTGGTTGATTCGCCTGTTGTGTAAAGGTTGTGTGCACTGACACTTAGTGCGACCACGCCGCGTTTCAATGTTCAGGGGGGGGTTAAGTACCACGATCTCTTAATGCGATTCTCTTTCGGCCCTAAACAGAACTGCATCGCTAATTTGTACCACGACATTTTATTTACATAATATGTAAAACATATGGTGAGGTAACAAATAGTGACACAGTTCAGCTCAGGGCCTAAAAATAATCTCATTTAGAGATCGTGGTAACCCCCCAGAAAACGAAACTTCAATGGTTACGAATGGTTAAATATTTGACACTTTCCGCATATGTCAATTTATAACCGCTCCTCACCAAAATGTTTCGTTTTCGAATATACCAGGTATTAGTGCCATCCACGTTACCAATGATTAATTTCAACATCCTAAATAAGGATCCGATCATCTTCAAATATTCCCAAAAAAAGACATGAATGGTCTTAAACATTCTAAAACAACCAACAATTCTCTATTTTGATTTGTTAACTTAAATTGTGGTTGATTTGATGAATCTGATAAAGAAAAGTGTAGTAATGCTAACCTTAATGCTGCTATGCTAAACTTATGTGGCGTTGTGGTTATGGTTAATGCATAAAGATAAAAAGTACATATTTATGCACCGGTGCAACTAGTGTGAAATACCTGTTTAGGTAATTTTCCACTCAATGCGCTGGGCACATAGAACGGTAGGCTTATTTCTAAAAGATGTAACTTATTAAAACAAGTTCGCCTTTCTTGTGTTATTTTGGCTCACAGCAAGCACCTTCTATCTGTATCAAGACAGATAAAGGTAGATACTTCATGATTGTAATTCATATTAAATATTAAACGTTCTATGTTTTTATACATTTAACGTATATTTATATTGTTTTGGTTTATCGAAAATAGTACTAGGAAATATTCATTTTAAGGGATTATTTTAACGTTTTTAAAAATCATGGTACTGGTTGTCCTAATTTCGTCACTTCAACGACTACTTCTTGTTCAAATCTTTTTTCTTTATTTAGGTATATAAAAGATATTGAAGTCCAGAGCTTAGCTCAGTCTACTTCTTAGTTACTTGTAAATCGACATCCATTTTATTTTCATTTAAAGCCAAACAAATAATAAATAAAAAAACAAATAAAATAATAAGTTACAAATAATCTATATTACTTTAAATAAAATAAACATTGAAGCTAACAATAGTAAATTATAAACAAAGAGCCACACAATTGAAAGATTAACACGACGTTGATAACAGCGTTATTGACACAGTGCAGTACCGTACGTGCCTTACTCTCGGTATTGACAATAATTATAATAATAGACAATTTAAACATTCCACCGCTATAGTTACGGTTTCTTCGGAAATCCACAGCTTTCAAGTCAATAAACTTTGCAGTGGCATTTTAAGAGTTCACGTATATAAACGTTGCAATATTCTATGAACAAGATTTAGTAACTACTTAACTATACATTTTAACCGCTTTAAACTTTTGTTGATGGCTTTTATCTTCAGCATTTTTCGGGTTGTATGGTTTGAAAATGTTTATTTTTAGTATTCTCTGTATTTTTTATAAAATTAAAATTTAATAACGTAACATTCCGATCAAAACAAATAACGAACGCCACAGATTTAGAATTGTCAGTTTACCGACCTGCAAACAACTTGTTTGATTCTTTTCTTTAAAACATACAAAAACCTTTGGAAACAAAGACAGTTAATCAACGTCTATATTATGTTATTCTTTTTGTAATAATAATAATAATAATAATAATAATAAATCAGGGGACAATCTTTACACAAATCGATCTAGTCCCAAACTAAGCTCTAAAGGCTTGTGTTATGAGTACTAGACGACGATATAAATACTTATATAGAGAAATAAATACTTAAATACATAGGAAACATCCAAGACTCAGGAACAAACATTCGTGCTCATCACACAAATATTTGCCCTTACCGGGGATCAAACCCGGGACGCTAGCTTCGGAGGCAGGGTCACTCCCAACTAGGCTAACCACGTCGTCAATAGTCCAATGATTGGTTCGTTTATTAACTTATAGGTCTCCTAAATAAAAAGGAATATTACCAATGTAAATAGGTTCGGTCTAAGTTTACACGAGTCACTTATAAGGCGCAATTACATTGTGACTAGAGGCGTTAAGGCCTTATTTGATTACTTACTATCTAATATATATATTATGTAGGTCATGGGACAGATTCGATCGGCTTCAAAAGCGTCGTGTATAATTGGGTACATTTAAAGGACGTTGACATATGAACGGTTATGCAAATTCTGTGATTGTTTTCGTGAGGTTGGGTAAAAGCTGCTTCTGTAGTCCATATCATTACGGCTTGGTTTATCACTGCCTCCGATTCCGCATCAGTACAGACTGGAGACGCTTAAGTACTTTGGTCAGAGAATGTGACAAGTCGAAAAAGAATAAACCCGTAACGTTATTTTCTTAACTATGGGTAAATGTGCGTTACCACGAAAAGTATACGAATGTCGAACTTAATACTAAGAGCAGCCGGATACCTCTATACCAGACAACCTTTATTATGAAGCTTAGTAGCAAATGTTCGTTCACGTTGGATTTTTTCTTTATATTTGTAGAGCGAAAAAGTGCTTTAATCTCTGGCATATCGGAGGTTCTGTGGTAGGAATAGGTTGCTTAACCACCTATTTGTACTATTTGTGACTGGTTTGTTGTAATGTGACTGGTTTGGGTGCTGATATCGTCTATATGTCGTATTTGCTTTTAATTATTTGAGTCAGCACGCAACAGAGGAAGGCACAGTTAAATCTAGGCAGTCAAGCTGACAATACGTGTGTTTTTGCTTAATTAATAGTTTTACTAGGAAGAATGAAGCAGTTGTCATTTTAGCCCACAAGAGGCAGAAAGAGTCACCCGACGATCCCCGTATGGCTCCCATCTCACTTAACAATAGTCGTAGGTTAATTGTACTGAATAGGCACAGATACAGTAGTAGTAGTTAGTAAGGAACCTGACTACGAGTAGAATCTGAATGTTAATTCCTTTGGCCTTTTGTCAGTCAATCTGGACAAACGTTGCTCGAGCCAAGCCGAGCCAATCTGTGTTCACATTATGAAACTTAACGTACAAGAACAGCTTACAAATTTAACTTAATTAATTATGCCGCAAATTAGTTATCTGCCCATCAAATCAATTGTCTACCTTGTTGACCGTCATCAAATTAAATAGCAGGCTAGTTATTTTTTTAAATTGAGACATTGCTTAATAAAACAAGTTTAGGCAACCTCGCAGCATTTGAACCAGAATTCACGATTTTAACATTTTGAAATACCATGATCGATTTGATAGTATCAAAATTCGCGACGATTACAATATTTATTTAGATAGCACACAAAGCGTGGGATACAGCTTGTTATTTAAACACGTTCTTCTTCTTTCGTGAATTGTATTACAAGACAGTATAATTTGAAGCATCAAATTTCTGATTTTTCAAAACAATAATGGCAAACAATCATTTTATTTACGCAACTAAATATTTTAATACAAAGGCTTTAAGAGTTCCAATAAATTCCACAGTAAGCAAACATCTGACAAGATTACTTTTGTTAGTGCTTAAATCTAACCTAATAATCTAGGCAAGCGTGTTCTACCCTACGTATGTCCTTGCTTTCCATTAGGTGAGACTATGGTCAAATGCATATCGAGTCCTTCATAAAAATATACCGAGACATAAACAGTGTTCCTCCAACAATTGGCCAAATAATAGAAGTTAACTCAGGAACGGTATACCAAAGATGATACACCTTCTTTAGGACTTAGATTAGATACATTAGAAACAGACATACAATTAGTATTAAGAACTAATTAATATACGGTGTGTCACGGACATCAATGTTTTATTGCCTAATGTACCTACCATTTGTGTTAATGACCCATTAACGAATACGAGTATACTCATTGGGTAAATAGCAAGGCTCTATGTTGTAACTAATATGCAGATCAATGTCATGTGCAAAAGAAAGTTTAAAAAGAGATTCAAGTTATTTATGGCCCTATATAAATAACCTTGAGAAAATAAGGGATTTATAAGAATCTAGAGATGATATCGGTTAAATAGTCAACGTCTGTGACTAATAAATGTGCGCTGTGCCAAATGAACAAGTTAGAAGGAATATTAACCAATATTTTGAAGAAGTACAGATATTTACCAGAATTTAAGCCACAACACAAATAATCTGTGAAAATTCCAAAACTTTCTACTCCTACTGTTGCTGAGAAAGAGGCCTCTGGCAGACGGAAAGAAGGACGGATGTCGTAGGATTAGTAATACAGTCCTGTTGTTCCCGTCGGGTGCCGAACCTTAGAAATGAGTAGTTGTTAGATCAATTAATGTTTTTATCTAAAAAGCGCGACTTGGCAAACATAGATAACAAGATTTTTGCACAACACATTTTTCAAGATTTCTCCTACGCAAATAGGTTAATATGTCTAACGACTGTTCAAAAACGGACACGCGGCGAGGGCGTGTGAAAAGTTACGCAACTAACGTGGAGACAATAAATCGTATATGTATTTGCCGTATCTTGTTCGGTATCGGAGATAATTTGTATTTGTCAAGAAACAGGTTTGGGTTGCACACTAAGGTCCTTTACATGTTTTGGTGGAAGATCCCTGGCTTCTTGCATATATTACAAGTTACATTGAAAGACGAAGTGAATATTCCAAGCATACAATATAACAATTTTTTTTTGAAATGTAGATTATACTACAGAATTCTGAGATTAAAATAATTAAAGAGTATTTACCAACTACCGTTGTGAGTAGTTTAATTGATAACGACAGTTTAGAAGGCCGAAGACCGACTAGGCTAGGCTACTTCTCTTATTGTTATCCCGGAACAATGCACAATGTATCTTAAGATTATAATAGACCCCGAGGGAATTCCACGTGGACGAAACCACGGGCTAAGGATAGTTCAATGTACTTTTTAGCGCATTCTTTATGTAGTTTTCTTTTCTTTTTTAATATGCAAGAATACAGATCAACCAAGAATATAATTCTGATAATCAGAATTATCAATTACGCATTATAATATTGAATATTATTTTATTATTATCTTTCCAGGATTTAGTTACAAATTATTGTATTTACTAATAAAATATTGATTGCCAGTTGCAGCAAGAATTCTATTAAAAAGCTTTATTACAGCATTTTGTCTTCTTCGTCATGTCAGCAATAATAATGATTAGCCATTATAGTACTTGTCATTTCATTGTTATCTATCTGCATGCCTCATTCGAGTTCTAAATAAAACGAAGACTTAATAACGTATTCAACGATACAAATTACATAACTTTACCAGCCACTGTTCTGTATTACATAAATCTCAATAGATTTAGTTAGTAAAGTACGAAAAGTGATCGCTATGTAATAGCATTAGTCTAGCATTATGTAATTCATTTAAAGGACCTGGCGCCTCATTCGGGAACGCTAAGTGATTCTGTAGCGACTCGTAAGCCAGATCTCTCATCTCGCTCTTACGCATTTGGCGTCGTGCGGAAGAGTGGAATGAGAAATCTGGCTTACGAGTCGCTACAGAATCACTTAGCGTTCCCGAATGAGGCGCCTGGGCCTCTATTCGGGAACGTCCAAGCGATATTGTTGCGGCTCACGAGCGAGACTCGTATCCCTCTCTTACGCATTACGCATCGTGCGGAAGAGTGGGATGAGGATCTCGCTAGCCCGTCGCTACAATATCGCTTGGACGTTCCCGAATAGAGGCGCTGAAATCTTTGAGTTTACGCACCAGTGAACCAAACATCGTCATAATCGTCATTTCAGCTTTGAGTTTAAGAAACGGAGTATGAACTACAAGGTAAATTGTTGTTGCCTCTAAGTCTTTACTTATGCTTCGTTATTATTAAGATATATCAATGAGGTATTAAGTAAATATGCTATCACATTAGATAAGGGTCGATTAGGTCGACAAAAAGTCTTTGTCACCAATGACTGTTAATTGTTTAGATAAAGATTTCTTATGTATTTTTTAAGTACGCTATCGGTATAACTTCTTCAAATTTCGATTTAAAAAGATTTTTCTTCCTCTTTCTAAAAGTTCATAACTCAATTCTTCATTTTGTTTCGCGCGGGATGAAAATGGATCTAACTATGTGACTTATTTAAAACCTTGTACCTTCATTTTAACAATATCTTCCACTTAACTTCTTGCGACACTTGCATCAAACTTATTATAAAGAGGATATCGTTATATGACAATGGTGTTGGTTGTACCAATACCTACTTAAGGACACCATAATGTTTATCGTGCGATAAATAACAAAGAATCGTAATTCATCGTTGATTTAACTAACAAATCGATTGTGTGGAAAGCCGAGTGGAGTTAAACTGGTTTGATCGTATGTGGCACACAGACCTAGTTAGTTTTTGCTAGCGAATATTCTTTTTAACTGGTTTCAATGTATTTTGAAACTTTATCCCATTTAGCGCTGATTTGCAATTGTTCAATGTGTTCACAATTTAGTGATTCATAAATTGTTTCTTGAGGCTGTGCACACGTTTTCGTTTTGCCTCCTGAAATCAAAGTTCTATTCAGGGTTCAAATATGTATTTTGTGACATAAGCTTATAACAAAGAAACAATTTATAGCAATTACTATACTGTAGGTATAGGTCATGAAATTATAAACACTGGAACAAATTTACTTTCTCACTCTTACAATGTAAAAAAAAGGTTTTTAGTCGTAAGAGTTGTAACTATTACGACTAAATAAAATAAATAAAGTAAATAAATAATACATTATTATAATACCGACTCGATTTACTCAGTTCTATGTTCTGTGACCTTTCTTTAAACACATCATTTGATGTTTTTGATCGGCGGGCATTGTCACGAATAAAGATTTTCCAACGGGTCAGCTTTCATACTATGTTATTACGTAAGATTATCTTGACATTATCCGAAGTTAGTGAGATTGGCCTTCACCGAAGTTTATCGCTTTTATGTTGTACAGGATGCGAAGGAAGGAAGAAACGCCGCTTATTCATAACCTGTGCTTATGTAAGAGTCGTTTGTCCGCATCGAACGTTAAGCAGAATTACTTAATTCTTGGTTTCAGAGGTAAAAGTGCAAATTTACATCAACTGTCTCTTTGTAGTAAGGTTAAATGGTAGAATGATTATCGCAACGCGAAACGTAATTAATCAATATAAATATATTAAATTTACGTCTAGACGTTGGTAATCATTTAAATCTTATTAATAGACTGTCCTAAAATTGGTACTGCACCAAGTTGAGTTTGAGTCTAATCATTTCCCTTCTTGGAAAAACTTTTAGGGTAACGACTGTAAATGAAGCTCAAATAAAATATCTTGTATCGCTATAAAACATCTATATATATATATAAAATTTGAGGTGTGTGTCCCTATATTTCACTTTGCAGCCAAAACTACATATCGCAGACGCATAGTGTTTGTATGTGGCAATAGGTACAAGGCTCCCATCGTGCACTATGGTGGTTGCAAGTCAATATCTATAAGGGTGGAAAAAATACGGGGGTTCGAAAAAAGTCAGCTTCAAAAATGTGAGACTATCATTGATCTGAAATGATCGTGATTGTTCTAAAGAATTTTTAGAATAATCTGGAAAGTTCTAAAATATATGCCTAGATTCTAATTATACGCTTACAAATGACCCAGCGAAGCGGGTATCTTTAGCTATCTATATATATAAAAATGAATTGCTGTTCGTTAGTCTCACTAAAACTCGAGAACGGCTGAACGGATTTATCTTATCTTAGTCTTGAAATGTTCGTGGAGGTCTAGGGAAGGTTTAAAAGTACATAGGTTACTTAAATTATTATTCTTCGCAGACGAAGTCGCGGGCACCAGCTAGTTTATTTTATAAATCTGGGTTTTATTTTTATTAAGGTCCTATTTAGACCACATGTCGTATCATAATTTATCGGCCTAAGCAAACATCCTTATGTACGTACTAATGCGTATGTAAGTGCGATACAAAGTTATGGTTAATTATCGCAACCAGTGTTTGATGTATTACACCACCATTCATAGTAAATTGCTGCTTGTAAGGGAAAGTCTTTCTCACGTGTGCGCTAGGAAAGTACGAGAGCAGAGATAAATTCTCCAATGGCACAAAAGCGACTGTCGAATGGTTGCTTTTACGAGTAATGTAAATATCTGCAAGTTTGCATAGAAATGCGAAATGTTTCGAAAGGCGTAAGCTAGATAAATGATAAATGTTTATCGGAATCGAATGATAATGAGTTTTAAAGAGAAATGTTATAAATGTACTGATCCTAAAATAAGATCGACTGTTCGACATACATGACCAAAATCGGAAAGGTTTAAAGAAAGTAGTACAGATAAATTAAAAATTAAGACTGGTTAAAATTCTGCATTAACTTATACCAAACAACTCTAATTATAGAAATGAGAATAATTTTGACCGGCGAAAGCGGAATTTAACGAATGTCATAGGCATTCACATGTTAAAATAAAGTACAGCAAATCAGGTGCTTTCTTATATGATCGAAATTGATGGCGATTCTTGGGTCTCGATACTGCTACAGTATTAAATTTGTATAAAACTGTAGACATAATTGTTAACTTATATGTATAAATACTGTTTTGAGAACAAAATATACCTCGCCGAGTTTTTACCGGCTTTTTCAGAAACAGTGGCAGATTCACTCCTTGGTATTCTTGAGAGCTTGTAAAAACGTAAATTGAATAAAAATATTTTGATTTTGACTTTGATGTTTTGCAGAATAAAGCGTAAATATAGTTAACTTAACATTTAATACGCATTGCAGTGTACAACTGCGGTATGTACCAAAGTGCTCTGAGACGCAACCTGCTAGTCGGCATGCCAGAACGGACCAGGCGGGTGAACGAACACCGCAACCACATTTTATGATTAACACGCTGGGCTATGAAATCGAAGTGAGATGTTTATTCATGTGATCTGTAAAGATTATTTGCATGTTAGGTACTTCGAATATAATAATAGTATAATTAATCTGGATTTATTTTTGGCGACTGACACTAATTCTCCCGTTTGTGAAACTTTGCAGTATGATAAAGAAAGTTTTGACAGAGTATGTTCATGAAAATAATCTATATGCTTTAATTATCATATCTTGAATAGTTTGAAAATTATTACACTCTACTTGATTATTATACTCATACACTCAAGTTCCAGGGACGGCAAACTTGGAAAAGCGGTCTAAATGGTTCAAACTTACTCCCTACAGAGACATGTCAAAATACAAAATTTAAGGTAAATTCTATTGAATGCTAAAATAACCACATCACCTACATTTTAAGGAAGAAATATAACTTCATTGCTTATTCATTCAGCAAACAAACGAAAAATCGGGTTGTGATCACAATCTGAAATGATTGTCTACCTCTTTGTTACCGGAAACATCAATAAGAGGATTCCAGATAATGACTCAAATTGTTTATGTAATATGATGGAATGGAAGCAAAACTCAGACATTCCTGTTTATTAATTAGGTATTTTGCTAAGGTGACTATACCTGCCGCAAACCAAATTGGCACACTGTGTATAAGGAAATATGTAGGTGAATATAGGATATTTTCTGGCCCAATTAGATTTCATAGAATTTGCGACACGTTCTGTGAATTTAAATACAAAATGTACATTAATAACCGACTTACACTGGTTTGTGGTGGTGGTGGTCTCTGACGACTCTCTCTGCTTCTCTCGGATACAATGTGAAGGTTTTATACACTTAGAATGCCTACATACATACATACATACATACATAGCATCACGCCCGAAATCCCTAATGGGGTGGGCAGAGCCACAAGAGTACTTGTGGCCACGTTCGATTAATTAGTCCTAAGATGGTATGATGAACCGTATGGTGACAGGTGATCAGCCCATCGCCCATACAGACAGTCCACCATGTTGGAGAGGACCCGTCCCTTAGTCGACTTTTACGACATGCCAGGATGATAAGCATCTGCACGCATTCTAAGCAATTTTTTCACTCCCAGTGCAGCAGAGGAGAATGCCTAAGGGTCTCCTAATGATCACTTCGGACTTAGGGCGCCGAGCAGAACCTAAACTTGTGGCTGGTAGGTTTCTTTTATAGGGTGTTTGCACGGAAAATACCACAGACGAAGCTGCGGCTCTAGAAAGACTGACACGGGGACTTAGCCCCGTCTTATCTCTCTAACTATCTCTTTCGTCAGCACTAGTGTGAGAGGCGTACGTAGATATAAGACGGTGTTAACTTATCCTCGTACCAACCTTGCCAGGGCCGCTATGGTGGGCCGCTGGTCAAAAAAGACTTCGTCACGAACAATGACTTTAGCACTAATCCACCGAAAAGTGAAATTTTTCGGCATCAAAGCATGTTTTGCCTTTCTCTGAATTCCAAAGTTGGTTTCTGCTTAATATCATCAGAACCAGTTCAGTTTATTTAACCTTTTGGCCGCCAAGCATGTCTGAGAAGTAACACGAATTTCAACTTTAAGTCAAGGTAATGAAGGACTTTTTTATCCTGTAAAAAAGTCCTCCGCTGCCACGCATAGTCGACAACGGCGGCCAAAAGGTTAAGCTATGTAAACATACATACAGCCAAACAGACTTATTTCAACCTTTAAAATATAAATTTAAGGAAAAGTTAACTAGACATTTTGGCTTGAACGATCATGCGGATGGTTCCCACGATTGATAGTAACCGGATGTAGATCGTAAACTACTAGGTATCAAAGATTTACTAGTACCAGGAAATCCTTCTTATACACCAAAAATTCATTATAAACACGTGTTTTCACACGAAGTTTATTATAAGATTATGCAATAAAATGTAGTAATCACTACGTGAATCGATGATTTCCTATAATAATATTCGAATTCCATAATAGTAATACTGAATATCTTGACCGATGTTTTATAATAATATTAATAATAAGTCATTTATTGCAGACAACAAGGTCGATACATAAATAACTTATAGACTAACATATCTTATAAAAGGCACGTGCATTTTATTTAATTATATTTTAAGCTCAGCTTAATAATTTAAAGTTTAATTTGCGCTCACAAGATGTCGCTACTAGTACCTATCTTAAGATATTTTAATGGTAAGGTTAACTAGCGTGCAGCTATAAAAAACCGGACAAGTGCGAGTTAAACTCGCGTGGAGAGGGTTCCGTTCCGTACATGATTATCTGCAATTTACTAGGTTACTTTAAATACCATAGACTTCTTATAGGTTTTTCTGTAATCCATAGGTAAAGAACTATTTTCTGTATTGTTTTCAAAATTTTAGCCCCAGTAGTTTCGAAAATAAGGGGGGGGGAATGGTCAACTTTCGCCTATTTTCCTAAATAACTTCCAAACTATTTTACTTAAAATTCAGAAAAAAATATATTTAAAGTCCTCACAATAAGCCCTTTCATTTGATATGTCACACAATATAGATTGCATGACTTTTATTTTTTAATTTTCTGATTAGCCCCCCAAAAGTGTCCCCCATGTTTAAAATTCATATATTTACGTCACGCGTGCGTGTTGCGGTCACCGACTTACATATGTATACCAAATTTCAGCTCAATCGGTCCAGTAGTTTCGGAGCAAATTGGCTGTGACAGACGGACAGACAGACAGACAGACAGACAGACGCACGAGTGATCCTATAAGGGTTTCGTTTTTTCCTTTTGAGGTACGGAACCCTAAAAATTAATGCTTTGCAAAAAATATCACCAGCAGCTACGCCGATTAACCGTTGCTAATGACGGTAACAACATAATGACCATCCATTGTACATGTTGCTGTACTAAATCTTGTATTTATCGGCCTTAGCGCTTGGTGTTAGAAGATTCTTTTATTTAACAAGACCGAAAAGCAGACCGAATCGTTGAAATCGTTACCAGAAGAAAGGGTATATAAGAGTCCTCCCTCTTAAATATTCAGGCTATAAAAATTAAGGATGTTAAAAATATGTTTTGCTTAGCTGACGCTTGATAAAGAAAAATTTTGCTGAAACTGACTGGAGTGCCTTTTCCGTTGAAGTGTTTTCAGCTTTGCTTGAATGTTAGTACTGTCCTACGTATAAATTTAATAACATGTAATTGCGCACAAAATGATGTAACACCCAAGATCATCACGCTATCCGTTCGCATGACAATGACCTATGGAGCAGGTGTGATCGCGTACTATTCGACTCTTGTGCAACCTATTTACCTTCGGCTACTTGGCGCATAAACAGGCTTCGTACAATCGATAACGTTTGACATTCTGTGTTTATGATTAATGAGGTTTAAAAGAGTTAAAATTAACTTTATTCAATTTTGGCTTCTACAAGTACTTTACAACATTATTGGCCGAATTCAGAAAGGTCGCCGTTTCAGTGACGTTTCTGAATGGGTTGACAACTAGTTTAGGGACATTTAACTAATATCTAGTCAAATGCTTAAGTGGCGTTTCTGAATTCGGCCATAAATCTAATATTGCTACCACCCTTTGAAAAAACATCTGAATTTTGAAGAACATCTGGTGTGGTCTCTTTCGTTAATAAGGTACTTATAAACTTGGCATTATCAATCAGAAACCAAAAAATCTAAATTGAAAGGATGGGATATTCGAATTCAGAATCTAAAGTGTTAAATATTTCAAAACCTAAATTAATGCTAACTTAGCCAGTTTCATTTGGATGGTCAAGGAGTTTTCGAAAAAGCGATTGCAAAGGGTGATATCGTTCGTAAATAAATAAATAAACGACTAACTCTTTTTAATGCTGAAATAAAATGACTTTTTATTGAACTTGGTTATATTATAGAGTTATGAAAGTTGCAATAAGACGTCAATCAAAGTTTTCTATGCGTAATATGTGGCAATCTAGTACAGATAAGTTAGTACTGTTTGTAATACGAAAAACCGATCGGTTATCTTTTTACTTTTCTTGTCATTGTTTTAAATGGAGAATACAAAGATATTAGGAATTGGTTTCTGTATTACTTAACTCATCTCCAAACTGAAGGCCAGAATCGGCCCGTGAGCACAAAACTCATCTGCCATGTTATTCTAAATAGTGTAGATCTTGGCCCGTACTATTTTGGAAAAAAATGTGACACGCCAACGTCGAATAGAAGCTTCCTTATCGGTCGCAGACGTCCCAATAAATGATTAGAATCAAAAATCAAACGTTATTTGTGCTCAGCCATGCCACCGGTATCTTTCGGCAGTTGCGTCAGTTTACAATGGTGTGAAAGTATAATAGAAAGTGCAAGTCGATGGGTCAGTCTCACGTACTCGTTATATCAGGATTTACATAACAATTACAGTTTTGTGGGTAACTGGAGCGGTGTTATGGTTATCGTTCGCTATGTTGCCCGTTCGCTTAGATCAAGGAGATGCTATATATTATTCACTTTATCAATACGAAAGCGGCGTTTCTCTTAAATACTTGTTCGTTTACAATTAACGCCAGAGAACAGTTGCAACGAGCGCACATTGCTGCTAGATAGTCCGCTTTGACAGACATCGTTTTATTGAGACATTGCTGTTTATAGTAAAATTTTAGCTCGACAAGATATAAAAATATAAAATAAACACTTAGCCCCAGGTTCAGTTATAAAGTTATCGAATTTGCAAATGACTTTTGTTTGTGACATTTTTTTTTCTAAGCAATGCTTTTTGCCAAATTTGATTTTGTAAATTAAGCTAAGGCCTTCGAAATAATAGGCCACAGATTACAAAATAGAACGAACTTTTTGCTGCCTTGGTGTGATTAAAATTGCGGGTAAAAAGTGTAGCCATTGTCAATGAACGGTGTGACATTCCCACAGAAGTTGCAGCCTCTTATAATGTTAACACGCTCTGCTCGTCTGAAACATGCGCTATGCGGCTTAGGTTTTAAGAAAACTTGTTTGTCTTGTAAGTTATTTTAATCAAAGAGTTTTATTTATTTATTTGCAAATACATTTACACGGCACGACAGAATGAACCAATTAACTGAGAAACTTAACGAATTAAAACAAAACACAATAAAGATTTACAAAAATACCAATTTATAAAAAAAGTCATCAGGTAATACTAGAAGGCCTATCATCCATCTTCTCGCAAATCTTAAACATTCATGGCACACAGTTGCCCTTCGCCACGCGAACAAGTCACCCTCGGGTGCTGACTCTACGAGAGCATTCAGTACTATTACTATGAGTTGCGCAAAACGTACTCGCTAGCGTAAACTATCGGAAATACTGCTTGTTGCCGATATAAGTAAAAGGGACCGAGCGATAGTTTACACTAGCGAGAGTGGTTTGCGCAACTCATGGTAATGGTACAGCAGTGCCAGGACGCAGAGCGAGGGCGAGTTCCTGCGCGACACTGTGCGCGCCGACGGCACCGCCAGCGATGGGCGCACACGCGGCCTTTGAGTGATTCTGAAGACATTCGGTAAAAACACCCTCACGACCTGCCCCACGAGTTCAGGGCAATCAGAGTCACCGCGCAATAAACGGCAGGCCGTGAGTATTGATTATTGTTTCGCCTTACCTCAAGTGAATTAAATCTGAGGGAGCCAAGTAAAAACTTGGTTGGATAGAGGAATGGGTAATACCCATATCTTTTCTTGTAAATAAATAGGAAAGTCTGTTGGATCTTCTCCAGACGTAAAACATACGTGCATTCGTGCGTGTTTCTTATGAGCAATCATGCCTCCATTTTGCTTCCTACCAAAGCATTGTAGACAAGCTTTATGAAGAAAAAAATCTTTTTTTGATTCATGATAATGAAATCAAGACTGAAGCTATAAAAGAAATATTTGTGTAGTCTATGATGTTAAACATAATATCAGCCTTTAACAGTGGCTCCGGGTGAATGGAATTTTCCCAAAGCTCTATTCGGCTATTATTTTTGCAACAAGTGACGAAGTTCAAACGCAACTGTATGGAGAAATATTCCTTTTAGTACTCATATATCTATCTTTGCAAGATCATTTCAGCTCTTTACGGTTATTCTTCTCTCTGGTTTGTTTACTACTGTTTCCTTGAAGCAGTTTTATTTCCTCAATCCAGACAGGGACTATAAGAGCATGGTGGTATAAGAATTACCAAAATATTTCAAATGTTGGCCAAATATCACGACCGTGTAGATCACGTAGAGTATCCGTCAGCGTCTCGACAAAAACAACAAAAGCCATTATGTAACCCGGTCCAATTGGAATCGGGCGATAATAACCCGCAAATTGCAACGCCGGCAGAATAACAACCAAATAGTTCTGGCACAATAGCTATAATCATAAAAGTCACATGTAGTTTTGAATTCAAAAGTTAATAATGCTCACATTATTATAAGTTTTTAGAGTGAGGTGATGACGTCTCAGCCAGCGCTGACAACTTACTAAATTGGAAGAATTGGTTTCATATTTAACGGTTAAAGAACATGATTATACTAATAATTGAATATTGAATATACGATAATTGATACTTGTGGATATATCGATAATCCTTCTAATATTTTAAATTCCAAAGTGTGTTTGTTTGTTTATTCCTCTTTCACGTCAAATCGGAACAACGAATGGACTTGGTTGTCTGCATAGACATAGTTTGAGGGCCGGAGAAGGCCGTAGGATACATTATATCCCGGAGAAATGCACAGTTCCTGAGAGAATAACGATAAACGAAAGTCACTTCATATTAACAAGCAAGTAGCAACAAAAAGGACTCAGTAGATGTTTTGGAAGCTAACCTGCTTGGGAAACTCAGTGTTTTGTAGCCAGGATACATTACAGCGAGTACAAAAGTACATCTACTTATGTCACCAATCATAATTACATCTTGCTCTCAGAATAGATACAAAATGTCATTGATATCTAATAGCTGTCAATACCTGGAAAGATGCTACAAATTATTATCTATATCTAACAGTCAGACTGCTTTAGTAGGAAGTGTAATCATATAGTTATATATATAATTCTACTGTACGTGTGTATGTCACTGAACTCCTCCTAAACGGCTGGACCGATTTGAATGATTTTTTTTGTATGCGTTTGGGTGGCGCCCTGGATGGTTTAGATTCACAAATCAGCCCGGCAGATGGCGCTGCAGGACAACGTCTGACGGTTCCGCTAGTAGTTATATATAATTGAAGCATACATTTGAGAGCAGGTATCGGAACCATATTTGAGTCTGCACCGAAGGCCCAAGGCATTCATCTCTTAGTGAATTTTAGTTCAAGGTGTTTCTTGATGTTCTCGAAAGTATTTGAACTGAACTTGTTCCTTTGACAATGAGTGCCAAGTGCAATATTCTTGATTGTTTAAGCTTACGAATTTGACGACCCGAGTCTGTCCAGAAACAGGAATAGGTTTAGAAAAAACTAGTGCAGAACAAAAGGATTTACAGACCTTCAGTTCAGTGGTTTTTTGGTGACAACATTAAGTTTAATAAAAAATGCCGTTTTCAAAGTGTTTTTAGTTATTATAAGGATTTTGTTTTCATAATTTAAACATCATTACGTACAGGGATAAATCGCGTGTGTATATCTCTGTTTGATTTGTTAATTATGTTGGCTCTTGTACAATAAAGTGCATACAGACAGCCTAGTTAACGCTTGCTTTTTATCAAGAACATATTAATTATCATGCAAAGTTCGATAACCTTTCCAACAGTCTGACATTACTCAGTCACGACCAGGAATTGTAGGTATGTATACAGTTAACACAAACTTATTTGGTTGGTACCTAAGTTAGCACACACAAGATTGCGAGAGCTCTAGAAGTCAATATACAACTAGAAGATCACATTTTCAAAGCCAGAGCTATATCAGTTAGTTATAATATCAACCTACAAAAGTGTCACGATGCCGCAGTCATCTATAAATGACAATAATCTAACCAAAATAAATAAAAGCGTGGCGATGGTGACACTGCGAGCTGGATTTGGCCTGGCGGCGTTTGAGATGAATAGCGCACGTTTATTATGTTTAAGCTAATTAAGGTAGGTTTTTAGGGTTCCGTACCTCAAAAGGAAAAAACGAAACCCTTATAGGAGTCTGTCTGTCTGTCTGTCTGTCCGTCTGTCACAGCCAATTTGCTCCGAAACTACAAGACCGATTGAGTTGAAATTTGGTATACATATGTAAGTTGGTGACCGCAACACGGATGCGTGACGTAAATATATGAATTTTAAACATGGGGGCCACTTTTGGGGGGTAAATTAGAAAATTAAAAAAAAAGTTATGCAACCTACATCGTGTCACATATCAAATGAAAGGGCTTATTGTAGTAAAATAGTATAGAAGTTATTTAGGAAAATAGGCGAAAATTGACCATTCCCCCACCTTATCTCCGAAACTACTGGGCCTATAATATTGAAAAAAAATAAAGAAAATAGCTCTTTACCTATAGATTACAGAAAAACCTATAAGAAGTCTATGGTATTTAAATTTCAGATAATCATGTACGGAACGGAACCCTCTCCACGCGAGTTTAACTCGCAATTGTCCGGTTTCAGTTTAACTAATGGTTTTATACATACAAATAGCCTAGATGCCGCATTCTACTTTATCATACGATAAAGTTGTGAACTTTTATTCACCTTGTTGCGAATAAATACTTATCGCAAAAATACACAATTAAATGCCTCATCATAACAACATTACACTCATAAAAATACACCAGATGGACAATGTTAATAGACTACATGTTTGATTTACAGTCAATTTCACTTAGAACTCACAAGGCGAGCCTAACTTGACCCGTCACTGCGTATAAACTACATGTTCTTAGATGTCTTCAACCTTGGTCATATTGGTCGTCAGCAAGGTTGGCAAGCAACAGATCAATTTATGATTGTCGAGCGAAATAAGAGACGAAATGTGCGAAGGGAATAAGATTGCAGATGCAGTTGAATATACAGATTGCCGAATGACACTGAGTCAGTAAGAGGCACGTGCTAACAAACCTCGGAAGTAGGATATGACGTTTTAAGCTAGATAGTACTTCCTAGTGAGCTATAAATAAATTCGGTAAATCAAGGCCTTTTTAATCAGCACCGGTTAATTGAGACAATGCAAGTTTATTACACGATAAGACGTTACTTTCCGGAAATATATTATTGTGAATTACCTCTACAGTAACAATTTGCTTGAACTTTCTTTTTAAACAATATTTTTGGCTGCTTTTAGATGATGTAAAAATATATATCTACACCCATATCATCAAACCTCCATTGGTTAATCAAAAACCGTATGAAATGACCACCATTATACCAACCAACCAATTAGGAAAAACCAGTGCTGCGATAAAGAAATAACATGACTTCTTTATCGTTTTTAGTAAAGAAATGAGATTAAATTTGGAACAGCTGTCAAAACTCAAGTGGGTCTCTATTCTAGTATCCATAGATATTAAAACAGTTATTGATACGAAACGTCAATTCAGTATGTTTTTTTAATATAAACTGCACAATATTTGATCTCGAGTGACGTGAGAATAGAGACGTCATCCGTTTGTCTATGATTTAAAAAAAAAATTGTCTTGACGGACGGCTGTCATTATGTTGACGTTTTGCTGAACGAAAGTAGAATTTTATTGAATTGAATAGAAAAAGTTGTTTGTAATTTACATTTTAGTTGAAAATATGAATAGTAAGTAGTCTTCTCGGAGTGTGTATGATGTGAAAATGCGCCGGATATCGGAAATATGCAGCCACGATTGCAACAAATAACTTGTTGCCAGAAAATATTGTTTCTGAACCCATCATGGAGGATTTATAATATGTGTGTAGATAAAGTTATGTATGCAACTCTGCATAATTTGGCCTTAAAACACACGTGCGATCTTATTATGAAACTCGCTAAAAGCTCGTTTCATAAAACCGCACTAGTGTTTTAAGGCCTATCATTATGCAATCGTTGCATAAACTACTATTTCGTAATTAATTTTTCACATTTGTAAGGAAAAAGTACCAATAATATTTTTAATTTTGTCGCTTAAACGCTATCTTACTGTCAGCCGTCGCGTGTTACGTCAACATAAAGAAACCGGTCGTAAACTTCAAAAAAAAGCACAGTCTGTATGAGGGTGCGGTCCGAATAACACTTACGGTGATCACAACGAACAAGGTGGGCAGCGTGATTCGGAACGCAACCGTCTTATGCAACCGTCATACGTGTTGACTGGTGTTTAAAGTCACGTGACTTAGAAGTTAAAATTTAAGTTTTTAAATAATCTTGATTTATTTTTACATATTCTGTTGTAACGTACTGTTGAGGGTTAAGCTACCGTTCTAATGAAATATATTAATATTTGTTACTACGAGTATAGTCAAGTAGCCAATTTTGATTTCGGCATTTCGATGAAGGAAAACATCACGAGGAAACCTGCACCCATCTGCGAAGTAATTCAAAGATGTGTGTGAAGTCTACAGTCCGCACGGGGCCCGCGTGGGGACTACTGCCCGATCCCTCTCACTAGGAAAGGCACAGCCTTGGGACGTATATGATGATATTACTAATGATATCACTGATGAATTGGTTTCAGGGGCACTTTGTTTATGTTTTCGGCTTCTCCGAATTTATATGACTTACTGATTGATATAGTTGCCACGCATGGTATCCCTTTTTTATATCTTGAAAATAATATATATATTATCAGACTCAAAAAAAACAAAAATGCACCTACTGTATTGTTATAAAATTAATAAATAAATTAAATTAAATATCTTTATTTTCAGTTGTTGTTTGTTAGTGTACAATACAAACTTAAAACCTATGTTAGATTAAGTACTTATATTTAAATTTAAATTCGTCGGTCACCGAGCCACACGCCTGACGTGCAACTCATTAAACCTCCCTAGCAGAGCGCTGTGCGCCTCCCCGCTACAACCTGCAGAAGGCTGTTGGAACTATCCTTCACTCGGCGGATGAGAGAAGCAACTTTTCGCGCATCGTTATAAATAAGTCATCATAAGATATTTAACATGGTTTTGCTGATTCAACATTCGGTGTCATCGTATACGAAAACTGGGCCTAGAGGCTGGGCTTCGACATTATTGATCTAAGTGTTACTATAAAAACCGATCGTTACTATGGTAACAAAATATTGCTTTGTTTTGTCACTTTATTTTCGATGAAAACATCGCAAATGAAAATTAAGATATTTATTGGTTTAAAACATAAATTATGTGATTAAGTACATCCCTGGTTTCTGAGTTACAGAAGCCAGTGCCAACGTTACAATGGTAGCACTCTTAACTTAGTAAGATAATGACAGAAAAAAGCGATATTACATTACATATCACTTAACTTAGGCAATGTGAAATATAGCTGATGGTGTATCTACAAAAATTAAAACGTAAACTAACTACTTTCATAATTGATTTGATTTTGAACACAGAACATATATTTATTTATATATTTGGTCTCTGATTTGGATCACTGGAAAAATTCTAAATTCTTCTTCGAAACGAGTTAAAATATAATTAATCTAACAACTATAAATATAATTATTATGACAAACTAAATAAACATGCTATCTAGGTATAATGGCCGTCAAAATTGTTATCGAGTCACGAGTTAAGAACAAACAATATGACTTTACACAGATGCCGCATGTAAAGAAAAATGTTTACATGTAATTGGAAAACCATGTAAAGATTGAATGACCTGTTCCTTACTACAGTTAGGGGCCATTTTTGAACAATCTAAAAATATTAAAATTACCTTTACCTACATTTAAAAGTTTATTGCACTTTAACACATTTGGCAAGTATGGTGATTAGAGTCTTTACCTTAATTTATTTATTTAAGAGGACTGTGAAGCAACGGCCAAAATCACCCTTTTCATACCAAATGCGATAACGATTTCCACACCTTAAATATTAACCGATTTTGACAAATTTTTGATAGGTTGTCAGTCAGATCAAAATCTAGGTCTATACATAATCGCCGGAATTAGTTTTGTATCAGAATACGAAAACAACAATAAAACTGAAATTATTACTTATATTGTAAAAGCCAAAACGTATAGATCTAGATTATGTTCTGACTGACAACGTATCAAAAATTGGTCAACATCAGATAAGATTTAAGGTGTGAAAATCGTTATCGCCTTTTGTATGAAAAGCCGTAGAGGTTCATACTCCTCTTAATGTGTTTTCAAATCCAGAATATTACTAGTGGCTCCGTGAGCTGTAGACCTCGCGACAAACATAACTTTGAAGTTGGAAAACTGTATATCCGCTAACTCCTCCTAAACCACGCATCTCATTTACATGTGGTTTTCATCAATGGACGACCTGGTTCATTGGGAAGGATTATATGTACATAGCGTTCTAAATAAGTTTTAATATAGTAGAGAAAATCCAATGTTTTTTTAATCAAGTCGTATAAAGTTAAATTTTTTGGCGCTTAAATAGCTAATGCCTGGTTAAACCTTAAGAAATATATCAAAATAATGTACCAAAGAATTGTAGTTCTTTAAAAAGCCTAGACAAAAGTCCGCGTTGCCATATGTCTACCTACTAAGATTGGCACACAGTAACCATTTTTATGTTTAAAAAATTTATTAAACATTATTAGGTTATTTGCGAAGCTATTTTCTCCTATTCAGTATTAATCCTTATCCATAAAAATACATTTTCTAACTTAGGCCTTAATGTAGATCAAAATTGTCCTTTACACTATATGATTTAAATATATAGTTTAGAAGATATCAAATATTAAAGAAACCGAAAAAATAATTCACGAATAGCGACCTATACCTCGCGACAAAATTAAGTTTGCCGTTGGAAAACTGATATCGCCATACTTCGGGTCAGTTTACTAACACCGCAAATAAGTTGGTACTTGCAAAAACACCCATATCTCCGCCATTTTGAAAAAAATTCCGAAAACTGAATCGACAAAAAAATTCTATATAATTATCAAACCTGCTCACAAAATTGCACGAGAATCGGCAGAGAACTGCGACCTGTAGACGAGAACAAATGGTCAGACGGACATCCGCTGGACATACGAAAGCATTTTTGCCCAAACTGAAACGGAGACGCTTCGCTCGCTTCGCTCGCTTCGCTCGCTCGGTCGATTATCAACCTGCAATAAAATTGTGGTGAAAAGACCTCGTAACTGTATACAATATTAAAATCCATATAAACATAATAACGTAAAATAAAAACACTTAAAATACAATAGGTACAACACAGAATGTTTTATTAAAATAACGAAAACAAAAAAGAAATACTTCAATGGTGATATTAATGATGATTCACACCGAACTATTTTCTGATAATGAAAAAATGCGTCGAAATGCTTAACGGCGCGGCACAAAACATGGCTGAAGTAACAACTGTTTTCAATTTCACATTATGAAGTTTTTTATTCTTGCAACACTCTTGATAACATTGTTATGCGTTTACACATTGCATTTCTGACTCCTTAGTCATTAACTGTTTAAATTACACCCTCACGTGTTCACATCATCTCCAATAGCTCATTAAACTTGTATTTTATTTAAACTAGATAGGTACATTCGGGGTAGTTTAGTACTTATTTATTGGGTCCAATAATGTTGTTTATAATTTCGCTTATTATTTTTAAATTAAATCCGAATCATACTGAAATATTGAGGACCACCTCCTTTTTAAAGTCAGTTGAAAAAAACGCTGGAGATTACAAGTTTCGTATATTTAAACGACCTGTCGAAAACACTGGGCGGTGCCGAAAGTAATTTGCAATTTTGTACAAAAACTGCATACAGATTATCATTTAAGCGGGTTTCTCGTTTACGAGCGTCTGTGGTATTCGGATTTTCACAAAATTAACCGTTTTTTTACCCAATTCACCTGAAGTAACGGGAAAAATATGTCAAGCAAGCAATTTCGGTTCTTTATAAAATATCGTTTTGGGTCGATCGTTAAAATTTAATTTAGATTAAATTACTTAAATACTTTATGAAAGTTGTTAAACGATGGACATTGATCGTACTCGCATTAAGATAGTTTTGTACAAATTCATCATAGGTATATATCTTTGCGTCGACACTCACAACTTATCTTTCAGTTTGACATAGTATTACAAATTTGTACGATTTTAATGTCGTTTTCGTTGTATACGTCGACTAAGGGACGGGTCCTCTCCAACATGGTGGACTATCTGTATGGGCGATGGGCTGATCACCGGTCACCATACGGTTCATCATACCATCTTAGGACTAATTAATCGAACGTTGCCACAAGTAGTCTTGTGTCTCTGCTCACCCCATTAGGGATTTCGGGCGTGATAATATGTATATATGTATGTTTCGTTGTATAACAATGCAAAAAATTGATCCTTAACTAATGCTCAATTTCCAAGATTATTCCATTCTTAGAACTCATTATGTCTTAGTAGTCAATTTTCCGTTGAATTTACTACGAAGAACGAATGACTTCGGGAAAATCGTCTAACAAATCCCACATGAGCACATTGCCATTTTTTACCTTCTATCGGACGACTAAAAAAGGAGTCAAATAGGTAAGCATATTTATGGAATTTTGATATCACTTCATACTTGATACACTATCCTTTGGGAAACATCACACATCTTGAATTTGCGTAAAAAAGATGTGATAACTGAGAGCGCTAGTTATGTAATGTTACGGAAGGTTATTTCTTAATCAGTTGGAAAAACCTCAATCGATCACGATAAAGTCTTTACGCGGAATAGCTGGTATATCAACGAAATAAATCTAACCAGAGCAACCATGTAACCAACAAATCCACCACGTGATCTTCTAACCTGCCAAGCGCTTCACTCGCCGACGAAGAAAACTCCCCGTTGCCACATAGAAACACTGCCATATGATTCTGTATCAGCGATGACGGAAAGGTTCAAATTAGACCGAATGGCTTTGTCCTTAAAGTCTAAATTAGTAGTTGCGTTTATCCGCTGATCAGACGCGGCGTACACAAGAGAATCACGACACGGGTTTTTGGTAGCAGAGGACATGTCGAGCCTTGACGCGGTTTTTTGTGGCATATCTAAACCTGACTTGAGAGACTTCATAGTGTTCTCTAAACTATATTTTATAGCTTTTCGTTTGTTGATTATTCAGCAGTCTATTTTATTTTTTTTAATCTTAATATTTATCATTTATTGCTTTCTATTTAATTTTATTTGAGTTTTTATATAAGAATCAATGTTTGATTAGAAAAGATAACGTTCTGTTGAGTTCCGGCGCTTCTTCTCAGTAATAATGGTGCTGTGTGAAGCGCTAGTAGATTCAACCTATTTAATTTATTCATGTGATGAGTAAAAGAGCCCACTGGTGGCCAATAGCTGAATTAAACGTGTTTATGTTGAATTTGAATTTGCGTGTCAGAGAATAACACCCCTGATTGGAATCTAAGCAACGTTAGGCTTAATGCATGCAATTTAAAGAGCATGGGAAATAATGTTCGTATGCATCGTGAATTACGTGTATAGCGATTCAACAGGAAAATAGTGTGAGAACAAAAATCTTGATAGTAATAATGTTTTTACTTGCAAAGCTTACTTTTACCTCTGGGAATGTGATATTTGCACTGGTTATAAAACGATTTTTTTATAACTAGGTAGAAAACCTATGCACATGAAATTTGGCACGCATGCTGTGCCTTTTAACTAGCTACTACATGGTAGCTAAGTTATTCTTTTTTAAATACGGTGAAACGTGAGAAACTATCCTAATAAGAAATACAATATAAAGAGTTGTTAGGTCTTCTTGGGTTGAAATATCGCAATCAAACACACCGGTGTCAAATTAGTTTTTAATATCTTGGAAGTTTTGAAAATATTGGTTCATAAAAAACGATTGAACGATGAGGTATGAACGATGGTTAGGCAAACGATGGAATTTCCTGTTACCAAAACTCGTTGCATGGATAATTGATTCGGTGTTGGTACGTATTTTCTTACACATGCTCTTTACCTACGTAAATACTAGTCCATGATTATTTTATTATAATTGCCGGCCTTTTGATCGCTTAAACATACATACATATGTAAATCTAAATGTATGCCATAAGGAAGTAATGATTAACTGACACCTTCTCCAAGTTATTTGTTTTCCACCTAGTCTTAAAGGAAACCTTTATAAAATTTTAGTACGAGATAAGCCTTCTTAGTAAAGTTAACTTCCTACTAGATAATTGTCATCTATTTGACTTGTTAAATATAAACGTACGATATGAAAATTATATTGTTAATTAGCAATCCGGCTTATCAATATTATTCCGTAGAATACGTTATATGGGTTTTCCATTATATTAACACTGCTTACGTAAAAGATACCACTTAATAGCCTTTATTGTGTAGGTCTTTAGTCACGTAAGCGTAGTTTCAGAAACTTCAAGAACATAGACTGGTTAATGCAACAAAATCTTTATCACAGAATAGATGATAGTACTCCTATACTTACTTACTTTTTAAACCTGTAACTTGGTTCGCTATTAAATTACCACTGGGAGTCTATGCTACAATTGCCTAATCCGATTCGTGGTCTCCACCTAAGGACTCGTCTTCTGCATGGGCCCTCGGTTCTTCAATATCACATTGCCAGCTGACTGCTTCTTTACATTATTCTTTTTTACCCTTACGAAAAATGTTGTTTTCAATCAAATTAGTTATTAAACACAAATGCACGGGCATAACTTAAAGTTTATGCAGCTCTTGACTCTTGTAAAATATGTATTTATACAATGAATTATTTGCCTATCGTATCGCATACGATTGAGGGTACTCAAAGAGATAATAGCAATCATAAACCTATGGATTAATGGCCTTAATATTTATGTCTTATTTACTGGGATTTTTAAGTCATATCTTTTTGTTCGTCCCTTCATAATGTCATCTTATATGTATTTTTTTATATTGATGTTTCTTTCATCGCGTTGATAAAACAAATATAGTTGGTGAATTGGTTGATGTAAAATTATTTGCTACGAATATTTACGCAGAGCATTTTCTAGGACTTCATAATAAATTCCTATTTAGCAAACATATAAAATAGCGTCAATTTGTATACATCCTCTTATGCAATATATCTGTTTCGTGGTCCGCTGGTGGGTGTAATATGAGACGCTTGACTAGCAGTGGTTATGTCATCTAAGGCCTAGGGAAGTACAAACGTCCGCACCTCCACTATGCATGTACAGGCATCAAAATCGTATGCACTAATATTCCGTCCGTTTTATGTATTTTTCATCACACTTGCTCGGAAAGGCTGTTATTATACGCAGGCGTACAGAGCAGCTGTAGCCTACTTACCTCCCAAGGGCAGTTATGGATTTTGTATGGGTTATAACTCCCGCTGACGGCGGGGCGAGCCGCAGCCGGCGGGGCGCGCGACCCGCAAGCCGGCGGAGCTGCCCCGCGCTGATCGCAACGTACGCTCAGTTTATGAACACCCACCTGATGGTAATTCACGATGGAAAATGGGAATAAAATTAATATATATACTTTTTTTTGTCTAATTTTATTTCATTTCCTCGCAAATGTGATGAAAAACATTGTGTGTATCACGGGCAGTAAGGGGATAACAAACTCGATTCACAAAAGCCCTCGCCTATCGGCGTCGGGCTTCTAACAGACTCTCGTTAGTTATCCCCTTCTTACGGCCCTAGATGCACAATGTACTATAAGTTTAAAAAAAAAAGTCTTGTCTCCAAAATTTTAATTATGTCCCGGAATATCTGTATAAGGAACTGGCTTAGAGGTGTTATTAGGAAAGCAGTGATTTGCGAAATAGTTATTTATGTCATTGGGTGACATATTGATATCAAGGTTTTTGTATTCTTGATGTAAAATTAACTTGAATTAACAAAATTGAATACAAAATAGCAGAGAGAAAGCCTGATATGCAGAAATTATACTTTTCTCTCTCTTTAAACTTTTCAACGCCAATGACGGATATATCCGTCAGGGCATACAGGGTAAAGGAGCCCTACATGGGTTTGACGTAAGGTTGAAATTCGTGTTACTTCACAGACACGCTTGGCGTCGAAGAGGTTAAAAGCAACCCCTGAAAGAAAAAACTTCACATTTCTGAAAATATGTGACTTCTTACGGATTGAAGGTTTCTGGTCACTTCTCTAAACCAATTTAATCTGCTCCGCATTGTATAGTTTTTTCCTTAAATTAAGCGTAAAATAAATCTCCCTCGAAGTCATAGATCACCAACTATCGTTGAACGAGCACCTTAGTTCGTCATGATAACGCCATCTATTAAGAAGCTTAGTTCTTATGACATATAAATAGTCTCATTTTGCCATTTTGCTAGGAGCAACGATACGCGTTAATCAACCAATGATAGACTTTTCTTCAATATAATAAGAATTACGATGTTGGTAAAATTTAATGAGTATGCGATGGAGTCAAACTCGCCTTTTGGCACCAAAAAAGTGAGCATCGCGAAAATCGCGACGGGCAAGTTTCTTACTATTGTAATTTCTATAACACTGCTAGTTTAAACAAAAACCGGCCAAGTGCGAGTCGGACTCGCGCACGAAGGGTTAAATATTTATTTTATTTTCATTTAATTATTTATTTTTTAAGTAAATATATATCTAAATATTCTGTGAATATTTCAAGCGTCTACCTGTTGCCGTTATAAATATCGAGCAAAAATGAGCAAAAAAATCACGTTTGTTGTATGAGAGCCCCCTTAAATATTTATTTTATTCTGTTTTTTTAGTATTTGTTTTTATAGCGGCAACAGAAATACATCATCTGTGAAAATTTCAACTTTCTAACTATGACAGGACAGGACAGACGGACAGACGGACAGCGGAGCCTTAGTAATAGGTTCCCGTTTTTACCCTTTGGATACGGAACCCTAAAAATAACTTAGTTTTAGTAACAAGGAACTGCAAAAACCTTGCTTTAGCAACGCTATAATGCATAAATAATAATAATATGCGTTTCCGTTATTTCATTACTAAATAATAATTCATTACTCGATGACATTCTCAGACGCGAGGAACTTACGTCAAAACTTTCACTAGTACTCAGCTTTGTAAAATGTATTACTGCAAATTAGCTATCCATTGAAAATTAGAATCATCTACCTTTTTTAAACAACCACATATATATCACGGTTTTTTTTCTAATCGTGCAATAATTACTTATTTGCATTTTATAAAAAGAGATGACTAATTCAGTTTTTTAAATCCTAACTGTAACGCATAGTTCAGTACCGGATTTGATGTGATTATGGATAAATACTTTTTTTCACGTCTTTTTTTTATTTAAGAGGCCTATGAACCAACGGCAAAAATCACCCTTTTCATACAGCACGCGATAACGATTTTCACCCCTTAAATGTTAACCGATTTTGACCAATTTTTGATAGGTTGTCGTTGTGTGGTTTTTTTGAATATTAATTAAAGATCAACAAAGTCAAATAATCGCCGAAATTAGTTTTTTATGAGAATACTAAATCAACAATAAAAATGAATTTATTGATTATAGTGATAAAACCAACACGTATAAAACTAGATTTTGTTCTGACTGACAACCTAACAAAAAATTAGTCTACATCTGTTAACATTTAAGGGGTGGAAATCGTTATCAACTTTTGTATAAAAAAGCCGTAGGTTCACACTCCTCTTAACAATATCGCCAGGGATAGTGCAAATCACCCCTGACGATATATAACAGAATAAAAAGATAAGGGGGGATTACGTCTCCCAAGTTATTCAACTTGTATGTCAACGAACTGATTGTCGGACTAAGCAGCATGCATGCGGGATGTTATGTAGGCGACACCTGTGTCAATAACATCAGTTATGCCGATGACATGGTGCTGCTTGGTTCGTCGGTCGGTGCACTTGAGCTGCTGTTGGATTCTTGTGAGGCGTATGCCTTGTCCCATGGGCTGGAATACAACGTTAGAAAGAGGGTGGTCATGGTTTTCACATTAGGTAAAATTAAGCCTTACTATGTGCCTCCTGTTGTGCTGTAATCACTTAAATGTAGTAGACAAGGTTAAGTATCTTGGTCACATCTTGACGACTGATATGAAAGACGATGTTGATATAGAGAGAGAGCGAAGGGCGTTAGCGGTTAGGAGTAATATGCTTGCCCGCAGGTTTGCTCGGTGCTCATGTGAAGTATAAATAACGCTTTTAAAAGCTTATACCCAGTCTTTTTACTCGAACAGCCTGTAGGTTAAGTATACAAAACGAGCCTATACCGCCCTGAGAGTACAGTATAACAACGCCTTTAGAATGCTGATGGGATTACCTAGATGGTGCAATACCTAGGGTATGTTTGCGGAAGCCCAGACAGACAGTTTTCTGGCCATAATGCGCAAAAAAATAGTCTCGTTGCTGGGTCGAGTCAGGCGTAGTTCCAACAGCATTCTAAACGCGATTACGTGCAGGTTCGATTGTCCAATCCTCATGTTTTGGGTTGGACAAATCAAGGGTGTAGCTCAATTCATTATTTAGTCATAAGTATCTTATAATTTTTGTATTAACCTAAGTTGCCTTGCTAAGACGCTATGGATATTTTAAGTCCGAAATAAAGATTTTATTATGTTTTATTATTATATATTATATACCAGACCCCGATGTACAACACTACAAATTCATCGACTATCTTGTAATTTAGACAGATTTTTGGCCGAATTCAGAAAGGCCACTCAAATTAAAGTGACGTTTCTGTATAGGTTGACAACATTTAACTATTTAATATCTAATTAAATGCTTAAGTGGCGTTTCTAAATTCGGCCATTTCCCAGCCAGATGTAATTTTAATGCTACTTCATTGACTAGATCTACCATTACGACTAGCGCTAGTCATGTTTTTTTGGAATAGCACGGCCGGCGTGACAGGCTCGACGCTAGCCGCGTTTGCGCAGGCTCTCGAATATCGGTCATGCGCAAACGCATGTTTCTAGTCGAGATGAATGCGAAAAGGATGTTTGGTGACGCCTTTCTTTTTACTTTTAGCCGTTGATTAATACTTATTGCTTTTCAACCGTCTGTGGTGGAGTTTTAAATTAAGAATTATGGATGTTTTCTTTTAGTTGAATAATTAATCAATTAGTTCCGGGATAATTTAAAGCGCATCGCGAGTATTTTGTTTTTGATAATTAATAACTAGTTTAGATTATTAAGAAACATTTTTTTTTGCTGTTTTAGATCGAAATACATTTTGGTTAATATGTGCTATTCGTAATTTACCAATGCTTTGTAATTGTGTTAGATATCTTATAAACTTAAAATGAAATATGGACGTTCCTTTTAGCTTTTAGGTTCTAATTTTAGTAGCTAATATTTATTTCGAAAGATTCTACTATGAAGCCCTCATAATAGTAGAATTTCTGAAATAAATATTTAAAAAAAACAGCCAAGTGCGAGTCGGACTCGCCCATGAAGGGTTCCGTGATTTACGACGTATTAAAAAAAAACTGCTTACTAGAGCTCGTTCGAACCAATTTTCGGTGGAAGTTTACATGGTAATGTACATCATATTTTTTATTTAGTTTTATCATTCTCTTATTTTAGAAGTTACAGGGGGGGGACACACATTTTACCACTTTGGAAGGGTCTCTCGCGTAAACTATTCAGTTTAGAAAAAAATGATATTAAAAACCTCAATGTCATTTTTAAAGACCTATCTATAGATAACCCGCACGTATGGGTTTATTGGAAAAAAAAAATTTGAGTTTCAGTTCTGTGTATGGGGAACCCCAAAAATTTTTTTTTTCCATTTTTGTATGAAAATCTTAATGCGGTTTACAGAATACATCTACTTACTAAGTTTCAACAGCTTAGTTATTATAGTTTCGGAAAAAAGTGTCTGTGACATACGGACGGACAAACAGACAGACGGACAGACAGACAGACAGACAGACAGACAGACAGACAGACAGACAGACAGACAGACAGACATGATGAATCTATAAGGGTTCCGTTTTTTGCTATTTGGCTACGGAACCCTAAAACCATAAATTTTGAAGCCTCAAAATTTGTAAGGAAATAGCGAGCTATTTTAACATACTTGCATAGGTCTCTTTTATTTATGCTTAAATGTAAAGATAGGTAAACACAAATACACGTCTAACTGGGTCACTCGTGATGTGTCGTACTGAGTGCAGTGCACTGTATTTGATTCGAGGACAGCTTCTAACCTCTCGTTTTCCTGTTGTAATTAGGTTTTTAATGTACAGCTGCTCAATTACGTAACACTAATTGGTATCGCTTTCGCGAAAAGTAAACCAATTGTACCCTTATTTACACAGAGTGAAGACTAAATTGGTTTGCATTTCGAGCCAAACCGATACCAATTGTGCTACGTAATTGAGCTGCTGGTTTCAAACCATTGAATAAAGTGAGGGTTTTATTGTATTTCTAAGGGGGCGTCCATTAAATACGTGAGCCATTTTTTTTTTAATTTTTGACCCCCCGTCCCCCCTTGCTGAGATGTTGTAAGATTTTTCTCGACTCCCTCCCCCCTGCCCCAATCTCACGTGAGATTTTTCAAAATTTGTATTTTGGTATAAAAGCGTTGAATTTATTATAAAAAAAATATTTTTGCCATATTTTATTCAAGACACTTTTTTTACTTTCATTGAGCTTTAATTTAACTTAACTTGCACGCAGTTTCACACCGTTATCTGCTAGAAAAAAATTACGTGATATTTGCCAAGACCCCCCCCTCTCCCCCAAGTGAGATTTAGTAAGATTCGTCTCAAACCAACCCCCCGTAGGCAACAAACGGATTTCGAATTAATGTTTTTATGATGTTTAGGTTTTTTGATCTTAGTAAAGTTATTACTTAACCGGCTTGATATTTAACTAGATTAGACAAAAAGTGAAGGTGTTCATCAAAATTGTCTTATTTCGGTATAGCAAGCCAACTTTAGTTACTGTTTTTAATCGTTTTTAGGGTTCCGTACCTCAAAAGGAAAAAAGGAACCCTTATAGGATCACTCGTGTGTCTGTCTGTCTGTCTGTCTGTCTGTCCGTCTGTCACAGCTAATTTGCTCCGAAACTACTGGACCGATTGATTTGAAATTTGGTATACATATGTAAATTGGTGACCGCAACAGGGATGCGTAACGTAAATTAATTAATTTTTTTTTCTTAATTACCTTTTATGCTTTAAATAAGCTTTTTTGCCCATTGCACTTTATATTGCAATAAAATGCATACCTACACAAAATTTTCTTGTCTGTGCTGTTGACCGTTGAAGAGTTCCTTTATCTGGAGCTAACCCTGGATGTCGATTCAGCTCATGCTTACCATAAAAATGCATTGTCATAGGAACTGAACCAATAAAAATTCCGCTTCGTAGGACAAGAGGAAGTGGTTCTAATTCACCATGCAAGATTTGAACCGAACATACATAGTTACAAACATTGCAAGTTAATAAAAAGCTTGTAAAAAATCATACTTAATTGTTATATAATCATCAGTATAGTAGGCTTCTGTAGCAACAATGTATATATTTAAGAGTTCGTCACAATTCAACGCGCGGTGATGTAAGTTATGAGGACGCTTTCCACTCACAGAAACCGGTCAATGGCGAATACAGTACTGGTTTATTAACATTTTGTAAGCGATACAGATTTTTGACCTTCTGTTTATTTTACACAGGACTACTCCAACATAATTTAAAAAAATAACCGATTTAAAATAAGCGATCATAATGACACGAGGCCTTTGGGTTGTCTTCATTTATTTCGTGTCTATAAAATTAATGTAAAATCTCTAAACATTCCTCAGGGTCGGGGTTATTTAATATCAATATTGATTGATTATTTCCTTAATAATAACTCGTTTGTCGTCATTTTATCCAATATTGATTTTCGCCTCTAAAGTATGATTTCTTTTTATTTAAATTTACGTCGTACATTAAGTGTCATTTAACGTATTTTAAAATTAATAGTAGGAAAATATCAAATCAGAAACTCGATTTAGCGGTAACACAAGAGACATTTTCGGTAACGCCAGAGAATCCACTTTGGGGTACAAGAAGCTGATTCACCCAAAAAGCTTAAGAAATAACCTAGTCCATATTATCCCCATTGAAGCCCTGAGTGAGACCTGCGCCTCTATTCGGGAACGCTAAGTGATTCTGTAGCGACTCGTAAGCCTGATTTCTCATTTCACTCTTCCGCACGAGGCGTAATGCGTAAGAGCGAGATGAGAAATCTGGCTTACGCGTCGCTACAGAATCACTTAGCGTTCCCGAATACAGGCGCTGGAAGTGATAAAAAATTGATTCGGGATAAAGGTTACGCTTATGGTAGTTTGGATTCACTTGCTTTAATTAAAGCAATACAATTATATGCCTTATGGCCACAATTAATAAGGTATATAATTGTATGGTTAATTTTCGTAACACAGAGGAACTTATTTAACTTTTTCTTAACAACGCCTTAATTACGTACAATTTTTTTTGAAATTCTCCCTAATATCAGCTTTGAGGAAACAAGGAAAGCAAAACAAGAACTTGGTTCGAAAGTGAAATTGCAAACGCAAATTCTCATTCTATATCTCAGATGGTTCACTGTACTCGAACAAGTGCGTCTCTCGTCTTATGTGCAGTGTTTCGTTCGAAGCCGCATTGTCATCTATTTTTCGGCTAAATTAGTTGAATAGATTCACTTTTATATCTATGTTACGTGAAAGGCGTATCTACTTTGAAAAAAAATATATGTACGCTCATACTGGTACGAAAATAAAAGAAGATTCTTCTCTATTAAAATAAACAAGTCTATCGACTCTAGATTTTTTACCCTTACATCAAAGATAATTTTAAATAATCAATCAATAGCAAAGTAGTTATTAAATAATGAGTTCTAACGGTTAAACGGTATAACTGTTCTTTGATGTTCGCAAACATTTATTATAAAGCTAATATACAATTACATCGTGATGTTTTGATAATATAGATTAATGGCCATTTTGTTTAAATTTCTTTTTAATGTAGAGCCGTCCTGTGTTACTTCTTGCTCTTATAATAACTCTGGGGCCAATTCGAAAGTGTGTTCGCTAATTTAAGTCGCTAAACTTAAAATAAGAATTGTCATAATGGGTCCAATTCGAAACGATGTTCGCTAAATTTAAAATTGCCTAAATTTAAAATAAGAAACGTCAAACCCGATTTTTTCTCGAGATTCCAAGGTTCAAAATCGAGTCTGACGGTTCTTATTTCAAATTTAGCGACTTCTAAATTTAGCGAAAACACGTTCGAATTGGCCCCAATAAGTGATAGTTTAGTTAGTGCTATACAAAAACGAGTTTGACATCTTGATTTAAATTTAGGGAATTTTAAATTTACGCGACACCATTTCGAATAGGCCCCATTATTTTATGTATTAAATTAATTTATTCTGAAATGACTTAAATTTTTTGATATTTTAACTTTGAAATAGTTATTAATTAACACATGTGTATTTGATGGAAAATAGTCAAGTTACTAACGAAATGATCAATTACTATATCGGGGTAGGTAAAACAAACGCGTAAAGGGAATACAAGTCGGACCAGTTTTCTCTATTAACCTTTGTCTTATATAAATTAACCTAAAAAAAATTAATTCTTTACATAGTAGTGATAACGATATGACACATCAGGATATCAGTAGATTAATTACGTTTTTCCCTCTTCTTACAAACCAAGTGTCTTCAAAAGAAGAGTGAAGAAGCATCTCCTAAGCCGGCATAGTGATGGCGACAGACGCCTTACTTAATTTTGGTTAAGCGCCTGTCGCCCGCACTAATGGACTCCACTAGCCGCTTACCAACAGGTGGAAGAAGAGTCACATGTCGTGCTCCAATAAAAATAAAATAGAATTCCTACAATATAAAGTTATTCCTTCGTCAAACAATCCACACTCCAAGATCCTAAGATATTTAACCTGTGAATTTTGACTCATTTTTTGTAGGAAATGTAATAAATTCCCTAACAACGAACATATCATTGTTATTCAGTTAAATAGTCACATGTCTGACCGACCCACAGCCGGCCGGCGCAGGCGCAGGCACGATCTCTCATTTCCCTTGCTAATCGCCGCAACTATTGGGCCTCTATTCGACGTAGTCTATTCGATATAAATAGTCCGGTGTTGATATTACTATATTTTTCCCTTAGGTATCTACTTATCTGAAACTTTGCAAGGAAATAAACAGGCAAACCATAGTGATCGTTATCACTAGACTCTAATTTTTTAGGTGAAATGTATAATTAATGAAACAAAAAAGTTGTCTGTATTAACTAGTATACACTCGCAAATGTTTATTTTGAACGATGTTGAAAACTGCATTGATATCCGTTATTAAGATAAGAACTGTTCAGTGAATAAGCAAACAGAAAAAAGCGGATTTGTTTAACACAATTTTTATTGTCATAACTATCTATCGGCTGACTCATAGTCAGATAATGAACACTTAACTTGTTCCTTTTTAAATTCCCATACAAAATAGTCACTAAGGACGGAACGTGTTTAATTTTCATTTCATCACACTTGCTCGGAAAGGGTGTTATTATACGCAGGCGTATAGAGCAGCTATAGCCGATTTAGCTCCTCTATACGCCCCGCCCCTAGGGAGTTATGGATTTTGTATGGTTTCGAACTCCCGCGGGCAGTTAAGTGCGCCAGGTCGGCGGAGCTGCTCGGCAGCCGCAGCCGGCGGGGCGCGCGACCGCAAGCCGGCGGAGCTGCCCCGCGCTGATCGCAACGTACGCTCAGTTTATGAACACCCACCTGATGGTAATTCACGATGTAAAATGGGAATAAAATTAATATATATACTTTTTTTTGTCCAATTTTTATTTTATTTCCTCGCAAATGTGATGAAAAACATTGTGTGTATCACGGGCAGTAAGGGGATAACAAACTCGAGTCATAAAATCCTCGCCTATCGGCGTCGGGCTTCTAACAGACTCTCGATAGTTATCCCCTTCTTACGGCCCTAGATGCACAATGTACTATTATCTGGCTGTAAGTAGCGCCATATATGTAACTTTTTAATTAGTAAGTGTTAATAGAAAGTGAATTGTTAGCAACTGTTCGTTGCAAGAAGATAATTTTACCGTTATCTTGCTCATTACGATTTTATTATCCACGTAAATATTAATTTAACTACAATAGTGTCATAACAATTCACAAAAACCATTCGGTAGTGAATTTATTTGTAACAGTACGATGTTATAAATAAAAATAAAATTATAGTATTATTTAATGGAAGTCTGAAACTTGATTTTTATTTTTATTTTGGTTATAAATCTTGAAGCATGATTTTGGTACTTTGCATTCCAGAAAATACCAATACTCTCTCAAAATCACTAGAAGATCCCCGTTCAAGATTATGTCTTGTAAATGTATGTCCAAGCTATTTTAGAACCGTTTGTATATTTATAATTATTAGTTATAATTAATTGTCTCAAGACAATAGAAATCATTCAACAATTATTGAATTAAATGGCTCTTAATGGCTCCAGGTAGCCTTGACTTTCTGCATCAATGCTGATACTCATCGGTTTTCGAAACCCATTAATCTTAAAGGAGTTTTATTATCACTATCGGATAGAATGGTTATGGTTACTATTAATCTACACCAATAACGAAAAAAAAGAAAAAGCAAAACACAGTAGGTACAAGGGCCTATATTCAACATTGATCTAGACATGTAATATATAGTAAGGAACTGCTCAAAGAAATTTTCGGGATGCCTTCTTTTGAGGTGTCAGAACGCGAATCTGACACCATCGCAAGTTCAGTCGCATGTCAACCACCATCCTGGTCGCCCATTTAAGTGACACTGTTATAATTGAAAAAATGCCCTCCCGCATCGTGCGGTGTGAGAGCGCAGCACCACCGACCCCACCGTCCACAATGATATGATAGCGTGTGAATCAAGCTATATTAGACTTTTGTATGTATGTCGTAAGAACTAAGACATCAGCAGTAGGGTGTGGTTAAGCCATGACACTGGCGTTTGACAACCTTCTATGAGACTTGTTACTTACACAAAATTGTACTGGCATATTCCTCTTTTGAGATCTTTGGATCTAGGTCATTACTATGTTAACGATATGTCACTCTGTTTTGAACTTTTTTCCCAAGTTTACACTTCGTGAATCGCATTGGCCCAGGAAAGCAACATTAAGTGAAATCGGTCTAAACATTTAATCTCCATTCGAGTTACCTTAGTAGTCGTTTATACCACGCCTTTGGTGTCAGAGTAGTATATAATACACATACCTACCAATAATGTTGAGAGCTGAAACATAACAAGAATTATAATGGGATTAACGGTGCCTGTCTGTAATGCTGCTTTATTGCGTCGCAAATAGCTTTGCCTAGACGCTTGGGCCTTGTTCCATAATAATTAGTCGAGTACGATGAAAAAGTTCTTGCAATTGCACAGACTGGATTGATTATATAAATGATCGGAAATCAGTAAATAGGAAGCAGAATAGGATTGTATGATTTGATTTACATTTTTAGTAACTAACTACTTAGTAAGAAAGAATTAACACTAAATAATGTCATATTAACGCTTAGTGAAATAAGTGCCGCGACCTTGCCTTTATATTTAAATTTATATATTTTTAGGGAAATGTGCTTTATTAGTAGCCTGTATCACTTTCCGGTCCGCAGTGTAAGAAAAATGACGTTCAATTGTCACTCCGTTTTAACGTGAAAGAGTAACAAACTTATCCACATCCGCATTTTTTATATTGGTAAAGATAAGCTAAGCTTATCATACTCGGACTCAAGTTATCTTACATAAAAAAAATTACTTAAGTGATTATATTTAGTGTTGTAAAATACTTGAGTCCTGGAGTCCTGATTTTGTGGACTCGACTCACTGAATAGACCACTCGGTGAAGTCGAAGACTCCGAGTCCCGAGTCGTGTCGAACTTGAGTCCAGCGACTCGAGTTTTCTCTATAGCTAGAGTCTTCGAAAAAACTGGAGTCTTTCACTGCGACTATTAGTTTCCAAATTAGACTCGCGGCTAGATACACAATTCGACTCCGAGTCTAGCTGCGAAAATTTATTGTATTGAAATTCAAAGTATGTTAATAGGTACAAATTATGTACATACTTACCTTACTTCCTGGACAGTTTTGCGTTTTCCTGGACACTTCTAATAACTGTCCAAGATACATGTCATTGGAACATTTCATACTACTTTTGAGTTTTTTTTTATTATTCAATAAAAGTAATTGTAATTGCAGAAAGTAATTAATCAAACAATAATACGACTCGAGTACGACTCGTTACATCAAAGGACTCGAACGCAGAAAAAGGACTCGAGTCCTATGCGAGACTCGCTTAGTTCGCGAGACTTGCTTGGTTGGAAGTTCTGCAATAAAGGGAGTCCTATGTATTGAGTCGAGTCTCGTCATTTGAGTTCCGAGTCGTAATAAAAAGGACTCCCAGAACTCGAATACGTTACAACACTAATTATATTATTAGTCTTAAGTAAAAAAAAAGGTCAGTCAGTAGAGTCCTGTTTATTGATAAATACTAATAAGACTAGTGCAAGTAACAGCTGTTTTGCGTTCGTATTATCCGCCGGGTCGCCTTGGGCGCGGCCGGCGATCACAGGACTCGAACGTTCGAAAGGTTACCACAGATACACAGCCGTTAGAAGTGGCCACAAATGTTTTCTTAAGTTTAACTACGCTCCGGTTAATGCCATTATGGTAATGTGATGTGATCTATTTCTTCTTGTTATCAACTTGCGATAATTAAAATGTGATAAATGCAACTATTGTGCACGGTTTAAGCAATTAGGGTTTAATGGGTCAATCAATTTTGGACCCACCCAAATCGAATACAATTTTAACATCTCAATATTGAATTTAGCTATTAAATAATAATATATAATAATACGTTAATTTCGAACAACAGGGATTCATTAAATATTTTTTTTCATTAATTCATATAATGTCTTCTTAATTCTAATTTATATCGTATTTTAAAACGTATTAAACTCGACTGGAAAATGGATATTAATTGCTTGGGTTGATCGGACACAGAAGAGAAATTTTCCGTGACGCCAAAGACGTTTAAAGTGTGGGTCTAAAAGTTGATTAATTCTAATTACAACTAATAACAGGAAGAAATGCTGTCGGACTGGTATAAAATGGGTTGCGTTTTAAACATAGCTTCAAAAATGTCTCTTATATAAGTAATAATAATAATATCGTAGTCTCAGAATAACCTCCGAACGAGTATGCCTTAACATGGCCTTCCCAACCTTCTTTCAACGACCCGGTATAAGACTTACGTCGAGCGCGAGTCAGAGAATCATACCCCATGGATCTCTGTTAGTATAGAAAAAAAAATAAAAAACTTTATTAAGTCCTGGTTCAAAATATGAGTCCTATAAAAAATAAACATACCTCTTATTAAAAGGACTCATATTTTAAATTATTTATTTTATCTTATTTGTTTAGTCCAAACCGGTCAATAATGTAATTCAAGTATTAGATACAATCGCATAATCTTCCATCTTATCTAAGTATTATTAAATTCGTCTGCTGAGCGTACTTCATTTTAGCGGATCCAAGTCACATCCAGGAACTCTAATTCACTGGCGCGCACCTTCTACTAGTCAAGAGGAAAATGAGACACAATCGTCCACTTCCTAACATTATCCTAGGTCAATCTCGTTACGTTCAGTTTGTATCCCACACGGAAAAGGTATCAGTTGTACGTGTTACAAATGTTTATTTGGTTGGAGAAGGCCCTTAGGACCTAAAAAGTTTTCAATTTAATCATTTAACGGCCATTTTTGAAAAGAGAGAGAGAGAGAGTTTCGACTAGAATGTACATGGTTTTGGGCGCTTGTGTGTGTTTTTTTTCCGAATTTACGTTCGGTAACGTGAAATTAAACGTCATGCATTTTCATTTCATTTATTTATATTCATTACATTATGCAATTCAGTTTATGTTTCAAGACGATAAGTTAGGGAGTGTACAATTCTTTTTTTAATGCTTTGTCGACAACTTTTTTCGGCAGAAACTAATTAACAACTGAAAAGAACTGAAAAGTTTCATACAATTTTTGATGTGGTTGTTAATGTTAATTCAAACTTTATTTCCGCCGCAGAAAGTTGATTTTATCACGTCATTATTCAGAAAGATTAGAGTTTGAGTTAATAATCATAAACATTCGACCTACAATGGCAGATCGCCATGCATCATTTCACGGCCGTGCACCGCTCGCCTTGCGCGGGCGTCACACGCCATGACACTTTAACTTCCGGTAAAATATTCCTACGAAAACGCAACAGTTAAGCAACAGTTCAAATATCGCTGTTAAGAAGCATTATTTAAGAGGGCGCCGACCGTCCAGTGGCGCCCTCATCACTGTTATTGTGTTTTCTATTAAAGGAAAGTATGTTATTAAAATTGAAGCCATATAAGTTGTTACGCAACTTAATACACAACGTATATGCTATGTAATATAGCTTTGCAAAGTATAACCATCATCTAATCAACTTAATAGAAAATAGTGGCCGCTATTTTCTGTTAAAATGATGACGTACCGTTTATACTTTGTAAAGCTATATTACATAGCATATAAATTGTGTATTAAACGGCGCAACAACTTATATGGGTTCGATTTTGATAAAATACTTTAGTTTAATAGAAAACACAATAACAGTGATGAGGGCGCCACTGGACGGTCGGCGCCCTTTTAAGATTGTTCGCGACAACGTTAGTTCCGGATTTTGCCACCCGCTCACTTAAGTTTGTTGCGCTATGTCTATGCATTGTCATTCCTAAAACGTTTCATTAACGTTCAACTGGTTATGTATTGGTTATTTAATATATGATTGTTGTTGCGCAATTGGTTAAATAATGAAGAATTATCATAGTGACAGCATTAGACTGCCTTTTATGTGGGGATTATGAATAGTAAAAAGTAACCTTTGATGGAGTGGAGAAGTTTATATAAACTATTGGACCCGTTTCGTGCGGCGTATTTTTCATACAAACTTTAGCATTCCTTTTCACCCCTTTAGAAATTTCAAAAAAAATAAAATAGAAGATAGATGTGCATTTGACCTCTATCTCACCTGATGGAAAGTGATGATGAGGTCGACGATGGAGCATGCACACTTAGATAATGCCTATTCACTCTCTCCTTGAAACACCCAAGTTGGGAACAAATCTGCAGGCAGGGAATTCCACTCCTCAGCCGTTCGCCAAATGAATGTTGAAGCGTAACGCTTAGTGCGAATTCTTGGAACATCCACAACATAGGGATGGAACCCCAGCCCACGCCTAGTCCCCCGATGAAGGAATGGGGATGCGGGAATTCCATCGCACACTCTCCGTGATATATCCTGTACAATATCGATAATCAGGCAGCTTTGCGGCGGTGTTCAAGGCTCTGCAGTTTCTCCTCAACTAATTAATCTCTCCTTCGTGCACCCCTTGGGTGCTCGAGGATTATTTCTTCCAAATTTCAAATCTATATGACCACCGTTTTAGGCTGTGCATTGTATGTCAGTTAGTCACGGTATTCTTTTATAGGTATATAGAATATTAACAGTCTCTTCGGCAAAAACTGTATTTTACAATTTGAAATTACGAATTCACATTCTGGAATATTATTAAAATGGTAATAGTAAAATATTAATACTGATACTAGGTTAACTTTATTTTAAGTCTGTTTAAAGGCTTATAAATGTCACAATTGGACGTAGCTTAGCAAGAAAGATCCAATCCAAAATAATTGCCATTAATAATTAAGTTCTATGTCATCGATATAATGTCTAAAATCGTAATAGGTTTTATTGTGGATTGGATCCTTTTCCCTAAATGACGTCCAATTGCAAACGTATGTATGTACAAATGTTCAAATGACCAGACACTGCATTTAATAATTTGCATAGAACTGAAATGTAACATCAGACAGACAATCAAAAGTATCAACAATAAAATGGGATGGTCATGCGTCACGAATTCGCGTCTGCACAATGCTTATGGTAATCTGCAAAGTAAATATTGTGCAAAGTCCTGATTGTCTCATTTGACCGTATGTACTAATTTAATGATGACAAAATTCGCAGTTTCATATCTGCCCAAAAACCCTGTGTTTTGCCACATCTTTGTATCAAAATGCAACCACGAACACGCACTGTCCAAAACTACAGAATATTTACTACCTACTAAATTATAAACTTTAAGTTAAACCAGCGGCCGTAACATGCATGGCAAAAAGATAAATTAGAAGCGTTTATCTCTAAGTGCATCTCTCTCACACTAGTGCCGACGAAAGAGATAGTCATAGAGATAAACGGTTCTAATTTATCTTTATGGCATGCATGTTACCACAGGCGGGTTTCACTTGGAACTTTAGGTAGGTACGCTCGGCCGTCGGGCACCGCGGCGGTGTAAATCGCAGTAGGTTGCCCCTCGCCCGCTCGCAGCGCCGCGCGTCGTCATAGCGACTACTCTACTTAAAGCGACCTTAGCGTACGTGAAAGAGAAAGTGTTACGCGACGGAGAGAGAAGGCATGAGTAGACATATTTTCACGCCTAATCATCGGTTTTGTTAGAGAGTGATTCTTCTGTACGTTAGTACTATTATCTATTCTGTGGTTAAACCAGGCGGGTTTCACTCCGCACTTTAGGTACGCGCGGCCGTCGCGTTGCTCGGAGGTGTAAATTGCAGCAGGTTGCGTAATTATTTTGCTACTGCCGTTGCTGTGAAGTTAATAAGAGCATATGGTAGCTCTTATTAACTAACGGCAGTCGTAATTGTAAAACCATACGCGATAATAATCGCTTAGGCAATGTTTAAACGCGACCATGGGCTACACGAGACACGAGAGCAATAAGCGCCTCTATTAGGGAACGTCTATGTAATATTTTAGCGACTCGCAAGCGAGATTCTCATCCCACTCTACCGTGCGACGCGTAATGCGTTAGAGCGGGATGCGAATCTCGCTCGCGAGTCGCTACAATATCACTTAGACGTTCCCGAATAGACGCCCAGTTTTTACAATAAAGTTAATATCAACTACCTATGTCCTTATGATTTCCTTTATTGGATTGTTTTATTTTGATTCTTTTTGGATACCAGTAGTTCCTAAAATACTTTATTGAAAAAAAAAACCTGCTCTAGTGTCATAAACCAGAGAGAAAACAGGAGAAAGCGTTTGTATGGGAAGCCCCTCTTCCCATACAAACGCTTTCTCACACACACCTTGAGCGAATAGGTGTCATAGGCAACATGGCGCTTCTGCATATAAAAATGAGGAAAATTTGCCTACCAAATTTATTTCTGAAACTTCGATGACGCTATGTTTACTTTTCTAAATTATTTTAAGTTGTTTGGGCTCCTAAATCCTCTTTGACTTCCGCCTTTAAGAATTTATTACGTCACTTTTGATATAATAATTGTTTTTTATTCATGTGTCTAATTTTTTTTCCTTTATTTACAGGTAATTACAATCACAATGGACACACGTGATTTGGTAAGCTATCACAGTACCTACATACATGGCATCACGCCCGAAGTCCCTAATGGGGTGGGCAGAGCCACAAGACTACTTGTGGCTACGTTCGATTAATTAGTCCTAAGATGGTATGATGAACCGTATGGTGACAGGTGATCAGCCCATCGCCCATACAGATAGTCCACCATGTTGGAGAGGACCCGTCCCTTAGTCGACTTTTACGACATGCCAGGATGATAAGCATCTCCACGCATTCTATGCTATTTATTCACTCCCAGTGCAGCAGAGGAGGAGGAGCCTTATGGGTACAAATTTGTATTCTTTAAAGAAACTACGTAAGTAGGAAGACATTTTGTCACTGATACGATAACTCCCTTCAATCGCTTCGTGATAAGCTTCTTAAATATCGTTTCCTTTATTGACAGATGTATATTGAGGTTTTTTCACACTGTCACGAGTATGTTTTTATCACCAAAAATATAAATTATTCCTGTGTAGTTTATGCGTAGATACGCATTTGTATTTACGTTGATGAATATCATTTGTACTGTCAGTATTAATTACCTTTAGTATCTATCTAGGATCTTGTCATAGTGACATTATCATTTATTTTTATAAGTCATCACAGTATACAGCTTTTTGTATTATATTTTTCTAATATAAATTGAATTTTAACTTTAATAAGAAATATGTTTTGCGAATCTCAAAATATCAGATATTATCTATGCAACGTTATCATTGTTACTTGTATGATTCTATAGTTCCAATTATAAATAAATAAAATAAAATATAAAATAAAATATCTTTATTTTCAGACAGCTAAGTCCATAGGTTGTTAGTATACAATATAAACTTAAAAACTATATTAGTGTACCTACTTATATTTAAATTTAAATTAGTCGATCACCGAGCCACACGCTTGACGTGCAACTCAGTAAACCGCCCTAGCAGAGCGCTGTCCTGCCTCCCCGCTACAACCTGCAGAAGGCTGTTGGGACTATCCTTCACTCGGCGGATGAGGGAAGCAACTTTTTTGCGCATCAGTGCAAAAAAGTCGTCTGTTTGCGCATTGGCAATTATTTATTATTATTATTGTTATATTTTATTAAATTATGTTACAGATTTACATATATCTAGCGCCTTAATTCGGGAACGTCCAAGCGATATTGTAGCGATGCGTTAGCCAGATTCTCATTCCACTCCTCTGCACGATGCGTAATGCGTAAGAGTGGGATGCGAATATCGCATAGACGTTCCCGAATAGAGGCCCCGGTACGTTACCACAAATTGTTTTAATTACTGCAAAGGAGAAGATTTCAAGTTCTCCAATAAAGGTTCTACGCAATAAAATTAACATACATACGTACACATAGCATCACGCCCGAAATCCCTAATGGGGTGGGCAGAGCCACAAAACTACTTGTGGCCACGTTCGATTAATTAGTCCTAAGATGGTATGATGAACCGTATGGTGACAGGTGATCAGCCCATCGCCCATACAGATAGTCCACCATGTTGGAGAGGACCCGTCCCTTAGTCGACTTTTACGACATGCCAGGATGATAAGTATCTGCACGCATTCTATGCTATTTCTTCACTCCCAGTGCAGCAGAGGAGGAATAAAATTAAGTTTCTTAAATAAATAGTTAGTTAAATTAGGTTATACTTAAACCACTTTTCCCGCCTGCAGGAGCAATAGATAACTCAGCATATTTTCCTGTCCATATTAGCCCTCAAGCTAAAGAATTTCTCTATCAGTGTCATGTTTATGTATGAGCTATAATGAACTACATTATGCGTTTAATAGTTTTATTTAATTCTAAACTATGTATAATATTTCTCATATCCTACGAGCAGAAAAAAGGAAGCAGTAATTTTGAACAAGACTCACCATATTACAGTGATTTAGGTTTTAACATTTTGGACGCCGTTGTCGACTATGCGTGAAAAGCGCGACAGGGTAAAAGAGTCTTTCTTCACCTTGACTTAAAGTTTGAATTCGTGTTACTTCTCAGACATTCTTGGCGGTCAAAAGGTTAAGTAAACAAACTTTTTAGAAGCTTTCTTTAAGTTTGTTTGGACATTCGTTCTTGTTACCGGGTTCAATCTTGAAAGTCAAGACCCTCATCTAGATCTGATTGACTTGAAACGTGACATTTACGTGTAAATTAGATGACACTGTGACATAAGTAAATACGATTATCTTAACAATTAGAAAAAAAGTATTTATATCTGGAAACGAGCTTCAATTTTAACATAATATAGACACTAAAGTGACTTGCCGCTTTAACACTATGGGCCCGCTTCTCAAAGCATATATATACATATAAAACAGTACCGTGACTCACTTATAGACAACGCACAGCCGAAACCGGTGGTCCTAGAGGTTTGAAAATTGCAGGAGACATTCCTCGAGTACCCTAGAGGTGCACTAAGGATGGATTTTTTAAATTCCATCCCTGAAGTGCAGGAAAGGGGTAATAAAGATTGTATGGAATAAACCGCGGGAAAAGCTGTGGCGGGTCCACTAGTTATTTGCATAAAATTTGTTTTGTCTCGTAAATTAAAAGAGAAAATTAAACAAAACACTAATATTATTAGACAAATATACTTTGAGAAATGGGCCCCATGTGTACAGTAACATACATACATAATCCCTAATGGGGTGGGCAGAGCCACAAGACTACTTGTGGCCACGTTCGATTAATTAGTCCTAAGATGGTATGATGAACCGTATGGTGACAGATGATCAGTCCATCGTCCATTCAGAAAGTCCACCATGTTGGAGAGGACCCGTCCCTTCTTCGACTTTTACGACATGCCAGGATGATAAGCATCTGCACGCATACGGTAACATACGTACTATTTAAAGGTGTTAAAACGTTAAGGTACAGTGTGTAGATAGATAATCATGAGTATATTGATGCTGGCTCTATAAGACGGCAATTTGTCAGATTAACGAAACTATACACACAATCAGTACAAAAGCGTTCACATCACGTACCAATAACTACTTACCGTACATTAAAAAACCGGACAAGTGCGAGTTAAACTGGCTTGGAGAGGGTTCCGTTCCGTACATGATTATCTGAAATTTACTAGGTTACTTTAAATACCATAGACTTCGTATAGGTTTTCCTGTAATCTATAGATTTATGTAATTTATAGGTTCTTTATCTATAGGTAAGGAACAATTTTCTGTATTTTTTTCAAAATTTTTGCCCCAGTAGTTTTGGAAATAAGGGGGGGAATGATAAATTTTCGCCTATTTTCCTAAATTATTCCTAAATTATTTTACTTGAAATTCAAAAGAAAATATATTTAAGATCCTCACAATAAGGCCTTTTATTTGATATGTCACACGATATAGGTTGCATAACTTTTTTTTTGATATTTTTAATTTACCCCCCAAAAGTGGCCCCCAAGTTGAAAATTCATATATTTACGTCACGCGTCCGTGTTGCGGTCACCGACTTACATAATAATATGTATAGCAAATTTCAACTCAATCGGTCCAGTACGGAGCAATTTTGCTGTGACAGACAGACAGACACACACACGAGTGATCCTATAAGGGCTTCGTTTTTTCCTTTTGAGGTACGGAACCCTAAAAGTGCTCGTAATATTTTAATAGCTGTCTAATGAAATGATTCCTTGTCGACGTGACAGCACTGAGTCTGCTAATCATAATGTTGCGTTTTAAATGACAGGATAAAGGCAGTTAGGTGAGGCACCGGACCGAGGCAGTAAGACCGTGGTTACGTATCAGCTTACTGTTTCTCGCGAGAAAAAAACACGTGCGATGCGTAAGGGTGCTTTTCCACTGAAGCGGAGCGAGGCGGAGTCTTTATGCTATACAAAATCGAGTTTGATGTTTCTTATTTTAAGTTTAGGAAATTTTAAATGCTTCGCTAATAAAGTTTTAGTATTTTTAGGGTTCCGTACCTCAAAAGGAAAAAAGAAACCCTTATAGGATCACTCGTGCGTCTGTCCGTCTGTCCGTCTGTCACAGCCAATTTGCTCCGAAACTACTGGACCGATTGAGCTGAGATTTGGTATACATATGTAAGTCGGTGACCGCAACACGGATGCGTGACGTAAATATATGAATTTTAAACATTTTACTTTTGGGGGGTAATCAGAAAATTTAAAAAAAGTTATGCAATATATATTGTGTGACATATCAAATGAAAGGGCTTATTGTGAGGACTTTAAATATATATTTTTCTGAATTTTAGGTAAAATAGTTTGGAAGTTATTAAGGAAAATAGGCGAAAATTGACCATGCCCCCCCCTTATTTCCGAATCAACTGGGGCTAAAATTTTGAAAAAAATACAGAAAATAGTTCTTTACCTATAGATTACAGAAAAACCTATAAGAAGTCTATGGTATTTAAAGTAACCTAGTAAATTGCAGATAATCATGTACGGAACGGAACCCTCTCCACGCGAGTTTAACTCGCACTTGTCCTGTTTTTTTTCATCGATTGGATAAAATAATAATTTAAATGTGGACGTAGTTGCAATAGTTTATATCTAATTACTTCACTATCTACCGTTCTATGGAAATTTACATGATTGCTTCATTATTTGATTGCTCTGCAACTTATTTGAATGCTCTGCAACTAACAGCGGCTACTTCAAAAGGTATTTGCAAATTGTATTTTAATGACACGAAGATGTAAGCAAAACCTTCCATTTAGAAAACCCGAATTCTAAGAAATTGTGTTTTAACGAACCTATTTAAATAAATTTAAATTGTTTACCTCAATCTACAAAGCGTTGTGGATCACCAAAAAATTTTTAGTCGACAATGAGTAAACATGTACCTATTACTAAACGTTTACGTACGTAAAAAAAGTTGTAGGCATAAATTTTATCTCTTTGAGTAGAATTACTAGTCAAAAAAAAATTTGCATAAAAATTTCATGCATAACCTATGTTATGTGTTGTTCATTAGTTTTAACAACTAGGGTAAGAAATATCATAAAAACCGACAAAATATACTTTAGTAATATAGATTCCATGGTCAGAAGTCGAGTGTACACTACATTTAAAAAAACTCGTATAGCGTAGCGGTACGTTATCCCAATTTCGTAGCATATTCCCGCATCGTCTAGCGTAGAACATTCCTAGTAGCCGTTTACAGACGCCTCTACGCCGTAGCATTTGAAATGCAGATTTCATGTCGTTTACAAACTGTTAATTGCGACCACGGAGGAAATATCCTAGAGACACCGCTAACCTCATTTTTACTAGAAAATGAAGCGGCCAAACTTGCGGGGTTCGCGGGGTTTTTAGAGCACTGTGATTGGTGCGTTCAAGGTTATGCGCTCCCGCGACCACACGTAGCCCAGTCGGTTAAGGTTTTTTGCCTATATATATATCTTTTTGTTTTCTTCATTATCAAAAATTAGGTATTTATTTTATTCTGGTTTATATCTATTTCATTCGAGTTAGCAGTTTACTGTGTCATTTAAGATTTTTAAGGCAAACTCAATAATGATAACGTAAAGAAGACAGAAATACACAACCAGGATGCTGATGTGTTCGCAGACAATTGGTCGCAACTTATAGCTGCTATAAGAGGTTTTATTAATGGGCTATATATATAGTGGTTAATTTTATATGTTGTATACACAATTTTTATGTATGATTCCCCTTAATTTTTATATTATAATGTGAATTTAATTTAATTTTCTGGGCATTTTGGTTGAGCTGTAAGTCCGCAGGAGTTATTTATAAATAAATAACTCCCGCACTAACCTCTTTACCCGACTGCGTGAAGCCAAAAGGTGGGTACAGAGTTTAACAGTCTATATATGTGTGTGATCAAAATGCATACGTCTCACTTTCCTGAACTACTAGACTGATTTTAATAATTGGGGTATCTAATCATATGATTTGTGGAGAACGTGCGAGTGTCATAGGCTATATAATAATTGTAAGGGTGCGTTATACTAGGTGCAAAAATGCTTTTACGTCGCCAGTCGGGTTTAATTTTTTAACATTTCTTTTTATTCGATACCTTTTTTGTTTAGTTGTATTCGATACTGCCTCACTTCAACCGTCTTTTAAAATATGCAGACGAATTTCGCCCTAATTTTCTTATTGGATCCCTTTAAAAATTACAGGTTGGCAATCGCTGTTTAAGTCGTCAGTCACGAGTTTGCATGATTCGTGATTGTAATTATAACACTTAATAACCCTGCGGTGCGGCAGCGGTTTGAAGACCACCGATTTTGAATTGTTTGGTATAATTCAATTTGACATAATCTTTTGTTTGCTATAAAGCAATTAGAATGGAAACAGTATTTTTAAGCAAAGTTACAATTGGTTTATGTCTGGTGTTGGAAGTATTTACTGGATTTCTTTCTTGCGTTGTTGAATTTAATGTATGCTTGACGATGCAACTGTAAATTGCAGGTTTAACTCTTATATGTACTTACTAAGTAGGGCCTCTAGTCGACTTTGCCTAAGTGATACGAGATACAAGCAAATTATTTTGCAACAATATGTCAGCTCTTATAAGCTTGACAGCAAAGGCATCGCAATTACTCGTACTTAGGTTATGTCGAAAAGAAGCCCGTAGAGACCAGCTGCTCAATTACGTAACACCAATTGGTATCGCTTTGGCAAAATTAAACCAATAGGTGCATTATTTATATCGATTGAAGACTAAATTGGTTTACTTTTCGAGCCAAACCGATACCAATTGTGCTACCTAATTGAGCTGCCGTTCTTCATTAAACCCGATAAACATTTAACAAAGGAAACCCAATACCTTAGGACTTAAAGTTAATGACACTCAGGTACTTCCGAGTTTTTTATCCGTCCGACTCAAAATTATTTTACGCTTCGTGATTTATCACTCTTGCTTTGTACGTTGTCCGTATTTTTTGCTAAAGTTTTCGTACAATAAGCTCCCACATCTTATGGAAAAACATGCGTTCTTATTTTTTGTCTTCGCCAATTAGGATAGCAAAGTCTTGGATTAACTCTTAGTGTATTATTATGAGTGTCAGTTGCTTAGCTAGTGAGATACAGAGTTTGAACCCAGCGGTTGCCATGTATGAATTGGTTTTTCTGAAGTATTATACTTATATACACATCAGTGGCGAAGCGTCAAATTTTTTCTTAGGGAAGCCGGAAGAATTAGAACCGTACGTGCGAGTCTGACATTTAGTTAGAGTAACATGAACTTCACTGACAGCTAGCCGTAGCTTTCTAGCTTGGTAAAGCCGTCAGGAATCGGCTTGTAGGCAGGGTCCGTCACTGATACACATGCCTACTACGGTAACCATGCTCTTACGGTGAGAAAAAACATCGTGAGGAGTCCAGACCTTAGATCCAGGGCCAGATCAACCGTTAGGCAGTGTAGGCAACTGCCTAGGGGCCCAGCATGGGCTAGGGACCTCGCGCACCATTTGTTTTATTGTTTAGGGTTACCTTATAATAAATAAATAAATAAATCAGGGGACAATCATTAGACAAATCGATCTAGCCCCAAAAAGTAAGCTCTAAAGGCTTGTGTTATGGGTACTAGACGACGATATACATACTTATATAGAGAAATAAATACTTAAATACGTAGGAAACATCCAAGACTCAGGAACAAAGATTCGTGCTCATCACACAAATATTTGCCCTTACCGGGGATCGAACCCGGGACGCTAGCCCGGACGCTATTTTTGTATTAGTAAAAAATAGCGTAATGATGAATATAATTGCATTGTGGTAGATTTTTTTTTTTTGGAAGTTAGAAAAGGGTAAAAGTGCCCCGAGAATTGCTTTGCCTTACCTTATTTATACGTGTTGTATAAATTTTTTGTTCACTGTAAACATACATCATTAATTCAATATATTGATTGATACCTTTTTCTCCGTCCTCATGTCCGTGTGGTGCCGGCTACGAATAGCATCACCTCATCTCCTCCCAGGGGTGTCGTAAAAGGCGACAGAGCAGAGGGACCAACCGAAGGATGGGCAGCAGCGTCCTTCGAGTACCACGACCAACTGCGGTCGCCAACCCGTCTGCCAAGCGTGGCAACTATGGCAGATACCCCATTTTTGGGGGAAGCCTATGTCCTGCAGTGGATGTTGTATGGCTGATGATGACGATGATTTTCTTCTCTCAGTTCTTATACATTTAGGTAACTCATATAGGTATAAATATGATTTAAGATCTAGAGTTTCCTTGTCACAAGTGACGGAGATCTATCGCTGTCGCTCCAATGTATTACCCCGATCTGTCTTTGGAATCATGTTAAAGTACCCCAAAATTAGAAACGGGGAGAATTGCAAAGATGAGGATAATGGTGTATTATCATAATAACCAGTTGGCTGTTAAATATAAGTACGTCATTGGCTAGTTTAATTTAACTATATTAAATATTCAACGAATAATAATACGTGATCACCATAAAAATCAACGTCTGATTGATAGTACAAAATTAATTCGGAGACAAAAAAACTCATTATACGTGCTAATTATTTCAGAACAGGTCTCAAAAGGATAATAAATAAAGTAAGACACGTGCATTTAATTTATAGACTTAATGAGTCCATTAAACGATGAGAGATTTATTTTGTCTTTTTTGCAAACCTTGCCATACATAGTAACGAATTACTAGCTCCTGCCCGCGACTTCGTCCGTGTGGAATTTGGTTAGAGTTATTCCCTCGGGAACTTTGAATTTTCTGAGATAAAACCATTATGTCTTATTCCAGGACCTAAAGTAACTACATATCGAGTTTCAGGAAATTCCGTTCAGCCGTTACGCACATACAAACTATCACATTTATCGTCTTCTATTATAATATATCTATACATATATAAAACAGTACCGTGACTCACTTATAGACAACGCACAGCCTAAACCGGTAGTCCTAGAGGTTTGAAATTTGGAGGAGACATTGCTCGAGTGCCCTAAAGGAGCACTAAGGAGGGATTTTATGAAATTCCATTCCTAAAGGGGTGATAACTTTCGTATGGAATTTATTTAAGTAGTGGGATGCTAAAAACTAGAAAATGATTGTAGGTTAGACAGATTTCATTTACCTAGTACTATTGCCATGCCTATAGTTATATTAATTTCAGGCCTCACGCGATTGCATATTTGAGGGCCGGCCAAAAATATACCTCAGTCTTATTTAAATCGATTGAGACCGGTGCTCGAGACGAATAACTTGTTCAACAGTTTCGATACCAATATCGGCATAGCTACTAATCAGTACCTATACCAACACATACATTGTGTTCATACGTTTGAACTGTTACAAAAAAAGAATGTCTTAAACTTTTGGCCGCCGTTGTCGACTATGAGTGACAGCGCATACAGGGTAAAAAAAGTCCTTTATTACCTTGACCTAAAGTTGAAATTCGTGTTACTTCTCAGACATGCTTGGCAGCCAAAAGGTTAATGGTATAGTCCAATGAAAACTTTCGTTATGAACACTTTTAATAAACACGCACTCAACCCCTGCAGGACTGCGAGTGCGAAACACGTCGGACCATTTCTGACAATAAATCGTGAGTAAAAAACCATGTTTATTTCAAGTCTTAATGGTAATTGGGACTCTAGAGTTCAAAAATTAGGCCAAGAATGTAATCAAAGTGAACGAGAAGTTAATTGATATCGTCACAATTAGCAGTGGGAAGGTTTGTGAAGATTAGTAACGTTCAATCTACCTATCAGTATAGTAACTACGTACCTGTCCACTGCAGTGTATAGGAACTCCATCCTATCACACATGGTTCCACAGTTCCCCGTTGTCCTTAAGGTGTGAGTGGGCATTTATTGCTGCTAATTTAGGTATATTAACTACGTAACATAAATTTGAGTTGTCATTGCTATGATTTCTATGTTAAGCTTACCGGGAGATCCTTTACATCTCATTTATTATTGATGATTACTTATCCAGGGACCCTGTACATCTCTGCTACTACTACGATTATACCCCCTTATTAATAGTTTATTATTATAATCATGTTATCAATTATTTATTATAATTGATTTGTGCTCATTAGATCTGTCTGTTTTACTTTTTATGTATTTTTTTGTATCATTGGAACTGGATTGGTAAAGTTGAAAAAATACTTACTGCTGGTTTCTTGCGGCGTTTCTTCTCAGCAGTTTTCACGTTTCGAAGCACTGGTAGATTCAGACATATAAAAGAGCCCGTCTGGCCTACTGGTAAAAAAAATTTTTTTACTTAAATACAGCTCAAAGCCTTAGGGAATTACGCACATGTACCACCTGCAGTTAAGGCCGGTACGCTTTATTGAAACGTGTCGTCACCAATGGCAGGTCAGATTTAAACGCTTTTCTAGTTCTGCCGCCGAAAGCATCGTGACTAGGGTTGTGGACAGTTTTTCGCGAAGTGGAAACGTATTATCGTCGTAAACAATACAGAAGAGGCGCGCGTTCATTCGCGCGGTAGACTCCGTGGTCGCCGCACGCGCGCGTACCCCAGGTACGCATCGTATACGTTTTGTGCCTTGTCGAGTGTTCTTCACCTTTTAACGTCGCATTGTTCGAACGGGATGCACTTATCTTGATACGGTAGGGCTGAGTGTGATAAACAAAGCCCTTATCGTTTCCCTCGACCGAGATCTTGCACTTGACATTGCGATCGCGATCACTTAATTATATTGACGTGAGTCTTTTTGAAATAAAACCTGAAGCTTCAGTGGCAGTGCAATTACTCGGATGAATATTCATATGTCCTTTACACGCGGAAAACTATTTATCTGCAGTGATTGTTCTATCATCATTGTTATGGAGACTGGAGATGTAAAGAACATGCCCGGTTGCTCATAAACATTACAAAATGGGTAAAAATTAGCGGAAGTAACGATTTAATTACGTTGTCACGTTAAATGTGTTTTTCTAACGAGTAAGGTTGTCTGTAGAGCATTTTGCATAATAAGAGGCAAATTAGGTTCTCGGTCGTTTAAGAAGCATAGTTGATTTATTTGTTTTTTGCCGAGGTTCTTTTTCCCGAGGTTTTGTCTATGACGGCGCGCGCGCTTTCCGCCAGTCACGTGCTTGGATCGCTTGCGATGCGCTGTGCGGGCGCTCCATTACTTATCACTATAGTTTTTGGTAGCAGTTAATCTCTCGGTCAGTTTCATTCAATTAAATAATTACTAACTCGTGTAAAATCTAAATCACTCAGTCAGTCTTTAACGATTAAAACGACACATTACACACTTAATCAAATCATACGGTTAGCCTGATAGGAATAATAAAACCAGTTTCGTTTCAGATAAATAAAATATTCATATTTGCATTCGCAAAGAAAACTTAAAATGAAAACCGCAATATTTATTCAAACTTTTCACAATCATTGCAGATAATAAAGATAAACCGTTCTTCATAAACATTTCGTCACTTTCCTTATTACTCTAATAACGTTGTTGGTTTTAAAATACTTGGAATTAAAATTCTTATCATATTATTCCAACTAGAAAATCAAGCACAAGGCCCCATCAAAGCAAAATGACTCATTAAATCATTAAAGCTTAACATTAACATCAATTTACTATCCACAGTTGATGATTCAAGATTGATTCAATCCATGGAAACTATCTACGAACAATTCTGAACACCAAGCAAATTCGACCAAATCTTGACCAAATTGACGTCAGTGTACTTATAAAGTGATAGTAAAAGTGACCTATGATCGATTGGTGATCGTGACCTTGCCCGTGTGCAGTGGTGTGATGACACATAGTTCCTAGTCGTTACGAACTCGTGCGCACTCTGGAGGTCGACACGTATGAGGTGTCAGTTGTCGTCCAGCTGACAACAGATGTCACCAATAACGATAGCGGTAAGTTATTGTTGAGTCCTACCTACTAAAATGATATTTTTTTTTGTTTTTTTTTTTATGTCTATTGACTGACAAACGGGCTGACGGCCCACCTGATGGAAAGTGGTCACCGCCGCCCATGGACATCTGAAACACCAGAGGTGCTGCCAATGCGTTGCCAGTCTAGGGTGGATGGGGAATGGGGATGGGATAGGGATGAGGGAATAGGCCTCCGGATCCCGTCACTCACCGTACGAAACGCAAAAGCAAGCTATTACTTTACGCCGATATTCTGTGAGAGTGTGGTACTACCCCGGTCGAGCCGGCCCATTCGAACAGTAATCTTCTAGTGAGGTTTACTGCTTGGCTCTACCACTACAAAAATGATTTCACTCGAATGACTTCTAACTATCAAAGTTTGAACGAATTCGCACGCACGGATCTTGGTCTCAGTGCAAATAGGCTGCGTGTCTTCCAGAGAGCTCTGCGAGGCGGTTAAGCGGTGAGCGAGGAAAAAATCCTCCAATACGATTGCGGCTGTTTAAAATGAAGTAATACTATTGGTGGATTTCTCCTCGGGCACCGGTTATCCGCCTCGCACAGCTCTGGAAGACATGCAGCCTATTTGCACCGAGCTACCATTATCCGTGCGTGCGAATGCGTTCAAACTTTGATACTTAGAACGAGCATGATTTTAGAACCGGGTTTTGATTTCTCTAAGAATGTGTCTTAGTGTTTTCTCTAAGAATGAAACAAAACAAACTATTATACACGAACAAGAATTTAAAATTTGAAACTCCGATAAAGATTAACAGAACTGCCCTAATAATTACACGATTGAATTCAACCGTCTCCGTTTTATCACCGGACGTCCAGGCGTGGGGAAAAACCCTTATGGTATTGCTATTCCATTTATTCGCGAAGTGATTCTTTTCATCCTTCCTAATGCGGAATTCGCTCCTGTCATCTGTAAATATTTCCTGTCAAATATAATTTAGGTCTTTTCAAAGCAAGGCTGTTACTGAACGAGCGAGCTACATCTTTGGCCTCGTCATCACTTACCATCAGATGAGTCTGGGGTCAATCGCAGATCGATTTTTTAGAATAAAAAAAAAATACAATTATCCTTTTGCGTGGTCATTTCTAGTCTTCTCTTTTTGACATCTCATACGTATGTCCAGCAGTAGATGTCCCCGCTTGAATTGATGATTTGATATCTCGTTGACACGACTGTCGTTAAAATTAGTTTTTTAATTGTGTATCATTATTTGAAGCACTTTAGGCGCATTAGTACAATAGAAAGGTGATTTGCAAAACAACAACTTTATAATTTTGCAATTTAAATTGTGGTATAGTTCGCGTCACGTAAAGTCAGCGGTCTTTTTACGTCACGCGAACTATAGTATGTATACATTATAATGTATAGGATATCTTTCGACGGTATGTTGTTTTATCGCAATAATATTTATTGCTTATTATGAGGGTAAATACTGCATTTTAATATTTGTGTCATACGGCATGACGTGGAATATTTACAATCATAGCATTACGGCAAAAATTCCATTGGTAAAAAGAAATCCTATCCGTGAATACCAAGAATGTGAAGATAACTAGAAATGAAGAGCGTTAGTACGATCAATTCGACGCGGTCATCGCATGATAGCACAAACGTAGCGTCTAGAACAACTTAAACTATTAAAACTTAACCTAAAAATAAATACCCATTGAACGTTTTTTATACAAACCACAAAATCATTCCATATCACACAAAAACACTTTGCACGGCGATGACGCTACTTTAATCAAGAAGTTTCTAACTACATTTATTATTCCTTAAATATTTAGGTATTATAGAACCGATCATAAACTGCAATCTTAAATTATACATACATAAATACATATTATCACGCCCGAAATCCCTGTGTACTTGTGGCCACAAGTAGTCTTGTGGCTCTGCCCACCCCATTAGGGATTTCGGGCGTGATAATATGTATTTATGTATGTATAATTTAAGATTGCAGTTTATGATCGGTTAATTAGTCCTAAGATGGTATGATGAACCGTATGGTGGTCAGCCCATCGCCCATACAGATAGTCCACCATGTTGGAGAGGACCCGTCCCTTAGTCGACTTTTACGACATGCCAGGATGATAAGCATCTGCACGCATTCTATGCTATTTCTTCACTCCCAGTGCAGCAGAGGAGTCTGTAAATTATATTTTATGGAAAACGATGAAGATATATTTAATATTCTCGATGGTACCTTGCTCGATAAATCTGAATAGGGCCGCTCGTGTGCGCACACGCAAGTATCATGCATTACCTCGTCACGCTCGATGCGACCTTGAAAAGGTTGAACACCGTTTTAAACTATCATCGATGCATGTTACACATAACACGGTGATGGTGACTTTCCGGACAATGTTATTGTTGTACCGTCAGTTAGTTTGATTATGTACCGGCTTTTATGTTAAGTTCAAAGTACCTACACCGCTTTTGTTTAACATTTATTCAAAAAATATTTGTCCCAATTCTCTTCTGGGGGGCTAGCACGACATGCCCGCGAGGCGTTTGTCGCTCATTGCGTCTCTGTCGAACTTGTCAAATATGTAAGGAACGCATTGAGCGACAAACGACTCGCGGGCAGGTCGTGCTAGACGTGCTGATAAGATAATTTACAGTAAAAGTAAGGCAGTAGGAGTAAGGGAGTAAGTTTTACGCAGCACTGTAAAGTTTTCAGTTTTTAGGGTTCCGTATCTGTAGGAATCCATGGAGCCCTAATTACCGTGCCTACGTCTGTTTCAATTTTCACTCATAATATGGCATGAATACTAGCAAATACGTCAGCAATCATGACGTCACTTAATGGTAAAAATTGCAAAGTCGTGACGTCACGCGGAACTTCAATCTTCATTTTTTGTTTAATTGACAAAAGAAAAAATATGTGTTCAATATTTTTTATAATGTAAATGACGGACTAATTAGACTTTTTGAGGAAACATGCCTATTGGTTGATTTCAGACTATATTTCATGTAAGGCACGCATTTGCAATCTCAGTCACATTGTAAGGCAATTATTGTTGACGAAATGGTAAGCTTGTCGAACGTTTTTTTTTTTAAATTGGTTTGCCTTTTGTTGAACGGCAAAAGCCATTCAGCGAATTCAGTCTTTGTAAGTAATCATATCTTTTTAAATATAATGAACATGTACTTTTTTAATGAGCTTTCTAAATTTCTTTTTTCTTTTATGGGCACTCTAGACATAGGCACATAATAAGCAGTGTAAGTAGACGCGTAACAACTTTTCTGTAGACTCAATTGGACTAAATAAAGCTCTTATTGCATTATAATAAAGCATAATTTTGCTTGGTTAAGCAATTTGACATTGTACCAAGAAGGTAGGGTTGTAAAATGCGTAGAATTTTTAAATCTAAACCATAATAAAGGGAAGTAAAGATTTAAATGGCATCCGAGCGGATGACACAAATTAACTTAACAAGTAAAGCGAAGTACTAAAAGTATTTCAGTTGTATTTCATTTAGTATAATTTTTATGTTTAGTTTAATTATAAACTGTAATTTGTAATGTTGTAGAAAGTACTAAAATAGGTACCTATGGAACCTTTTATGCGCACTCGACTCTCACTTGACCAGTTTTGTATAACTAATTTGAAAATTACCACGTAAGGTCTGTTCGCCAAGAGTTGATAAAAAAAGTAAAAAGTCAGGGCTTCTTAACTCATTACAAATAGCGGCCCGCTGATTATTTTTACCGATGATTATAAAAAATTAAAGGGTTTTTTTTTTTCATAGAATATTATTATTGAATAGCCTAACTGTATAAACAGAAAGCAACACGCGATCACCCAAACGACACACTCGAAGCCAATGACATATTATAGAATGACACAAGACACGTCATATCCATACTCAACGTATATTTTAAACACGTGTCATAGATGCATTTTTCTATTTCGTTTTTTTCGGCCAGTGCAGATTTATGTGGGATTTGACGCGCACATATAAGACATTAATTTGAAATATGGCGATTGTGTATATGAACAAAACAAATATATTTTTTCGCTGACAACATCTGCATCCCTCGTACCACGAAACTCAGTGCGCGCGGCGATAAGAGAGCCCTTCATACAGTTTGCGATAGTTTAGCGACAGTCCTTATTTCAAAACGATATCATAATATTTATCAACTCTCGGCGAACAGACTATAAACGCGTTAAACGCCATATCCGCGTATTTCAGGAGACATGCTTTTTGGTCATTCTCAGATTGTCTTACTGACAACAATAAATAACATTAATATTAACCATTTCCAATAATGATACTCCTGTTTTTATGAAAACGGGATTTACCCGCGATAACAAATTATTATTTATCTCGACGTTTTGACCGTATTATCGCGGTAAACTCCAGCTTTCACACAAATATGTGTTAAAATCGCGAAAGTTTAAAACTAAATAATGATATTCCCATTTTAGAAATTGGTAATTTATTTATTGTTTGAGTATTTTGTGGTTTTTCTATTTTATTATACAATATTATTTTTGTTTTATGTACTGAATTGTATTTTGGACAAAACATGTAATGAATGTTTGTGGTGAAATAAATAAATCTTGAATGTTTCCGTTTATCCCAGTGGTTGACTGATAGAGTATGCTTTAAGGCATTAAGTCCGCCATTTATACGATAATTTACTATCCAATAAACTTTAAATTAGAATAACCTCTTTGCATTTTTAGGGTTCCGTACCTCAAAAGGAGAAAACGAAACCCTTATAGGATCACTCGTGTGTCTGTCTGTCTGTCTGTCTGTCTGTCTGTCTGTCTGTCTGTCTGTCTGTCTGTCTGTCCGTCTGTCACAGCCAATTCTCTCCGAAACTACTAGACCGATTGAGTTGAAATTTGGTAACCATATGTAAGTCGGTGACCGCAACACGGACGCGTGACGTAAATATATGAATTTTAAACATGGGGACCACTTTTGGGGGGTAAATTAGAAAATTAAAAAAGAAAGTTATGCAACCTATATTGTGTAACATATCAAATGAAAGGGCTTATTGTGAGAATCTTAAATATATTTTATTTTGAATTTCAAGTAATATAGTTTAGAAGTTATTTAGGAAAATAGGCGAAAATTGACCATTCCCCCCCTTATTTCCGAAACTACTGGGGCAAAAATTTTGAAAAAAATACAGAAAATAGTCCTTTACCTGTAGATTACAGGAAAACCTATAAGAAGTCTATGTTATTTAAAGTAACGAAGTAAATTTCAGATAATCATGTACACAACGGAACCCTCTCCACGCGAGTTTAACTCGCACTTGTCCGGTGTTTTTTCTATTATACGAGTTATACGCTGACTTTTTTATTCATAATAATCAGTAATTATTCCGTTTTATTAATTACGCCATTAAATTTGTCAAGAGAATTTCCTGCTGTACTTATTGAGTTATAATGTAAAAGAATCATCCTAAGTTTTACCACCATATTAAACTAGTTTTTACCCGTTACTTCGTCTGCGTGGAGTTGTATTTTTTTAAGAACGAATTCATGTTACCGACTTTTTTATTTAAAAATCTTTCCCTCAAATGCTGGGTTCACATCGGGCACGCACGCACTTGCCGATAATTACTCATATAATATAGACAATATTTCATCCTTTTAGGGCATGGTTTTCTTTAAAAAAACTGCCTATGTCCTTCCCCAAGGCTCAATCTCCTTGCCAAATTTCATTAAAATCGGTTCAGCGATTTTGCCTTAAATCTCGCAGATACTTAAAAATACATTAACGGCCTTTGATCGAGAGAGCAAAAACTTTGCGTTACTATATTTTTCAGCCCCTATTTCACGGGATTTTCATTTTAGGAATTATTTCTTTTGAAAAATATCGCATTTGACAATGTTTGTGCTGCCCCAGCGCTTGAATTATTTCCATACCACATCAAAATTGGTTTAGCGGTTTAGCCGTGACAAAGTAACAGACATACAGAGTTACGTTCGCATTTATAATATCAGTTTGGATAAACGACGAAAGCATAAATGTTTAGAAGTTGGGAGAGTGCTCAACGATATGGCCCGTACAAAATCAAATAGTAAATACCTATCTAGGGAAAGTACGTGTAAACGGCTTCTCACTTTGTTCTGAGAACATGCAAGGTCCATCAGGCTCGTTATCACTATCCTTTTTTACATTGTTAAGTTAGAAAAAGACGGATGTTTACCTATATCCCTCTAAAAGGGGCAAGTCCACCGCCGGAGCAAAATGATTGTTCACAATCCCCATGCATGCATGCGTGCATACGGTATTAGCTTATTCTAAAACCAGTGCTTACAGTAAAAAATGTAACACTAAACTAATTACAGAACTGTTGTGTTTATTGGAAGCAAATACATATTGCATGCCTTACCTAATTTAATATATTCACATATATTCATCTCTTTACAATTTTAGTAGGTAAACGAATACACGAGTTCTATAAGAGCTTATACAGCCCTTATAACGCTCTAACTAAAGTTATAATGGCTATATAATCTCTTATACAGCTTTTGTGCTAATACTTGGGTAAATTTGAATTGGTTTTTGGAGGATAGCGAAAAGGGAGCGAGGACGCTTTGCACTAGACTTCGTCGAATTGGACAGAAAATATAAAAGCCAGCATAAAAGATGATATATCTGTTAATGCAAACGAGATGCCATTTTATAAGACTTTTAGGAGTCTTTGATTCAGTTCATACCATTTAATAATAATAATAAGTACTAAAGGCCACTGCACCAATATCATATATCTGATTTAAGTCGTTAAACCTGTAAGTCTGACAGTTAACATTTTGACACAACCAAACCGTACTAAAGACCAAAACTAGATGTAACTTTTTGACCAAGTGTCCCACTGATAGTTACCCGTTGGCTTATTTACGATGAGGGAGCTCGAAGGGGGGATTTAATATTTATCTTCCTCTGACATTGATCATGAAATAAATTGATTGAAGGATGTGCATAATGTGTATGATGCTTGTAACGTGATGTGCACGACGAAACCACCACACTACATTAGATAAACTTACAAAATAAAATAATATTTATTATCATAATAACCTTGATTTCAAGTCTTTTTAAACCTCGTATATTGTTAGTAAAACTTAATTCTAAATGTCAGTGCTGAATAATAATGCGTAAAGCTAAACATAACTACGCACTTACACTTAATATACTGAATACGGCGCATGTAACAGACTGCAGCGCAGTAAGTAGGGGCAGTCCAGCCTGCTCCCTATCCATCTTCAGGGGTTGGATGGTGTCAGGAATGCGGCTCTCTTAAAGGGCTAGTCTTTCGACAATTTATTGCTGCAACTCGGGGTGTTCCCAAAAAGATTACATTACATCACTAAAGCGGACAAAAAGTTTAAATGTAAACTTTTGAGGATAGCCCGAATTGCAGAAATAAATTGCCGAAAAACTAGCCCGATTTTCCTTCGATGTGGAAGCTTCAAAGGGCAAAATCACTATTAATCACTGGACGACGCGGTTAGCCTAGTTGGTAGTGACCCTGCCTCCGAAGCTAGCGTCCCGGGTTCGATCCCCGGTAAGAGATAATATTTGTGTGATAAGCATGCATGTTTGTTCCTGAGTCTTGGGTGTTTCATATGTATTTAAGTATTTATTTCTCTATATAAGTATGTATATCGTCGTCTAGTACTCATAACACAAGCCCTTAGAGCTTACTTTGGGACTAGATCGATTTGTGTAAAGATTGTCCCGTGATTTATGATTTATTATAAAATACTAACGTTGGATACGAGTTACTAACACAATTTGTCGACCTATATGTTCTATATTATATAAATAAATAAAAAACATGGTCTACTGTTCCCGAAAGTAATGGAACCTGACGCCTGATATTTTTGTATGGACTTCACCCGTATGTAGGGCATCAGGTAATGTTTTGACCTGTATGAAGAAAACGTGAATTTAACCCGTCATTTTCTTTAACGTTTGGCAACTATGCCAATACAGATATCATCTATGCCACATTCGTGAAAATCAAAAACAAAAATACTAAAACATACCGTACCAAAAAAACCTCTATAATAAAGCAAACCCAAATATATTTCATCCATCACAAAAGTTTTGTACATTTTTTTCCATAAGGATGTACCAAAATTTATGTCACTCATTATTAACAAGGAAAAAGGGTCAAGGTCTGCTGGAAGTTTCCTAAGGCTCTCAAGAGATGGTATCTGGCCATTGCATGCATTGTTTACAAGCTTTACCCACTGGACACGTCATTCATAATTTGTCAAAGATTAAAATAGCATAATGATATTAATAACAATTATCTTCTTAGGCTCTTGAGTATTTTATTAATTAACACTAGAAATAAACTCGGCTTTACTCACGAATTATTGTCCGAAATAGTCCCCTCAGCTCTCAGCTCGGGCATAGTGGGCCGCGCGGCGGGCAGTGCGCGGACTGCTTTCACCGCGACCCCTGAAGAAGGGACTCCATACGAATCCGAAACATGTCGGACTATTTGACTATTTCTGACAATAATACGGGAGTAAATTGACCGTGAATAAAAAGACTATTGTATTAATTGTTTTTAAACAAACAACACCTACGGAAAAAACCGGCCAAGTGTGAGTCGGACTCGCGCATTAAGGGTTCCGTACCATTATCTGTATGTTTATGAAATTAAGTGTTTTTTTATATTTGAGTCGATTGAATGAAAGGTAAATTGCGGTTTACGATTTATGACGTATTAAAAAAAACTACTTACTAGATCTCGTTCAAAATAATTTTCGGTGGAAGTTTAAATAAAATATATATTTTTTAGTTTTATTATTCTCTTATTTTAGAAGTTACAAGGGGGGGGGGGGCGCATTTTACCACTTTGGAAGTGTCTCCGCGCAAACTATTCAGTTTAGAAAAAAATGATATTAGAAACCTCAATATCAATTTTGAAGACCTATCCATAGATACGTGTGTACGAGTGTATTGAAAAAAAAATTTAGTTTCAGTTTTAAGTATGGGGTACCCCCCAAAATTTATTGTTTTTTTATTTCTATTTTTGTGTGAAAATCTTAATGCGGTTCACAGAATACATCTATTTACCAAGTTTCAACAGCATAGTTCTTATAGTTTCGGAAAAAAGTGGCTGTGACTTACGGACGGACAGACAGACAGACAGACAGACATGACGAATCCATAAGGGTTCTGTTTTTTGCCATTTGGCTACGGAACCCTAAATATACCCTCCTGGCGTAGTCGGGTAAAAATGAAAGGAATGCTGCCACGCCATCTATCCGAACATTTAAAATTACACCCCCTTGCAAACGTCTAATAAACCGGCAAAACAGCAACAATATGGCAGAAAGGCTCTCATATAGTTTTAAACTGTTCGAAATTCAACATCGATATCTTTTTATTCTCATATAAGTCCTTAAATTCTTGTATACGGTGCCAATGTGAAATTCGATGGTTTAAGTGGCAATGACCATGAGTAATAACTTAGACCTTGAATATAAAGTAATGTGAAAACTATTTCTCAATAAATTTCCAAATTATTTTAGCTACTTTCCTCGTGCACTAACCTTGAGTATAAAGTTAAATATAACAGGCGCCGGGAGCGTCTGCAGTGACCTTGTCAGTGACTGATGGTGATAAAAGAGAAACAAGAAGAGCCTCGGCACGTTATCAATGAATTAAGTCTTGAATATTTAATGTGTGTGAAGGTGACACGAGGTTTTCCTGGTTCCCTTAAACCATTACCGGTGAAAAGCAATACCTTAAAAAAAAACCGTTCGCAAGTGCGAGTCTGACTCGCGCGCCGGGGGTCTTGTACTTACCTATAAATAACAGACAGTACCTACTTTTTAGGTAACGAATACTAAAGACGAAAATATAGTTTGCAACCGGGTAACTATTTAAAACCTACCTATGAAATAAAACAAGAAATAACTTTCACATAAGCTCTTATCTTTATTATGCAACCGTGTAGTGTGATACGACTTTGCAAAGGTTATTCCGTTTTATTTTGTGGTCTCGTAAACTATAGATACTTGGAACTTTGTTTTATGTTTCCTGTTTAATTTGAGATTTTTAGGTTGGCAAATTTACCCAGGTAAATTTCGCGACAAGCTTTTTTTTTATTTTTTTTATTTTCTATTTTATTGGAGCATGACATGTGACTCCTCTTCCACCTGTTGGTAAGCGGCAAGTGGAGTCCATGAGTGCGGGCGACAGGCGCTTAACCAAAATTAAGTACGGCGTCTGTCGCCATCACTATGCCGGCTTAGGAGATGCTTCTTCACGCTTCTTTTGAAGACACCTGGTTTGTAAGAAGAGTTTTATGGGTAATAATCACTTTAAGAAACAACATTTGTCTTTCCTGTGGCCAAAAGTTAACGAAAACGAAGGGTTCAATTCACGTTTTCTTTATACAGGCCAAACCTATGTCTGACACCCTACCATACCATAGTCGAAACAAAAAAGTCAGGCCTCAGGATCCTTAGCTTTCGGGAACAGGAAGGGACAGTTCTGAACCTAACTGTAATTATTACCGTTATATCATATAAATTGTATAATTTAATGACGGGTTCGATATAGTTTTTAAAATTTATTTTCGTAATTTTAGAGTATTGCTTCGTCAAACGGTAATGACGATTATATGCGCAACAAACTTCGTCAGCTGTAAACAAGCAAACAAACAAAAATATAAAATTAAAGACCTTTCAAATTTTATATATAACTAGTGGACCCGCCACAGCTTCGCTGGCATTATATTCCATACAAACTTTAAAAAAATCCCTCCTTAGTGCACCTCTAGGGTACCTACTCCAGGAATGTCTCCTCCAAATTTCGAACTTCCAGGACCACCCGTTTATGTTGTGCGTTGACTTTAAGTGAGTCAAGGCACTGTTTTATATGTATTGATATATTTAAACATTTTATTGCTGCGATATATGGGGGCACGCAAGTTCTATAACTACTTTAAATTACAAGTTCATAACATTATAAGATGCTGTGATAAAAGACTGACATACGGACAGTCAAACATACCGACAATGAAGTCTTACCATACTTCCAACTTCCTTTTTTACCTTTTGAGTAGGGTACCCTTAAAATGTATAATTATTAAAATATAAGATTTTCATTACGTTGATACTTGTTCTTATATAATGAAGTTCATGTTAATTTGAGACTTAACAATCGATCGGTTTGGCTTTCGAAATGCCAAGCCCAAAATGCCAGTTCTAAACGAACCCACGCAAATGTTTGATACTAGTAACTGGTACTTAATAAGTAACATTGTTGTTCTATTCGATTTTATCTAAGTATTGTAATTCCCTTTAGAAGCTTTTGTTTTACTTGTATTTTGCTACACAATTTTGATTCATTTTCCGTTATCCTATAAAGTTGAAATTTACATGCAAAGTTATGTTAAGCCGAGAACAAAAAACAAGTAGGTATACATACATAAATACATAGGTACATACACGCAAAACGCATTATCTTCTTTTGCTCGCTCAGTTGGGTACTTCACGTCTTATGACGCATTACAAATCACTTTTGAGTAAACAAGATTTCCCACAGCTGGTTCTTGCACAAATCCGATTTCTATATAAACAGTAGACAAATTATAGTTCCATCTATAATTTTTTTGTAAGTAAATGTTTAATTTGTAAATAAGAGAAACATGTGTTCTGTTTAGGCCAATATAAACTTATATAACTAATATATAGCCAATATAACTTACTTTATGTAAACTTTAGGATTTTACATATTTGACAGTCCACTTGCACTATTAATAAAGCAAACTAAACCCTATCAAATAATAGGTCTTAATTTAACTTTTACTAAGCGAAATGATTTCCTGTTTACTTGAATTAATAATAATAATTAAAGATATTTTCGCGCGCTTTTCTTCCAAAATTTCAATGAATTAATGAAACAGAATTAAACATAGAAAAAACTTTAATTCAGGCGTGTTTTAGAAAAAAATATTCCAGTGTAAACATCTTACATAAATAAACCGGTCTAAATAGAGTCCACTGACGTTTACCACTTTATATTTTTGATTGTTCCGTATAGAAAAGCATCATGACGAAACCTGCATATGTCTGCGAAGAAATTCAAGGGAAGTCACCAATAAGGAAAATAGCATAAGTCACTTAAGTCTTTCATTGTGACTTACCTATGCTTTTTCTTCTTGGGGTATAGCGTGGGACATAATTATATAAAAATTAAGAAACGATATTTTAAGAGCCGATTACATTCCTCATTATATTTACTTAAACTATATACATTAATTTAAGTGTTTGCAAAAATTTAAGGAAACATTTTTGCAACGTAAACACACCCTGTTGATAAGAACAATACCATTAAGTGATTAAAACCTGTTCAATTATCTTTTGATAGCTTTTAAATATCACCGGCCAGCCTGGCCACTTCATTTAAATGACACTTTGAGTCTTATGACATAAACACAACGATATTGACAGATGTTGTTAAACTTCTTGCCAAAAACAGCAGAGGTGTTTAATTTTGGACAGTATTTAATTGTTTATTTTGTTCAGGAAAATAAAGCTTTAAAATCAAATAAAGTTAACTGACGACTGAAAGTATCCGTACCTAAGTAAGCACCTTATAATATTATATACTCATGATGATAATGCTGTTTTTAGGGTTCCGTACCTCAAAAGGAAAAAACGAAACCCTTATAGGATCACTCGTGTGTCTGTCTGTCTGTCTGTCTGTCCGTCTGTCACAGCCAATTTGCTCCGAAACTACTGAACCGATTGAGTTGAAATTTGGTATACATATGTAAGTCGTTAACTGCAACACGGACGCGTGACGTAAATATATGAATTTTAAACATGAGGGCCACTTTTGGGGGGTAATTAAGAAAATTTAAAAAAAAAGTTATGCAACCTACATCGTGTGACATATCAAATGAATTGTGAGGATCTTAAATATATATCTTTTTGAATTTTAAGTTAAATACTTTAGAAGTTATTTAGGAAAATAGGCGAAAATTGACCATTCCCCCCCACCCTTATCTCCGAAACTACTAGGCCAAAATTTTTGAAAAAAATACAGAAAATAGCTCTTTACCTATAGATTACAGGAAAACCTATAAGAAGTCTATGGTATTTAGAGTAACATAGGAAATTTCAGATAATCATGTACGGAACGGAACCCTCTCCACGCGAGTTTAACTCGCACTTGTCCGGTTTTTATTAACATTCATGGTAAGCCAGATTGCAACAGGCTTTAGTAACAATACTGCATCAAATAAAAACTAGCATAGTGTGTTATGAAACAACCTGCCCTATTTATATTATGGTAAAAGTCACACCCAAACAATGTCTAATTCAAATACAGCATCATAACAATGACTAAAGCCATTAACCAAATTGCTATGAACGTTATGTCCATCCACCCCGATGCGATGGGCGCGACTGTGTTAGAATACAATTGGCCTTGACTTTTGCGTCAGAGCCTCTCCCATGGGCCATTTCACCTGACCTACTTATTGTGTTACTAACGTCCCTTACTTAAGTTGCGTGAGTTCTGATCGAGAAAACGTAAATATATTCTTATAAAACAGTACCGTGACTGACTGACGGACAATGCACAGCCGATGATAAAAGGCACAATGTACAAGCCGATTTAAAGGACAAAATGGACCTACAATATATCATTAAGAATATACATTAAATTTTAGCAGAACTTTAGAATCCTTATACATTTTACTGAATTGTTAAATTATCAATTTGTTAGTTATTTTTTTAAATAAACACAAAAATGCTTCTTCTTAGCTTTTTGCAATTGTGCCTCTATTCGTAGGATACGACGAATCAAACATACTGATGTCGAACAGCGCCTCTATTCCGGAACGCTAAGTGATTCTGTAGCGATTCGTGAGCGAGATTTCTCATCCCACTCTTCCGCACGACGCGTAATGCGTTAGAGCGAGATGAGAAATCTAGCTCACGAATGGCTACAGAATCACTTAGCGTTCCCGAATAGAGGCGCAGGTGTCCTAATTGATCTCGTGAATGGCAATTTTGCATCTTACAACATAAGTGAGAATCAAGTGAGTTTCAATTGGCAGTCGACTTGGTATTAGGGTGGCTCGGTGGTATGGACACAGGGGCACTATTCCATATTGCCTAAGCGATATACCATATAATATCGCTTTGCTCTGTTTTTATGTAATTTACGAAGCTTAAAACAAGGTGACATTTCGTTACCATAGTAACGATCGGTTTCTGTATCAGTTAGACTAGTGTCGATTAGAGGCCTAGTTTAAAAGATAGATGATTGTAGCCAATTAGCCTAAGTGAAAAGCGAATCCAAGGCAACTTGCTTATCCTACATTACGAGTAATAACCGTCTGTTACAAGCCGACATTTTTTATGGGCAAGAGACGCGCGTTTCGTATCGTTGTCACTATTTATTGTTACAGTGTAAAAAAGACAGCGATATACAACCCGTGTCTCCTGCAAGGGCTTTAGTCAGGGATCCGACTAGGGCTGCCGGATGGCTGGGATTGTTCCGAAAATTAGGGTCTTGTCCGGTATTCCGGAATTACAAGTTACTGCCCCGGATTTTTGATTTTTTGTACTTTTTTTCTCTATAGACGCTGCGGTGCGGTGCGGGTTAGATATACATATGTTGATTTTCACTCAAATTCAGTTACAAAACTTTTTTTTGACTATGTAGGTTGTGATATTAATAATTCTCGGAAGACTTTTTATTTCGTCCCGTGTCCGGGAAATCCGCACATTCCATCTCTTAACCGTAGTTCCCACTCTTAGTCAGTTTTAGTATGTGGTTGTCAAAATAAGGTTTTTTCCAAATGTCAGATTTAAGGTCATTAGTATAAGAACATACAAAAAAATCCGGTATAAGGATAATGTTGACGATGAGAAGTGACCTACTCAAGGAGCTCATGTTATCCCTATTTATGTTGCTTAATAGGACCGTCGCAATTTTCTTAAGAACTCGATCGAGCGCATTTATGTAATAATTATGTTAAATAGCTCCGAGGTACACTCATTTCCAGGTTGTATCGGCCATTTCCTACATGCCGCAATATCGAGCACTTAGTGCGCAGGAGTTATAGTCAATTCGAATAAAAGAAGCGATATTTATAATATTAAATTACTATTTAACATTCACCTATTTAATTGAGTGATAATTTAGAAATACGAACCACTACTTTTGTTTTTTTTTAGATATAAATTGCACTAAAAATATTGAATACTCAAACCTTGCACATCCCTTTTATATCATCACTGACTACCCAAACGCATGAGTCAAACTATAAACGTAAATTGATATACATGTTTTACATCTTGCATTGTATGTGCACTTATTTATAATTATCAAAACATTGTAAGAAAGAGCGAATACCTCCTAATACAGGTGTAAACTTAAAAGGAGGATTCGACAACAAAAATGTATCTAACTAAGTTATAAATAAATAATTTTGAATTTTTTGTTTTTTTTTTGAATATGAATGGCCTCTACAATCCATTCCTTCTAAAAAGGGTACGGTGAAGGGTGTAATTTTTCCATTACACCTAACGCTTCAAATAATCAACCCATTAAAGTAAAAAAAATACATATAATGCTATTTGTATTTAAGAATCATTTTAAACAAAGTAGATACTTGCTATAGTAAAATAAAAAAATATTGATTTAAATAAGCCTGTTCAATGTCTGAAACGGAACGTTAAATGTACAGTGGTAATCATTCATCATCTTGACAAATCGCTTCACTCACTATGTCATTTCCTACGGAAACTTTTCGGCGGCAATCGTTAAAGATCGACTTTATTCTGCATGGCTACATCACTACAAGTGTCAAGTGTCACCTGTCAGCGTACTCTTCACGGAGGGACGCGGCTGGAATGATTTTTATCCAATCCGGATTTTTTCGTTTTTCGTTCACAAGTAGCTAAGGAATAATTTTAAACATCCCATTGATAAACTCAAACAACATTAAATAATCGTTTAAACGTGAAAACGGATATCATAAAGGTATACGTGACAATTCCGTTCAAGATATCTTTTCTCTATGATTAAAATAGAGACCTAATATTGTATGAAGTTTCATTATAAAACCGGAATTTCAGCACGTAATGAAAAAGATTACGTTTGACAACACCGTTTTTTTTTTTCAAGTGAAAGCAGGTCGTTCAAAAATTTAGGTCTCCTCGTCGATGCAGTTATGCACTGCTTCGTGATTGGCTTACAAGTTATTGGGACTTTCGCGAGCTAATCACAAGCAAAGTATGTACCTTTAATTTATAACGAAATTAGTCATGTAGTCAGAACTACGTCTCTATGACTTCATACCTAAAATGGAAAACATCAAATAATTTTGTATTTTGCGCTAGTTGCGAAATGAAAGGATTAATTTACGAAATGCAGTCCATTATTGGTCCTAATATACATACGCCTGTCCTTATAAAAGCCAGCCTTAGTTTTATAAACTTTTTTATTTTAGCATTATTTTCGCATTGTATTGTATGCTAGTTGCATAAAATACTATTAACGTAACTCTTGTCTAAAACATATTTTTATCTACACCCATATCATAAAACCTCTATAATATAATCAAAAACCGTAGGAAATGACCAGCATTATGTCAACCTGTACTGTAATGGTCATAACGATACAGATATGAGCTACAGGCCGGCGCGCCGCCGTCGGCGCAGCCTGAGGGGCCCCATCGTCACCGTGTCGCCGTTTATAATATGTGTGTAGATAAAGTTATGTATGCAACTCTGCATAATTTCGCCTTAAAACATACGTGCGATCTTATTATGAAACTCGCTTAAAATCTCGTTTCATAAAACCGCACTTAGTGTTTTAAGGCCTATGATTATGCAACCGTTGCATTAACTACTATTCCAGCCTTAAATTCTATGCATTAAAAGTAATAGTTGAGTTCTATGTTCAAACTTATTTTCTACGCGTTTTCTGTCAAATTTTAAAATTGTTTTTATTCAGCTTTGGCTTTAATAAATAACGTACAATAATAGAAGTGGCTGCTACACCTTGACTAAGTTTGTCTAAGCAGCATTGATGAAAAATTAAATATTCGTTCTCGGTATCCTTCTATTACCTACCTACCCATGGCGGTATATTCGTTTCACCTAATGGTTTGTGTGTATGTGTCGGTTACAACTTTTATTAGAAATACCGGACCGATCTTGATACAGTATGTTTTTATTATTAAGGCACTGTATACGCGATGTTAACTTTTATTTATCATAATCGGTTTATTAGGCATAAAAAAGTTACAAATAGACACAGTCCTACTTTTGCTAAATTCACTAGGTACTTATCATAATAAACTACATTTGCAAGCGACACTGATATAATCTGTTTGAATTTGCACAGTACACGGCGCGTGACGGATTACTTTACAGCTTTTTCGTGATGATACATATTTACGCTGTCAGGTTGATAGTGTCAAGGGAAAATTTTTGCGACCGTGAATCGTTTTCGTTTGTTTTTTTTACACGAGAATGAACGCAGAATGGACGCATAATGCCCTAAATCTGGAAAATGTCTAAACACAGAATGGCCTAAACGCAGAATGGCCTAAACGCAGAATGACCTAAACGCAGTATGTCCTAAACGCAGAATGGCCTAAACGCAGAATGGCCTAAATACGCAATAACAGTCTTGTTGACACATATACTAGACATACCAAAGTGCTATGGGTTAAGTTTTTTTTCGTCAGAATCCATATTTTCTGATGAGAATTAAAGACTTTTGAAGACGTCAATTAACTAACTTTTCTTGTGTAACCCGATCATTTGTTGTCTCTGTCTTTATTGGCCTAATGCTTTGTCGGTCATATGCACCGGAAAGGACATTTTGCGTCTAGGACATTTCGCGTCTAAGGCATTTCGCGTCTAAGGCATGTCTAGGACATTTCGTGTAGGGCGTTTTGCGACTAGGACATTTGGCGTCTAGGCCGTTTTGCGACTAGGATATTTTGCGTCTAGGGCGTTTTGCGTCCATAAAATAGCGCATTATGCGTCAAGAGGGAGCAATCAGTTATCTGGCAAAAAAAAACCTTGATTGTGAAGGTATTATTTTTATCTACACCCATATCATAAAACCTCCATTGGTTAATCAAAAACCGTATGAAATGACCATCATTTTGACAACCAATTAGGAAAAACCAGTGCTGCGATTAAGAAATAACATGACTTCTTTATCGTATTTAGTAAAGAAATGAGATTAAATTTGGAACAGCTGTCAAAACTCAAGTGGGTCTCTATTCTAGTATCCATAGATATTAAAACAGTTATTGATACGAAACGTCAATTCAGTATGTTTTTTTAATATAAACTGCACAATATTTGATCTCGAGTGACGTTAGAATAGAGACTTCATCCGTTTGTCTATGATTTAAAAAAAATGGTCTTGACGGAGGATCGTATTGCCGCCATGTTGACGTTTTGCTGAACGAAAGTAGAATTGTTGTTGAATTGAATAGAAAAAGTTGTTTGTAATTTACATTTTAGTTGAAAATATGAATAGTAAGTAGTCTTCTCGGAGTGTGTGTGATGTGAAAATGCGCCGGATATCGGAAATATGCAGCCACGATTGCAACAAATAACTTGTTGCCAGAAAATATTGTTTCTGAACCCATCATGGAGGATTTATACTATGCGTGTAGATAAAGTTATGTATGCAACTCTGCATAATTTGGCCTTAAAACACACGTGTGATCTTATTATGAAACTCGCCTATCGGCTCGTTTCATGAAAAACCGCACTAGTGTTTTAAGTCCTATCATTATGCAACCGTTGTATAAACTACTATTGTCACTCGTCTAAAATCTATGTTTAAAATCATGTGATTAAGCTTGGCTTGGCGTGATATCAAAACACTTGACAAATATACAAACAACGCCTGCAAAATTCATAATTTACCAATGTCAATGTCAGTTCGTGTATCTTGAAGTCATAATCCTTACCAGATTTTCATGACGGACAAATGACACATGTGTATATATTATAAACAATGGCATTTCAAATAAATTTCTTAAATTTTGATAGGTCATGACTATGACCCTACTCCTGTCTGTTGATATTTATTATTGCAGTTCTTTAAAAATATTCTATACCAAGACTCTCTTTTATTACACACTCATTTATTAATCTAAACGCCAATTCGGTGTGCGAATCGGATTTTCTCGTTTCGGAAAAGGAATCCGAATTCGAATCGATTGAGTGCATAAAATATCCTATTCTTGTATTCAGATGCATTTTTTCTTCTATTATAATTTGACTACAAGCGCTGTTCCGCGCCTTAGGCAGCTGCGCGGTAAGAAGTGAGGTGCCCGCGGCGCAAAAAGGGGCAATAAGGGGTGGGGTGGATATTCCTTTATATTTCCCTTCCCCCCGCACTTCCATCGCCACCCAAGGCGCGGAACAGCGCTTGAGGCCAAACTATAAGTTGTACACTTCTTAGATAATGATAGTGGCGGCTCTTCCAATCTCAGTTGTTTTTTACGTCATAACCAATAACCAGTACCGAAGCCGGTCGTGCATGAAGGCGACGGCTTCAAGGAAAATTGCGATTCCCCTGATTTTTATTGGAATGATTGTCATTTATTTTTCTATTACTTAATTCTAATAAAGCGGCGCTAAGTTATGGGTAATAATAATAACTATTTGTATACCGTTTACATTTGACATGATATCAATGCTTTTTTCATACCATATTATAAAATTCAAAAAAATATTTGGCGCGATTACCATTCTGGCGATCGGTGGTTCATGCTAATATTAAAAACTTAACGTCCTTAACTTTTCAATATTATTTATCACAAGGGAAATTACATTTTAAATATCTATCAGCTAGGTTAGGTTAAGACCTAGCTGGTATAAAAACTCTGCCGAACATTGGACAGTTGGACAACCGTTTGTCGATAATTTAGATAGATTAGTATATTACCCAGTATCATGAACTGCTGTACTTCACTATTTGGTGTAATTAGTATTTTAAATTTCAATAAGAATTTAATAAAAGCCGATCGACAAATGAACACAATTTATTACGTGTTCGCTTTCTGACAGTTCCCGAGATATACCACAGAGTATCACATGGACCTATTTGATTGCAGGGTCAACTTTTGTTTACCACAACGATTGTCTGTGGTGTGATATCGAATGTGCATTAATATTACAGGGGAAGTAAACCTAATTAACGCTACCTATCTCTTTTCTTAAAAACGTTACGCGTAACACAGATTTGGGAGGTCTAATCGTATACTTAATGTCACGTTAAAACCATTAATAATAACTAAGAGGGTTATTCATAAGTTATCATTTTCTTCCTCACATGGAAGTAAAGAACTCGTTACGATTAAATTCGATTCGTGACTCGCATCGGAACTGCAAGACAAGGTCCCATTAACCACCGTAACTTTTCCTTTCACGTGGCTTATCGTACCTCGTATCTCTTTTGAAATTAGGGTGAATATTAAATGGATTTGGTTTCGGTGGCTGCAAATTAGTCGTCCTGCTATCGCCCACGTAAGGACAGACAGGAAGGTTCTTATTGAGCACGTCCTTGATCTCATGAACCGTGTCATCAAGTTCTCAGATTCAATATAGCGGAGATTCTTCTTCAGTTCTGTGCAGATTTGTGGTTTCATTTTCGCGATGCTCACTTATTTGGTGTCAAATGACACCATCGCATACTCGGTAAATATTGCCGACATCAGCGTTCTTATTACATTGCAGAAAGGTCCATTATTGGCTGATTCATGCGTTTTGTTTTTGTGGTTCATAGCTACTAGCGAGCAATTAAAGACAGCGATGAATCAGGCAAAATAAGACTCTGTGTAAATTTTATAAGAACTAAGACGTCGGCAATAGAGCGTCGTAGTTTATAAATTTGTAAATATATGGCGTTGCCATGACGAACTAAGTCATTTGTTCAACGCAGTTGTATTGAACGCCATAATCCTTCCTTTGAGATCGTTGCACGAATGTCTTAAAATTGTACTGCGCCTCTATTTGGGAACGCTAAGTGATGTTGTAGCGCCGTTGTAGGGTCGCTGCAGTATCACTTAGACGTTTCCGAATTGATGCCCTGATTTACATAAATATATATAATAGAGAGAATAGATCCACTATTTGGCCTGACGGACAAATTTGAAACCCGGCATTACAAGAACTTTACTTAAATGCATTATGTTTAACAGTGAGTTTTGAAAACGGTTTCCGTTTTGCATTTAAATACTCTGGTCACTTTTATTTCCTACGTATAAGGTATAATTATTTGAGTGAAATGTAAAGTTAAAAACTTAAACCCGACTGGCGAGCCGTCAAGCGTCCGTCCGTCTGTACGTCTGGCACACATATTTAAGTCGGTGACCGCAACACGGACGTGTAACGTAAATAAATGAATTTTAAACATGGGGGCCACTTTTGTGGGGTAAATTAGAAAATTAAAAAAAAAAGATTTGCAGACCTTGGCGTGTGACATATCAAATAATAAGGGTTCGTTGTGGGGATCTTAATTTTCTTTTTATAATTTTAAGATAATTAAATGGTTTTGAAGTTATTTAGGAAAATAGGTCAAAATAGGTACTTTCGGAGGTAAGGAGGGGTGGTCAACCCCTCCTTACCTCCGAAAGTACTGGGCTTAAAAATTCGAAAAAACATAGAAAATTAGTTCTTTACCTATAGGCTACTATTTCTATTTCAAGTAACTTAGGAAATTTCATATAATCACGGAACCCTCTCCACACGAGTTTAACTCGCACGTGTCCGGCTTTTACTCATACATGCTCATCAAAAACGTATAATTTCCAAAGTCTAGTTTTGCCGAACGTACCTTGAGCCTCTTTAATTGTTTCAAAGTCTGCTTAAGAAAGAACAAAAAAACAGCCATGGGCACAAAAAATTGGGCTGTTTGGTTTTTACAGGTCAAACTTAGGTTGAAGATTGTTTACTTTTTCTGTCATTCTAACGTTAGCTTTGCGTCATTAATAATAATATTCACTTAGCGGGTACATGCAAGAAAAAAAAAATCTTACTTAATTATTCATAGAGTCCAAAGGTAATGTTTTTCTTAAGAGTATCGTGACGAGCGTCTTATAGTATTTTTTGCGTGACTGTATCATAATCATGAGAATACTTAGTTTGCTAATTGAACCTCTGATTTTCATAATCTAACCCCCGACGCAAACCGAGGGGTGATATAAGTTTAATGTGTATATCAGTGTATACGTGTATCTGTCTGTGGCATCGTAGCTCACCAACTGATGAACCGCTTTTGACTTGGCTTTTGAAAGGTGACTCAATCGAGTGTCTTAGCTATTCAAGAAAATCTGTTCTTCCGTTTCAAGATCATCAGCTCTTTTCTAGTTATGAAGGGCTGTGAGTAACTTCCACAGGTCTAATCGATTCAAATTTTAGTATCCTGTTACTGCAATAATATTGCAAGAATATGGTAACTGTTGACCTGAAGCTGCATCATCGGCGGTTTTTAAATTTTAATTTTATTTTTTATAGTTTTTCGCTCAACATTCACATTCCAGGATGCAACAGGCCTAAATTATTAAAGTAAAATTAAGGGCTGCAATAAAATAATAAATTAATATATATAATGGATAACTAGTAACGACCTATATAACTAAGCATCTCCAAGTAAACTAGCTGGCTAACAAAAAAAAAAATCAAAATCAAAGCAAATCAAAATGTTTTATTTGCAAACATAAGTAGTACATTAAAGTGGTGTTGTTAATTTTAGTTTTATCGCTATGTTTTAACAATCGGCATGCAAAATCATAAAATTATTATAAATTTAGGTATAATACAATAGGACAATCGAAAGTTTTAAGTTTGTGTATAACGTACAATGAGAAAGAAAAAAAATGCAATACAAAGCCACAAGGATGTAGTTAAGTTATAAATATTCTTGTAACAAGACGTGGAAGTTATTTAACCAGGGTAAAATGAAAAACTGACAGAGGTTCGTTACTGTATAAACATCATAGCCGGCGCGTTAGAAGAATCCGGCTCGGCCTGTCGTAACCGCTGCAGGAATGCAAAAACCCTGTCACATTATGACGCCATTTGCACGTACGGAAATATAAAAAAAAAATACAACCAAATTGAGAACCTTCTCCTTTTTTTTGAAGTCGGTTAATAAAATCACACACCAGCGTTGTATTCTCCGTCTCCACTACACGTTGACCATATAGGGCTCTCTGTTGGCATACATTTGAAGATTGGAAGACCGATTACATTTGGACAAATTTTCTTTTTAACTTAATACTTTCTGCTGAAACCGTAAAATTTTCATTAAATCGGTATCTATCGGCAAATATATCGTTTATTAACTGTACTAATTAAATACCTATTCAATGATAACCCACTTAATATAGTTATAATAGTATTATTATTTTCTTTTTCACAACATGGAATCTGGTTGTCGCCGTATTGGATTTTGATTACTGTCATGTCTTTAGTGACACTCGCAAAATTAATACAAATCGATTGACGTATGAAACATCAAAATCGGCACATGCGTTTGATCTCTAGAGCGCCACAAAGGAACATACATACTTACATACATACAAACATACATAGGCTGATAAACACATTACCCTTTTTTGCGTTGCGCAGTTGGGTAAAAAGAAAGTATGTTTTGGTGACTTTAAATAAGTATTAAAGAAATATTCTGCCAAACATACCGCGTGGCAAATAGCAAATGGCATGGCTTGGAATCCGAGCCAATGTGGGCCAAAGCAAGGCACGAAGTCATACATTGGAATGAAATGGAGACTCAAAGTTCTCTCTGCAAAATGTCTATGCAACCCTTGCTATCCAATGTGTACTTAGGAACTTTATTTAAAGAAAGAAATCCGGCAATTCTCGTATTTTTTGTACATCTGCAAAGTAATAAAAACAAAAATAATTCACTGACCCACGTATCAACGAATCTTCAAAATTATATAATAATAATAAATAATAATAAAGACATTTATTTCACACATTAGACACAGACAGATAACAAGAAAAGCACATAACAAAGAAACAATGAAGATAAAAAGCTGTGCCGAACGGTGCCGAAGAGGGTGCCACTCAGCGTTATGCCGTGGCGAGCCTCGGCGCTGATTTTCAGTGGCCCCTAGGTGACAATACGAGCGACAGAGAACAACACGTTTGTATGGCAACACTTTTATATAACATAGAAAAGTGAAATTTTGGTTTCTTTTAGGATGTAAGCACGGACTGAGAAAGGATTTTTAAGGGGTTCAAAGTTTGTATGGAAACTACCATGGCGAAGCAAGTACAAACTACATATATTTCTACACAAAATCATGAAAACCGGCTGAGCCGTGAAAGCAACACAACATCGCACTTCTGCATTTATAAATATAAGTTAGAAAGAAGAACAAAGCAAGAATAGTACATTGTGCATCTAGGGCCGTAAGAAGGGGATAACTAACGAGAGTCTGTTAGAAGCCCGATGCCGTGGGCGAGGGCTTTTATTGACTCGAGTTTGTTATCCACTTACTGCCCGTGATACACACAATGTTTTTCATCACATTTGCGAGGAAATTACATAAAAATTAGACAAAAAGTATACATATATTTATTTTATTCCCATTGTACACCTTGAATTACCATCAGGTGGGTAGAATAAACTACATAGCGATCAGCGCGGGGCGGCTCCGCCGGCTGCGGCCCCCGCGCGGCCCCGCCGGCTGCGGCTCGCGAGCGGCTCCGCCGACCTGCGGCACGCACTGCCCGCGGGAGTTCGAAACCATACAAAATCCATAACTCCCTAGGGAGTTATGGATTTTGTATGGTTTATAACTCCCGCTGACGGCGGGGCCCATAGAGGAGTTAAATCGGCTATAGCTGCTCTATACGCCTGCGTATAATAACACCCTTTCCGAGCAAGTGTGATGAAAATGATATTTATTCACCACACAAGACACGGTCCCGCGCTACTTTGGTGTGCCATGGTAAATCCGCCGCCCGTTTTACAGATAGCGCGGGCCCGCGTTGGAAACGCGACCCGCCGCAAACGCGTTAGGTTTAACCGGGCTAACGCTAATAACTAGGTAAACAACACTACTTGGACAATATATAAGAATAAATATTATTTTAGTGGTTTTGAAAGAAAAAATGCAAAAAACATTCATAAACGTACTTAATAGGTATATAAGTTTATTCATTTGTAATAGTACCGGGAAGTTAGGTCTTTTTGTCGCAATCGAGCAAAAATATGGGTAGTTTTGTTACGTGGCAGACTTTTGCGATCTATTTGACTGACAGAGGCAAGAAGTATCCAACTTTGTTGATAACAGTCGACATTGTACTTGCTGATAACGCGTGTTTATAGTGCAGTTCTTTCTTTTTTGAATTTCATTCATACTTTGAGCGTTTTGCTGTACGAAAACTTCGTACGTTTAATTCATTTGCATTAACTGGATTTAACGTGGTACAAGTTTTTTTTATCTTGTAATCTATAAACAAATAAATATTATTATGTTATGAGGTTTTTGTACTATAAATGAGTCCAAAAACAAGTACGGCTAATTAAGATGGCCTTAACAAAAACAAATAGGATTTTGGCCGTAATTTTCACACGTGGAAAAGCAATCCAGGCAAAAAGGCCCTAATGACTACAAGTCTTTTGACTGTTGAGATACAAAACTGCTTCGAAAATCTGGGGAAAAAATGTACCATGTACTTACCATTTGTATTCTAAACAAAGTCGCTTCAAAGTCAGCCAGCTATCTTCAAAGGCCGCAAAAACAAGCAATTCGTCGCGCAGCCGAGCGTTCGAGTGGCGATTCAATCTGTCAAAATCAGAATCTGAATAGCGTACAGCCGCGTATCAATTATACGCTCATTAAATATTGATGTCCATGCATTTTGCCACAATGTGTCGCCATGTACGTGTTTCATGAGGTTTTTTTGACAACTGACTTACCAGAACTCGGCGTCGCCGACGCGAGGTGAAATCTCGAATTGTTCGTCGTTAATGCATTGAGAACTTATGGCTTGTTCTGAATGCAAATGTGCTTGTGACTTCACTGCGATTAAAATAGATTCGCGTTAATCATTTTATAAGGGTCAAAATCAGATTTTGAAGGCGAGTATTTTTTGAAATAATGAGGCGTTTCGCAGTCTTGGTATTTTGTGTTTATCAACAAACTCAGTTTTTTACCAAGATCAAAGTTCGCTTATAGAACACGAAAATGTTGGAACGGAATCGAATATTATAAATGTGAAAGTGTTTATCCTTACTTCATGCATCAACGGAGCGACGGATCTTTGTGATATTTTGCATAGGTACATTATAGTTAATTTATGCGCTGGAATGACAGGGTACTTTTAATCCCAAAAAATGCATGTTTCTCGAGTGAACAACAATAATCGTATTTCACGCGGACGAAGTCGCATGCAAAACCGAGTATTCTAATAATACTCGAAAAATAATAAAGGTTACTTTTAGTAACTAGAGTTAATTTTGTATAACATTTTATATTTAACCCATTTCTTCACGTACCTACCTACGTAAATGTTTTAAAGGTTTTCTCTCCAAATCCACCGATCGCTTTCACATAAGATCATTATAAGTAGAATAAATTATGATTTGTAAATAGAGAAAAGACTAAATTTTTTGTAAATTTAGTTCATGTTTGGGAAACACGGTTGCGCGACTGGACCGGCCGAGAACCGGCTCGGCTGTCAAACCGCATTTTTGCGAACAAAAAATTAAATAATTATTCGCTTTGGGTTCGTACCGAATTGTGTGATGAGCAAAAAGCGGGAACGCTCGACGCGAGCGCCGATGGCTTTGTATTAACCGTCAATTGGAATACAGCCCTTTGAAGTACTTAATTTAACGGGTTTTCTCTTCTGAAAATTTGCGGCGAATGCATTTCCAAATCAATCAATACCGTTTATTTATTTAACACACACACTAACAATACAACAATACACTCACTCGACATAAAAATTCACAACTGCTTGTACTAATTTCGTCTCCCATTTCGCCTGACAATCATAAATTGACCCGTGTGCTCGTAAGGATTATGCGGAGTTAGGTACCTACGTCCTTGGCAGAGCTGCGAAAACGACCAAGTTCGAAGACACGCACGAATATGTATTTTATACGCATTGACGGGTCAAGTTGGGCTCGTCGGTGAGTTCGGTGACGAAGTGTATTTAAGAAAATTACAGCCCTGTAGCTAGGAGAGATGCAAAATCGGTTTCGGTCTGTGATGACACAGTGGGTTGTGATTCACTAACGTGCGTAGCGGCTGATCAGCGGATAAATGTAACTATTAATTTAGACTTTAAGAACAATGTCATTTGGTCCAATTTGAATGTGTCCCTCATCGCTGATCAGTCACTGCACACGTTAAAGAATCAAGGCTGATTTTGTAGGGCGACATTCAATAAGAACCTATGTGTGTGTATGATAATAAACAGTTATTTTCAAAGTATGATGTTTACTTAGGTATCTCTGAATATTGAAGTAGTGGCAACTTACTGAATTCCATAGAAATGTCCATCAAATTGCAAATATTTCCATAATTAGTAATAAATTATGTAGCATAAAAACAATAATAGTTTTTTAAGCTTTACGTAGGAACGGATTAATGATATGCCTGTTTTTTTCTCGTCTATCTATAGCCATAATCTAAAGCAAAGTTACTTATTCTGTCTGTCCGTCTATTGGCTTAAAACTTCTTAATGACTTTACTCGGCTCTCACCATCATTTAGAGAGCTTCTTGACAAACAATTTTGGATAATTTTTAACGGTAACGTCTGAATTTTCAAAGATTAAAATGTCCTCGTTTATTAAAATAACATAAGCTCGGCTAATTTTATCCAAATGACATAAAAATAGGACTCGATGTAAAAACTCCTACAGAATCAATATTTATTTATATATTGTCGATGCGCAAAAGAACCAAAAACGTCCGCCCATTCACGTAACAATGAACAAATAAAAAACCGAAGTTTAGGAATCGCATGTGACTACGTAATTTTGAACCTTACACCTTTAAATTACGACATGCAATCCCAAAATCTTCGGATTCTCATACACGTGAGTGACAAGCAGTAGTTTTGTATGACAAAGCTTAATTGTTTTGACGGCTGTATTAGTTTTGTGTTTAGAATAATAATTAGCTGGCGACGCGCAGGTTTCGATCTTGGAACGCGAAACGCTTAAAAGTAAATTGAAGATCACATACCACTGAAGAAAATCATCAAAATGCAATGAAAAATCTTAACTGTAATTTTCGCGATTACTACACATATTCTGCGCCTCTATTCGGGAACGCTAAGTGATTATGTAGCGACTCGTGAGCGAGATTTCTCAGCCCACTGTTCCGCACGACGCGTAATGCGTAAGAGCGAGATGAGACATCTTGTTCTCGAATCGCTACAGAATCACTTAGCGTTCCCGAATAGAGGCGCTGGGGTCCTTGTGAAAAGGGGGTTAAGTCGAAAAAGTGTGACGTTTATATATCTTGTTCTAATTTCAACAAGCTTTATATCTAAACATCACACTTTTTCGAATTAACCCCCTTTTCACTAGGACTCCGTTATAAGTTTGATTTGGGTCTTAACGCGATGGAAACTAACCAAAAGAAGGTAAAAATATCTTGTAATTATTTTGCGAGGAAAAAGTAGTTCAGGCCCCGAATTCTCAGTGCATCCGCGATAATGTCGATTGCGAGATTAAACGTCAGATTCATATAGTTGTGCCAAACGATTGTATGCACTGACGTTTAATCTCGATTGTGAGATTATCGCGAATGCACCGAGAATTGGGGGCCTGGTTCTTCTGAATTACCAATAACCAAGATGACATCGCTGCTACCAGTCTATCCGTGACCATGGCTGGTGCAATTAAGCCAAATCGTTGTACACAAGGTGTTTTTATCTACCTTCTGTTCGTTTGCAACGCGTTAACACCCTTACCAAACTAATGAATAATTCATGGTCTTTTGCTCTCGGCAGTTTATGACAAAATAGTTTTTATATTATTTTACTAGCTTTTGTTTAATTTTGTTACTGTTCTATGATTCTCCGTAAACTTGTGTCAAAAACGTTTTGAATTTTAAATATTTCTTCACTCACTAGAATATAAGAGTACGGAATCTTAATCTATTATAACATCTTGATTATCGATTCAACCTTTGAAAGTCAAGATTGCAATAATGATAACAGAAAGCAATGTTAAGGGCGAATGAACGTCCAGCACGCTTCGAGTCAAAGCGGGCGGGCGCGGCGGCTCCTAAATAATTAACATTAATATTAGACACGTAACGTAAGTAACGTTCAGACCCCATAAAAATACACTTTAAGGGGTCTTTAAGAGGGCAAAATTTGCATGTTTAGACGTACAAGTATATTATTGACTCATGACCGCTACGAGTACCGGCTATATAATGTCACCGTTCTCAAGTGGTTTAGCTATAGCACGAAGACACTATTAATCTAGCATTATTGCAACGGTAATTATTCAAGCATACAATTGACAAAAACGTATTTAAAGGATCTAATCGTAAGCGGGTATAAATATGACTGACACTGACTATCCACTTTGAATGGTATTTTATCCACTTTTTACAGGTGTAAGGGACAAATTGCAAAAAAAATGAATGCCAAAGTAACATAAAGTCGGGTAAGTATAGTTTATACCGCGTCAGTCATATTAACCCCACTAGGGGAATTCTGTAAAGCCTTACAGTACATGCGAAATTAAATAACTGCTATTTTAGTAATACTAAAGTTGATACTAATGGTATTTATTTTCTCTATATTATATATTGTAAAGAACAAGAAAGATACGTTAGGTGGTCAAGTCATAAAGTCAATGTTGCGACAGAAAAAGACAGGAAATTTTTGAAAATTCAAGTTGTAATCATCACGCTGTGACAACTAGGGCTATCAAAATAGCTTCATCAGCATAGTGGGAAGAGCATCATCATGACCAATTTATTTTGTAGCCGTTGAAATGAACTGCATCCGAATATCCTATAGCCATGCTCTTGAAATTCAGACGAACCATTCACATAGAGACCCTTGCACAAAACAGAATCGACGACCATGTTATTTGTTATCTCCTGATAGTTAGGGAGATAGTTTGTTTCTGGGTTAATATAATTGTAAAATAAAACAAATATAATTAATTAAAGAAAAAAAAAGGAGTTAATTAATTGTTAAAATGAAATATTTTGAGTCGTTGAAATTTACGATACGGTATATATTTGAGGAATGTTAATCAATTCAGTATGCGCGATATTTAGTTTGGGCTTTAGACATATAAGTAATCTAAAAGTATTCAAATGCTACAGTCGAGGCGAAAATAGGATTATGTAACTACCTATCTTTTTTTAATTTATTTTACATAAATTATCTATTAACGCTTAACTAGCATCCTAAATCATTTGAAATGATATAAAATATAAAACCAAATCTTTTTTAGGGTTCCGTACTCAAAGGGTAAAACGGGACCCTATTACTAAGAGTCCGCTGTCCGTCTGTCTGTCCGTCTTTTACCAGGCTGTATCTCATGAACTGTGATAGTTAGACAGTTGAAATTTACACAGATGATGTATTTCTATTGCCGCTATAACAACAAATACTGAAAAATAGAATAAAATAAATATTTAAGGGGGCTCCCATACAACAAACGTGATTATTTTGCTTGATTATAGATAATGGTACGGGACCGTTAGTGCGCGAGTCCAACTGGCACTTGGCCGGTTTTTTTAACTCGTCCTCTTACGAAACTTTTTATGTCAGTTGAAGTGCGAGAGTCGTGTCGTGTAAGAGCAATACCAAAATAAGTGAGCTGTTATATGGCTGATTAATGACGGTTATGGAGTTCGACGCTCCACGTGCGCGAAAGGTCAATGTTAACCACATGACATAACCACTATCGGTTTGCGCGCCGGTCCGAGGTCTAGAGGTGCGTTGACTCAACAATATCACAGATATTATATCAACGATTTGACTAATCAGTTACAAAATTACAATACAATACAAAACAAATACCTACTATTTATTGAACACGAGACATTCAAACAATTAGTAGAATTACAATAAGTAATATTAGCATAAATACAAAAAGTCATATAAAAAACTGGCACGAGCTTTTCGTTTGAATTAAAAGGAGAGGGATTGAACGTGCTTGCTCCATGATTGTAATATGTAGAATGGCTATATGACAAAAATTCGTTGTATATAAGACAAAAAGGAAGTGGAGGACTTTAACTAATAAGATCTATAATCGTTTCTGGTCAAATTGCAGAAATGAGAAGACCAACGTTCTATAAACGAAGTGTTTATAGAATGTCATGTTTGGTAGCTTGCGCTTGCGATCTTGACAGTGAAGTAATGAAATAGTGCCTCTATATTCAATATAGCTGGTGTCATAGTACTGCCTTTGTCATTCAAGCACACTTCGTCTGAAGACGTTCTCGTGCTAGCCATTGACCACATAAGATTACCAAGTAGGTAGTAAGATCAACATTGCTAAAATATTTTTTTAGTTAAGTGAACACAGTCATCATTTGCTTGACGATATTAATCATTTTCTATTAGTTTTAAATTGTATGCAGTTTTTTTTTTATTAAGAGAAGTATGAACTTACGGTTTTTCATACAAACGCCGGTTCCGATTTTCACCCCTTAAATGTTAACCGATTTTGACTAATTTTTGATATGTTGTCAGTCAGAACAAAATCTAGGTCTATACGTTTTGATTTTTTCATTATAATCAATACATTCAGTTTTATTGTGGTTTTAGTATTCTCATACAAAACTAATTGCGGCATTTTTTGACTTTCGGGATCTTTAATCAAAATTCAAGACCTAGATTTTGTTCCGACTGACAACCTATCAAAAATCGGTACCGGCGTTTGTATGAAAAGGGTGATTTTTGCCTTTGGTTCACAGTTCTCTTAAGTGCCCATCGTAGGTTGGTATGTTTATCAATATGACAGCAGGCAATCTCATATTCCCTTCAATCCAGAATACCAAAACCCAACAATAAGCATTGTTTATATATCATCAACCGTTACTTTGTCCAAATGCAATAATAATTAGTGCAAAGCGACATTTGAATGCCAACAAAAAGTAACGAAAAGGAAATAGTCAATCATTTCAAAATAATGAGGATGTGAGGTTAGCAAACGTTTGACGAAAATTGTTGGACGGGTTACCGAACTTCGGTGGTTTCATGTTCCGTTGTAGTTTGGTCTCTTGACTACGTAGTTAGTTCATTGTTAACTTACAACTAACCTTTGCTTATGATTTATCATACAATAGAATAGAATACTAAAGATTTAGATAATTACACAGTGGAGATTAAATTAAGATATATTCCTTTGTTTTCAGTACCTACATAAAAGTGTATTTTATTATTTATATCCCGATTAATGATTGTATTTTATTACAGGTAAGATCCAGTGCAGATATTAAATTTAAAGGTAGCAAAATAACGTGTCGTGAAGGATTATTTTCTGTGTTTAAAAGCTAATACTATAGCTAAGTTTAGCTAAGTTTTGACGACGCGGATAGCCTAGTTGGTAGTGACCCTGCCTCCGAAGCTAGCATCCCGGGTCCGATCCCCGGTAAGGGCAAATATTTGTGTGATGTGCACGAATGTTTGTTCCTGAGTCTTGGATGTTTCCTATGTATTTAAGTATTTATTTCTCTATATAAGTATGTATAGAAACGTCGTCTAGTACCCATAACACAAGCCTTTAAAGCTTACTTTGGGACTAGATCGATTTGTGTAAAAATTGTCCCCTGATTTATTTATTTATTATTATAATGTAAATGGGTTACATTGATTCTATAACGGCTTTTGTGTATTTCTTTCTCTATTTTCAGTGAGTAGTTTTTCTTTAGCAATCAAGTTAATATATTTTTCTATGATGATAAGGTCTCATAGTGTTTTACAAAGTGGCCTATAAATCCTTGGTCGAGCTATTTCAGGGCACTCTAAATGCCAGTGATTCGTGAGCTAATAAATGGCCAATTTGCTAAAAAGGCCACCAAGGCTAAAAGTCAGGACATGTCATTTGGTACAAAACTGACCATTGGTGATGGCCCATTTCACAAAATATGAGCGTCGCGTGTAACTTGGTCGTGAGGCGTGCTTACGGAGCGATCAATGCTGAAACCAGATTTATAATTCCGTAAGATCTTTAAATTTATAATTTAAATCAGTTTAGTATCAGAACAATCAAACAGGCTACAAACAATTACTTAAATGATAAGTAATTAAAAAACCAAGGGTTTATTTAGAAAACTGGCCACCTGTGGACTCTTTTACTCGTCACATGAATAACGTTAACATTTTGAAAAAGCCGACAGTGGTTTTCCGTGCCCCTGACGCCACGGCATGCCGTTTTCGATACATTTTGTCGGCTACAGCCGTCACTCAGCGTCCGAGGCACGCCTTCACGCATTCAGCCGTGGCGTTCAAAAGGTTAAACTGGTAAGTGAAATATTAAAACGAACTCTTGAAATTAGATCTACATAGCTTGGATAAAATTTTATATCAACTTACTATAGGTAATAGTCGTACACATTCCTATTGAATCGCACATTTAAGCATTTTCAAAAGAATATGCGTAAGTTATTTTATTCAAAACTTTCGATTAAATTGCTAAGCCAATACCTTAAACCACTCTTTATTGACATTGGCGTTGCGAAAATAACTGAGATAATTTAACAAAATGATATGGTTCGACTCGGGCATTTCCAATATAATATAAATTTAGTAGTCATTAAATACATAATAATGCGACTAAAACGGTGAGTAACAGTTTTTACTTCTTTGTACGTACTGTATGAAATGGGCGCGGCGAAACGAACCAACATAATTTGGTCAAATTATTACAAAATTCCTCTGCTGCACTGGGAGTGAAGAAATAGCATAGAATGCGTGCAGATGCTTATCATCCTGGCATGTCGTAAAAGTCGACTAAGGGACGGGTCCTCTCCAACATGGTGGACTATCTGTATGGGCGATGGGCTGATCCCCTGTCACCATACGGTTCATCATACCATTTTAGGACTAATTAATCGAACGTGGCCACAAGTAGTGTTGTGGCTCTGCCCACCCCATTAGGGATTACATACATACATATTATCACGCCCGAAATCCCTAATGGGGTGGGCAGAGCCACAAGACTACTTGTGGCCACGTTCGATTGATTAGTCCTAAGATGGTATGATGAACCGTATGGTGACAGGTGATCAGCCCATCGCCCATACAGATAGTCCACCATGTTGGAGAGGACCCGTCCCTTAGTCGACTTTTACGACATGCCAGGATGATAAGCATCTGCACGCATTCTATGCTATTTCTTCACTCCCAGTGCAGGAGAGGAGTCCATTAGGGATTTCGGGCGTGATACTATGTATGTATGTATGTATTACAAAATAATGATTTCGACCGCTTTGTTTTTAGTCTGTAACACAATTGCATCATGGCTTTTATAAATCAGTACTCAGGGATTTTTCGCGAACACATTCTTTGAGTTTATTTAGTCATATAAAACTGATAGCTCTGGCTATTTCACCTAGTCGTGGTAACTACGAACGAATAAGTAAGAATTACTTATATCGTAGAAGGGTTAGCAAGTTGAAGTGGCAGTGAGCAGGGCACATAGCACGTAGAGCAGAAGGCCAATGGGGCCGAAAAGTTCTCGAATGGAGACCACGGACCGGTAAGCGCAGCGTAGGACGTCCATCCACAAGATGGACAGACGACCTAAGAGAGACCGCAGGAAAACGCTGGATGCAGGCCGATTCCAACCGGCCTTTTGGAAATCGATGGGGGAGGCCTATGTCCAGCAGTGGATGTCCTACGGCTGAAATGATGATGATGATAATGATGATGATGATGATGATATCGTAGAAGCGACTCGGACGAGAGTTATGCGACGGGCTTTGTATAACGACTAGATGAAGTTGCCGCAGTTTATGGTACCTACTTCATTTGTGAAACGTATTTCAGAATTATTTAAATATCTATTTTTAGCTTTGCATGATATTGTTAGTCATCACGAAGACCGTGAATAGTGGTTTAATAAAGGCAGGTCAGTTTTTGCGATGTTAAAAGTTATGGAAAGGTCTTTTGTATAATAAAAGGATAATGTTCCGAGAAATTTTCAATGTCTTATTTTTTCAATTTACTTCGACCTCGGTTTCATGGTCTGCATCCCACGCTGAATCACTATAATGCTGCGTTTCCATCGGAACTGACCGAGGCAGCTGAACAAAATAAGTCTTAAAAAAATGTTTCAAGTTAAATGGTTTTATTTGTAAAAAAAACATAATAATGATGCAGATAATGTTTAAAAGCTAAAAAATCCTAAAGTTTACTGTATTCTACTTGTCAAGCCCTTTCTTTTGTTACCCGTATGTATTGAGAGGATTGTAATAAAATATATAAACCGCCATTTTGTGGATATACAATTGTTTGTCACCAAAACTAAAGATGTGTACCAAATTTTAGATCAATCAGTCAACAGGAAGGGGATAAAATTACAGTTACTAAATTTGACCCACACAAGACACAAACACAGTAAGCTAAATAAAACCATTTAATAAAAACGCAAGGTTTTTTAGACAAATGAACACCGCCTTGTAGGCATTGAGAGCGAGGTATCTTCCATAACTTTAGTTGTACCAATCACATCACCCAAAAGGATTTAACGAACCTCGGCAAAAAAATTGGCTGCCGTTTTTCTCTTTTTATGAGTGTCATTGTCTTGTTAGTTAACATCATACACACACATTGACACACTCCCAACACATCGTCTTTAAGAGCTTCCGTCAGACGGACTCAATTTCTGAATTGAGAATTTACTATTGAGAGCGTCTCAAACTTTGCTAGGCTCCCTGCAAAATTTGACGACTTTTTATAGATTTTAGGTCGTATCTATGCATACGGCTACTTTTTTCCACGAATAGGCTTCATACTACTTGCCTGTACTTGGGGTGTGATGAATAATTTAAGAGCCAGGTCACCCCTCCAGACAGGAGGGAAATGTCAATATGGAAAATACCTTCGTTCATTAACCTGAAATAATGATTCAGTGCTAAACAAACCTACTTTGATTGAATAGTAATTGATTTATCCTCACTCGCAATTGTACGATAAAAAGATTATTTAACTTGATTTAATTTTGATGGTATAGGATTAAATATACTTTGTGTTTTATTGTAATACTAATGGACCGCCACAGCTTTGCTTAGAAACGCATTGTTGAATATAGATCATTTATTATTGATGTCCTACTTAATAAAATAATAGTACAATTGTTACAGGAACGTGGGCGTAAATCACCTGACTCTGTATTGTACAAGTGTGCAAATAAATGAAGTGCAATAATGTTCCAAATTATCAACAGAAATATATGTGTTTGAGACAAAAGGTTGTAAATCTTGTCCATTGTGTCTTGTTGAAGTATCATTGTTATCAATTTATTGACAATGGCGGAAACGATAATATTGTAACTATGCGGAATAACTTTGAAGGTTTAAATCAGTCATAGCATTTATAGGAACTAGTTAAAACGTTAATTAATGCGCCCTAGACATACTTAGTACTAGGATTTTCCTTTCAACATTGAATACATCAAGGTAAGCATGCTCGTAGCGTCACAGCATTTCTTCAAAAATAAAGGCGTTGAACGACTTCAACTTTCTCACGGCGACTCGTGACGAATAAATATGAGAAAAACGAGGATATTTCTAAGTAGTCATATAATAGGCGTTCTGTGGTGTGGACTGTACCTGTCCCGAAGTGAAACAGGCGGGAGCTCATGTATATATGGATGTGTGACAGATCAATATGACAGTTGCGCTTAAAGTAGCATCCATCTTCGAAGGGACGAAAAACATTATACCTACTTTCCTTAATTTCCCCTTAATTGGTCAGCCGACAAGAAGCGAAAAGAAATGCCAACAATAATATCTGAACACTATGACGTGACTCTAAACATACATCCGTTACCAGCCATTAACCCAAAAGCGGCGTCTCGATAATATTGACATACAAAATAATATATTATTTCTTAGTATTCTCACCAAGTTTACCACAGGATCGTTGTTTTAGTAAATAGAAGTACATGCGTAGTCGCATAAACGCTGTTTTAATGAAGCACTTTGCCTTAAAACATATTCGCCTAAACTTTAATGGCACCAATTTTAGTATGTACCTAAAGTAAGCTTGTGTTCGTTGAAACATTATGTTTATTAGGAACGTGATGAACATATACCTAGTCATTCACCAAAATTATTATAAAACGATACGTTGTTTACACCAATATACAACCCTTCTTTTTATTTCTTTCTTAACGAATAAATTTGGACAGTTATATTTTTTGTAGCACAGGAAAATCTAGTTTGGAACTCAATAAATGTGTTTACCAGTCCGAAATATCATTATTATAATTATAGTTATTTACACTACACCATAACTAACATTATCAAAGCACAGGCACGTACAGGCGAGTTTCTAAGACCATATCACCTAACGTTCCTCTTTTGATGTAGATAATAGTCGAGGCAAATTTAAGCCTGCAGCTAAAACTAATCAATCCATATAAAACAGTACCGTGACGTATACTTCACTTACTTATAGACAACGCACAGCCTAAACGGTTGTTCCTAGAGGTTTGAAATTTGTAGGAGATATTCCTCAAGTACCCTAGAAGTGCACTAAGGAGGGATTTTGAAATTCCATCCCTAAAGTGGTGAAAAGGGGTGATAATGTTTGTATGGAAAATACCGCGGGCGAAGCTGTGTCGGGTCCACTAGTTCGGTATAAAGCAGGACATGCAGCATGGGAAAACACCCCAAAAGATGGCCCGACAACTTAGTCAATGCAGCGGCCTTAGCATGCCAGACACGGGGATAAGTTAAACTCGTTTATCTCTCTGACTACTTATCTATTTCGTAGGCACTAGTGTGAGAGACACGCACTTAGAGATAAGAAGGTTTGACTTATCCTTGTGTCAACCTTGCTAGGGTCGCTGGACCTGTCGTTGCGGCGATCTTCGGGAAGGCCTTTCTCCAAGTTGCCGGTTACCTAAAATGATGATGATGATAAAACATCTATACAGATACAAGAGATAATACGCATACATATTTGTACACGTTGTTAAGATATACAGCACAAGTGAACTGTCAAGAATATTAAGTATACGATAGGACGTTTATCAAACAAAATACACACCACTTCGATTGCATTGGAATTAAATGTTGCTTCTTTTTATCGTCCTTTGTTATCACTCGAGACGTTGGCCTATTTATGAAGGCAAAGTGTACGATTAACCTGTTTGTGCGTTCAGCTTTTAAATATTAATACAAGAGACCTAAACAGACTTATACAGTGTACGACCTGCAATTATTTTGGAAAATATGCAGTCCTCAGAAAAAAAAAACCTATATTAAGCCAGATATACCATGAAAAAAAAAACAACTTTTCCTAAATTTTAGAGAAAATATATATAAACATAAGACGTATTTGACTTGTGTAATAAGTAGGTACATATCCTAATACGTCTTTAATTTTATAGAGAACGGTAGAACCATTACATCGTGAAAGCAGAAAAATTTAGTGCATGGTTTGTTAACGTTTCAAGTTAGCTTGAATTTATAAAGTAAATCTTTAATCACCCAGATTATTAAAATTTAATGGAGAGCAGATCAAAGCGTTGTTGATGAAATAAAAATACTGTTTGATGATATACTCGGTGAAACTATTAACTAGAATAAAAGACGTAGTGTACTTACGTAAGTAAAATAAGATTCTCGTGAAGACTGGGCATTACCTGGATAAAGAAAACCTCAAACGGAAGGTAGTTGTGCAGGCGGTGAGTTTTGTTCGGCAGAAGGATACGGTAATATTTACGGTCAATAATGACGATGATGGTGGTGATTATGTATTTAAAGATAATGTCACTTGAAACGCGGAAGCAGTTTTTCTATCAGTTGGTATAGGTATATCATTACTTAGAACTTACTTTACAGCAGAGCAATTTATTGTGGTACGGGTGTCACCATTACCCTAGTTTATTAATTTATCAGAATATTGATAAGTTCTTGTTTATAAATACTAAACTAACTAACTTCTTTCTTGAGGTAGTTGTACCAAAAATAGTTTGTTTTACTGGAATAAATAAATCCTAATGGCATCTTAATAATGTAAGCGTGGAGAGGAGGAGAGGAGAGGGTTCCGTTCCGTACATGATTATCTGAAATTCACTACGTTACTTTAAATACCATAGACTTCTTATAAACTTTCCTGTAATCTATAGGTAAAGAACTATTTTCTGTAATTTTTTCAAAATCTTAGCCCCAGTACTTTTGGAAATAAGGGGGGGGGGGGGTAAATTTTCGCCTATTTTACTAAATAACTTCTAAACTATTTTACTTGAAATTCAAAATAAAATTTATTTAAGATCCTCACAATTTCATTTGTTTTCTCACACGATAAAAGTTACACAACTTTTTTTTAAAATTTTCTAATTTACCCCCCCTAAAGTGGCCCCTATGTTTAAAATTCATATACTTACGTCACGCGTCCGTGTTGCGGTCACCGACTTACATATGTATACCAAATTTCAGCTCAATCGGTCCAGTAGTTTCGGAGCAAATTGGCTGTGACAGACGGACAGACAGACAGACAGAGATACGAGTGATCCTATAAGGGTTTCGTTTTTCTCCTTTTGAGGAACGGAACCCTAAAAACAGTTAATGTATTAATGATATTAATATTACCTATTCGCATTTAACATAATAAAATCAAATTATTACCGTAGCTTGCATTACGATAACAATAATTCGCCGAAACAATGAAGTCGGGTATGTATAACAATTTTTCCCATCGTTCGCCGATTCTAAATTGCTAGTTCTTCCAAGGATATCATTAAAGTGTTTTTACACAGTTCTATCACGCGAGACGGAGATCTGATAATGATAGTGCCTCAAGACGTCTTAGTACTCGACACGACAATAAGTTCAGAAATAGTAAATAAACACGTGCTATTTAAGTATAATGAAGATATTTCTAGGGGAAGACTACCTACTTGAAAAAACTGTAGATTAGATAGTTCTGATCTTAAGATGAGTAGATGCTAAGTAAGAGATAGGTCTAAATAGAAATGTTAGCCAAGCTATGGTTTGAAATAGATGATATCAAAAGAAAAAGATTTAGAAAAATGCCAGATATTAAACTATTAGACAGCTTAATTGAAAATAATGCATTTAATTTGCAGATAAAGCATAATACAGCAGATAATGCTGTTCCCTGCTTTAAATGATTGCCTCATCCTCGGCTTTTGCAATTTAACATTCACCTTATGATCCGTTTTTTTATTATTTGGTGAAAACCCTGGGCCCGTTTCACAAAGCATAATAGTCTAAGAGTGTTTTGTTTCATTTTCTCTTTTAATTTATGAGACAAAACACTAGTATTATCAGACTAGTATCCTTTGAGAAACGGGCGTCGTCTCCATTTAAATAGCCATGGATGCATTCATTATGTTTCGGAATATAATCGAGTCATTTATGCAAACAATTAGAGTGATCCAAATACGTAAACAAAACTTTACCTTAACGACTTTGAAGTAAAAAGCGTATAAGTTTAATGAACAACGTGAATCAATATGAGGACTTTGATATCTCTTTGACAGAAATGTTTTCTTAGAATGTTCTAATGGCTGCTTGCTTATTTGATAACGTGACGCAGGATACACGTCAATAGAGTTATGATGCATCTTTTTGATAAAAGAAACGTGCAATAGGCTTGATTCATAATTAACTAGTAGGCACAAACTCCCACTGCAGTTAATGGTAATAAAATCGAATAAACTTTGAACCTCCGCTGCACCTATTTTTGGTTGTTTCCGTAGAATACGGGCGAATGATGAACCTCCTCCTTTTAACCAAGTCTGGTAAAAATCCTTTCTAGGAGAGCATTTAATTTCTGTATCATGAGTGCTTAATTTATAATAGTTTGTGTTATAGTTTGGATTTTTTCCATGAATGACTAATTGAGACTAGATAGATGGAGCGACGACGCGAAATATACGGGTGACTTTTAAGATATAATACATAACCAATGATACCGGCTCAGTTGAAGACAGCCGGACAGTTCGGGGAGGCGGGGATGAGGAGTGTTGCCAGTAGGAATTAAAAAATCTCCCTACTTTCTGTAAATATTCGTGCAAGGTATGGGTCGTGGTAGGTAAGGTGGTAGTAGATTGGGGGCTTATTTACACTATGTAAACTTATCGCAAAGAATGAAACTGTGAAATATAATTATGATTGAACTTCACTTACCTATAAGTTTGTTTAATCATTAAGTACCTATAACGCAATGACTCTGACGTTAATAACAATCGTACTAACTGTAGCTAATTTAATTCATTGAAATTATAATAAAGATATTCCTAATACTTGGGTCCAATTTGAAACGGTGTCCGCTAAATTTAAGATTGCCTAAACTTAAAGTAAGGAACGTCAAACTCAATTTTGTATAGCTCCAAGGTTCAAAATCGAGTGTAACGTTTCTTATTTCAAATTTAGTGACTTCTAAATTTAGCGAAAACACGTTCGAATTGGCCCCACTGTCACCATAAAACTATTTGATTGTCATACTAGCTAAGTTTACCAATGTCATCTGTCAAAGTAAATAATTTTAGATATCAATCAATTCGAGTTAACCGGAGCAAGGGTGACCATTATTAAGGAAATAAATTAGGATAAATGTAATATCAATAAAAAGTTGATTTCTTAATTCTAGCACTTCCAGAACATGCAGGTTTTGACTGGTATTGTTATCCTATGTGACATATATCTACAACAATTATTGTTTTGCGTAACGTCTTAACCATTTGACCGCCATAGTCGGCTGCAGCCGTCAGCGGATACAGGGTAAAATAGTCCTTCAATACCTTGACTTAAAGTGGAAATTCGTGTTACTTCTCAGACATGATTGACAGTCAAAATGTTGAAGCCACTCTTAGAGCCACAGCGGCCAAAGTGGCGGGCCTTGGGAGACGTTTGTGTTCCGCAATGTGCAAAAAATTACGAGTTCATTATGTTAATGATGAACCATCGAAACAGAAATAGACAGTCCTTAAATTGTTTTTATACAGAAAATCACAATAGACCAATTTAGGATTTACGATGTTTTTAGGGTTCCGTACCTCAAAAGGAAAAAACGAAACCCATAAAGAATCACTCGTGTGTCAGTCTGTCTGTCTGTCCGTCCGTCTGTCACAGCCAATTTGCTCCGAAACTATTCGTTTTCGAATGGACTTACGCACCTACATCAGGCGGCTTTGACATCTTCCCCAGAGACAGAAGACGTTGTTGTAGATCGGAATGTCAATGCTAAAGGTCAATGAAAAGCAAGATTCCTACTTATATAAAGATATATATTGTGTGCATAGTGTATTTATTTATCACGTTTTGACGACAAAATCACCGTGTTGTTTGGTTGGAAATTTAAATACCGGGCGCTGCCCAAACATGACCAATGAATCGAAGTCAACCTGGGAAACAACTTCAAGGTAAGTAATAAACGGGTTCTATTGAGGAACTGAAATACGTATTCGTCGTTACTTATTGGTCACCGTTCACAAAACTTGTCTCAAGTTCATTTTTCAGCGCTGCCTCAGACCTTTTGTTTAAGAACTCTACACGCGGCAAGTCAGTGACCTTCGCGGAATCGTAAATCTTTACGGCATATAAAGAAAAACGAGAAGAAACGTTCTCATGTGACACTTGAAAGCCTTAACAAAATACAAATATATCGTCAATTATGCGTAAAGTCCGTAAAGAAAATATTAAATTTTTTAGAAATAAATAAATTAAAAGCACGGTGCGTTTGTCAACTTTACAAAAATATTTCAAACAAAAAAGATTTGTAATGTAATATAAACTTTACTCATAACATTATAGACAATTTTTTTAAATGGTAATTGTATGATATTTTTCTTACGATTTCTTGGTCATGTCTTGTTTGACTGGAAATTAGGGATCTTGGCTATGAAAGAGTTCTAAAGTTTTCTATCAAGTGACCATATCACGCAAATAATAACGTTTTTTATTAGTGTTATACAAAACAATAGCTTACTGACCTCTTGGAGCGGTTTGTGTCATTGTGATCACGCTTATGGCGTCGATCGGAGCCGACGTGAGCCTCGTACAAATACTATTGACCTCTTCATTGTTTACACTTCCGATGTGCAGAATGTTTGGAGTTACTAATCATTGGTATAATTTCATTTGTCATATTGCAATTTGCTCTAACACCGTATTATTAATAAAATTTATCATCAATACATATTATTATAAAACAGTACCGTGACTCACTTCTAGACAACGCACAGCCTAAACGGGTGGTCCTAGAGGTTTGTTATTTGGGAAGACATTCCTCAAGTACCCTAGAGGTACAACAAGGAGCGATTTTTTTAAATTCCATCCCTAAAGAGGTGAAAAGGGGTTGATAAAGTGTGTATGGAAAATACCGCGGGCGAAGCTGTGGATGGTGCACTAGTTCTAAATATGGCTAAAGTAAGGTAAAATTTCGTGTTACTTAGACATGCTTGGTGTGTGCGGTTAAAAGGTAAAGCTGCTAAAAGAAAAAAAAGTAATAACGCCAATACAGAACGTCCATAATATACAAAATGACTTTGAAGACGTAATGCAAAACCATTATGTTACCTACATCTCAACAACGTCTGCACGTTAATATTCCTTACAGTAGCGGGGCCTCAAATGTTTCCGAAGGGTAAACGAAAGCATGTAAACCGTACAAGTGTGAGTCAATTACATTGACTTCACTGACAGCTACCTGTATACCTTGCCCAATGTAAAAAGAGCACGACGGCCACATACAATTGTATGACCATCTGCGCTTTTTTTAACATTGGGTGAAGTATTGCTTTTTAGCTTGGTAAAGCTGTTAGGAATTGTCTTGAAGATAAGCTGCGCTACTGTTGCCATCTGTTGTCTGTGTTGTCTTAACGACTATATTTTTTATTGATTTTACATTTATTCTAATTTATGTCCTTAAAAATGGACACCCTTGCTCAAATTGAATTGACATCTTAAATTATGAACTTTGATAGAGACATTGCTTAAAATTAGCAAGTATGATGATCAACTACTTTGTAGGGTCACAACAGGTACTAGGGCTATCTTTTAGGTTTTTATTAAGAAATGCGACAGTTAAATACGATTATTTATTTACGTCGGAGTTATTGCGTTATATTGAACATTGGTTTTGCATTACGTCTTTAAAGTACTTAGGTACTTATGAATTTCCTTGAAAATTCTTTAAATAATTTTTCACGCTAATGGTGGCAAACGCATTACGCAAGTATGTTTGCAAACAATTGTAAAACGTGTTTAAAGGCGCAAGTTCAAGGTTGCCGACGAAAAAGTTATTCCAGTAGTAACTGGAAGTACAGAAGCGAAAGTGAAGCAGACGGTTTCGGTGAAATATATTAAAAAAAGATTCACAAAGAAGAATATTAAGAACAAATTCCCACCAAAAGAAAATTTATATAAGTGTGGTGGCGAAAGATAAACATAGAATACATTTAAGAATACAAATAAGAATAAAGATAAGTGTAGCAGAAAACATAAAGAAATAACGAAACATACGAGTATACGACTTGTCAGCTACGTACTAAGTTAACAATAAGTTGTATAAAGAATTATGACGAAACAAGGCTAAAAGAAAAACCGGCTAAGTGCGTACAGTTATCTTTAAAAACGACAAAAAAATCACGTTTCTTATATGGGAGGCCCCATAAATATTTATTTTAGCGGCAACAGAAATACATTATCTCTGAAATTTTCAACTGTCTAACTATAACGGTTCATAAGATACAGCCTGGCGCTTCATTCGGGAACGCTAAGTGATTCTGTAGCGACTCAAAAGCCAGATTTCTCATCCCACGACGCGTAATGCGTAAGAGCGAGATGAGAAATCTGGCTTACGAGTCGCTACAGAATCACTTAGCGTTCCCGAATGAGGCGCCTGGTGACAGACGGACGGACGGACAGACGGACAACGGAGCCTTAGTAATAGGTTCCCGTTTTTACCCTTTGGGTACGGAGCCCTGAAAACTTGGTAAGGTTCACATAATATTACAGGATTATTATTATAGTTTAGAATATAATAAAAATGTTTAATAACAACATTATTGAAATGTGCAGGAAGATTCCCCCGCCACCACGATCTCAAGGACATTATCCGGAGGGCGCAGTTTCGAATGTTCCTTGTGTGCTGGAGTATTCAATTCTTAGCCGGTCGGAAGGCAAAAGACCTGATGGTTTGATCTTGGTGCCTTGGCAGAGAGGAAAGGGTCTACTCTGGGTCGCTACGTGTGTCAGCACCTTTGCTAGTTACCTAAGAGCTTGCTTGCTTAGTTATTAAGGAATTTTATTTTTACTTATGTATATTAGTCATTAAGGTATTTATGTAACTAACTCCTTTGCTGCACTGGGAGTGAAGAAATAGCATTGAATGCGTGCAGATGCTTATCATCCTGTCGTAAAAGTCGACTAAGGGACGGGTCCTCTCCAACATGGTGGACTATCTGTATGGGCGATGGGCTGATCACCTGTCACCGTACGGTTCATCATACCATCTTAGGACTAATTCATCGAACGTGGCCACAAGTAGTATTGTGGCTCTGCCCACCCCATTAGGGATTTCGAACGAACGAACAAACGACCGGTGGTTGGCTCTAAGGCTAAAATAATTCACGGGGAAATTGGAAATTGACGAGAGGGGTCACGACCCCAGAGGGCTTAGCACACTAATTTTTATCGCGCTCATAAAGCATTCGTCCCGTTCGCACCCGCTTATTAGTTAAAAAGTGACAGATACTTTATGTGCGCGATAAAAGCTAGTGCGCTAGGCACTCTGGTATCGGTCATTCCTCGGGCGAAGGTTGTCTATTGCGATTTAACGCGGTAACGCGGCGAGCGTGTTGGGCACCTTTGCGCCAGGAATGATGCGGGGCGGGTTTTTTTTTTGGTGAATATATTTAGAAAGACTTATTTTTATAATTTAAGGGCAATATTTTATTTAAAAATTATTTTTTAACTTAGTTTTTAATTTGTATTTTAAAGACTAAGTTTAAAAATACGGTTCGTCATACCATCTTAGGACTAATTAATCGAACGTGGCCACGAGTAGTCTTGTGGCTCTGCCCACCCCATTAGGGATTTCGGGCGTGATGCTACGTATGTATGTAAAAATACGGCCCGGTCCATCAAATTATCGCTGTGCAAAAAGTTACGTTAAGGCTTTATTTTGACGTGAAATTGGAACAGATAAACAAACACAGTTTCGCATTAATAATATTATTAATAAAAGATATTCAAATAGATGTATCAAATTAAATTAAACTTACCTAAATATAATCAGAGACAGCCCTGGGTTCAACACCCTAATTTTTATAAGGCTTCTTGCATTTTTGTCGTGAGAAGTTACCTTTTTACTGAGCAGCAAGTGCTTCTTTGTCTTTGTGCTCCATCCTTTAGCATAAGCATTCATTATTTCAAAGAATTTTGGCTTAGAACATTGTTGAGTCCAACGGCCCTACATAAAACATCCATTTATTTCACATCAGCTAACACCCCGTTCACACGTCATCAAGCTTTGTCGGATCTACCAACTATAGGATCCTGTAAAACCGGATAGTGTGTTAACAAGGCTGCCCGGTTTTGTAGGATCCTCCGGTCCTGTAAAACCGGAGTCCGTGTGGACACGCTATCTATCGTTGGCGCATCCCCGACCGCGCCCACCTCCATCCGATTCACCGGATCCGGTCTTTTTGCAGGATTCTTGTACCGAGCTTGTGTGAATACAATATATTGAAATACTGTGGCCACTAAATCGGATCCTACAAAAAACAGTTCCCGCAAAAGATCGGATGTTGCCGTGTGAACGGGCTCTAATTATTGTTAAAAAGAAACAGGTGCTGCATGTGCTGATAAAAGTTAGTATGCTAGACCATCTGCGGCCCTAACATGAATGACACAAAGATAAGATAGACCGTCTTATCTATAAGTGCGTCTCTCTCACACTAGTGCCGCCGAAAGAGATAGTCATATAGATAAACGGGTTTAATTGGCATTCTCCTTAATCTGTATTTGACGTTATTTCGGCTGCTCATACTTTGTACTTTCGGAAAACTTTAAGTAGGCTAAAATTGTTTTTACGACATTGATTTATCAGTGGTTTGATTTTTAGCAAAGATTACTATGCCTCCTTGTGGCAACCCTATTTGTCACTGTCTGAAAGACGCCACGTATGTAAAAGTGTGATTTAAAAAAAAGTGCATATCGTGCATAGTGAATGGAAATAGTAGTTTATGCAACGGTTGCATAATGATAGGCCTTAAAACACTAGTGCGGTTTTATGAAACGAACTTTTAGCGAGTTTCATAATAAGATCGCACGTGTGTTTTAAGGCCAAATTATGCAGAGTTGCATACATAACTTTATCTACACCCATATTATAAATCCTCCATCCATGATGGGTTCAGAAACAATACAAATAACAATGGTTTCTGGCACAAGTTATTTGTTGCAATCGTGGCTGCATATTTCCGATATCCGGCGCATTTTCACATCACACACACTCCGAGAAGACTACTAACTATTCATATTTTCAACTAAAATGTAAATTACAAACAACTTTTTCTATTCAATTCAACAACAATTCTACTTTCGTTCAGCAAAACACCAACATGGCGGCGCGACCATTTTTTTTTTAAATCATAGACAAACCGATGAAGTCTCTATTCTCACGTCACTCGAGATCAAATATTGTGCAGTTTATATTAAAAAAACATACTGAATTTACGTTTCGTATCAATAACTGTTTTAATATCTATGGATACTAGAATAGAGACCCACTTGAGTTTTGACAGCTGTTCCAAATTTAATCTCATTTCTTTACTAAAAACGATAAAGAAGTCATGTTATTTCTTCATCGCAGCACTGGTTTTTCCTAATTGGTTGTCAAAATGGTGGTTATTTCCTACGGTTTTTGATTAACCAATGGAGGTTTTATGATATGGGCGTAGATAAAGAGTTTTATATATGATGGAACACGTGGCCGCACACCGCAAACCGCATAATGCGCATATTTATTCGTTATGTTTTTAGCTAATATACAAGTAAGTAAGCGTCGACATATTTTATGCCATGACTGGCTGTGCCCCGTGACTTTATTCGCAAGGGATTGGGATGAAAGTATCCTATATGTTAATCCAGGATATTTATAATCTATATATATAAAAATGAATTGCTGTTCGTTAGTCTCACTAAAACTCGAGAACGGCTGAACGGATTTATCTTATCTTAGTCTTGAAATGTTCGTGGAGGTCTAGGGAAGGTTTAAAAGTACATAGGTTACTTAAATTATTATTGTTCGCAGACGAAGTCGCGGGCACCAGCTAGTTAGTATATATATTGGATTTCATAGGTTTTCATTTTTTTGCGCGGAACCCCAACTCTTTTTCGTAGGTAGTTCTCAATAAAAGTAGGCTAAGTTACTCCTTGTAATCAGCTATCTGCCAGTGAAAGTCCCACCCCCCAAAAATCAGCCCAGCCGCTTCGGAGATTAGACGTAACAAACAGACAGAGCCACTTAAATTTTATTTATTTATAGTTAGTATGTGGTGCTCCTCTGCTGCACTGGGAGTGAAGAAATAGCATAGAATGCGTGCAGATGCTTATCATCCTGGCATGTCGTAAAAGTCGACTAAGGGACGGGTCCTCTCCAACATGGTGGACTATCTGTATGGGCGATGGGCTGATCACCTGTCACCATACGGTTCATCATACTATCTTAAGGCTAATTAATCGAACGTGGCCACAAGTAGGCTTGTGGCTCTGCCCACCCCATTAGGGATTTCGGGCGTGATGCTATGTGTGTAGTATGTGGTGTAGATATATTCTGAGGAGAACCAAGTTAATTTATAGCGATATCTTACGTGAGTATGGTGACATACAGTTGTTACTTCAATCATGTTTTTAAGTAGCTACTCGGGAAAAGGTATATTATTTATCTTTTGCGATGACGTGCGAGACAGAATGATTTTCCTTATTGGCAATTATCTAGGTACATATTATGAATGTGTTAAACTTTGCGTGATTTGTATTAGTGTTAATAAAACTAGTAGTGGTGTATCCGTAACCATGACATTTGGAGAGATCCCGAACGTCAGAAATAAGTTCTTGATTTAACTACGCTTAGTTAATCTAGAAAAAAATCACTTCCATCATATATTTATTTTACCCTTTTTATTGATTTAACGGCGCGGGAACATGAATGAGTAGAAGTCTAACTGTACTTCGGTTAATACGCTCCAACGTCAAAATGTGCAATAAAGGAAATCGACAAGTTTATATGTAAAGGAAGGAGCCTGCGGCCCTAACATGCATGCCACAAAGATAAATTAAACCCGTTTATCTATATGACTATCTCTTTCGTCGGCACTAGTGTGAGAGAGACGCACTTAGAGATAAGACAGTCTATCTTATCTTTGTGTCATGCATTTTAGGCCCGCTGAAGGAGGTATTGTTAGGTATAAGAACTCTTTCCTGATAACAAAATAATTTGCCATTTGTTCTTTATAACAATCACTCATTAATGGAATTTTTAACCATTGTATATTATGATGTTAGAGCATATTTACCCAAGTACTTAGACTTCTACTCATTCTGTTTTTAAATGCGAGTTCCAAGCGTTTCAAATTGTGCTTTCTTTAAAAACAGGACGTCTTGCACGACCTGTCTTGTTATTCTCTAACGTGCACAGCGGCTGATCAGCCATGAGCCATTAAATTTAGACCGAATGACTTTGTTCGTATAGCCTAATTTAATAGCTTCGTTTATCCGCTGATCAGCCGCTCCAAACGTTAGGGAATCGCATCCCTGCCCGCGACTCATTTGTCGCTCAGTGCGTCCATTCCATATATTTGAATAGGTATTTTGGCACTAAGCGAAAATTTATTCGCGGGTATGTTGTTGAATCCACCATCGTCCACAAATCCACGACATTTTTTTATTGATTATGGATCAATGCAGCAGGCTTGCTTATGTCGGCCTTACTATAAAATACTACAGCGCGTTACAGACGTATATTTTTTTCGTACTCTCGCAACGTAATATCAAAATTGGTTGAGCTTTTTTGCCAGCGCACAAAAAAAGCATCGCTTACATAATGGATGGTATTGAAAGCGAAGTATCTGTTTTGTGTAGTATATATAATACAGACTGATACACGGAAGTTGATTATAAAAAGCAATTTATAATACAGGACAGTAAGAGAGATTACGAAACGGATACGCATGGCCCATGAAAGAAAAAACGTTAAAGGACATTAAAATATAATTAAGGCTGCATATTAAATTGAAAATATATATAAGAAAATACATGTAATTAAGATGATATTTGATAATTTACATTATGAACAACACTAATTTTGCGATGCAATATGCTTCCATCGGCCGCTGCCGAAAACCGATTTGTGCGTAAGAATATGGAACGCGATAGTGCGAGCGATTGTTAGAAAATGACACTCCAGCAGTGGACATCTTTCGCCTGAAATGATGACGAAGATTACTAGATTGAGTTCCATCAGTTTGTTTACGTTACATAAATAGGTAATAAATATGATCGCACTGTCGAGGCCACTGTCCAGGCGTGACGCGTCGCGCTCCGAGTCACCTGTTCACGAGCGATAAAAATTATATCGTAGTATTACCACAATTAAAATCGATGAATAAACTAAGAATAGAAGCGGTGATGTTGACGGAAGCAAAAGAAAAACATGCCCACCGAACCCAAATAAATGGGAAAAAAGTCTTTTAAATAAGTACCGTATCTCACCTAAACCCGAATTAGCAAAATCAACTTTGCCAATTTTTTTTTATTTATTTATCAAAACGTACATAACAAATTACACAAATCATTTCCTCGCCAAACTGTATTTTTTGCCATGTCAGTCCCTAAATTAACTTAATCCTACACAAGTCTGTATTTTTAAGTATTTTCTTTTTCTTCCCTTAACTGATCAATTTCTTTACATATTTTTGGAACCAGGGCGTCTACTCGGGAACGTGTAAGTGATATTCGCATCCCGCTCTTACGCATTACGCATCGTGCGGAAGAGTGGGATGAGAATCTCGCTCGCGGGTCGCTGCAATATTACATAGACGTTCCCGAATTGAGGCACAGGGCCTCTATTCGGGACTGCTAAGTGATTTACGATATCGTCACTCAAATGCCAAAACCGAAAATGTGTCATTGTTCTGTGCGTGTTTGACGTTCACATTCGCGGTTTTACTATTTTAATCACGTTATAGTAAATCACTTAGCAGTCCCGAATACAGGCCCAGGAACATATTTGTTCTCCTACCGTAATAGTTAGTAATTATAATAAAGTCCAAATTTTATGCGCGATATAAGATTTTAAATAAAATACGATCACTGAATTCAGGTAATGGCTGGCTGATTGTCATACGGAAGAGGCAGTAACCATCGCGCCATGACATTTTCAGGGGCATTTTGCCGCCTGTGGTGTTTAATAAATCGAATTGTACCCCCTTTGTTGCAAGGTCAGTGACGGTGACCTAACACAAAAATTGCAACTTTTTGACAGTTGCAATTTTGTGTTAGGTCTCTGACCAACACTCAACCACTCCAAATTCAAATTCGAACTATTTCCAAGAGTGTTGGTCTCATGACCTTACTATTAAGACTGCTGGTACAAAATATTGAGCATAAGTACGATTATCACGCACAAGAGACAGCGACAGACATATCACGAACGCGTCCTACACCGCAACAAAATGTCATGGATATCGTTGTATCCTTGCAAAAGTCGTTTCAAATATAAACCAAAACAAGCATCCTAGAATTCTTTAGGAAACATAAGGGATATATTTAATTTACAATCACTGTAAACCATTTGCAATGTAATCTCGCTCACGAGTCGCTACAGAATCACTTAGCGTTCACGAATACAGGCTCTGTTTTTTTTAAACTAGCCTTAAAAAATTAAAGTCTAATTGATCGTATTGTTCGAAATCCCCATTTGTGCGCAACTTTCGACCCCTCAGAACTTAAAAGTCAGTCGCCCGATACTCAAATTTTGGTCATGAATGACGAAGACTGTACTAATTTACAAAATTTTGATGTAACATCTGGTCTAACGGTTCTTATAAAATCTGGCCTAATATAAGACTGCGTCTCATAGCTTCCTTAGTTTCCTTTCCATTCACACTAAACTTGTCTGTCTCAGACAAGCGCTCGATTTTGTATGACTCGTATGACTAATCGTCAAACATGTAATGAGGGTATTGGTTATACTTTTCCTGAAAGAACGTAACATGTAGGTAAATAATCTACCTATAAAAAATCGGTTAAACCTAATAATTAATGATTGAATTTTATTCTTTCAGCAATGTCGGCCGATGGGTCGACGACAGATATCAATGGGTTGCTCAACGACACCGGTAAGCAATTTTTACATACCTAAAGAGGCTCGTAATCGGGCTAGTTTTTTGGCAATTTATTGCTGCAATTCGGGTTTAGATTCAAACGTTTTGTTCCCATTAGTGATGTAATATGTAATCTTTTTGGGGATAGCCCCCGAATTGCAGCAATAAATTGCCAAAAAACTAGCCTGTTTGCCCCTGACCTATGTTCAATGAACATTTCGCACCGTCATGATAGTGACCTAACACAAAATTGCAACTTTTTGGGAATGAGCAAAATACCTAACATTTGAAATAGGCTATTTCAAGTCGTTTTGTGACAAAAATATTTTTGAATAGGGTCACTTTCATTCTATAGGTGAGGTTTGATTTACATGGGACAAAACAACACCGAAAAGCATGATATTCAAGCCAAAAATACGTTTATCGTTTTTCTGCCATCTACTGGACCATTGTGTAACTAATGACACCGTAACGGGTGTTCCTCACCGTGAGATCTACCACCCGACTTAGTAGTGTGATAAAACGCCACTAGGTGGCACTAACGAGTACTCGTTAGCTTACATACTTCGTAAGAAGTTCACAGTTTCTTCGCTAGATAGCGTTTTCAAACACACACGGTTACAAAGACACTGATTCCTAAGTCACTTCATAGAGGGCACCAGGGATGGACTACAACTTAAGGAAATAGCTAGTTTTATCCGCACTTTACACAGATGGCGCCACTATGTCTACCTTTAATAATTCAAAGACTTTCAAAGAGTAGGCTTAAACTTATTTTGGTGAAATCACTAAGTATTTTGTAATAAAATAATGTAGAATAACTTATCTACTAATATTTATAACTTATAGCAAAATGTTCAATAATAATTTGAAAGTTTTTAATTTACCACAAAATTATAGGATCCATCACGGTGTTTTACTATGTACCTAGTTAATCAAGGCTTCTTTTAGCTACTCGTCAGTCACGCGAAACCATAAAGTGAGACCTATCTAGTGAATGTTACATACTCGTAACAGTATTCATTACATATTTAAGCTCGGATTGTAGAAAATGAACTGCTTGATGAAGTATCCTTTTTATCATAATGAGATCTTATTTATTTATTGTTACCAACAACTATGTGTGTGTGTATGTGTGTATGAGTGTCAGGTAATTAAAAATACTTATTATTATTGCATGAGAAATGCGCAAGTTTAGTTTATCAGTTTACTGGACATTATTGAGTTTTCACATGTTATAATCATTTAGTTTTAACATGACGTCGTCATGGGATTACCTAACATGTTATGACGTCAAAAGTCGGCACGTTTAATGTGATGTGACGTTTTTGTCACGTTCATTTGAATTTGTACAAACCACGTCTGGTTTTTTACAACCTATTTGTTTCGACTTCGAAGTTCCACTACATAATTGGCAATATAATAACGCAAATAAATCGAAACAAACTAAGGTTTATTTTATATAATATATTCACCAAATAAATTATTCTAAAAATATTACCCGGATTTTGAATATAATACTAATGTTATTATGAGAATTATTTAATATATTCTTATCGTTGTTTGATCATGCCGTTATAAGATTTATTTAAGTCTGAATTATTCCAACCTAGTGAATATTATTCCAACCTACAAAGTTAGCCAAATTAACTTGCGCCACTAGTAACAGACAGAACCAATTACACTATGTTTATACTAGCAGCCCCTTATAATAGCGAAATACGAACACGAATACCGACACACTCACTCACGAAATAAAAGGAACTATCAAACTCAATTGGAAATTCGACAGGTAGGTTTCTTGTAGAGTGAAGACAGATGTCTTTACAGGATGCGGATGCTTAGAACGGATTTTAAGAAAATCCACAAGCAAGGGGGTGCAATGGTGACGGGTGATCATAGTTTGTATGAATGACACAAAGATAAGATGGACCGTCTTATCTCTTAGTGCGTCTCTCTCACACTAGTGCCGACGAAACAGATAGTCATAGAGATAAACGGGTTTAATTTATCTTTGTGGCATGCATGTTAGGGCCGCTGTAGTGGTATTATTAATGAATCTGTGGTGTGATTCTCTAACGTGCGCAGCGGCTGATCCCAGAATATACAAAACCATTGATTTCGACTATAAGGACAAAGTCATTGGGTCTAAATAATGCTTCCTTAATAGCCAATCAGCCACTGCGAACGTCAGAGAATCACATAGCTGTTCTTGTTTCTGTAGGTACCGTTTTGCTGACTATGAAAAGGACTTTTATGAGTCACCATAATGACTACTTGTGTCAAGAAACTTATCTCCTTCAATAAACCACCTAGTACTTGTACCGAGCCCTATTATTATCCAATACTCGGTAGAGCAGATAATAATAAACATGTTTTGTGAAACCCTGCCCCGGCAATATTGAATTATCGAGTAACTAACTACAGGAAATCTATGGTTTGCTTAAATCACTAGTGGTTTATCTGCTTGCGCTGGTTACTAAGTAAGCATTAGACGAAAATAAATTCACTTAAGGCTATTCGTCACGGCATCAGCTGATTAAAAATAAAACTGATCATGCACTTAGTAAGTAATTAAGTAAATATTTCGAATTACCGAGACTTTGCAAAAGTCATCATACCATCTTAGGACTAATTAATCGAACGTGGCCACGAGTAGTCTTGTGGCTCTGCCCACCCCATTAGGGATTTCGGGCGTGATGCTATGTATGCATGTATGTGTTGCAAAAGTTGTGACTAGTATAAGTTTTAGTAATTATGCTATGTTATATTATGCGAATTAAAATTTATAGATTCTTGCAATTATTTATTCAAATACCTAATGGTTTAGCTTCCGCGTGTTTTTCTTCAATGATTTTTTTTCAATAAATTCCACTTCTAGTGTCATAACTATACTCAAGGAAAAATTAAAAAGGCCGATTTAACTGTGCTTCGATGGAAAACTTTCCCGAACTAATAATTCTTCCTTACAATAACTTTGACTTTTCATACTTCTGCGTAGGTAGTAGGTACACATACATATACTATAATAAAAACTCTAACTTGTTATTTTTATAATATGTAAGTAGGTAAAACTTTTTGATGATTTTGAATTGATTATTGCGTTTCAACTTTCCCACTGCTCAAACCTAGTTTTTGTTAAACCTTAATATAGTGTTTGAACAAACTTTATAGGTATTATGTTCGTAATGTGCACAACCATCTCCTTAACCAAACTACACCCATGTTTTGCTTCTCTCGAATTATTATTGAAACAACTTGCCATTGACGCAGTTTTAGAACAATAGCTATCCGAATGTTACTCGTGCCAGAACATGACATGTATTCAATAATTGTGGTATTAACCAACTTTTTATTATTAACTAATTTGTGAAAGTGGAAACTGTATTTGCTTAAAGTGTAATTTAATCGGTAAAGTATTGGCCGATAACTACGGGTAAGACAAGGATAGTTAGTAGTATATTTTACTAGCTAGATAATAATAAAGCAATTTTGTGGAATAACAAGTTCTTAGGAATAGATTACAGAAGTTTTCAATATTTACGAGCCCGTGAGAGTTGAGATCATTTTAACATCAGTTATCATATCGATGAAATAAACGATTCCGGAAAGTGGATTACAATTCGACATTACATTAACATGTTTCAATTATTAATTTACGAGTTAAGTGCACCATAACATTGTTTTGTGTGAAAATGTAAGCAGAAATTGTATAAATCCTGCAATGACGTTTATACTCTTCCAATTCACCAATATCGAAAGTGAAATTATCGTTTTGCATTTATATTTATTCTCACCCGTTTCTGCCAAAATTTTCTGTGTCAAACTTATGTCGAAACAGGCTCAATAATTCTATCATTGACTATAATTAAAATTTGGTGTCTTTAATGGACATCTAATTAATTATTCTGAGTCATAACTACTGTAAATTATAGGAATGATGTCTTAGAAGTTATATAATAACTGTTATTGTGTTTAATTAATCCCGGAAGGTAACTGCATTAATTATTTTCCATAGCGCTGTCATCATACGTATGTCTCTGACACGAGTTATCTATTAAACTTCCGTGTTTATGAAAAACTTCTAATACATTCGTTTTGGGTATTTTCTTTCAATGTTCGGGAATGTTTGTTTTCGTAAATACATGTACACAACGAAATAACTGAAAAAAATAACAGTAAAACAGTTATATGTAATGCATACGCAATAAATATCAGATGCAAATGAATAAAATCATCTTCCATTCTCAATTTGAAATATTTTGTTCCTTCGACCTTTGTAACTTCCAAAGAAGCACACAAGCTGTACAGTACAAGAGCTTATAACGTCAAAAATAGTATTATAATGGCTGTATAAGCTCCGTTAATAACCGCAAGCTTGTCTTGCTTAATAAAACTACAAAGAAGAAATATCAAAAGATGAGGAGAACCAATTAAAATCAAAATAATATTTACTCAAGAAACACACAATTTTGGCAAGTTGAAATACAAGGGAGTATAGCTATAGTGAGATAATTGCCAAAGTTGATGAAGGTTAAAATATTCCTACCTCATATCAAATAATGATACGACTCACGAAAAATAAATAAATATGCCATATGCGAAATGGCGCCTTCTATGTCACGTTGGATTTGCACTAATATTATAGTTCGTTATTTCCTTTGTTGGTATCTTCTTGAATCGGACGATTCATGATTCATAGATGTTAGAATAAAACTACTGAACAATGCAAATCTTCCTGATACCTAATCAAGATTCTAAGATCTCAACCTGACTACGTATCATGCAACTTCTGATGCAACAATCAGTGGCTTTGAATCAAAACAAGAACCACCGGTTTTACAACCAAAACAAAATGTTCCTGTTGGAGCGAGAAGCTTGGGAATAAAGATCACAGATGGTGACTTTAACATCTGGCCACAAAAATACACAAATCGCAAGACTGACATGACCTAAATTGCGGGAGTCCTCTACGATGATATTAGTTGAAGTAATACTTACTTGTGTTAGCTGTATCATCATAATAGCAACTCAATTGCTAGCATTTCTTAAAATCATAAAAAAGCAAGCCAGGATCAAACAAAGGGACTCGTCAGGAAACTTAACAATATAATAATTATTTCTCCTCCAAATACTCAACAAAACGTAGCCCCAATAAAATAAAAATCTAACGTTTCATGTTCTTGGTAGGCTTGTGGTTTGGCCTGATTCTGGTATTACGAGCGGCGCCAGTTGCTTCACTGCAATACATATACGGTTTCAACGCCGTGACTAGTAGGAAAAGGCTAAGGTTTTTCCATGTTATCGATTACAGACAGGTTATGTGCCCGTCTTGCCGTAGAAGACGTAACTAAAGCGCTCTTCCTCTAAAGTAGGGAAGTCTCTTAGATTTCGAGTAAAATTAACTACTCGTGAAAATAATCATAAGTAATGTGGTTTTCTTACTTGATTTAGGTAAGGTAAAAGTATTTAGAAAATAGGGATCTACAAAAAGTCATTATTTTATTCATTTTAAGGATACTAAAATATTCTCAAGATAAAACTTTTATTTAAAGGCCATCAACCCACTACCTATATATCAGTCCATCAGTCAGTTTTCCATAGCAATAAGCCCGACGAAGTTCGTCCCGTTGGCTTAATAGGCAGACAGAGATACACCTATGCGTTATAGTATAACACAAACGTTTATCTACACCCATATCATAAAACCTCCATAGTGTAATCAATAACCGTAGGAAATGACCACCATTGTGACAACCAATTAGGTAAAACCAGTGCTGCGATGTTATTACAGTATCGATTTTAGTATCGAAATGAGATTAAATTTGGAACAGCTGTCAAGTCAAGTGGGTCTCTATTCTAGTATCCATAGATATTAAACAGTTATTGATACGAAACATCAATTCAGTATGTTTTTTTTATATAAACCGAACAACATTTGATCTCGAGTGACGTGAGAATAGAGACTTCATTCATTTGTCTATGATTTTAAAAAAAATGGTCTTGACGGAGGATCGAATTGCCGCCATTATGTTGGTTTTTTGCTGAACGAAAGTAGAATTGTTGTTGAATTGAATAGAAAAAGTTGTTTGTAATTTACATTTTAGTTGAAAATATGAATAGTAGTCTTCTCGGAGTGACTGTGTGATGTGAAAATGCGCCGGATATCGGAAATATGCAGTCACGATTGCAACAAATAACTTGTTGCCAGAAAATATTGTTTCTGAACACATCATGGAGGATTTATAATATGTGTGTAGATAAAGTTATGTATGCAACTCTGCAGAATTTGGCCTTAAAACACACGTGCGATCTTATGATGAAACTCGCTAAAGCTCGTTTCATGAAAACCGCACTAGTGTTTTAAGGCCTATCATTATGCAACCGTTGCATAAACTACTAATTTAGATCGAATCGCAACGTATGTAGGTATTATTAAAAACTTCTCGGTGAGCTTGACCAAAAATCAGAGTATATTGTTCGTTGTATATCAAATTGGAAAGAGTCGGAGGTTAACAATCGCATTATGATGAAATACCATCGTCATATTTCAAACATTATCACACTGTGTGGATTACTTCATGGCCTGATAAGAGGGGTCAAGTGATGTTTGCTAACCGCGCTATCTCGCCCCCTGTGGATCGCAATAAACCCTATCTGGGTTAGGTTTGCTGTATGCGATTCAGGGTACCTTAGTTAGCTAATTCTGGCGCTGTTTAGTAATTCGTTGACATTTCAATTTTGGCGCTGGTGATGCTTGTGAATTATTTAGATGATCTTGCATGCATGGTGGCTTAACTTGAAAGCAGTCTTAGATTATTTTCGGTTCTAAACTACTTTGAGAATTAAATTGATATATATAGGTTTAAGTGTACGCTGGCAGGAAAAATGTTGACATTTTTTGCTAGATTAATAATAATAATAATAAGTGGTGTCAGTGAACGGACTAATTGCGAAGAGCTTCGACCACAATCTGAAGGGGCCCTCGCTACATAGTTGGATCACGGGCCGAATACAGAAGGCGGTACTAATGGACTCTGCACGCATCGTCAGGAGGTTCCTTTCTCTGTGTAGCGCTAGCCACCGATCGTTTGAGAAAATAACGAGGAATAATAATGAAACATGTTTTCGACAATCACGCAATACTAGAAAAATAAGATACAGAGAGCCAAAAATAATAAAATAAAAAAGTACAAAAAAAGCAGAAAAAAACAAAGCAGAACACGAATAATTTTTTGACGACTTCAAAAAAGGAGGAATTTATATCTATTCGCCCCCCATATTTTTTTTTATTTATGTTCACGCGTATCTTTTTACCTCATTAACCGATTTCGATGATTATTTTTTTGATGGGAAGGTCATAGATCAGAAATAGTTACATAGAAAAGTTTACGGGATCTGATGATGTAATCCATGAGCTATCAACGGAGCTCCTCAAATTTTGTAAACAAAAATATACCGTTTTTTGGCATTTTTTAAGATAACTGATGTATTTGCACAAGAACAGCATTATTTGGTCAAGCGGCACCTCGCTTGGTGCTTTTGATCGTGTTGCCAAAATGGTGCCACTCAACTTTGTGCCACAACATAACCATTTTCGGTAGCACCAACGTGATGCACAAACGGAAGAGCGTGAACAAGAACTGTTAACGAAGACAGAGTGTCTATTTTCTGTTACACTAAACATGAGATTAATTGACAACAATGTTATGGAATAGATTATTATTACTTTAAAAGTAGATAGCAGAATTGAACCTAAGAATGACGTCGGTATTGCTCCTAGTGATGAAGAATAATTTGGATTTAATTTAGACTTTGTTTAATGTTTTGCTAGTGTCAGGAGAACGTCATTGAATGGATATGATAACGACTTATTATTTGCCAAATTTGGGTCATCTTTGTAATTATAAGCTTTTGCTATTGTTTTTATAATCAAAATGGTTCGATTTTGATATCACTTGCGTCAACACTGGCCTTTTCTCGACAAATATTTACTGCTGGCTTATCACTATTAAAAAATAACCACGTTAATGACATTTCTGATATAGATCCATTAGTTCTATTTGTCACTAGCCTGTGATAAATATTTTTCTCAATCAATAACCCGTGCACAGATAATTAAAGCGATAGTGAAATAACGATTTTAGCCTCAACATAGGTGTATGCAATTTTTTTTATTTAAGAATAATTATTTACAAACCGTATTTTTGGTGAGGGGTTGCATTGCTTTTAATATTATTAATTGGGCTTGATCCATGAATCTTCTTATCGTGTAAAGTCGATCAAATTTAATATTTTATTATGTTATCCCAATGTTTTGCCACTTGTATGCCGCGAGAGGTAGCATTAAGGAGATCTGCGGTAGTGCAGGTGACTAGGCAGAGCATACACATCGCCATATGCTCCGTTCTTTGTAATAATCTGCAAACACATTTCTCGCATGAGTTTTCTGGTAGCATTCCCCATTTCACTAGGTTTTCTTTGGACCGTCCGACCGTCCGACCCTTAAATATCAACTCATGTTCTTATCTTCAGGTCAACGGCTGTTAAGCTCTGGCGCTAATTATAGCAAAGCTGTCCATTATCAGTCACACCAGCGTAAAAGCGTAAACTGATAATCTCCGCAAATTTTGAAAAATTTAAAGATTTGAAAAAGGAGAGATTTAAATTTAAGTTTTCGAGTAGTATTTGCTATCAATACTGATTTTATATGAAGAAGCAAGCAAGAAAGAGATATAATACTGATGTGGTTAATTTAAGAATCATGCTTAATTAGTTTAATAATGACACCTGATTTATTTATTTATGCACGCATACCATTACTTCATAATACTCACTCACTTTTGTTTTCTTTCAGAATCAGATCTCACCGGCCTATTGCATGTTGGTAAGTGGACATTTCATTAACAATTTCTTTGTAACTAACGTCATACTTATCATTTCAAAGAAAAAAAGGTATTTTTAGATCTTAACTTTGTGTATAATAAAAATACTGAATATTCAAAATGAAAACTAGGAAGACCATTTCTAGAACCTATGACACTGCCCCTGACAAATCAAATACTGTAATAATTAAAATATTGAAATAGTTATGGGCTTTGTTCCGAATACAGGAAATCATTACTCAATACTCGAGACATAACCTAGAGAAATAGCACCTTGACTAAGACAATTTTACATTCAGCTCCATTCTAAACTTAGATTATTGTTCTCCGTAAATTGGTTGTTCTAATATTAGCAATAGGTCACATAACATCATCGTTGTGTAATAGCCAATCATTTCACGTTTGTGCGAGAATAACTACACTTCGCACACAAGGCGAAGGTCTTTTTTTAGTTAGTCTAAAAGTATACCTACTTATTTACGTTTCCTGAACTATCCTCCCAGGGCACCATTTGAATTCAGTTTCTGAAAACAACGCCCTAAACAATGTCTGGATAAACAATTCGCAAATTTACTTGCAGTAGAAACATTGCCTACTTCAGAATCATAAACATGTAGATATGTTACGAAACACTAAAAATATTTTATTACAATAATTATAATACTGTATTAGTTTTAAGAAGCATACTACCTATTGGGGTTTGGAGACTAGGTCTGTTTAGTTTTTAGTTGCTGCCTAGAGTTCGAATCTTGAATAATGGCGCAATAGTTCCAACTGATCATCGCTTTTAGCTACTAAACACATTTAAACCTTTTATTGGGTTGAGGCTACTTTAGCGTGTATAGTAAATATATTGTCAAAAACTATGTCACTTCGACTTATAAACTGCAAATTCCGAGTAATATTCCACCATGACTAGCCCGAGAAAAAAATATTTAAAAAATATATGATGTATCCAGAAGTGACTTTATTGTTTAGCGCATGCATTTCAATTAAGACTCATGATAGTAATTGGTGTCGTTCTGTCTGGAGCCATTCGTATAATGGTTCTGCGAAATTGGGTACGTAGATGATGGTTACAAACCTTGGTTGGTGTTTATTGTTAAAGCCAAATCACAGTTGAAATGTTATATTAAAGTCATAAAGATCAGTGATCTGTTGCATGCTCCCATTATTATTATTTTCCCTTTTTAATAGTCCTTTATAAGATACTCACTTCCTTTATCACCATACCTGGCATTCGACCAAAAATGATGTACCTTCGCTAACAATACTTAAGACGTAAGTACGTCCTTAACAATTGGATGATTTGTTTAATTTCCCATACGAGTTCATGAGAGTTGAGAACTAACGCATCAAGTCGTACTGAAGATGGCAGCGATCCAAGATGTGGTAATGCCCTTTTGAGAAATAAACAAAGAAGTGTATCGTTGTACCTACACACAACGGACAGCTACCAATAATTAATTAGACGAGTACTTACCTGATTTAGACAATGGGACCTACAAAAGCATTGACCAAAAATTATTAGCAAGTATTACGTTATTTGAAAAAAAGATAACCTATACATGCAAAGAATGCGATAGTGATCATTAAGCATCATACACAAAAGAGTCATTCCAATTAAAACCTGAAATAAAAAAATGTTAGTAATATCTTTGAATTCGGTTTTACATTACATTTACTATTTAAGAGATATAGTCACTCTTATTGTCAATGTTCTAAAGACTTTGCTATTATATTAATTTTCTGAATTGATAAACCAGACTTCCATACGAAATCTTTGTTTTTATTGATATATTTATGATGTTAAGCAAGTGGCTTTTCTATTCGACCGAGCAAGCGAAGCGAGCGAAGCGTCTACGTTTCAGCTTGGCTTCAGATAATCATGTATGGAGCGGAACCCTCTCCACGCGAGTTTCACTCGCATTTGTCCGGTTTTTTATTTTATTGATTCAATATTTCGTTTTTTTTTAAATGGCGGAGGTATAGGGGTTTCGCGATTACAAACTTATTTTCATGTTGGTAATCTGACCGCGACCTATGTCGATGTATTGGGATAACAGTTTTCCAACGGCAAAGTTAAGTTTGTCGCGAGGTCTACAGCTCGTGGAGCCACTATTCATAAAGATAATTAAGCTCATAAAGTCTGTGCAACTAAAGCGTTCCAAAGATGATGAATTGATGAAGGAACGAGATCTGTAACGGTCACGTGGCCGCTCATGTGTTTTGGCGCTAAGTATGATATAGGGCGGATTTAATAAGTAGAATTCCTTTGTCAATTAGCCGTTTGGTGATACTGCTGTAAGTTAAGCACGCGCTGCTTTTATAGCGTTACGGGAACGTCAGGGGAAAGTGGGGGAAATACGAACACCCACGGGAAAACTTAAATAAAACAGTGGAATTTGATCACAGGGTTTCTGTATTCTATAATTATTAAAGTTTACTTATCTGTCTAACGAATTCACTAATCAACATTTATATTTTTTTAATAAATGGTAACAATTAAAAAAAAAAAAACCCTTAGTGTTCGGCTTTACCCAACATTAGTCGGGTAAATACGAACACCAAGTTTAGCTGATTAATATGTGAGTATTCCACTATGTAAAAGTTTGTCATTTAGCTGATTAATATGTGAGTATTCCAAAATGTAAAAGTTAAATTACTATTGTAGATAGAAATAAATCAACACCAACTTGAATTTACCAAAAACCTTACATCAAAAACATGCAAAATATTGAAAAATGCATACCTTGACAAGTACGTGCGTCCGCGTCTCCCGTGTTGTTGACTGGCACTAGTGGTGGAGTGATCTCCGAAATGGCGGCAAGTAAAATATGGCTATCTCTTTCTAACACATTTGAACCATTGGATTCGGGATTACCCCGCGTTCGCGTTTCCCCCACTTTCCCCTACTATTCAATGTCAAAAAGTTCGATGTGAGGTGATTGATGTAGTGTAGGTAGCGACAATAGGGTTCTGTGTATCCATTATCGTTTCTATCGATTATCGATCATTTTATCAACTAAACCGTGTTTTTTCAGGATTTATTAATAATAATAACTGGTTAGCTAATAGTAGTTTATGCAACGGTTGCATAATGATAGGCCTTAAAACACTAGTGCGGTTTTATGAAACGAGCCGACAGGCGAGTTTCATAATAAGATCGCACGTGTGTTTTAAGGCCAAATTATGCAGAGTTGCATACATAACTTTATCTACACACATATTATAAATCCTCCATGATGGGTTCAGAAACAATATTTTCTGGCAACAAGTTATTTGTTGCAATCGTGGCTGCATATTTCCGATATCCGGCGCATTTTCACATCACACACACTCCGAGAAGACTACTTACTATTCATATTTTCAACTAAAATGTAAATTACACATGAACTTTTTCTATTCAATTCAACAAAATTCTACTTTCGTTCAGCAAAACGTCAACGCGGCGCGGCGCGTCCGTAATGGGGGCCGTCCGTCAAGACCATTTTTTTTTTAAATCATAGACAAACGGATGAAGTCTCTATTCTCACGTCACTCGAGATCAAATATTGTGCAGTTTATATTAAAAAAACATACTGAATTGACGTTTCGTATCAATAACTGTTTTAATATCTATGGATACTAGAATAGAGACCCACTTGAGTTTGACAGCTGTTCCCAATTTAATCTCATTTCTTTACTAAAAACGATAAAGAAGTCATGTTATTTCTTCATCGCAGCATTGGTTTTACCTAATTGGTTGTCAAAATGGTGGTCATTTCCTATGGTTTTTGATTAACCAATGGAGGTTTTATGATATGGGTGTAGATAAAGTTCATTTTATAACAGTTTTGAAAGGTTTAAGTGTTTTAGCAAAAAATGCATTAAGACACAACAGTGGGACGACTGATTTAGGACAATCAATGATATGTCTCCCAAAAGAGACCCGTAGTGTCTGGAATTGTGAAACGATTGTTTTTTATAATTCCGTATAAATTAACAAACTAGTTTCAAAATAATTAAAACTGAGCAGGTTCGAGGAAGAGTGCTAACTGCGCAGTGTTTATTCTATTTTTAAGATTCCGTGGCGTATGTTTGTCAGCCTGACGATCTCCAGAGATTAAGCGAAACAATTAAAATCAATCTGATTATTTTCGCAAGACGAAAAAAGATCTGTGATGTGCGCTGGACTACGCGGCTAGTTATTTGAAATCTCGGATTCAATCGTTTAAAATAGATGCTATAAAATTTCCTGTCGATAACTATATACCATACCAACCTATAAATGAGAAACTAAATGACAGACATATCAAGGCGTAGCTCAAACTTAAGAGATATTATGTTCCCTTAAACATATGCACGCCGTCGCACGAGATCGATGGCATTACATGGAATGGAGGAGACATTATGTCCAAAAATGGACAGCACAATAGAAAAATAATAATATAAGAAATACATAATTAAATAAAATTCAAATAGACATTTTTAAATAATTATAATACGAAATAAATAATAAACCTATTGAATGATAGGTTATATTATGCATGAGTATATTTTTAGCAAAGAAATAATCCATTGCATAAAAATGGCTTTACTATTATTATTAATATGCAATGCAATGGGCTTTTGAAAATCCAAAAAACTCAAAGAATTAGCTGGAAGAGTAAAGTTGTGTTTTTAATGTTTGAATATACATAGTTTGTAATGCAGTTATTTCTTAGATGACCAAATAAAAAACAAGGTGTTGGTCAATGAAGTCAAAATAACGTATTCATTTATTATTTAAGTCTTCAATTAACATATTATTATACATTTATAAATACTAATAAGTTCTTCTGACTCAGCAGCTTTATAAAATGCAAAAACAAAAGGAACAGCGATACAAACATATCATATCAGAGTAAAACGTTCTTTAGGTCTTCCCAACTTCGCAATAACTCATTGTTTACATACTGTTATCGGTTACTATCACACTTTCAATAAAAGCTTTGACAATAAAAAATAATCTTTACGCGCAATAATACTATCGTATATTCTATTGCAATAATACTATCGTATATTCTATTGCAATAATACTATCGTATTTTCTGTCGAAGGCGGTAAAATTTATAAATAAGTTAGCAGTTTCAGTTTTTTTTCTTTTATTATCTTAAAGCATTCTAATGATTATACATACATACATAGGATCACGCCCGAAATTCCTAATGGGGTGTGCAGAGCCACAAGAATAGTTGTGGCCACGTTCGATTAATTAGTCCGAAGATGGTATGATGAACCATATGGTGACAGGTGATCAGCCCATCGCCCATACATATAGTCCACCATGTTGGAGCGGACCCGTCCCTTAGTCGACTTTTACGACATGCCAGGATGATAAGCATCTGCACGCATTCTATGCTATTTCTTCACTCCCAGTGCAGCAGAGGAGCTTCTATATTATTTCTAACGAGTGTTTAAAATAACATTGTATCATTCGAGAACTTGACGTAAACAGTTCAATTTGTCGACGTTCGTCGTGACCGAACAATAACAATTTGCTAAATTGCTAGCGGGAAAAACAAATGGCTAAATAGAACCCGTTTTGGGGAATTAAAATTAATTGCTTGATAATTTAGGCTGATCTTATACGATAACCTAACCCTTATACAATCACTTTGTAGTCCTTCTGGCCATCTGTGTGTCAAACGCATTTTCTCATGAATGGCACAGTATTAAAATTAAAATAAAACTTTTATGCCAATATACGGTACGTATTATGTTTTTGGATTTTGATATTGCATTGTTTAAGGCGAAGACTCCCCGAGGCGCTGTCCATACAAACTTTGTGCCATTATTTCTGCCTGGACTTTCGCACTAATGTTTTTTTTTTATGTTCAAGTATAAATATTTTAACTTAACTTTCTTTTCTTCAACATTTTTTAATTTTATATAATATATATTTTTAAATATAATAAAACAATTCATCTTAAGAGATATTCGCGATGGTTTCAGAAACGACAACTAAATATATTAACTATGGGAATCAATCTTTTTCTTTTTTTTCAAAATTTATCTCAAAAACTATACGTTCTAAACATTACAAAAAAGGAATAAAGTACCTACTAAAAATCTACTTACAAATTATCAAAAAAATTCAAGACAGCTTTTATGGTTTAAGAGGAAGTAAAAAAATTGTTGAAAAGTAAGTTTGTATTTGCAGTTGGTAAAATGGAATCCTAAAGTTAAACATAGTATCATAGATGGCGCTAGCAGGTGGTCTTGAACAAGGGGTTATAATCTTGGCTTATATATAATTAAAATACTTAGGTTTTATTTCCTTGGAGGTCTTGTTTTTAGGGCTGTGTTAAGTATCTAAAATAATTTTAATAGTGTTTAAGGCGAGACAAATTCTCTAAACAGTATGATCTTTGTGTATAGGTACTTAGTTCAAATTGCCCCTTCTACCGAAAAATATATGTCGTCAATATTGTCTATAATTACAATATTGTGACTGTTAAAATCTTCTTGCTGAAAATTATATTTTACAGGAAAAATAATACCTACGAAGTTCCACATAGATGAAAACGAATAGAACGATGAATAGATAAGTATTAAAAACTCTGAATAATTTATTTATTTTATTAATTTACATGAGGCAACGACGCTCCATGTAATTTATAAGATATAATAAAAACAATTAAAAAAAAAGCAATGCCAGCGTGAAACATTTAAGGCCAAACTCCATGTTTTGACAGGGATAATATTTGACATGTCACGATGTCTTTTTCCGTCCTCGTCATAGATTATCTTTGTACTTCATGCAATGATAAAATCGGAATTTCTGATAAATCGTTACGTCTAAGCCTTAGGGCTCATAATGATTATAAGCGTCAGTTACGATTTTACGAAGGTAAAGTTTCTGTGTAATATATCTGTCCTTGCTGTGACGTAACAGCGGCCCACTAACCTAAATGCAGCAGTTGAGTTGAAGTCGCTCCCACAGATGTTATGGAAAATAACGTGACATTGGTTTGTTTCGTTTAGTTAAAGCGTATAACGGTCGTATTAACCAAGGAGTTATAAAAGACCAATGCGAATGTCACACCGGTTGGCTATGACAACAAAGTCCAAAAACTTATAGTAAGTCGCTGTTATGTTAGAACGGATTTAGATACCAGAAAGGCTGAGGGACAAGAAGTTTGCATAAGTAACGAAGTTTTTGTTAGGTCTCTTTGTATGTTTAGTCAGGTAATTATAGTCTTAAGCATAAATACAATGCGTAGTTATTTCACAAATCAAATCAAATTGCTTTCCTATTGTAATCGGTTCAGGGCATTGCATATTGCATAGTGTACTTTCAATTCTCAATGACGTTGCCCACTACCCAGTTGAACTTATGATTGGCCGTGGTTCTTAGCAGCATGTATTATTAAGGTTTTTTATTGAATTGTTTCATTTATCTTTATACAATTATTACTTCAACCTTGATGAATATGGTTAAAACACCACGTGTTTTATTGGACGCTTCGAATTCAAAATCACAATTCAAGATAAAGATAACAATAAGTTCAGTATGTAATAAAAGCTAGTTATCATGGAACACAAAAATCGTTCTGTGCGCGTATTAAAGAAGATTAAAGAGTAACTGTAACTCATAAAGAGTAGGGACAAAGAACGGCGGTCTTTCCACACTGAATATTTTCCTAACGAATACGGGTACATCAAATAAACTTTAACTTTAACGCCATTGCTTTACAGCATAGTAAAATTATTTTAAATATCTCGAAAGTTTTCTTTCATTCCTAGTTTAGAATTACTAAATCATCATAATACTTATTCATGATAGATGTGCTCATCGCTGTCAATGTCATCGTGACCAGGAAGACGGATGAATAGCGTTGCGCTTATTTATAGATACCGGCCTACTGCGTTGTTTTTTGCGCGACTGCCGATTTTTCAGAGTAAAAAAAGGACTTTTATATCACCACACTGCAGTAACACAACGGAAAAACAATACGATTGCAGTGCTCTTGATATCAAGAGCACGGTTTGTCCGTTACAGTTTCCGTAACGGTTATAAAACCTTGTTATTTTATTAGAGAAGCAATAACAAGACAATCGACGATGAGGATTTCATTGGACGCTTTATTAATTATGAAGTTTATACCTAGATATCATAAATTACACGGCTTATTTTGCAATACGTATTATAGTTGACAGTAAAGTTTGTGTCTTAGACCTCCGCCCGACCCCATTCATATTTCAAATGTCCGTTACAACCTCGCCTCGTGATGATATTGTTAATCAGTCACGCGCCGCAGTCTTAGGCATTGATTTCTAAGAATAAGTATATAAGTTTATAAGTATTTGTGTTATTGACATGAACTGCAATTCCAAACACGCGAACATCGTGGGAATCAATTATATTGTGCAAATCTGTTTGTTTCTATTTCTATACGCAATCAGCACCATGCCAAATTGGACTACACATAGACTGCAAGCAAGTACATGCAATCTTGGATTGTTAAGTAATGTGCGGGTTCGGAATACGTTTGTTTGGTCTTCCGAGTTGTTTTTCTGTACATTCTATAATGAGCAATTAACTTCTTTTGCACATGCGCATCTTGATACTCGTAAGCAGCTTCAATGTAACTTCTTCGACACGATTTTCAAGAGAACGTTCCGTTTCCATTTCATGATTCGTTCAGGTGAAATAAATGAATTCACATAACTCTGGAAACAACAACCGTTTCTAATATATATTAATCACTTTGGTACAAGTGATTTCGTGGAAACCCATTAATTCATCAGCTCAGTGACAACCATAAATTATTTTTATTATTGCCGGAGCGATCTTTATGTCTTATTGAGAGCCTTGGCTAATTTCTACTTCAAAGAGTTTGACGTCAATAGAGTTAATAGTCCATCTGTGATGCTGCATAATACGGTACCTAAACGTTTAAAGCAAGTAGGTAGTTTTCTTAATCATTTTTATTATTCACAACACAAAGATGTTTTGCAACATGCTTTGAACAATTTTGGTTACGATCCCTCTTACAGATCACAGTTTCTCTCGAATTTATCTGGGGGCACGGGGCACTAGGTACCTACCAACAAAACTCTTCGAATATGATGTTAATAGTGAACTTAATAAACATATAAAGTTGAAATTGCATAGCTCATAAGAGCTCAAAAAAAAAATGCCATTGATTTTTCGACCAAACTTCTCATTGAATCCAGTCATCCTGTGATCGTGGCGATTGCAACATCGTCGAAATATTCCGACTCGTAACTGATTTATAAACATAAGTACAACATTACAAACAAGCAATCGAATCTGCGACTTCCAGCACAGTAGGCAGTTGCAGCATTTCTACTGAACTATGGAGTCAGTCAGTCAGTCAATAATCATTATCATGGAAAGTCAATTCTTCTCTATGATGGAGCACTTTTGGTATGCAATGATGTGTAATGTGGTAAGTCAGTAAAGTATGTTTTGTGATAAGATAACATTCTGTGAAATTTTGATTTAGTACAATGATAACTGAATTAGAGATGCGATAAAATGCGATGCGCAATAAAAACAAATATTTTTTTCAGTTGTCTTGGATTACGCAAGTACTAATAATACTGTGAACTCTGTTATCAAAACAAAAAAAAAAACAACTTTTTATAAAAAATCTGATTTCATTTAAAGTTCAAATATCAATGATGACTTCCTTATTTTCATCAACAATTTGCAATCACTCTCTCCCAATCTGTTTATTCACTGATTGGCACATTACCGAAATAATGTCATACGTAGTGATATTTAAAATCTATATACCCAGTTCATTTTATATATTATGTATCTACATCACGTGGTCTCAAACGGCAGACCAGACTGTCTCAAATTAGAAGGTCGGTGAATTTAAACTGCTTTCAAAGATAGCATGACGTATTCCTCGCCGCTGGCTCCGATCCAGGCCTCTATCCTGAAACGTATGACACCCGATAGAAGATGAAACCGTCCTTTTCTGGCTCACTGGAATAAAGGGAGATGAAACATTTATCAACGTTTTGTTCTGATTGGAATATAGGATGGATCATCCAACAATGTCACAGAGGTAGTCGCAACGAATATAGACGTCGCATTTAGTCTCCATGTCATCGAATACGAGTATGCGTAGATTGTTGTCAGAGAAGTGACAACTGTATGCCTTGGTCTTACGGTTTGATATGAACATTCTTCAGTATTAGTGCGCAATTATAATCGTCATCAGTCATTGAGGTATTAACACAATACGAACTGAGGAGTGACGTCTATAAAAATATTTGAAAAAAATATTTACGTGCACGTAAATTACGTACGCAGACACACCCGATCTAAATGAATGGATTCCAAGATACCTTAGATATTAATTAAATATACAATACTGTAGGCAAGAGATGCTCATAAAAACAAAATTAAGACATGTTGATATGAAACCTTTTTATCGAGAATAAAGATCTTTACCTCAACCTACATGACGTAAACGATGTCATAAGAATATAGTGCAGGCTGCAGTGAAGTGAGCCTATAAACATCACTTATTATAATTTCATACGAGGCCTTCTTTACCGGATCGATATCATTATGACGCATCGACATACGTCAGGGCCGTCTCATACTGTGACCTTGATGCTGACCTTGAACTCGCATCTTTACGATATCTGTGAATGAAGGCTTCGTCGCGACGCTTTTGGCATAAGGCACACCACGTATTTGTGGCTACTCACTTCAACTACTGTCTTAGGATAGTGTTGGCTGCTAGAAAACAAAAATAATGGATATGTGTAACACTTATCTTTTGAAATGCAACCTGAATTTTTTTTTTATATAAGGGAAGGCAAACGAGCTTGCGAATCACCTGATGGTAAGTGATCATCGCCGCCCATAAACATCACTAACCCCGAAGGAGTCATTGAGCCGTTGCCGACCTTTTAGGGAAAAATAAACTCTTCTCTTGAACGCCCCCAATGTCAAAACAGTCCGGGAACACCGCTGATGGAAGTTGGTTCCACAATTTCACCGTACGTGGCAGGAAGTGTCTTAAAAAACGCACAGTAGTAGATCGCCATTCATCAAGATGGTGTTGGTGAAATTGAACTTGTTCCTTGATGCGTTCCAAACTGTACAAGTAATTGTTTAGGCTCCTGAATAAGCCTGCTATGCTATTTACTATTTACTGATAGGTAATTTACTAACGGCCAGTCATTAGCTCTTAGTTTACAAAGGGTTTTCAGAGTCTATTATGTTTTTTGTATAAAATAATTTTATCTTTACCTTTTTAGTGAATATAACGTAGTAATATAGTTTCATTATATTTACTCGTATCAGATAACGATAGCATGGTGTCAACTGCTCATCGACCTTTGTGAAATATTGCTATCAGAATGCAAGGACTGTTGACCTTTAAGGAGTTATTTTCCGAACTCAACTATCAGTTCCGATTTACCAGATGCGCTTTAACGATAAGTTGCTTAGCAACAGAGATGAGGAAATTTCATAATTTACCATTAACTTTATATCATTGAAGAGTTCCATGTAGCAATCTGTGGAGTCCATCATTACCCCGCTTGATCAAATGATACTGCTCTTGTGCAAATACATGTTATTTTAGAAAATGGCAAAAACAGTATGTATTTGCTCATAAAATTTGAGGATCTACGGTGGGGCTCATTTCTGAACTATGACCTTTGAAACAAAAAAGGATTATCGAAATGGGTTCACGAGGTAAAAAGTTATGCGGTAATATACATACAAAATATATACGGGTGGAAAAGTTAATCACCTCCTTTGTTGAAGTCAGTTACGTATTTTTAACCGACTTCAAAAAAGAAGGAGGATTTTTGTTGACATTAACAATTAAGATGTAAAAATTCCTTTGGTATTTGACCAATGACCATATTCAAACTTAGTTAGGATTTTTAAACAAGGTTTAATATGGTCAAAGACCAAAGGAATTTTAACATCTGTATTAATGTCAAGTAATGTAATAATGTAGTAAGTAATGTATATTAATGTCAAGAAAAATTAATCAAGCAATTGATAATAATTTTCTTGTATTAGACAGTCAACATAATACCCAAGCTAACGAGCTATAATGCTGTGTTATTATCAACGAGATTGAAAAACATTCTCAGATTGCAAGTTAAGTTAACTGCTATGTTCTCGTCAGTCATTATTGATTTCTCATTTAGGCGTGTGGGTTAGCGTCTATTTTTGTCGAGGGTTGACCCAGAGCTGTCGCAAGCCAGACGGTGACTGATTCGACCTAAAACAACTTATAAACACAGTTTTAGGAAAGACTTACGCCGTTTCCATTATCATGCGACATGGTGACGCACATTTGGACCTTTCTGGCTAATGATGATAATTTATTAAACGGATGCATCCACGCGTCATACTATAATGCAAACTTCCTGGATAAATGCTTTCGATTTAGTACAAAAGTCACTCTAAACAAAAATTGCGTTTTACTTGTAGATAACGGCGAAATCCACAAGAAAGTTTATCAAGGATTATGGAAAAGTAGATAGCTAAATCTCATTGGGATTTAGAGGTAAATGTAACGATATCAATTGTCATTGAAAAATTTCCAGCATTAAAAAAACTCTTCCAAAACAATACATCTGATACGGTTTGTAAATAAACATGTTTACAAATGAGACGACAACAGTTGAAATAATTACGCAAAACCTTTGATCGCTATTTATTTTTCATGGTTGTTGCGCTAGTGGTATCTAAACGGTAGCTCAAAGTGTTTTTGTGTCTGAAAACATCTAGTTTAATGCGTTCTATCGTTTGTTTGTTTGTTTTCCTTTCCTTTATCGTTACTCGTTCCGATATTCTAGTTTTTACGTTGAAAACAATTGGTAAGGTGGTGGTCTCATCTAACCAATCTGTAAACCAGTTTTTACGTATTCAAATACTTAAAAAGGTTGAATGATACTACAATCGGTAACCATAACATGACACTAATCATTATTGTCTGTCATATAATCAAGTGGATGACTTATCTGACTAATCCTAGAATAATTAAACTGTTAATGTGGTCCACATTTTGTACCACTTTATCTGTTTGTTACTATTCAAAATTTGCTAATAAACGTAGGCTTAACTAAATAATATACTCTTACATTTACTTAAGTTTGCAAGAACAAGTAGAGCCACAACATGCCAAATGTTTTTTAACCGTAAATTTGATTAACCTAAAAAAAACCTTTATTTGAGTATCATTTAATTTTTGTCTATCCAACCTTGACAAAAAAATGCTGTTAGCGTTAGCATGTTATAAAATGATAATGTCGATTTTATAAATAAATTCGCAGTGGAAAAACGAAGTAACCGTCATAAAAATAGTCATATTTAAATCTTCAAAGCGCTTACTCGCTTACCTATTGATCAGTTCCTTACATTTACTGACGCTAAAACAAGATTTAATACTGCAAAATAGTACCTTGAGTCAGCATGTCGGTTCCAAAAACCAATCAGTTTAGAGCTCGCGTCCGCAGACATTAAGCAGACGCGAAACAACGTTCCAATAATACGTTAGTATTTTACCTAGATCCTAGGATAAATTAAACAAAAACACTGTCTATATCCGCAGTGCTTATTCGATGGTCTTCCCATTTCGAGGTGCGCAACTATCTATTTGTGCTAATAAACTTTAGCAGTATTAGTAATAGCGGTTTATTGCTTTGGTCTGGTTCGTTTGGTTATAATTTAGCGTTGCCGAGGGGACTAATCTAGGCTACCACTATTATATAGACCTTTTGTCTAAGGATGGATAAAAGTAGGATGAAAGGGAAGAGCTATATTCTATAGGTAAGTATTTTGAACATGTTTTTGATTCTTCCAAAGTTTTAATGAAATATACAATGCATTGTTATAGGACTAAATTTGAGCCAAAAGACACGCTTACCTAGTAACAATGTATCTATTTTAATGCTGAGATCAAAGCATTGAACGATCTAAACAAAGAATGAAATTGCTAACTGTATGTCTGTCAATCTTTGTATATTTGGTAGAAACAGTATATTTCTATACTACATTATAACAACTGTCCAGCATGTAATGCTTTTTTGTAAATCTTTAAAACAATTATGTACCTATATTTAAACATCATTTCTTTATCTATACATATTATTGAACCTAAAATTATCAAAAAATTAGCAAGTCATAAAATATTAAACATTAATGTTACCTAACTTTGCGCTTACCCAACACATGTTTTTCCGTGAGTATTTACGTTTGTTTATCATTTATTAAATTAATTATCAGTAAGAGTAAGTAGTCGCATTCGGAGTCTTTTGGTTTCAACTAAGCTGGCAAACTGGAAACAGTGCGTACTGAAAAAAAAAAACTTTTTTATTTACAGTACGGAAACCTGTCCACTATATTCCGACTCGTACTTGACTACTTTATTTGTAAAATCTGGCTGGCTGTGTGTACGAAGTACGCATGAGACCGAAACTTTCCGTTTTATTACCCGACTACGGTGCTCCGAATAAACGTTATACGTGAAACGAAACATCTGGGTGCGTTTATTTACAGAAGATCGTTTTTGTTATTTACAAATGTGAGGAGCCATTACAAAAATAGTTGATAAAATCAAGTCATTAAAAACCTGTAGCTTATTTATGAAAGATTTTCCTTAAGTAAGGATTCAATTTTTAGCGTGTTATCCGACTTCATAATTTTCAAACGAAATATTTATATAATACTAGCGGACCCAGCAGACGTCGTCCTGCCCGGTGAGTCACCCTTATCATTTAGGGGTATGATAAATAGATGTTGGCCGATTCTCAGACCTACTCAATATGCTCACAAAATTTCATGAGAATCGGTCAAGCCGTTTCGGAGGAGTACGGGAACGAACATTGTGACACGAGAATTTTATATATAAGATAATATGTCCTCTTATTCGGCGCGAATTCAACCATAATTTCAGTGCGTATACACTATTTAAATAATTACCTTATAGAAAAAAAAACCGGACAAGTGCGAGTGAAACCCGCGTGGAGAGGGTTCCGTTCCATACATGATTAACTGAAATTTCCTATCTTACTTTAAATACCATAGACTTCTTATAGGTTTTCCTGTAATCTATAGGTAAAGAACTATCTTTTGTATTTTTTTTCAAAATTTTAGGCCCCGTAGTTTCAGAGAGAAGGGGGGGAATGGTCAATTTTTGCCTATTTTCCTAAATAACTTCCAAACCATTTATTTTAAAATTCGAAAAAAAACATATTTAAGATCCTCACAATAAGCCCTTTCATTTGATATGTCACATAATATAGTTTGCGTAACTTTTTTTAAAAAAATTCTAATTTGCTCCCTAAAAGTGGGCGCCATGTTCAAAATTAATTTATTTACGTTGCGCATCCATACGTATACCAAATTTCAATTCAATCAGTCCAGTAGTTTCGGAGCAAATTGGCTGTGACAGACGGACAGACAGACAGACAGACACACGAGTGATCCTATAAGGGTTTCTTTTTTCCTTTTGAGGTACGGAACCCTAAAAAAGAATAAAATAGTAACAAGCTGCTTAAGAACCAGAAAGCGCCGAATAGCGCCAAAAGCGCCACTCAGCATGATGCCACGGCAACAGTTACCCTCTTCGTTAAACAACGATTACCAGCGAAAACTATTATTTGAAAAAAGCTGACATGGTATAAAATGATTTAATACGCATAACAGGATTTTCCTCCTGTATGGATTAGTTATGTACTATTTATATTAATACCTACCTATACAACTCAACTCCCATTAGTATTATTTATTATGATTATTAGCGCTAACTGCTGGTTCTAAAACTGCCCGCCCAAGGCCCAAATGTCAGCATTGACGTCAGAGGGGCGTGAACAGGGCAGTCTAAATATAACGTCATATATTATAAAACAGTCACAGATTATTTACTACAACGCATTGAAGAAAAAAGCTTCAGGTGATTTCTTTTTGTGACAATGCCCTTAAATCAATTCTAATTCATGATAATTTGAGATTTCAAGTTTGCTTTAATATTGCACCCTGTACTCCTCCGACCGACTGCTCGTGTGGTGCCAGTGTGTCCCCCTGAACACGCCTAGTGTTCCCATCTGTTCCTCCCTCTCTGGTGTGGTTTAACGTCTCCGCGTCCTTGCAGAACTGCTGGCTGGGTGTAGTCATCCGAACGGAACAGAACGGAACTTATTTCGTATAATCGTTAATTCTACAAATCTACCGTTCGCAACCACAAGTAGTACTTACGATCTTTCTCTAATAGTTATAAAGTGACAATTAAGGTCGATAGGCTACAACAAATATAACAACATAGCAGCTGCCTAAGTGGTCCCTTTGATTGATAAAGCTGTGTCGCCACACGCCTCAATGCGTAGATTAGCGTGGCGCAGTGACCTTTTTAATAGGCGGTGGCCATTATTTTATATTACACTGAGGTTGATGTTGCTCAGCTAATGCTTGCGCCGTGGGTCGACCCCCCTGGTCTGGTTAAGGTCACTGAAAACCGAACGACGGCATGCGACTATCCGACGTAGAAATCCTTGGGGGAGGCCATGTTCAGCAGAAAACATCCCCGCGTTGAAATAACGAGTGAATGTATCGTGAATCTATCCATTTCTCAATTGATTTAACTAATTTATAGCTGCAACATATTTTAGAAGTTAATCGATTTCTGTAAAACTGAGTGTATTGAACTTCTGAACTCGACAGAAATTTTCTAATATAAGCAAATGATTCATTTAATTAATAGTATTTAGTAACCTCTTCCTTAAAACTTATGTGGGTGTGCAGTATTTTTAATAAAATTTTACAGTCTGCCCACTAATAGCTTAAATGTTCCCAACGCTTTCACAACAAAGTATGATATAAACAAAATATTAATCTACACCGCTTACTAAGGAGTCCTCATTCGCAACTCACTTTATAATAAGATCCCAAATATCTCCCTCGATCCACTTTATACTGGAAATGATGAAGACTGTTTAAACTTACAGCTTTTCACATTATTACTTAGTGCTTACCTACGTGTTTGCTCGTATACAACCTTTTGCTCCCACGGAACACCTGATGAGGCCTTTGTACAGGATGGTGTAGGCCAAGTGATTCATAATTTCACAATGCACGCTCTTCTTGACATTTCCAACCTACTAACGCTCTTGAACTTTGAATAGAACATACTCTTTTGTTTTAGCTCACTGATAATTTAATTACACATTATAAGAATCTACTATTAATATAAGAAGGGGGAATATCCTACATGATTGGCGGTGCAAACAAAAGTTATTAACGTCATTGATGATATACGCTGGTGTTGTACGGAACAGTAGCCTTGTAAATCAGAAACGAGACGGTACAATGGTAGGAGTCCCGAATTTCGTAACGTCTTACGAGATTAGCCTGTGCATCCCGATGCGTTCTAAATAAAATCAAACTGAAATAGCTCATTGGCAGTTGCGTTTATAGGGCGCTCTTGACGTCATTCATAACCCACTCTTGGGATGCATTGGCCCTTTAGCAGCCACGTGTGATCCCAAAAGTTTTATTACTTTATATCCATGTATACAAACATTAGACTTCGTAGACAGATTGACGCAAATCTTTTAAGACTTTCTTATTTGTTGGTCTTTAAATAAATGGAGAAATGAGATTTTATCCCCAACGAGAACGCTTATTGTTGTAGATTTGGATTATATCGTATCGTATTGGATTCCACGATACAGTAAATAAATATTTTAATTAGTACATCATAATAAACTTGTCATGTTAATTCTAGTGTATGGATTGTATTATGCAATAGAAAGCAGTTCTAATCCGAAAAAGTCTTTAGTCGGGTATTACAAGTTGCTTTTACCAATGTATTAATACAAAATCAAGGACCTGTCACACAGATCCATTTTCGTATGATTTACATTTAAGGAAAATAATAAATGTTATTCAATGGATTCAATGAAACACTTAAAGCGTAGCATGCCCCAACTGCGGCATTAAATTTAAAATCAAAGAAACCGTTTTATTGTATGTCGATGAACCCAGTATCGAGCCAGCGCAGCAGGTGAACAAACTCGCTGATACATTTGCACTTATATATAATGTGCAGTGCAGATACCAGGAAATGGTATCGGGGCCAGCTGCTTGATGAGGAATACCAAATAAGCGACTGAAAGTAAAAAGTTAAGATTAATGATCGCTTAAATATTTAAAAAAGAAACTTAATAATGTATTACAACCAACGTATGTAACAAGAAGGGTTGTTGAACACTTTGGTAACTGATGAAAGTGATGAAACAGGAACCAAATAATGTATAGACCGCAATTTATGTACTTATAATAGAGCTTATAAATTTAAATTCTACCTGCATTTAGACGTTTCTAGTTCTGTTCTGTATTAATTAAGTAAATAGTCTGAAAGTTAAAAAAAAATAATCTTTATGTTCAGTTCATTGTTCGAAGTATTTGTAAACTACAAAGATGTCGCCATTCCTTCGTTCAATCACTTTGTTTGCTTAAACTGTTTTGAGATATCATTACTAATTCAAACAAATACCGAAGGATAACCTTTCCGTTATCTAAACATATGATATATTGTGAAATATTTCAAAGGAGTAGAATTTTCACAAGAAAGTTGTTTCGCAATCTGCTCTCATCAAGAGGGAATCAACTGAATTGCGTAACCTACGCAAGTCATAAAATAAAGTTAGTACTCTTGATCTATTAAGTACATAACGAAAATCAAAATTATTTATAACTAAAAAATATTGAGCAATCGACATCAATGCTCATAGATATTACATACCTATAAATCAGATGTACTTCAACGTAAAATGATGTATATAAACAAGCTGGACCCAGACGCGCAGTCTGAAGAGTTTTATAAATGTATCATCGTTTATGACTGAGCTTTCTGAAAATACAGCTAAGGGGAAATCTCTGGAAGGTTTCACATTGTAAAATCGTGATGCTGAATCAGATCACTATAGCAAAGGTGTTACATAATATCTGTACTTACCATATTTTTTGTGTCAGATACAATACTCGCTACAATTCCTGCTAAGAATAGAATATTTTTAAATATTCGAGCGCTTCGCCAAAGACTAAAAGAGGCAATGTAGGAATTGATGAAGACGTGACAGTTATTTCCTGTATATTTGCAGTATAAAAGGTCATTTGCTCTAGCGGTAAGTCAACGGGTTCTATAAATAATATTGCTGTTTCCTATCCTCTTAGGGTTAACTTCCGTAAACATGATTATAAGGAACCTGTTTCAATAATTTTGAAGGTTAAGGATACCAGAACCGATTGGAGTGTTGCGCACATTTAAAAGGGTATCGTGATGAGAGTTTTAACTAGTGCTCAGAGAAACAAGGCATGAGCGACAAACAAAGCATTTAAGCAAAGATGGATTCTTAATAAACGATCTTTAAACGATCTGTTATATAGTTCTGAAATTGCACTTTTGATAGATTTCTGTTCGTAAGTGGGTATGAAATCGTTTTATAGCCCTATATTTTACAACAATTTAGTGTATTTACGATGTATGAGAGATTACTTCAAATAGTCTGCCAGAAACACTATCATTATAACATAGGTATACTACTATTGAATCTATTTTTTATCTCGCGTTGCTGTTTCGATTAAAGAAAGATGGATAGAGCTTCAATGACGAGGAAACTAATTCTATTTTCGTTTTCACGTTACGAAAAAATTCAGTGCGTTCCAGAAACTTCGATCACGCCATGATCTCTGATTATAGTGTCGTCGTTACTTTGCTTGATTTATAATGCTGTTAAAATATATACATAACCGCTTTTGCCTTCCGACATTACTTGTATAGGTATTTTATAGTTTCCTACCGGACTTTTAGTAAGTGTTGTTACCTGGTGATCATTTATTTATAATATGTATAGTTACTTCCTGTTAATTATTCTGCTTGTTTTCGATAAACGGTTGCATTATGTGATACTAAAACTAAACACAATATTTATCTTTTTCCTCATTATATTATAAAGGTAAACAGTAAACATTGGAACAAAAGTTCCAATGTTCCAACTCCAAGTTCAAGATCAAGGTTTGTTTCGAAATGTATTAAGAAATGGGGACATTTGGTAACCTCAGCTATAACGAATATACCTATTGGCGCTAGCCCTCGTCTCATCGTTCATGAGACAGCAGCTGGGTGATAAAATTCACTGGCTATTTTATCGCCTGAAGTAATACGTGCTTAATCTTTGTCAGAAGTTCCGATATCCTGATTATTTGAAGTATTTAAAATATTGTAAATGTTGTTGCTATGCGCATTATTTAACGGCATATTTTCAGAATACTAATACGTGCTAATATTTAATGAGTTCACCAATTGCGGCGTCAGATTATTTAATTTAAATAGTTTAAAATATTGTCTAGTTGGTTAAATTAATGAGTATTTTTATGTCTATGTTACGTACTTAACCTTTTCGACGCCAAGCATGTCTATGAAGTAACACTAATTTCAACCTTACGTCAAACCCATGTAGGTCTCTTTTACCCTGTGTGCCCTGACAGATGTATCCGTCATTGGCGTTGAAAAGGTTAATACTAATAGGTATCGTGTTTCCTTGCATCATGGGTTCATCATAGGTTGTACAAAATGATTAATAAAACCTGAGTCCGTGGAGAACTTCAACGCCTCTATTCGGGAACGCTTAGTGATTCTGTGGCGACTCGTGAGCGAGATTTCTCATCACACTCTTCCGCACGACGCGTAATGTGTAAGCGTGGGATGAGAGATCTCGCTTACGAGTTGCTACAGAATCACTTAGCGTTCCCGAATAGAGGCGCAGGTCATTTATCACAAGAACATACTATTTTTGTACCTACTCAGACACGAATAAGAATTTCATTATTTAAGATGAGTTAGAACGGTAAAATAATAACCCGGTTTATTAAACAAGTAAATTGAAATTGTTTCAAACTGTTTCGTTTTCGCAAACAACTGTGACCTAAACTAAAACTTTTAGTCTATTCGTAGTAGCTGCTCATCGTGATTCAAATTAATTTTAATTTGTTATTGCGCACAAAATTTTAGTACATTACATATTTCGTACCGTTTTAACGTTTATTTATCCCTTTATTATACCTAAGCAAAACGTTAGGAAAATTTTAACAACATGTTCACTCGTTTGTTGTCCTATAACCTCCTTTTAAAATCCTTTTTCTTCCTATTTCTCAATCACTAATCTCACACATATTGGGTGTGATTCTTTAGCGTTCACAGCGGCTGATCAGCGGACAGACGAAACTATTAATATAGACTGTAAAGACGAAGTCATTCAGACTGAATTAAAACGTCTCCCTCATCGCTGATCAGCCGTTGCGTACATTACAGAATCACGTAGCTGTATCAATAGTTTTGTTTTAAGAGAACCATCATTGTCAACCTGTACAAACAAGAACATGCAGAGAATACCACAAATTTCGTCAGCGAATGACGTCTATTGGGATAAGAGAAGGAAATTTACTTATCATGTGTACCTAGTGTAGTGTTGCCATGCCCCCTGTTAGTGGTTTTATCACTTAAATGGTTCATTGGCTTTGACTTATCTCAAGTTCGGGACGTCGTCAGGGATTTCGATCATTTGCCCGACTTCTGAATGTAAACTCAAGGTGGCATATCATGTACCTATAATAATGTTTGTCTTATTTATTATATTATTTATTACATTAAACCTAGTCTCATTTAATACATTGCGTTAATTTGATTTGATTCGGTTTGAGTTAGGACGTTAATTGGCTTTAACTTAATGCATTAAGTTATTATCAATCATTTTGAAGCTTTTTGAGGACTTGAAAATAATTGTTTACTGACTATTTTTTAAGAAAAAACAAAGGTTTTATTATTTCTTTTCGACGGTTACGCAACGTTAACAATGTCTTGTACAGAATGATGTTTTGCTTTATCAAGTATTGAAAAAGAATACAACCCTAGTTAGGAAAGGTCTGCAATCATTACAAACTTCAAACATTTCTGTCATGCCCTCGCTCTTCCGCTTTTCCGCAGACTTTATTAATACAGCGAGTCCTCTTAATGATAATTTTTAATTACTTGTTGTTATTTCTTAATTTGTGCATAAATGCCGTTTTTCTGCGGTGTTAATCGTCATTTAGTGTATTGCTATCGGTGAGAACCTGTTGTTGGCTTTTTTGAATTTTATTTTAGTTTCTAAGTTGCTTATGTTAGCTGTTGGTTTTCCATAAAGAAATAAATGCCAACAGTCATTCGAGTGACTATGGCAAACGACCTTACAGATGTTATAAGTTAAAGATAAAACAATACCACTTGATTGTTGGCTCCAAGTTGCTATGCCAACGTAGATTGACGATAAGTCCATGACTTTATTCTTACAAACGATGACCTATGCCTATGCTAAATATCGAAGTAACTGTTACAAGAGGAACTTATGTAATATGTTACGTATCTGAAATGTAATCTAAGGCTAGGTAGATTATTTTTAATATTATTCAAAGAGGAAAAGTAAATTTACTTGTAATACTTAGATATTATATTTTTTTAGTTTAACTTATCGTTTATCGTGTACCCGATTCATCAGTTAGAGCAGTAAGGACGCTGACAAGTGCCAATGACCTTGAGTGATCGGTCACTGTCTGTTTGTACTGGAGTGAACGAGAAGCACTGTGCGGTTATTTGTATGCGGAAAATCAAAAACATGAATAATATTAGTAAACACACTACAGTTAGAATATAAATTAGTCAAGTTTTTGGTATGGACGTAATGTCCCAGTGTTATTAATTATAGACCCGTAAGTCAATAATTTCACTTTTTTTCACGATTTCATAAAATCGTGTTTTTGAAATTGCTAAGTTTTCTGTAATATAAAAAATAAGAACATATATTTTCTTCGTTTTGCTAAATCGAATAGTTATCGTTTAAAAAACTGTTTAAGTAAAGCCGATTTAGGTCTTGTCAGCGCCGTACAGATATAGTGAATAATATGTTTCCATCGGTAAAACTCGGATCTCAATCGGAAGACGACGGGGCCTGAAGTGTCAATTAATTATTTTATTCAATGAGTGACATGTTTATATTCATTAATATAAAACTTTATTATTTAGTGTCAAATGTATATATGAAACATGACAGCATGGTATGATGGGTACTGGCCCCCAATTCTCGATGCATTTGAGATAAAATTTACTGCGAGATTAAACGTCAGATTCATACAGTTGTGTCAAATGACTGTATGCACTGACGTTTAATTTCGATTGTGAGATTATCGCGAATGCACCGAGAATTGGGGGCCTGCTGAAGCTAATTGAGAGAGCACGATAAATACGAACGTTTCCGATAAAACACGATGGAAACTAATTATGCACTACATCTGTAACAAATTTCGTTGCTCATTTTGTCTCTCATTTCACTTGACAATTATAAATTGACCCTCGTGCTCGTAGGCACTATGCGGCGTTAGGTACCTACGTCCTTCACACACAGAGCTGCGTAAAATACGACCAAGGTCGAAGACACGCAGGGACACATCGTTCTTATATGCATTGACGGGTCAAGTTCGGCTGGCCGGTGAGTTTGGTGACGAAGTTTTGTTTAAGAAAATTACACCGCACCTTTTTTTAGTGACTAGTAACACTCTCGCTATCTTTCAGATATCCACCTATATTCTTCTACTTAATTCCGGCCCCCTGTTCTCGTGTTGATGAGATAGAGTGAGAAGATTAAATGCGAGATTTAATATTAGATGACATCTTTCACCAGGAGTTTCAAACAAAAAAAAATACAAATAAAAAAACCGACTTCAAAAACCCTTTGAAAAGTAAGAAATAATACCCTTCGTAAGTAAATTACCTAGAAACGTCAGATATATTGTTGATTAAGTGATAAATTAAATACATCGAAATCGGTGTCAAGTAAATGAACACAGTATGAGGGTTGTATTAGTATAATTTGAAGTCGGTTTTTTTATTTATTACATTTTAATTTTTTCACTTTTTTTAATGATTATCATATGTGATTTAACGACACACATTTACTACATCAAGTATTAATAGCATAATGCCAATTGCTCATCACCCTTTATAAAATGTTGCTATCCAAGATGCAAGGACGTCAATCGTTGAGGAGTTCTCCTGATTCTTCATAACTGGTTCTATTTTACCACATAAATTTTATGAGAATAAGTTGCTTTCCAACCTTATAGAGAAATCTAATCGCCACCCGTGAAATACTTTTCATTGAAAAGTTCCGGTGGTCACCCATCATCATCAGTTCCACTTCACCAAATAATGTTTTTGAATCGTAACTGCTTGAGTTATGAAAGAAAATATCAAAATTTATATATGCGTACCTATAATATTTGAGGAGTTCCTTCGATTCTTTATAGATCCTGTCATCAAACCTCGACTTTGATCAAAACGGGACCAACATGAAGAAATACCCTATCGTTTAAAAAAAGAATTATGCAGATCGATCCAGCCATCTCCGAGTAATCGGTGAACATAGATATAAAAAAAATATACGCTCGAATAGAGAACCTCCTCCTTCGGTTTTTTTTGAAGTCGGTTAAAAAGAGTAAATATATCTTGCTACTTACACAGCGGCTTGCAAAGTTAAACGTTTATATCCGTTAATTTGTAATACTTTCAAGGCCACTGAGCTACTGGACATTAACTGCGAAAGTACCTATTCTCTAAGGCACGTTTAAAAGCAGGTATATATATCGTGGCATGAAACACCTCGGAATAGTGAACTAAACAAACGTCAAAAGGTTAAAACTATCAATCTAAAATTACTTGCGTTATGTTGTCATCCTTTAATAGCAGTTCTATTTTGGGAATGGTTATATTTATATTAAGTCATAAGTCTGATAAGACGACCCAAGGCAATATGTAGGTCAGGCAAGCTTTATCAGTAACCAAGTCTATCACTTCATTTACATGCTGCTATATATTATAAGACCATATCCTTTTATGAAGATATATTCATCTAGAATTAGTAAACTCAGATAATAATTTATTTGATTTGTAATATGCTGTTGCTTTTTAGAGGCGAAGCGTGAGGGTAAGCCGGTGCATAATTTCTTAACTCAAACATTATTATTATTATTAATTACTTCTAGCATTAACATAAAAATTACATATTATATATTTTTTTAAGTAAATAATTTAATGAGTAATAATATAATGTTCAGAACGAGAAATGATACACCGGTTTACCCGTACGCTTCGCCTCTGTTGCTTATAAACTATTTAAAAACCGGACAAGTGCGAGTTAAACTCCCGTAGAGAGCGTTCCATTCCGTACATGATTATCTAAAATTTCCTATGTTACTTTAAATACCATAGACTTTTTATAGCTTTTCCTGTAATCTATAGGTAAAGAACTATTTTCTATATTTCGACTGCGGCAATTAACATTGTCGTAACTACATTTTGACAATTTTTATTATAATGCACCAGAGTTCTTAGAATATCAATTTTAAGACCTCTGGTGCATTAAAACAAAAATTTTCAAAATATAGGTTACGATAATGTTAATTGCTGCAGTCGATTTTTTTTTTAAATTTTGGCCTAGTTGTTTCTGACGTAAGCGGGGAGGAATGGTCAATTTTCGAAATTTCCGCTTCTCAAAATGGGATTAATAATCTCTGCCCACTTTATCTAGATCATAGCGTACGCCTAGGAATACCTAGTTTATCAAACAAACAGTTCAAATAAATATGACATATTTTTCAGCTCGTATTAAAATATGATTTCCGTTTGATCTTATTCAATCGTTTACTTTCTCCTCTAGCTGGGTTATGAGGTCTTTCCGCAACTACATTTATTTTCTGATTTCATTAGAAATGCAAAACCGAGTTACCATACCAAAACATAAATTTGAATTCAGTAATTAATATGCCCTACATTGCTCTTGAAGAGAAATTTATCTCTTGTTTGAAACCAGGCTAGTTCGCGTTTTTCTTTATATTCTCACTTCTCATTAGTAAGTTAGACATTTTGGACACGATCCATCTATTTTCACGGCATGTAGTACAATGACGATTGGTTAACGGAATAAAAACACGGTAGTTTTTCCAAGAACGCGAGAACTAGGACGCATCCGATACGTAATACCTAATATAATAATCCATAATAAGAATAACCCTGCGGAATGAGGTGACCTACAAATAAGTTTTCAAACCAAGGATTGTTTTCATATGAATATCATTAGTGCAAACTTAATCTATAAGAGAACCTTATGAACGGGGCATTGCATCTGATCCTCATATAAATAAAGGTGAAAATCGATTAGAATATGATTCCTGAAAGCATTAGATAGTTGGCCGATTCAAATATCAGATGGATGTGTGACGTAAGTTAGGCGAAAGTGGGCTAGTTTGACCTATATTCTATGAGGGTTCCCCTACTGACGTCAATGTTACGTAAATAATGTAACAGTTAGATTTTACGATGGTAATGATTGTGCAATCAAAATATGAGCTAATAGCTGTTATGATTATGATCGTTTAAACTAGTGATACATACTTGATTGAAGTAGGTGTATATATTTCATGTGACCATTTCAATTTTGATGTTTGAAGGTACTCGTGTCAAACTATTTAAAACTTATAAAGAGTTATTGAAAACCCTTGACTCTAATAATGAATATTGAACAGTCCATGAAATACGTATAGTAGTAAATTTAGTTATAATTTCCTGTGAATGTACACGTGGACGCAAAGTTTTCATAAGCGATTACGTCTAAGGACGAGAATAATTAATCTTAATCTCCGATAGTTGGCTTATGGCTAGCCATAACATTTCGTGATTTATGATTTGGAGGGACCTAATTAAAATGGCTAATGATTTTATATCTGGATATAATACCACGATAATGGATTACAAGCTTAATTTTTTGAAGAAAATCAAGTGAAAGCCTTTAGCACTTTCACTCGACCCAGATTAGGAAATAGGAAAGATCTCACACTGTGACATGTTCATGAGCACAAAGAAAAATATAGTTACCGAAATACGAACAAAGTGACGTGTGAAGAATTTGTTTCGTAAATTTAGTTCTATTTGTTCTGAAGAAACAGAAGTCTTGGGCAAAAAGTAACTGGGTGTGTATTAGCATCACAACAATCCTACTAATATTTAAAAGCGAAAGTTTGCGAGGATGGCTGTTTGTTACTCTTTCACGCTTCAACGGCTGGACGGATTTGGATGAAATTTGGAATGGAGATAGCTTATACCCTGGAATTACACATAGACTACTTTTGAACACGGAAAATTTAAAAGTTCCCGAGGTAATAACGTAATAACTATAATCGAATTCGACGCGTAAAATAAGGCGAAATTGATACTCGTACCTAAAGATTTACGATTCTAAAATGTAAATCAAATATGAAATTTGTTCTAGACTTTCGATATAATGACACATCAGGCGGTATATATAGTACTGTCTGGGTCGTTATTATTTCATTTGGCAAATATGCATTTGGCGCCACTTCAACTATATTTTCACAAACTGGAGACAAATAGGTAAACAAAATATTTCGTTGGGGACTGTTTTGCTGTAAACACAAATATTAAAACTGATTTTGGATGTTTTCATTAATCAATTTTCGTTAACTCCAAATCATAATGTACATACGTATCGACAAAGGGTTGTTACAAACCAATAAAAAAAATTAAGGCCGACAATTGAAATAACGCAAAAAGTGAATGAAAGGCTTTGCTGGCCAAAATTTACAATTGCTGGCTAACCTATTATTATGTAAGTAGGTAAAAAAGGAAACGAGTGTTACAAAATAGGAACATGGATTGGGACAAGAAGAATAAAACGCCATTTAAAATACGAAAGTAATTTTCTCTGTCTGTCTGTTACGCTTTCACGGCAAAGCCGCTGAACAGAATTTGATGTAAGTAAGTAGGTAAGTACATCATTTACTCGCTCAATACAGTGTGAATACATAGATGAATTGGTTTGAAGATAATTTGAACTCTGGGAAAGGAGAGCTACTTTTTTAAGAAAATCAAACCCTATTAGGGTTAAATGTTTAACTAAATAGCAGGACATTGTGTTCCCCGTGAGTGCCTGTTGATGAATTTTTATGTATTTGTGCGTACACTAAAAATAAAATTGTGTAATGTAAGCCAAGAAGTACGCGTGGTAGGTAACTGGTTACTCTACTTAGATTTATTAGTACTTAATACGTAAATACTTAAAACTAGTTAGTTCTGAGGCAAGAAAGAAGAACTTAAAAATTCTTTGTATAGGTGCTTAATAAGGTACAAGCTTCGTAAATCTGCTGCTCCTTTTTATTTTTGAGAACGTTGTCTCGAAGAGTATTTTTTGCGTTTAGAATATTTGCATTACCTATTTAGAAATTTCCCGTCGGCGCGGCTAAAACGAGTTTCGCTTTAGCAATCAAACCGCGTGGCCGTTTTGAGGTTATTAAAGGCACGTGTTATTAAAATAACGATATTAAAGACAATTTACACATTATTTAATATCAAGGAACAATTTTAAAAACGCAGTCATTCTGTTACCACAACCATTACCTCCCGAGAATACCTTAAAACATCATTACGTTGAACTTCATGAGCATGCTCGCTCGTTTTTGTCGTCGCGTCGCGTTTTTGTAGTAGCTAGCGATGGGGTAATATCCCAATAATGCCGGTACCCATACCGCAACATGTGACGACTGCTCAACGTCCGGAACGTGCTGATTCTGAATCTCAAACTTCTATCGAACTTCAACGTATTAACGTCGTGCCCATAGAAAATGTATACAGTTTTACTACAGCGTTGACGGCTTGCAAGCGAAACGTTTGCATCAAGCTCGAAATAGTATAAATGTGTTTGGATTACTTTGAAAGCCAATGCATGTACTAATCGAACATTTTTGTTAAAGTTTTCTTAAAGTTCTAATAATGGAATCAGTTTATCTTCGGGTTCAAGAATCTAAGGTCCTTGACTGGTGCCCTTGGAACGGTTGAAACACCCAACGGTTTTCGCCGGATATGGTTTTTGGCTTATCAACGAGGAATTATGGATTTCATTACATTCAAACACGAAATACCAAAATTTTATCAGTCTCTAAATAAAAAGATTCTAAAAACAAAGTACCACAGATAGTTAAATGGGTGTTTGTAGAAGTAATAGATCTTCAAGGTGGTACTCATATAAACTTGTAAAAATATTAATTTTTTTGCTTAATTTCATCTATTTATTGTGATCTACACACTAAAGATGCCATTATACCAGGTCTTATTTAAAAATATTATTTCATTGATAATTAGAGAACAGATAGTGACTTTTAAGTTGTATAATAATAAATTATGCCTTAAAAATGTGGTCCCACTCAAATACAAGAAATCAAAAGGTTACTGTTCTATCTTTCAAGGCTATGTGTTAATAATTCACATATTAAACATTTCTAGAAGGTGCCTTAACCTGGAGTTGCGTCATGACTTCATAGCAACTGGTAGGCTTTCGGCAAAAACTAGTCTTCATCCTGTAGGTAAAAAATATAATAAGTATAATTAAAACGTTGAATAGTCACTTGATTCTGCTTTAAGTTAAGGAGCAGAACTTATTCAGGAGTTATTTGGAGACAAACACATTATGCAAACTAAAAAAATGAAAACTTTTGCGTTTTGTAGATCAGCGCCGATTGTCATACTACATGACATCTTAAAATAGAACCTATCATATCATTAGTAATTAAACGAACTTACCTGAAGTGAAGTTCTATTGAAATTGTGTCAGCGAAAGTCATATAATATCATTACACTTTATTGAGAAGTTTTGAGTGGGTACATGCAACATAAACTTCCCACCGCACCGCTCCGCTCTCAAATATCATAGTACGTTGAAATTTACAAAACAAAAGGAAACAAGTCGAAATTCAATACTTTTTTGCTTTAAATTAAGCCTTATTGCTGAAAGTTATAATTCTAATAATAATATATTCTTATTTAAACTTAAAAATAAATCATTACTAAGGTGAATAGAAGTTAAGATTATCGCCAAGGCTGATTAAGAGCCTGGGCACAACACCACGCCACGTCGTGTCGGGAAAAAATCCGTTGCAAATCACCTTTATAACTATAGAAATAAGGGCGACTAGCAACGGAATTTTTCACGTCACGACGCCGCGCCGTGGTTATGTAGCGGCGCCGCGCCGTGGAGATGTGGCCAAATCCTAAGATACCTATCATAAATATTGATAATCTTTTTAGAGGTACTGTCGTTTATGTTTGCCGGCTCCATTATGGACCTTTCACTTTTACACGTTATAGAGTAAAAGTGACGGCGATATGAAACACGCGACTGCATAGCTGCAAAAAATCTTCGTTGGAGAGGAGACCGCCCGGGCGCCCTCAGAGAACACCCCTCTGCCAGCCAAGTTCACCTTGCCTATAGGTTCGTTGTCCTCTCCTTTCATCCATTTGTTTTTCTACGCGCGGCTTTAAAACTTAAAGGTTATTAAGATCGACGCTGCTAGTAAAAATATTATTATTTGTATTAAAATACTAACCTGTAAGAATGTCATAGTTGTGGGTTGGTACCCTCTACACTACACCGATGTTTTAAAACTGTATGGAATCGTTATACCTATCTCATCACATATTTTAAATACTGTGACGTCACACACTATTATACCTATTATCATTGTGGAGAGTGTGGTCGGTGATGTGGTCTCACAGGTTGTGGAATTGTAGATCTTGTAATGAGGTACATTTATAACGCAAATTATTAAGGGGGAAGTCACGGTTCGATATCCATACTCAATGCCTTATACCAAAATGACGCCGGCCGTTGCAAGGTTACGTCTGTTTGTGTATGAAAAGAACTATTGTATCTTGTAACAAAATGCAAGAACCAAGTACAAGACACGCAAGAATTAAGCAAAACCGGATCGTATTTCAATAATATAAGAACTATGCGGTCTGCAATATTTGCTTGGTAACATGTTTAAAATAAAATTGGCGAAATAAATGTTAAATTAATGAATAGGCAGAAAAATCTAAATAATATTATTGAATGCTTACCGGTGATAAGAAATCCCATCTCTTTTTTTACTTTTGACAAATGGTTTTTGCAGCTTTTGACGACGCAGAAGGGCATTTTTTCAATTATAACAATGTCAGTTAAATGGGTGTCAAGGACCGTGGTTAACATACGACTGAATGAGCGATGGTGACAGATTCGCGTTCTGACACCTCAAAAGTAAGCGTCGCGAAAATTGCTTTGAGCAGTTCCTTACTAGATAACGCATTTTGGTATCCGTTCCGTACCTATCAGGTTAGTTTAAAAACAGCTTTCATTTTTTTTTCAACTGATAAGTACTTAAGGTCTAAGTTTACATTAATAACCGTGAGCAACAAAAATGGCAAGTCGTGTTTCGTACACGAGCAGCGTTGTCGATAACAAAGACATAAGATCTGACCTGGAGCAAATTACAGTGTTACTAACTGAAAATATATTACTTTATTCTTTGACGTAACAATAACTGCTAATAGACACAAGTGTGCAAAATGTATTGTTCAATTTTCCTTTTGTCTCAAAATGGAGTAAAACGTGGCTTGTTGGATGGAATGGATGTTGTAAATAGTGTTGTTTCACTTGTGGTTCTACTAGTTTCCTTTTATCGTATATATTTTAATTTAATTCAGTTACTAAATGATTGTTAATCTTAAATAAAATATAATCACGTCTAAACATTAATCCAAATAAATATATTGACAAAAATTTCACCATCCGTGATACGTGGTCGCGGAAAAGTTTTATAGCCCCCGCGGTGTCACTCGCGTAGATCAAATTTTGTTCACAATTTCATGGGTTTAATTCTTTTTGCGCGGAACCCTAATTCTGTTTCTAAAATAAGAAGTAGCCTTAGTTACTCCTTATAACGTCAGCTATCTGGCAGTGAAAATACCGTTAAAATCGGTTCATTCGTTTCGGAGATTAGCCAGTTTTTTGTTATAATTACCTATTTACCGTATATACCTGTATTTAGTAAAAAAACTGTTATATTGACATTACAAACAGACAGAGATTGTATTTGTGTAGAGTATAGATGAATACGAGGCTAATGAAGTTGCAGTTTCGAATGATAATGACAAAGGGAGTAAAGACTAAACTATTTTGCGCAGGAACTTCAGGTTAAATATAAATACATGCTAAGGTTAATATGTTCTTTAATTTGGCAAAAAGTATAACATTCTGAAAATAAGTATAAAAATTAAGCCTCGAGTTTAAATAAAAAAACATTGTATAAGCTACACAAACATACATACATATATCACGCCTGTTTCCAAAAAGGGTACGCAGAGGCCACGGATTTCATCCTGCTACGATCCTAACACACGTTTCGCTTCGTCTACTCTCATTAAGCTCTAAGCTCATTTAAAAATAATCAAGTAGCATAATATCTTAATCCTTACCACCAATTATAAAAGGCACTTGCTATTTGTAATGATTTACAGAAAATTCCGTTATCATGTAAATATTCCAAATTGCAAGTCATTAATGTCTCTCAACAGCAAATATGGATAAGAGATCTAGTATTTTTCCCCTTGTAGGGGACAATAAAACCCATTGATAACACGCACGTGAAGATCCTAGTGATAAAAAGAAAGCGAGTGGAAATCACGAGTCGAACACATGGGGCGTAAATAATAAAAGCTGGAAATTGCTTGACAAACATTACGGCATGCAACAAACTTGATTCAGTTGTGAAATAGAAATGGTGTCTTACAAAACATGATGAAGGCTTATTAACTAAGGTCTCATAGATTAAACGGGACGATTGAACAATAATAATTAACTCAAAGATGATAATGATGATAGAGATGCAATTGTACAACGAAGACACTAATTGATGAGTTACACGTGTTAAATCAATGCGTGCACTGCTCTAAGAAATATAACCAACCTCATTCAAGAAATCAAACCGTCCCCAGCCAAAATATTTACTGATAAATATGTATATAAAATATAAGCTTTCGACAGGGACAAGACTAATAATAATGTGGAGAAACATGCATACGGACGATGAGAATTATTTTCAATTGGACGTTTTTCTGCAAGTATAGTTGTATAACGCGTGTACAGAAAAAACATTACGTAGATATTTTTTTCTGGTTATGAAGAATTTATGATAGATCCTTACAGTGGTGTGCATCGAGTCGAACATCCATGTATGCGCAAGGCCTTCACTTGCCGATGAAGACTCATCTGCCGCACAAAATATCCTTTTGTGCCAAATAATAATAATAATAATAAATCAGGGGACAATCTTTACACAAATCGATCTAGTCCCAAAGTAAGCTCTAAAGGCTTGTGTTATGGGTACTAGACGACGATATACATACTTATATAGAGACATAAATACTTAAATACATAGGAAACATCCAAGACTCAGGAACAAACATTCGTGCTCATCACACAAATATTTGCCCTTACCGGGGATCGAACCCGGGACGCTTGCTTCGGAGGCAGAGTCACTCCCAACTAGGGTATCCGCGTCGTCTAAAATAGCACTCGTCGTAGCCTTCACCCAGAAAGATAGAGAGAATCGCACCCCTGCCGCGATTAATAAGAAGCTGTCATTAATGTCAGCGTTGAATATTTGTCCTGTGATGTGGTTCTCTAAGGTGTGCAGCGGCTGATCAGCGGTTAATCGAAACAATTAATTTAGACTGTAAGGACAAAGACATTTGGTCTAAATTTGAATGTGTCCCACATCGCTGATCAACTGCTGCGCAAGTTAGTGAATCACATGGCTGACACTAAAACGATTACAATTTAGACCTTCACGTGTCATTTAGAAATGCAACCTTTTATACCTTAAATGTTCTGTCACGCGATTGGTACGTGTTCTTAACATTTCAGGAGATCAGGGTCAATAGTTTTGGAGCAATAACTGTTTGACATTTGTGGTGACGAATCAATAATATCAATATACGCAGTTGAGAAGAATAAGGCTGCTCCTCCTAACCTGTGCGAGGCAGTTAAAAGCGGTTAATTTTGAAATTACTGTAATCCTATTGGTGGATTTTTTCCTCGCACAACTCTGGTGGAAACGCAGACTAATGAGCATTAAGTAATCTTCTTGAAGAGTCATTTCTCTAGTATGCGTTTTTATAAATATTATAACCCCCTCTGGGTTGTAGTCTGTCCTGTCTGTCACCTTGAAGTATTGCTAATATTTTTGCTGACAAATGCCATGGTTATAAATAATCCATTGGAATAGTTTAGTTTCCTGCTCTTGATGTCACTGAAGTGGTTAATACAAACGATAACGGTGGGGCTAGTACGACATGCGCGCGAGTCGTTTGCCAGTGCGTCTCTGTCAAACTAGTCAAATATGTAAAGGATGGATTGAGCGACAGATGTCTCGCGGGCAGGTCGTACTAGACGTGCTGAGCGTATGACATAATAGGGAGGTATGTAGCTCAATCACTATGCGGCGTCTCGTCGATCGGTAGGTATGTTATAAACCACGCGCGGGGCCGTGATCGTCTCTGACTTTTAGATAAGGTCAATCTCATCTTTGATTTTTTTCGTATACTTAATTGGGTAACGATTTCTCGTTTTGCGACTGATATCAATTGAGATTTATTAAACTGCTTTCAAAACGGACTTTAATATTTTAAGGGGCTCGTAAACGGGTTAGTTTTTCGAAAATGTATTGTTGCAATTCGGGCTATCCTCAAAAGTTTACATTCAAACTTTTGGTAATGTAATATTTTTGGGGATAGCCCGCATTGCAGCAATAAATTGTAAGACGAAAGTCAACTAATTGCTAAGACGTTTAAGAATTCTAATACTTACAAGGGTTGTTCTTTAGAAATAGATAGGTTGGGTTATTTATCAGCTAACCATAATCTCTTTAAGTTTAGCAGATTTTATGATGACTTGTAAATTTATTGAAAAATATAGTTTTGTTTACGTGCTACGTTTGGAATTTACCAGAGAATAACTAATCCTTACTAATATTATTAATGTGAATGTAAGTTTTTTTATTTGTTACGCTTTCACGTAAAAGTTACTAAACCGATCATCATGTAACTTTGTACACATTCTCTAAGGTATTGGGAAGGATATAGGATACTTTTTATCCCGGAAAATTTTAAAGTTCCCGAGGGAATAACTATAACCGAATTCCACGTGGACGAAGTCGCGGGTAGAAGCTAATCACTAATAAAACATTCCGTTACTCAAAGACAAATACACTGGTTCCATTTTTACAAGGAATTTATTTACCAATTTAACAGCAAAAGCCATACCTATACCATTCCTACAAACGGGTTCAACGGTCATTCAAACCAGAAATCACCAGTAACACCCAATAAAGTACGTTTCCATGGTTTAGGTTTAGATTGGTTTCAGATGAGTTATACACGCGCCACTCACACATTGACGTTCGTTCGCGTGTGTGCGCCGACCACCAAAGAAGGTTTATCAAAGAGTAGTACCTACAAAATGAGTTAGTGATAATGAGCAAGTTTATGATAATTACGTAAGTCAACACCATGCCCGTTAGTTGAATAATGTGTGTAGTATTACAATTAGGTATATTGCTTACCATTTTGTGGAACTGGTGAAACGAGATCATGTTTATATAAATAAATATACCACCTACAGAGTGGATCTCTGGACGCTACCAAGTTATTTGAGCGTGGATTTTTAAATGGTGGCTTTAAAATCGCAATGATCATTTAATGAGGCAAGTTCACAAAGGTGATTAAAAGATGATGATGATGACCAACTAAGATAGATTACGTTTATCTTTTACCGCATTGGTGATAGACAGTCACGCGAACTGCCATTAGGGCGCCTAGTGTTTGTAATTATGTGATATTAGCAAACATTAATTACAACTTGCATAGGTCCGCGAGTCCGCAAAAACGTAAATGAAAAAATAAATAAATCATTATTTACTTTACTTACTTTAATAATACTTACTTACTACTTACTATTTATACATATATTAATACCTACTTACTTTAATTTTAATTTAATTTTTAATTTTTAATGATAGTGTTATTGTAATAATTATGAATCTTCGTTATTCGAAATAAAAATGAATTGAATTGAATTGAATTGAATTTACGTATAGTTTTAATCAATCACTGTCACTATTTTAATCTTCTTCATCCGATGTGTCAAAAGTGTAGATGACAAAATTCTCAACAAATAAATCTGAACATCTTCTTGAAAATATAAAAGCACAAATAACAAGAAGTCAATGGATAATTTTGTTAAATACTATTACGTATGTCAATTTTGACTTAACATTGATTGGTTTTTGTTTGCTGACAGTAGAAAAATAACGGGACCAATGGCAGGTACCTATACCCTTTATAAAAAACACCTAAAGCGGTTCATATTTAATGGAGTTATGCGTGGAGATAATATGTACATAACAAAAGATATCATAACGAAACATGTTAATGACCACCCTCCTTTTTTAAAGTCTGTTAAAAATGAGATTTCAAATATGAAATTCCTGTAAAAACATAAATACCGCTGTATATGAGATTCGGCCTCGCTATGAAATTATTCTCTGGTAATACATCTCAACGTATGGATACGTAACGTGCGAAGTGTTGTTCTTGTGACAAAAAACAGTAGGAATTCCAGTAACGAGGACGTTATTAGTCATTAGTAGTAAAGGTACATTGCTCCCTAAAAAGGAATCTGTACGTTCACTTATTACCGTATATTAAAGCATACCGTTTAATCTGACAATGAAAGCATTGGTCGTAACAAGCCACCTTATAGAAACATCCATTTCATATTTGATGGCATTATTATTCTGTAAATGCATTTTGCTGATGTAACCGTTATTATAAGATCTCAATACTCAATACTTTCCAGTATGAGCATCGTTGCTTCGTATATGCATAGTAAAGTTTTGCCAGGATTCTCGAATAAAACTGTATCTTTGTTTACCTTCTTTTATTTTCAAAACTCAACTAAGACTTATAAAATGTTCCTCTTTTTTCACTTAAAACAAGCGCGGTAGCGCACTGACATCTTTTTTCTTCTTTTAACAGTGTTGCCACTACTTGCAAAAACAATAAAAACTTATATTACGTACCCTCTGCTTGCGCCTCTTCGCACTCCTTCTCTTCTCAACAGTTAAGTACAATAATATTAATAATATATTTTCAGATACCCATACCCTTGGAGCTAGCTAGTTATATCTGCTCTTAACTAAAGTCTTAATAGTTTTAAAGTTGCCAGCAGCCTTAGTCACTTTGGATAAATGATCTCCCCGCTATATAACAATTTGTTCTCCACATTTTCACTCTCTCTTTCACCCACGTGTTCGCCACCCACTATTAATTTAACTTAAGCGAAAATCAAATACTTGTGACCTCATCTCTATTGATGCGAGAATTGGGGGGCTGGTGTACAATGACCTTACTTTCTCCTTGTGATTATTCTTTGACAGGCATGTATGTAGCACGTGTGTTATCAGTGACACAGGCGAGACGCGTGCGATATTACCATTAAGTACTCGTAGGTAATCTTTAGTAGTAATTACGTTCATTATGAAACGTATCCGGGCTTCAATTACACTTATTGTATTTTTAAAATTAGCATTAGTATTCTTCGGGTCGGAGTCCAAGTTACGGTTGTATTCGTTTTACATTACACATATGAATAACGCCGGAGTAGCGAACTCGTCATCCGCTAAAGATTTATTTTATTTTATTTATTTTTCATTTAGTTTTTACTGTACTTAAAGCAAAATGTACATATAGAATGGGGAAGATGCATGAAACTCAAAATGCGGTTTAAATGATATATGTATTATTATGAAAGTAAATGTAAACAAAAGCATATTACAGAAATATCAGATAATTTTGACTATTCATTTTTATTTTATTTACTTGGGGTCAAAGTTAGTGAAAAATATTATATCTATATATATAAAAATGAATCCCTATTTCCCTTGGTCACGGCATCACGCCTGAACGGCTGGACCGATTTCGCTAATTATTTTTTTGTTCTGTTCGTTATTATCAGGAGAAGGTTCTTATGAAAGAAAAAAATAAGGAAATTGCGCGGAAAATTAGAAAATTTAAAATTACTTAACCACCATATAAAATTATTAATTCAGACAATTAACTTAATAAAATCAAAAATCTGCTCATTTATGGCGTCTAAGGCGGAACAAAGTTCGCCGGGTCAGCTAGTATGTTTATAGTTCTGATTTTAGTTGTTCGGACATCCTCATCAAAATTATGTCATGTTTTATTTCTACGATGTTTGTATAAAAACAGTGTTTTCGGAAATAATTGCAGATTTCGTTCAGTCTAACGAATGCTGTGCTGTGACGTCATAGTTGTCGTCCATTTTGTATGGAGTGTTTTTGCGAGTGGTATGAACAATGAGTTTTCAAAGCTTCATAACTCATAAAATAAACAACATAATAATGTGTTGCGTACACAGATCGGTTTCCACAGCACTTTCCAATATAAGATGAGAAAAAAATTATGCATCTTCCCTATTGAATCATTATACCATGAGTTTATGTTATGTTAAACCATTCTCGTGATAGAAAACTATCGCTAGGTCCTTTTACTTGTATCGGCAATAAACAGTATTTCGATACATTTAGTATGGAAATGGTATTGGTGTGTTGAGGAAACTAAGTCATTTTGATATTATGTTTGTTAGTGATAACTGGCAATTAACCATAAATTTGCCGTTGCAGCAAATGCAGAAAGATTGACTTTGACCGGTAATTAATTAACATTAAACATTCATGACGTAATTTAGTTTATAATTGCTTGGTGTGTATTTCATAAACGAGAAATATTTTGCTATCTTGTCTTTTCTTGTCACTCTATTTACATGGGTTGTGGAAACGATTCTGGGTATTAATTTATAACTTCCGGGGATTAAAAGAAAGATATACTTACTTTGATTGATTACTAGATATATATTGTAATGGTATATAACCGTTTATGTACATGATATTCTTTGCTTACTTAAGAGCCCACATAATATGTTAAGGTCGCATCGCAACGTTTGGCGATCTTGATTTCAATACAACGTGTTTGTTCATTGACAATATTAAACTTAAACATTACTTCTTGAATTGCTTAAACGTGAAAACACGGTTAGTAATAAAAACCTCGATACTTTTATTTTTAAATATAACTTTTTATTTATATTTCTGGTTGAATCTTCGAAACGCTATGGTCTTTAACGATGATTTTTTGGTTAAATAGTCGACTAACAATAACTTCTCAATACACTAAAACGGACTTTTAAAAACTCAGGATTTTGTAAACGCGTGTGCGCGGGATAGTTGTAACAGCCACGGCTGAGAGCGTGCTATTTTAAGATGAAACGCAACGTCATAGAGTTCAGTTCTGATTGATGCAAAATGAGGTACCTAATGTAGTCATATTATGCGGGCTCTTAAGGGGCAATTACATGCGGTCGTCGTACATGCGGTCACGATCACGACAGGCACGTCGCTCGTTTAAAATTAAAAAGAACTAACGTGAAACACAAATCCATTCCAAATTCAATTCTAACGTGGTTGAGTAAACTTTTAAACAAAAGTGAATTTCATTTGGACTTATTCCCTTTTATTTTTAAACGTGCAACGTGTAAAGGCAATGTCAGTCGGCCAGAACGCAGGCCTGCTTGGCCGTATGCGTCGGCCTAACTAGTGTAAAGACGATGCCCTTACTATAAGCTTACGCAAAACGTTCTCATTATCGAAATCTATCGGAAATACTACTTTTTGCCGATACAAGTAAAAGAGACAGAGCGATAGTTGTCAATATCGAGAACGGTTAGCGTAAACTCATGGTAATGGTACTAAAATTGTTACTGTGAAAGTGTTACTAATGTAAATGAGCCATTAATATCCCGTTTAGTTATTAAGATACAATTAAGTATACGTACGCTACCTATCTAAGACGTCTTTGCTACTTAGTACCTACTCCCAATTTAAGTTATTTATAGTACTTTTATCCATTATCACATCACTAAAGTGCACTTAATAAAATCATGATTTAATTATAACTTCTTAAAGTACCTTATCGATTATCGTACCTTAATCGTTTCTATTTTAATAAAGATATACAAATATACTTTGTTATTAAGTATACCAATAATACCTGGAACATTATCATTGGTGATTCAAACTATTATTGTTATGATAATAAAAAAATCTCAACGTGACTTAAAGCATAAGTGAGATTTTAAATCGAAACTAAAATGAAGCGCCCCCTTCTGATAATAGGTAGTCTGATTGTTAAAAACTTCGTAGGTACTGAAATGAATTCAGATATAATCATATATTTTACAGGAGAAATAACACGAAGTTCTAGATATTTATTTATGGTACTTATTTGAGAAAGTGAAGTAAAACGTGATAACCTTTGCAAGGTCGTATTACAGTCGGCGTTGCATTAAGATACGAGCTTGCGTAAGGTTTCCGTCGTTTCATAGGTATATAGTAGGTACAGGACCCTGGGTGTGCGAGAACTACTCGCATTTGGCGGGTTTTACCGTATACCTCACCACACGTAAAAAGAGCGCTGACCGCCATATAAAATATAAAATATGATGGTTAATATAATCTCGCGATTGATATTAACCTTTTGATCGCCAAGCATGTCTGAGAAGTAACACGAATTTCAAGTTTAAGTCAAGGTAATGAAGGACTTTTTTTACCCTGTATACGCTGACGGCTGCAGCCGACTGTTCGATCAAAAGGTTAATAGCCATCGCGAGCTCGCGCGAGCACGCGCGTTCCTCGCGAGCCATCGCAAGAATTGTGTTTCCATTGCAGAGTTAATAAACACTCTATTGGCCGAATTCACGCCACTTAAGCTTTTGATAAGAGAAGAAATAGTTAAATGTCCGTCAACTAGTTGTCATCCTATACAAAAACATCACTCAGACGTCACATTAATTAAAGGTCAATTTGAGTGGCCTTTCTGAATTTGGCTATATAGGTATGTATCGGCATACATACGCGGTTCAATATTGTATCACACGTCTTCGCCAATCCAGACCGCGCTAGATAAGAATTCAAATTTCGATACACTTCTCGCCTTTCCGGTGGAAAAGCAGCTTAATTCTCCAATGGGTGAATTTCAAAAAATTTCTACGTAATTAAGGCGTAGTTAAGAAAAAGTTAAAAAGTTCCTCTGCGTTACGAAAATTAGCAATACAATTATATGCCTTATGGCTACAATTATTGAGGTATATAATTGTATGGTTAATTTTCGTAACACAGAGGAACATTTTTAACTTTTTCTTAACAACGCCTTAATTGCGTACAAAGTTTTTGAAATTCTCCCCTATATATAACAACTTCGTCAACAAACTCACCGGAAAGCCTAACTGTCTGTGCGTTTAACCTTTTGAACGCCGCGGCTAAAGGCGAAAAAACCACGACGATTGTAGCCGACGCAAATGTATGGAAAACGGCATATCGTGGCGTCAGGGGCACGAAAATCTGCTGTCGGCTACAGCCGACTGTGGCGTTCAAAAGGTTATTTATTCGTGCGTGTCTTCTCTCTTGGTTGTATTCGACGCAGCTCTGCCAAGGACGGAGGTACTTAACTCCGCATAATGCTTAACGAGCGCGCAGGGCGTCTATTCGTGAACGTCTGTGTTACTGCAGCGACCCGCGAGCGAGACTCGCATCTCGCTCTTAAGCATTACGCGTCGTGCGGAAGAGTGAGATGAGAAATCTCGCTCGCGAGTCGCTACAACATCACTTAGCGTTCCCGAATAGAGGCGCAGGGCAATTTCTGATTGTCAGGCGATATGAGAGACGAAATTTGCTAGATGATGATAACATAACTGATCAAACGAGGGCGCTCTAAAAAGTTTAAAGTCCGTCTGACTCAGTTTCAGTAGACGGTTAATAACGAGATATTACATGACACATCGTGCCCAATTCTGCTGCAACTGCGCAAAAGCTTTTTAATTAAGCCTTACGTTATCACGACACGATTCTGCTTCGTGTTTTATTAGTTCCTGGTGAGTGCCGATACGCAGAATAATGATGTAAACCGGGTGTTTTGGCCCTAGTGTCCCCGATTTACCTTCACACAGTAGCCTAAATTCAAATCGGTATGTTTACCTTTAATACCGCTCTTCGTTCTAAGTACTTATAAATGTAAGTGTGTGTGTATGTGAAGATGTTAAAGGGATTTCTTATGTTCATTTTACCAGGATAACTGCTAACAAAAATGTGTTTTCCTCAAACACCATATATGCATCTGTTTGTTGGAAAATTTTCCCCAATTAGATTTTATATTATTATTAACATTTATCGATGCGGGCTTCCCCGAATAGGTATATTATTTTAATTAAACCACAACTATTATCCGCCAGGAAACTTCATCACGCCTTCTCAGCATCAGAAGTCGTTAAATTCATTGCTATGTTAAAATTGTCGTCAATTTACATATTTATCTTCTTGTTCGCATGAACTATTTTTTATTTATGTAAATATGTAACGCACACATTGGGGTAAATCTTTCGTAATGGTTGTGACTAATGCGCCGGCGCCGTTGCAACAGCTAAGCGGCCCCAATACAGCTGAACTTGACACCCTTCTGTTGATTTCCTTTAGGTCGTTTTCACATTGCGATAAACGCATTTGCAAAAGTCAATCTGAAGTGATGATCACTGGAGCTGCTTTGGGACTTCATAAGCGTTCTCTTTTCGCAATAGTACATTGTGCATCTAGGGCCGTAAGAAGAGGATACCTAACGAGAGTCTGTTAGCAGCCCGACGCCGAAGGCGTGAGGGCTTTTAATGACTCGAGTTTGTTATCCCCTTACTGCCCGTGATACAAACAATGATTTTCATCACATTTGCGAGGAAATTAAATAAAAGAAAGACAAAAATAAAAAAAATACAAATCCCAAAAAACTATTTAATTATCGTCAGGCGGGTAGAATAAACTGTATGTCGCGTTGGTTGCGCTTGCTACTTGTATAAGAAAACGGTCACCGCCGGAGCCGGCGCCGCGCGCACCTCGCCGGACCCGGCACACGCCCCGCCGTCAGCGGTAGTTATAAACCATACTAAATCTTTTGGAATGGATTTTGTATGGTTTATAACTCCCGCTGACGGCGGGGCATATAGAGCAGCTAAATTCGGGATGAAAAAATATGAAATCTCGGCTCAAGAGCGCGAAAGATGTATAACGAAATATGAATTTCGTTGATCAAAAAGCAACGCACTTGAAAAGGTATCACGCACATCATGGTGTTAAAATATGACTTTTTAATGGAAATTCATGCCACATTTTTAATCGCCTGTGACTCGATCAACTTTAGCCAGGTGCGATAGTGTAGCTGGTCATTAGTATCGTATCGGATGACCTTTGTATGATCTTCTTTTAAATAATGTGGCACATTAGCACCATACAAACATATTTTATTTCATTTTTCAATTAATCCGCTTAATGCTAAATAGTAGCATTGTTTTAAAACAAAGCCATTGTCTGGTCATTAGTATATACCAATTGGACTTAAAGAAACATGAACGTGTACTTTATGGCCATGCCATACTAAAAGGTGCTATAAACGCCATTTTCAGGGTTCCGCACTTCAAAAGGAAAAAACAGAATCCTTATAGGATCACTCGTGTGTCTGTCTGTCCGTCTGTCACAGCCAATTTTTTTCGAAACTACTGGACCGATTGAGTTGGAATTTGGTACACATATTTAAGTCGATGACCGCAACACGAACGTGTAATGTAAATAAACGAATTTTAAACATGTGTGCCACTTTTGGGGGGCTAATTAGAAAATAAAAAAGTTTTGCAAACTATGGCGTGTGACATATCAAATGAAAGGGCTCTCTATGAGAATCCTCAATGTATTTTTTTCATAATTTACAGATATATGGGATTGAAGTTATTTAGGAAAATAGGCGAAAATTGACCATTATCTCTGAAACTACAAGGCCTAAAATTTTGAAAAAAAAAAAACATATAATAGTTGTTTACCTGTAGATTACAGGGAAACCTATTAGAAGTCTATGGTATTTAAAAACCCTAGGAAATTTCATATAATCACGGAACCCTCTCCACGCGAGATTAACTCGCACTTATCCGGTTTTTCTTATAGTAGCTACAATTTGTTTGTTGGCTTAGCTTGTAGAATGGATAATTTAATGAACTCCCAATGCAGCTGTTATGCATAATTTATTATATTAATTCAGAAAATAAAAAATTGCCATATGCATGCCTTTACTATTTGAAGAGTTTCGTCGATTACTTACTCATCAGACCACGACTCTATCGACTAAAAAAGAATCATCCAAATCGGTGTAGCCTTTTCCGACCCGAGTAAACGGTGAACATTCCTACATTTAAAAAAATATACTTACGCCTTACGCGTCGAATTGAGAACCTCCTCCTTCAGGTTTTTGAAGTCGGTTAAAAGTTAATTCAAAGCTTGACGCAATTCTAACCTAATCTATAAAGGTAGGAACCCCACTTGACCTAAGATTATGACTGAACATTTGTTATTAAATTACATTAAATTTATTATCAACAAAGATTCGCTCAAACAGAAACCAAGAAACCAATCATGAGACCAAGTGACCATAAGGTTTAATAATCACTAGAATAAATAATTATTATTTATATAAGTAATATCAGAGCACTTGATATTTAGTAAGTACAACTAAAGATTAGAGCTTTTGAACTTTAGGCCAAGCGATAACAAGTTTAGTGTTGATGATGTTAGGACAAAATAAATGAAAATGAATTGAAAGGTTGGTAGGAAAAACCAAATTAGCTTTTACGATATTAGGTTAAGTAAGGGATCCACTAGGGGAAACACTAATCTTAGAATTTTGTACCGTAATCCCACGATGTACCTTAAATGTTTTCAATAAAACAAAGTAAAATAGTTCAGGTTTTTGTATTCTTTTAATCAATTTTAAAACGAAAATTGGGGTCAATTCGAAAGTGAGTTTGCTAAATTATAAAGTAACTAAATTTAAAATAAGACACGTCATACTTGATTTTGACAACTTTGCCCTATACAAACTTTGCGCTGACATTTCTTATTTTAAGTTTAGGAATTTGAAGACTCCGTTTCAAATTGGACCCATTGTAATGTATATAAACTAGATCCTTAATAACTCCCATCAGTCATTTGTATTAAAACTAAACTTATTGGCACTACCACCTTATCAATTACAATAACATTACATTTAATCACAGATGCGCCAAAAAGCAAGCCTTTTGAGGATAATCGAAAAAAGAAATGTAACAAATTTTAATTTTATAGCCTACTCTCTAGATACACCTCTCGTTCTGTCTAGCGAGATACCCATTTTGGTGGAATGAGGGAATAAAAAGCATGTACGTAATTGAAATTTGCGACTGAATTTCCCATTTAGATCCCATTAAAAACATAGCTATCGACCATCCCACATAATGAGGTTCTCGATAGAAAAAACTGCACTCAAAACGGTTTATCTATTGCAAACGAAATGACGCAAAGACGAACATCTTCCAAGACAACGTCGTCAAATTTACACCTCTTTTTATCGGGGTTTATACTTTCTCTTTAATTCCTAAATTACACAAAGGAACATTGTCAATAACTGAGAGACAATCTGATAATATTTAAAGTGTTTTGAGCATTATCAAAATAATATTAACTCTCATCCATTATTAACTGCCGTTCATTATCAAGCATTGATTGAATATCTAATTGTAACAATAGTGCCCTATTCACCGGTAAGGCTCTTAGTTGCTCTGCTATGTTATTGGCGAATATCTGAATGTCATCACATATCACAGTCATCATTGGAGGGTTCATGACACTTGCTGATGAAGTACTAGGTTGCCCAGGATTTAGCAAAGGAACTAAAATAGGCATTATAATACCATCGCGAGGGGTTTCTGGAATGACAGGAACTTCGACATTAGTTTCTTGTGCTTCGTTATCAATAAATTCTTCTTTAATTTGCACTGTGTAGTCTTCTTCTGTATCTTCGCTTAATGGATCCTGTAATATTTTGATGTTTAGTGAACCAACTTCACCTAACTATTTAAGTAGCTTCAAGCTTAGCTATTCAGTGGTTCGAAATAGCAACAACACTATAATCAAGCAAAACAGCAGCTGAAGGCAAAGGTATATTTTATTATTATTTCAAAAAAAAAAAAACTTTAAGATATTTTACAAAAGCAGAGCATTCAAATAACTCACAGTATCAACTGGTAAATCCAATTCTTCTTCTACTTTAATTCTGAAAAAATTAAAAAGTACATGTGTTATGTAAATTATAATTTATTGTTGAATGTTTATTTTACGCAAACTGGCATATACTTATTACAATATATACCTAGTAGGAGCAGGGCCAGGTTCACTGTCGACAGCAAGTTTATTTTCAGAAATATTTTTAGGACCCCGCGATTTCTGTGCAGGTATTTGAAAAAAGATTTTTTCGGTAATTTTTCCTTTTGGTGGCTTGTCTAATTTGTCTGGTGCTCCTTTTGGATTCCTTGCTGCTTTTAGTTTTTTAGCTGCAGGGGCAGGTGGGTCTTCTTTTACTTTTCTTTCTCTTAAAGGCCTGTAATTAATATAATCAGATAAATATCTGTCTGTTACCTTTGTTGGTAAATAAAGCGTATTCTATTTACGAAGACCAATGCATACAGTAAGGTGTACAAGGTAGGGAATTCTTTTAGATACAAATTGTACATATTATTTCAAAGAATTTCCTACCATTAGTTCACTTGTGCACATAACTGTATTATATTCTAAGTGCAAGTTTCGGAAACACAATTTTGTAACAAACGTATAAGATTATTCAAATGTAACTCTCTAACACTGGACAATTTTGCTGAATATGATTATATAAATGTATGCATTATGGTTACCTCTCATAATTCAAAAATATAATTATCTAATAAGAGATTTAGATTTTTGAGGAAAAATAAACTCTAACCTTAATAGGTCCTAAAAGTCATTATCTGGTAAAATCTATAAAAATTCGTAGTAATGATAGTTTACCATACTTTATTTAATGATCATTAACTTACTTGCCACCAACTACCGTATAGCTAGTCGGCTCTATTTGAGGTTTATTCACCGGTAGGAGTTTATATCTGTAAATAAATTGTTAATTAATCAAAATTGCAAGGATTAGTATTTATTACACGATTTTCTGATAATAAGCTGATAAATTAACAAATTGTCATTAAGGATAAAGTGGTTATAAATTAACCGCTATCCCATACAAAAGATACTGGTTTGCATGAAAATCAAAATGAGGTTTAAATGTTATATATTATGAAAGTAAAAGTAAACAAAAGCAAATTATAGAAAAAAGCAGATCATTTTAACTATTCATTTTTATTTGGTTAAGGGTCAAAATTGGTGAAAAATGTATGTTTTTTAGTATTGATTTTAGTTTTTTGGACATCCTCATCAAATTTGTCGTTTTATTTATACGATGTTGGTCTAAAAACAGTATTTTCGGAAACAATTTCAGATTTCGTTTAAACGTCATACATTTTGTACAGTGTAACGAATGCTGTGACGTCATAGTTGTTGGCCATTTTGTATGGAGTGTTATTGCGAGTGGTATGAACAATGAATAACTTAGTTTGTATGGACCAGTGGCGAAGCGTGAAATATTTCCTAAGGGAACCCGGAAGAATTAGAACCGTACGTGCGAGTCTGACATTTAGTTAGAGTAATATGGACTTCACTGACAGCTAGCCCTAGCTTTCTAGAGCCGTCAGGAATCGGCTTGTAGGCAGGCTGCGCCACTGGTATGGACCCTCATATATTCTTAAACTAGGGCGTTGCGATGCGATCTCGTTGCTTGCTACCCCTATTATTATTAGTATTGAGTAGCTTCACTTTGCTGCTATCAACGCTTGTATGAATGAATATCTAGTAAAGGCCCGGTCGCATTGCGCGCGCGCAGCAGCGCTGCGCGATCTATCCCTCTCACACCAATGCAATACAACATACGCGGCGAAAGTCAAAAGTCAAAGTGAAACTATCTTTATTCAATTTAGGCTTTTACAAGCTCTTATGAAGGTCAAGGAATGAACCTACCACCGGTTCGGAAAATATCCTCTAGTGAGAAGAGCCGGCAAGAAACTCGGTGAGGTATCATTTTTTCAAATCAGTACACATATAAGTCAACAATGATGTCTACAGTTTTATACAAATCTAAGTATATACCAAAGCGCGGTGCTACGCCATTATTTTGTATTGCATGGTGTGAGCGGGATAGAGCGCGCCGCGCTGCTGCACGCCCGCAGTGTGAACGGGCTTTAATTGGCCCTGCCAGCTGCCACAGCTTCGTCCGCGGTATTAACGGTGGTACAAACGTTGGAGCCCTTTAGGGATGGATTTTCGTAAAATTATTTTCTAGCGAATGTCTAGTCTACACACTAAAAGGCACTCTCCTGTCAAATTTCAATCTTTACAGTTCCTTGGTTGAGAATTTGTGATTAGTCAGTGAGTGAGTGCTATTTCGATTTTATTTATATAGATATAAGTTAGTAGAGATGTACATCAATTCTGGGTTCTTTATTTAACTATCGGCATACCTAAAAAGGTCTAGGACTTACTTACTTCTTTATAACTCGTTCACATAATACCGCTAAGCGCTTTGGACGGAACCTGAAACAATGAAAATAATTGTTAAATAATTTAGAAATTGACAACTCAACACGTTATTGTTTCGTGTTCTTCTAAAACTAACAATTCAGTAATAAAACTCTGCTGCAACTGCAATTTTTGGTTTGAGTTTGATGCATAGGTACATGTGTGAAATCGAGACAGATCCGTCTCTGGATTTGGACATGGTACAATAGGTGTTTTTTATTTCATTTTCTTATACTTACAACCTCAAATGAGGTTTTGTTAGATAGCTATTTGAATGACATTGTTAGTATGTTATTAAATTTTTTTTGGTTTGGAGAACCGTTTAGGAAATATTAAGGTCGAAATGTCATTTCTTGGAGTTCACGTTACTATTATCGCGGTAAAGCCAAAATAATAGGGTTCATTCTTCCGGCACGGAACCCTAAAAACGAACAAAAAGCTAATAACAATAGCGAGTATCAAATTTATTTGCTGGGTTGCTCTGCACGGTGCGGTGCCGAAACACAAATATTATGCGCGCGTCAAAGGTCTTAGTGCTTTGACAAAACATCGATATTGCTCTGCGGCCCTAACATGCATGCCATAAGATTAAATTAGAACCGTTTATCTCTATGACTATCTCTTTCGTCGGCACTAGTGTGAGAGAGACGCACTTAGAGATAAACGGTTCTAATTTATCTTAGTGCCATGCATGTTAGGGCCGCTGGACAGTGTCTAATGTCTGTATTGAAAAAAGGCCAAGACAAATTTATGACAGTTTTTTTTCTTATGGAACAGATTTATCTATTAAGTCATAGGAATGGGAAGAATGGGTTAGTTATTTGATTTTCTTCTTTTTAATAAATTGTGAAAATTAAATTTTAATAAATATATTGACGAGTGGCAAAAGTCTTCTCGGAAACGTCTTCTCGCGATTTTTTTCTATCTTTAATGGAAATTGATACCCTGTCCAGACTGCAAGCAGGCATATAGGTATTCCTTTTGCTGAAAATAATGATATTTGTTATTAAAATGAAAGTAGTAAACTATAAAAAACTTAAATCGTTGAGTATAATTAAGAAGTGAAAATAAGTAACGAAGCAATTATAAGTACGTAATTCAATAGTAACTAAAAAACAAATAAGTAATTTTAATTAAAGATCAATAAATGTTGACTAACCTTTGTAACTCTGCTGCTTTTCTGGCGGCAGCCAAAGATTTTTTTGCCTTACGACTACCGAACGGCTTTGTTTTGTTACCCATTTCTAAAAAAAGTCATAAGTATAAATATTTTTCTCAACTAAGCAACAAACAATGTAATTTAAAATAGGTACTAAGGAATGATATTAAATACTTACCAAAGTATCTACGCCAATACACTAATATCAAACATTAACCTCGGTATCAAGATGGCGGAGCGAGCGATACATCCCATCCCTGGGAGGGCCCGGCGTGCACTGATCGGTAAAAGTGCGCGCAGTGTTGCCAACTCTTAAATTAAAAAGTAGCTAAATAGATGTACGCCTAGAAATTGCCCAAAAGTAGCTAACTATTTAAGAACATTGTTAGTAAAATAGGTGCAAAAAATTGTAATATTTTTTTTATCAAAAATAAGGGAAAACGGAATTAAGGTGGTTTAATAATCAATTATAGCAGTACCTAATTCATTAGCAAAAATGATATGATTAAAAATTGATCTTACTTACCGATTTACCTCATTCATTTGACTTGCTTTTTCTCTAAGATATAGCATGTGCTTCTTTTTTAGAACCTTTTTTTTTCGTCTTGGCCATATTTAAAACACCACACAATTATGTAGACAAGATTTACAAATAAAACACTTTCAAACCCAGTCCTTTTTCATAAAATGTTCTTAAAATAGGTCTAGGTAGCTTCGGCAAAATATAAAAAATAATTTTGCTTTAATTTATAATAAATAAATAAACCTTTTATTTTGTCGCGCTAAAAACCAAAGGAACGTCTGTTATGCACAAATGCCGAAGTTGTCTGGGTTGCGTCTGGAGCCCTGGGATAGGGTGAACGCTATCCTATTCTTTCATAAGCGGGAGCAATGTACTCCCGATTATGACAGAAAGGGATAGCGTAGGCATTATGTGCTTGGACCTTTTCGACGTAAGCGCGAAATCAATAAAAAATCTGTAACTCTGTAAGTAATTAATCAAAAACGGAATTCTAAAAGTGGGCTACCTGAACATTTAAATGATAATTTATGATTTTGCGTAACTAAAATCAACATGAACGGCGCTGTTGTTGGCGCAACAGTAAAATGTGAAAGCATAAAGGTGACTTTGAAAAGAAAAGTAGTATCAAGTGATGTTGATCTAATCGTACACCGGAACAGTTGCTCCATCATTATCAACCACAATTTCGGTAATTTATGGAGTATTCCTGTCAGGTGACAGCAATACTCCATAAATTATGGGATGGACTATGGGATGGCTCTGCCAGCCAAGTATCAGCTGGATGCGATGGAATCTGTGAATCGCAGGCCTAGAAGGTTGATTGAGCCAAAACCTGTCTGTGTGTTTTTATTAAGTTTACCTATATACCCACCTGTGATCAATATAACCTTACAAATAATAAAAGTGTATGGGTACCTACCCTAATTCCTGTAAAACTGTGCACCTAGATCGGTGATCTGCATTATTTATGTAGTCAGTTCTGTGCTAGGGATCATACATTGCCAATATGGGTGCGTAGGAGGTAATTTAAATATTACATATTATTATGTATATGTAGGTAGATTAGTATATGTATGTAAACGCAATGACCTCGTTAATGGCGCCAGCGCAGACGGCTGCGACGGAAGTAACGCGTAAACGCACACACACCTACTCTTGACACGATTTAACAATTTCTTTATCGGGAATGGTTGGCTACTATCAAATCAAATACTAGTACATAATATTACAATTTAGTCGCTAAACTTGAAATAAAAAAAACCGGTCATGTCCGAGTCTGACTGAACCCAAAACATGAAAAAATTGTTTTTAACAACGGGGGGTAACCATTTACAACCTACCTATGAAATAAGACAAAAAATAACTTTTGCAAGCTCCTATCTCCGTGCAATCGTCGAGTGTGATACGACTTTGCAAAGGTTATTTTGTTTAACTATTTTTTTTTGTGATGTAATTATAAATTTACGGCTTTCGGACTTTTTCCTTTACTTATGCTGTATGGCACCGCTTCTTGCCAAATTTCATGATTCTAGGTCACGGGAAGTACCCTATAGGTTTTGATTCCCTTGAAAGTATCAAAATAATGTGGCGTAAACGGCCGTATCTTTTTTTTGCGGTGACTCAGAAGGTTGATTTTTTTCACTGCTTTAAATAAGAGATTGCAGACCTGAGTATTTGGTTTTAATTTCAACTCGATACCACGTGTTCCTGAGAAAAAGGTCTTGACACACAGAGAGACGGACAGACGGACAGACGGACAGACGGACAGACGGACAGACAGACAGACAGACTGACAAACAAGTGATCCTATAAGGGTTCCTTTTCCTTTTGAGATACGGAACCCTAAAAACGTCAAACTCGACTAATATTTCGTGTACTTACCATCTACTTTCCCTCATGACACGAGATCTTTCCTTGAAAAGTCGAGAACGTTCTCGCATTTTAAGCTTTTTTCTGATCATTCCTATGATTATTTGCATGAGTACGTTTATAAACACCTAATGTTATGCTAACAAGAGATTTAAAAAGATACATAGACACTTTACAGTTATGGTTCGCGAGAATTGAGAGATGCGCTTACGGCGCGCCGACTTGCAATGACCTGTCGCTCACTAAATACGGACGCCGACTGAGCCGTAGTCATAGAAGGATAGCGCTCGTCAGTTATGCGTGTACAGAAGGGAGAGAGACGAAGTCAAGATGTGCGCGGAAGAAAAAGACGGCATCGCAAAAGTTTAAAGCTCTTTTGCATAGAAACTAAATATTTAACCGGATTTTTATCTTTAAATATGGAAGAACTAATAATGACCTTTATTTTAGACTAAGCGCCATCTTTATATTCGTTTTCAGTGAGCTAAAATAACGATAATTGTGATAAGGAAGACCGGACTTTGAGAAATATTTATAACGAGGTTTTTTATTCCAAATATGATTCCGTCTTTGATATAAGGAAAACAAAGAGTCAAAAATCATACCTATGCCAAATTCTTAAACTTATATTTTGAACTAGTGGACCCGCCAGACCATCGCCCACGGTATTTTCCATACAATCTTTATCACTTCTTTTCACCCTTTTAGGGATGGAATTTCAAAAAATCCCTCCTTATTGGTGCACCTTTAGTTAGAGTACTTGAGTAATATATCCTCCAAATTTCAAACCTCTAGGACCACCCGTTTAGGCTGTGCGTTGTCTATAAGTGAGTTACGGTACTGTTTTATATGTATTGATAATATATGAGAATTTAAGAATCTAATACTGCTATGCAAAGCCTGTATAACACCTTAATTAATATTATTATACTGTGGTGTGCCAATAAAATATTAAATTTGTAATATTTATGAATAGGGTTTTTTAAACAGATTATAACATCGTGTTTTGAGCGCTAAAATCGCACATACCTATTCATTGACTTACATTTATTAGAGATGGACAGGCATATTCTAATTTAGACCTTTATAATAACTTTGTGCCGGCAGTTCAAATTAATAGTTTCGTTTATCCGCTGATCAGCAGCTGCGCGGGTAAGAGAATAACACCGCTGAATATTGGGAACGGGTATTAGGGCCAATGGCAACAGATGGATAGCGCGCACCCCGCGATCAGGCTCTGGCCTGACACGATCGATAGGTCGCGTCGCGTAAAAGAGCGAGACGGCTATATTAAGACGCTGAGCCAATGACCTTGAGTGATCGGCCACTGTCTGTTTGCGCCGGAGTGAACAAGAAGCACTGTGCGGTTATTTGTATGCGGAAAATCAAAAACGGATGAATTATATAAGTAAAATATAAATTTGTCATTTTTTTACTATGGGCGTGATATACTATTTTTATTAATTATAGACCCATCAGTTAAAAAAATGAAGACATAGAACCGCTTAAAGAGGATTTCAAACGTAACTTCACGATTTTTTTCTATCATATCGATTTCATCAAATCGTGTTTTGGAAATAGTTATTTTTTTAATAAAATAATGGATATAAGCGTATATTTTTTTCGCTTTGCCAAACCTAATAGTTTTTGTTAAACAATTGTTTAACTAAAGCCGATTTAGGTCTTGTCAGCGCCTTAATATTAAATCTTACGGCCGCTCTTTTTATGTGACGCGACCTGCTATGCGATTCTGTAACGTGCGCAGCGCTGATCAGCGATGCGTGGGACATTCAAATTTGGAACGAAATACTTCGCTGTTACAGTTTAAATTAATTGTTTCCTTTCTCCGATGTTCAGCCGCTGTAAAGTATATGCAAACTGTTCTCGTAATAGACAACTATCACTCGGTCCGCTTTACTTATATCGGCAACGGCAACGAGCAGTATTTCCGATAAAAGAACGGTTTGCATAAACTCATGGTAATAATGGTAGTGTATATGACATCTGTTACGACTTCCAATAAAAGACAACAGAGACGGCGTCTCGCTGGCGTCACGCCTCGCTCGTGCCGCGTCATCATGTGACCGGGCCTTAGTTATTGGTACCAGTGTGTAAAAAAGGCTACTTTTTATCCCGGAAAATTGCAAAGTTCCCGAGTTCACGCGAACGAAGTCGCGGGCACAGCTAGTTACAGATAATACGATTTTGCACAATAAACTATTACTTACGAGTGAGAGTTCTTTACAACATTTAGCATATGTCTCTGTCTTTCAAGTCGTAAGCGCTTTAAAGCAGTCCTTTTACTCAATTGCTTGTTCCCCATTGTTCAATATTTACACATTTAAGTATATTTACAGGTTATTTTTTGTACACGCACTAATCTATGTATTTACAGCTTATTTTAGTTAGTAAAAATAAATTTCAACAAGTTTCTTGGAAAAAATTGTGCACGGAGACAAACGACACAAGTCCGTTACGCAACGCGTCTCAGCGGACACTGTCTGTTCTGTTTGCACCGAACCGAGGCGAACGAGAAGCAATGTAGCGTCGAGCGGCCGGTCCGTTATGTACAGAAAATCAGAAAACTGATGGATTATATCCGTAAACACACTACATGTATAATGTATATCAGCAAACTTTTTAGTATGGGCGTGATGTAATAGTGTTATTAATGATAGATCCATAAGTTAAAAAAGTTAAGTCATAGAACTGTTTAAAGAGGGTTTCAGAAGTACCTTCAAGATTTATTTTTATCGTATCGATTTCATCAAATAGTTTTTTCACTCCCCCATCTCGGAAAGAGTATTTTTGCTCTTCGATATCTGAGTGTAAAAGCCGTTTTTATCCGCTAGAGGATAAAGTCAATTGAAGTTAGAACATCGTGTGCACTAAGTTTGTGAATTCAAAACATCATTAAACCTATTTACTTCTACCTCCATGGTGCTGAATTTATCATACAACCTTTTTTAATTTGTTTAAAACTCAGACTCGGAACCTTCTTAGCATAGTTTCTTGGTGTAGGTACTTCTTTTTATTTGCTTTGCGCGCGCCATTTTCTTTACACGTCATATTGTTAGAACCTTAGGCTCGCTGCGCTCGTGATTTAATTTTAGAATCCTTCGCTTGCTCGGTCATCAAAATTGAGCACGCGGTTAAAAAGCAATTTTGCACTCTTGTATAAAAAATAACTATTTTAAAATAGCAAGTTTGGTCAATGATATGATACATGATAATTATGTACATATATACACAATGATACATTTTTTTTCGCTTTGGAAAATCGAATACCGAAATGGTCAAAACCTTGGTCGTATTAACGCAGCCGCAAGTAACCAGACTTTTTTTATACGAAAATGATAGATTTATCATTACAATTATCTAATAAAAAAATCACGGGCTGTCATTGTTTCGATGTTTGAGTCAAAATGTATTTTAGTTGTAAGTAACAATAAATATACCTCAACAAAGCCAAGGAACGAGTTATCCAAACATCTGCTTATACCTAAAAGTACCTTCGAAACTAAAGATTTCTGAATATAAAAATTAAAGGGGCTTAAAGTCCCCGCCGTTGCTCTGTTTCTTTTTGTATTATTTGTGAGGAGTCCAAAATCAACGTGTTCAATATTTTTTGCTAGCCTGCCGCGCTACCTGCACCAAAGATCTAAAAAAAAAACATTCGTTTAAGGGTAAACAAAAGTCCCGCGCTTAAACCCCGGGGGCTTCTTAGTGTCAGTTATCATATTTATCAAAATAATAATGGTAAAAATAATACACCATTTGATCACTTTTTATTAACCGACTTCAAAAAAAAAGGAGGAGGTTATCAATTCGGTTGTATTTTTTTTTTATGTTTGTTACTTCAGAACTCCGTCATTTATAAACCGATTTGGAAAATTCTTTTTTAATCGGTAGGGTATACTTCCAGTTTGGTCCCGTTGTAGTCAAAGTCGAGGTGTGATGAGAGGATCTATGAGGAATCGATGGAACTCTTCAAATATTATAGGCACGCATATAGCAATTTTAGCATAATCTGTAATAACTCAAGCAGTTACTTTCCAAAAGCATTATTTGGTGAAGTGGAACTGTTGATGAAGACCATAGATGATCACCGGAACTCCTGAATGATAAGTATTTCACAGTTGGCGATTAAATTTCTTTAAAAAAAAAGACTTTGTCTATGTAAAACCGCCAAGGTAAAAACATAAACACAACCTCGATGTTTTTTTTTCTAGCTGTACGACAAAAAGTAATAGTGCAACAACACAACTATTCACTATTGCTAAACTACTTACCCTACTTCAGAAAGTAATATTCATCACCAAATGTTGCTTTCCCAAGTTTACAACAATCTATATTATGAAATAATAATTTAATATCCTACTAATATTATAAATGCAAAAGTTTGGATTTTTTGATGTTTGGATGTTCGTTGCTCAATAATGCCTCATGGGCTGAACGGATTTGGATGAAAAGTTACGTGTAGGTTGTTGATATATCCGATGAAATATAGGATAGTTTAACTGGAAAATTTCATAATTCCCGATAGTGATTACCGAATTTGACGCGGACGAAGACTCAGGCAAAAGCTAGTTATTAATATATTATATATTACCTTTGATATTCATAATGTAACTCTTCAAGCATTACATTGTCGCTTTGGGTCTTTTCAGGATACATACATTTTACTGTTCTGGAACAATAATTGCAACTTACAAAATAGCAATTTAATCATTAGACGCTGTAATAATCAGTTATCGTAAATAGCCATTTTAAACAAGTACTAATAATATATGTATTATGCGACTCCATTCGTTCCAAGTTCTCTTCAGATGTAAGGAGTTGCTTACTACTTGTACCAACAACGTAAAGAATTATGAATGTATTGATAGCTATTGACACTTGCAAATTTGAGACATATAACGTTCAGATAGAGTCGATTTATACATATTTATCTTAATTCAAGAGAGTGTGCATTTAGTTAATTTACATGAGATCAATGATTAAAACAACAATTTGCAATAAATACTGTTCAAAAAAATGTAGATAGATAGATAACAAATAATAACTCACTTCTTTTCTGCTCTCATATTACGAGCCTTCTCCCGCAGATATTCTAGATGTTTTTTTTTCCCCAGTTGTTTTGGTTTTCCCATCGTTCACAACACTTGGCGTCAACAAACAACACAAATCGATCTCAGAACGAGGAACTAATAACAGGCACAGGTCCGTCGCGTAATGAGGTCAAGAAATACTGATTTAAAAAAGCAAAAGGGATAGCTCTAATCACTTCCGCACTGACTAGCTGAGACGGAGATAGTTCGTGCGCGCTTCGAATAAAAAGGCGTAAGTGCCGAATTAAATAATTGCTGTTTACAAGAGAACCACAACATCTATTAAAAAAATCAGTTTTAGCGAATTGAGAAGTTATTGATACTCAACTATTGAACCAAAAATCATCGTTAAAGACCATCGGGTTCCGAAGATTCAACCAGAAACATGTTAAAAAAGCGTTATGTTTGAAAAATAAAAGTATCGAGATTTTTATTACTAATCGTGTTTTCACGTTTAAGCATTTCAAGAAGACATGTTCAAGTTTATTATATTCAAATAACAAACACGTAGTCCCTGGCGGTATTGAGATTCAGATCGTCAAAATTACCGACTTCAGCATATGTGGGCTCTTAAACCCCTGGGGCTTTTTAGTGACAATTGTCATATTTATCAAAATAATAATAGTAATAATAATACAGCATTTTTCTTGTCCAAACATTTACCCATTTGATCACTTTTTATTTACGGTATCGCATTTTCATGTGCAGAAGTGGTCGTCGATTATTTTGACGCGGAATTTATTAACGTTTTTATAAATTTTTCGGCGCGGTTTATCCAACCATTTTCCTCATGGGCCCTAAACCCAAACTGTATTCGGCATCTTTAAAGTGAATGCGAGATATCAAAGTTGGCTTTCTATGAAACTGGACACTTCCGCTGACAGTAAGCTTCGGACTTTATTCAGTGAAAGTGAGTTTCAAGAAGTTACTCAACGATCATTACAAAACCGGATGAAATGTTATCACAATTTATTTCACCAAAGCGTTTATTATACGATCGATTTAACAGTGGAATTGAGAAGTCTTGTGAAATTAATTGTATACCTACTTACTTCATCATAATAATCGTTTCTACGGACGGCAGTTGTTTACACTGTCTATTGCTACTACTACTAGTTCTTCGCATGGAAACCAATCACACTGAAAATGATATTGTTTATTTATAGTGTGCAAATTCATGGCTTTGTTAAATGATTTCGCTATTCCTCTATATTTGATTCATCCTTGTGATTCGCAGTTTCACACATATGACTCAATTCCAGACATCAAATAATTCATTCAGTGAGCGTCTACCCTAACGTGAATCACACCTTTTCTTAGATATCCGTTCGCATTAACTGTCTGGTCTTAAATCCAGTCTACACTGATGCGCAATTCAGTGCAATTAGGTTTCCGAACTCAATATTTTGATTCCCGTGCAGCGAGCGAGAATTTCGCATCAGTGTAACGTCGCTGTATGATTTTACCTTGGTAAATAAGTTCGACTTCGAAAAACGAGACGGTCTGACACCAATTAGTCATATATAAGCCACTTTCGCTGTTTGTTACCAATGGTAGAAAGTGATTTTTGTTGCATAAATTATTGCGTCCAGTTCTGCATTGGCAATCGTGAATTTGTTTGTCATGTAGGTATGACTTTACAGGAAAAAAACAATATGAATAACTACGAATGCTCCAAAGAGTTTTGTTGCTTTTAGGAAAACCGTGCTGCCATCAAATGTTAGCCGTTTTATATACGTGATAGGGTATATCCATACCTATTTTTGACACGTTGGTACTGACTCAAACTTTGAATGAAAGTGCTTAAAAATTTGCAAGTATCGAACGTTTAAGACAATTGTTTTCTGTCCATTTACAGGCATGTCAAGGAGCTCATGTCATGACGTTGGGTTAACGCAAGTTACTAAGTAAATCACTTTATCACAACATATTGTAAATTTAAGTCCCTCGCTGCATTTTTCTGTCGTCCTGACTCCGTCTCCTAATCTCAGAAACTACTGTAGAGATTATGAGACAGTTTTCACTAATAAATAGACCGATTCAGGAGGAAGGTGCGTGTATAGCTATAAAGCCTGTATTGGCTTAACGATGATAATCTTTAACGATCGAGTCGGACAAAAAGTGCCTCTTCAAAGCTTTCCTGGGCGAAGCCGAGGCTGGTCGCTAACAATACATAACAATGAAAGACAGCTAATATTTAGTGACCCTCGGACACTATGAATGCCTCCCGCCCCCCTTCATTCACTTAGGGGTCATCCATAAAGTACGTCACACCTTATGGGGGGGAGGGGGTCGACGAAGTGTGACATTGTGTGACAAGGGGTGGGAGGGGTCATAAGTTTTGTGACGTCACATTTCAAATTCTAATGCATCTAAGTGCTAAAATGCCATAATTTAACTATTAACGAAAAACTTGAAAATATTTCCAACTCTAGCTGTACGGCCATAAGGTTTAAATTGTTTTGTTGGCAAGTTCACACTCTCTCTACTAGTGTAACGCGCGGGTCCCGTTTTTACAAATGTTTCATTTGATGTTGATTATATTAAAACATAATTTAAATGGAAATAATACTGTTTTGCGGAACTGCTGTTTTAGTTTAATAATTTCTAGATGTAAAATTGCAAAATATGTGACCTCACACTAGGGAGGGGGGTCTCACAAATGTGACCAACTGTGACAAGGACGGGGGAAGGGTCAAAAAATCACGAAATTAGTGTGACGTACTTTATGGATGATGATGATGATGATGAAAAACTATATAACCTTACAAATCAAGAAATAATATGTTCATGTTCTTTATATTATTAAAAACCGTATCACGTAAACCGTAACACGTAGAAATCGTATGAAATCGAAACGATAAAAAAAATCGGGAAGATACGTCTGAAATCCTCTTTAAACAATTCTATACCTTGATTTTTTAAACTTATGGCTCTATAATTAATAACACTATTACATCAGGCCCATTCTAAAAACTTGACTAATTTATATTATACGTGTAGTGTGTTTACTGTTTGTATAATTCATCAGTTCTTGGTTTTCCGCATACAAATAACCGTATAGTACTTCTCGTTCACTCCGGTGCAAACAGACAGTGACCAATCACTCAAGGTCACTTGTTAGCGTCATAAGCTCAAAATCTACCTATATGAAACTTTCAAGATTTCACTTCGAAGTTAGTTCGAAGTTTCTGCATTGGATTGATAAACAATGAAATGACATTTAAGCCTCTGACGCTCTTCGGCTTCTCTGGCGTCATAGATATGAAAACACATCATTTAGGGTCTTTGTTTACGGCCTACATGTCACTGCTTGTCATCCTTCATCCACAATGTCCGCGTGTAGATTAAGATGATGTTTGCATCGAGTTTGAACGTGAAAGATAAATCATGAACCGTCAGAGTTGAAAATTATGAGGATACACGCATGAGAAATACGCAGTTCTAATAAGGTAATGTAGGTCGGTAGGTAGTAAATAATTACTCACTTATTTTTCTTTCTCATCTTCTTAGCCTTCTCTAGCATATATTGTTTAAATGTTGTTTTTTCCCTGTCTTTGGGGTTTGCCCATACTATTGTAACACTTGGCGTTTTTAAATTAAACACAATGTAATCACACTACTAAACTTTCAAATGTAATGTTTGCACAAATAGTAGTTTATGCAACGGTTGCATAATGATAGGCCTTAAAACACTAGTGCGGTTTTATGAAACGAGCTTTTAGCGAGTTTCATAATAAGATCGCACGTGTGTTTTAAGGCCAAATTATGCAGAGTTGCATACATAACTTTATCTACACACATATTATAAATCCTCCATGATGGGTTCAGAAACAATATTTTCTGGCAACAAGTTGTTTGTTGCAATCGTGGCTGCATATTTCCGATATCCGGCGCATTTTCACATCACACACACTCCGAGAAGACTACTTACTATTCATATTTTCAACTAAAATGTAAATTACAAACAACTTTTTCTATTCAATTCAACAACAATTCTACTTTCGTTCAGCAAAACACCAACATGGCGAGCCTCCGTCAAGACCATTTTTTTTAATCATAGACAAACGGATGAAGTCTCTATTCTCACGTCACTCGAGATCAAATATTGTGCAGTTTATATTAAAAAAACATACTGAATTGACGTTTCGTATCAATAACTGTTTTAATATCTATGGATACTAAAATAGAGACCCACTTGAGTTTTGACAGCTGTTCCAAATTTAATCTCATTTCTTTACTAAAAACGATAAAGAAGTCATGTTATTTCTTTATCGCAGCACTGGTTTTTCCTAATTGGTTGTCAAAATGGTGGTCATTTCCTACGGTTTTTGATTAACCAATGGAGGTTTTATGATATTGGTGTAGATAAACAATGTTAATACATCATCTTTGAACGGGTAAACAACAAACAGCGTTCAGCAACAGGTCGGGCGTATTGAGTTCAACAAAATGCTCATTAAAAAAGTCAAAAGGGATAGCTCTAACGCATACTTCCTCAGTGTTGACGTCAGCTTTAGATGATTAGCGAAAACAACTTTATGAAAAATGACACTTTATGAATGTACTGTTACGAAGAAATATTTGTCTCGGTTTCCTCTTGTACCTTAGACAAAGCAAGAGTACAGATAAATTCTAGCAGAAGTCAATTTCAAGGTCTACTACAATCCTTTCTGTTCTTGGGACTAAGGCAAATGTAGGTACGTCGTAAAGTTACCCGCTGTGACTATTTTCATGTTTGTCGTTAGTGATTATCGCAAACAGCTTGTAAATATTTTCAAATTAAGTTTTATTTACATTTCATATAGGTACGTCCCTTGAATTGCAGTGTAAATTTGTTTTGGTATTGATATACCAAAGCAATTTATTTCTATTATTTCTATTTGTTTATTGTTATTTTGGGTACTAACACCTAGCATAAAATAAATTACATTACATCGTGCAGTATAAACCCCTTCAATCGAAACAATGAGGTTTTAGTGTCTCGAAGAAACAGTTACATACAGGCAGAAATACAAGAACATGTAGTAAACTTGTAAGACGTGCCTACACTGATATTTCAAATCCACGACAAAACGTGTCCATCGAAAGTCACGTGTATATTATTTACGAATATTTCGTCCGGACGTTTTGATTGGACCACTGTGATAAAAGTGTGAAGCAATTCGTACCCAATCACATTAATATGGCAGACATAATATTAAATAAACAACTGTTAGAGATTAAATAAGTGAAATATTGACCTTGTTACCGGCGACTGTTGGATAATAGAAAGCCAAGTGCCATGACTCCTATTACCTATGCCTGACGTCTGATTTTGTTCTGTACCGTGGGCCTTCCACTACTTTCCGAACTGTACCTACCTTCTAAATTACTTTTAATGCAACCAAAGAATGAAACAGTTAGGTAGTTGACGAAATATACGTGCTTTGAATGCTTACTCAAACATGCACCGGCAGCCTACACTACAGGGCATGTGTTTGTAGTAACCCGCCAAATTTGTGATATGTTTTGTATTGTTGCCTGTCTGCTATAACTTTAATACTGTATTTTGAGTCTCTGAAGTAAAGTAACTAGGACTCTTGATATTAGTACTCGGGAGGTCAGTGGTAGCCTAATGGTCTAACGCGTGAACTCTCATGCAGAGGATCGCGGGTTCAAAATCTCAGCTCACATCTCAGAGTTTCAGATCTCATGTGCGGAATTTATATTTACAACGAAAACATCATGAGAAAACTTGCATACATCAAGTGAAATAATTCCGAAGATGTGTGTTAAGTCTCTAATCCGTACTGAGCTTGGGTGGAGACTACTGCCCAGTCCCTCTCACTATGGGCCGGCTGATGATGATGACTATTATTCGGGAGGTAATGGTATAGAATAGACCCATGATATGGCTATCTATTTTTATCTAACCACCATGATATTTTATACTTTATTACATAAGTAATAGCGACTGCACCATGAATCGCCTCGTGTTCAGGTCAATGTCACAGTTTCCTTGGGCCGAGTGCACTGTATTATCTTTTCTAACGGCACTCAAGCCCTTGTTGCACTCTGTATTACACGGTCACATCACATGTCGCCTCCGTCAATTTCCTTAACAATCACCATTGTTTGGCAACGTGTCTTTGCTTACTTCACGTTGGTAAATGTAGCACATAATGTGAGCCATGTTTGTGTCGTCACACCGTTGATAATGATGCTGGTGTTACTTGAGTGCCACTGGAACAATAAAATGAAGACGTAGATTCAGGCACGAAAGCAAAGAAGACAATCAAAATTAACTCAGAATTTTTTGGAATACTTACCTTACGCTAACGTAGAAACCAATTAATTATACGGAATGAGAATAGAACATGTATTTATTTGTAATACGAAGAGCAAGGTGCATCAGTACGCATATAAGGTAAAACGGAATCAGTGCTTAGTCGCAATTGCCGATTCAACAAAGGTTACACGTGGAGCCAAATGACGACATGGCGTACTAACTAGCGCCACTGCATTTATAAGGAATAATTAAGATAACATATAATTAGAAGAGACTATAATATAAATGAGGTTGGCGGTGGAGTGGCCTTAGAGGTGAGGCTTGAGGATATCCCCAATACGATGGAATGAAAATTGAGCATGAATCAACTTACCAAGCTATATAACTGGTAACATATTGCCAATAGATTTTAAATACTTAATTGAAATATATTTCTGTCAAGAAGTGCTATTATTCGATTGATGAGTTTATAATCGTCGATAACAAGGTGTTCAGTATGTTTATAGAGTTGCATTCTTATGTGTAGTAATTTAATTTCATGTCATTTGGTACATATTATAAAATAGTTATGTTTTGTATTGTATTGTATACAGCTAAGCTTAAGTTTCCATATAATGAAAGGTATATTAATATTCAACACAATGTATATACTTTAATGAATCAATAAATTAATGAATGATTCGAGCAATGAATAGGAAGTCTGGCTGAAGGTTACTAATAAAAAAATACGCCAGTGCTTGCATAATTACGTTTTGCTTTTCTACAAATTTATAAAAAACTGTCATTCCCCGAAATACTAAATTACACTTTTATTGATTTAGATCACGACGCAGTACCGTAAGTCATAACACACATTGATCAGTGTTGCCAGTGATGACTTTATGGCAATGAAATGTGGTCACTCAACATGGGCCTCATGGGCCGAAAAGTTCTTGAGTGGCGACAGCATACTGAAAGGTGCAGCATGAGCAGACCACCAAAATGAATTGACGACTTGGGGAAGATTGCAGGACTCCGCTGGATGCGACCAGCACAGAATCTGCCGTTTTGTGGCGATCATTGGGGGAGGTATATGTCCAGCAGTATGATGATTTAGATGGAAACAATTTGTCTTTCTATGCATGTTACCGACATGTGGCATATTAGTGTCAGTTTTAAATTAAAGATACATGCTTTGTTCTACTTCATTCTCATTCATTATATTCTTATGTGAGCAAGATCTACTCGTAATTATAGTTTAGCGGTTACACCGTGGTCTTTGTTTGTGAGCGTCCAGGTAGCGTACACCAACAAGATATCGAAGATTTAATGATGCCAAAAATAGTACCCAAATAGTACCGAATTAGTACCTATTTAAAATAGTACCCTTGTAGTTTTCGAGATATAAGGGGCGGTAGGTATGTACGCTACCTTGACGTCAAGGTAGCATACACCGAGTGAACCTCTGGATTGGCATTGTTCCCGGAAATTCTGTATGAGCCAAAAAATTTTACCCAAATAGTAACCTATCTCGAAAACTACAAGGGTACTATTTTATTTAAATAGGTATTAATTCGGTACTATTTGGGTACTATTTTTTGGCATCATCAAATCTTCGATATCTTGTTGGTGTACGCTACCTAGACGATCACCTTTGTTTTAGTTATGTGTACTTTTGGTCAAAAGTTCACTTCGATAAGAATTTCCTTTAAGGGGTCAGTTTATCAGTAGAAAACAAAGAAATAGAACGCGCGTACTGTGCGTGGGGAGAGCTCCCCCGCTGTCATCCTGCCTTACGTACATTTCCTAACATGTGAACTATAATTTTCTCTTAAAAGAGATTGTGAGAAAGTACTATTTTCCAGATCGGAATAGTGGGAAATTAGACGATATGGTAACACCTTACATTATGAAATCATAAGGTTTTACAAAAAAAGTCTGTAAATCTATAAGTAGCGTCATTTACTACGAATCCAGTTTCCAAAGATTTTAAAACTTCTCACGGCCTTCGTAGCGGCAAAAAGCTTTCGTGCTAAGACCTACCTATTTTTTTTTACAGTACCCCAAGGATCAACGCCTTTAAAATACCCGTTTGAGTGCGATGACCCCACGTGCCGGTACGATGCACTAGACACCTGATCGTTGCGGTCACCAGCTTCGTCTACTATGACAGATAGTCAGATGTCTAAAGATAAAGTCTAGATTTAATGGGATATTTGGATAATGATTGCGTGCGGGGGTTAAAACAATTGATACATTCGAAATATAAGGGGAACGCATCCCGTTAAGAGAACTGTGAACCAAAGGCAAAAATCACACTTTTCATACAAAAAGTGATAACGATTTTCACCCCTCAAATGTTATCCAATTTTCACCCATTTTTGTGGTTGTCAGTCAGAACAAAATCTAGGAATATAAGTTTTTTGAATTTTTATTAAAAATCAAGAAAGTCAAATAATGCCGTAACTAGTTTTAACGTGGCCACAAGTAGTCTTGTGGCTTTGCCCACCCCATTAGGGATTTCGGGCGTGATAGTATGTATGTATGTAACTAGTTTTGCATGCGAATACTGAAACCACAATAAAACTGAATTTTAAGATTATAGTGGAAAAATCAAAACGTATAGACCTAGATTTTGTTCTAACTGATAACCTATCAATAATTGGTGAACATCGGTTAACATTTAAGGGGTGGAAATCGTTACCGCCTTTTGTATGAAAAGACGTGAATCACACTCCTCTTAAGAGGGTATATTATATTTGCACAAGCTGGCAACATTGGAAACATCTATCAAATTAGCATTTAAATTGAGAATGGCCGTATAAATAAAGGACCGATATTTCCAATCTTACATTTATTTTTCACATAATGCGTGTGTGGTGTGTGTTGACTGCAAAATTTTCAAAATTTTCAAAATTTTCGTCGCACCTAGTTTCTTTTTAACCGAAATGGTAGACAAGTACAAGTCAGGGGAGCGCACCAAGGGATCTACAGCACCGTTATACGATACACTGACTGTTAGTTTGATAATTTCCTAAATCGGTACAAAATATGTCCCGTTTTTTTACAACCTAAATGTTAAGACAGCCAAAACTATTTAATTGCTACTCTACCGAGGGCCTTTTGTAATATTTTTACTTAATCCATAAAAGCTACCATGGAGTCCTAGTATAAGCAGATTTCTAGTAAGTAAAAAGTATTTTTAATACGAAAGATTATCATTTTTAAAAACAAGCCATGTCAATGTGAAAAGTGGTTAAAGTACTGACAAGGGACATACGATAACTTCACACAAGCGTCCTGTTACAGATACAATAACTGTCGACGAGGCAATCGATGTTGACAAGACCTTGGCAAACACGTGATGGAATGAAAACGGCAACGTATTTCGTTTTCGAAGTGATCAATTATACATTTTAACTGTATCAAGTCGATACCAAAACTAAATACACGTTATAAAAGAAAGAAGATGTAGTGACAAAAATTGAGAAAGGTATGCTGAGATGGTTTGGCCATGTCGAGCGAATGAATGAAGAACGATTGACGAAAAAAGTGTATAAGGCGAGTGTGAATGAAAGGGTTGGAAGGGGTAGACCTAGGCGGACGTTTCGAGACCAAATCGGGGACGTCTTGAAAAAAGGCCAGGTCAAGAGTACCCTAAACCGAAGAGCATGTATGAAGGGAATAATGAAAGTGGACGAAGCGAAACAAGTATGTAAGGATCGTAGCAAGTGGAAAGAAGTGGTCTCTGCCTACCACTACGGGAAACAGGCGTGATTATATATATGTATGTATGTATGTATAAAAGTAAATATTGATACAGCAGTGTAGGTAGCAATATAATTAAAATTGATTTTACATTTTCTTATTTATTTATCGCTTAGTTAAAACTCCCGTTAGACTAACAGAGACTCCAAAGCGCCAAACAGGATTAAAAATAACAATATAATTAGATATTTAAATACATTAGGTATCTTTAGAATAAGAACAGAACCAGAAATAATGAAAAAATCAAATAAAAAACATTATGCGCATAAAATTGGCGAAACTATTTATTTTTATGTTTATTGAATATGAAGCATTGGATATAGGTATATTAGAATTTTTATCAGAAACAACCTGGTAAACATAAGAAAGTCTCAAATCAAAATTAATAATGTTATTATGAGCTATTAATCTAACAATAGTAGTTTATGCAACGGTTGCATAATGATAGGCCTTAAAACACTAGTGCGGTTTTATGAAACGAGCTTTTAGCGAGTTTCATAATAAGATCGCACGTGTGTTTTAAGGCCAAATTATGCAGAGTTGCATACATAACTTTATCTACACACATATTATAAATCCTCCATCCATGATGGGTTCAGAAACAATATTTTCTGGCAACAAGTTATTTGTTGCAATCGTGGCTGCATATTTCCGATATCCGGCGCATTTTCACATCACACACACTCCGAGAAGACTACTTACCATTCATATTTTCAACTAAAATGTAAATTACAAACAACTTTTTCTATTCAATTCAACAACAATTCTACTTTCGTTGAGCAAAACACCAACATGGCGGCGCGGCGATTCAATCCTCCGACAAGACCATTTTTTTTTTAAATCATAGACAAACGGATGAAGTCTCTATTCTCACGTCACTCGAGATCAAATATTGTGCAGTTTATATTAAAAAAACATACTGAATTGACGTTTCGTATCAATAACTGTTTTAATATCTATGGATACTAGAATAGAGACCCACTTGAGTTTTGACAGCTGTTCCAAATTTAATCTCATTTCTTTACTAAAAACGATAAATAAGTCATGTTATTTCTTTATCGCAGCACTGGTTTTTCCTAATTGGTTGTCAAAATGGTGGTCATTTCCCACGGTTTTTGATTAACCAATGGAGGTTTTATGATATGGGTGTAGATAAATAAACTTAAAGTTAATTTTCAAATGCTTTGATATCGGTTTGTAAATAATCTGCGACCTCGATATATCGGCTGATGTATCGGCATCGGAATCGGTATCTTTACATCGCTCATGTGAACCTTAGTTATACTACATATATTTAAACTCTATTGAACTGACTGAATAATACTGATTTAGGTTACTAACATAAGAAAGACAAGACCTTATATTGTAGCATTGAAACTCTTATTTATATAATCTTAAAATAAAATAAATCTAAGTAAATTAAATTATAATTAAATCGTCAATTTTTTTTCTTTCATTTTACGTCTTTTTTTTGCGTTTCTGTTTTAAAGATCAACTGTCAAGATTTTTTCTTTTAATGTTCTTTTCCGTTTCCCTTGTCTTGATCGCTTCAAGTATTTTATATACTAATCAGGTTCCCTTATTCCCATATGCCTACTAATATGGAGTCAATGATTTCTGGCAATAAACAATCAAAGTAAAAAACAATAATAAAAAAATGGCATAATACTTACTTAATCTGAAGATTCCTCTTTTTTTTGAATATTGCCCCACTTTTCTTCTTATAATACCGTTCTTTACGCTTTCCCATTATCACTGGAATGAAAAGTATTGTTTTATTAATTTTTTCATAGACGATAAAATAGTAAAATAAAATTATCGAAAATGGACTTACCTAGTTTGCAGTGTTCTTGCACAGTATGCGTACACAATAAGTAGATCGCGTTTGAGTATTTTAGCGTATTGCTGCGCAACGAGACATGATCATCCCTTGAGCTCTTATGGGTGACTGAAGCGTTGCGGGTTGCGGGTTTACCGCAACTACCTACCGTTTTTCGTCTTGCTCGGTGCAGTCTTAAAGTATAAATATGAATCGTGCCGTTTGTTTTAGGTTATGTTTGGTTTTGATTATAAGTACTTTATTAAATAAATACAACTTGATTGCTTTTTTTTTAAAGTGCTTTAAGTGATTACACCGTAATTAGCCATTCTAGCCTCGCATTTTCTAATTTAATTCATACAAGACGGCTCCCTTACTGTTCTCTGCTGTAATCGGTAGAGTATATACTATATGTATGTGTATATTTGTTTGTACCTAGTTTTTACCAACCATTTTTACCGTTTAAGGCCCTGATTTTTTATGAGACTACATGGTCCTCTTCTTGTTTTCCTATGAGCTGGCAGCCACAATCGTGATTTCCTTCAAGTTCTTTTGACATGCACTAAATTCTATGTAAAATCAACTAAAAATAATCAAGGTGTCAGATAATCACTATCACGCGGCATATTTATTTATTTCACTCACTGGATTGATCCATTTTGGTGAGTAAATAACCTAACAAAGTTCTTGTTAAGACCTTTGCTATCTACCTAAAACACTTGGATCCACTTAAAACATCGAAATGCAATCCAACTTCCGTTAACAGTTCAAAAACAATAAACACGTCATCTCAAACGCAGTGCTAAAAAAGGAATGGGCCAAACGTCCCCCCTCCTCTCGTCCCAACACCCCGAACGCCGCATGTTTCACATTCGCTGCAAACGGGAACCTATATTTAGCATGCATTTTTGTAGTTACACTATTATTTCTACAGTTTTATAGTAATTTCGAAAAATCTTTGTTATGTTATGAAAACAATAGGCTGTCAGTATGAATTATGTTAAAATTAAGTATTTAATGCATTAGTACTTATTAGGTTATTTTGTACTGTTTTAATTTTACTGTTACTATTTAATTCGATTTCGCCATAAAGCACACGGAAAACTATCTAAATGAGTATTGTTTTCGTACCATATGTGAATATAAACAAATATTACAAATAATAAATTACTTACATTAAATCTCTTATGTTCGCCAATCTTTGACGTTGACGTTGCTTCACTCTGGATATTTTAGGCATTTTGTCAAATAATACACGAAAACTAAATATATTAATAAACGCCTATTTAAAACTAAAATAATAATTAATCACTTCAAAATGTGTCCTATCACCAATAATGATTGTTCCCACTAGTTACACGAAAACATAACTTAACCCAAAATATTGCGTGCTTTCACTTACTTAAAACAAAAGAAAACACTTCAAAACTAAAACACTTCAAAATCAAAAAAAAATACTGGAAAACGAAATCGTCGCACGTGCGGCACAAGCTTCACGTCCGACGGCTTAGCAGCGTATGCCGCCCGTCACCCGCGCAGCACGCGCCGCAGTGAATATTATAATTTAGTCAAAAACTACAAAATAAATTGAAAAACCGGGAGATGAAATTATAGTGTACATTATTATCTTCTAATTAGTAAAAGTCTCATGTATAAGCGTCGCATAATAAGGGAGCCTTTACGGATGTTAGTTTGAAAAAAGTGTTTACGGTTTTTTTTTTGCTTTTGATTTATCACTTTTGTCAAGATTCCAGTGGACGAAAATAAAGAATAAATTCCATACTACAATACATATTTTTTTCAAGATTCTTGCACAACGCTAAGTATAATTAATAGGATTTGAAAACAGCGAAATTCGCCAGGACCTTAATGCCTGGCCGAAGGAGCTCTGTTCCGGGTCTTTCTTTCTTCCTTTTTTTTTAATCGCAGTGATACCTTTCTACATAAACTTCGAAAGTAAAACATTATCTGAATACAAAACTTCATTCATATCATTAGAACCAATATATAGGTATATAAGAATTGCTGGCTTAAAGTTAACATGATGGTTATTTAGATAAACATTACCAATTAAATGAAAATAATTAAGCTGTCAATATCACTTTATTGTATTTTATTTTATTTATGTATTCCATTGTCGCATTATGTACATCAACCTGATTTTACATATGCCAGTTTTCAATTTACAAAAATATAAGTACTTAAAAATACAATACCATGTATATATATACATATATATATAGGTAAATTAACTTTGATTTCAATTATGACCGTAACTTGTTTTTCAATAGCATCGGCTTTGTTGTGTTTTTTTCATTTATACCTAAGCATGTTACATTGACCTGTTCATTAATATAAAATGTTTAAACCACAATGGAATTTCCAATGTCAATACTTTTCAGACTGATTTTCCTTCCTTCGTTGAAAACAATACAAGTATAAGTAAACAAACAACACACATTTACCTAACCAAAAGATATAGGTACTTAGTTCAACCATAGTATAAAGAGAAGAGAAGTAGGTTATCTTCAAACAAACGCACCTCATCGCCGCACGCACACTTAAACAAAATCTCGACCCGTTTCCCCTTACTAAGCCGGTCGAGCGAGATTTGTTTAAGTGTGCGTGCGGCGACGCATAGATACTTTGGCGCACACATACCTACAACCCGCGCGCGGTGCGTTTGTATGAAGATAACTTACTTCCTCCTCTTTATACTATGGTTTAACCTACTTGAAGTTCTTAGATTTTTTACCCCGTTTCTTTCCATCATTTATTACAATAAAAGTGTCAGTATAACAAGACACTAACCTAACCTAACCAAAAGATATAAGTAGTTCCACCTACTTCAAGTTCGTAGATTTTTTTACTCATCATTACCTAAGCATTTTATGTTTAGCATTACTTTATATATCAAAGAATTAAATGTTATTATCTATGGAATTATTTTGAAAGATGCCTTTAATAATTTATGGATGACAACATTGAAAAAAAGCAGCGCTTTGAAATCGACATATAGCTGGGCTCAAGCCCGTTAATCTGTTAATTAACGAAGTTAACATTTCGAGTAACAGATTAACAATTAAGTTAACTTTAAAAATTGTTAACGGACTCATTAACTTCCGTTAAAAGAATTAAAGTACCTACGTTAAAAGTTAATTAAGTAACTACTATTTGCCAAAAGGACACCGCGCGGCTTATGTCAGATAGATTTGATTTGAATTTGATCTCTAAATAATTAGGTATTATTATTTATTACAAACTCCAATGTTACACCCCTTATTTTATAAATTTTTCATGTTCTGCCTAAACTTCCATATAGCCCATACCAACATTTCTTTTAAAGAAAATCACTAACTCAAAGGCATATAAAATGCAATTTCTATGACGAGTTAACGATTAAAATTAACTTCCGTTAAAGCTTCCGAAACGTAACGCTTTAACGTTTAACGAAGTTAACTATTTTAGTAACGGTGCTCTGCTATAGAAATCGATCAATACGGAAAGTATGTTTAATACTCCGAATAACAACTAGATGGACATCAGTCAAAAAACAAAACTTATACCAGCGCGGCCTCAGAAACACAATATGAAACTCTGATTCTGATTCTTCTGATTCAATTCTCGGTGCAGTCGAAATAATCTCACAATCTAGATTAAACGTCAGTGCATACAGTCGTTTGACACAACTGTATGAATCTGACGTTTGATCTCGCAATCAACATTATCTCGAATGCACCGAGAATTGGGGGCCAGGGCAGTGATTGAGACAGATTCAAAAATGCGTCCAATTTTAAATTTAGTAGTCGGAATTTACCATGATATCGATCTGTACGGTTCGCAAATTAAGGATGCGGCGCCGTACAATTGGCGCAAAGTGGTACGAGTGTCCGTTAGCCGCAAGGCAGTTAGCAATTACCCGTGTCCAGACTATGCGAGCAGCGTCGTTGTATCGGCACTAAAAGGCACATTTTTGTATACCTCACTCAGTGCGAACAAGGATATTCTATTGGTTTGCGCGTGCCCTCGCCTCAATTTTGTTTTATATCGTGACAAGAGCCCTTTTAAGCTGAATAGACCGTTATTGGTGAAGGAACCCATTTAATTCAACTTCTTTGTCGGCGTAAAATGATACTACCTACTATTGGCCGATACGCTATTTTTAATATAAATAGTCACTTTCTTCATAATGAAAATGATGATGACTTGTTTCACAGACTAATAGGTATCTTTCTTTTGTTCACAGATGCCCCGAATGATGCGAATTACATGATATGCGGTGTAGTCATCGCCATGGCCCTGGTCGGGCTCATCATAGTGCTTCTCGCCCTAACGATAAAGTAAGTGATATCCCAGACGATGATTATGAAGCAGTCGATGAATCACGCAAACTGTATCAAAATGTGCGATGAGTCATTATAATTTTTATAGAAAGATTGTAATATAAGAAACTAGTCAGACGCGAAGCGTAGCGACATTGATCAAATTAGCAGGTTTACAATAATTTTGATGCTATTGATGTACTTGACTTTGAGGTAATTCGGAAACTGTTCCGCCTGCACGAGCACGGTTCATTGAACCAGGTAAAGTTTAATGTTTAATTTTTTTTATCGTTTACCTGAAGGACTTGCTGCTGCATGCCACGAATAAGTTAAGTCTTTGACCTTACATGTGTGAATAAATAGCACGATGGCATGTATTGGTCTAAGAGAAAGAGCGGATCCTGACAATGCACTGATTCCAAAGTATCTTTAGTAGTGGCTAGTAAGGCTAAACTTTCAAGATATGTTATATAAACCCAGTCATTGTGTCTGAACATTGTGTACTTTTAATATATTTTATCTGAAACAATCGCTTAAAATTAGATCATTGTAATTTTTAAAACATCATGTAGTGTCTTACTAACATTATAAACCGTTAATTATATGAAAATGAAAATGAAAATGAAAATATTTATTTTGCAAGTAGGTCACACGGGCTCTTTTACATGTCTGAATCTACCAGCGCTTCGAAAGGTGACATGTGCTGAGAAGAAACGCCGCAAGAAACTCAGCAGTAAGTCTTTTTTCCACTTTAAAATTACATATAACTAAAACTAACATAAAAAGTGCAACAAATAAACCTAATGGGAACAAATTAATTATAGTATACAACTAATAAGGGAGATGTATAGTCTCCGCGTCTGCACAAGTAAATTTAAGTGCCTTAGAGATGTATAAAGTCTCTAAGGGTCATAATAATAAGAATAATATTAAAACAGAGAAAACATCTAAATTGATATTTTTATAAGCTTTGTTGGTAAAATCTAGATATGCAATTTCAGGGCAAGATATATGTAGATAGATAAGACTGTTTTGAATGTAAATGTTTTGATAAACGCGAGTTTATACTGATTGATTGGAAGAATAAATCATTTGAGGAACGTAAAACTTGTGCCAAATTACGTCGTAATATTGCACAGCGAGATTAGAATGAAGGATGATCGGATGAGGGTTAGACGAGTTGATAAAGTAAATTCATAATTATGTATGTAATATACAGAATAAGGGTCATTTAATTTTCTCAGGTGCATTAAAATAATTTGTCTAATTCACAAGTTGCTAAGTGTGCACTTGAATAAACTCCAGGAAGTTTGCAGTTGGCAAAGATAACAATCTTGCTACTGAAGCTTTCTAAGCACCTATACTCTTGAAATTAGCATAATAATAAAATTTACATTTGTTATTAATGGGTCGTCAATGTATTAAGTAAGAATAGTTACACTTTTGAGTTTATCATTTAATTTTGTCGATAATTATGAAATTTATTTTTGTCGATATAAATAGCTGCATCTACAGTAACTATTGGCAGTCTGACAAACATCTAAAATTGTTTAAATTTTTAACTTACAAAATGTTATTTCATCAGCTATCTGCTTTGATAGACGACAGTAAATATTTAGTTTTGAAATTAGAAATGGGAATTCAAAAAATCTTAATGGAATAAAATACCTACAAATTTGATGTGTTTGGATTTATCAATCTCGATTCCAAATTGGACAAGTTTTTTTATTGCTGTAGACAGGCAAACGGCAGATGGCCCACCTGATGGTAAGAAGGCGCTGCCGCCGTAAGGTAAATATGAAAGAAAAAGCTCTCTTTGATCCTGAGTTTTTGCCCTCTCGATCTCCAGTCATGAGCATGACAGAATCGTATGAGAGAGATAGAATTATTTAAATTATTGTATTTTTGAAAAACCTCAGTCTTATATATCAATATGTGTGCCAGCATTTCTATAGCGACAAGCGGATACAAGTATAATATATTATATAGGTACAATTAAATTAGGTGAAAATTGAACTCTCTTTTGCAAACCATCCATCTTATCTTGTAAGACCTTAAGACATCGCTTTATTGAAGTTCTTCAATAACTAGCTGTTCCGGGCATGCGTTACAATTATTTTTCCAACAGTTTCTATAGCCTTTGTCCTGCCTGAAGTTGCTCTTTACATAAAATCGAAAACCATTGAAACCCTACCAGTAGTTTAAAAGTTTATGGCGCAATACAATCAGACTAATATACATGAAATTCAAAAACCATTTAACTATGTGTTGCTCATTCTTAAGCCCCCCATAGCATTTTTTCATTGTTATATTCAATGTACAGACTTTTTTCACTTCACGGTTCATTATGCAGACATAATAATATCAGTCATGACATGTCGCAGACAATAATATGCATAATATCACGTCTAAGGCAGATTTTAAATGATTGTTGTTTAACCGGTTATTGATATGCCACCGATGTATAACAAAGTCTTTTCTAAAATACTCTTAACTGATATTACTTATTGATCAAAGTCCAAGTCGGTTTCCGCAAACTCAGTTTGATTTCGTTACTACGTCAGTAGAAAGATTTAATAATAATAATAATAAACCATTTATTTCAGGCACCAGTGGCCCACACATAAATACCTTACAGACACATACATATATTATATTAGATAGATTTAATGTCACCAGTTGGTACATTCTACAATATAATTACTGAGATGCAAGTATCGTTTGTATAATAGCATAGTTTTAGTTAATGCACAAAATTTGTCACGTTTTGATTCATGGTCTTCATCTTAAAACATAGAGGTCCGTAACCTTTTGAACGCCACAGTTGGCTGATTTGTGAGCTACAGCCGTCACTCGGCGTCTAAGGCACGCTTTCTCGCACTCAGCCGTGGTGGCGTTCAAAAGGTTAAAAGATCTGAACTGACTACATATTAAGACGCTGACAACAGCCAATGACCTTGAGCGAACGGTCTCTGTCTGTTTGCACCGGAGTGAACGAGAAGCACTGTGCGGTTTTTTGTATGGGGAAAATCAAAAACGAATGATTTATATAAGTAAACACACTACACCTAAAATATAAATTAGTCATTTTTTTAGTATGGACCTGATGTAATAGTGTTATTAATTATAGACCCATAAGTTAAAAAAATTAAGACATAGAACTGTTTAAAGAGGATTTCAGACAAAACTTAATGATTTTTTTCTATCATATCGATTCCATTAAATCGTGTTTTGGAAATAGTCATTTTTCAATAATATAATGAATATGAACGTATATTATTTTCGCTTTGCCAAATCAAATAGTTTTTGTTAAAAAAGTGTTTAAGTAAAACCGATTTCGGTCTTGTCAGCGCTTTAATAACAAGATTAACATTAAGTTTATACTTCTATATAAATATAGACAAATACATAAGCGCGACGCGAAATTTCAAATTTCTCCACGTAATTTGAACGTAACGGCTAAGGGCCTGGCCACGTGACCCCCCACGGTACGGTGCCGTTGCACATCACCTAGGTAGGTATAGAAATAAGGGCGACTGCAACAGAATTTTTCACGGCATGGCGCCGAACAATGGTCATCTGGCCAAGCCCCCAATTCTCGGTGCATTCGAGATAATCTCACAATCGAGATTAAACGTCAGTGCATACACTCGTTTGACACAACTGTATGAATCTGACGTTTAATCTCGCAATCGACATTACCTCGAATGCAGCGCGAATTGGGGGCTTGTCTGCCTTGCCTGTCTTGTCTTGGCTTCAAGTCTTAGAACTACCGGCTAGTCAATAAAAACTATTCGATGACGTAATGTACTTACACACACAAACGCATGTGTCGTGACTTGACTTACACAAACATCCAGACGCTCAAGGCAATAGAGCGGTCAAACCATCTAAAGTGCTTAGCATTTCAAGGCTTTCCCGAAACATTAATACGAACACGATCGAAAAAAAATACTGAAAAAATTAAGTGTTTTCTTTTACATCCCTGGCTCTGACTGGTGGCGTTATTACCACAAGACTACAAATCACCACGCATTAAACTATGCGATTTTTAAAGTAACTACTTAGATGGTCCTGAGTACTTGGAATCTTCAGATAGCTTAGTTAATTGGAATCTTGGAATTACTGTATTTATTTATTTACTTGGATTGTTTAACCGGATTGTTGGAATGAAAACAAAGCAGGAAAGTCAGTGTCTACTTGAGAAGTGGGTGAATCATTAGTAAATACTACTTCAATATAAAATTATGAACCGTTCGCAATTGTTAAGGCTGGCGTCCACTAGACTCGCCGAGGTGAATCGAATCGAATCGCAATAGTTCGCTTCCTATATTTTCTAATGCAAATGCAATTGAATCGGCGCGCCGCGGCTCTTCGTCAATGGACGCAGTTGCATAGAAAATATAGGAGGCGAATTATTGCGATTCGTTTCGATTCGCCTCGGCGAGTCTAGTGGACGCCAGCCTTTATAGACGAGTGGTTTCACTGTTTGGACTACGAAGACAAAGGTTGTGAGTTCGATTCGGGCCGTCAGTGTCTTTAATTAATAAAGGACCCAATCTACACCATTATCCTAGTTTTTGCCATTTAATGCAATGTATGTAATGATGTTATTTGTTTTTCTTGCTCATGGTCGATATTTGATTATCTTTTCTTGTATAAACTGTACATTGATTGACAAGAAAATTAACTTGATCTTAAAATGAGAACGAAACAAAATCCGAGTATTTGTAATAAAGTCTGCATGAAATGTAAAGTTACCTAATGTGTCTGTAATAGTAAAATTTAATATTTATGGTACCCCGACAAAGTTTTCGACATAATAAAGACAATATCTAAAAACGTTAAATTGGACATAAATATAAAAAAAAAAACTCCACCAACCTTCCTAACAAATAAAGTAAAATCCGGGTCTAATCAGTAGACAAACTAACCATAGGGTTTCTGTACTAAATTGGTCATCACACCATGTGACGAACCGAACATGTCTCATTTTAATATTTGAATTTCTTCAAGATACAAATTTGCGTTATCATTTTGCGTAATTAGCACAATCTTGTTATTAATTAATGCAAATACAAATTTTAATAAACGGAATGACCATAAGCAGAAAATATGTAGTAGTTAGTAGTAGGAAGATTAATGACGCCGCCTGGTGCTTAATTTAGGAAATGGTTCTACCCGCAGATAAATTATAAAACTAAATTAGGGTAGTATCGACTAAATCTTCGGTCACTCTCTCCGCCAACACATGCACACCGTCAGTCGTTTTAGTTCATTCGATTGAGTTCGATCGATTTTGCTATTCAATTATTCAAAGACAAATTAAGGTGTTATCTATATTTGACCTAAGTAACTCTACGACAAAACAATGACTTCTTTAAAAATCATAACCGTGTTTCAGCGTTATTTGAAGAAAGTGTTAATGAAAATGTGAGTACAGATTATTTGAGTTTTTTGCTTAATGTTCATGTTAAATGCATTGTCATGAGAACGTTGTAATGCCATTTTGTATTACCTGAAACAATTTTAGAACGATTTCTACGAACAGTTAATTTTATTACTCCTTCTTGGCAACAAAATGTAAAAATATTATTAAATTACATTTGGGTTGCAAATAATTGCGCTGCAACAGTTAACGAGTTTTGTTATTGCCTGCCAACAAAATAAACCGCACAAAAATAATTAAAATGTGACGATTAACGTCGTCTATTAAATAGATGTAGCGTAAAACTGATTTTGTGTCTATCTTTTAGATTTCTATATCTAGCTACCAATAGTCAGCACAATTAATACACACGAATCTCTTGTCTCTAAATTTCATTGAAATTTAATGTTATTCTGAACCTAATAATGTTGTTTAGTCATAACCGAACATTTATTTACTTACCAGCTCATTAGTAGTCACCGGCGTCATTTAATGGGAGAGTTCGAATTGACGACTGACCTAAAAGCATTCGAAAATTTTCGTGACTGCCATCTGAGGCCTTGCCAGTATTGGGGTCAAGCATGGGTTCACCATAAGCGCCACACAATAAACGAAATGAATATTGGGAACACAGCCCTTGTAGCCAATTAGAAGTCAAGTGAGCAAATAATCGAAGCCCTAGATGGTCTGGTCTTAGCTAGTTTGAACCAGCTGTTTTTAGTTTCAATTCCCGCAGAACAAATAAAGTTAATTGTTATTTCCGCGATGGGATATGATCATTTGTCAGATGTCACTTTTAATTGTTTGGATAATTAAATGTTTTAATGAAGGGCAAGGTTAATTTGATGTGGCGGGCAAAAACACTGTTTAAACTATAAAGTACTTATAACGACTATATTTGGTTCTTATCAAGAGTAGTCGGATAGTTTAGGTTATAATGCACAAATGAGAAAGCTTCATGCAGCTTATATTTGATTTTCATTTAAATATTAAACAAAGCAAGTCCTAACTACCGTCTCGAGCTAGTTAGTTTTCTCATTACTACCGTTTACTTGGCACTGCGCCAAATTTCTGCATAGAAGCTTCATTCTGAATCCCAAATTTTTATCCGTCGGTATATATTTACTTTAATACAGAAGGCAATGACTTAGTTGTTATTTTTTCAGTATAATAAGCTTATCTTCTTTATCCACCGTTTCCCCTGTTATTTTTATCTTTTGTAAAGCTAAAACATGAAAGATATTAATGACGATAGTAATAACGCTTACCCAATTATGATGTCTGAAGACATTGAAATTATTTGCAACTTACAATAGTCTACTCTCCAACACAGTGTATTTCAGTCAACCAGTACTTTTTTAATTTGCATATTGCTGTTTGGTATTAAATTTATTGCTTCATGTAGTTAACCGAGGTTACCTTCATGCACTGCTATGAACGTTTATCTTTATGATTTTGTAAAGGAGGAAGGGAAATCTGTGGTAGCCGAGTGGTCGGACGCCAATTTCTAATGCAGAGGGTCGCAGGTTCAAAACCCTGTCTCGCATCCGTTCTGTTCCGATGACTACACCCAGGCATCAGTTCTGATGCAAGGACGCGGAGACGTCTAACTACACCAGGGATGAGTTTTTCTGAACTTATGTGCGGAATTCAATTTGATATTTACTATCATTTCGCTGGTGAAAAACATCTTGAGAAAACCTGCAGATATGAGTAACGTAATTCAATGCGTGTGAAGTTCCCACTATACCCGCGAAGTCCCCACTAGACCTGTGAAGGGAGAACTGCCCAGTCCCTCTTCGGAAGTTTGTAAGCAACAGTACAGCAGTAGGATGATATAAGCCGATGATTATAATGATTGAAAAACGCCATACGCATTATTTACATATGCAATAATACGTCTGATTTTGTTTTGTGCGGGACTTCCCCTTATTTCCCAACCGACCGTTGGTTGTTGTGTTATGAGAATTACTTGCGTAACTTGATCAATGGAAGAAGTTCCTTGTATTAAATGAGACCACATGAACTTAGTGCGGTGTAATTTTACAGATTGATAAACAGGAAGATCAGTCGAAAATTCTCGATGTTTAATTAACAGTATGTTGGTAATTTTATACTTTATGGAATGCCAGCGGTATGTAAAGAACTACACTCGTAAACGCAACACAATCGATTGAGGTGCGAGTGTGTGTAATTAAAATATAACGCAGAATCGAATAGGTGACCATATTTTGCTATAAACATTTTCCCACATTGATTGTAAGTTGACCTCTTTATGGTACGATAAGGTTATCGCAGCCAAGTTTGTATTTCCTTGCGATCTAGGTTTACTGCTGATAGGAAAAGGAGCACTTTGGTTAATTCGATTGATTTCAATAGTCGCATGTACCGGGCATATGAGAATGCGCCCATACATATCAGTGAAACTGACCGAGCCTGTTCGTTATAAGTTGAGGCATATTCATGGGTCTCGAATTGTATAGGTTTATTGAGCTTCAATGTACTACAAACCGGGTCCATCGTAATGACATGTGTTGGCCCGTATAGGCCCACTTTTAAGCCGCGTGTGCGTTTGCCTCGGTCATTGCGGCACCTGCCTGGCGAATGGTCTGAACGCGGTAAAAAATACACTCTATGGCTGAAACCAGGATAACCTGTATCTTGGGTCTTTGCACAACACACAAACATACAAAAACGACCAGACTCCAAGTCAAATACAAGTATGTCATGATACGAGTATTTGGTGGGAATCGAACTCTCGACCTCGAGCTTTGGATTCCAACATTAGAACCGCTATAGGTACGTGTCTTTTGTGGGTAAACTTTAGTAACTGTAAATTTACCTCCTGCCTGTTGACCGATTGATCTAAAATTCGGTACACATCTTTAGTATGGTGACAATACAATTATGTATATTCAGTATCATTGTACATCCAAGATGGCCGTCGCCACAAAATGGCGGATTACATATTTTTATTATAACTCCCTCAATATGGGTATCAAATGAAAGGGCTTGACTAGTAGAATCTAGGACACTATGAAGACAATCCAAATCCAAGATGGCCTCCGCCACAAAATGGTGAACTATACTTTTTATGTCAATCTTCTTAATAGATATGGGTATCTAATGAAAGGGCTTAACAAGGACACTTTAAGATTTTTGAGCTTTTATTATCTGCATCATTATTATGTTTCTTTACAAATAAAACCATTTAGCTTAAAACGTTTTTTAAGACTTACATAAAGTTCTGCATACGTTGTCAAGTAACAGTTAGTTGTCAGTGTATTAACGCCCACCATCACCTTCTTTTGACCTAAACTTTGTACTCGGAACCTGTCCAACGTTTATATCTCGATACAGATTCCTTCGGCTAAAACCATAGTGATTCGATGAAGTTTATTGGGCTTACTGTCATTAGGTACAAATGGAAGATCGTCCGCTTGAACGTCCACGTCCATTATTCGTTAATTAATTAATTAATTTACACCGCAAATAAATTTGGTTATAAATAGGTACTTTTCGGCATAAATTACATTTTGACTAAATTCACTTTGAATACTATTACTTTTGACCCAACTTCAGAATGGTTATTTCACGTGGACGATTTTCCATTTGTACCTAATGACAGTAAACCGTCTATTGTTTTGTCACGTCACGTAAAAACAACAAAATTATAGGATGTATAAAAAGTAAGCGCAAAAAACCGGTAAAAATGAGAATTCTTGATAATGCCTCTTAGCTTTAATGACGACGAGACGACGAAGCGAAAAGTCACAAAATACCTACATACATACCTACGTTCAAGTTACTGTGAATGTTTTCCTTGCAATCATGTGACGTAAATATACTTGAGTTAAATTTAAATCTAGTATTGATTACTTTGCGCGCATTGGACATACCTAGTTAGAAAGTAATGGATTCATTTAAATATAAACCATTGCAATAAACCAAAACATTCATTATCGACAAAGCCTTTTTTTATTTAAGTTAGGTACCTAATCGATCATACCTACCTCACATGATGTTTTTTAATCTAATGTAGTAACTGATTATCAGTATTAATGTATTGAGGTCACCTATTGTGGATGTCACTGGACCATGACTGGTGTGCCTTGGTTCCCACAGTAACAATTCTTTCTGACACAGGGGGCATTCATAATGTGCAAGAGGTAGCGGTTAGTCATGTATGTTGCGATTAGTACGAGTATATGTTCTAACAGTGAAGGTTAGTTTAGTATTGAATAATAAAAAAAGGCCAGCTTCCTGCATTATTTTCCATTATATTAAAAAAGGATTTGGATGGATAAAGTACTTCGTTATTTGCATGGTACGTAGCAAATCTGTTTGTCCTTGTTCCTTATCAGAGGTTTAATAATAATGCCGATCAATAGTTTGCAAGGCTTTGCTAGTGAGTGTTGGAATTTGCATTCCAAAACTTAGACTAAATAAAAGGATAAATACACATTGTAATAAGCATAAGTACCTATTCTTATACAATGTATTATAAATGTCCACATTCAGGATACGGGATTACTATAACCATTAGTAGCACTAGGTAATAATAACAGACTAACTATAGCTTTATACGTTACGAAATGGTAACGCTATGAAAACTATGACGTCAATGCCACATCCACCGACATTGTTAGATCAATGCTGGGAATCAATAGGACTCTGGAATCTCCGGCCTTCCTAACTTTGGCTGATAGAAACGATGATTTCAACTCATACCTAAATGCATAACCAAATCGATATCCATGCAGATACATAAGGTGTTAATAGTATCCAATCGTGTTACACACACACGATTGTTCAATTGTCTCCATCCACAGCTATTTGCTATGGATGAATGTCGCACGCTTGGCCCGACATCCGTTGACGTTCGGATCAGACTGTTTTCAGTTAAGCAACGACAACTGAATAACACAGCTGTCTTTTAAAGACAACTCGAATTTGAAAGACGTTCCCACCCGAAGAAACAGTGAGATAATTAGTTATGCTATCATGCTAGTCAACATGTGATTTTCCAACCCGTTCGCTTTTGTAAGGTGTTCGTTTACCAGTGATTTCTATACCGCGTCGGTTCGGCATGCTTGCTTGGAGCAACGACAAAAGAATACATTACCATAGTCTTATTGTACAACTGAACTATTTCTCTTCCATGTCGATGAAAAGGTTAGACTAGTAAATGGAAGGTGATTAGCGAAATACCGTAATGCGTTAGTTGATTAAAGGTGGCTTTCGCAGTGCGGGGTCGAGTCCCCATAACATAGCAATGAGTTAACGGGAGAGGTGCGTGTTCAGTCGCCACCCACCGCTGCGCGAGGCGGTGGCCAGCGCGACCGTCGCTCCGGCAGTCAAATAGTCAACGTTGGCTCGTACGTGTGTGTTGAGAACTCGCGGAGGCGGCTGTCTGCGAACGTTGGCGCGCTGCCGCGGCCGTTGCCAGTTGTCGATTATCCGCGCTGCTCGTGTGAAGTGTCTGTGTCAAACTGCTTTTCAATGCTCTTCGCTCCTATCGCCGTCGAGGCGATGAAGTGTAAAGAGGAAAACTGTGAGGTCGGCGTGATCCTGGAGCACAACTCCCTGATCGTCCTGTCCACCGACAAGACCATCGTCTGCCTCTGCGGGCGGGACCGGAATAACCCCTTCGAGCGCGGGTAATTCTCATCGTTCTGCTTATGGTACGATGCTCATTACATTAACTTATCTCGTATGTGCTAACGTTATTGCTATTAAATTTGTACTGCTTTATTATAAAGCGGTGTTGCTCGGTTGTTAAATAGGAAACCCTTCTTAATATCAGATTTGATTACATTAGCATTGCCCATTTGCAAAATTATTTTGTTACAGTGCTAACTATGTTTTCGTATATTTTTCTAGTATATACTTTTTCTTTAATTTGTGCACATTAATTAAGTAGATAATCCGAACTGATTTCACGTTATAAATATTAACCGCACTCGAGTGGAGCGTTAGGAGAAAGTAATCCATTGTTATCTTCAAATGGTAATTTTCACAGATAGGTAGGCTGGTTTTTCTTTTGTTCTTGTTGCACGACTACCAGTCGATAACATAATGTATATACTATAACATCACCTATTAAAGTAATTGACGTTACTTTGTCCTCTAAGAATAAGTATTCCACGTTTCACGTTTTAAAATAATCACCACGGCTTTGCAATTTTAGCGGTGTCGTGACAAAATCTACTACAATTTGACGCTCATCAAGGCTGTCTAACTGGTCAAGGCGCCGCACTATTGGCCATAATCCAGTCTCCTTGTTTATAGGCATTATACTGACATACCCTAGCGTAGGTATGTTAAATTATTATATTTGTACGTATTTTCCAGATGATTTTATAGCCATTTAAAGATTTAATTCTGAATGAGTCAGAAACTTGAACAGACGGGCAAAAACGTTAACGTCCTTACCAGTAGGAAACTTAACGATGACCGAAAGAACCGGGCAAGGTCGCGGCCGGTCGGGCAACGCCTCCCAAACGAATTAATTCAAGGAATTTTAAGTATACCTACCTTCTAGACAATTTAAACTTACCAATTTATTTATAACCGCTAGTGACAGCATTAGGCATGAGCAAAATCAACCTTGGCGCTACACTTATCTGACTTTTTCTTATACCGACAGTTAAACTATATTAAACTAGGTATCGAACAATCGTATCTAAATATAGCACGCCTGTACAATATAGGTAAGAGCCGAACATGCGGAAGTTAATCCTAATATTGAACAATCGCTAGGTATCACGTAACATGTGAATTATTATAATATAGTAGGTAGTGTTGTATGGTTAGTTATCTTCAAAGTATTATCTTAAGGTTACTCCAAATGGAGGTTAAACAGACGATAACCTTCTGTCTATATTTATCAGAAACGCGTTAACCTACAAGGCAGGTGTGGAGGGGTACAGGTGTGAGCGAGACTTTCTTCCGAGGTTTATATAACCAGCGATGGGTTTGTAAACACCGACGAGCCACTTCATAACAGAACCTCGTTAACAAATGGTTTTTGCAGTCATTTTTGTAGACAGGGAATCTGCTGTTTATAATGTTGATCCACAGATTGCCAAAGTACTTATACACGTGTTCGCTCCTAGTAAATGCAGGCGCGAATTAAAAGCAAAACGACCAATTTGTCTCTTGAATTGTTATGTCTTTTTGTGTACAAAATATTTTATCCAGAGATGCCAACATCGTTTCACAAAGTTTGAAAAAAGGGCCTGTATCCGCCACTAAAAGGTTTTGGGATTTTAGTGACGATATAGTAAATCACTTAGCAGTCCCGAATAGAGGCCCTCAAGTAGATACTTGATCTCTTGGAATATAGTTTCATGGAAACCAAAAATGTCTACGTAGGTACAATAGGTCTCGCATCGCAGAATTTGTGGGTCGACTCGGCACAAAGCATTTGAGTCCAACTTAAACCTTTTGATTCAAAGTGAATTTCAAGAAGCAGCTTGGATTCTGCGCTGACTAGGTACTTATATTAAAATACCACTTCATGATATAGTTTGACATCAATGGAAATTGAACACGACTAATAATCATTTCATCAATTCGTTCGACTGTTATAGCTAATAGAATAAATTACAACGCGATTTTTCTTCTAGAACATGTCTGTTTATACTTGACTCCTTAATAAATCATTGTCTTTATTGAACCTGGTAGCCAAAATTCTCATCAGACAATTAAGTTTATATAGCGTGATCATGTGTACATTAGATAGCCTTCCAATTGACGCAATGCTGGGTCAGAATTTGGGATCGTAGCACGGTAGGTAACTCGGACAATTATCTTTATTAAACAGTTGTAAAAAATAACAACGGTATTAGGTATTGAGATAATATTTGGTGAAATTTATATAACCTCGTAACGTTTATAATGGACGTAACATAATGTTGAAATGTGAGGTTGAAATTATTGGTAGGTAGGTACATTTTGATTAGCTCGTAATGTTTATTTATTTAATTTGTGTTAACAGGTTAATTTTGGTTTACCTAACTGAGTTCTGAATAAGTTTTATTGTTTCCAAGTTATATTAAATGTCTTCGAAATAATGCGTGTCGGTAGCATAGCAACCAGTCAAAACAAAAGTTTTTATGCCCAATAAGGGTATTATTTCATCAAGCGAGATTTAAATGTCAAATACAAACACGCCTCGCATTTGCTTGACTTTTAAATCAATGTTTTTTTTTCATACCAAATTCTTAACAAGAAGATAGATCTGGTTCTCTTTAAGGAATTAAAAAGTGAACTAATACTATAGGGATGTTTTTAAAATAACTTAAAAGTCTTGCATAATTATGCCCGAAACCGCAAATCTGATTACATAAGCAACGTAAATGATTAGAACCGTTCGCACTGAATCTGTCGTTGGTAACTGTCATTCGTGCCCTAAGTGTAAGTTTGAATTATATAAAACGCCTCGAACGCGTTAATAATTATTTTGTTATAAGGAAATAGATTAGGTAGATACTTTTACGCAAACGCGTTCGAGACTCTGCTATGACTCAAACTTACACTAAGGGCTCAGTGCCCTTACCATGAGTTTACGCAAACCGTTATCGTTATCGAAAACTATCGGAAATACTGCTTGTTGCCGATACAAGTAAAAGGGACGGAGCGATAGTTTTCGATAACGAAAACAGTTGACATAAACTCATGGTAATGGCTCTGGACAACGAAAGTATCGATGATATCAATGATTACACTGGGACGGGCACAATTTACAAGGGGAAATTGATCATTGATGAAAATGATGAAAGTGACGTTAGTATAGTCTCTAGGGTGGCAGCTGGTTGACGAATTTGGATCAAATGCTTTGGCGTTCAAATATCTATTAAACTAGACTCAATAATGGATAATTCGGCGAACTAAAATGATCAATAAAAGTGTTGCCAGGTATTGATGAAATTTAGTAGTGATGTTTTATTATCGAATCGATCTACATGGTTCTGTCAAGTCCGAGTTGGCTTCGCTTAAAATCGGCAATGTCAATTATTACAAAGTTATACCCTTACTCTGGCAACATTTGTGGATTTTGAGCTATCAATTTAGTTCGCCGAATTATGGATTCTAGTTTGAATAGATAAACATAGGTATTACATGTTAGGCATTCAGCAGACTGTAGTAAAATTACTGACTGTGAGTTAGATCAAGGCGCGGCTCAGATGCAGGATGCAAAGGTTATTTAGTGGCACGTCTCATGTATCCCCTAGACGTTTCAAGGGTAACGACCAAACGCCTCACTACCTGTGTTTTTTATCCCATGTGCCATTATGGGAGTCAAAGCCCCGAAGCTTTGCTTAGGAGCGGGCTAAGGGCATTGCACCTTTCCGCTCTCCCTTGCCCTGCAGCCCTACTTTGCCTTTTGTAATCGAAAGCGCTAAATTTGTACCTCCTTGTCCCTTCCATGCATTTACAGAGTCGGTTGAAAGAGATGCAATAATAACATTCGCTGCGTCGACTAGCTATAGGCTCAGTAGTGCGTGAAGTGTATAGATAGTGATGCATATTTATATGGGTTCGAACTCCCATGCGGTGGACTTTGAACTCGGTAAATGGTGAAATGCACAACGCGGCCGGTTAAACCCCTCTCTCGGTTGCGATCGATATTATGTAGCTCATTCGATAACATCGCCCAAACAAATTTTAATGGATGCATACCATTACTGTTTTCAAAACCACTAAATACTAATAATTGTTGTTACGCTAAGAGTGAGGAAATCGTGGTTGAAAGGAAAGTAAATAAGAGGTTACGTGTATTTTGAAGTTTGCATTTGTACTTACTAGGAAAACATAAACACATAGGTACTGAAACTTTATTAGTCACTTCATAAAGGCATTAACAAACAAAATAAGCAAAATTTATAGGTAGGTTAACAATATTAATCATTCTATGTGTGTGTATTATGTACCCAATTTTAGAGGCTTCGACGCAAGAACAGTTATCTTTCTAGGATATTAATAATAATGACTCACAGCCGTATACAAACTCCTTGCAAAATTAACGCAGAAACAAGAGTGACAGCGGGTAAACCAACGGTTGCACATTGGTGCGTCACAGACGCCCGTAAGATACGCTGCGGCAGGCGGGCCACCGTAGTTTTTCGCGGAAAAAGGCCAGCCACATCGTCAAACAAACCACCCCCCACCTCAGGCCGCCGCGTCACGCGCGCGTCTATAAAATCCGTGCGCTCCCCTCCACTTCAACTCAGACGCATGGAGTACTCCGTAGAGGTCGTTTGGCACGAGCGAGCGCTTTGCTAGGCACCTGCCGGCCACACTTCACGATCATATTCTAGTCATCGCGTAGCTCAAGCTCGCGTATCGCGGTCACCCGCACGTTCCTACGAACAGTGATAAGTGCAATATCCCCCTACTAAAATCTAAACTTGTGATAATTTAATTTAAATTTAGTTATTAGTTTTGCGTTCGATACGCGATACGGCTGTGAGTGAGAGTTGTGAAACAATGTTGTGACTGCCCGACTGGAACTTGTTACCTGTGATCCAGCCCAGTGCGGATTGTTCTTGTGTCGAAGGTTTCTTTGGATTCGGTACCATGGTTGGGAACAATGGTACTATGATGGCGATTCGCATCGTCCACAGCAAGCTGAGGAAGCGTGAGGAGCTCTCCCCATCGGTGCACCCGGCTGAAGTGCTGCAGGCGGCGCCGTTGCCAGCGCCCGAACCGCTCGCCTTCCGCCAGCAGCCGCTGTGGCAGTTCCCGCCGCCGCTGCCCCCGCCTTACGTCTATCCCCATGATCAGGTATGTTGACCACCAAAATATCACGACTCGTTCATAAAAAAACATTCAGCCATCAAAAACAGTTACGAACTCTAGGCGTTACACTTGACCTGATTATAGTTTTAAACAGTCCCCTTGGTTCGGATTCCAGTGCCATTATTGTCACTGATTTGGTAATGATTAAACCGAATGGAAAGTTGTACGAGTAACTACACTGGTAACGTTGCATTATGACACGATAGAAATCGTGACTGGTCTGACCCACGCTCCCCGACAGAGAGAGAGTTGGTATAATAGCACAGCAACTATGTCTATTTAGTTCTGAGCGCTAAACAAATTTAAATGTCGGGACGACATGCCTGTGAAGTAGAAAGCTGTACAAGGCAAGCGTGTTGTAACACTTCGACCTTCTTTCTTTGTAGTTGTCTGCCTGTTCAGACGAGGCTAGTGCAAATGTGTAGGTACGTTGAATAATATTGCAATACCGTCAAACAATTTAACCTCAATAACACGCTCTAATAACTACGTCTCGAGGTCTGTCTGAAACCTTCCTATCATTACATTGGATAATGTTGGATGTGTGCTAAACGCTAAGACCACACAACGTCGCATCAGGAAATATAGAATGCTAATGTGTCTTTGTAATAGCGCATTCAAGGCTTGTCTTCATGTGGCCTCAACGTTTACTTCGCAATGCTTCCTAGTCACTGTGTTTAATGTATTGAATATTTTTCAAAACTCGTTGGACCCTCGCCTTCTTTAAACGTCATCCGGTCGGAACGAACCCCGAAAAAAAGGTTCCCGATCCCAATCCCGGCTCTGAATAATAGACGCCAGACATAAAAAAGCTCCTTCGAATAATAATACGTTCGGGACGACCTTCTTGTTTGAAATGTATGCTCGGCTCGGATGGCAACCGCGTCTTAAAATAGCAGGCATTGTGTAACGGCTGGAAGAGGTTTCAATACCGGTGCGAATGCAGCAAATGCATCGGGGACGGTAACGGAACCGCTAAATCGGGCACCGATCCTTGGGTCAACAAACTTTCACCAATCGCTCCACATAGAACTGAAAACATTGTGCCTGACGGTTTTATTTCTTTGTTTATAGGACAATTTGATGCAGCCTCTCGGCAATGAGCGCGCGAGTTTCCGCAGCCTGCGCAAGAACATCGGTGGCCGCTGGAAGCGATTAGTAAAGAAAAAACCTGAGCAAGAAGTGTACACGATCCCGCCCGAGCTCAAACCCCAGCTTAAGCAGATATACGTGTATTAGCCGCGCTAGAGCGACTACTGTAGCAGCCTCAGCACCGAAGCAGGGAACTTCAACGCTGATCCTTTAAGCGATGACTTCAACCGAATGGTTGTCAATTCACATTGCATATCGGTACTCGAATATCAATTTGTAAAAGAACTGCACGGCCCAACAGCTGTCCTATTTCTTAAACATATCGTTTTGACCAATTATTTCTAATGACCAATGTTAATAAAAAATTACTTTCATTCAGCACCACATTGTGATTGAATAGAATTTGTATTAATAAGTATTAGAACACTGATGTTTGCGAGTGTTGTTCCGTTGCAGAATTTTGAATGTTATGCGAGAATGAGTGATAGTTAAAATGATTTAAGTTAAATGAATAATTTAATGATATGAATGAAGTAAGAAGATGCGGTCGCGCATACTAGTGACGAAAATCCAATAATTATGTTAAAGTAAACGACGCCTTGTTGAACGTATGTAATTTTGACTAATTAGGGCATTTTGTAGTTCATTTAACTTATTATAGACACGATCGTATTAGAGACATCGATCAAATAGTTTTGTGAAGCTACGTACTTTGTATCTGTATGAAGACGCTACTGATTATAAGAACAGCTATTAGATTGACGCAGTATTTTGTTATCATTCATGTGTGTTTGAGCGAGACTGACTTTATGGTATAATTGGACCCGTAACGTGACTTATGCATTAGAATTGACCCAAATTGAACATATTTTCTGATATTATTGACTTCAAATGCTATATTTTTTAATATTTCTCAAGATGACCTAGTTTGTTGAACGTTGTGTTACTTGCATGTTATGGTAGAATAATTTTCAGATTTTCCCTCGGTCCTTACAGTGATACATTAAAGTATAATGAGTAATAAAAGTGTTGACGACGACATATCGAGTTTTGAATTGCCTTACCCTGATCAATTACGAATAACAAGGACCGGGGCAGAAAATGTATATAGCTCATATTGAGCCCGATATTGTGGAGAGTTAAGTTTGTAGCTAATAGGTACAATTCAGCCATTAATTTTCGTTATCTTGCATTAGAAGACAAAATGTTAAACCTAACAGATTTCTAACAGCGTGAGATGTCAAAATGTAATCTTTCATTGAAATATTAAAATATAAAATACCATCATGTAATGTTTCGTTTCCTTCCCCACAAATACCTGATAAGTAGTCGCTTAAAGCGTAATAAAACTAATAAAACAAGTATGAATAATGAGAAAAAGTGAGGATATAATGCTATACATCACATATGTATATCTATATACGTTATACATATGTCAAACAGTTAACTCTACTAAAGGTCAAGCCTATTAGCATAATTGCATGCCTGTTTGTTATATAACATTATATTGCGTAAAAAAATCGTAAATATCTCTTAATATAGAAATACGCATCAGCATGTCTGAACAAAGTTGTTGTTGTTTGGATAATAAAAACAAATAGTACGTAGTGCAGTGCACTAACCTCTAATAATTTTATAATAAGAAAAGGGGCTGTAAAGAAACAAAGCGCCATCTGTGGATTCGTTGTATAACTATGAAACTCACTAGTAATCATTAATCGCGCATTTGAGAGGTATTATTTGCCATTCAGTTGATACAAAATTCAATAGATGTCACTAAGAATTTGATAACAACGCCATCTCTAATAAATGGCTGTAATTTAATACTTCGTTACCTTACAAGTGTTTTGATAGACTTGATAAAAGTAATTCAAATAATGAACGCTAGATAGAGTTATTACATAAATGAATGTATGCGTTATGAAACAACTTCCTGGCGCCTCATTCGGGAACGCTAAGTGATTCTGTAGCGACTCGTAAGCCAGATCTCTCATCTCGCTCTTACGCATTTCGCGTCGTGCGGAAGAGTGGAATGAGAAATCTGACTTACGAGTCGCTACAGAATCACTTAGCGTTCCCGAATGAGGCGCCTGGACTACTGCACATATTTATTTACGTTGTACCGGACATCGATGCTTACAGTGAATAATTAGTTTCTGAATTAGTGTTTAGTGAAATTGATTAGTTATTAGTTATGATTAATGATTTCGGCTAAAAACGACCTGCGCCACTATTCGGGAACGCTAAGTGATGTAGCGACTCGCGAGCGAGATTTCTCATCCCGCTCTTCCGCACGACGCGTAATGCGTAAGAGCGTGATGCGAATCTCGGGTCACTGCAGTATCACTTAGACGTTCCCCAAAAGACGACCATTGCGTTGTAAGTACTATAGCCGATGAGCGGGCCCGTTCATATAGGCGAACTAGGCGATGCCCTAGGGCGCTTGTATTAGAGGGCGAAAATACAGTCTTTTTTTATTTACTACTACAAAATACTACCGACTTTTACCCACACAATTTTTTTTATTAAAAAGTCCCTTATATTGTTTTATTTCCTCACGGAAAATTCTTAAAAGGGCACCGTTTCAGCACCAGGAATGCTCGGCCGGCCCTGCCGATGAGAAATAGGCAAGAAACCGCACACGCTGCTCTTTGCTCCTTGCTGCGCCGAAATGAGCGAAGGGATTTCCTTTAGTCCCACGGTAAGCGGTTCATTCATGAAATACCAAATCCCTATCTGGTTTGTTATGGTTAGGGTTACATGGCTTGAAAGGCTTATCTTAATTATAACGCAAGCCGATGAAAATATTACCGAAACGATTGGGTTACCAAACGAATGGGTTATTTGCCCCTTCGAAAGGGTTAAACAAATGAACGAGTCCGGTTCCTGCTGCCAAGTGATTTACTATAATCTTCACAAAATGCCAAAACCGCAAATGTGAACGGTGAAAAACACAAACGGATTCAACACGACAGCACATTCGCGGTCTATTCAGTCAGAAAACATTCTATTTCAACCAGTCGAACTCTTTTTCTACAACTGTGATGTACAACTACTATACTACAACTGTAAAATAAGGGTCCGGTTAATGTACGTCCCACTGCGAATAATTCGCGACCACCAAATAATACCAATACTACCTACTATTAATTATGGTAGTATTTTGTGGTCGCAAATTATCTGGTCGGGCGTTATCGGGACCAGATAATTCGCGACCACCAAACATTACCAATACTACTAGTAGTTATGGTAGTATTTGGTGGTCGCAAATTATCTAGTCCGACGTTATCAGGTCGGGCATTATCATGACATTCATGATGTACATTACCCGGACCCTTATTTTATAGATCATTGTTGTAGAAAAAGAGTTCTAGAGGTTGAAACAGAATTTCTTCTGAATACTTGAAAAACACACGGCTTTACTCACGATTTATTGTCAGAAATAGTCCGACATGTTTCCAACTCGATTGGAGTCCTTCTTCAGGGTATGAGTGCGGTCCCGGTCAGATCAACCTGCGCAAGAATTTCTTCTGGCCCTTTATTCGATTATACTAAGTGATTTACTATATCATCACTAAAATACCCTAAAATAACTACAGTATAGGTATTTTCAATACATACATACATACATACATATTATCACGCCCGAAATCCCTATTGGGGTGGGCAGAGCCACAAGAGTACTTGTGGCCACGTTCGATTAATTTGTCCTAAGATGGTATGATGAACGGTATGGTGACAGGTGATCAGCCCATCGCCCATACAGATAGTCCACCATGTTGGAGAGGACCCGTCCCTTAGTCGACTTTTACGACATGCCAAGATGATAAGCATCTACACGCATTCTATGCTATTTTTTCACTCCCAGTGCAGCAGAGGAGTAGTAAGTATTTTCAATACCAAGTCTTAAAACTTCAGAAAAGCAACAAGTTAATTCAGCCAACGTAACCTATTTCCCGATAAAACCTATTCCTATAGAAAACATAACTATACGTAACAACTTTGTCGACCGAAGTCATTTTACGCTCCGTATAGCGCCAAAGATTGAATACAAGTTTGATATTTCCTTCGAATCTCCAATGCGGAGTGCTATAAAACGAACATTACGTAGCCCGATGATCCGGCGAAGATGGTTTATGATACCCCATTGTTATTTACTTTGTTAGGATCATATTTTATCATACACACTGTTTACTATAAGGAGATTGCTTTGGGTCCACTTGGTTTTGTCTTACAAAACATCGCGCCAACCTTTGTTAAGCACAAACATTATTATGTAGATCTCATCATGGTCACTCCATGACAGCGCAGTGTACTGCTGTGTTCTGATTGAAAGTGATCAATTTATCTTGAAAGATAACCCGGAATTATCACTTTCATTAGGTACACTGTCAGGAATGACCCATCTGATCTGACCGTACGTACTCATCTAAAGCGATCTCAGCAAGCTGTATAAATTATATCAAACAATGTTGAAGTACGCCACTAGCATTACAGCATTAACTGGACCAACGTTGTTAGATGCAGACAAGCCAGACAGGCCCTTTCTTTGACCAACCCAGGTTACGCGTAAGCTGATGAAACTAAAAGATCGGATAAAAATAGGCGCGATAAAGATGTCGAGTTGCGGAAACCTTGTCCGCCAGCAAAAGGGAATATGTATGAAATACAATAAAAATGTTCATTTAAAAGAAAAAAAAAACATCATTATTTATTAAAGGTCAATAATAACATAAATATTGGTTTTTAGTTCTGAATTATTAGATATTGCGTCATATTTCAGGTCCATTTTTTGCGAGTGGTATGAACTATGACTTTTCAAAGCTTCATATCTCAAAAAATAAACAACATAATAATGTTTTGCGTACACAGTTTGGTTTCTATTACTCCACACATTACTTTCCAATAAACGATAGAAAAAAATCATGAAAGTTCCTTATTGTACCAATTATAGTATAATTAGTTGTATTGTATAGTACAAAGGCGATTGGCAAAGGTAATATCAACATCTGTCTTTTATAGTACAAACGCATAAGCACTAGGCTAAATTAAACAAACACTAACGAAGCTCGTTCAATGTATAGGCAAGCGCAGGCAAGAGTTAATAATCTAGCGGAAATAAAGCTGTTTCATAATGGAGCCTTGAGCATTGTTTGGGTTGATATAGATCAGTAAAAAATAATAACAGATGACTTTAAATAATAAAATATAAAAAAAGATATAATAAACCGAACTCTGTCAACGCTTTAATAAAACCCATCGCCAAAAATTCTTCAATTAAAATCAATTACGGGGGTCCATGAAAGCACAAAAATGAGAGGGCCGAACTAATTACAAAGTCAATTATTACTTTTTCCTGGTATTCGATTAAAATTCCTTGGAGAAACAAAATGTTGGCCATGAATAAACATGTTCTGTCCGAGTCAACATAACATTCCGGAATGGCTGTTCCGAAAGAAATTCGTTAAAACGACGCGGCCTAATTTCTTTTAACAAATTGTTCTAATCCATTTACGCAGCCGTGGGCTGACTCGGGCGGCGGTGCGAATGCAAATCAGGTCCGTTTTTAACATGCATTGCGTCTTACTTAGGAGTCTTAATCCATCGTTGAACAGAGTTCTTGAGTGGCGACTGCATACTGGAATGCGCAGCGCGGGCCGACCAGCCATAAGGTGGATTGACGACCTGATCAAGATTGCAGGACTCCGCTGGATGCGAGCAGCACAGGATAGGTCGTTTGTGGCGATCATTGTGGGAGGCATTTGTCTGTTAGTGGAAGTCTTTCGGCTGAAATGATGATGATAAAGAGCCTTTAATAAATTATTAAGAATAATTAAGACTGGTATTAATAAAATGCCAGTCTTAATTATTCTGATACATGGACGTATTAATAAGCACTGATATTATTAAGTGCTTCGTTCTCATGGCCAACCAGTCTATCAATTTTATTTGATCTATGCCCAAATTCATAATTGTATCTTAAGCATTTGATCCAAGATTAAATAGTTATGTCTCCATCAATAAACGTATACATTAACGACACTTTAATCACAGCTCAATTAGAGTACGCCCTTTGTGAATTCGGCCAAACATAGATTATAAGAATATGCTTTCAATTCACCTCATGAGAAGAAAGAAGCTGTAAATTTGAAGGCTTACCAACCTTTGAAAATGAAAATTTATTTTGCAAGTAGGCTTACATGTCTGAATCTACCAGCGCTACGAAAGGTGATATCTGCTGAGAAGAGACGCCGCAAGAAACTCAGCAGTAAGTTTTTTTGAACTTTGACATTAGAGTTTTATCTAAAACTACACATAAAAGTGCAACAAACAGACCTAATGGGTACAAATTAATTCTAATAAATAACTAATAAAGGAGATGTATAGTCTCCGCGTCTGAACAAGTTAAGTGACGTATAAAGCCTCTAGGGGTCATAATAATAAAAATAATAATTGAAAGAAGAACAAGATCGATAAAACCGTAGTTGCCACTGAACGAGGAAAATAATGCCTTACTGTTCTACGTTAGCCAAAGATGATGCAGCCATTTGGAATTAGGTAAATAAGTGCATTTATTGCACTTTAGTGTACTAAAAAGTACTATACTATTAAGTATAGTACTTTTTAGTGCAATACATAAAAGCTACAATGCTGACACCAATGTATATCGTGCCGGGTAAATTTCAAAGAAATACATGCTACTTATCAGAATTTTTCAACAAGCAATGTAAATTATAACATTATGAATTCTCGCCCTTTCGAAACTGCACACTCTTCGACCTCGTCACCATTGAATTGCCCCCCGAATTAGGGTGCAGTGTCCAAAGGCGACAATCAAAGAATATGAAAAAGTGTCCCCATAATAGCTTTGTGGCTTCGTTCGTTAAATTGGATGTGATGTTATTTTTGTCAGCAAACTGGTATTGGTTTATAATTGTGATAAAATGTTTTTCTGGTTATAAAAAGTGTTTGTCGTTCCCTAACGAGATTTGGTTTTGCTAAATCAAATTTCAGGAACATGATTACATAACCATCAAATATTGCTTTTCTAATATTTTAATAAAATAGACAATAATAACTGTGTAACTATAAGAAGAAGCATCCACAGGTTGTGCCTGCTAAGATTTTTGAGAGCATTAGGAAGTGTTATACAATTTGTTTCGTCTTGATACGAATGGGAAAAATTATCCAGAAGATTTTGACACAGAGTATTGAGTACAAATGGAAATAGCCCGTTCAGCTACGAGGTTATAATGAACGTTGTGCTCTTTACTGACCTGGATTCATAACATTAGTAAAGAAAATTTTAATATTTTTACTGTAATTAAATACAAAGCATTTAAATTTTAGCTGAGTTATATAATTATTATTTTGAGGAAAAATTCTCATCATTATTTCAGCCAGTCCATTTTTGAACAAAGGCTTGCCATAACGGCCAGTATCCTGTGCTGCGCACATCCAGTCTCGCACTTTTACCAGGACGTCAGTCTACACTAGTGTGGGCAGACGGTGGTCTGCCCACACAGAACTCTTCGTTGGGAGGATAGTTTCATGCAACCGAAAATGTAAGACATCTGGCACACAGCAAGCGGATTGGTGCAATATTAACAAGCATGTTCTAAGAAATTTCATAGATGTTGCATGACTGTGAACTGCTCCCCTTGCTTTATTTATTTGTTCTGTCCGAAAACTTTCCAAGCGAACACAGATTCTTAAACATTAAACTTTTACGCAATTCCATTCCTGAACAGAATCACGAACCTATTCAAAACGCTAAATGAATTCAAAGCCCTGTAAAGTCCAAGTGTTGAAGCTGGATATAAATCCGACCTAAACGCTGAATTCAAGGAAAATTAACGTGGCTGCTCCTAATTCATGGGTCAGTAGGACAGAACGCCGCTCGGGTGAAGCAGGTACTTACAAAACCTCATGAGCGTAGATAAACCATGAAGTACAAACTGAGAAAATATAAACTTGATTACTGGGTGGGTTATTTTTTTTAAAGAGATTATTTAAAGCTTTATATTCATAAAAAAATAATTTTAATAACTAAAGAACTACGAGAAGCTTCTCGTGCTCATGATATTAAATTAGCCCCTAGTTAAACTCCACATGCGACCTCCAGCACCGCAGTTACTCAGCAGTGGACAGCACAGCATAGTGCAGTACAGTGGCAGTTACGCCACCACTGCGCTATCGAGTCAGTTAAAATTATGTGTGATAGTGTCCAAGATGTGTTATAATTATTTTTATATAAAAAGTTTAAGTTTCGTTAGGGTGTTAACGCAACGCCCGTGACCATGGCTGGTGTAACTCAAGCGAAACGGTTAAAATAATAATAAATAACTTTTACATACCTTTTGTTAGTTCCATTCGCAGTTACACGCTAACGTAACTTATCAATATGTTAAGTAATCGCGAATAGCAATTGGAAACTATTATTAATGTATAAATCAGTCATATCTAGGCATGTAGTTCATGTGTAGTGTGCGACAAGCAATTTAAGGAACCCTTTAGAGCGAATTAAATAGCCTTAAGTGCGGAGGCTAGTGCAAATTGAACATGCGCGAGTTCTCGCAGAATAGTTTTCTGTAATTGTACTCGTTGCATTTGTATTGTTTGCTTTAAAATAGGCTTTGCCTAGTGTGGGACCATTGGAAATCTTACTGTAGTACTTGATTTGGTCAATAAATGATTTATTATTATTATTATGATTATTATTATTATTAAATTGTTCTAGTATGCTTATAGATAGGCTGCGTGTTTTTCTTCATGCAATGCAGCAAATTAATGTTCTAGATGATTTTGCTTTACTATAATGTTTTGATAGTGATCTAAAGATTGGAAGGTGAGCTACACCAACAAGAGCACACAGATAAGAAAACCGGACAAGTGCGAGTTAAACTCGCGTGTAGAAGGTTCCGTTCCGTACATGATTATCTGAAATTTCTTATTTAACTTTAAATACTTCTTATATATTTTCCTGTAATCTAAAGGTAAAGAACTATTTTCTGTATTTTATTCAAAAATGTAGGCCTAGTTATTTCGGAGATAAGGGGGGTGGGGTCAATTTTCGCCTATTTATTCCTAAATAACTTCCAAACGATTTAAGTTAAAATTCAAAAAAAAAAAAATTTAAGATTCTAATAATGAGCCCTTTCATTTAATATATCACACGATATAGTTCGCAAAACTAAACTGGCTCATATATTTAAAATTCATTTATTTACGTTACGCGTCCGAGTTGCGGTCATCGACTTACATATGTGTACCAAATTTCAACTCAATCGGTCCAGTAGTTTCGGAGCAAATTGGCTGTGACAGATGGACAGACAGACAGACACACGAGTGATCCTATAAGGGTTCCGTTCCATCCGGTTGTTTTTGAGGTACGGGACCCTAAAAAAGAGAGGAGATGGTTAAATCATTTACGAATTAAACACGAGCACTATAACAATCGCCTTGCGATCGTTAGCTCGGATCCGTATTGTCTCATCAAAAAGACCATAATTGTTTGAATCAATTGTAGCTGCAGTTATAAAAACTCACGAATAGATGGCGTTACGAATTTCGGATCTACACTTGATTGTATGTAGATTGGCAGTTCTTTCGCCGTATTCGTTCATGTTTTTTAAGTGGAATAATAAGTCTGGATAAACAACGAACTAACATTTACTAAATAGTAATATCAACGGGGTATAATTATTGTAAACTCAAAACTCAATCAACATTACATTTGTAAAACATAGGTACTTAGTTACAAAGGGGTGTACAGCCCCTCTATTCGGGAACGTCTAAGTGATATTGTAGCAACTCGCGAGTGAGATTCTCACCCCACTCTTCCGCACGATGCGTAATGCGTAAGAGCGGGATGCGAATCTCGGTCGCGAGTCGCTACAATATCACTTAGATGCAGCATATATTAAATGCATAATTATAATGTTTTATAAAAAAACGAGTGGACCCGCCACAGCTTCCCCCGCGGTATTTTCCGTACAAACTTTATCACCTCTTTTCACCACTTTAGGGATGGAATTTAAAAAAATCCCTCCTTAGTGCACCTCTAGGGTACTCGAGAAATGTCTCCTCCAAATTTCAAACCTCTAGGACCACCCGTTCTGTTCCGTTCCGGCTGTGCGTTGTCTATAAGTGAGTCACGGTACTTTTTTATATGTATATTTATGTATTTATATGTATTGATACATACATACATACATATTATCACGCCCGAAATCCCTAATGGGGTGGGCGAGCCACAAGACTACTTGTGGCCACGTTCGATTAATTAGTCCTAAGATGGTATGATGAACCGTATGGTGACAGGTGATCAGCCCATCGCCCATACAGATAGTCCACCATGTTGGAGAGGACCCGTCCCTTAGTCGACTTTTACGACATGCCAGGATGATAAGCATCTGCACGCATTCTATGCTATTTCTTCACTCCCAGTGCAGCAGAGGAGTATATGTATTGATAGTGTGTAATAATAAACAAATTATTGATAATATCAATCAAGCGACTTATTACGGGCAGAGCTGGCAAAGCTGTTTGCTAAAATCAAACAAATCAAAGCAATCACATGTCTATAATTTACAAAGATGTAATTTATTTTCAAATAAGGCTGGATTGTATGAAGCCGTAAAATTTTAGATAAGACAAATTGGTACTTCGGTGGCACTTCGCGTTTTCCGTGTCAGTGTTACTTCTACATTTCAATGTATTTTTTAATATTTTATGGAGTAATTAACATGCTTTCTTAGGGTTCCGTACCTCAAAAGGAAAAAAGGAACCCTTATAGGATCATTCATGTGTCTGTCTGTCTGTCTGTCTGTCTGTCCGTCTGTCACAGCCAATTTGCTCCGAAACTACTGGACCGATTGAGTTGAAATTTGGTATTCATATGTAAGTTGGTGACCGCAACACGAACGCGTGACGTAAATATATGAATTTTAAACACTTTTTGGGGGTAAACTAGATAATTAAAAAAAAAGTTATGCCACCTATATCGTGTGACATATTAAATGAAAGGGCTTATTGTGAGGATCTTAAATATATTTCCTTTTGAATTTTAAATAGATTATTTTAGAAGTTATTCAGGAAAATAGGCGAAAAATTACCATTCCCCCCCCCCCCCCCCCTTATTTCCGAAACTACTGGGGCTAAAATTTTGAAAAAAATACAGAAAATAGATCTTTGCCTATAGATTATAGGAAAACCTATAAGAAGTCTATGCTATTTAAGGTAACCTAGTAAATTTCAGATAATCATGTACGGAACGGAACCCTCTCCACGCGAGTTTAACTCGCACTTATCCGGTTTTTTTAAATCTCTTACGACTTTTTTTAAAACTGCGTCATATTTTCTGATTTCATTATTGCTTTCGGTAATTTAATATGTAATTTTGGTGCCATTCCAAATATACTTTTATGTCTCGTATAAAATATATAAATACACAGCAACGGGAATATTTTTAATTCAAATAAAGTATAGTCTATACGATTCCGTAGGTTTAATTACATAAACGGATCGTGCGTCTATTCGGGAACGTCTAAGTGATACTGTAGCGACTCGAGAGGGAAATTCACATCCCGCTCTTACGCATTACGCATCGTGCGGAAGAGTGAGATGAGAATCTCGCTCGCGAGTCGCTGCAATATCACTTAGATGTTTCCCGAATAGAGGCGCAGATGCACTTTTTCTGGGTTTTAAATAGTTATATAATGCATAAGACTAACTTTATTGTACCTTTAAACTTAATGTTATGTATACAAGCATACGTCCCCTTACGTATCTATAATCACCCATGAAATTAACCTCATCGCAAAAATATCAGATTCACGCAGCATATGCGCCTCAATCTTCCAAGCAAACGAAGCGAGAGAATAATATTTCGCCGCATGAGTTATAATGTTTTAACAAAAGCATAACATTCCGATTGACTAGGCAATATCAAAGAACGTGGCAACCCTCGGGTGCATTTCTCGCATAGGTTAGGTTACCCACACGTATAAAAATCCGTGTTTACAGATCTTGTATAGGTACACCTCGATAACATTCGGGTTTCTATGAAATGAAGTTCTTTATTTGAATTTCGTATGAGCTTCGGTAACCCGAACTAGCCTTGTACACGTTTGGCCAACTTTAGCTGGCTCGCGGGACTTGTCTGCGTGAAAATGGGGTTAATTCAAAAGTGTATTCGCTAAATTACAAGCTTTTAAACTTAAAATAAATAAATATTTCTTATTTTAAGTTTAGGAAATTTTAAATTAAGAAGAAACCGTTTCGAATTCGATCCAAATTATCTTTAAAATATAACGAAGTTTCATGTAACTATTTTTTGAATTTAGAACTTTTTCCCTCAAATTCGAGGCCTAACAAAATGGCTGTCCTTCCCCAGGGCTCACGCTATCTCCATACCAAATTTTATTAAAATCGGTTCACTGGTTTAGCTGTGAACGACGCATATACATACAAAGACATCAACTGGCTCTCATTGGTCTCTCACCAACTTGCCGTAAGTAAATGTTCCAGCACCTATTTCACCCTTTTAATGTAAATAATAGCTTAACCTCATGAGGCCCGAATGTCGATTATGTTACTTGAATTTTGAACCCTGTCAATTTATGATTAAGTCCAGAGTAATTATAGCTTTTGACTCTTATAACGGACGCGGGGACTGAGAACATTTTGCTACAGAATCCAAAAGAAAACCAAGCTTTATTCAAATTGATATAAACAGCGTTGAATAAAAAATCACAATCCATTCATCCGTTAATAAAGTCAAAGTCAAACTATCATTATTCAATTTAGGCTTTTACAAGCTCTTATGAAGGTCAAGGAATGAATCTACCATCGGTTCGGAAAAAATCCTCTACTGAGAAGAGCCGGCAAGAAACTCGGTGAGGTATCATTTTTTCAAATCAGTACACATAAAAGTCAACAATGATGTCTACAGTTTTATACAAATCTAAGTATATACCACAGCAGGTACGCCCATCGAGACCCAGGGATCGCCTGTGCAGATCACGATTTAAAAAAGCCAAACGTCCCTGTCCATGACGTAGTTAGCAGCCAGGGGTAAAAATAATTGAAAAATATAAGTACACAATGCATTTTACTCTAATAAGCTTCAAATCAAATTCAAAAGCGACGTCCTGATTATGATATCAATGTGAAGTCGCTTTCAATCACGTTAATCATAATCGAACCCAAAACGGCCAATCAATCAGTCAACGGTGATTTAAACAGCTGAAACAAATCTAATTTCCTCGGGTAAAATGGCAAAATAGCCCTTCAGCCAATCTTTGAAAATCTTTAAAATACTTTTGGATTCCAACGATTACTTAAAACATTCTATAGGAGACTTTCATTTGTGATGTTTAACAAAGGGATCGACTTTACGATTGACTTGAGCAGTTCAAAGGCGAAGGGCTGGCGAAATTAACGCAATGTAGGGTGTGCAATGAAGGAGCAACAGCTTCAAAGGGAAAATAATTTCCCTATTTTCTTTAAAAAGTCATATACGGCGGGTGGGATTGGCGACGAGATTTTTATAAGTGTGTGTAAAAGAACAAATCCAAATCATTTTTGCGACACATGAGATGTAAACGAGTCCAAATCCAGTAAACTCGATCATAAGGTTTGCTCTAACAGTCAAGAATTTTGTTATTGTTGATTTGAACTAATTGGTAATTGGTGGTTGGTAATTGGTTATTGATTATTGTTTTGTATGGTTGGTATTTAAAATAAAATGTCTGTAAATCGATACAGTGGATTAAAACTAAATTACGCTACATGCCTCTGTCTCCTTTTTTTCGTTATTTCGCACCCAATAAATACTTTTAAAAGCCTCTGGTTCTTATCACCTCCTTCCTACTTCGCACATTCAGTGGGGAAAAGAACTGCTACTACGACATACCTGGAAAACTAGGCATTTCCTGGTCTCATGTTCTAACCATCGGCCGCGTCATCACTTTCTACCTGGTTTTTCTTTACAGCGACCGAAAACAGCATACGGTTTAAATGTAGTCGTTCGTCTCGCCTAATGTTTATAATTAATTGGAATGTTTAAATTTGGTGATAAAAACATCGATTTTGTAAGACACGGGGATAACTTACGTTTTATCTCTTTGACTACCTCTTTTCTCGGCACTAGAGTGGGAGATGCACTTAGAGATAAGACGGTGTTAACGTATCCTCCTCAACCTTCGTAGGGCCGAAGAGCAGACAATTTTTTTTCACATCGTTTATTACACAATCACTAAACAAGTTTTGATACATTTTAGTTAGTTAAATGTTAAGTGGAGTGCACTTTTGACTTCACCAATTACTCGTTCCGCACTTAACATTTAGCTGGTGCTAATTGAGCGCATCACAATGCAGCCTCCGTGGAGACTTCGTAATATTTCCATCTGGACGAATCGGGTTTTGGTTGTTCCCTTTGTAACCCCGTTAATGCTACCATAACACATGCAGCCTACTTCTCCACTCCACTGCCTTTGCTCCCGCTATGTACTGTTTTATTAATTTAACAGGTTTTTTGGATGCAATTAGGAATAAGTTGCATTGCAATTACCAGCTCCGGTTTGGCCGCTGGACAGTAGATGAAGGGTACCATATTGACGTGCGTTATTTGTCACTCAGTCTCACTGTCAAACTATTTAAGTAAGGTACGAAGGGACTCGTAGAGCAACAAATAACTCGCAGGCAGGTTGTGCTAGATATATCTTACCCATGAAAGAGAGAGAAAGAATTACGTACTCGCTATTTTCACATCCTGCATTCGATCCCGTTTGCTTTACGCGATAGCCTGTGAAAGCCAGTAAGTCTGTTTAATAAAATCTGTTTTAATACTACCATCTCTAGTAAAATGTTTACTAAAATATTCATAAAAACGAAGGGCTCTTAAATATTAGGTTTTTAAAGATGAAAACACATTTTCGTGAAAAATATCACATAAACAGTATTAGGTGTTTTCTCAAAGTTACAAGTGGAATGAGCTCCAGATTCACGCTCCAATGAATAAATAAATAGCTTTCAATGGGCTGAACCAGACGGTGTTCACGCGAATACTGAAGCAATTTCTTTAATGACATAACTGAGTTTATCATTTTTTTGTGCAAAAAAGTTTTAGATGATTTTAAAAACATACCAAAATGGTTTGAAAGACAATAAACATTTTTTTTTATTTTATTATTTTGATTGACTGACAACCCGTGGCCGCGACTTTGTTCAAGTGGGATTGGGATGAAAAGTATCAAATGCTTTATACCAAGATACGGTGTATCTGTCTGACAAACTTCATACAAATCCGTCAAGCCCTTTGCGCGTAATTGAGGAACAAACATACAAAAACATACTAGCATAGCACAGTTTTCAGACTCTTTGTCCAAAAATATTTAAACCAAAAATTGCAGCTCCCATTAAATCTGGGGGGCCCGTTTCTTCGCAGTAAGGCAGTCCTTTGAGGAGCTGGTAGAAGTCCGCAACGCTTAATGTTTCTAAGAACACCCGTCTTTCCTTATGTGTTTGAAACCTGAAAAATATTGAAAAAATATATATCATAACAAATTAATTATTGTTTAATTACTCGACCGAGCGAGCAAAGCGTCCTCATTTCAGCTTGGGCAAAAATACTTTCGTAAGTCCGGCTGTCCAGCAGCTGTCCATTTGTTCTCTTCTACAGGCGAATTAATCGATTCTCGTAAAATTTTGTGAGCAGATTCGATAATTATTTATAAAGATATTTTTTGTCCATAAAGGTTATCAAAATTTTTCAAAATGGCCGAGATATCGGGGGCTTTTGCGATTACAAACTTATTTACGATGTTGGTAAACTGTCCGCAACCTATATCGATGAATGGGGATAACAGTTTTGCAACGGCAAAGTTAAGTTTATCGCGAAGCAAAGTTAAGTTACAGCTCACTGAGCCACTAGTTTAATTAAATATGATAACTGCGCCCGCGACTTTGTTTGCATGGGATGACAAAATATCGTATGTGTTAATCCAGGGTATCTTCATACATTTTGTGTTTTTGTAATTGTTTTACATGCAATAAAGTGTTCTCGCTCTATATTGCTATTAAATATCAATTTAATATTAACCCTCCTCTCCTCTCCTCTGCTGCACTGTGAGTGAAGAAATAACATAGAATGCGTGCAGATGCTTATCATCCTGGCATATCGTAAAAGTCGACTAAGGGACGGGTCCTCTCCAACATGGTGGACTATCTGTATGGGCGATGGGCTGATCACCTGTCACCATTCGGTTCATCATACCATCTTAGGACTAATTGATCGAACGTGGCCACAAGTAGTCTTGTGGCTCTGCCCACCCGATTAGGGATTTCGAGCGTGATGCTATGTATGTATGTTAATATTAAACATTAAAATTAAAACTACGCCTCTATTCGGGAACGCTAAGCGATGTTGTAGAGACTCGCGAGCGAGATTTCTCGTCCCACTTTTCCGCACGACGCGTAATGCGTAAGAGCGAGATGCGAGTCTTGCTCGGGGGTCGCTGCAGTATCACTTAGACGTTCCCGAATAGACGCCCTGATCTACAAATAAGAAATACTTGACAAATGCCGTCGCTGCTCATGGTGCCCAGCAGGCTGGCAGCGTGCCCCTTTTGCACAGCTAAATTCGACTTTTGGCCAAAATATTTAGCTGCCATCCTTCTGGTCACCGGAAGTATCGATGAAGTGCGCCAAGATCTTATAGATATATCGAGCGTTTTATCAATAATTTCGATTCAGTTGTTTTTAGGGTTCCGTACCACAAAAGGAAAAACGAAACCCTTATAGGATCACTCGTGAGTCTGTCTGTCTGTTTGTCTGTCCGTCTGTCACAGCCAATTTGCTCCAAAAGTACTGGACCGATTGAGTTGAAATTTGGTATACATATGGAAGTCGGTGACTGCAACACGGACGCGTGACGTAAATGTATGAATTTTCAACTTTGGGGCCACTTTTGGGGAGTAAATTAGAAAAATTTCAAAAAAAGTTATGCAAGCTATATCGTGTGACATATCAAATGAAAGAGCTTATTGTGAGGATCTTAAATATACAGTACTGTGAAAAAATATAGACTCAAACATATTTTTATATTATTTTCAATATTTGATTACATAAATGTCACTAACATATAAACAAATGTATAACGTAAAATAGACGCAATTGATTTGTGAACTTAGTTTTACTCTATGTGACCTTGAACCTGGGACATCGCTCTTTTCTCTCGAGCGGGACGAGTTACACTGTGAATATTTATAAACTCAATCGTTAGCAAAACGTTTTAAATGCAAGAAGTACTTTGTCTATCATTATTTTAGGAAGCTATAATCAAGTCGTATTATTTAATATAATCAGATTTTCTGTCCAGTTTTTTTTTTGCCTTTTAATATGCCGCGTGGTAAGACATTAAGTGCAATCGAAAAACAGCAAATTCTTGACTTGAGAAACTGCGGTAAAACACAAAGAGCAATAGCGGACACTATTGGTAGATCACAAAGTGTTGTAATTTTTTTTTTAAAGTTAGGAATTGAAAATTATGGTAAAAAGAAGCGTTCAGGGCGTCCTCATCGGTTTTCATCCACCGTAAAACGCGCAGTTTTAAGGGAGTTATCGGCTACCGGGGCATCATCAACAGCTCTGGTGCGTAGATATAACCTAAATTGTGATCCAAGTTTAGTGAGAAAGTGGGCAGCTGAATCAAAAAAATTTAAGTATCAAAAATGTCTTAGTAAACCAGTCTTGAAAACACAACATAAAGTGAATCGACTTAAGTTTGCCGAGAAATATATAACAAAAGGTGATTTTTGGCAACATGTCATATTTAGTGATGAAAAGAAATTCAATCTTGATGGTCCTGATGGATGTAAATATTATTGGCATGATTTGAGATTTGATAGAAAAATTATGTCTCGACGGATTAAAGGTGGAGGTTCAGTCATGGTCTGGGCTGGTGTATGTGCATCCTTAAAAACCGAATTGGCATTCATTGATGGGCGTATGACTGCTGTTGGATATCAAGCAAAGTTACATGATTACCTTCTACCTTTTATTACGCTGACTGAAGACGAAAACATAATTTTTCAACAGGACAATGCACCCATCCATGTAGCTGCAACTACAAAACAGTGGTTTCAAGACTTTGGTATACAGTTATTAGAATGGCCAGCAGTTAGTCCAGACCTAAATCCGATAGAGAACGTCTGGGGGATATTAACAAGGAAATTGTATGATCAGGAAAAACCAATAATAAATAATGTTAATGAACTCAAACAAAGATTGCGATCAACATGGGCAGAAATTTCAACAGATACACTTAAGGAGTTAATTGATAGCATGCCTAAAAGACTAATAGAAGTTATAAAAAATAAGGGTGATTGGACAAAATATTGAGTCAATAACGAATAAATATAGGCACTGAGTTTATAATTTTTCACAGTGTAAATTTATAGATGGTAGGCTATTGGAGATTTTTACGATTATTAAATGAAAAATAAAAAATATAACTAATGTAAGGCACTTTTATTTGCGTGCGCTATTTATCTACCGAAACCATTTTCAGAAATATCCCATTGGTTTTAAACAACATCTTTAAATATGTATGAGTCTATACTTTTTCACAGTATTGTATATCTTTTTTAATTTCAAGTAAAATAGTTTAGAAGTTATTAAGGAAAAGAGACGAAAATTGACTCCCCCCACCCTTATTTCCGAAACTACCGGGGCTAAAATTTAGAAAAAATACAGACCTTCGTTCTATACTTAATGATTACAAGAAAACCTATAAGAAGTCTATGGTATTTAAATTAACCTTTTAAATTTCAGATAATCATGTACGGAACGGAACTCTCTCCACGCGAGTTTAACTCGCACTTGTTTTTTGCATTAAATGGTATTTATGTATGAACTTTCCGCGCAATGTGAAAGCAGTTTCTTTTTAAGGTAATATTGCTTGGATGAAGACTTATAAATTGATGTGTCATACAACTTGTAGCGGAGTTAAGTTTTTTATGATTTACGCCAACATGTTGACGTTACAGTTTTATTAGTATAACTTCGTTTCTCGAATACTACAACTATAAAGTCGAGGACTTGGCCTATAAATAATGAGCGTTCGTGCGAAGTTACTCGCAAAAACTATTCGATCGTAAGAACGAGTTTGAAACAGAGAACATAAAACTGAAAGTTTACTGCAGTACGGTTTATGTTTGCATGGCTAACGACAGCGCCACTTTTACTAGTGATTACCTCGCCAAAGGATACTATACGTTAGGGCGTAAATAAGAGTCAAAATCGAGCTTGATTAATTTACTTGAAGGGTTTCGCTGGTTATCTGTTTTGTAAACCCGTAAGCTGATTTTTTATCACCTTCAGCAAAATAAACACTATTACATGACCCATCAATTTGAACAATATTAGCACTTGAAAACGCAAAGTAATGCGCGTAAACGCGATATTACTGTCCACCGAAATGTATGCTTTTGCTAGGGAATTTCGCATGATTGCTGCTTGATGTGCAATTATATTTTGCTGCTCGATTTTATGTTAAATTGGTCGACGTTTATCGGCTTTTTCTAACTTCTAAAATTGTGAAAATAGAGTCCATATTGGCTGGCAAAAAACTCAGTCATATTTTCAATTCATGTAAACGTCATAAATTTTTAAACTATAATTTTTCAAGCCTTATTATCTTAAATCATATAAACCAGCCGTCGTACAATTATTCCGTCACATCATATTTGTTTATGTCAAAAGACTATTATGCGCAAAAATTTTATGCCGAACATTTTATGAGTGACATTCGGAAGAGAAATTTTACGATAATACGGGACCCGTGAGAATAGTATCCTCAACTTTTAGGATAGAGTTAAATAATGCAATTAGTAATTTATTCCGTCGGTGCCTTTCATTTGATATAACCCACGGAACCCAATTAAAGCATTTTCATACATAGAACCCCACTAGCAAGTTGCCAAATGGATTCAGTAATTTATTAAGGAGTTTTTGCTTATTTACTGCTTTTATTACTTTTCATCAATTAAGTAAACGTTTGCAAAAGTTCTTAATCCCCTGGCACAGAGTAATAACTCATGCCAACTCTACGCGAAATGTCTCATGATTACCTGGCTTATTCAATTTATTATGCTTTCAAAATGTATGCATAGGAAATTCAGTCAGGTATTCTTAAAGCAAGATTACGTTAGCTCTATTGTTATATCCTCCTCTGCTGCACTGGGAGTGAAGAAATAGCATGGAATGCGTGCAGATGTTTATCATTCTGGCATGTCGTAAAAGTCGACTAAGGGACGGGTCCTCTCCAACATGGTGGACTATATGTATGGGCGATGGGCTGATCACCTGTCACCATACGGTTCATCATGCCATCTTAGGACTAATTAATTAATCGAACGTGGCCACAAGTAGTCTTGAGGCTCTGCCCACCCCATTAGGGATTTCGGGCGTGATGTTATGTATTATTATATAGGTATATCTATTTAAGATGGAGTGGGTACCTTTAAGTTTAAACATCAATACGTTAATAATAAATGATAATATAATTAACAGCCCCGTCCCTGAGTAGGTCTTAATACAAACTTAGTTCAGTTGTGGTTTGGACATTTTTAGCTGGATCGCATAGAAACTTTGCAGGAATATAGATAGAAGACAAATCTAGGATTTTTCATTGCTAGTTTCGAGATAAAATTTAAGAGCGGCGGTGCGTCACTCTCACACTAGTGCCGACAAAAGAGATAGTCATAGAGATAAACGGGTTTAACTTATCTTTGTGTCTTGCATGTTAGGGCCGCAGGTGTATAAATAAATTATTTTTAACCTTCATACAAACCTGATGTTATTATGTTTTTTATATATATGTTTATCTCAATCAAGCAAAAATACAGCGTGTAAATTTTATACGGGCATATATTTTACCCGGCTATCATTTCCTATCCTACAAATTATGTGAGAAAGAAAAAGAAATTTGTTCAATAGTTTTAATAAATAAAAAGTAATTAGTTTGTTAAAGTTGGACTGAGCAGCATTGTATTACGTCCATTGTTTGACAAATCTTAACAAATTAATTGTCATGACATGAGGTTTACGTAGTAGAGACGTAAATCGATTAAATACTTTGTATGACTAGTGGCTCCGTGAGCTGTAGACCTCGCGACCAACTTAACTTTGCCATTGGAAAACTGATATCACGATACATCGACATAGGTCGGGTCAGTTTACCAACACCGCAAATAAGTTGTAATTGCAAAATCAAATAACTCCGCCATTTTCAAAAATATCGAGAAACTGAATTGACAAAAAAATCTACGTAATTATCGAACCTGCTCACAAAAGTTCACGAAAATCGGTTGAGAACTGCAACCTGTAGACGAGAACAAATTGACAGACCGGACAGCCGACGGACATCCGCTGGACATACGAAAGCGTTTTTGCCCAAGCTGAAACGGAGACGCTTCGCTCGCTTCGCTCGCTCGGTCGAAAATAATAATTAAGTAATTAGTTAACGAACTTTATGTAAGAGTGCTTAATAGATCCATCACTGCTTCTCATTTAAATATACGCCCGTATGAAATTAACACGCTATACAGTATAGCAAACAATTGACTGGAAGGCATAGCGTGGGCAGACCGCCCACACGTTGGACTGACCATCTGGTGAAAATTGCGGACCTCTAACTGGAAGCAAGCAGCACAGGATCGATCGTTGAAGCGACCATTAGGGAAATGCTATGTCCACCAGTGGACGTCATTCAGCTGAAAATGATGATATTTTAGGAACATATAAAGATTTCGTGTTTCGGTGTGATCATATTAGCATTAAAATGTTGAATTACCGGCAACCAATAATCAGGTTAAACCTTTTTATATCAAGATATCGGAGTAGGCTTTGCGCCGATGTTCGAGCGAAGGCTTGTTTTACGAGTATTTGAGACTATAAAAATGTTATGACATGTTTTACTATATAAAAACAAGGTAAAAGCCAGTAAAGTTGACAAGCTGTGCTTTACTGCGTGCATTGGGCTGTGCTCAAATAACCTATAAGGCATTTATGCAAATACCTCGTTTTAGTACCGTTGTATCGATTTCTTCGTTTCCTGGAAGCTTGGTATTCAGCGAGTAATAATTTATCGACAATATACAGGTTAATGATGTTGCACTGCGTTGGGGAACTGTAAAATACTGTTTCGTTACATTTCCGAATGTAATTTTAATTATTGCCTTTCATTTAAGTGATGTTAGAGTATGTTTTAAATTTTCTCGGTTTATTGCGAGTCTTACAATGTAACTTCCTTTTCCTATCCTCTGGGATAATTTCTTTTGAATGCTACTTTTTATTACAGAGTTTTACATCTAAGATGCTCTAGGCAGTGGTTAAAGCAGGATGCTTTTGTTTTACTTGCCGGTTAAAAATATATTTCATTTTGATTAGTATCTGCAATCTGCTTAAAGCATTCAGTGCCGGCGATGCATATATGCGTTTTACGTACTCTACGCCGTGAACGTGTCTGTGCGCTCAGCACATAATATGGGAAGTCTAGCCTAATAACTTGTCATCTGGTGAAGTCTTTGGAAAAACTAAACTAAAGGAACTAGTACTCTGTCTAGTTACCCATTTTTTTGCGTCTATTGTTTCTATCACAGCTACAATTATTTCAAGTAAAGGTAAATATAACCTTGCTTCGAAGGTTGTCTGAAAGAGATCGCTACTTTGCGATAACCACCTATTGTCTACCTTGTTACTTATTTCTTTGTTTTTCCAATACGTTTTATGTTGTGTTCAATTAAGTGTATTTGTTTTGTATTGTATTGTAAACGCTGCTCTTACAATTCTAGTGCCTTATTATTCATTTTTTCCATCATAATATTATTTTATTATCGTTTTTCCCTGCTAGAAACCGCCCACGATTAAACAAAATGTGTAACCGAAAGACCATTACAAAAACCCTTGACATGCTTCTTACAGATGTCGTCTTCTAATTAGCAGGTCATTGGTCCATCTTCTGCAGAACCAAAGTACGCTGGCACTTCTAACTGTGGTCTTAACTCCAGAACCTCCACCTCTGAAGTCATCAGTTTCAAAAGCTTAATTTGTGCCTGGCTCGTTTGCTCACTTCGACTCGTTTCTTTCAAGGGTCTCTCTGTGTAAATTGACGAATTTTCATAGATTTCTAGTTTTTGATTCCTCGACCATTCCTTAACCTTTTGGCCGCCAAGCATGTCTGAGAAGTAACACAAATTTCAACTTTAAGTCAAGGTAATGAAGGACCTTTTACCCTGTATACGCTGTCACGCATAGTCTACAATGGCTGCCAAAAGGTTAATATTCATAAGAGGTAGAATTTTGAATGATATAAAATTAATAAACTTTTCGTAATTTGTTCTTTATTTATTAATTTGTCATCATAAAGGTAACAATTGTTAATAGAAGACCAATAAACCTATAAACGTGAGACCTAGATTTTAAAATGGATTGGTCGTCATGATTTATTCCAAAAATATCTTACAAATTATTGGATTACATACATGCATACACATCACGCCCGAAATCCCTAATGGGCTGGGCAGAGCCACAAGACTACTTGTGGCCACGTTCGATTAATTAGTCCTAAGATGGTATGATGAATGATGATGATGATGATTATTGGATTCTGTAATGCAATTGAGTGACTGAGTCATTCGCCTCTTAAAGCTACCAAGTTATCGTAATCAAACTAGTGCTAGAAACACCATTATATTACCACTATATTCGGTAACAATGGCCATTAAACAACTGTAGCAGTGCGAGTGGAACCCATCTGTTTAGCGTGGCACCTCCGGTGTACAAATATTGCAGGCTCACCTGAAGTGATCTATGCCTTCCTTCTCGCGACAAACATACGACTCCGGTTTAATACCGAGATTTTAGATGCAGTTTAAATTTAACCTACGTATACTAATTCGAATATGTGTTCGCTAAATTCAAGTCGCTGAACTTGGCTATAAAATGTTCAACTCGATTTTGACAGCTTGTTTCTGTACAAAATGGAGTTGGACGTTTCTTTGAACATTGTTTCGAATTGGACCCAACTGTCTATTAATAAGTAGATTGTGTTTTCTTATCTAATGTGTGTTTTCTTGCTCATAAGAACTATAGAACTGACTGATCTATACATAAAATAAAATCGTAAGTAATAAGGAGGAAAACTTCTGTAAGTACATTGAAGATAACAAAATATGGAGCGCTTTAGAAGTAGCACTACACTTCTCAATAGTCTTTGATTTTTTGTCGGTTTGTCTGATTGTATGTGTGCGATAAACTACTGCGATAATTACTGAACGGATTTCTATAGGGAAAATTTAGGCAGGACATGAGCTATACAAACTTTTGGTAATAAAAATGGAACGTAGTAAAACAGGGGGTTGAAGTTAGTATGGAAAAAGGTAACAAATTTCCTTAAACTCTTGATTGCATTTAAACCGTTTTTCTGCTATACACATATTTATTTCTTTGTTTGTCTACTATGTATTACCATTCATCCGATTACGATGAGACTTTGGTGGGTTGTCTCGCGCGCCCGGAAACAGCGGGACATTCTGGCAATTCTACTAAAAGCGCGGTCGAAAACTACCAAAATCTACCAGGCGCCTCATTCGGGAACGCTAAGTGATTCTGTAGCGACTCGTAAGCCAGATCTCTCATCTCGCTCTTACGCATTTCGCGTCGTGCGGAAGAGTGGAATGAGAAATCTGGCTTACGAGTCGCTACAGAATCACTTAGCGTTCCCGAATAGAGGCGCAGATATGTTTTAAAAATCTACAATTATCTTTTACGAATAACAACACATGTTTCGTGATTAAGGCAAACAGGCATTTTATATAAAATGAGATGTATGTGTATAGTTAGTATTATACATATAACTAAACAAATATGTACAAAAAACAAATGTTTTTTTAATTAGTACCACGTTATTAGTAAGTAGGTATCTATCTACCTTGCTTTCTTGTCTATCTGTTTGGTACAAATTTTGCTATCGATTTTGAACTAAATTTCCGATGCGGAAGAGGACTGCGTCTCTATTCGGGAAAGCTAAGTGATGTTGTAGCGAGTCACGAGCGAGATTTCTCATCCCACTCTTCCGCACGACGCGTAATGCGTAAGAGCGAGATGCGAGTCTCGCTCACGAGTCGCTGCAATATCACTTAGACGTTCCCGAATAGACGCCCTGGATGACTATGCAATATTAACTCGTTTTCTAGTATGTCTGTTCATGCCGATTTGACGAACATGTTTGGCGACCATTATCTTCTTGTGTTTGAATGTTTGTATTTTCAGTTTAAAAAAAACTTATTGCCATAAACTACTAAATAATACAACCTTATGTTAACATACCAAATGCTAATCTATTTTGCTTCAAATCTACCAAAAGTAGAAATCTACTAAAAGTGGTCACGCTGCTCGTGAAGGTTTATGACTAAATTAAAAACAAATATACGCGTCGAATTGAGAACCTCCTCCTTTGGAAAATGAAAATGAAAATGAAAATGAAAATATTTATTTTGCAAGTAGGCCACCTGGGCTCTTTTACATGTCTGAATCTACCAGCGCTTCGCAAGGTGACATCTGCTGAGAAGAAACGCCGCAAGAAACTCAGCAGTAAGTCTTTTTTCAACTTTGGCAGTAGAGTTTTATCTAAAAACTAACACAAAATGTGCAACATAAAAACCTAAATGGTACAAATTAATTCTAATAAATAACTAATAAGGGAGATGTAGAGTCTCCGCGTCTCGAAAAGTGAAGTGACTTAGAGATGTATAAAGTCTCTAAGGGTCATAATAATAAAAATAAAAATTGAAGCAAAGAAACATCTAAATCGATTAATCTAGATTAAATGGAGGTGTAGACAGTCTCCACGGTCAAGTATAAAGATCGAGATGTAAGGTCTCCAAATATCAAAAGAAACAATTTGAAATATAACATTTCATGTCCTAATAATACAAATATACGAATATGAAAAACTATCAAATATAGTATAGAGAACACTATGAAGGCTCTCTAGTCAGGTTCAGATATCGCACAAAACTAATAAATTAAACCCTAACCAATTTAAATGGTCCTTGCGAGCATGAACCGTCCGGACCGCACAGACAGCACCCGTTCACGAGTATGACGCGTATCTCAGCCATCGTCTCCCTCAACCATGTTTTAGGGAAGGTGGTCGGTCGGTCGGTTTTTTTGAAGTCGGTTAAAAAATAAACATAGCATTGCCACACATGCAAGCCTCAGCTATCTATATATAAAGGCTGGTTACAACAAGTATTTATTAACATTACACAATTTCAATCCAGTTGCATTAATAATTTGTCAAGGAACGGATCACCAAAATTACATTATACTCGTATGTGTCATAAACGGCCGTATCTTTTGATTGCGCTGACTTAGTAGGTTGTTTTTTTTCACAGCTTCAAGAGATTGCAGATCCAAGTATTTGATATATTTATTTCAACTTGATACCTCTCCGTGTTCCTGAGAAAAAGGTCTTGACACACAGACAGATGGACAGACGGACAGACAGACATACAGGCAGACGGACAAACAAGTGATCTTATAAGGGTTGCTTTTTTCCTTTTGAAGTACGGAAACCTTAAAATAACGGAAAAACGTCCACCGAAAAGATATTGGTCGTAGCATAAATCCAGTAAATACACTATGATACCTGGTTGTATTAAAACAGAGCATAATTTCGTTCGAACTATTTACCTAAAATGGCACACAAAAGGTGGTAAAGCGGCAAAGTTATTACCATAGCCCGAACGAGCGGTAGTCTTACGCTAAAGTAGAGATCATAGGCACATAAGAGCAGCGAGTAGTGGAAAAATTTAAGAATGCGCTCAAATATTAAAATTTACATGACCATTTATTTGACGACGCGGCTAGCCTAGTTCGTATTGCCTGCCTGCTTGCCAAGCTAGCGGTCCCGGGTTCGATCCAGGGTAAGACCAAATACTTGTGTGATGAGCACGAATGTTTGTTACCGAGTCTTGGATGTTTCCTATGTATTTAAGTATTTATTTATCTTATAGTATGTATTATCATCGTCTAGTACCCGTAACACAAGCCTTTAGAGCTTACTTTGGGACTAGATTGATTTATGTAAAGATTGTCCTGATTTAAATATTTATTTATCATCATAATTTCAACTGGAGATGTCCATTGCTTGACACAGGTCTCCCCTAAAGACTTTCACAATGAACAGTCGCACACCTTCTATATACAGGTTGTCAGCCAGTAATACTGAGGCTGGTTTTATACAGATCCCTTTGGTCAAATTTCGGTCTCAGATGTCCAATATTGTACTGATTTACTGTATTTTTTTCTGACAGATATTTGGTCTGAGGTACCTTTATAAAACCAAAATTAGTGAAATAAATATATCCAGTACGTATTCTACCCAAAAATGCAAATTTAATTAAAACCGCTACCGCTTAACATACTCTCTCCTTACCTTGAACACTACCGTCGTAGATTTTGCTACGGCGTAGCGCCGTAGCTCGTACCTACGGACGGACCGACGTATAAATATTTCAGTACAGGAAATTATGCTTCTGCCGATACTGTGCTACGCGAATGGAAACCGATCTCGTAGCAAAATACCTTCTATATAATAGAACGTAATCTGAGCTGATCGGAGTTTTAATTCGTTTATGCGGAAATTGTTTGAGGGAATTTATGTAGTATGTAATCTCATCCCTGTGTTGATGATAATAGAAACAACGTACTTTTTTGCAAATGCAACGCATTTGACATTCGTTATAGTTGCAATGATTTGTGCGATATGACCGCCAATATGAGATCGTGGCGCGAAACTCACATCGGTCTACGAACCAACTTTTCTGTGAACTCAAGTGGACTGGCTTGCTATATGGACAGTAATGGACAGTGACAGTATAATAAACATCTCTCACAGTTCTGAGCCAAATTTCCTTGCTTCAGCAAGGCGGCACTTTGGAACGATTTCTACTGCAAGCTCAATACTTTTAATTGTCTAGTCTACCAACTATTCTTTAGGATTAATAAATTGACAGTCCACAGAAAGGTTGTTGAACCTATAATTAAGACAGATGTCAGGCCAGCTGTCCCGTGAACGTCCGTTGGACTGTAAATGGTCGAAATGCCCGTCGTGTGTGCCAAAACAATGCAATAATTAATTTTTCTTCCAACTACGCTTTAATTTCATCAATATGGCCTTAAATACTCAGCACAAGCCTTAAATGCTCTAGAGCAAATAAAGTTGCATACAAAATTCATTATTGCACTGTTTTGTATTTTTTTAATTTGGTTAGTTGATCAAGATGTTTACACTCAAGAGTCAATGTAGAGTCAATGTAGAGTCAATGTGGAGTCATTGTGGAGAAAATGTGGAGTCAATGTGGAGTCAATGTGGAGTCAATGTGGAGTCAATGTGGAGTCAATGTGGAATCAATCTGGAGTCAAGTCGCTTACGCTCAGGCTCCAAACTAACACTCGGCGCAATAATGAAACACTTTCTGCTTGGTGCAACAATCTACTATTGCATGCGACCTTATTGCTCTAGAGCAAAAAGTGCTGCGTCGTGCTGAGTATTTGAGAAGATAATAATTAAAGCAAAATAGGAAGAAAAAGTGTTTACTTGTGTCCGAAATTACAGATAAAATATATATTTAATAACGAGATTTATCTGTCTCATTGAATTAAAACGACTAAAGTTATAGGCAGTTGAACAAATCGGCACAACGAACGCACGAAGTCAAATTGCAAACGGGCATTGACTAAGCACGTCTCGTATTCACCAGTTATAATTTATGCAATTACACATAATGGAATAGCACATACGCTGTGTAATGCATTTACAAGCCGTGGATACGGTAATTGCACTTTTGTAAAATTAAAGAGATACGGCGGCGGTGGGGGGAAACAAATGACGAGCGCCCCGCGGATGATTAGGGGTGTCAACTGTTGATTTAAGAGGGCGCCGACCGTCCAGTGGCGCCCTCATCACTGTTATTGTGTTTTCTATTAAAGGAAAGTATTTTATTAAAATTGAAGCCGTATAAGTTGTTACGCAACTTAATACACAACTTATATGCTATGTAATATAGCTTTGCAAAGTATAACCATCATCTAATCAATTTAACAGAAAAAAGCGGCCACTATTTTCTATTAAATTGATTAGATGATGGTTATACTTTGCAAAGCTATATTACATAGTATATACGTTGTGTATTAAGTTCCGTAACAACTTATACGGCTTCAATTTTAATAAAATACTTTCCTTTAATAGAAAACACAATAACAGTGATGAGGGCGCCACTGGACGGTCGGCGCCCTCTTAATAAAACATCGATTATATAGCCCGTAAGTTTTTATACAGGTTGGGCCATAAGTTGTTGCAACACAAAAAAAATTCTAAACTATTAATTGTGCGGTACAAAGGATGACGGGAAATTAAAAGCCATTTTGTTCCTTTTTCAATTTCACAGAAAAGCCACGTATTCTCTGGTTCAACAACGAATATTACGCAAACAGAAGTGATGATTGTCCGCATCTTTTCATACAATTACGTAGTCGGATGCAGGAGTGCCAGCAACAAGACGGAGCTCATTTAGATTATAGTGTTTTTACAAATAAAAACATTATTTTATACTAATTACTTATAATAAACTACTATATAAAAATAAGTCGGGTTTTCCTTCCTGACGCTATAACTCCAGAACGCACGAACCGATTTCCACGGTTTTGCATTCGTTGGAAAGGTCTCGGGCTCCGTGAGGTTTATAGCAAAGAAAATTCAGGAAAAATTTCAACAGAAAAGCGGGAAAATCTTTTTTCACATACAGCGCCATCTCTGATATATAGCTACATCAAACGAAATGTTACATAAAACGAAGCCATCTGGTGGCGAAACGGAGTTCGCCGGGTTTGCTAGTACCTAATAAAATAGCATTTGTAGTTTTGCCTCTTTCATGCTTCAAAAAGTGCATAAACTTACGGCTCTGTATATACAAACCCGCCACAGCTTCGCCCACGGTATTTTCCGTAGAATATTTATCACCTCTTTTCACCACTTTAGGGGTGGAATTTCAAAAAAATCCCTCCTTTGTGCATACTCCTAAGGTACTCGAAGAATGTCTCCTGTAAATTTCAAACCTCTAGGACCACCGTTTAGGCGTGGGTTTAGGCTGTGCGTTATCTATAAGTGAGTCACGGTACTGTTTTATATGTATAGATTTTAATACCGATTAAGTACTTTCAAGCCACACGTTCAAGGACGCGGTTAAAGCGTGCTCACAGCACTGATAGCGCGCTAGAAGCATGCCAAAGGTCCATTTGGTACGGAAGATGGCGTGCTCTCGGCGCTGTGAGCATGCTTTTAACGCATCTTGAAACATACGGAAGGTAAGCAAGAACGTTTACGGGGCATATAGTAAGTTTTTCGACTATAGATATATGACAATAAGTAATATACATACATACATACATATTATCACGCCCAAAATCCCTAAATTAATGGGGTGGGCAGAGCCACAAGACTACTTGTGGCCACGTTTGATTAATTAGTCCTAAGATGGTATGATGAACCGTATAGTGACAGGTGATCAGCCCATCGCCCATACAGATAGTCCACCATGTTGGAGAGGACCCGTCCCTTAGTCGACTTTTACGACATGCCAGGATAAGTAATATAGACTATTAGAATATTAGATTTTGTGACTCTATCCGCGTAAAATTCGATTCCCTTGCATTTTTCCGGGATAAGTAGTGTCCTATCTGTGACTTGATGCCCTAAGCTTTGTCCATACCATGCCATTTTAGGACAATTGGTGCCATTAGTTGAGCCGTGAATGTGTTACAAACTGACCCACTTTTTAACATTTGTAATATTAGTATGGATGAACAAAAAATATGCTCCGCGCTGTAACTTGCACCAAATCATCAACCCTTGCATCGCGGGGCGCATGTTCGTTTGAGCGATCCCGTCCCTCAGGACTCTCTTTGAGCAACTCGGAGGGTGCGACGCTAAATTCTAAGCTCCATTGGAATTCAAAAAGTTATATTTGATCAAAAGCGAAATATTTTGTTTACAGAATGTGAAAAAATAACGATGAGTTGTTATGAAACGAAACGTGCTAAAGTTATTTTGGTGATATCTTGTATTGTGACGCGTTATAAGAGCAGTTAAGTTCATGATTTTATACCAGATTTTTTTGCTTAACAAGTTCCTCAAGAAATATAAAATGTGCATTTTACATACAGTTGCAAAAAACCTGTTAAAGTAAGTGATTTAAGTAACAAAAATAGGTACTTTGTGTCTTTCCTTATTATATTTAACTAGCTTTTCCCCGCGACTTCGTCTGCATAAAATTTGTTTATAGCGATTCCATCGGGGTCTGTGCAATTCTCCGGGATAAAAAGTATCGTATGACCTTCCCCAGACATCAAAGTAGATCCTTGCCAAATTTCATCCAAATCGGCTGAGTGGTTTGGTCGTGAAACAGACAAACAGACAGAGTTACTTTCTCATTTATAATATTAGTATGGATTCCAAAATAAGAGATGACGACAAAACACATTAACTGAAGCTGATTTAACAGACTTTTTACGATCAATTTAATATGCGTAAGTGCGTAAGCGCAATAAAATCCCAATATTAACTCATTCCAAATTCCGTAATTCCCCACGTCGAATTTCCACCCGAAATTTTAATTAGGCTCGCGTTATTCGAAGCTAAAGACTCAAAGTCAAAGTTAAGAAAGTGTCAAAAAGTGAAGGGCTGAAGCACACATTGAAAGGGTTTGAAAGGGCCGGCCTGAGGTGTAGGTGACACTCCCGAATCAAAGCCTACTTCAATATTAAAAGGTCGTTAGGTTAATGAATCGTATCAGATTGCCGCCGTGTGCCCTCAATGCTTTTCTTCGGACGTCTTTAAAACTTTCTTACGGAGCGTCTTTTGTGCGAAGTTCAAGTTTTTCACTTGCATATATGAAAATAGTTGCTTGAAAAGCGACTAAGTAATGAGTGGGGGATGAAATGGTGTTTTTGTGTATGCTTTGTTGTTATTGAATAGGCAGTAGGAATGCTTGTTTCGTTATTGCGACTGCTTAGTTTTGCAAACAAAATACTACTGAATAACACGCGATCAAATTCAAACGTAAAATCCACGAACTGTAAAAAGTAAATTTCATATTTCAACAAATATGACATGCGATATACAGCATGGGATACTGAATACATGTATTCTTGACGGCATATCAGTAATGCCAGAGGCGGAGCGTGGGTCGGCTCCCCACAAGATGGACTGAAGACACCTTGTTAAGGTTGCTGGAGAACGTTGGTTACAGAAGCGTGCGATGGTTCGTTGTGGAAGTCTTTGGGGGAGACCTATGTCCAGCAATGGACATGCCTGGGTTGATATGATGAGGATGATAATGCCAGTAATTAATTAACACATAAAAAATGCTGCGAGTATTATACATTAAATATTATCCTTATTGGCAAATATTCTTCCTCGATGTTCGCATCGTATCATTCAATGTGATTTTTACCCTTCGCGAAACCATTAGGAGGGTAAAGAGTTTAACAGTCTATATATGTTTATATGTTTTTTATGTTTACATACTGTCTGTAGGTATGAATTATTAAGCAAAAAATGCCCCACTTTAGCTCCTGAACTACTAGACCGATTTTTATAAATTGAGTATTATTTATATACTCCATCTAATAAGAAACATGCTTCTCAGCATATGGGTCTCCCCTAGAAGCGCTGGTAGATTCAGACATGGAGACCGTGGAGTCTGTCTACATCTCCATTTAACCTAGATTAGGTAATCAATTTAGATGTTTCTTTATTTCTTTATTTTAATTATTATTATTATGACCCTTTGAGGCTTAATTCATCTCTAAGTCACTTAACTTGTCCAGACGCGGAGACTATACATCTCCCTTATTAGTTATTTATTATAATTATTTTTTACCCATTACGATTGTTTGCTGCCCTTTTCATAGGTATGTTAGTTTTAGTTAAAACTCTAATGTAAAAGTTGGGAAAAAAAGACTTACTGCTGAGTTTCTGGCGGCGTTTCTTCTCAGCAGATGTCACCTTTCGAAGCGCTGGTAGCTTCAGACATGTAAAAGAGCCCATGTGGCTCTACTTACAAAATAAATATTTTCATTTTCATTTTGATGTGAAAGACCCCTTTTCAAAATAAATATTGATTTTTTTTTGAATAGGTAGAATAAATAAACGATATATTTACATAAAAATAAAGTTAAAGGTTAAATCTTAGCGACTCATAAACAGGTCAAAGGCAGTCGAGCCTTTTTCTAACAAACTGGAATGAAGCACATTTACATAGATAGCTTTGTACACGAAATGAATAACGAGCAGGTACGAGTATCATGGCGTGTTGGGTTCATAATTCACTTTGAAACGGGCCACCGTGACACGGTTTTGCTTCTACATACGTTTATTGTGTACTTTAATGCTTTTTAATTAGTTGAGAAAACATTTTGAGGGAGGGAGATAAAAGTTGAAAAAACATTTGTGTCAAATTAGCTAGAATGTGTAATAAGCGCAGGTAAGGGGTTCCAATTCCGGCTCGCACGTCTGAGATTTTCATGCGCGGAATTGGGTAGTTGAGTATAATAACAAATATTAAAATATTTCTGTGGAATGTAGCTTAACCCCCGCGTTTATTAAATATTTAATCGTTAATCTCCTCCTCAGGGCACTTTTCATTGACCGCTGATAGGAAAATCTATTTACAACTAAAGTATCGTATTCTAAGTAGGGTACCCATCATGTCTATTTTAAGGTCAAAAGCCATTGATTATATTTCTAATAACAGGATAAAAGGGAAAATGCGATTTGACGCCAGAAATAAACCAGAATGTTGTTGTCAGATGTATGTATAATTATAAGGCCGGCTGATGAAATGCGATTTTTTTGAGTATATCATTTTTATTAAGCACTATTCGTTAGGATTCACCGTTAATTTTATTAGATATTAAGCAATAACTAATTCAATATTAATCTGCGACTATTTTTTTTGATGTAAGCAAGGCAACCAGGCCCTTCCTTTCCTTTTTTGATAGCCTACCATTTTCAAAACTATTAATTTGTGGATGACTATGACAGCTTAACTGAAACTAGTAGCTTTCCATAAAACATACTAGTCACAGAACGAAAAAGCCACTAAGCTCTGTAGATCCTTTTTTTTAATGAACCATAAACTTAGAGATCAACAACTTTTAAAAAGGCATCGAGGTCAAGTCCCGCAATGTTTACCTGAGTCTATTAACAAAGTTATTTTAATGGTGACAGTATCGCAAGTATAAGAAAACCTATCCCTTTGTAACTATTCTGGTTGGAATGCCAGCGTCCCTTGGAAACATAATTAAGCTATTCATATCCATGTAATGAAACCCGCCTGGTCACCCCACTAGTAGGGGTCGAGTAATAGACCTGGTTAACACCTGAACTTTGCCGCGATCCTGTGTGAAAATAGCCGCAGGTTAATGCATCAACTTCACGATATTGGATCCTTTATGAGGTGGAATCTCGTTTGTAATTATGGGGAAAACTTTGTTAATTGCTCGTCGCAAATAAAATTAACTTTATTACCCTTGAACAGACTAATTTAAGTTCTAGAATGTTTTAAAATGTAATTAAGGGGTTTTTGTAGTATATTATATCTGTCTATTGACTCGAAATAGAGGATGCTTTGTGTGTTTAGTTTCTTAAGTTATGCGATCCATCAGGCAAGAGAGAAGGTAGGTTTATGTCTTTTGGATTTTATAATTGCAAAGGAACCTGTCTTAAAAACGGTTGGAAGGTTTCGGATAAAAATTCGTAATAATGGTGTAATTTTACACTTTTTCCACTTAGATCATGCAAAGTGTTAAAACTTTTCACCCATCTTTCTAACGGAAAATCGAGCAGTTAATAAAATATCAATGGTCACACGGATATAGACACGGAAAAAGCTAGTATTGATTGAAATGTTTATTCCTTAAGAAAAGCTATCGTCATCAGTGTTTTCTGAAGCGTTGAAATGTTCACGATTGATTGGCAATTAGAATAAACGGTGCCGTAAACAACTCCAAGAAGAAATGGTGCGTAATAGCCTCATGACTGCGTTTGGAAAAAACAATTGTTATAATTACACTATACCTACACATATAATTTTCAGCGTTAAAAATAAATATGTTTTGCCATCCGTACGATTTTGTTTTTTTGTTGAAATTAGTTATAGTGATATGGCTCTATGCTTTTTTTTAAGAAGTCTCGTACCTCATTTTGCTGCCTACATTATCGTTGGAACCTCATCAGACAATAATATTTAATAGTGGCTTTCAGAAATTTCTAACACAAGATCGTTTAAATCAGGTAAGGAGCAGTTAGAGAAATAGTTAATCGAACTATTGCCCTGCACCTTTTCAGTCACCTCACGTCAGCAGCCTACACAATACACGCATAATCGCGTTCAAACGCATCGACTCGAGAAACATTGGACCCCGTCCAATAAGTAATGAAAACTTTACAGTGTAGGTAGCAGGGACGTTTGCAATTTCCGAATAGAAGACGTTTTACGAGAGACAATGGATGTTTACTGTTGGCACGGCCGAGCGGCGAAGCGCACAACTCATTTTACGCTCCGCGTCAAGTCGATCGGGCGCCTATTCAGTAGCCGGCACAAGTCAAAGATGCGTTGGTGCAGACACTCATTGTTTGTTTTAAGTCAAAACGAACGTATTTAAGTTTTTGTTTTGTTTCTACGTGAGAGAAAACGTTTTGGAATAGAATAATATAATTGCCGAATAATGAGTCGTTTGTTGCGTGAACTAGACTAGACATACGCTCTAGCGCAATTACAAACGAATATGAATTGCTTAAAAGTTCATCATTTATACAGTAACGTAACAGCATGAAAGCATACATTTTTAGGGTTCCGTACCTCAAAAGGAAAAAAACGAAACCCTTATAGGATCACTCGTGTGTCTGTCTGTCTGTCTGTCTGTCCGTCTGTCACAGCCAATTTGCTCTGAAACTACTGGACCGATTGAGTTGAAATTTGGTATAAATATGTAAGTCGGTGACCGTAACATATTTCAATCGTGGCGTAAATATATTTCAATTAAAATCCCACTAATTAAATAAATCCATAAAATTAAACAATATAAAAGGTATATCAAGCGATGTTATGCTACACCAAATAACTGGGCTCAATAAGTTAAAAAAATTTATCCCATCAGCAAAATGATAAATACTCCAGCATAATATCCTGAAAGGCAGCATGGAGTAAACAGAACGATACAGTTTTTCGCTTGAATGCTACAAAATGCTTTGCAATAATACTAAAACAAATAACACAAATCAACGTAAAATGGGCAGTGGACAGCTATATCGACGATTTCCTTATTGATGGCAATATTTCCTGCATGAGGGTTCGAGGAGGGATGAACTGTCGGAATAATATTAGATAACTATTTCGAAATACATTTTCGTTAGCAACAAACAAAAGTTAAAAGATTTTTTTTTGTCTTATTTAACTAATAGTTAGCTAAGGAATTAAAAGCTAAGGTTGTTTTATTTTGATTATTTATTATATCAAGTTATTTTCTCCGTTTAAACACTTTAACATTGACATTTACAAAAACAGTATAATTTATAAAAAAATAAGGTTGCATAAACATATGTAATGCCACTCTATCACTATTTGGGTACTACACACGCAATGAAACCAAAATTGTATTTCGTTTCCTGTGGTCAAAAGCTAACGAAAACGAGGAGTTCAATTAAAGTTTTCTTCGTACCTCATAAATCAGACCTCAGGGTCCTTAACTTTTGGGACCCCCCTGTTCCAGTTCTAGATCTAAATATGTATTTATATGACCCATTTCTCCATAGTTTTTGATACTGAATTGTGAGCGACGCCTTGTAACATTTATTAGCAATTTCTTCAATAAGCAGATTTTAAACTTATTATTTTTATTTTAGGTTCCCTAACGATTATTCACACCAATAAATTTTGTAAATATGGTTGGATAAATTTGAGGGTGAGGCAACAATCATAAAGGCATAAACTGAAAAAAACATAACACAACATAGATAAACTTTACTCAGAGTTTTTCTAAGTTGTGTTATGTTGGGTTATGTATTATTCATGACAAAACGAATAAATCAAATAACAAACGATAAAAGAATGAAGGAGAATCATAACATAAGGTCAAAACCAATCACTTCGAAAGAAAACAAGACACTCTCGTGCAATGAACGGGTTTTTATTGAAATAAATGTATAAGATGCACTTAATGTTTTGTCTATAGTTCTTAATAAAGATAGTTTGAGTAAAATGTTTATTTATTTCGATGAGTAAGAATCTATACCTATGCAAAATTCGTGCCGAATATAATCTACTGAACTTTCATTATTCATTATGATACTTAGTTTAAGTACGGTAGCGTAGCATAGAAACTAATTCTAAATTGTTGGTATTATATTATTTTATCCCGCTAGGGGGAAAGTTTGTGTGATGGCCACGAATGTTAGTGCCCGAGTCATGGATGTTTAGTATTTATGTATTAATTTATCTATATATGTATTCGTATCGTTGTCTAGTACTCATACTACAGGGAATCCTATATAGTTAGGGACTAGATCACTGTGTGTTATTATAATTATGCTTCTTTATTTAATTTAAAATATCAGTTTTATACTATAAAAATATGATCAAGTATGAATTGAAATAAAATATATACGGAAAATCTTAATAACGGTTGGCTCTTTTCTGAAGCAGAAATAATTGAATTTTGAATAATTCTACTGATTCACATGACTTTCCAGTTTTCCCTATTACACCGGGAATATGTTCATTCATCTGCCTTACAGTCAGCACAATGGACCGCTCACAATGAGTGTCCACAATGACATAATAGAAGCGAATAAAGTGCTCATATGCCAGTTAATTAATTTGCCGACCCTATAACTGGTAGATTTAATGAATACGTGCCGTGCGTGCGTAAATTTCTAATTAATAATCATATTATCAAGCAGGTAAATGTTAAATAGCATACTAAGGAAGATTGAAAATTCACCAGACGAAAAATAAATGTAAAAATTAGTCGAATACCTCTTCAATATTACGAGCAGTTCGTTTATTTCGCTATGTTTTACGAATAACGTGGTAACAAGAAAATTTCTAAGCAATCCTTACACAATGAACATAAAATGGGTTATCAAACTGAAATATTTTCCCGAGCGCATCCATTTATGACGCTAAAGGACATAAAAACAAAAACAACATTCGAGCGATACAAGAAGCAGACATTTGTCATAAAACAGAAGAGGCGAGGCAAAGAAAATCCGGGCAATGTCGTTGAGCACTGAGCCGTGACTAACTCTCTCTTGGATAAATGAAAATGTATTTTTAAGTTGTCGCCGTCTCGTCGTCACGTTGGATACACCCAATTAAGAGCAGATTTGATGACGTCACTAATTAAAAGTCCCCTATAGTTTATGAGGTACGGACGGGTTTCTATTGTTTTGATGTCAAGTATATTTAAACGGTTTTGTCGTTATAGTTATTATCCATTATCGTACTGACTCATTGAACTTACTACATTTATTTAATGGAGTAATTCAACACTGCTCAAAGTCCCGTTCCAAAACTCATGGAAATTTCAAGGGATTTTTGGTACTTTCGAAGCGTTCAATCTTTGTGCCTTATCGTGAACAGATCATGTTTGATGGCTTTTATGGCTTGTGACGAATGCGACGAAGTTTCTCTGTCGGTTCTATTTACAGAATTTCAAAGCGCATGTTTATTTAAATTGGTACTTCTAGAACTTTGGAACTGCATTTGGTTTAGATGTTATAAATTTTTAAAAGTTTTGATTTAAAAAAAAACATGAATACAATAGTCAAATTATCACAAGTGCAAATTTTGATCTTTACTCGAGGTTGGCAATCAAAAAAAAAATATATCTTAAGAATAATAACAATTTTATATTAAAGAAAAGTAGATACTCTAAGTCATATTTCTTGAGACGAGCTCGACAAGTCTATGAATAACTAAGCTTGGCCGCTGATCAACTAAGAGTTATTTAGAGATCGCATTTTTTCCCTATAAATCCACGGTTGCGGTCAATCCTACCACATTAATCAGGGAGCCTGGCGTATCGAGCGATCCTGAGCCAATACCAAACAGCTCAGTGATTTATTGGCCAAATGCCGGAAAGGTAACGTCTACCACCTGTCTACTAGATTTCTTGGCTTCGAAACTTCAATGCAGCCGAATTTTTAGAATTCGGAGAAGCTGATTCTCGAGTTCCTATGTCGATTAGTCTGTCAGAAACTGCTTACAAAGTTTTAGACTGATCTGTCTAACTTGTGACGAAGGTTTATCAGTCAGTAGGATTTTTGACGCGTACCTTGATGTTATAAAGTATCAGTAGGTATCTATCTCATTTCAACATGCAAATATATTTTTGTTACAAATGGCACGTAATCATAAAAAAGTAATGCTCCATTAACTCCTTTCAGTTTCATTTTCCTTTAATATTTACAGTGCAGCGAAAACGTTGAGTAGAATGAACATATTTTTGACGCCATTAAGGTGTTCAGCGTCATTATGCAATTTATGTTTTAAAAGTATGAGTAGCCAGTCTCAGTCCCAGCTTTAACATATCTCTAAAATATCTCATTGGGGTTTTTAAACATCATTAGCTATATGCATATTGCTATTTTTTCTGACACATTGCCATTGACAACACGCCATTATCGTCTCGCTGTGGATCATTTTATAAGCGAGTTTTCACGCTTACAACCTCTGTATTTATTATATACATCTTTTGTAAGTTATAAGGCTGACATTTCGTTGCTGCCACATTTCCACACCCATTAGCGGCAGTCCCATATATCACACACTGCAAGTTCAATAAGTAGCCCTAACACACTAGCACATTTCACTGTTTGCGATTGACAAGATCCTGTTAATTCCAAGACAGGGTTCTACTATATTAATTAAATCTGTTTGCTGTTTCTCTGGGTGTATTTACTCCAAACTTAATTAATTGCCTGCTATATGGTTGCAGATATGTCTAGGCTTTAATATAGGAGTGTAATAACGATTATAGCAATTAATTATGCAGTAATTAAAGTTTCAGTGTAATGTTAGTAGAAAAACCAAAACCCAATTGCCCAAAACAGAAAAAGTTTTAACTGTCGTGCGGAAACCTGAATTTCAGTCGTATGTTTTTAAGTAGTAAGTTTAGTTTCAAATCGCGTCACAATTATTTTAACCTAACCACTGCAGTCAGTGAAGTATAAAATCGCGGTGGTTTCCAAAAACTGCAACCAGTTAGAAATAAGATATACATTTTAATTGCTTTCGAGAAAGATATTTTTGATAAAAATTCTGTCGTACGTACACAAGCCTTTGTATAAATACTTTTCTAAATAATTTCATAAGGTAACATATAAAAGTTTATCCCTGTGTTCTCCAGATAAACGCACCCTCGCATGCTACTCTGACGACAAAGGCAAAGTTTTCAACTCAAGCGACTGAAAAATATGACCCAACTTAAGTTTAATCTCCTGAAACGTTGAAGGAAACAATTGTAAATAGAAGTCTTTGCTTGGAGATGTTTGTGATGGGTTTCATTTTATGGTTTCAAAACGTTTATTGGGAGTTACAGTGAAGGAGAATAAGAAGTATTATAAAGCGCTAGTCTTTGTAACCTTGTTCCTCTTTCCGGTTAGCTTTTTTGTTTTTTTATAGAAACACTTTAGTCATATAGTAGTGGACCCGTCACAGCTTCGCCCGCGGTATTTACCTTACAAACTTTATCACCGGTTTTCACCCCTTTAAAATAAAAAATAAATAAAAAAATGTTTATTCATTCATTTAGGCTGTGCGTTGTCTATCAGTGAGTCACGGTACTGTTTTATAATATGTGTATAAACAAGTATTAATATTTAATCGTTGTGGCGATCTTTGGCCTTTGTCCACCATTGGACGTCTTTCGACTGAAATGATGATTATGATAATATTGATAATGATCGAAACAAAGAGGTAGGAGCACAGACGTTTCATGACCCCAATTTTTTTTATCCGCTTGTAAGTGCCATAATCGCGCGTTTTTTATTTGGTCAAAAATCATATTCTAGACACCTAACTCTTCACTTTTTAGGTTTCTTAAAACAAATTATATTTAGGTTACTAATGGCCAAATTCAGAAAGGCCACTCAAAATGAATAAGTGGCGTTTTTGAATTCGGCCGTAGGTTATCCTGAGAAATTACCTTTTTCATCTTGTTTAGGTAATAACTTTCAAAATTAAGAAATACTTTGAAAATTTGAGTTTCGCTATAATTTTATGTAAGTTTGTGCCTGTTTCCCCTGGAGATAGGCCGAGACCACATAGCGCTATGTACTTTTTTGGGTTCCTTCTCTAGCTTCATCTACATCCTTTTTCATGAAGGTACGTTTTGATTTCATTTTTTTTTTTGTGTTTGACAAATATTTAATAAATGTAAGGTAATTATTTTTTTAATTCTCAGGAAAGACATGACGTTCCGTAACCCTTTGTTTGCGAAACAAAGAACATAGACCGTATAATTTCATAGGCTGGCGAATGAACAAATAATTATGAATCGTATAGGTATTCAGCACGTGTCCGGATATTAACGGCAACTATCACACCGTTAGCGGATAGTGGTAGAAAGTATAAATGCAATAATTTTCAAACTGTTCGAAAAGGATTTTTCGTGAATATTTTTCGTCGAATGTTCATAAACCACGTGACTTTTCTTTAAAAAGATCATGCTAACTCCATAATGTCAACTTTTACGAGTAAAAAACGCCATTGAACTATTGGGATTTTTTTTCCATTTTTACGCCGATAAATCGATATTAGTTGATTTTTAATGATTTTGTTTTTTCTTCAACCACCTCTTACGTAGTTTTGATGAAATATGGTGGGTTAGCAACGTTTGCAGCCTTTCGCATCAACGAGTATGACGATAAGACAATTTGCAAATTCTACACGAACGAGAGGCGCTGGCAAGAGTTAGTATACAAATTTTAGGAGCAAAGGAATTAGTCTGGACATTTGCTCGTGAGTGTAAAATATAAGTACTTAAAATAGGATAAATGATTGGTTACACTTTGGTGTGCCAGGGAGCGCCTGTAATAAGTTTATTACGGGCCGCCACTAACGAACACTCACCGTCTGGGACGCAAATTGACAATAAATAACAAATGGGCCTGTAGCGGTACCCTTTTGTCTACTTCTCGTTTTTGGTCATCGTTAGTATCTGTTATAGGGGTTGAAATATTCATTAAGTTAAATAGTGTTTGCTTAATAAGAAACGGAAAAGGTAACAAAAGATTATCATTGAAAAGAACTGTTAAATTGTAATTATTACAAAATAGAATCCAACATTTATGATATACTCGTACTGCAAAATGATCTTATGACATAGTTTAATTTTTTCATTTTTAGAAGTTACGTAATTAATTAATTATGATTTAAAGAATAAACAATATGAAATAAAACGAAGAAATGAATGATTAAATCGTAATAAACTAACACCAATGAAACTATTACTTTGAAATTAGACGACTGTTCAGCACCCCTCATCAATTCTAAAATAAGTTCAGTGGTAGACTTTTGACTTATAGAATTTGTTATTTAACCTATCCATCATATCTGTTAAATGTTAGCAATAAATTTGACTCAAGTAATACAATTGAGCAATTATTTAATTGTAAATTTATACAGTTCCTGGTTTGAACTTTAATTTTATCTCGAAGACTCCGAAACATAAATCTTTGGGTGCTGACTAGCCAGGAAATTTACTTTGAACATTGGATCGCGTTTTATTAGGGGGTGGTCAGGTCATTTTCTGCACTATAAACTTATGCATGAGGGGTCCAGTTACAAAAGGGTCAATAAACATGGAAAATGCGACTTAAGCCGTGTAGGCACAATTTCACGTCTCATTTTGCATAATATTGTAGCTGGATATTTACAACTATACTTTCATCGGTGGATGGCTTAATTTATTTTATAGCCATTGTAAACGATCCTGTTACGTTAAATTAAGGTCCGTTATCTTTAATTGAGTTTGCGAGACCGATATTATGAATCAGAAGAAGTGTTAGACACATTGCGTTATGACGCATAATATTAAAATTTTCATGTTGATACAATTGTGTTAAAATACACATATTATACTAGATTTCATACGTGGCAAATTCTATTGATCACATTACGTTGTTGCAGTATTAAATTCCAGAATATTTTGAAGTGTTATTAAAATATCTCCACAAAATTAAAAACCAAAAGAGGTCTGAACTGCACTACTCATGGTTACCAAGCCGAGGCAGGCGTGCTGGAAATGTTTGATTCAGATGTTCTAGTCGGTTATATTAACCCAAAATGACTTTGTTTTAAGTATTCAATAGAGTTTCTTACTGTCTCAACAGAATGATGTGAGAAGAGCCCGTGTAGCCGACATGCAATAAGTTTTTTTTCCTTTTCATTTTCAATCATCAATTTATATTCAACAATTTATACTCTGTTTTCATTAAAGTAATATAGACTGTAAAAAAAAATCCATATTCGTAATCGTTTATACTCTGCCAGCTTCAGCTCTAGTGTACAGTTAATTGGTGTTTTTTCTGTAAGTGTATAAACAATTATCAGTTTTAAATTTCACCTTCGAAATCACGCGACCGCTGTACAAATCAATATAAATACGAATTATTTACGCCAATTAACCATCCAACTCCCACGGCAAATTATAAACGCTTATCAGCTTTCAAACAAACGAATAGATTCAAGATGAAAAGTAGATGCGACATAGTGGATTCCTTGGGTTTGAGGGATGATTTAAATATTATTTTGTTGTTTTATTTGCTTGTAATAATTCTAAAATACTTCTCGACGGTTTGAGGCCTATTCAGTATCCCCGTCTAATAGTCACGGCGCGACGTAGCAGATGCAGCACTTTGAATTCTCGTACTACGTGAATGAGACTCAAATTAGGTCCTACTTCTTTACTATACTGGCGAAAATAAAACAAATGAATTACTTAAGAGGAGTGTGAACCTACGGCTTTTCATACAAGAGATGATAAGGATTTCAATCCCTTAAATCTTAACCGATGTTGACCAATTTTTGATAGGTTGTCAGTCAGAACATAATCTAGCTGTATACGTTTTTTTTTATGTGATACTTTACAGCTGACGAGAGAAAACCCGGTCAAGTGCGAGTCTGACTCGCGCGCCGAGGGTTCCGTAATTACCTATGAAAAATAAACAGTACCTTGTAGGTACTGTAAACCCTAAAAAAATATAGGTTTTAACAACGGGGTAACCATTTACAACCTACCTATGAAATAAGATAAAAAATTACCTTCGCAAGCTCTTATCTCCGTTGAATCGTAGAGTGTGATACAAGTTTGCAAAGGTTATTCCGTTTAACAATTTTTTTTATGTGATGTAATTACAAATTTACGGTTTTCGGACATTTTCCTTTACTTGTGCTGTAAGACACTGCTTCTTGCCAAATTTCATGATTCTAGGTCAACGGGAAGTACCCTGTAGGTTTTGATTCCCTTTGGATTTCCTTGAAAGTATCAAAATATGCGACAAAAACGGCCGTATCTTTTGATTGCGTTGACTTAGAAGGTTGATTTTTTCACAGCTCCAAGAGATTGCAGACCTGATTTGATATTAATTTCAACTTGATACCTCGACGCGTTCCTGAGAAAAAGGTCTTGACAGACAGACAGAGAGAGAGACGGACAAACGAGTGATCCTATAAGGGTTCCTTTTTTCCTTTTGAGGTACGGAACCCTAAAAAAGAACTGGAATATTTTATGTTACATAATGCAAACGGTAACGTTGCAAGAAATTGTTGATAAGTGTAAATAATTGAAGTAATCCGGCAACTGGTCGACACAGAGTCTCTTTAACAGTTTCGTTACTCCCGCGATGATCAGTCGCACCACGCCAATTAAGATCCATTTGAGCTCTGATGTCGCCTGTTAACGTATTAGAACACTAAAGCTGCTATTAAGGACGGTCCCAACGCCTTCGGTTAATTGTGGAGTAACGGGGATACACTTCTGGAAAAGACACTACAGAAATAGTCTTGGCCTGGCGTTCTTCTCTGAAGCACAAAATTCAAACTCCGGATGATTCTCTCTTGCGATTATGTCACACCTTCAGAGCCTAAAACCGATTGAAATGGAATTCTGCTTAGTGTCCTCAGTCCAAGGTGCTCCTTAGGAGACTTTGAGGCATGCTAAGTGTGTAACCACCTTGCTGAAGGTCCATCAAGCCTTCGCATTGAATCCTGGTAATGCTGTAGGGGTCGTCTGAGATAACCAGCATAGATCGAAACAAAAAAAAAACCTTCAGAGCAAGGGCGATAGTTATTAATAGACCGAGTTAGAATATCGTTTTTCAGCCCCTGTACTTTGAAAAACTAAAATCAAACTTTAGCTATTGCTATCCCTGTCACTGGCAGCCGCAGTTGACTTTAAAACTAAAGAAATACAAAACTGATTTTGCCGTGCCCATGAAGTCGCTATAAAAAAATCACACCAACGAATGGATTTAAGAAGAAAAAAAGAAAACAAATACTTTGTATTAATATTTGCAACTAATAGAGTCGTGGAAGCATCTAGATGTCTCTATATCCACGATTTGAGAACTTGATCATTGAGTTCTTTCCGGCAACAACGCGGTTCGATTACTGGATAATTGTTTCATTAAAGAAAGAGACAAGCAAGTAATTCTTCCATTTTTTTTATTGCTAACTGATTGGAACCCATCCAATAATGAAGTTGAAAACCATTTCAAAATATCTTTCTTGGCGAATAATTTAACCTTTTCAAAGCCTTACGTCAAATGCAAATGTGTCACTCACATGCCTAGCGCGTTTCAAAAGCTATGCAAAAATCAACTTAATTCATACGAAAGAAGGTCTCTTTTGAGTTGTACCTCCGACAACTATAAGCGTCGGTGGCGTGGTAGGCATGACAGCACATGACGCTTTTAAGCGTCCTTGGCGTTGAAAGGGTTAATATTTATCTTTTATTGAAACAATAGTCAGACTATAAATAAATAAATCTAGCCATAAGCAGCAACTCCTCTGCTGCACTGGGAGTGAAGAAATAGCATAGAATGCATCCAGATGCTTATCATCCTGGCATATCGTAAAAGTCGACTAAGGGCCGGGTCGTCTCCAACATGGTGGACTATCTGTATGGGCGATGGGCTGATCACCTGTCACCATACGGTTCATCATATCATCTTAGGACTAATTAATCGATCGTTGCCACAAGTATTCTTGTGGCTCCGCCCACCCCATTAGGTATAATATAAGCAGCAACGCTAAAAGAAGTTTTGTTTTTCAACATATTCCAACATATAAATCCAATATCACGGGAAGGTTGTACAATATTTAGCTCATTCCGGCACTAACTCCATTCGGACCCTAAATAAGGAATAATTTCGCGAGATTACCCACCCTAAAACAGCAGAACGTAAACATGGAACAATTTACAACGCGAAATAAAGTCGTCACAGCTCGGATTAAAGGCGCGTTTCGCGATGTCGGAACTCAAGATTAAACTTACACAACAGAAATATTTCTGAAACGTCGACTCGGCAAAGTTTCGTCTTTGTCATGTAAGAAAGTAAGAAGAACAGGATCGTTTGTCTTAGTGAGACTAATCTTCGCCTTTTGCATCTGGGGCTATAAATATTTGCGAACATAAAAGCAGCTCGGCTAATGGGGATTACGGCCTAACGATAACGGATAGCTGCAATTTTAACCGGAATTAATTACAAAGTTTTTAATGCAGTTGACGCTTTAAAACAATAATTAGAGTGGTTCTGAATGTCTCATTGGATATTACCTTTAGTTTATTAAAGAAGTTCTTTGATAACGAACTTAACACTCTGACTCGATAGCGTAGTGGTAGTGTAACTGGAGGTCGCAGGTTCGAATCTTACTGGGGGCAAACTTTTTGTGTTGAGCAGGAATGTTTCTATCCGAGTCATGGTTATTGAGTATCTATATAATAATTTTGTATCTATCTATAAGTATTGGTATCGTTATCTAGTACCTAACCTACCCATAGCACCGGTAAATCCTCATTTGGGACTAGATCAATATGTATTATATTTGTTACTTTGCAATTCAAACTAATGTTTTGATTTTTAAAAGATCTGTAATATTTAATTTAAGCTAGAACTCATTTGGTATAACCAGATTCTTCAGCAGCGCAACAATAAATTATTCCTAACGGCATAAAAAGAGAACTAATGTTTTATCAGGAGCAGAGCATGAGAACTATCTCGAACGAGGAAAGGTTCGCGGTTCAGTGCGCCTTTGAAAGGCATAGTGTTAAAGAAATATACGAGTGGAGCAACAGGCGCACATTCTACTGAGGCCTAGCAGTAAGAATATTTTTATTTCATGCCCCTTTGATACATTTTTCGCTCCGGCGCGTTTCACTAATGTGCTTGGAATAGTGCGCTCATTAATAAAAGTGCTTTTTAGGGTTCCGTACCTCAAAAGAAAAAAGAAAGCCTTAGAGGATCACTTGTTTGTCCGTCTGTCTGTCCGTCCGTCTGTCTGTCTATCAAGAGCATGCTCTCAGGAACGCGTGGAGGTATCAAGTTGAAATCCATATGAAATACTCAAGTCTGCAATCTCTTGAAGCTGTGAAAAATTTAACCTTCTAAGTCACCGCAATCAAAAGATATGGCCGGTTATGTCACATATTTTGATACTTTCAAGGGAATCCAAAGGGAATCAAAACCTATAGGGTACTTCCCGTTGACCTAGAATCATGAAATTTGCCAAGAAGCAGTGTCTTACAGCACAAGTAAAGGAAAAAGTCCGAAAACCGTCAATTTGTAATAACATCACATAAAAACATAGTTAAACGGAACAACCTTTGCAAGGTCGTATCGCAGTCTACGATTGCACGGAAGTAGGAGCTTGCAAAAGTTATTTTTTGTCTTATTTCATTCGTAGGGTGTACCTAAATGCTTACCCCGTTGTTAAAAGCTATTTATTTTTTCATTTTTAGGTTTCCTAAATCCTCGGCGCGCGAGTCAGACTTGACTGGTTTTTTTCGAAAAAAGAAGTTACAGTCTGTGACCAGTTTTAGTGGGGTCACTAAACTTTGCTGTAGAAAAAGCTATGATTGACGATGAAACTCAGACTTTTACAATAAAAAAACTGTTGTAATCAAGGTGATCAAAGTTATAGTTGTAATAAATACTGTTCAGTTTATATTTCAATAGCTTGATTTTAACCAAGATTCTGTAGAATAATATAGAAACTGATCTGATTGAAATTATTGTTAAATTAATGTAATGCTCAAACATTATTTCATAGCAAGCACCTCCATTATCATGTAATGATACTCATATTAACTGTCGTCTCTAATTACCTCATGGAGGATAATCCGTGAAGATAGCACTCAGAACTACTCCTCTCCACTAGGCTAATCCACTTCGGCTCAATGGTACTTGGCTACGATAATGTCTGCATTCAATGCTGTAGTCAACGCAATGATTACCTTGATTGCCTCTAATATAAACATAACTATATATATTTTATGGTAAGGCTGTATAATAAGCTAAATCACTAGTTTTGTACGTGTGTTACTCACTAGCTTTAAGCTTATACGATGTAAAAATATACTGGGCTAAGCGATGTTGTTTTAATAGTAGTTTATGCAACGGTTGCATAATGATAGGCCTTAAAACACTAGTGCGGTTTTATGAAACGAGCTTTGCCAGTTTCATAATAAGATCGCACGCGTGTTTTAAGGCAAAATTATGCAGAGTTGCATATATAACTTTATCTACACCCATATTATAAACGGCGACACGGCGACGATGGGGCCCCGCCGGCTGCGGCGACGATGGGGCCCCGCCGGCTGCGGCGACGGCGGCGCGCCGGCCTGTAGCTCATATCTGTATCGTTATGACCATTACGACACTAAAATCGATAATGTAATAACATTACAGTACAGTTGACATAATGGTGGTCATTTCCTACGGTTTTTGATTACATTATGGAGGTTTTATGATATGGGTGTAGATAAACAATTTTATTTTATTTTATTAAGACCAATAAAATGATATGTTCTTTTATGAATATTTTGAAGCCTTGTTCCTGCTTATTTTGTGACGTATTTTTCATTCATAATAATGAAAAAGTGGCACAATTATACTTATGTATAATTAATTATACACGTGTACACAAAAGCAAATTATTAACTTAGTTATTTTAAAATCTGTATCACTGTTTAGGAACTAATCGATACACGTTAAGGCAACCGTCCGCTTTTCATAGTAATTCAGAAATCCTAATCAACGACCCAAAGAAATGGTGAAACCACATTTCGTCCAATATTTTTCATCCCTCGAAGTATGTGTACGCTCAGGCTAAAAAACTCTGTGAAAGGAAAATTTCGGGCATATTTGTAATCCTTTAAAGTATAGCGCTAATTTAACCTCTAAATTGGCATGGCTGGTATGCTTTGAACTCGTTTGGGCATTCTATGGGGACCCTTTCATGAAATTTTATTAATTTTGCAAATATTGTCTCACTGACGATAAAATGAAGTCATGTGCGAGAGAAATTTCAAGTAGTTTTTACGTAAAAATAAAATTCACAAAATGAAAGTGAACGCTCGGGTCTCAATTCTTGTACTTAATTTTGCATTTTCTTTTTCAAGTCCCTAGAAAAATAACCGTGATCCTACATAAATTTGTTATAAAAATATTTGCAACCTTTTATAATAGCAATTCTGTTAATTTATTATAAAAGATATGACATTAAATTGAGAATACTCAGATTAATAACAACTTAATTCTTACATTTACGTAAGATGTAGTTATAAAAAATAAGTACCTACCTACGTAAGTTGAATTGGGGTTGTGATAAATACCAACACAAAAAAGCAAAAATACGCGGAATAAATGTATTCAGAGGCGAGCTTCTAGAACGCGCAACTGCACCTGCAGGATTTGCATAATAATAATATTCCGTAATTATGTTTAAGCAATGTATAATACACATTTCTTGGCACTGGCAAAAGTGAGTAACTGGTGACTGACTTGGTTTATTTTTAAAGGTTTTGCATTCAATGGTTTTAAATACAACTATATAATCTATATATATATAAATGAATTGCTGTTCGTTATTCTCACTAAAACTCGAGAACGGCTGAACGGATTTATCTTACCTTAGTCTTGAAATGTTCGTGGAGGTCTAGGGAAGGTTTAAAAGTACATAGGTTACTTAAATTATTATTCTTCGCAGACGAAGCCGCGGGCACCAGCTAGTAAATTATTATAAATTTAACTTTGCTATGTCCGAAGCTTTCGATTTTTTTCTTCGAGCACCAGCATTTAAATCGCAATAATGTAATAAAAATATTGTGACATACTTATTTGTTATGTAACTTCGTCTAAATGCCGTGCACCAGTTATTTTAGATATAACTTAGACTTTATTTATATTTAATATTATTATTCTGTTGTATTATTTTATTATGTGGATGTTTCAAATATTTATTTCGTATCTTCCTTGTATTATTTATTTATGTTTAATTGTTTATGCTAAAAAAGAATTGAGTTTAATTTGCAGTGCCCACAATAATTGTCTGCATTGATCGGGTCGCCTGATAGATAATATCTTTTTTATTCTATATTTGTATTATCAGCGTGCAATGAACATAAAATAAATAAATAGATCGTGGATTATTTAAACCTGTAGCCAAATTATTTGGTTTTGACGGAAGCGCAGCCCCTCCTCACTTATTTGGAATTATATTTTTGTATTTGTTTTTAATTATAAATGTACCCATAAATATCATGTCGCAGACTAAGGTTGGGATGAGCTACTTATAAATAATTACAGTTAAACAAAAATAAGACTAGTTACTTACTTAATGTTACCCACGACTTGGTTAAAAGCTTTATTTATCACGAGAAAAATCCAAGAGAGCACGAGCAACCGCCAGGAAAAGCGCATAAATCGAGGCCAAGCAATAAAGCTAAGAGCGTGTGAAGACACAAAACCTATATTTGCATGAACCAACAGTTAGTGTAACCCTATATTGTTGCAAATGAATTGCTCTGATTGAATAGAGCTGGAATGGATTGGTAGTAATTTTATTGTATTGCTGAATCACTTTAGGGTTACATTTGCTTATGTGTAAGTATATGGAAAAGTATAAATGTGTTCGTGTTTTATCTATGTTTTATAGTACATTGTGCATCTAGGGCCGTAAGAAGGGGATAACTAACGAGAGTCTGTTAGAAGCCCAACGCCGATAGGCGAGGGCTTTTATGACTCGAGTTTGTTATCCCCTTACTGCCCGTGATACACACAATGTTTTTTATCACATTTGCGAGGAAATAAAATAAAAATTAGACAAAAAAAAGTATATATATTAATTTTATTCCCATTTTACACCGTGAATTACCATCAGGTGGGTGTTCATAAACTGAGCGTACGTTGCGATCAGCGCGGGGCAGCTCCGCCGGCTTGCGGTCGCGCGCCCCGCCGGCTGCGGCTGCCGAGCAGCTCCGCCGACCTGGCGCACTTAACTGCCCGCGGGAGTTCGAAACCATACAAAATCCATAACTCCCTAGGGGGTTATGGATTTTGTATGATTTATAACTCCCGCTGACGGCGGGGCCCGTAGAGGAGTTAAATCGGCTATAGCTGCTCTGTACGCCTGCGTATGATAACACCCTTTCCGAGCAAGTGTGATGAAAAATATGGAACACTATACAAACACAACACCACTACAGTCACAAATGCATTCCCGAAGTGATTCAGCTATGTGTAGTCCGTATACATAGCATAGACTTTCAGATGCGGTTTTGATATTGTGAAAGTTTTCCGTGTTTTTCATTCAAGCTTCATAAAACGAGACGTTAGATCACCGGGTTCTCATAAATGTTTTGCATGAACGTTAAAAACATATTAAACTAGCTGTGCCCGCGACTTTGGTCGCGCGGGATTGGGATGAAAAGTGCTTTACGGTATAAGCTACATCCATTCCAAATTTCATTCAAATCCGTCCAGCCGTTGAAGCGTAAAGGAGTAAAAAAAAATACTAACTTACACCTCACTCATAGATTCACAAAACTTCGAATTTATAATATTAGTATGATAAAAGAAAAGTTTATGATTCCAGATTTGAGCAAATTTATTAAAACAATTCTAGGATCTAGAAAACGCGTAATTCCCACAGCACTTATTTCATAAGAATCTTAATTATCAGGGAAAAATATGTAAACATTAATTCGATAACTGATATTCGTATAAACTTAAGGTCATGAATAAAAGGTCATCTGTTCATTGTACCGCCGTATCGTATACAGTATGATATCATTCTTTAGATATAATAATTACCGTGGCAAATTTTGTAATTCAACTAAAGTTAACTTTTTTTTATATTCATATTTTAATCTTGTACAAACAATTTATAATTAAGATGCACTGAAGGTTTATACGTGGCGGAAATGTATCGCTGCTCACAGCGCTACTAATATATATTTAATATCATTATAGCTCTCAGTAGTAATAATAATTATTAACTAAAATATGCTGTAAGGTCTGGTTGCCACAAGAATTGCATGGCTTATAAGGGCCCAAAAAACACGAACTACTAAATTAAATCTCAATCAATTTATTAATATTTATATTAGAAGTTATTTAGAGTTCGTTCATATTGAATTTATTAAACTCTCAGTAGGTTTGGTATTTGCCTAGTGATAAATGGGGTAGAGATCGAAAATACTTATTTATCCCAATTATCTTTTGATAACATAATAAACAGTAGATCACGGAGTGTATGCGGCATTGTACACATTTCAGTTTTTGTATTAATAATTTAAAAATTACCACGTATATGTCATAGAAACTCCTCTGCTGCACTGGGAGTGAAGAAATAGCATAGAATGCGTGCAGATGCTTATCATCCTGTCATGTCGTAAAAGTCGACTAAGGGACGGGTCCTCTCCAACATGGTGGACTATCATTATGGGCGATGGGCTGATCACCTGTCACCATACGGTTCATCATACCATCTTAGGACTAATTAATCGAACGTGGCCACAACTAGTCTTGTGGCTCTGCCCACCCCATTAGGGATTTCGGGCCTGATGATATGTATGTATGTATGTATGTCATAGAAGTCACCGTGTACGCTTTAATCTTAACCGTTCTAACAAAATGGTTTGACGCAACTCGTCCTTAATCCGATTTTCGTTCGGAAAATACGGTAATAAAAGGGAAATTACCGTTATATTTCCGTTCCCTAGTAGCATTTTTCGTTGGCATCCATAGGCTAAAAGTCGGGAATCCGTAGGGATATAGTTAGTTTTTTGTCCACATAAAAGATTATCATTATGCCCAACTAATTACCAATGTTGGGCCATTATGAATACAGCTACCGTTGTTTAAAAACGGTTGGCATTTCCGCATTGTATACAACGAAGGCCCTATTAGATATTAAGTAACGTTGGCCTTTGCAGTAAAATATTATCATTAAGCCCATCCACTTACCAACGTTGGGCCAATGCTATTACTGCTACCGTTGGTTTAAAACTGTTAGCATTTCTGCATTATATTCTTTCAGTAGGATATTCTACAACGGCCCTTGGTTTTAGGTCTTACCTAAAAACGACGGCTAAATCTAACCGTTGTCCAACTAACGAGACCCATGTGGCCCGACCAAATGCCAACACTAAATGCTATTAGTGTTAAAATTATTACATGATAGTTATATTTTATTAAGCTTAGTTAAGCCTATAAATTAGGCACTCATTGTGCGACAATTAGTGTGGCTTCGATTTTAAAATACCTACTTTAGTTTAATAGAAAACACAATAAAATTGTTGAGAGCGCCACTGGACCCACGATACGGGCTTAAAGACTTGTAAAAATTGCGAGAGTAATAAAAAATTTACACATGTGTGTGTATTTGAGCAGAATGCACTCACGGCCAGCTAATTACGTAAACAGCTGTTCATACCATCTGAATTATTGTATAACAAATGTTTGGGTCAGTAGGCTAACCACCTCAACCAGACTAGCACCATAATACACTTGTTAATACGTCGTTGTCATGACTAATTACTACTGACCCAATAAAACAACAAAACCAATGGTATTAACAAAGAATTTTGTGACACATGCCTGTAAATGAGTCACTGAAAACTTTCACTTAAAAGACCGAGTTTCATTCAAGTGACCACAATTGTTGAGGAGACAAGTGAGACGACGTTCGTTGTTTTTAAATTACAAAGTGAAATTAGGACACGCTGTATAAATCTGTTTGATAACGCTTTGTGTCACTGATTTTAAATGTGTTTCTACCACACGTTCCAGTATTCGTTTCTGTAATACAATTGAAAGTGCTGTGATATTATTTCCAACGCGCCCCTTTTCCTTCCTAAAAATGAATCTTATTCCATTTATATTATGTTTAGCGTTTTCTTTAAAAGTCGATTCTATGGCAATACAAGGCCCAGCTCTTACAAGATACGACCCTTGTGGTTTAGGTGTTATTCATTTTAATAAAATCACCGAAGTGGTCTGGCAGGGTGTACTGAATTTCCAGTTTTACCCTTATATGACTTCGGCGGAAATTGACATCCATTTTGGAAGGCAAGTCGAAATTTATCAGGTAAGTGAGACTTTGTTTTCCAAAAACAGCTTTTAAAGACAAAACAATTATAGAGTTTGCTAAAAATATATTGTAAATGTCCTCATTTTAATTGCACTAGTGTAACTTTATCAGTGCCATGCGACAGAAGTTACAAGAAAAGAAAAAGTCAACCGAGTTTAAAAAACTGCCTAATAGAATGGATATTCACCGCATCATCTAATATATGTATAAAAATATTGTTTGTTTTTTCTTTGTTTGTTCGTCGCGTATGCATTCCTATACCATTTAACCGATTACGATGAAGCTTTCGTGAGGTTATTGTGGACACGCCCGGGACGATTTGTGACAAAGAAATAAAATACACTACTATGCATGCCACAGCTAGTATTACGAGTGTATTATAAATGTATAGCTACTAATGGATCTTTTTATATTAATTTAGTCTAAAATCTTTCAATATTTTTCTAGAGCTCTCACGATTCTACCATATCTGTGAGAGATGACTGGCACAATTTCATCCTGAAACCCAAGGGAGCGCTGCCGAAACAATATTTCTTTTACCTGAGATTGGCTGATAATGGGACCCAAGTACCCACTGTAACGAAGTTCTTGCTGAACAATGCCACGCTTTGTAACGACGCTATAAAGGTATGCTTAACGATTATAGACTTTTCGCTTATAAAATAAAGTGTAAAAAGCGATGGTGTGATGGCGGCGTCAAATGGCGGAGAAAATTCGTCCGTCAATTGTTTTCATTTCCCTTTTAATCTAACAAAAACCGAACAGTCTCCGATTTTTTTAATAAAGTCTTATCTATTTTGATTCTGGCGACGAACCACTGATTATTTTACTACCCTAATTTTTTTGCTGTATTGAATGCTTTTGATGGATGGTTGATTGTAATTATATCTTTAAAATAGGAACTTAATTCCTTATTTAAAATAATTATTTTGATTCAAATAATTTACTCTCAATTCCGTCTGTAAAAAATGTGGTTTAATTATCCTCATACTCATTTATAACCAAAGCCATCATATCTCGCCTGAAATCTTGTACGTTATTTACTTTTATCAATTTATGATATCCCCTATTTCTCTTCCGCATTCTATACTATTTCTTCACTCCCAGTGCAGAGTGAAGAAATAGTATAGAATGCGTGCAGATACTTATCATCCTGGCATGTCGTAAAAGTCGACTAAGGGACGGGTCCTCTCCAAATTAGTGGACTATCTGTATGGGCGATGGACTGATCACCTGTCACCATACGGTTCATCATACCATCTTAGGACTAAATAATTAATCCATCGTGGCCACAAGTAGTCTTGTGGCTCTGGCCACCCCATTAGGGATTTCGGGCGTGATGTTATGTATGTATGTAATTTATGATATCTGTACAAATGGCAAATATATCCAATTTCATATCTTCAGGCAGCCACGACCATCGAGTCTCTGAATCGTACTGCAACAGACCATGACGACTATCGGCACGTCTGTGGAAGAAGATCACTAGCGCACGCAGAGTTGACTTCTGTCAGGACAGAGTCCCAGGCCGGTGACTGGCCGTGGCACGTGGCTTTGATGAAGATAAGACCTAATACCAACATAACATATTACGAATGTGGTGGAAATATTATTTCTAGGACCGCTGTTCTAACAGGTACAGACTATGCCAATTTTAAATATTCTGACCATCTACAACTGTGTTTGTGTTACAACTGGCTTAGAATTGAGAATTTAAGTTGAGAGCATTGTGAACTCTACTTAAGTACATTAAGCCGCTGACAAGAGCCAATGACCTTGAGTGATCGGTCATCTTCTTTTTGCACGGGAGTGAACGAGAAGCACTGTGCGGTTTTTTGTATGGAGAAAATCAAAAATTTCTCTTTGACTTATTGTGTTTTTTCCAGCTGGACACTGCGTCAGCAAAAATGGTATATTGATTGAAGCCCGACTTGTAGTCATAGTCGCGGGTGTACACAACTACTCGGATTACAATCATGTGGGAAGACAGTCCTCAATTGTAAGTACACATATTGTAATTTTTTGACCAATCTACCTTTCTGCGTCGTGGCATTAAATGTTCAAGTCAATTTTTCCAGATACGGAATATGGAATTCAGGTACGGTTTGCGTGGTTGATTAATTATTCATTATTTATATTGCCTGTGAGCTTGCAATGGACGGATTTTCGGATATCCTCTGTCAGTCGGACGTACTTTACATTCTCGACTTTAAAACAAAAGCCACAAAAAATTTATAAAACATTCAAATTTGGAATTGAGTCAGTTGAAAGTTAGCCGAATTCAAAGTGGGCATTATTAATTAATGTATTAGTATTGACTTAATTCGCAATAAATATTGTAACATAAATAGGATTCTCATTACTCTAAGCAAAATATAACAAAATCAGATCCGGTGTAATTTTATTAGGGAACGGGAATTGGTTCTAGTTTCTTGTATTATTTTACGGAGTAATGGATGAATAAGATTGCATTGATACTTACATTTTTATAATAAAAATAGAAAACTAGGATTCCCTATACTATGAGTAGAGTAACTGTAGACGTTCTAATTATTTTATAAAGATAAATAATGTACAATTTAATAGACATTTAACGTACCGTGAAACTAACATTGTATTTGCGAAAATAGATATAAAACCTTAACCTCTTAACCTAATTCCTTATTAATATTATAAATACGAAAGTGTGTTTCTTTGTTGGTTTGTCCTTCTTTCACGCAGCAACAACGGTACAACGCATATTTTTATATAGGGATTGTTTAGAATCCGAGAGTGACAAAATTTACTTGTTATAAGGGAACAGAAATTTAAACGAATTCCACGCACACAAAGTCGCTGGCTTAATAATAAATAATATATTAAAATATAAATGTCATGATACAGATTGAGGACGTTCTTAAGAAAGGTCAGGTCAAGAGTACTCTAAAGCGGCGTGCGTTATGAAGAACTTAATGAGAGTAGACGAAGCGAAAGTTGTGTGTCAGGATCGTAGCAGGTGGAAATCCGTGATCTCTGCCTACCCCTTTGAGAAACAGGCGTGATATATGTGTATGTATGTTGATCTAAATCGTTGCCCTGCGCAAGGGTGCAATTAATTAATATTAAACAACAGAAAATACTATAAAAATAAATTAATAATCACGTTACACACATAACCTATATCTTGGCTCTGTGAACAGCACAAGTCTCAATAGCGAACAGATTCCCAAAACGCCACACAAGTGCGAGTTAAACTTGCGTGGAGAGGGTTCCGTTACGTACATGAATATCTGAAATTTCCTGTTACTTTAAATTCCATGGACTTCTTTTTCATACCATACATTTTCCTGTAATCTATAGGTAAAGAACTACTTTCTGTATATTTTCAAAATTTTAGGCCTAGTAATTTCGGAGATAATTGGGGGAATGGTCTATTTTCGCTTATTTTCCTAAATAAATACCAAACTATTTATATTAAAATCACACATCTTTTAATCACTTTTCAGATGAATGCAAGTGTCCTCACAATTTTTCCCTTCACCAAAATGCTCGTGGAGTCCGAAAATGGACACAGATTTGAACGCGCTACCTATACCCCAAGAAACCGCGCGTCAAGCCACTGAGCTGCCACTGCACTTATAATATTAGTAAGAATTAATTTCAGGCTAAAGAGATCATCCTGCACCCAGGGTACACTGACGACTTATCCACCTCGGACCTGGCCGTCATCAGAGTGAACAAGCTGTCGTACACAGCCTATGTCCAGCCTATTTGTATATGGGGTCCGGTGTACGACAAAACGCAGATGTTTGGAAAACAAGCGACGGTATTTAGTTTTACATTATACTTATTTATTTTTTAGTTATTATCACAAGTACATCAGCTCACGCCTATATCTCTTAGTGTAGGTAAGGAAGAGATCAGAGAACGCTTTTTATGGGGTTACATATACATTTATAAACGAAAATCCCGACTACATAACCTTAAGAAAGGAAACAAGAAATTGATTCTACCGCGCCGTGCCGGGTTCGATATGGAAATAGCAGTCGGTAACTTCGAATAGCTATTGTAGGATTTTATGAAGTCACCGACTGCTATTTCCATATCGAACTCAAAGGCACGGCAGAATAAATGTCTTGTTTTTCCTATTTTGAGGTTATGTATTCTGGTTTTTTGTTTCTAAAATTATTATTTTTTCAGTTTCAGTAGATTTGGCTGTAGGTGATAACTAATCGAGTTATTACATACATACATACATACATACATACATACATACAGAATCACATAAGTTAAGGTTTTCGGATTTATAATGCCCGGTTTATAAAGTAGTGACCATTAATTAAGTCATTTTTTAATACAGGTCGTGGGCTTCGGTTATACGGAGAAGAATGTACTATCTGAAGTTCTCAGGTCTGCTTACACCATGGTACAAAATGACTCCGTGTGCACGACGTACTCGTCACCTATATACTCAAGACTATTAAATGAGTTCACCTTTTGTGCTGGATATGGCCCAACTTCTAGTAAGTGTTTTGATAAGTGATTATTTATGATTGGTAAAGCTAAATCAGGATAAGATAAACCTTGCTTATGGACCTACTAGTATCGTTTACGTGATATCATGGATATATAAAACTAAGAGACGAGGTACGCTCAAAAATCCTGCTACAAAAAAGAAGGCCGTCACCACTACACACATCGATTCACTTACACTTACGTAATTTAATCATCAGTACGAGCGCCGTTTGCAACAGAATAGACTAATTGAAGGACAATCAGTGATATGATGATGTTTCGGTTACAAAAGACAGGCCAAACGAGAAAAACGCTGGTGCAAAAGAGATGACCATAATTATTTTCACAGCTTCGCCCCTCAAAAACACCTCGTTTAATTTTCTGCTTTCCTCGTTCAGCGAATTATTTTGCTGACGCGTACGTTGAAGCACTCTCTGATCCATTCAAGTATTATACATTTATTTTGCCAACATTCATTGCCATTATTCTTTCTAAATTTATTTTCGCTATGATATTTGGAATCACATATTAGTGCGTATTGAAGTTTTTCGGTTGGAGTGGTTGGCGCACTTATTGAATGGCATTTTAAATGGGGACACACTCCTCACGCGCATGTGTTGATCAGTCGACGCTTTCAGTAGATGAGACACCGGGACTCATATTTTGCGACACAGCCCGAGCGCCTGGTACCATATCTCCTAGTTTTATATCGATGCGTCTTAAGGAGGTCTAATATAATGGTCGTTTATCAACGCTTCACTACATCGTTCCATTTTAAGTAGACCTCTCACTTCAACATGAACGATTGTTTTTCTTAACCTGAATTAGTTATAGCATATGTTCTGCATGCATGCTACGAGTACGTTAATATTGATTATTTTTGATGTAAACAAATTGCGTTCAGGGTTAGTTACGAAAGCTGACGTTGATGGAACGTAAGCAGGATCGATTTAACATGTATTCGAAATCGCGCAGTGATTTTAGGACAGTATTTTTTAGAGTTAGTACTTTATATTGAATCCTAGGGCTTCTATTTGACGTTATCGAATTTAACTGTGCTTCCTTATTGTGTCACCTTTTCAATACAAAGTTCGCAACAATATGGCAAGTAATCGGTTTTTATATCACTTTTATGTGTTAAATGTGTTAAATGTGCCTGACTCTTCGGACTGTTCCAGGACTAATGCTATTTAAATATTAGTTTTATTAATTTAATCGTTTTGTTTAATATCTGAACCTGACTTGAAATACTTCATAGAGTTCTCTTTACTACATATTTTATAGTTTTTAATTTTAGTTGATTATTCAACAATTCTTATTAGTCTTATTAATGTAGTAGTAATGATTCTGATTTCCTGATTTGTTACTTTGTTATTTTTACATTTAATTTTATTTAAGTTTTTGTATACTTAATGTAAAAGTATGTACGATTTAAAAGGCGACTTTCTGGTGAGATTCTTCCGGCGCTTCCTTTCAGTAATGATGGTCCTGTTTGAAGCGCTGGTGGATTCAAGAAATTCTATTTTATTAATGTGAATAGTAAAGGAGCCTAAAGGAGGCCAACTTGTTTTTTTTAATTTGATTCTGGACTCAGATTGAATGTTATGATTCTAGAAATATAATCTGCCATAGCTTACAATGTTTATTAATTCCATTTTATGCTGGACAATTACGTAGGAATTCGAATCAATTGATGAAACAACGTTTTTGCATTCAAGGATTTAATTGTTTCGTTTGTTTAGGTATAAACCCTCGCAACGGTGACAGCGGCGGTGGCCTTGTGGTCAGCACTATGCAAAGTGACCACCGGATCAGCTGGTTCCTGCGAGGAGTGTTGTCCAAGTGCGGGATAGCCCCGCGTCATACGGAATGCGACCCTACCTACTACGTAGTGTACACCGACGTTGGACCGCACTATGGATGGATTTACCATCACTCAGGGCTGAAATTCCGGGACAATATTGTAGCTTAACGCGATATTATTTTAAGAATGCGATAATTAGGAGTCATTAAATTATGTTAAGCAAATGATACTGAAAATTAAATATAGCATTTAAGGAATTATTAAGGGGAGTTTCAAGGTTTAAATTTAATGGTGCTGTCGTTTAAATTTTTAAGACAAAGCACAAAATTTAAGCACTCTTAAAAACACTTAAATGTTTATGATGTCGTTAAACGAAAGGTCTCCGTAATATTATTTTTCTTTACGGTTTTTTGTCTTGTGTTAAAAATGTTTAAATACTTTTTTGAGTGCGATCACAATATTATTTTTAATTTCACTTGAATTTACGGTGTCACAAAAAGGGCTAAAATATTTTACGCTTTCAAGAAATTTAAAACGGCCGATATGATCACTTTAATTATAATTATATAGTTATGGTTATCCTATGCTCGCTTTTAACCTTTCCAACGTCAATGACGGATATATCCGTCAGACCATACAGGGTAAAAGGTCCCTACATGGGTTTGACGTAAGGTTGTAATTCGTGTTACTTCACAGACATGCTTGGCGTCGAAGGGGTTAATGTTGTTTATATTAAACATTATACCTATTTAAATTGGAAATAAACAACGGAAAAATGTATAACGATTTTTAACTCTTAGGTTAGATTGATTTTATCTTAAGCATTAAATTGAGTATACCTATATTAGTTTATTTTGTAAGAAAATTGTAAATAATTATTTTGTATAAATATGTATAAGTGCTGACTGCTCCATTTGGCTATAAATACGTAATCTATTTTAGAAATGTGTTTCAATTAAGGGTAAAGTTCTCGAAGGTATTATTTGTGTAAGCACTGCAACATGAAATATTTCTAATCTATCCATTATTAACTCCATAATTATTTTAATTATCTATAACACCTATTGTTATATTGATGTACATAAGTACACGGCACATTTTCGTTAGCGCTAGAATTTTTAAAGTATATAGTAGACCATGAAATTTTATTCCAAAGGAAGTTTTCTGATTATTTTGAATTAGTCCTTCATTTACATTATAAAAAAATATTCACACATATTTTTTCTTTTAGCGATTAAACAAAAAATTACGAAAGCATAGTGCGTTGAAGTTTCGCGGGATCGCACGAGTTTTCACACTTTGTACCAATTAGTTGGGACTTATGACGTCATAAGTCCTCACATCCGAACTTGGATGCGCGTTATCTTTGTCAATTTTGATAATCTAACTGACGGACTAATTAGATTTTTTCAGGAAACTTACTTATTTTATAAGCCTACGCTCTCCCTGAACTATATGGTACGTATGCAGTAAGTATACATATAAAAGAGATAATACGTTCACGTATCGGTATCATCGCAAAGTGTTTCTTTCCACCGATGCACTCTACGCGAGAACTTTCAATTTTGTATATCATTACTAAATCGGCTTTGGAAAGGCATTAACATCAAGTTAAAAGAAAAAGAATAGGTACATTAGTTTCACATAAAATTTAAAAAAAAGATGTCCACGAAGTTATTCGATACCCGATAACATCCAGGACTGGCGCTCGCGGATGAAAATCTTAATACAAAATCAATTCTCGATTTCCATCGTCTCAACTTCTAAATAAACCACGGGTTACTTAATTAAAAAACTTGAAACAACGAATCCTGAACTTGGTCATAATAAAGGCTTTCATAATACTGGAGTGCTCCTTTTTTGTTCGCTGACAGTTTTTAATAAGATTTTAATAAATTATGCAGCCCCGACGCTCAGCCAAGTAACGTCGGGATAATGTTGCCGCTGGCTTTTCAATTTGTACTCCTTGTACAGATTTTCTTCAGTTAATTATAAGTGTTGAATCTAAATATATACTTATAAAAAAAAAAAAACAAAAAAAAACCGACTGCATTTAACCTCTAAAAAGAGAATTGTTCAATTTCTTGTTGTGTCTTTTTCTTTCTACGGGTAATAATATAACCTAAATATGTCACTCCCACAATTAAGAGGAATGTAACGACACCTCATAATATGTTAAAATCCATTAAGCATCAGTTTAGGCTACAGAGTGTGCCAAAGAAATAGACATACATATAACATACATTATATTAGGGTAAAGTGATTTTTTTCAAAGCTACAAATGGAATAGAAAAAAAGATTGTGTGTAAGTATATAGAAGAATAACGAGAAAAATATATTAATTCCTTTCTTTAGCCCTCTACCTCCCTTCGAATACAAGAAAAAAGTATAAAAAATCATGCTAAATCAGTAAATATCCATTTTTCTATATTAAATATACCTATTATATGACATAATACAGCGCTTTATTAATAAAGGGAACAATGTAATTTTCATGAAATTGACAAATTAATAAAGTAAGATAAACTCACTAAAGTTAAGAAAAATTTGTTACGTTTCTTCGTTATCTGAGGTCACGTTACTGTTTTTAATGGTTATGATCTCATATTTAACTACAAAATTGAGTTGTTAGCTATGGCATGGCACTAAATAGATATAAGTTTTAAACAGAAGTGACTGGTTTTTGCCTACTATAAAATTAAGTCGAAGAAAACTATGCGATACAATTATGACTGTCCAATCTTTGGGCAAACATATTTTATAAATAAAATACGATAACGGTCGGTAGCTATCATCAATCAAGAATATATTTTTTCATTTCACTATAATTAAGAAACAGTGGCGAGCAACTTGCTACAATATTTCTTAAATCTTGGGTGCTGTTGGGCGCGCTCGTGTGACTTTTGGACGACTAGGTGTTTGCATGTTGTTACCGATAAACGCGATGAAACAGTTATTAAGGAGTATTACCTAACGATAAGTATTTATACCTTTTACGTACATTTAATTCATCATTCTCTACAATAAACTTACATTTGTAAACTTTATTGATTGAATTTGGTTTATTTAGTTACATTTAAATTAGATATTTGTACATAATATCATGCGCATGTAAATTAAATAATTACCTGGGTCATATACACGTTTAGGTTCGGAACTGTCCCCTACTGTTCCCGAAAGCACAGTATAATCAAGTATACAGTATTCCATCTTCATACAAACGGCCGAAACGACGCGCTCCGAAATCTCGGTAAACTTCGGTACACAACAGTCGCGAGTGCGCCGCGGTTGGGTACGGACGTGGATAGTGTGAGATGTTCCCATGAATTTATTTACAAGAAAATTATGGCACGAGAATTTTTGATGTGTTTGATATTTTAAAAGCAAATTAGATTAAATATATTTTTTTACTCCATACTGACTTACAGTAACTTTTGAAACTAGAAATATGAACCAAGTAGAAATAATTAAAAGTAAAACTTACAAGATTTGAAGTAATATTTCATGAACAGATACTACGACAATTTAATTAATACATCATTATCAAGTACGTAACCCAAGAAAGACAGTTAGCGGGCAGCCCTACTGCGTGTTTACATACCGAGTGGCCGTAGGTAATTCTTTCGAGGACACAGCCGAGACAAAATACTGTAAGTTTTATTATACTGCGCCGAAAGTTAAGGAACCTGAGGCCTGATCCCTTTGCTTCGGCTATATCCACATGTAGGACATTTGGCATAGTTTTGGCCTGTATGAACAAAACGTAAAATGAAACAATCGTTTTCGTTAACTTTTGGTCACAGGAGGGACAATTTTTGTTTCTTGAAGTGTGGATTACCCACCTATACCTATACAAGAGTTTCTACCGGGGAGAGTGTATACAACCGTACTTGCCTTATTGTTAAAATATGTCAAATTTCTGATACAGTAAATTACTGGTTTATTTAAGCAGGGTTATGACTGAGAAGTACTAGTCAGTCATAACCGGTGTATATTACTTACTAAGGGTCCAATATTAAACCTTTAAATTATTGCAAATTATTGTAGGCAGTGTAAATAATTAAAGACAACGATAATTTTGTTTTTGTTTTGGCCTTTAAAGCATCCAATGTGTAAAAAGAAAACAAATAATGATGACTCACATTGCACATTGATAGCTTCATGGAAAAGATTTTGCTTTCATTCATCACGTATTCAAATAAACTAGAAACGGAGATTCGATTTAACTTCAGTAAATCCCAAGATGCACGCGGAACATGCTTCATCATAGACTCGGTAGAGCATCTGCATTTTTCAATGCGCGGCCACAGAGTATCTATTATAGCTGGTTCCCGCAATAAGGCGAAGGCGCGTAATTGAATTTCTGAAGCGCAACACGTCTCCTCTGAAATGAGGGTACTCTGCGTTAATAATAAATTTCTCTTATGAGACATTGCTTAGTTTGGATTTTGCTGCGGCTTATGAAGATTAAAGGAGATATTTTAGGTAATCTGAGTTTTAAATTAGAGAAAGTGTTTGGTTTCTTTCTATTCTTAATACCTTAAAAAAATAGGGTAAAATAGTTTACCCTGAGGCTTATAAAGGAGGCAAACTAATGCACTATTAAAAACAATATTTATTTTATTTTAACAGAGCTTTTGAAGAGACAGTATAACAAGTAAATAAAAATATTTCCGTAGAAATTTTTCGATCATCTTTAGAAGTGTATTTCCAAGCCTTTGCTATTTGAGATGACGTGGAGCCCGTATCCACCCAATTTTGGGCGAAGGACACTCTGTTAAACCAAAAGACTGGTTTTTTATCACTCATGCAAAGCTAATAATTCCGGGTTGTAGGCACATTTTTAAATTGCCTCCGCTTGTTCAGTTAGTCGCAAAGGAAATTGTTTCCTGCTCCGTTGAGCTTGCGTTGCTTCTCAGGGGTGCGATTCTCTTATCTATTTCGACGTCGACTACTGCTGTTCCATACTGGCACTTGACAGTTTTCTCTGCGACAGCAGCGAGCTAGTCGTCGAGTGAAGTATGGAATATTATAGGATCGTTCCTCAGGCCGCTCGGGATGTGAAGGCAAATGATGTGGGTAACGTGGCTCGCGACGTAAGGAAAACGTTGCTTTTTACTTAAACGTTGCGTTCAACTCAACAAAATTGGGGCGGGGATGAGATCTACATGTGTGATTTTAATGGCTGAGATACGCGTTATATCGGGGAGGTCGGGCTTGTATGGACTTATGTTAATTTTAGTTTAGTTACTATAGCCGTGTGCCACCTCATAATTTCAAAAATGATGATTTACATACATATTTCATCACATATTTAATCCCATCAAGATATTTTTAATATTATTTATGTGATTTAATATTATTGTTCCAAAAAAATATTTGTGATAGAAAAATACATTTTAAATATCCGAAGAATAATTATAAAAAAACATATTTGGTTTCTTTATTAAGAAACACGTGGTATCCTTTTTGATACTCCGTGCAAACAGTAGTAAAAAAATTATTTTTTCTAAAAGCATTCTATAACAACGAAATAGTCTAAGAATGCCGCTAATATAGTGTTTTAAATAAAAATATAGTTATTTTAACGAAACAAAGACATGGTAGGATTTTTGATAATGTCAAAGTCAAATTTAAACTATCTTTATTAAATTTAGGCATTTACAAGCTCTTATGAAGGTCAAGGAATGAATCTGCCACCGGTTCGGACAAAATCCTCTGCTGAGAAGAGCCGGCAACAAACTCGGATACCGTATGTAGTACCCACCGACGTCATATAAGGAACTCCTGTGCGAATTTTCATGATTAGTGTCTTTTAGTTCATTCAAATGAACTTTGACATAAGACACTTCATTATTTTTAAAATTTTTAGTTTTCTTTTCTTTTGTTTGAAGCGCTGGAGATACGTTTTTACGATTTTTTGTGTACAAGTATTTTCATTACAAAAAAAGACGCAAAAGAATAACCGGGAATAACAGAACCTTCAATCTTTGGATTTTAACATGATGGACTAGCAAATAGTGTTTAGTTTCTAGAGTCGGTAGGTACGGTACAAAACTCGTTTAAGTCTTTATTTTATAAAGCTTTGTCAGTAAATATATCAGTATTCAGTCTCTTAAAAAAGTTAATTTTGTTCTCTTTATAACTGACCGAAATTTGATTGGAACGACCTTTATAAAACCCAGCGTTAATATCGCAAGCGGTAAAGAATGCGTTCATTAAATTAATACAAGGCAAATAAATTTCGTATGTACCTAATTTCAGCTGAAAAACGTCCACTGCTGGCTATAGGCCTCCCCCAATGATCACCTATATATTTTGTCATGATGAGGCATGTAATTGTCTGTTTATGCAGAAATGTATTTCACTACATTTTTGGTTTTCATTCAATGACCTAAGTAATCGAAAAAAACGCGAAAAATGCGACGTCGCCAGCTCAGCTTTGTAAGACGCCTCTTAAATAAAAGACTTCAAAAAAGGAGGAGGTTCTCAATTTGTCTGTATTTTATAAAATATTTACACATAAAATAATTATAGATCCTATTAATACGGCATAATTTACAGTAGGTTTCTTCAACACTTCTCTCACCAACTGATTCGGGGTGAGCATAAACTCAGTCCAGCTGTGCTCACACCTTTTTCGTTACACAGTTTGAAGATATTTGTATTGTATTTGTGAATGTATTTTTGTAATTAAATACGTTTTTCTTTGTATTTGTTTTAATTGATAACATTTGTTAAAAATTATTTGATGAAAAAAAATTGAGTTTCAGTTCTAAGTATGGGGAACCCCAAAACTTATTGTTTTTTTATTTTTGTGTAAAAATCTTAATGCGGTTCACAGAATACATCTACTTACCAAGTTTCAACAGCATAGTTCTTACACTTTCGGAAAAAAGTGGCTGTGACATACGGACGGACAGACAGACGGACAGACAGACAGACAGATAGACAGACAGACAGGCAGACAGACAGACAGACAGACAGACAGACAGACGGACTGACAGACATGACGAATCTATAAGGGTTCCGTTTTTTGCCATTTGGCTACGGAACCCTAAAAACGAGTTGTCCGACGAAAAATTCGGATGTCGACTTAAAGAAATGTTACTGACGCGGTCACTGTATTCTGTCAAAGAATATAGTCAAGACTAAATTTTAATTTATTATTTTATGGCTATTAGGTTTTTTAGTTATTATTATGACATTTCTTTTTTTTTTACTTTTTTTCTTGATATTTTTTTTGTTTTTATATTTTTTGACATTATGATTATTTCTAGTATTATTTCTAATTTTTATACGATTTTATTTTAAGTGACGATCTTTTTGTGAAAGCACTTTTTATTGGCGTCTAAATTGTACCTATAGCATATTGAAAACGATCGAAATTTTCAAGATTTTAATATTATTTGTTATTTGTTATTCACTGTAATAAATAATCTGAACGGCTGAAGTATCATAATGGATGGATCCAACGCTATTTTGGGTACAATTTGTAACTCAACGTAACGTCTAACAATTCTTGGTTATTTAAGCATAAAATTCACTTCACAGTAATGACAAGCTCGGTTCTTCAGCCTCAGGACATGTCGGGAACTGTTCTATGTATATTCGCTGAATAACGATTGTGTTCTTGTTTGTATCATAAATATAAGTCGGCTACTGAAAGTGATGTTATTAAGTAGGTATACTAGTAATATATATCATATTGCTTTTAGTAATCGACCGAGCGAGCGAAGCGTCCCCGTTTCAGCTTGGGCACGAATGCTTTCGTGTGTCCAGCGGATGTCCGTCGGCTGTCCGGTGTCCGTCCATTTGTTCTCGTCTACAGGTCGCAGTTCTCACCCGATTCTCGTGAAATTTTGTGAGCAGTATCGAGAATTATATATTATTATTTTTTTCGATTCAGATTTTCGTAATTTTTCTAAATGGCGGAGATATGGGGTGTTTTACAATTACAAAGTTATCTGCGGTATTGGTAAACTGACCCGACCTTTATCGATGTATGGGGATAACAGGTTTCCAACGGCAAAGTTAAGTTAGTCGCAAGGTCAACAGCTCACGGAGCCACTAGTTTATGATGTGATTGCTTGTTTTAAATCTGCTATCAACTTACCAATTACCAAAACTTCACAAAAACATTGACTGTTTTATGGTACGTAAGTAGCAATCGATCGTGCCAAATTATATAATGAATTTGTAATGCAGCTCCTATTGAAAAGTGTCAAAAATAAAGTAGAAATGCGTGGGTTTACTCCAAAATTCGAAAATACGTTAAGTAATCTTTCTCACTTTTCATTCGTGATGGATTCAAAAGAGACAGAACTAAAGGGATCTCATATTTCGGGTTGGGAATTCACAAGAAGCACGTCTGCTGAAGCACCTGCGACCAAATTGGTCATCCTTCAAAGACTAGGGTAAAGGTCGGAACGTGATTCTAAAGTTACCAGTTTTGGTCTCATCGCGTTAGTTATTCAGTTGTTGATTTCTGGTGAATATAAAAATCTTCTAATTTCTTGCTAGCTTACGAGGTCAGGAACAAAATCTAGGTCTATACGTTTCTGGAATATTGATTTAAGATCATAAAGTCAAATAATCGCCGAAATTCGTTTTGTATGAGGATACTAAAACAACAATAAATCTAAATTTATTAATTACAGTGAAATAACCAAAATGTATAGACCTAGATTTAGTTCTGACTGACAAACTATTAAAAATTGGTCAACATCGGTTAACATTTAACGGGTGGAAATCGTTATCGCCTTTTGTATGAAAAGCCGTAGGTTCACACTCCTCTTAAAACATATTGGTATGTAATGCACGCAAGTATATTGTTGTACAACTTTACTATACTTGCTTAAAAATACCACAGTGTTTTCAATACGTATTAAACCTTAACGTTTTAATAATTAAAGTGTTATTTGATTTTTTTGTATACATACCTGTATGCCTAGATTTAAATGGTTAGAAAGAAGAAAGAAAGAAAGAAAGAAAGAAAGAAAGAAAGAAAAAATATTTATTCGTAACAGAGCACAAAATACATCACAAGACGAAAAACTAGACAGAGTAGAAATAGTGCCAATTGTTACGAAAAGGTCCCAACTCAGCATAATGCTGGCTTGGGGGCCAGCGCTGGTCTTCCGTTGGGACCATCTGGTAAAGTTGGGTTAGATACGTGACCACACCGGAATACGTCACTCGTTAGGTTAGCGAAATTAGCAAAGCTGCAATTAGTGCTCATCAGAAAGCAGTAACGAGCGCTCGTGAAATCTCATAATCATCGAACTAACTTTTTATGCGAAAATGCGTCTCATTATGCTGTGTTGCTCGTTCGAAGCGAATCGAAGCGAAAGTAAATTTTAATTCATAAGTAAGGACTTATTTTTAGCAAAAAATCAATACTGCTTACTGCTGTATTACTGCTTTACGGTCTATACTTCCTGCACTATCCTTAACATGTTCCTGTTTGGCCTAAGGGTTGACTGGTAGAGAACGCCTTTTGGCATTAAGTCCGCCATTTGTACACTCGTATATTGTGCAATAAAGTTTAAATAAATAAAATAAATAAATAATATTAATTGCTCCCGTTATTAAAATGATTGATTGTAAAATGGCCCATGTGGGAAAGAGAACGCAAACATTGCAGTAGAAGAAAAGGATATGACACCATTTCTCTCGGTTCACGCACACATTTATGAATATTGCTACAGATTATCGCTGTAAAGTCTAATCTAACGATTTTAATGTATGCTTTTATGTAAAATTGTTGAATGAACGTAATTTTTAGGGTTCCGTACACAAAGGGTAAGAACGAGATCCTATTAATAAGGCTCCGCTGTCCGTCTGACCGTCTGTCTCCAGGCTGTATCTCATGAACCGTGATAGTTAGATCGTTGAAATTTTCACAGATGATGTATTTCTACTCCCGCTATAACAAATACTAAAAAACAGAATAAAATATTTTTTTAAGGGGGCTCTGAATACAACAAAAGTCATTTTTTTGCTCGTTTTTGCTAGATATTGATAAAGGCAACAGGTAGACGCTTGGAATATTAAGATATATATTATCTTCAAAAATAAATAATTTAATTAAAATAAAATAAATATTTAAGGGGGGCTCCCATACAACATACATGTTTTTTTTTGCTTGAGTATAATGGTACGGAACCCTTCTTGGGCGAGTCCGACTCGCACATGGCGGGTTTTTTAATATTTTTTAATACTCTCGTCATCTACTCTTACAACACTATGCGGTTCAGTCACCAACCTGATCCAAGTCTAACAATCTAAGTAACAGTTTGGCAATTTTTGAACACTCAAATTCTAAAACAATCGCCAATGTATTCCGACAACATCCACAGCGAAACTAAAGCTGGATGCTACAGCTACAAGAGTAAATCCGACTCATTGATCTCATTGAGATTCCCGGTGCAATCCGGAGCAAGATCGCATTCGTGGGAGACGAATTATTTCCACTGTCACTCTAATGTATATTCCGAATCACACGAAACAACACCCTATTTCCCGGCATATAAATGCTACAATTCTGTGACAGCGAAAGATATTAGAGGGTTACATTAGGTGCTAGAGTGCGGATTGATTGGCGAATAATGTCGTGTGACTGGCAGTTTGTGAAATGCCATTTCACACGTAAGGGGAGTTTTAAAACGATTACTATCAGGTGTTTCTAAGTTGTTAACTTGATCTATGATTTTACTAGCTATGTTCCCGATTGTTTGCGCGGGACTGGGATACAACGTATCTTATGTTTATTTCAAAGATAATAAGGTCTATCTGCCTGCCAAATTTCATCCATTCCATTCAGCCGTTCCATTCAGCCGTTTGCGCGTAGTCAATTGAGAAAAAACATCCAAACATCTTCACATATTTCGACATTTAAATATTAAGTAGGAGTAGGAAGGATTTCATGTTGAAACCTAAATTCACTGAACTCCAGGTAACAATCAATTTTGAGAAACATAAATAGATATATATATATTTAAGATAGTGTTTACAAGATACCAACAGAATTTGTAATCTGAAGTTTTGTTTAGATAAAATATTAAAAAAATGAAGATGAATAACTACATTAATAGACATGCTATTCAATTATCTAAGGTAACTTTAATACCAAGTTACATTAAATTTATCCGTTCAGCCGTTACGGAGCTCAGTAGTAACAGACATACACACACACACGTACGCACGCACGCACGCAAGCACGCACGCTATTTTGCGCTGCTGCTGCATTGATAAGCGCCGCTCCTCGTTTGTCTTTAGAATTCAATATCAACATCATCACCATCGTCATCAGTCTACCTACGTTCCACTGCTGAGCACACGCCTCCTCTTATACTGAGAGGGACCGGGCAGTTATCCCACGTAGGCCCAGTGTTGGGAACTTGAAAATGAAAATTCGAAATCTCAGAGGCGCGAGCAGCGATTCGGACCCGCAAAACTGAGCGAGAGGCCGCGTGTTGGATTACTATGCTACCACTGCACTTGACTTTAAAAGTATTGCAGTAAAAATATTAAGTTGCCTTCTTAACTGATAGCGCTAATTATGAAATAACGCTATATATACCAAGTCCATGAAGCGAGTCAACAAATCAAACATCGTCTTCGAATTTTCTAACTGACGTACATTCAGTCTGCTTTGTTATTCGTTAGCAAATGCTAAACATTATTCTAAACGGTAAAATATTGTTTTACATCAATAAAATAATCAAAACATCGAATCGATCGATCCACTTAGCATATTGCACGCTGGTCACGGCTCACTGCTCCACCGTAACAGTCGCCATGACATTTTTAAATGTTATCACGCTTGAATAAAGACACCTGGCGGAAATAACTACATATTATGTACGTAGAACTAGATAACAATGGCAGAAGGGACTGTATTTGTGCCATACGGGACGGGGTCAATTTTCTTTGACCGCATATATTTGTATTTTAAATCACCTCTTTACTTTGCCTTTATTCTTAATAGTAGGTCGCTGGATCATATCTGGCTCGAAGGACCATTTTCATACGAGACGGGGTAATTTTAATTTGACCGCATATATTTGTATTTTACATCACCTCTTTACTTTTACCTTTTTTCTTAATAGTAGGTCGCTGGATCATATCCGGCTCGAAGGACCATTTTCATGTGCATCACATTATTTGCATTGTCAATGCTGTCGAATCATGTAAAACTGTTTGTTTTGTTGTTATGCCATTAAAAATAATACTGTTGTGCATAATAATAACTTTCCCGCATTACCTGTACAATAGCCTCCAAGGAACAAATACTTCTAGCTTTGTTAGTCTTTAAGGTATTTATGTTATGGGCCTTGGTGCCTGAAATAAATGGTATTATTATTATTATTATTTAGCAGTTTGAGCTTTATGTCGATTAAGAGATCAATCACTCAGTCTTTATAATTCTTGCATTAGCACTCAAGTTATTTTTGAACATCAAACATTTATAATATAATCTAGGCTCTTTCAAGCAACCCCTGGAGATGCCTAAATTATAAGTTTTCTTGTTCGATTTTTCATCCTTCTAACTGGAGAACTTATAACTTTTATATTTAAAAGAAAAGTACTTAAAACTTACCAAGGACGTTTATATTTTATTAGGACGTAATAATTTCCGTAACTTTACTCGGCAATGCTTTGCTCGAACCATAAAAACAGTATTTTAATGCTGTCTTCATTTCTGTAAAAAGAATCAAACCCTGGCAACGCGTCAAAATAGGCTATTTAATAATGTAATTAACTCAAGAACGCTATAATCGCATGTAATAGCGCCATTTAGAAATAGCTACAGGAGCAGTTAAGGCACCTTACACACAACCTTATTCTTACCATCCCTTATCTTGGAAAATCGTTCTTAAAATAAGCATAATAAGGTTCATACTGAAGCGTTTTTGTTGTGCCTAAGTGAAGATTAAACAAAGTTGCGTTGCTTATAAGTTGTACGCGTCAAGCAATCCTCTGTTTTCTATGTAAAAGCATTCCACACCTGGATCGTTCCGTGACATTGTGCAATAAAGGTTTTCAGTGTGCCATTCGTAAATCACAACCGTGATATACCTTACGCATGTAGCAATAAAGATCATTTTCCTTTACCACGCAAGCAGAAAGCGATATGTGTGGAAACAAATAAGGTTAGTGGAGCGAGAGGCTGAATACGGATGCGAAATATAAAATTCGGCGGCACGCAAATGCGTGTTAGTAAAATAGTGCAAGCTATTATTCCACGGTGGGAACCCTTTTTGTAGCTGTTAAAATAACAATAAAGCGAAACGGCACTAAACTGTCGCCACAATTTTAGCCGAGGTGACCAAGATCTCCTTGCGATTCAAATTAGGTAATCTCAACAACGCCTTCAGGGCGCTGTTGGGGCTGCCACGGTTTTGTAGTGCATCCACCATGTTTGCCGAAGCGCGAGTTGACAGCTTTGCTGCTGTACTGCGGAAAAAGATGGCATCGCTTTTGACCAGAATACGTGGCAGCACAAACAGCCTCCTGAAGACAGTAGCTGTTAGAAACGAGTGCTCAATAATGCAACACTTAATTAATAATACTTTGTCACTTGCTAAATATGAATATTAAATAACATAGTTATAAGTAAATTACTAATACAATTATGGATCTAGTTGTCTGAATAAATGAATTTAATTATTATTATTATAATTAAAACTAGGCCTCGACAGTCGCTTAGCTATATTGAAAATTATTTTGCTAAGATATGGTAGCTCTTATAACTTGACAGCAAAGGTGGCTGCATTTCAAAACCATCGCGATATGTATCGCTTAGGGCTTAGGCAATGTGGAATAGAGGTCCTGGTTCGTTTCGCTATTACCTACCACGGATAGTGCAATATACCTCTAGGACGGTGCTTGAAATTCAGTGAATTTCGATAGCTGATCAAGGTACCGTTCCAAGTCTCCATAAAGAGGTTATTACATAGGTATTACAACATTTTACAGAGCCGATTTAAGCTGTACATATGTATGAGTATGACAACTTACGGGTAGCGTTAAGATGACATGTGGTATTATCCGCCCACGACTTTATTGATAATCCATGACAATGATCGAGAGATCGTGACCTTTCAGATTTCAGTGACCTTTGCATTTATGTTGTTATTTATGTTTATTATGTACGATGTCTTTATAATGCTGCAAGCAAATGTTAGCTCTAGTTTTAGATTTATCAAACGCACACTTATTAGGATTCTACTGACTAGGTCTTTATTCGTCTGTCTGTGATAATAATGTATTTTTCATCACACTTGCTCGGAAAGGGTGTTATTATAAGCAAGCGTATAGAGCAACTATAGCCGATTTAACTCCTCTATGCGCCCCGCCGTCAGCGGGAGTTATAAACCATACAAAATCCATAACTCCCTAGGGAGTTATGTATTTTGTATGGTTTCAAACTCCCGCGGGCAGTTAAGTGCGCCAGGTCGGCGGAGCTGCTCGGCAGCCGCAGCCGGCGGGGCGCGCGACCGCAAGCCGGCGGAGCTGCCCCGCGCTGATCGCAACGTACGCTCAGTTTATGAACACCCACCTGATGGTAATTCACGATGTAAAATGGAAATAAAATTAATATATATACTTTTTTTTGTCTAATTTTTATTTCATTTCCTCGCAAATGTGATGAAAAACATTGTGTGTATCACGGGCAGTAAGGGGATAACAAACTCGAGTCATAAAAGCCCTCGCCTATCGGCGTCGGGCTTCTAACAGACTCTCGTTAGTTATCCCCTTCTTACAGCCCTAGATGCACAATGTACTATCACAAAGGGTGATAGCTAGTCCTCACGATTGGCCATCATATATATTTATTTGTCTCATCTTTGCGACTCGTGGGTGAGCCAATCATAGCCGGTGATGGATATTGCATAAGTGGTGTAGAAAATCCATGAAAAGTAATATTTTGGCAACTGTAAACGTACATTGTGCCTTTGTGTGTGTGTGCATTGAATTTTGTATGAACGAACGGAATTGCGTAAGCTGATTTGTTTTTGCCAACGTGCTGGATTATTTATTGCCTACCAACAGATTAACCGATTATGGGGTTAAAAAGGATTTATGAGCAATTAAAACCACGTCGTGTTTTAACTTTCGACTTGAAATTTGACTGATCATCAAACAACAAATAAATTATATTGAAGTATGTCTTTGATGTCAAAATTAATACAAATATGTAAGTGGAAAATTCTATTTACATGATGCCTAAGCCAAAATTACGGTTACTAGAATACCGTAATGTTTGTTCCGAATAGGGATAGTTGAGGGTATAAAAAAAATATTTTTATAAAACTCAACCTTAAAGAATTTACCTAAGTTTTCCATATTTATCCTCATCATGCCGTAAAACCATAGTATAAAGAGTGGAAGTAAGTTATCTTCATACAAACGCACCGCGCGCAGCTTGTATGTGTGCGCCAAAGTATCTATGCGTCGCCGCGCGCACACTTAAACAAAATATCGACCCGTTTCTCAGTGCGCCAGTCGGGGCTAACACCGCACGAGGTTCGCGCGTCACGGCTTTTCGGCACCGCTAAATGAATGAGAAATGTGTGATAATCGCAGGAGAACGTATTGCTGCGTGTTTGGGTGTCTTAATAATTCATCGATTCCAGAATTGTCTCTGCTCAGATTACCTATTGAACAGTAACAACCCTGAGCCAGTAAGCAGTTATATCGCGAATTAGGCCGGAAATAGCCTACTTCCCCTCTTTATACTATTGTAAAACGTTGACAACTGGATATATATATATACGCCTCCCCAATGACCGCCACAAGGACTGATTCTGTGCTGCTCGCATCCAGCAGAGCCCTAATATTGAACAGGTCTTCACTCCACCGTGTGGGTGGTTTGCCCACGCTGCCGCTGCGTCTTCCAGTACGCGGTATCCAGTTTTTATCAGATATGCACTACTAAGCATTTTGTGTTAAAAAAGGTCCAACAGCCAGGGACACGTTGTATATTTTAGATAGGTATAAGATTAAACGCTCAGTAAGCGTAGCGTGTCAGGAATATCAATGCCTTATATTTAAATTTTATTTTCTAACAGAACGCATGCCATTTTTCGTGCGCGACACGAGACTTTATCAAACACTGCTAGGACTCGAACATGATTATAAGAGGACGTGCCTCGAATAGCGGGGCTGACGAAAAAAATAGCACATCAAAGAGATTCGAGCGATGCTGATTTTGATATTAGCAGTATTGTTATCCCAGAAGCATAATTATGTACTTTGTTCTGTTATTTAGAAATCTATGCAGTATTTGTTTAGTTTATGTACTACCGCCAATGCTTATAATAATCTTAAAGTTTGGATTTAGCTTGTTTTATTTAACTAATGTGCATTAGCTTACCTTTTATCTTTGTTTTTTTTTTAATACAAGTTTAGTCACAAAATTCACGAAAAACAATAAATAAACACGGAGCGCAAAGTTGTCAAATTATGCCCGAACAACGACTTGAGCGGTGTTGAAAGGCCAACCGGCTTGTGCGCTGTCACAATTTTTTTAATTATTTTCTCTTATTGGCCGAAACGTCTAGAATGTGATTGGTAGATCAACGCGCAATGCGTAGCTCTAGCCAATGACATTCAAATGTAAAAACCGAAAATTTTCAACTTGAGCTCTGTTGTTAGATAAGCGACGATATCATTCATCAACACGCGATTGATGAAAACTTATTTATTTTACAAATCAACTGTCATAAATTCTGTAAACTTACATACATTCCACCGATCTTAGCTGAACTAAGGCAAAGGCATGGATTTATTCTGCCAAACGATGGCAGTTAGAGCCGCCGGCATTGGATTGGCCGGGATTTGGCCGAAAATTGCCCAAATGAAAGCTCAATGAACGTGTCACGGCGAGTCGCTGGGCACATTTGTCCACGTCCCGGATTGTCCGCATTGCCGTACTCTAGTGATGGCGGAAATATGATTGTTTTGATTTATTGTGACACACAATTTTTTTATAAATCGTTTATCGAATGAAGCATTTATCTAGTTCTTAATGTAGTTTAGATTATTGATTTATATTTATGCTTTTTTGTTGCGAAATATCATGTTATTACAAGCCTTTATTTAAACATACTTCGTCAGGTAGTTCATTGTTTTGTTTATTTAAAAATCAATTGTTGGTATCCAAGGGGCTTAGAGATTTGATTGACGTATAAATTAAATAACAAAATAAGAAAAAAAAAAGAATATCGTTCAAAGAAGATACCATTATATTAATTTCATATGGGCTATTTATACTTTGTATTGTCGTCGATGGCACAAGTGTTTTTTATGTTCAGTAGTAAAATGTGGTACAGAGAATCATGATAATCATACAATTTCTGGGGTAATAACGCAGATAGGTACTTGCATCATAACGCATAATAACGCAGATAGGTACTTGAATTGGCGTTAAGCAAACGCACAGATTACACACAAGATACTATGTAGCAGAAGCTGTCGATAACTGAATATCGATAAGCAGAAATATAAATGTAACATCACTAAAGCTCCGCCCTAGGGGTCGGCCATCAGGTCATCAGAGGACGAGCTATCCGTGCCTCTGCCGCCATTACACTGGAGTGCATAAAAATTACACAAAGTTAGCAAAGTCGCCTGAAACCTTTGACCTCAAAGGTAAACCTTTAAGCAAATGTAGGTGATTGCAAGAGCGAGTCAGAGTAACGTTATGTATGGACTTTTGTTAATATTACTTACGCGAATTGCAGCGTTGTTGACACAGTGTTGTCAGTAAGTGTAGAAATTCGGAATACAGGAAAAGCAGCGATCTACGTAGTAAAACTGGCGCCTCATTCGGGAACGCTAAGTGATTCTGTAGCGACTCGTAAGCCATATCTCTCATCTCGCTCTTACGCATTTCGCGTCGTGCGGAAGAGTGGAGTGAGTCGCTACAGAATCACTTAGCGTTCCCGAATGAGGCACCTGGTATTTTAAAGTGACGGGTCGAAGAAAAACTTAAAAGTAATCCGCTGGGTTCCAGTGCATAAATAATATTCATCCACCTGTTTCAGTGTGATCCTGATAATAAAGTAAGAATAATACTTCCAGTTATTCTTATTTCATCAGGAACCAATAATATATACATATAAAACAGTACCGTGACTCACTTATATACAACGCACAGCCTAAACGGGTGGTTCTAGAGGTTGGAAATTTGGAGGACTCATTCCTCGATTCCTTCCTTTATACGTGGATTTATTTAAATATTAATCCCTAAGGCGCCTCTAATATATTACCCTTAATACCTTTGATTTGGTGTCATTTAAAGGTAAAGTTATACACTTTATTAATCTTTCCTTTTGATTTATGGGTATGTATTAGTATCCTTCCTTACAAAACTCTATGACCTGGTCATATTAGGTAACCACCTTAAATGTACCTACAATAGAAGCCAGTTTACCGCAATATCTTCGGATATTGTTGTACAGCAAAAATACGTTTTCTCTCTTTACCTAATTTTATCTATACATATAAAACAGTACCGTGACTCACTTATAGACAACGTACAGCCTAATCGGGTGGTCCTAGAGGTTTGAAATTGGGAGGAGATATTTCTTGAGTACCCTAGAGGTGCACTAAGGAGGGATTTTTCAAAATTTCATCCCTAAAGGGTGATCAAGTTTGTATGGAAAATACCGCGGGCGAAGCGGTGCCGGGTCCACTAGTATATTATGTACGGAATGGTAACAATAAAGTCAAAGTGATCTCTATTCAATTTAGGGTTTTCAAGCTCTTATGAAGGTCAAATACGGAAAAATCCTCTACTGAGAAGATCCGGCAAGAAACTGCGAGGAATAATTTTTTCAGGTAGGTAAATCAAAGACCCGTTAGTTAAGGTAACCATGGAAACAGTCATATTGTCCAAAAAATCATAAAAACACAAAGCACAAAGACATTATTATATACCTATTCGTATTATGTAATGTAGTGTAAATAAATAGTACCGAAGGAAATAACGAAAGGCTAATTTCAAATATTCATATGAACATGCAATTATCATAATTGAATTTGAAGATTAAATTAGGCTTCAACCGACAACTTCCTGATACATATTCGTTAACCTAAGTATCGTGGTTAGCTAAAGTCTAAGTATATCGTCCTATTCATAATGACGATTAAAACTTTAACCTTCATCTAGCTAAGGTCAGGGGTTTATGAACGAAGTTTCTTCGTTACTATACTGCTATTAAACTGTATGATAGTGGATACTTGAATATTCATAGGGTAACCGTCAATTTTTATGGGAAATTGTTATATTCTTTTTTAGATATTTTAATAAAGTTGTCATTATTACATTATATTGTATTCGCTACTATGAAAAACCATTATAATTAAATTATTTAATATTATGTATCAAATAGCGCGCGGCTTTTTTAGGGTTACGTACCTCAAAAGGAAAATAGGAACCCTTTTAGGATCACTTCTTTTTCCGTCCGTCCGTCTGTCCGTTCATCCGTCTGTCCGTCTGTCTGTCTGTCTGTCCATCTGTCGTCTGTGTGTCAAGACCATTTTCTCAATAACGCGTGGAGGTATCAATTTCAAATTATTATCAAATACTCAGGTCTGCAATCTCCTGAAGCTGTTAAAAAACAACCTTCTAAGTCACCGCAATCAAAAGATACGGCCGTTTATGCCACATATTTTAATATTCGCAAGGGAATCAATATGTATAGGGTACTTCCCGTTGACCTAGAATCATGAAATTTGGCGAGAAGCAATGTCTTATAGCGCAAGTAAAGAAAAAAGTCCGAAAACTGTACAATAGTGACATAACAAAAAAAAATTGTTAAACGGAATAACCTTTGCAAGGTCGTATCACACTAGACGGTTGGACGAAGATAGGAGATTGCTAAAGTAATTTTTTGTCTTATTTCATAGGTAGGTTGCAAATAATTACCCGGTTGTTAAAAGCTATTTTATTCATGTTAAGGGTTCCGTACCTACAAAGTACTGTCTGTTTTCATAAGTAAGTACGGTACCTTCGGCGCGCGAGTCAAACTCGCACTTGACCGGCTTTTTTTTTGTCTGGGCAAAATCTCGTAGCGCTCTACCGAAATGTTAGTAGATTCATTCATATTAAGTTGTTAAACTTTTCGTAGCGCTACGCTCGTAGACATGAGCAGCATTTTTTCACTTTCACAGCGAAAACCCCCTATAAACAGTGGGCTCCCTGCTGAGTTCTTGCAACTCAGTAAAGTAACTTTTACCCAAATACTTGCATTTCTCTCTTAACGTTTCAATACTAAGTGCCAAAGGAAAAAGTCTCCTTAGTTACTTTGTAACAATGAAAACCTTTGCTGTGGTAAGAAATTAGGTCATAATGGTTATCCACCCTTACTCTTTTATCCCCACCACAGTATGCAAATTATTTCAAATGTTAAAAATTATATTACACGAAATGTTCCAATTACCTAACTTAATTTTGTTTTGACCTTTGACCCTGTGCAGTAAAACTCCCGGGTAAGAAATCTCATATTAAATTAAACGGCTGGCTTTGAGAATACCCCGTATGTTATAGCCCGGATATCCTTCTAATCCTTAGCTTTAAAGTTTGAACCTTTCAACTTTACTTTTCAGTTTTGCGAAACTCGAACAGACTATCAACATTCTGATAGTTGAATAAGGATGTTTTAAGTGTTGCGTGAGTTTTTATCAGTTTTAACAAAAATAATATGCCAGGTCAAAGTTTCTGAACAAATTAAGAAATGTTATCATAATACTGGTGCTGTTTATAACTTTGATGACCACTTAATTATCCAACAGATGGTAAGTTAGTACTAGTTGATGTTATACGTGTGAAGTTCAATTAAAGATATGCCTAAATATAATGATTTTAATCATAAATGTGTTGTGTATTATATGTTGTTTTATGTTGTAGTCATAATTTTCTTGTGTAATGTATTTTTTAAGTAATGATATGGACCAGCTGCTCAATTACGTAGCACCAATTGGTATCGCTTTCGCGAAAAGTATCCCAATTGTACCCTTATTTACATCGAGTGAAGACTAAATTGGTTAACTTTTCGAACCTAACCGATACCAATTGTGTTACGTAATTGAGCTGCAGTTCTAAAATAAATTATTAATATTATTATTATTATAATTTTCAAGAGTATCCTATTCAAAAAGCAAGAAACCAAATATTCGTTATACATATTTAATTGTCGTGCTTATTTTATTAGTTTAATTTTGTTATTTTATGACGTATGTCTTTTTATGATTCTCATTCGGAGAATATTAATAGAATAGATTAGCATAGAATAGAAAAATATGTATGTAATGAACGGATGCAAACGTAACTTGATACTTTAGAGGCCCAATAGATGGCGTTACCGCACCTGAATTACCCTTTGTAACTCCGAGTTTCCATCTTGTTATACTAAATTGGATCGAACTAAGGTTCAACACAAACTTTTCCTTACAATTGGTTTGGGTTATGTTGAGAGAACAATATTTACTCAAGTATTAAGTTTTTACTCAATTTTGAATTAAAATGTATGAATATACCAACTTCCAACTAGGATTCCTTGTAGGCATAATCTTTGGTTGAGTTTAATATCATTTACCATAAAAGTTTCATTTGGCATTTTGTATAAAAGCAGTATTTTGAGAGAAGAAATAAAAATCTGAGTTAAACCTAAGATTGCACGATCGAAATTTATTGTACCTATATTGAAAAGATAACATTTTCTAAGGAAATTACAAAAATTATAATGCGAGATGAAATCTCAATGAAACGTCATATGAATTTATCATCAATGCTCAAAACATTTTCTCTTTTGATACTAAAACTCTGACAGTAAACGAGATTATAACAATGATCGATCAGAAAAAAACTTCTCTTATTTTGTTACCGCTAAGTTTGAGGTACCGTGCGGATTGGATTTCAGTTATATAATATATTTTTCTTCCTACTACGCTTTAATTTCATCATAATGGCCTTAAATACTCAGCACAAAGCAGCTCTTATTTGCTCTAGAGCAAATAAAGTTGCATACAAATTTCATTATTGCACTGTTTTGTATTTTTTTTTTGGTTGGTTGATCAAGAAGTTTACACCAACAGCTACCCAATCCATCCATTCACAGTCCGACGAGACAGCCGACCACTCTTCTGTGGACTTACTGTTAGCAAAAAAAAAAAAAGACCCACCACACCACATATCGGCGGCCATATCGAACTGTGATTGTCTCGTCTAATATGTTTTGCTCAAAATACTGGCTGATAAGATAGTATGGGTTACAAAAAGATTTAAAAAAAAATTGGCATAATATGACAATTAATAGACTAGATACAAGATTTCTGTGAAAATTTTCGGATTTTCGACTTTAGCTTCAGAACCAATAGACCGATTTTAATAAATAGGGTATCTTAAGATTTGGGGAGAACGTGCGAGTGTCATAGGCTATATAAAAATTCTAAGGGTGCGTCATAACAGGTGCCAATATCCTTTTTACTTCGGTAGTTGGGTTTAACTGTACCTTTACGTTTTTTACCAACTTTTAGCAGTAGTAGAAAGAAAAGCAGATTATGCACCTCGCATCAAGTGATTTGTTATTGCGCTCGTGTTTTTAGAGCCCTCACTAGCGTTCGGGCTCCAAACCAGCACTCGGCGCAATAATGAATCACTTTCTGCTTGGTGCAACAATCTACTATTATACCTTTATCCACTTAATATATTGAAAATATTATTGTAATATTATTTTTTTCATGTTTGTGTGTGAATTAACTATTACATCGCGTAGTCGCAAAAATATATAATAATAGTTCAGTAAGATAAGTGTTTTAACACTTTCACTGCCAAGAACCCGATAGCCGGATTCTATGATCGAAGCAAGTTTTCAGTACAGGGTGTAAACACGCTGCTACATGCTACAAGGCAGCGCGTAGCGTTACATGGCAATTAAAGAGTTAAATCGACATGGATATTAGTTTACCTCTACGTTTATATATTATTTCAATTTGTTATTTGATTCTAAATATTTAGATTTGTAAGAATTAATTAACGTTAATCATCCATTCTGTTTGCTGAATTTCATTTTATAAATACAAGAATACAAAAGGCAGTAGGTACGTAAAGTACAAGCTAAACTGGGGGACACTAAACCCACAAAACCCCTTAAACATCAATTACGCCCTCACATCCGCCATCGCAACTTCATCACGCCACAAACGGCGACTAAAATAATTTATTACCCCGTTGATTTCTTGAAAAACCCTTATACCGTCCTAATATATCCTTCCGAAAATCAGTGGTGCCCTCAGGATGTAGACAAATGCTCGTTCCGCACAGTCTTGACACTTTTGCCGGGTTACAGAGCGAATAATGACTCGATCCCTTTCAACTATTTGCGTGTCCATTTGGGTCAATTGGACCTACAAGAACTCTGTATGTTGCCGCGAACTAGCATTGAGTTCAAAGCTTTTTCGCCCTAGAAGTATCGCCGATATTGTCGCCGAATGACTACTGTTTGTTTGTCAAGCAAATTGGTAAAGCAATCCATTAGAGAGAAGACGATATTGATATTTTGTGTAAAGCAATTTTGACCGCACCCAAGGTGCCATTGGTGAAAAAGATATTGACTTAGATAACAAACATTTCTAGACTAAAATAAAATTCATCAAATAAGAGTAAAAATTTATAATAGTTATAGAAGATAATGAAAGAACGAAACAATAAAAACGGCGAAGAAATAAAATAAAATGTGTATTTCAAATGTATGCGACCGATTTGGTTATTTAACAGTAATTGATATGCAGTGCATATGAATTTTTTATCCTTGTATGTTTTTTCACTCATATCGTAAAAGTGATATAAATATTATTGTTGAGTAAATTAAGCAAATCGATTATTTAAAGGTGCGTCGTGCTTCCAGTGCCACTCTCATCAGTTTTATTGTATTTTCTATTAAACTGAAGTATTTTATCAAAATCGAAGCCACTAAAGTTGTTGCGCAACTTTATACACAATTTATATACATACACATACATAGCATCACGCCCGAAATCCCTAATGGGGTGGGCAGAGCCACAAGACTACTTGTGACCACGTTCGATTAATTAGTCCTAAGATGGTATGATGAACCGTATGGTGACAGGTGATCAACCCATCGCCCATACAGATAGTCCACCATGTTGGAGAGGACCCGTCCCTTAGTCGACTTTTACGACATGCCAGGATGATGAGCATCTGCACGCATTCTATGCTATTTCTTCATTCCCAGTCTGCAGATAAAGGTTTATTTTCATTACTTTTCCCCGTTTAGTAAAAAGTGGCCGCTTCTTTTCGTTAAAATGATGAACATGATACTTAAGTATCCTACTAATATTTATAATATTAGTAGGATACTTTTGCATTTATAATATATAATTATAAATGCAAAAGTTTGTATGTGTGTGTGTGTGTGTGTGTGTGTGTGTGTGTGTGTGTGTGTGTGTGTGTGTGTGTGTGTGTGTGTGTGTGTGTGTGTGTGTGTGTTGTTACCTCTTCCCGTTAAAAGAGCTCGACAGATTTTGATGAAATTTGGAATAGAGATAGCTTATACCCTGGATTAAGACATAGGTAACTTTTTATCACGGAAAATTGCAAAGTTCCCGAGGGAATAACGATAATCAAACTCTACGCGGACGAAGTCACGGGCACAGCTAGTATTTAATGAAGCTTAGTTAAATAGCCTATAAATTGTGGATTAAAATTTGCGACAATTTGTGTGGCTTCGATTTTAATGTAATATTTTAGTTTAATCGAAAACACAAAAATAAATTGCAAAATGAATTTTCAATAAAATACGTTATCTGATAATAATTTAAGTCAGTCATAAGGATTCCGACATACGATTAAAAAAAAAAATGTTAATCTACGAAGAGACCGAAACAAGTAATATTTTAATTAAATTGAATATATGAGAAATATATTAGTAGTTTATGCAACGGTTGCATAATGATAAAAACCTGCCTGCCTGTGCCTTATGCCTTAAAACACTAGTGCGGTTTTCATGAAACGAGCCGATAGGCCGTATCAATAACTGTTTTAATATCTATGGATACTAGAATAGAGACCCACTTGAATTTCGACAGCTGTTCCAAATTTAATCTCATTTCTATACTAAAAACGATACGGGAATAACATTGCAGCACTCGTTTTACCTAATTGTTTGTCAAAATGGTGGTCATTTCCTACGATTTTTGATTACACTTTGGAGGTTTTATGATATGGGTGTAGATAATAGTAGTTTATGCAACGGTTGCATAATGATAGGCCTTAAAACACTAGTGCGGTTTTCATGAAACGAGCCGATAGGCGAGTTTCATAATAAGATCGCACGTGTGTTTTAAGGCCAAATTATGCAGAGTTGCATACATAACTTTATCTACACACATATTATAAATCCTCCATGATGGGTTCAGAAACAATATTTTCTGGCAACAAGTTATTTGTTGCAATCGTGGCTGCATATTTCCGATATCCGGCGCATTTTCACATCACACACACTCCGAGAAGACTACTTACTATTCATATTTTCAACTAAAATGTAAATTACAAACAACTTTTTCTATTCAATTCAACAACAATTCTACTTTCGTTCAGCAAAACGTCAACATGGCGGCAATTCAATCCTCCGTCAAGACCATTTTTTTTTAAATCATAGACAAACGGATGAAGTCTCTATTCTCACGTCACTCGAGATCAAATATTGTGCAGTTTATATTTAAAAAACATACTGAATTGACGTTTCGTATCAATAACTGTTTTAATATCTATGGATACTAGAATAGAGACCCACTTGAGTTTTGACAGCTGTTCCAAATTTAATCTCATTTCTTTACTAAAAACGATAAAGAAGTCATTTTATTTCTTTATCGCAGCACTGGTTTTTCCTAATTGGTTGTCAAAATGGTGGTCATTTCATACGGTTTTTGATTAACCAATGGAGGTTTTATGATATGGGTGTAGATAAAGAGTTATGCAGTCGTTTTTATAGATTACAGGGTTCTGAAATTGCTTTAAAACCTTGTAAGAACAAACTGAATTATCTGAAATATTATTTAAACTAAATTTAAAAGGCCAACTATCATAAATTTCAACAGTTATATGAATTTGTAACTCCTAGGCTGAATCTGGATAGGAGCCTGCAATTCTTTTAAAACTGTTTCGGCGGTCGGCTCCCGCAATATTGTGCCCCATTAACTTCTTCACGCCGGGTGCGTATGGAAATTGGACGTAAAATAAAATATAGTACGATTCGAGGGATAGTTAATACCAGATTTGTTAATGTCATCTAGCAAAGTGGACATTCAAGATACACAGCCATCCAAAAGTTTCAATTCAAAAACCCTTTGGTTTTGTTTCCGAGGTTTTTTTCTATATTTCTAATCCTTTTTAGGGTTCCGTACCTCAAAAGGAAAAAACGAAACCCTTATAGGATCACTCGTGTGTCTGTCTGTCTGTCTGTCTGTCCGTCTGTCACAGCCAATTTGCTCCGAAACTACTGGACCGATTGAGCTGAAATTTGATATACATATGTAAGTCAGTGACCGCAACACGGACGCGTGACGTAAATATATGAATTTTAAACATGGGAGCCACTTTTGGGGGGTAAATCAGAAAATTAAAAAAAAAAGTTATGCAATCTATATTGTATGACATATCAAATGAAAGGGCTTATTGTGAGGACTTTAAATATATTTTTTTGTGAATTTTAAGTAAAATAGTTTGAAAGTTATTGACGAAAATAGGCGAAAATTGACCATTCCCCCCCCCCCTTATTTCCGAAACTACTGGGGCTAAAATTTTGAAAAAAATACAGAAAATAGTTCTTTACCTATAGATTACAGGAAAACCTGTAAGAAGTCTATGGTATTTAAAGTAACCTAGTAAATTGCAGATAATCATGTACGGAACGGAACCCTCTCCACGCGAGTTTAACTCGCACTTGTCCGGTTTTTTTATAAGTATCGCCACGAGAGTTGAGGTCACGCGCAACGCGGCATGTCATGTGTGAACAACACCATTTCGTTCGAATTTTCATATTTGTGTTTAGTTTTGTATGGCATTGTGTACTTGTGTGTGTAATCATTCACCTCAACTCTCGTGGTGATACCTATATCTGACTAGCAGATTATACTATGTAACTTTCTGATTCCTGAAAATATGTTTAGCAGGTAATGACTTTTTTTGCAGAGAACTGGTCAAAGACATCTTAAAACCGGGAGCACTGGAAAATTAGGAGCTGTTCGGCAAATCCGCCTCCTAACTAGTATTGCAACTTTTTCCTTACATAAGCGCTATTAAATACACTCGCCCCAATTCTGAATGGTACTTATCCTTCAAATACGATAAAACCATAGCTACTTTACTACCACAGTGGTTTAGTTTGATCAAGTTCTTGCGCTTTATTGTTGATACGAAATAGAATGACCTTTACATTTTTTTTCATGTCCTAAAAACTTGTCTTTGCATTTTTGTTTGGTTTTAATTATGATAATTGTATCATAATGTCATAACAATTTTGTGACCTGCGAATAATGAAATATATTAATTTTATGATTATTTTGTTCATCCGTCTGAAAGTAAAAGAAAAATTGGTAAATATTTATCCTCGAATTTATTAAAGAAGAAGTTAGTAAAACGTTGGAGCCAATTTGAAAGCGTGTTCACTAAATCTAAAAGGAACTTAACTTTAAATAAGACAAGTCAAACTTAATTAAACATCATCGAAAAAAAATTTGTTAAAACAGTGACAGCTTTGCGCTACACAAAATTGACTATGACGTTGCATATTTTAAGTTTAGGAATTTTTTCTATTAAAAACACCGTTTCGACTTGGACCCAATTCATGAATTTAAAAGTCAATTAAGTAAATAAATATTGAATTGGCCAAATAAAATGTAGAAGGAACAATACGCGCTCTTTCCCAACCAGCACAGAAGCTGTATAAGAGCTTATACAGCCATTATAACTCTATTTTAAGCGCTATAAAGGTTGTATTAGCTCTTATACAGCTTGTGTGCTGGTTGGGTTGGCTACTTATTTATTTCTTACAGTAGTAAGAACCTCTGGTCGGAGTAACAACTCTGCGCCAGCACCCTTTATTTTTCCCGCCAAGCCGCGCCTTGCAGCAGATAACATAAGTGGCTCCCCGATAAGGCCTGAGAAGCCTTCAAAAGTGTATTAGCCCGGCCCTTGTTCCGTCTTCTTTCATTCATATCTGTTTATCAGGAATTTCCTTTTTCCTCAGAAACTACGAGAACAAGTCAACAGTACGAGTAATGTGATTTGATTGATGAATTTAACAATATAAGAAAGGAATTTTCACAAAAAAAATTCGTTATTTTTGCCGCATTTGTGTTTGTATATTCGATTTTACCTTTCTAAAATTTAGATTAGTTATAATAATTTTCGGAAACAAATCAGTGATTGAGTCTGAATGCACATGTGAATTTATATAAAAAGTCTTTCCGTCACATGTCCAGTCAAATAGGTTTTTTTCTCACGGTCGGAAGTAAGATTCAGTTTCTCCGACTGTAATTTCTCTGTCCGTTCAATTTTGCACTATGACAAGAAAACATAGTATAGGTATTTATTACAAATGTTTTGAAAACAATCACCTCTGCACTCTACATACGAACAGGAAATAACCCAGTCGAAATTCCATTCTTTAAATGCATACTAGCGTAATATCCAGTTATCTCTAGAGCAATAGTAGTTTATGCAACGGTTGCATAATGATAGGCCTTAAAACACTAGTGCGGTTTTATGAAAAGAGCTTTTAGCGAGTTTCATAATAAGATCGCACGAGTGTTTTAAGGCCAAATTATGCAGAGTTGCATACATAACTTTATCTTATTATACACACATTACACATATTATAAATCCTCCATGATGGGTTCAGAAACAATATTTTCTGGCAACAAGTTATTTGTTGCAATCGTGGCTGCATATTTCCGATATGCGGCGCATTTTCACATCACACACACTCCGAGAAGACTACTTACTATTCATATTTTCAACTAAAATGTAAATTACACATGAACTTTTTCTATTCAATTCAACAAAATTCTACTTTCGTTCAGCAAAACGTCAACGCGGCGCGGCGCGTCAATAATGGCGGCCGTCCGTCAAGACCATTTTTTTTTTAAATCATAGACAAACGGATGAAGTCTCTATTCTCACGTCACTCGAGATCAAATATTGTGCAGTTTATATTAAAAAAACATACTGAATTGACGTTTCGTATCAATAACTGTTTTAAATAGATATTAAAACAGTTATTGATACGAAACGTCTAACGTTTAACATGCTTTCGAATTGGCCCCAATGGGTCTAATTCGACACGGTGTCTTTTTAATTTAAAATTTCCTAAACTTAAAATAAGAAACGTCAGACTCGATTTTTTATAGCACAAAGCTATTAAAATCACGTTCGACGTTTCGTATTTTAAATCTAGTGACTTTTAAATTTAGCGAACACTCTTTCGGATTGGCCCCAATATGAATACAAAGGCACTCAATTCTCTTTATCATATTTGCTATCTTCCAGGAGATCCCACTACAAATCTAGATAAATAGGTCAGGCTAATCTAGCGTACCTGCACGGTGGAATAACGAAAGTGATAACCTCTCGGCTTATCAAGTAATTCAATTTGGGATCCCAGTGCATCTCGTATTTCCACGTACTGACCTCGTTCCTGCCTTCCAGCTTAGTATGCAGATATGCTATAATTTGATATTTCATGAAGATACTCCTTATATCATGAATGTATGAGGTTTGAGATTAGTTTGTGGGATCTATCCAACAACTAAATACATTTTAGAACCTTAAGGATAGGATTATTTTACCCGACTGCGCCAGTGTAATGATTTCGAGTGTATGTACCCGATTGTACCCAAGTAAAACTTTTCCTAGAACATAGTTTCGAAAACTGTTTTTAAGTCAGAAAAGGCTTCTATTTTAGATTTTCTTAATCTAATGAGTAATTTTTTTGTAAATTTCAGTGCTTTAACCACGCAGACGTACAGTTCTGTATTGAACCTAAAAGGTTTTATCAGGAGGTTAAAATAACCAATAAGTTACCGTTTTAAAATAAGTCTTAACGTATTTGGAGCTTTATTAACCGAGCGAGCAATGTTTCTCCATTTCAGCTTTAAAACGCTTTCGTATGTTCGGATGTCTGTATAGATCGCTTTTCTCAACCGATTCTCATGAAATTTTGTGAGCAGGTTCGAGAATGATGTAGTTCTTTTTGTCGATTCAGTTTTTCGAAGTTTTTCAAAATGGGTTTTTTTGCGATCAGACACTTATTTGCGGCGTTGGTAAACTGACCGCGACCTACGTCGATGTATCGGGATAACAGTTTTCCAACGGCAAAGTTAAGTTAGTCGCGAGGTCGAAGACACTATTAGTTATGTATAAATGTATTTGGAGCTTTATTAACCGAGCCAGTGAAACATCTTCGTTTTAGGTTTGGCAAAAATGATTTCATATGTCCGGCGGATGTCCAGCTATTCTCCTCTACAGGTCGCATTTCTCAACCGATTCTCGTGAAATTTTGTGAGCAGATTCGATGATTATATGTTTTTTATTTGTCGATTCAGTTTTTCGAAATCGAACAGAAAAAACGGAGATGATTCGCTCGCGCTTCGCACCCGCTCGGTCAATTAATATCATATTCCTACCCGCGATGTAATCCGCGTACCCTTGCCAGTTTCAGTTTCAGGACCAAAAGTACTTATTTTAATTCTCGGATTACAAACTATTTGTATGTAAATTGCCATTGAAATCGGCTCATAAATACAGCCGTCAAAACAAAATAGACAGACAAACTTTCGAATTCGTCATATAAGTATGAATACGCATTTATAGTAAACTACTCTATTCGCCGCTTAAGAAAGTTTTAGACGTGGATCGCTATTGATTTCGAACCTTAACGTAAAATGGATCGGTGCAGCTTTGACACGCTAGGGAGGCATACGACTGTGGTTTCTTATCATTATAAGTTTAATCTTTAAATTTGGGATAGTAAGGAACCATAAACTCAGGGTCTGAGGGTCTTCAGTTCACTGCAGTAAAAATAACAATATAAATATGTTAAGAATTGTAAATTGTACAACAAGGGCATAAAGAGAGACCTTTTTACTGAGATATTTAGCCTTCCGAGGCTCGGGTTTAAGGTAAAAATGGGTTATAGGTATAAGCGAGTTGAACACTCTGCTTTTCAATTTAAATGCGAGTAGATAAAACGTTAATAATTATAGAAAAAATAATGTTAGTACCAAGAATCCAAAAAAGGTGCACCAATTTTAGTCGCTCTTCAAGAAGGATGCTAAGTTTGCAATGGTTTTCTTGTTTTTAATGCTTCGCTCTTAATATTTTATTACTATAACTCCATATCGTGTATACAAAACACAAACGCAGATAAATGTAAGGAAGAAACATTAAAGTAGCATTGTCTGTGTGTGATGAATGGATCGGCTGAATGGTCAAACGTTTTTGTCTTAGAGAAGTAAAAAACACTTTTATGCATTAGAGTATTAAAGTACCTACTACTTGGCTGCCTACAGGCTTCGCCTAAACAAGAACTTTACGAGCATGAGAAGCCAAAAATGTATCGTTGTTGATGAAAGCAAGCCACCAAAAGATTGGGGGACCGTTTAGGAAATATTGAGCTCTAAAGGTGTCATTGGAGTCACGTTACCGCAACCCCCAACCGCCAAAACTAAGCTAAACTCAATGTAAGCTCCAAAAATTTTAAAAATATGTTAAATTAAGGCGTATTTAACGAAGTTACAAGGAAAACTTTCACGACTAAAGTATTATATCATTGGTTCATGAGTTATGGGTGAAAACCATCGAAGACCACCATATTACTTTGAATAGAAAACTAGCGAATGTTATGGTTTTCGGAGTAATAATAGCTACGGAACCCTACACTGAGACTGGCCTGACATACTCGTGTTATATAATAATCATGTAGAATTGAAATTTATTTGGCCTTATCCAAATTATACAGCTAAAATTTTGAGAAATCCTTATTCGCCCTACGCAAAATATAAGAGATATTCCTATGCAAATGTCTAGTAATAATAACACCACCTGAATCAATATACTGTTTTATATTTAATAACAATTAACTAACTCTTATCTAGAACGAAGGTTAATTAGTAAAACTACCCGCATAATACTGGGGTCTATTGTGTACGCAAACTTCAAGTGCCGCCCGAAATGAGATAAAACAGGTACACCGGGCTTAAGTTCGGGCTTAAGTCTAACTTATACTTGAAGGTTTTCATTGAAAATACCACGAGGGCGAAGCTTTAAAGAATGATACTTATTACTTACACGTGCTTTATAGTTTATAAAATTAGGTAAAGAGAGAAAACGTATTTTCGCTGTACAACAATATTCGAACGGTAATGCGGTAAACTGGCTTCTATTGTATATACATTTATTATAAGGTGGTTAATAACACACAGATCATACAGTTTTGTAAGGAAGGATACTAAAACATACCTATAAAGGAGAACGAAATCAAAAGGAAAGATTAATAAAGTGTATAACTTTACCTTTAATAAAAATACACCAAATCGAAGGTATTAAGGGTAATATATTAGAGGCGCCTTTGGGATTAATACTTAAATAAATCCACGTATAAATCATTCCGCTCATCTACCACCCACTGTTAGAGTTATTTTGACTTTATGACTATTTTTTGTCATATTTGTTAAATAATAAAATATACGAGCGTGATTAACTTTCAAGCTCTACAAATTGGTGTCAAATTTAATTACACTATTTACCATCGTTCGAATGGACAAAATGTAAACAGATAGGCATTCATTGTATCACGTGGTGCGACGCACACCCCCATGAAATGAACCGATTATGCTACAAAATGTCAAAAAAGCAAAAGTACGAAGGACTAGGGGCGGCGACCGCGGCTCGGAAGGGAAAGGGGGAGAAGGGAAGCGTGGCCGTCAGTTTCTCGCCGACCGCCGCGCCGCGAGCACGCCTTGTGATGCGCCTCGCGTTCTGACGCGCCATGGCCTCGTCCACGAGCGGCAACATAGTGATCGAGTGGTTGCGATCGCTCCACTTGGGCCAGTATGCGGAAAGTTTTATAGACAACGGTTATGATGACTTAGAAATATGCAAGCAAGTCGGAGAACCCGACCTAGACGCAATCGGCGTCCTTAACCCGACTCATCGACAGCGTTTGCTGCACTCGGTCAGAACTTTGCGAGAGGAGGGTGCAGCGGCTGTTTACTTCACTTTGGAGGAAGCAGCCGCCGCTCGGGATTCCTGCCGATGCGAGGAAGAAGCCAGGAAAGAGCAGGCTTCGGCCGTCGTGGAACCGGCGAAGTACGCCGACGAGTATGAGGAAGGGAAAGCTGAGTTGGTGAAGATTCCTCGCATTCAGTTGAAGCGCCTACTTCGAGAGCGGCTTGCACAGGACGGCATCCGCTTGAGCCTGCAGCCGTATTCAACCACGGTCAGTGTTTTGTTAGACGCGGCAGTGCTTCTCGCGGTACACGTGATTTGTGAAAGTGGTAACGGAAATAAGATAACGATTTCAAATATAAGTCTACATGTGCCTAGTCCTAGTGAGTTGTGCCGTATTAAATAAGAAATGAGGCGACCGTCTAGAGGCACTGCCAGCGCCTTGTGCTATTTCTTTTGAATGAGTCTGTGTGTGGTACGGGCCGTCTTCGACCGCCCCGGGCGGATCGCTTCTCGGGACGTGTTGCCATAAAGTTTGTTGCGTGCGTGATTTCCCTCGAGATGAGGAGTTTGCGCGCCTTCCTGTCGTGAGAAGATTGTAATCGCGTGCCTCCCGGCTCTAAATTGGGTTTTACGATAAATCGCAAAACCTGTTTTAGCTCCTTGAGGCGTTAATTAGCAGAACGACTTGTTCCCTCGCAAATGAAGTTCTTAGATTGGAATAAAGTGAATGGCAAATTAGTAGTCGTTTATGTTCCACTAAAGTCTTCATTATAAGTTAATCAATCCTAAGTGAGTTTCCACGATGCTTTGTTGAGCATTCTGCAGTTGTTGCTCTGTATTTAACATGAAAATATTAGGTGCTTGGCTATGAAATCGCCATTTGTCAATACTGGCCACTTTGGAAGAGGGTAACTTTCGTTTGCCTAGATCCAAGTTCAATATTTGTACACTTTAGTCATGCAGGTACCTAGTTCCTTTTTTGTCTCTGATAGTCTTGTGAATTTAGTAGCTTTTCTCTGAGTATTCTTCGGTTTCAGACAGGCTGAAGCCCCTTTGTTTAACTATTGTGATGAACATTTACGCTTATTGTACAAGATCCATTTATCGTCGCAAGTCACAATCCATTTCAGAATTTCCTCATTATGGTGACAGCGACGGTTCATCAAAGCAATGCACGATCAACGCGTATTTGTGGATGATGCTCATGTAACTCATTACCTATGTTACCCACTTTTCAAGATTTTTTTACTGTACCCAGTTTATTTTAATGAATCAATACCTATTAGTTTTTTCACTTACGTTGAAAGCCGCTGTTAGTGTTAGCTCAGACGTAGTTTGAGATGGATCAACTTCTACTATGGCCCTAAATTTTTCATCAACAACTAAGGGTCATCCCGGTGGATCATAGGTAGTTGAGGTTGAAATTTCCGTAACGGAATCGATGAAAATGAAATCGTGCAGTGCGTTTGTTTCCAGTGTTCGATCTCTAGTGGTCGTAGTACCTACCTACGCATCATTGATGTTGTGTGCCGTCTTTGATGCATTATTACCGCAACAGACCTCACGTTGGATATGCGAATTTTCAAATTGTCCATCATTAATTTCAAAATACTATCCGAGCAAAACTAAACGATACAAAAACAAGTGCATAACAACTGATAAGGAAGAAAAAACAAATACCTATACGCGTCGAATTTAGAACCTCCTCCTTCGGTTTTTTTAAAGTCTGTTAAAAATGACCAACATGGCTTTAATTTTAAAAATATTTAAATTTGGAATTTTATGGCGAAATTCACAAAGGTCACTCAAATTGATCTTTAATTAAGGTGACGTTTGAGTGACGTTTATGTATTGGCTGACAACTAGTCGAAGGAGATTTAACTATTTAATCTCTAATGAAATGCTTAAGTGGCGTTAGTGAATCCGACCACTAGGCAAACAAAACTTAACCCTGTTTAAAGTGGGCAGCATTGAAAAATGGCAATTTTATAAGTAAGCACTTAACAGCAATTATATTTGATGTTTATTATCTATGCTTTATTCAAAATAGTAATTTTTACATTAGTTAGGAAAACTTCATTGACACAAAACCCCGGCTAACTTATTGTACCTACCTATCTCTTACACTTTTCTTTTTTTGCATAATTAAAAGGTACTAAGTAACTATCTATTGGAAGTAAAACCATAAACAGTATTAGCATGGCTATAAACATTGTAAATTTATAAGTACTACTATAATTAACATGAAATACATTTATGTTGTCTTTCTCTTAATCTATATTTATGTGGTTCTGAACAAGATACAGTGTGAAGTAATATTACTAAAGACTGAGATCATATTTTTAACAATATTCTTAACAAGGTGTCAAACGATCCATAAATATTTACAAAATCAGAAACTCGCAAAAAATGCCCCTTGCCCATACAAACGGAGCTCCTGATGTGAAAGTACAAAAACGAAAATTAGCCACAACAGAATTTCTTTTGCTTTGTAATCAAATAGCAAATGTACCTATATTATCGAGGGAAGTCTGTACAGTTTGTACAACATGGGCGGAAGCGTTGAGTTGATATTTTAATTGAGGTGTTATTAATTATTCGGCTGGGTAGTGATTAAGAGGGCGGAATATTAACGCCGTGGGCACGCCCTTATGCGTCGTTTAAATCGTATACTCAGCATTTGTAGGCATCGCATGTGTGAAGTTATGAAACTGACTCATTCGCCTTATCTTCCATCTTATCAAAACTACACCCAAAGTAATTTCATAGCGTTCTCCATATAGGTATATATTTTTAACCATTGTGTAGGGAAAATTCCAGTAATTCATCTTTATTAGAAATTGCAAAATGCTACTAGACGAGGAAGGTTTCTTGTTATTGCTAGCCTACATTTCCAGTACTCAAACCTAACCTTCCGCGAATTCCGCGCTTTTTACTGCGCACAGGACTTCTTTGTTTCCATACTTGTACACAATGCGCCATTTCTAATAATGTCGCTAACAAGCGGTTGGAAAAGCTTGCCACAATGGACAGTACATTGTAACCCATAAGGTAAACATTATGTAAGAAAAATGGATGGAAGAAAAGTTGGAAACTACAAAATCACGACCCTCCAATAGACATGTCAACGTAACTACACGAAAAAAATAATCAACGAGATAAAAAAGAAATAATTAATCGTTTCAATTCGAATTCCTGGGGCTTTACTGCATTATTCAGTATCACCTGCTCTCTTTAAACAAACGACTCCATCCTTTTAAACCATAAAAACTGAATGATAAAGTCTCACGCTTCACTTCTTACCTTATAGATTTGAATTTTCAATTAAACCCATACAATTACGTATTGGTACTGTGAAGCGATGAGCCTACCGTAATTACCTGTGATGTTTTTTTACCGGTTTTCGGCCCCCATGTTGAAACCTGTTCGGTCTCGAGTGCGTGCGCCAAGAATCCACATCGAACCGATGCGAGTCGAACCGCTGGTAAAAAATGCATCTAAGAAAGCCACTGGCATTACAGACTCCCATCCGACCGGGTATCGCTCTCCAACAAGAAGACTACAGTAAATATTGGCTTGGTAAAGTTTGTGTACACTTTTAAGATCTGTTTGTCAAGGACAAATTTGCAAGCAGTCTTGATTATTTGCATAGAAGCCGGGGCTATTTAACGGATTCCATTGCAATAAATGCGGTGGCGTTGATACCATTAGCGTCCCCATTTGTATCAATTTCACCGTTATTAATGGGACGTGCTGTCGCTGTTGGATTTTAAAGCTCACTATCGACTTGTAGCACATTGTGCCACCCCCATGCTACCTGGGAGAATCCCTTTCAACCGTTCGCGGGACAAACAATTACCCAGTCATAGATTTTTTGTCTACTGGCAATTTTGTAAAGCGATTACCGCCGGAACTGAGCACAAAGCACTGACATATTGCTGGGTATCGATATCGCAGTTCCGACTAATAGGCCAATATTTATGTTTTGTTGGCCTCTTTTGTGAGTCGTACATCCGTTTTTCTTACAAACGTGTTTGAATATGTTACAGATTCAGACGTGGAAGTTACATCATTATTTATACCTACATCTGTTTTTACTCATGTTCGGAGAAATTATCTAGTTATCATTATCTTATCTGATTTAATATTCATGTTACTTGGAGCAAAGCCCGATAACAAGAGATATCACAGTTTGGACGGGGCAACGCCTCCTTATTTCACATTTTTCTGTAATCAAAGATTAACAGATGGTGTTAGAAACAAAAGCTGTTTTCAAATAGGTCTGTCATGGTGACTCTCTAATAGAATTTCCAATCGCATCATAAATCTAAGGTCACGGTCATGGCGACTGTAAATCAGATCAATCTCTCTCACATGTTGCCGTAACCGATCATTTGCGCGAGCCCATTATGATCCATTACTTCCTCTGTTGCTAATTTTATAGTAGGGTGTGCGGATGTAACGGCTTACACGCACATTAACGCCTGTGGATGCGGCTTTATTTCGATTCTCGATCTATTCATGGGACAATTCATTTCGAACCCTATTGTTAAAACAAAAAAAAGGCAACGGCTTTGAGCAATTAAATTTAAGCTTGAATGACAAATTGATTGATTATGTGCAATACTGAAACGGCCGATAAATATTATTGATTTAAGCAGCGTTTTGTTTTGTAAGGAGGTTTGTACTCCAGACTAATTCGGATTCGTACCTACGAGTAGTTAGCACAAATTTTTATGGGCGTTCCTCCAATGCCGCTGAGTATTCTAAACGGAATTTCACTATACGAGTTTTACGTGACAGTATCAGCTAGGATTTACTCGAAAACGATTTTTTTCTAGTGCCCTTATTCTGAAAAAAGTCATAATTACAAGACACTGGATTTTTAAAAGTTACGATTGTGGTTTAAGGCTGGAATTGTGATCCAAATAATAACTATCAAGTATAAAGTAACAACAAACGGCTCCTTTTACGCCATGTCTGCTCAGACCGATATCGTAAATCGGCTTTAATACCTCGCATATATTAATACCGGCAAAAAACTGATTGCCATTATAGCTCGTTCTAATCTCTTTAAAAAAAGCGGTCTTACTATTTATATTGAATACGCTAAAACAAGCGCTCAGCCCATAGATAACAGGAAAACTTATTTATTATATAAAATAGACATACTTCGACATTATTTATTCATAATAATGTACAAGTATCACAGGATTACTTTTTAAATAAATGTAAATGGATAAATCACCATTAAAGGTTAATCGAGGTAAACAATTTAAACTGAACAAGAGGTTGGCCACATTCAAGAGCATGGATACTATTCGATTATTTACATAAATAAAGAAAAATAAAATATGAAAGCCTCCATTTCTTGGATTGTATGTAACACAATCGTAATCTTCATCTTACATGCGGTTGTTTACAAAAATAACACCTATAGTTACGAAAGTATTAAAAAAAGTGATATCATTATCTCTGCACTTACATATGATGTAAGTGATTAGTTAAATTTTTGAAGCCAATTTGTATTCAAGGGAAGGTTTGTTCGTATCAATGTTTGTTTTAATCAAGTTTGTGTTTCTATACAATACTACTTTTGTTGACTCGGAATGGAGTACAATATTAGCTTGGGTTTTTTCTACCTGTCCGTTTGCTTTGTTGTAATGAAATGTGTGCGGAGTCACGCAGTATGCCCTAAGCTCCTTGGCCGCTTGCGTTTTATGGTAGGCACGCATTGTAATTTCAGCCGTGTAGTAAAAAGTAATTCCCGCACGAATAATAAATTTTATTGTTTTAGTTGGGCTTTCGCTTGTAATGGAATCCTTAAGTAATGTTGGGGCTTGCGTTATTTCGTTATTGTTCATAACATTTCAACCGTGCCGTTTTAAAATCGGGTCTTAACAATGTTCAATATAATCAGAAATGTTGAATCTTGTATACCTGTGCTTGCCAACATCAATATCCACAATGTTTCGAACGGCTTCGTCAGGTGCAGCAGAGAGTTTGCCCAGCCTGTTTGCTTGTTTGCAAGCCACACAGCGGACGGAAACCTAAAGTCGGCAAACTTTGGCAGATTTGCACTTGAGCTCGTTGGGAAGATTAGCATCCCTGATTGTAAGGTCAAGGAGTTCCTCTGAATTGGATTTTGTAAATTGGATTTCCATTTTGCTATGCAGCTGAACTGTCTGTTTGATTAATGCAATGGTAAATTAGCTATGTTGAAGCATCTAATGCTGGCTACTCACGATCAGTTTCACTGAACAGTTTAAACTGTCAGGTAAAACCGATCCTGAGTAGAATGAAATAGTAAAAGAACTGTTAGTTTTCATTGTACTCACGATCAGTTTAAATTGTTCAGTGAAAAGTGCCAGTTCAAACTGAGCGTGAGTAGCTGGCATAAGCGAGTTATAAGTATCTGCATAAGTAATAATTACTACACATTAAGAATACGGTTTAAGTAATGAAAAATACCAAAAATATGTATAATGACCAGTGGCAAAGCCTGCCTACAAGCCGATTCCTGACGGCTTTACCAAGCTAGAAAGCTAAGGCTTGCTGTCAGTGAAGTCCATGTTACTCTAACTAAATCTCAGGCTCGCACGTAACGGTTCTAATTCTTCCGGCTTCCCTTAGAAAATATTTGAGGCTTCGCCTCTGATAATGACAGACATTCATACTTTAAAAAACTACGTTAAACATTTACGAAAAATTAATACTCTCACATCAATGGTTTTAAAATTTAATCCGGGATGCACTGGTTTTTTTCAAAAGGATAAGTTTACTGGAAACATTTGTTGGCTCAACCGTTCATTTGAAATAATCTGAATCGTCATGCACAATAAATAATACAATATGATAGCGATCTGAAAGGAAAACTACAATGAATGTGTAATTTTATTTAGGCATCGAGTCTGTTTGTTCTAGCTTCTTGAATTCTATTTCCTATAAGCTAAGATGTTGTTGCTATATCCCTTTGCTTCACCGACGTTACTTCGTATGCATATACAAGCCCAGCAAATTACAAAGCATAAACAGCAAGCTGTGTTATCGCTCCTGGCAAGCCTGCATACATTATGTGTGTACTAATGGCCACTGGATTTACTCGATGTGTAGGTGTTGGCCATTCCCGCTAAGCCTTAAGTATGTTTCGGTTGGATATTAGTTTATCGACAGCGTAGGTGGTGTCATCAAATGTTCTTAAATTAAAATTGACAAGCGACTCGTTAGAATAACAGTGAATGTCTTCGTCAATATTTGGTGTCAAATCGATGTAGGTGACAAGGTTTAGAGAGTGTTTGCTTAAGTTTATAGATGGCGTGGCGATACTTCTCATGCAGTTATTTGTAATAGTTAGATGTATTTCTTGCTTTTACTTTTGGAGTGTGTGCAATTTCATAGTGATAGGTATAGGTAATAAGTCTGTTTAATAAAGTTCTGTATCTTTTAAGTCTTTCTTGTGGGATTATTTGTCAAAGCTTTCGACGATAACAGTTTTTATCTACACCCATATCATAAAACCTCCATAGTGTAATCAAAAACCGTAGGAAGTGACCACCATTTTGACAACCAATTAGGAAAAACCAGTGCTGCAATGTTATTCCCGTACCGTTTTTAGTATAGAAATGAGATTAAATTTGGAACAGCTGTCAAAACTCAAGTGGGTCTCTATTCTAGTATCCATAGATATTAAAACAGTTATTCATACGAAACGTCAATTCAGTATGTTTTTTTAATATAAACTGCACAACATTTGATCTCGAGTGACATGAGAATAGAGACTTCATTCGTTTGTCTATGATTTAAAAAAAAATGGTCTTGACGGAGGATCGCATTGCCGCCATTTTGTTGGTGTTATGCTGAACGAAAGTAGAATTGCTGTTGAATTGAATAGAAAATGTTGTTTGTAATTTAAATTTTAGTTGGAAATATGAATGGTAGTCTTCTCGGAGTGTGTGTGATGTGAAAATGCGCCGGATATAGGAAATATGCAGCCACGATTGCAACAAATAACTTGTTGCCAGAAAATATGGTTTCTGAACCCATCATGGAGGATTTATAATATGTGTGTAGATAAAGTTATGTATGCAACTCTGCATAATTTGGCCTTAAAACACACGTGCGATCTTATTATGAAACTCGCTAAAAGCTCGTTTCATAAAACCGCACTAGTGTTTTAAGGCCTATCATTATGCAACCGTTGCATAAACTACTATTACGTTCTTGTTTTTGCTTCTTATTTCTCTTTTTGACGTATTTATTAGTTCAGCCATGTCACGCTGACTCAATACGATGATTAATAAGTATGTTTTTCTTTTAAATATGTTTATGACTTCATTAAGAGAACATTTTCAGATAAAAACCCCTTAAAAAGACAAGTAATAATCAATAATTTTAAATAATTGTTTTAGAATATTTTAGCGTTTTTTCACTTAAGAGGGCACCGACCGTCCAGTGGCGCCCTCGTCACTGTTATTGTGTTTTCTATTAAAGGAAAGTATTTTATTAAAATTGAAGCCGTATAAGTTGTTACGTAACTTAATACACAACGTATATGCTATGTAATATAGCTTTGCAAAGTATAACCATCATTTAATCAATTTAACAGAAAAAAGCGGCCACTATTTTCTATTAAATTGATTAAATGATGGTTATACTTTGCAAAGCTATATGACATAGCATATACGTTGTGTATTAAGTTGCGTAACAACTTATACGGCTTCAATTTTAATAAAATACTTTCCTTTAATAGAAAACACAATAACAGTGATGAGGGCGCCACTGGACGGTCGGTGCCCTCTTAAGTAATATTGTACACGTAGAGTTTTGTAAGGAACCGAATATTCTTTTCAATGACTAGTCAAAAAATTTGTCACATATGCACTGTTCACTTTAGCTAGTAAATTATGATTTTCAGAATGTTATTTTACAAGTAATAAGCTTTAATTGCTTGCTCTCAGTCCGACCACCAAATACGTGGCTAATTTTAAGTCAATATTGAATAGATGATGTGTAATTTCTAATTCGTTTAGTGTAAACTTAATTTGTGTAGGTATTCGTGTGTATTGTGTAGAGAGTTATTGAAGAAAAACAAACTATAATTCAAATGTCTCGCGGAATATACATTATGTAGTAGCATGATTTTCATACTTTTAGTTAGGTTTATATACCTATTACACGTTAATCCTAGTTCGAGTTATGAGATGCAATTTTTTTTGCAAAAGCTTAGATATCTTTGTTTAAAATAACACACTCAAGTTAATTATATTCCTTCGCTGCATTCAGGTAAAAAAGGATAAACGCTAGATTTTTTCTTGGTTCGAATTTGAAGATATTTGTAAAATTGATAAATTTACATCTATTATAAACACTTAAAAGTCGCGAAAATTTACACGACTAGTTAAATTTAATAATTGCTGTAACAAAAACTTTCTCCATGTCCCGGTCCGTAGAGCATCACGAATTTCCACCAACAGCACGGACATGGCGGAAATTTTTCATTTGCACGCCGTTTCACACCTCTGTGTTAGTTTAAAATTTTAACTGCACTGCTCAAACATTTCGCTCACATAGTTTTAACTGTACCGGTTAAAAATAGCAAACGGATACGCCAATTAATGCGGTCTTTAAACTTGCACAGATCCCTCATTTTATCGTCAAAATCAATGATCAATATTCTTTGTATATCGTTTAAGGTGAATGGACGGTAGATATCAGTTTCTTAGTTGCAACGCAGTCCTTTTGGATTGATTTCTTTGTTTACTTCAACATTAAGCCCACCCACTGAGAAAATTATACACTGCTAACTTTAAAGAGTTAATTGAATGTGAAAAATAAACGTACTCTCGCAACTTGGCGGCTAAATAAAATTACTGCATTTGGCGGCAGCAAATATTTACTTCTCTTGAGTGAGCAAGCTATAAACATTTCATTTTGTGTGAAAATAATTTAATTATTTATCTCTAAAGTTCATACGTTATCAAATAATACTTGGGTATTTTCATGAAGTATTTTTAAAGCATCATATCTGTTATTTTAATTGTATATTTGGAGTATCCTGAACGTGCTAAAAACAAATTACGTTTCCGCTCATAATAAGGGACATCGAAGGTTATTATTTTCATATTAACTCTCGATTGGTCCAAACCACTGAACTGGATCAAATTTAATGATTACCCCAAAATCGGTAAATAATGATACCCTGTCGAAAACAATGGGTCAGACTTGTTTTTACCTTCAACAATATGTATGAATTCATGCATGATTTTTTTATTTTACTTAAAAGTATTTCATTTGCATCGAAAATGAATAAAAGATAACGCCCACAAACAAATTATAAATTCATAATTATTTTAAACAAAAACGATCGCTGTATACTAACTACGCATCGTAAAGGTGTGGGTGTACAAGAAAATTATGCACTTCAATACTTCGATAAATTAGTTTCGAATTATCGACATTAGTTTCGTTTAATTCAATGTTTACTTTTTTGCAATGATTATGAAAAGAATAGTTCAGTGTCATGGTACAGTTCAAGTTAGTGTCCGAAGCACCCGCCTCACCTCCAGAGGTCACACTTCTCAAGTGTCATGTTATTGCCGTGAATGGAACGATAAACCGGCCAAGTTTAATAGCCCGCGTGGGCAGGCTCATACAGACATCTTTTTATGTTTGTATCCGTCAAGAAAGGCGCCTCAGTCCAAGCGGCCCAGCGGGAATCTAACTCTGCCCATGATTGTCTGAATTTATTATACACCTGTAAATTGTGACCTTTTTCCGAACTTGTTTTGTTACAAATTGTTTATCTACTTATTCTATTAGTCCATGGACAAAGAATATTTAAATTCACGCTTCTGATCTGATTTTAATTTTGGAAGCACTGGGTGCGGTGGCTCTCTTCGGAAATTGACTGTGCAGAGCCTGTATTCGGAAACGTCCAAGCGATATTGTAGCGACGCGCTAGCAAGATTCTCATCCCACTCTTCCGCACGATGCGTAATGCGTAAGAGTGAGATGCGAGTCTCGCACGCGAGCCGTAACAATATAGCTTTGACGTTAGAGGTTTAAACTTTAAATAGGTGGTTTGCGGCAAATAAAGTGCAATGAAGTGGTTTTATATCGGTTATGAAATATCATTTAATTTAACCGATAAAAAGCCTTGACATAAAGACTAGCTACGTAGAGAAGCAAGAATAACAAAGTAACATGAAGGGGTTACACAAAAACAATCACTTTATGAGCTCTCGATACGCTCCAGCCGATTGGAGTATTCCAAATGGCTGCCGAATTGAAACTTTCGCTTAGTTTGCCTGAAATTGATTAGGGCGAAAATCGAATAAAGATTTCCCCATTTCAAGCTAACTCTTTGCTAAGATAAATTCGTTGTCTTCAATTTATTTAATGAATTGAAACTCGAGGATAGTTTTTGTCGCACTTGGATAGAGTGCAAAAACTTGGTAAACAGCTTACTAGGTAGGGGAGAGTTATTGCTAGGGGTTTATTGAGCTGTTATAAATAATAAGGAAAGTTCTTTTTATATTTTTATGCGAGTCAATAATGAAGTCGCTATTGCAATCTTATCTACGTGAGTCATTGGCCTGGATTCTTGAGAGTGACGCGACCAATAAACGGACTGAGTCAGGTCGGGGGAAATATCGGCTTTTTACAGCTACTCCCGGAGGCTGGGACAGTAACGGGAACAATGCATTCCTACGTTGTTACGTTCGGTCAACAAAAAGGTCCAACGAGAATAAACGTTTTTGTCGACAACCCCCGCTAAATTAAACAGGGAAGCCGATTTTGTTATTTTTCTGCCAGTTTTTTGTTTTGGCGCCCACATAATCCCGGGTGGTTAAAACACTGTCATGCGTAAAATTATCTTAACAATACGCCTCTAGCGTAATATTTTCCTTATTTTGGTCAAAAAAGCTTAAATGCTTACTCGCTGTCTGGGCGTTGAAATCTGTGACAATTCGAGTAGCTCTTATTATCTAGTATTTTCTCACCGAACATTTGCGGTTTTCTTTCTAGCAATCGAATTAGCTCTCAATTTGTGCCTTTGGGAAAAAGGATTTGTCGTAAGAAGGTCTAACGTTTTCGTCTGCTTTTGATAAGTGAAATGTGCTAAACTAGAAATCTTTTTAACTTGGGAGTGCTTACAGAGACATAACCAACCTCAATATTCATGCTTGTCTATTTGAGCCGTTTACGGTTGAGACCCTGGGACCTTGGGGAGAGAGCGCCCACAGGATCTTTACGGTTCCAAACGTCTGTTGGAGTTGACGCGTGACCAGAAGGCTGGCTCTTATCTGACACAGCGGGTCAGCGTTTCCATTCAACGTGGCAATACTGTCAGCCTTTTGGGCAAGCTACCAACTGACAGCGATTTCGGGAATATTTTTTATTTATCACAAATTTAGAGCACAATTTTTAATTTGTATGTATTTTGATAATAATTTTAAGTTTATTTTTGGTTTTAGTTGTTATTTAGTTAGTATTCTTTATTTATCGACCGAGCGAGTGAAGCGAGTGAAGCGTCTCCGTTTCAGCTTGGGCAAAATTGCTTTCGTATGTCCAGCGGATGTCCGGCGTCTGTCCATTTGTTCTCGTGTACAGGTCGCAGTTCTCAACCGATTCTCGTGAAATTTTGTGAGCAGGTTTGAAAATTATATAGATTTTTTTTGACGATTCAGATTTTCAACTTTTTTTTAAATGGCGGAGATATGGGGGTTTTTGCAATTAAAAAGTTATTTGCGGTGTTGGTAAACTGACCCGACCTATATCGATGTATGGGGATAAGTTTTCTAACGGCAAAGTTAAGTTTTTCGCGAGGTCTACAGCGCACGGAGCCACTGGTATACCTAGTTAGTTCTATGTTGTGTTAGGAAGCATTTGAATCTGGTTAAAGCCATAATAGCGTTGTAGTTTCAAACCATGTCTGCAACTAAACATCATAACAGTACCAGCTTTTACACTATACTTTAGCGCATTAATTAATCAAGAAAATAGCTAAACATTTCAAATATTCTTAGTAATGTTAATCAAGTTTATAGTTATTTCCATTAGTTCAGAAATGGAATTAACAAGTAAGAAATGCTTAACGCGTCGCATGTCTGTAATCGCGCCTAGTTGACTAAATATTTTGTCGCGTGCACGACAAAACAACTTCACTTGACAAACTGAAAATAAGTACAATCGATTTCCATTTACAGAAACTGGGGAAACATTCCTATAAAAATGTAGGCTTGCAGTTCAATGAGTTTTAATTGTTTGCGTTCTGAAACTGTATGTTTGAATAGGTATAATGTATACAATTATTTTAATACGAAAATGTTTTTTTAACGCATTCACTGCCACCGACGCATATATGCGTCACCTTGACTTTCACCCAGTGCCGCTGTCAGAATTCTGCACACATTTGAACGCACATGTGCGTTTGCGGCACCTAACGAAAGTTCGAAAAGCAATGCCGGCAGTGAATGCGTTAATCTTACAAACGTCAGAAAAAAAGCAATTTTTAGTATACTTTAGATTTTAATAATCTAATTACTAATATTATTAATGCGAAAGTGTGTTGGTATGTCCTTCTTTCACGCATCAACGGAGCAACGGATCGACGTGATTTTTTGCATAGAGATAGTTAATGCGCCGGAAAGTGACATAGGCTACATTTTATCCGAAAAAAAATCACGGTTCCCGATGGAACAGAGATAACTGATTTTCACTCCCTAGGGAGTTATGGATTTTGCATGGTTCAGACGAAGTCGCGGGCAAAAGCTAGTATATTTAAACTAAGACAAGTTTACGTTTCTTATTACCAATTTAAACGGCTCCTATTGCGGCGTCACTTAAATATCCATTAGCATTGCAATTTTATTATTATCCGAGCTAATAGGATGCCGGGCGAAATTGCCGTCCCGCAATATTCGTTTAGAAATCCCACTTATTCTAAGTGCGCTTAAACCATTAACCAAACAAACATTGGCTCGTCAATGCCCACTCAATTACCAGGATTGTACTATGATGTCGGGTAACCGTGCCTTGAGTTGACCCTTGAGATCTTTATGCGGTTTGCACGGATGCGCGGCGGCTAATAAAAATTTCATAAATTCTCCTACGAAATGTAGTAGAATTTATGAAAGGTATTTTGGATTATTAACAATAATGGTAGATAATATTTCAGGTTCTTGAATTAATTTATTTTTGTGATTTAATTGCCATGAATTTTCGTTTTGCCCACTTTAGGCCAAATTCAAAAAGGCCACTCAAAGTGGCGTTTCTGAATTCGGCCATTTGTCTGTTAAATGTTTTGATTCAAGTACATGCGATGTAATTCTTTTCATATTTATGTGACATACAATATCTATAAAAAATTAACTAAAAGAGGGCTTAAATTAGGAACTTAAGCTCTCAATTGTTTTTATATGAGGTTGAAAGTAAGGAAAGGTCTTTTTTACTGGCAGCGGTCACGCGATGACTGTCGTGACGTGTGTTTCCATCGTGGGTTCGACTAGCATTCCTCGGTCCGTATGATCGTCTAGGGACGAACAATCTATCCATGGCACACTTAATTGTTTGCGGACATGATTTTATCGGAAAATTACACCGGCCCAGATCCTGTTTGAACAGTAAATAGACCTCTAGATAATGTATATGGATCTTTCTACGCTTGTTTGGGTAAGCTGGCCATACGACGATAGTGGTTCAGATATGAAGTATTATTATTGATGTATAGGAAAAATCGATTTTAATACCTACATTAAATTACGTAATCATTCCTTTACAGTGTTGCCGATTCCATGATGTGAGTCCCTGGCGTTATCTCTCTTATTAAAGTTTTGATTTTATTAGAGAAACAGAGTAATTAAATTAATTAATGACGTATACAGTCAGGTTAACTGTTTATTGGTTTGCATCCCATTCACTTCCTACACAGTCATCTGGTGTCCCACGCAGTAATAAAGTGATTTGAAATAGCGAAGAACAAAGTGATAATGAAAATATTGAGCTAATACAGCATATAGTATAGGTACCTTTTCTTAAGGGGCAATAGAAAAAATAAGCCAAGTGCAAGTCGGATTCGCGCACGAAGGATTCCGTACCATTATAATCAAGCGAAAAACCATTATCTATAAAAACGGGGGAAAAATCACGTTTGTTGTATGGGAGCCCCCTTAAATATTTATTTTATTCTGTTGTTTTATTTGTTATTATAGCAGCAACAGACATACATCATCTGTGAAAATTTCAACTGTCTAACTATCACAGTTCATGAGATACAGCCTGGAGACAGATAGACAGCGGAGCCTTAGTAATAGGGTCCTGCTTTTACCCTTTGGGTACGGAACCCTAAAAAGCGGCCTTACAGACATTTATTATGCTATCTCTTTATTACATGCGCGGGAGTAATATAATCCATAACTATCCAAGGCACAACACCGCTCGGAAATTAGGGCGTGGCTTGCGCATCTTGATTCAGAACCTTAAGAATCAAAACGAGGCATTCAAACTTACACGGTCAAGCCATAACCGACCATATATATGTCCAGTGCACTATCAGCGCGCCCTATAAATAACAAAAACCGTAGTTCCTCTGTTTAATGAGTTACACGCACGCACAACGGGCCACTTTAATGATATAATTAAAAATCCTCGGTCCATGTAAAGTTTCCCCTGGGATTTAGAGCTTATCCTCACAGTAAACCGGACAAGTTGCCCTGGCTTGCTAATCTCCTAAGCCAAGTAATGAAATGGGGCAAGCGTTGAACTCACGTGGAAGGTATGTACAACTGCTATCGGTCTTGCTATGGCACCAAGTTACAACTAGATGGAGTCTGCGTATAAACTATGTGTTTTTGTGCGAACATTTTGTACAGTATAGCCTTTTTTTATCGCTGATGGCTGAGTGGCTTTTTTAAATAATTGTATGCATAAAGCATTTAATAAATATCTGTATACTAGTGGCTCCGTGAGCTGTAGACCTCGCGACAAACTTAACTTTGCCGTTAGAAAACTGATATCCCCATACATCGACATTGGTCGGGTCAGTTTACCAATACCGCAAATAACTTTGTAATTGCAAAAACCCCCATACCTCCGCCATTTTGAAAAATTTCGAAAAGCTGAATTTACAAAAAACTATATAATTATCGAACCTGCTCACAAAATTTCACGAGAATCGGTTGAGAACTGCGACCTGTAGACGAGAACAAATGGACGGACACCGGACAGCAGACGGACATCCGCTGGACACACGAAAGCATTTTTGCCCAAGCTGAAACAGAGACGCTTCGCTCGCTCAGTCGATGAATATTTCGTTTGCTCGTTTTGGTGTTATCTAATAATTAATACTATCCAAAAATATGTATAAATTAATGCCCAAAATTATTGTAGGCAAGGCTTAGATTTACTTAATCTTCTGTGTGCCTCATACCTAATTTATCCTTAAACGGAGGCTGTGCGGTATAAGTTATCCTTCCTTCACCTCTTTTATAAAGCTTGTTCTCAACAGTACAGTAGTGGGTCGTATATATAGGACGATTATGTTTAAATAATCTTACCTTCATAAGCGGAATGAACCGCTATCTCCTCTAAATTGCGGTACGCCTTAACACTAGCTTGCCAGGAAACTACCAGGTACAGCCACGAACGTGGAGTAATGAGTTTTGTTGTTGAACAGTTACCGTTGGATTAAAGGACATGCTGCAGCAGTGATGGCCATTGCAAATATTAGCACTCTCAGTGGCAGAGAGAAGTTGTTTCATATGTTGACATTTGTTCAGAATTTAATCTAAATAGTCAATGCTAAACGGCATTGCTACGGGGAACACATCAGCATGGGGTAAAGAAGGATGTTGATAAGATGTTTGAGGAATTGCTCATTTCTTAGGGAGAAGTTAAGCCGGAAAGATAACATTCCAAAATCTCATGATAAATTAATTGGCAACAACCTCTCAGTCTCTTTAATAGTAACATTAATAAGTTAGTTATGGTTTAATGAATGAATAATTTATTCATTTTATTAAAATAAATATAAAAAATATGTCTACAAATTCAGATCTTACTGTTCATTGGATCTGAAATAACATCCTAGTGAAAGAGTGCGGGTCTCCGCTGGATGCGAGTAGCTCAGGATCAGTTGCTGTGGCGATCATTTGTGGAGGACTGTGTCCAGCAGTGACGTTATTTGGCTGAAATGATGATGATCATGATGAATGACCAATAATATCCCACACTCAGCTTATAAGTTCTATACTTAGGTATAACATCGTCTAGTACCCATAACACAAGCATTTAGAGCTTACTTTGGGATTAGATTTAACTTTTTGAACACCACAATCGGCTACATACGACCGCGGATTTTCGTGCCACTTATGTCACGATGCTGTTTCCATATATTACGTACATTTTTCGTGTGTGGCCCTGGCGTTCAAAGCGTTAATAAATGCTTAAAAATCTATTGGTTGTTACAATGAAAAATAATTCATATGAACATAATAATGAATAGCGATGGCTTATTAATATTTCTGGTCAGTACCGTCGTAAACAATAAAGGTGTAATTTACAACGACTTAGTGGAATTATCGACAAATCGATCAAATCTCAGTTCCTTATAATCGGCTTAGAGAACCCACTAAGCCCCTTATCTTACGGCAATGAAATACCTCGGCGAGCAATAATAATGAAGCACGAAATAAACTTAACTTTGAAGAAAGTTACCACGAATTCGAATTAATTTTTCCGGTATTTATTCGTTGGACTTTTCTTATTTATTCGTTGGTTTTATTAAGTATTGATAAATTTTGAACGCGCGACTTTAAATTCACCATCAGTCTATACACGTCCCACTGCCGTCAATGGTTTGATAAAGGATTAAACTATTTCAATTATGCTTTTAATTGAGCTGAGCTCATACTTTTAATACTTAATGGTTGTGAACAAGGCAAGTAAATTATTCATTCGAGCACAATCATTACCAGCAATAAACTACAGACCAAATAGCCCGAGAGCTATGAAATGAAATTATCCGCGTAGAGTTACAAAAGGAATCCTCTTTTTAATGTGAAATACCATTTTCAGCTCGGCTAGGACTAGCAATTTATTAAAATTTTCGAAATAATTTAAATCTTATTTAGAGCCAGAACGTGAACATTTAAATTTAAACTTGAAATATAATTAAGTTAAAGTGCCTCGAACATATGCTAGCCAGGTGAAGTGTGTACACCTGCCGTATTTTTATTTTGCGAAACTTAATATGGTGAGCTAATTTTATTTTATCCTGTAGAAACCTGAGCCGTCGTCAGGCCGCAGTCGCAGAGGACAGATGAGCCACTTAACGCTCACTCCATTGAGTTCCCACAAGGTTGTCTTAAAGTTTAAAGGGTATAAATAAAAGAATCCCTCACCGTGAGCATACGCGCTGTAAGATCGATCGAACGTTGAATAAGTTATGTGAAACTTGTTCTACAAACTTATTTAAACTTTGCCCTGGTAATAAATTGCTCGATCTCGAAACGGTGCCAAACGGATTTATTCATTATAATTGAAAGTGTCTTCACAATAAAAACTGTGATTCATTGTTGTCAACGGAAACATGATAAGACTGTTACCGTTTAAGAGGACTGTGAAGCAACAGCAAAAATCACCATTTTCATACAAAAAGCGATAACGATTTCCACCGCTTAAATGTTAACCGATTTTGACCAGTTTTTGATAGGTTGTCAGTCAGAAAAAAAAAACAAGGTCTATACGTTTTTTGAATATTGATTAAACATCAAGTCAAATAATCGCTCAAAATCGGTCTGTTTGAGATTACTAAAATAGCAATAACTCTGAATTTATTGATTAAACCCCGGAATAATTTTTTTAATAGAAACTTTAACATGCTCCTTAAACTCCTAATGTAACAAAGTAGTTAGATGAATTCTTTGTATTTATATAATGAAAATAAAGGCGATCACTGACTTACAAATATATTTTTTAAATTTTTATCAAAAAGCAAGGAAAAGTATTAAAAAAAGCTAAGGCTGTTTTGTTTTGCTTAGATTAGGTCAGATAGCTAAAGTAGTGGAGGAAATATAATTTGTCTCTTATTGAACGTATAACACGATTATCTCCCTACTCTTAATTTTCTGTCATTAAAAACATCACTATTGTCATCATTAAACCGTCGCCGTTACAACAACATCATTAGAATCACGCGCCGCGTTCGGTGGTAATCATTAACTTGGCGTTTCTTGTCACTCTGTTCAAATGACCGTCATTCATTTTCAACTCGAGAACTAACTAGGGAAAAACTGCTATAGTAGTTGGGTCACGAAAACGAGTTTGTTGTTCTGGACACACGAACATAAAGTTTGCCTAGCTTTTTTCAAGAGTTGCACCTGCACTTCGAAGAACTTCTACTTAGGGAGTGGCTTGGTGGTGAGTATACTATTAGCCTTTAATGGTCAAACTAAAATGGGTTTTATTTTGCCAATTATTTTGACTTCTAATTAATATGTTGCTGGAACCGGTTCAGAAAGCGAGAAATACCACCGTATAAAATGTTTTAGATCATAAGGAATTATTGACTTCAGCGGCCCTAGCATGCATGCCACAAAGATAAATTAGAACCATCTTGAAGTGCGTCTCTCTCACACTAGTGCCGACGAAAGAGATAGTCATAGAGATAAACGGCTCTAATTTATCTTTGTGGCATGCATGTTAGGGCAGCTGTGCTGTTAAAACAATGTATTGAACAAATTAAGACATTTTAGTGATAAAGCTCACCATTTTTGTTTATCGATTGAGCGACTGAGGTTGAGAGAAGGTTTTCATGTCCAGAAAGCATACAACCTAGGTATGCTTCCTTGAACTATACGATTTATAACTTTAAACAAGATCATTTGTACCAAAAAATGGTAGTACACTGTCCTGTAGAGCATTTCAAGAATATTTGCCAACGATATAAATTTTAATGGCAGGCAATTGCATAATTTTCTCCCTGGTAGTAGCGTTGAAATGCGCAGGATTGTACAAAACGCTAGTGTGAAAGACATGACTGACTTTAGCCGTGGCAACAAAAATAACATTTTGAATCGTCCTGGTTCTCTATCCGACTTTGCCTAAGATTTGATATCACGATGGTTTTACAATACTGCCACCTTTACTGTTAAGTTAATAAGCTCTACCATATAGCAAAATAATTTGCGATATCGTTTAGGCAATGTCGAATAAAGGCTCTGTAAACTCAGTGTAATACTTACTGTCAACTGTACTGTGTACAGATGTAGTGAATAATCCTTTCCCATCGTATCTTATCGGAAACGTTCGTATTTGTCATGCTACTTCAGTCAGCCTCAGTACCCATCAAGACAGCGTAGAGGAAGCTCGCATCGCGAGATTAATAATCGATATGGAGTGGTTAATACCTAAGTTAGGAGTTTTAGTATTTTAAGTTTGTTTTCAGTTCTTTTTAATAGTCACGCCGAAAGCATTAAAACCTGGGAAACGTTTAGATCGACGAGCCTGTGAAATTCTTTTCGACATTTATTCATATTTTTTAACTGAAAATGATAAATTTAGAAATAGCAACAATGCTGATTATTTCTGTAAAGTTCAAAAACTAGTTTCGGAGGCCAGTGGATTTTCTTGACGAACAATTCTCGGTAGTTGGATTTTTGTTAACACTACATTCTCTATATAATTTGATCGTGGTGGTTATAACATCTCAGTGAGATATACTTCAAACTCGTGGTTTGACATTTATCACTGATAAATAAAGTACCCTATTTATTTAATACAAACATGTCACTTATTAACACAATAATTAAAGGACACGTCGGCAGCATTCGGAAGTACTCGTGTGTTCCGAGTTTTCACGATGGGAAAGGATTATTCACTAGAGCTATATTACTCGGTAACCGCATCATCCATATGCCACAAACGTAAGCAAAAGAAAAAGGAGAAAACTTTCATTTTTACGCCGCCTAACGGATTCAATATCGACGGTGCTTGAATGAGCCTGGGGTGGAAAATCGTTAATCATCCCTTTGTTGGATTTTTGTTAGTACCTAACTCGTTGCTCGCTTGTTTGGGCTTCCATTTTTCCTTGTGAACGAAACTAAGGCTGTTACAGTCTTTGACGAATTGTTTTTGTATGAAAACACGGGCAGGTACACGCTAAAATACGATACATTGGCAGTAATTTCATTGCTTTCGTAAAATCTACCTCTCAGAGTAAACATGTTTTTAAAACTTACATATGTATGCAGTATCATATCCAAAAGGTCATTTAATAAACGGGACCTTACGATGTTCGTCATTATGTCCGTCAGTCACTCAGAAGACGAACTCAGAAACGTTAAAGATAAGTAGCAAAATTATTTTTCAAAGATTAGGTACGTTGTTACGATATGAATACTTAAGAGCCCTCCGTGTCGAAGCACTTCCATACAATGAAAATCTGAAGTTTTGCCCAAACTATGACATATAATGCAACTATTTTTTGGATTCAAGATCATGTGACCGTAGCTAGGTTTACCTTACCTCCACTTTTATGTATTATTTCTTAAGGAAGCATCGTAAAAAAACCCTTATTAAAAATCACACCCTTCTGGTCGATTTAAGTAATATATCTATAGCTAGCTGTAGCCGATCCGATCAAATTGCAAAAAATAGTTGCATAATGTGTTATAGTTTAGTACAAAAACCTGTTATTCATTATGTGGAAGTGTTTCGATATAAAGGGCTCTTATATTGGTGTTACAAGAATTATAAATAATACTTATTTAAAAGTAAGGTTTGCCAATTATCAGTTGCATTTATAATTTCTGATTAAAATGGAAGCATATATATCTTCAAATTCAAAATTAACGGATATTACGGTATTGACGAGTAGTGTCTGATTATGGATGAAAACCAATATTTCCACTAGATACAAATACATTACGCATTGATAGTATAAAAGTGTAAATACGTTACATATGACAACGTTATCTGTTTACATTAAAGAAAGTATTAATTTATTAACCCTTCTGTGGGTTGAAGTAAATATTGCTTGATAAAGTTTTGTTTATTTATAAACCAATAATCGAACTCACAATAATTTATAAATAAACATGTACGTGTAATAAAACAGGTTATTGAAATGAAAATCTTTCTTTATTTAAAAACAGAGAATAACTGAAATTAAACTTATTTTTAAAGCAGAAATAATATATGTGAATTTATAATGAAATAAAATAACAATAGTTTAAAAGTAAAAGAAGAAAAAAAGGCCATACATACTTTGGCATTTCTTAATTGAATTTAACTTATTGTGAAATAAAATTAGAACATATTTTAAAAGTTTTACTGAGAACAATAAAATCTGACTACTGATTCGCTGTACTAATTCATAATTGAATTTAATTCATAAATCGACTGATTGTAATATCGAGATACTAAAAATAATTGTAAAAAATCTCTAAGTGCCTGAAGCTCTCTGTCAATTCACGTAAGAAACGTCCAAAGGCCTAGTAAATAAATTAATGGCAATTAGCTGGAAGCGCTTTTCGGTTACGGGTTATCGCACCCTTCATTGTAGTCATACAAATCAGCGCTGAGTAAACACAACTGCGCTGCCGATACGACCGCTTACTAAATCTCTGGGCGACTCAAGTTGCAAGAGCGAGCGGTTTATACCCTTTCACCGTCATGCTAAAAATGACAACGTGAAAAGAGCCACGAGAACCACTCACCTATAATCGTAATAGTCAATCAAAAGAGTTTGAAGGGCTGCTGGTACTGCGCTAAAGTTTTAATTAACGCATTTTAATGTGTAGTCGTAAAATTACTTTGCAAAGAGGTAGGTTTATTAGAAAATATCATAATTTTGCCTATGATTATGTTTACTATAATTCCAAGGGCCTTGGAAATTTAAAAAAAAACTCGTCTTAAAAGCTACCGTCTTAATATCAAACTAAAAAATTGCTAAATATAAGTGTTGCAACATTGTGTGTGTTGTTTCATCACAATCGAATTTATTTTACATCCTATTTGAGTGAATTTCAAAAAAAAATATGTAATCAAGCGTTCTTAAGAAAAAGTTTAAAACATTGTGTAACGAAAATTAAGCATACGATTGTATGGCTAACTTTCGTAACACAAAGGAACTTTTTAACTTTTTCTTAACTACGCTTAATATATATATTTTTTAAATTCATACATTGTTTTTGTTAATCGGAATATAAAGCTTTAATTTGCTTGGTATAAGCAAAAAAAAAACATATTTTTGCTTCACTTAGTAACTTTTCGGTGAATTCTAAACTTACCAATTTTACACTCGCCGATCGGCGTAGACTCGCGCGCAGCCTACCAAACGCAACTGTGTCAACAGACTCGAGATAATTCGAATGCTCAATGAGGAATGTGTTTTCTTATCTCAAGGTTCTCGTCCAATCGGGCCCTTTGAAGAACTTGTAGCAACTTCTGTCACTACCGCTTTGAGCAAGAGTTACATGAATTTAATTTAAAGTTTCCCAAATGGCAATGACAAATTACATTTCACAAATTCTTCGTGACATTGAGAGTTTCGTTCATTATTCAGCAAAACGTTAATAGAACGTTTAAAAGATTAATTTAGATTATTAACTCTATACTTAATGTAATCGTAATGAAAAAAACCGGCCAAGTGCGAGTCGGACTCGCGCACGAAGGGTTCCGAACCGTTATCTATAAAAACGGGGGAAAAATCACGTTTGTTTTATGGAAGCCCCCTTAAATATTTATTTTATTCTGTTTTTTAGTATTTGTTGTTATAGCGGCAACAGAAATACATCATCTGTGAAAATTTCAACTGTCTAACTACCACGGTTCATGAAATACAGCCTGGTGACAGACGGACGGACGCACGGACGGACAGCGGAGCCTTATTAATAGGGTGTTATTGTAATTGTACCATGTTATTTTTTGCAAACTCCATTGTCTTAGGATGACAAGGATTGGTTTAGGGTGACTAATGTAGAGTGTGATTATAGTTGAATGATAATATTATATTATCTTAGGAGAGTCGTGCGCGTGTTCTCTACTTAACGTTACGAACGAGACGGGGCAACAGTACCTAAGATCAAAGCTATTTACCTGCTATATAAAACAAAGGACTCAACTGATGGACAAAATACTTACGTGTGAGGAACAAAGTCTTTCAACGGATTAGTTAAAGAGAGACCGATCTATTTATTTGAATTGCAACAACAAGTAGATCAATTATCATCAAAGGACCTAACTTGCGAAGTTAAAAGCCTGTTAAAGTAGTACCTACTTTATATTGAAGTAACTTAACGCAATTTAAAGTCTGAAATTTCAGAGCCTTGTTAGAGAAAATTTATACATTAATTTAGGACAGAAATTGCCGCTATCTACGTAACATAAAGCCTGTATTATTTTAACGATCCTAGTACCTGTAGGTAATATCCAGGTGGATTACACCATATATAAAGCCATCCGTCAGATAACTTGGTAATTATTACCGGGTGATAGGGTCGACGGACTTATCAGGCGTTTCAAAGCCTCGCCGCTACATCCGGCCGTCTATCGATGTAGCCATTCAACAAGAGACGTTACGGCCGCAAGGGCTTTAGATCCTCTTACATGTTATTTTCATTGAAATATTAATAAGATTGGCATAACTGCTAGCCGCTGCTAGGACTGTTTTCCTTTAGATGGCCGCAAGGAAGATTTAGCTACAGCATGTTACCGCGGCATCACGTAACACAAATGCATACGCAGAAACAAACGGATTCGCATTGTTTGAGACGACTTAATACTTTACTGTTCTTCAATTGACCACTGCCATTTAATAAATAATAATAATAAGAACCCTGTCCTCGGTCACTCATCAAAGGTGCAGGATGTACATACTTAAAGAAACTTTATTTTAAATTTGAATATTTGGGTCCAATTCGAAACGGTGTCCGCTGAATTTAAGATTGCCTAAACTTAAAATAAGAAACGTCAAACTCGATTTTGTATAGCTCCAAGGTTCAAAATCGAGTCACACGTTTCTTATTTCAACTTTAGCGACTTCTAAATTTAGCGAAAACACGTTCGAATTGGCCCCATTATCTTAATAGATAAAGGTGTGAAGCGTAATTTCTCCTTCAAATAAAGCTGCAAGCACTTTATGTAATTTTATATCGCGATACGTTTCAGTTCAATTAATTTGAACTCGAAATATAAAAAAAAGAAATTTTAGACGATATTTTGTAGCGTCATAATCATAACAAAAGGCCGCAAAACGTCATATATACACGCAATTTGAAAATAAACAGTAGTAAACACGCTACCTACAGCGGATCAATTCCGCTGAAAACTGAACAAAACTTTATCAGTGCTGCATCTCTGCTCAAACCTTATAGAAATCGGTTTTTTTTTAAATTGTATAACACATTATTTTATATTAGTTCACGTGTTGATAATTTTGAATTTCTATTGTATTTTTAAAGTATTTGCTGACGATCCCATTTCAAATTTGTGTACTTTGACATGCGGAATATAAAACGTAATTTTATTTTGAGAAATAAATTACCATCATCATCATTATCATCATCGTGATCATGTTGTTTAAAAAGTTAATTATGCTATCCAGTCCAGAAAACATTAGAGAAATATTAATAATACACTTCTTCAAAGTAATTCAACGATGTGCATGAAGTACCCAATCTGTACTGTGCCCGCGCCAGTCCCTCTTATTATGGGAGAAGATTTGTGCCCAGCAGTGAGATGTATACAGACCGATGATAATGACGATAAGACCTAATAGCTGCTTTTAATTTTCAAGGAGGTGTTTATATTTCATATTTTTGAGACAGCACTTTCACTGCCTGCCCAAAAGTTGTACCTACAGAATTTTGCCCATACCAGATAATTACAGCAAGAACCCGTCTAGTGTGGTCATCTGGTGAGGCGACAAAGTAATAGATAACTTGATACCCGGGTTCTTGGCACTGAATATGTTAAACGCCAACGCGTCAGAAACGTAGGTCACATCATAAACTTACTACTGAATAAGGCTACACTTTGACACAGTAGAGTTCTTAGACTAGATGAACACATATTTTCCGCTAATGGCTGAACTTCCAGTGGTTGTACGAAGTTTTGATAAGTCGTTAGGCTTTAGGTTACGCTGAAATATGGTGTCAGTTGTATGAGCTCCTGTAGGCCATACTTTATAGTTATTTGTTTTACAAAGTGTCGAAGTTTTTCGTTGCGTGAGCTAAATTTTGTCATTTAAGGTGATATATTGATTGAGCACAATTTGTATGAAATATTCTACACAAAATCTTGAAATATTTTTGTAAATACTGTACTGACGGTTGGTGACCTGGTGACTGACATACAAGCTCCTCTTCGTTCAGGCGCCACGATACTACCGCACAACTCTTGTAAATCTTAAGTACTTACTTGTTAACTTAATAGAAAACAATACAAGCTCTTATGACGGTCAGGAATCAATCTACCACCAGCGGTTTGGAAAAAAACCTCTACTGACGAGAGCCGGCAAGAAACTCGGCGAAATATCACTTTTTCAAAACTTTATGTAAGTCTAAGACTACAGGGATCGCCGGTGCAGGTCTGAAATTATCTTTTAATCTGTATAATATGCCGTAGCAAGAGCAACAACAAATTGGTCTAGTTTAAGCTTATCTACCCAATGATCATAGTATTTTTCCAAGCTATATTGAAGATGCAAACCAATATTTATGCGTAAGAACTTATGTAACGAAACAATACATTAAACAGCATGACCGCTCATCTGTATTCCCGACACACTGTTCTGGAGCGTAGTATGAGAGTCCCGAGAGCATTTTGAATTGCAAAATGTTTACTATCACAACAACTGGGGTAAAAAGTGAACAAGGAAGTTAAATTCATTGATGTGGCCTCAAGGTGGGTGATGATCTTGAAATTAAATACAAGCTTTTGCCTGCGACTGAGTTGCTTTTGAAGCAAGCTTTACATTTTTTAAATTATTTTATATACTTCTTAATATTCCTCAATATAAATAAACGATACTTTCTCCACACTTAATTCGCCTGTAGAGCGCAATTATTGGTCCTGTATATATTTAAAATATTGGAATAATCCAGGCTTTCGCATGTAAGTATAAATGTATATAGATTGGTTTACTGAATTACGCATATTTTTAATCGGTTATCTTGCTGCGGGACATATCTCTATCACGTCTATAAATAGATGTATATCGAGAAAAACCTTTGTCAGTAACGCAGAATATCTGTGTCTGTGTAGTTCCAATTCACCGGGCGATAATGCGATCCCGATCTCTCTCCGTGATCGGGTGAAATATGAACTTAATGCCGATATTAGGATATCGCACGCATTCGAATACGCTCTTTAGTAAGTCGGAAAAGTAAGGAATCCCTTAACAACCTATGGCAGAGCTGCCAGATTGGATAAATAGATACAAAAACCTGTATAACTGAGTAGGAATCTGTATGCTGGAGTTTCACATAATAATTCGATATAATAATATAACTAATAAACATCACATTAAAAAGTCTATGCATGTTCTAGTGCACTATTTTTTGGGATATACAGCATATTTGGGAACAGCACCGTTCTCGAGATCCAAACTTGGTACGCCAGCTTGACGTCAAATTAGCGTACCGTTAAACAAGGTTCATATCTCCAAAATTACAAAGATACTATTTTTTTTAACTCTGTACTCATTAGGTACTATTTGGGCACTATTTTTTGGAATCATCAGATCCTGGATATCTTCCACGGGTACGCCGACTTGACGCTCACTGATGAATGCGTTCTAATTTAGACAGAATGACTTTGTTCTTATAGTCGAAATTGATAGTTTCGTTTGTCCGCTGATCAGCCGCTGCAAACGTTAGAGAATAACACCCCTGGTTATTGTATCTATTTGTAAGATACATATTTGTTATTTGAGCATAATAATATGTGTTGTGATAAGTATGACGTTGGAGGTAAAACTGTGTTTCGGCTAAGAGTTTTTTGGTTGAGTGTGAAGTGTACAAACAACTTCCAAGTACTTTGTTTCAAGCATACCTTTATTATTTTAGGCGTCAAAAGGACAAAGAATCATTTGTAAAAGAATAAGGTTTTATTAAATTTGAATATTACATGTTTATTTATGTAAAAAATCTGTTTTTATTCAATGTACGATTTGAAACACATCGTGAATGTTGTTAATTCACTTTTTCCTTTTGTCTGTCACACTTTATCAATATTTTAATAGGTAACCAGATATTTTGTTTTGGGTCAGTTGACGTACTAATTGCTTAATTTTGCTATAATTATACAGTACAAATAAAATATTTTGAAATACTCACCACCAAAAATTGTTTGTTAAGTACGTACCTACTTCCTTGGTTTTTACGTTTCATCTCATTATTTGATAGGATACTATCTATTGTGTTCATTCCCAAAAAAAAAATAACTTGAGTTGCCAGGTGATCTCATTTATTTAGAGCTTGGTTGTATCCACGCTTATCTTATCTCGACAGTTAATGCAAATATTGATTATTTTCTGACATATTCGTCGCCTACAACGTATATAGATTAGCATCTGGCTATAGCAGACGGTAGCGTCAGCACGCATGTTCAGTGCACACTAAACGTCAAAATATCTCTACATGACAAGCACTACAGATACAGCTCCCCTATATTTGTTTTACCATGCAAACTACAAAGAACACCCTATTTAGATAGATTAAGATTCAAATTGCTATGCAGTTTATCTTTGAGATAGAATCACTATACTTGGGGTTGCGACCCAAATTCGTCCCACACGTGCTGTTTATTGTGACTACTTTAATAACGTTGTTTTGTTTTTTTTTACAGGTAAGTACATAAGTCGTCTAAAAACCTGTTTGTATGTAATACATACAATACCAACTGACCAATCTGTTTTAAAAGGTAAGATTTTGTTTGAATAGACATTTAAAAATTAGAATCTAATTATGTTGGCTGCAAAGGGTTTATTTAGTCCCTTGTCGGCAATGGAATTCCAAATTCGTGTTGAAACTAGTGAAATGTCGTAAAGTATTATAACAGATAGACCCTTAACCTTTCTAGTCTCTAGCGGATACAAACAAAAGGTCAACCGTCTTCAAATCCATCATTGTCTAAGAATGTCATGCAACTGCTGACAAATGTACTAATTGATTGTAGTTAATGTGACAGCTATGACCGCAATTATTTAATGGTGTATCGTCGTAGAATATTTCATGCAACTTATGAAGAAAGGAGCCAGATTTAGATTCTTATTGCTGAAAAAAACTTCCCTTCCTTTGTTCATAAATACTTAAATTATCACCAATAAAAATGATTACCTACTTAATTATTAAAAAAAAACCTGACTACATAACCTTAAAAATAAACCAAGTAATTGATTCTGCCGTGATTTCGATACGGAAATAGCAGTTGGTGATTCTTCATGAAATCCTATAATAGACATTTGAAGTCATCTTTTTAGTTAAAGTTGTACTTTATTGCTTTATATGGATAGTTCGGGTAGCGAGAAATGATTCCAAAACATATTTCAGAAATTACTTGCACATACCAATATTATTATATATTGCTTTCGACGAGCCCATTCATTTGACACCAATAATGCATGGGTGGAAAAATATCAAGAAACATAATGTCTTCTCGCATCCGCCATATGGGATTTAAGGTGACGTCATATGCCCTGTGTCACCTGCGCATTTTGCCTGATTTTAATCCGCCATTTGTTAAAATTAGTGCAGTAGTTTTGACTCTAGGTGGTAACTAAAGGAGCGATTACATACATTCATACTCACGAAAAATACGGGTACAAATACATTACAGTTTTATGACACCTCTAAGAATGGTGTCAAGGCTAACCCAACTGTAACAGTAAAGGCGACAGGGACAGGAAATAAATACTGACGCATTCAGATTCGTTAAAAGGCAGCGGTTCTGTCACATTGTTTATTCAGACCATCGCCGGCGGGACGTAATCCCGATCGATCGCTCTGGAATTCGCTCAACCTTTGGGAAGGGAGCTAACACTGAAGTAGAGTTTTATATTACTTTGGTCGGCCACATTTTTTGGCGCAGACTATAGTTATCGCTATATTCAATGTATTCATAATAGGGAAGATGCATTTTTTTCATGTTGTATTGGAAAGTGCTGCGAAATAGAAAACGATCTGTGTACGCAAAACATTATTATATTATTTATTTTATGAGTTATAAAGCTTTGAAAAGTCACTGTTCATACCACTCACAAAAACACTCCATACAAAATGGACGACAACTATGACGTCACACCGTTTGTTGACTGTACAAAATGTATGGCGTTTAAACGAAATATGCAAATATTTCCAAAAATACTGTTTTTAGACCGACATCGAAGAAATAAAACATGCCATAAATTGCAAAATATATATTGCCAATATATATTTTTCACTAATTTTGACCCGTAATAAAATAAAAATGATAAGTCAAAATGATTTGCTTTTTTTTCTGTAATATGCTTTTGTTTACGTTTACTTTCATAATATTGATATATTATGAAAGTATACCTCATTTTGTTTTTTTGCATCTTCCCCATTACCGTTTTAAAAGATTGAAATCTTCATTTCAATAATGTGAGTTCCTTTCTGATTCGCTTGTAACATATTTCTATATAATTCCAAGCAACTGAAAGTGTCATTAAACAATTTTTTATTTTTATTTTGTTATAGCTCAACATTCAAAAATCGTTCCCCTGAATTACAGCTGAATTTTTGACATAATATTTAAAGCAACTCTCGGCCTATCCAGATAACCTTTGAGGTACCGGCACGTGTTCTCGTATAGCGTATCTGTGGATAAAGCGGGTTGTGTTTATAGCCCTGTTTAAGACGAGGGTTCCGCATAAGTATTGGAACTCCGTTAATAGTTTCAGTAATAAGGCTTAGCCCAGCTCTGGCCTTTTTACGACCGCTGAAGTCAGCAGAGGGTTTCTTTTGTTAGTCAAATGAATGTCATGTATATTGATTGAGGAGCTGATAAATGTATGTGTGATCCTTTCTTTAGTGGTTGGAAAAAGATGTAAGGCATAGCATGGTCATGTCAAAGTCTTCGATTTGGTACTTATCGCATGCATATAAGTGACGGTTTCTTTCCGAAGAATTTTATTTTATTAGTAAGTTCTATCTCACATTTTTCTCGAAACCTTGTCGACAAATATTATAATCAAATTAAAGCGAGACCTCACATTACAAAGCGTTTTTCAATAAAAAACTATATCGTTAAAAAAACCGGCCTAGTGCGAGTCGGACTCGCGCACGAAGGGTTCCTCTCTATAAAAACGTCAAAAAAATCATGTTTGTTGTATGGGAGCCCCCTTAAATATTTATTTTATTCTATTTTTTAGGATTTGTTGTTATAGCGGCAACAGAAATACATCATCTGTGTAAATTTCAACTGTCTAACTATCACGGTTCATGAGATACAGCCTGGTGACAGATGGACAGACGGACAGCGGAGCCTTAGTAATAGGGTCCCGTTTTTACCCTTCGGGTACGGAACCCTGAAAAGGATTCAGACCTCAAAAAGATTGAGAACCTCCTCCTTTTTTAAAGTCGATAAAAAAGGACCTGTTTTGATGGAACTTATACCGCCTCCATTTGCTCTCTTCATTTATTTAATTACCATAACGATTCACGAAACGACATTCATTTAAATTCGAGTCAATGTTCGTGCAATTTGAGTTTATACAGATTATAACCACACTTTGTATATGCCGCATACCTACGCTTAAATTACGAAATTTATTGAATGAATAAATTGATAATACACACGGTATGCATCGCTTATTTGAATCCAGATTTAAAACTACAATAATTATAGTTAATTAACACAATTACTAAGATAATCTATCACCGTGTTCAAAATTAAAAAGACCTCGGCGAATCTACACTTTGTCTATAAAGTGTATCAATTGCGTAGACCTAATTAAATTGGCTTCACGCTTGTCATGAGGGGTCGCTCATTGTTCTCTTTCTGTGTCCAAGAGTGTGCATCATCTATCTCTCTCCCTCTTGAATTGCCCAACTCATGTTTATAATAACTATGCAAATTGGACCATTTCAATTTTGCGCTTCGCCGGTACGGATATATTGTATGTAACTGTGCCTTTTTTGTTTGCTCGCCGTAGGTTCGAGCTTCGTTAGAGGTTCATAGAGTATCGGAATTCGTTGTAAAACACTAGAGATAGGGAAAAGACAATTAATTATGTTTATCTACACCCATATCATAAAACCTCCATAGTGTAATCAAAAACCGTAGGAAATGACCACCATTGTGACAACCCATTAGGTAAAACCAGTGCTGCAATGTTATTACAGTATCGATGTTAGTATCGAAATGAGATTAAATTTGAAGCAGCTGTCGAAACTCAAGTGGGTCTCTATTCTAGTATCCATAGATATTAAACAGTTATTGATACGAAACATCAATTCAGTATGTTTTTTTAATATAAACCGAACGACATTTGATCTCGAGTGACGTGAGAATAGAGACTTCATTCGTTTGACTATAATTTAAAAAAAAATGGGTTTGACGGAGGATCGAATTGCCGCCATTATGTTGGTTTTTTGCTGAACGAAAGTAGAATTGTTGTTGAATTGAATAGAAAAAGTTGTTTGTAATTTACATTTTAGTTGAAAATATTAATAGTAGTCTTCTCGGAGTGACTGTGTGATGTGAAAATGCGCCGGATATCGGAAATATGCAGCTACGATTGCAACAAATAACTTGTTGCCAGAAAATATTGTTTCTGAACACATCATGGAGGATTTATAATATGTGTGTGGATAAAGTTATATATGCAACTCTGCATAATTTGTGCAACGTGCGATCTTATTATGAAACTCGCTAAAGCTCGTTTCATGAAAATCGCACTAGTGTTTTAAGGCCTATCATTATGCAACCGTTGCATAAACTAATATTGCTGCGCCTCTTTCGGGAACGTCGCAACGATATTGTTGCGGCTCGCGAGCGAGACTCGCATCCCACTCTTACGCATTACACATCGTGCGGAAGAGTTGGACGTTCCCGAAAAAATGCGCAGATCGCCGTTCACAGTTGCCAAAAAAAACGTTTTGACCAACTTTGACTAAGACAACGTCACAAGGTAGGTATTCACTTGTAATGGTCTTGAAAAATAATAATTATTATGATAAGCTATTATTTTCGCACTTATTTAATTCTGAAATTATTTCTAAACTGAATTCTAATCTGCTGCTCTCCAGAAATTGTGTACCCGCAGTCTCACAATGCCGATGCTTTATTAGCGCAACGGTAACTCGCGCATAAATCCTTGTCAATGCCAGCTTTCTATCATGTCAAGCGCGCAAGCGCAGCTAGGACCAAATAACCAAACGATTGCTATAAATCGTGTCTCTGTCTATTATAATTATTACCGTTGGTAAATTTAAGCTTAACAAGACATTGCGAAACGAGTATCTTACACTTATAAGGCAAATAATTCGGAAATCAAAAATTTTAAATTGCGATGGAGAATTTTAATGACAAGTGTATATTAAATATGTTTACTATTAAAAAAAGGTAAACGTTCGCTTGTTATTGAATGAAGTGCAAACCGTTTCTAGTTGTAAGTTTTTTTTGATACAATATCCATTTTATATTTGATGCATTATCCAACTTATCAGTAAGTATAAGTATGTAAGTATGTCCAAAGTCGTGCCTAAAGTTAAACTCGCCGTTAATCGTGGCTTATCTCCGTAATTATTCTGCTCCAAGAAGCTCAGTTGAAAGCAATATTTATTGCGCGCCCGACAATGGTAGCAGTGCGTTTGTTTCTAACGGGTTCATTAAAATTTATCATGAACTAAGACTATTGCAAATTGGAGTAAGTTGACTTCCTTCTTGTTTGCTTTAATGAGCTGGAAGGATGAAGCTTTGCTTACAAATAAAATGTCACGATTCCAATTGTTCGTGATTCTAATAATAACTAGCTGACCCGTGCGAATTTTCGCACAGTATTGTTATCAAACACCGGATAGTAATAATAACAATATAAGAAAGTGAGAATAAGTAAATGCAAGTATTATTAGTAAAAGATATTTTATTTTTGAGAGATAATTGTACTAAGACATTGCCTATTTATACAATAGTACCTGGATGATTTTTTTTTTGGTAAAACGTGTCTTTTTGGAAAAAATTGTGCATGGATCAACATAGTGTTTCTCACAAAAGAAAAAACTTGAAAAAAAAAGGAAAATATAATCCACTAAACCACCTGGACTCGAACCGGGGTCTTCTGTCTTCAGAACCGGTCGACTTCCCAACCGAGCTTATTACAACTATTCACAGTGACGAAATTAACCTTCGTATTCAAATGATATTGTAGCAGTTTTTCATTACCGGAAAACACGGATAAAACGACGTTTTCTTAAAATGAAACCTAGCTTTATCGATTTATCACCCCCAAAAGTTGTTAGTTAGTTAAACTGTTTGTTAATAGATGGCGCCTGCGCGATCGTGAGTAGACTATATCGACGGCCGATATCATCCATTAACGACCAATAAATACAACCGTGCAAAATCACTGATTGTACAATATATTGATCGTCCTTAGATCATATCAAATAATGTAGGTCAGTACCTAGCCTACCCGACGCGCAGCGCCATCTGTTGACACTTGTCAGCATCATCACATACGTAGTATCTTCTAAGTAGTCTGTGGCCATCACACCGTAGTTAAACAGACTGTCAATAGATGGCGCTTGCAAATCGCGTGGTTTTTTATTTAATTTTTAACGAAAACTTTAATTTTAATCTATTTTTGTATTTTTAAGACAAATCGGAGAACATAAGCTCTAAAATGATGTTTAAATTATTAATTTTGGTAAAGAAATATCGGAGATCTTGAGCGTCTTCAAAAAACTGCCTTTTAGAAATAATATATATATACGATGATTTTATGTTTACTTACTTGCATTGTTAAAGTTTTTTTTAAATTATAAAGTCCTCCGGGAGTCTGTAGACACTTAATTCCTCACTGGTTTATCTTTCTTTTTGAATATTTATATCAATAGTCTTTTCAGCTTTGAACTCTTATACTCTACTAAAAAATATCTAAAGAACAAGCAATATGTCCGTAAAACAAATTGTCCCTCAACTTCCTCCTGAATATACACCCCTCTTTCATTGTTCTCTTGACCATTTCAAAATTTATTTTGAATGTACCCTTGGGTGAATTATTTCATCTAGAGACGTTGGCAATCTACCGAGGGACCCCTTGATAAACCGCTGAGTAAATTCCGCGGTATTACGTAAGCCTTTTTGTTCCTTTATTTTTATAATATCCCCGTGAGGTATATTTATGCTCGGCAATGTTTTTTTATCTGACTTTATTGAAAATAACTAATGCAGATTTGAATGACCAAAAGCTTAGTCACTTTTTAGAAGCGATTGATTTCTTGTTTAGAGACGTCTTTGTGGAGTGAAAGGGTTGACATAAGTGACCATGCCACCACTTGTGCGTTTTTAAGATTAGGACTTTTAATCGCATCCTTTAGGCGACCCTCGCGAGGGAGCTTGTGGAAAGATAAAGTACCTTTACAAGGACTTACCTCTTCAAAACTCGAGCCCTTACTATTGTGCGGCGCATATAAAAGCAGGATCAGCTTTTCTTGTAAACTCGCTTCTCGATTGAGCTCGCCGACTGTTTTATACTAATTCTAGACATGTTGTGTTTGATTTTAACGCATTGTAATCAAGTCATTATAATTAGTCTTTGTCTGTAATAGTAGTTTATGCAACGGTTGCATAATGATAGGCCTTAAAACACCAGTGCGGTTTTATGAAACGAGCTTTTAGCGAGTTTCATAATAAGATCGCACGTGTGTTTTAAGGCCAAATTATGCAGAGTTGCATACATAACTTTATCTACACACATATTATAAATCCTCCATGATGGGTTCAGAAACAATATTTTCTGGCAACAAGTTATTTGTTGCAATCGTGGCTGCATATTTCCGATATCCGGTGCATTTTCACATCACACACACTCCGAGAAGACTACTTACTATTCATATTTTCAACTAAAATGTAAATTACAAACAACTTTTTCTATTCAATTCAACAACAATTCTACTTTCGTTCAGCAAAACACCAACATGGCGGCGTCCTCCGTCAAGACCATTTTTTTTTAAATCATAGACAAACAGATGAAGTCTCTATTCTCACGTCACTCGAGATCAAATATTGTGCAGTTTATATTAAAAAAACATACTGAATTGACGTTTCGTATCAATAACTGTTTTAATATCTATGGATACTAGAATAGACCGACCGATGGACAGGGACGTTTGGCTTAAATCGTTACCTGCACTGGCGATCCCTGGGTCTCGATGAGCGTACCTGCTGTGGTATATACTTAGATTTGTATAAAACTGTAGACATCATTGTTGACTTATATGTGTACTGATTTGAAAAAATGATACCTCACCGAGTTTCTTGCCGGCTCTTCTCAGTAGAGGATTTTTTCCGAACCGGTGGTAGATTCATTCCTTGACCTTCATAAGAGCTTGTAAAAGCCTAAATTGAATAAAGATAGTTTGACTTTGACTTTGACCCACTTGAGTTTTGACAGCTGTTCCAAATTTAATCTCTTTCTTTACTAAAAACGATAAAGAAGTCATGTTATTTCTTTATCGCAGCACTGGTTTTTCCTAATTGGTTGTCAAAATGGTGGTCATTTCCTACGGTTTTTGATTAACCAATGGAGGTTTTATGATATGGGTGTAGATAAATGTTATTTATTACAAAGTGTTTGTTTAATGCGTTGAAAATTGGAGCTTTCTAATATGTAAGTTACATGTTAATAAACCTTTCATCGTATGACGACAGTACACAGAGAAGAGATTTCATATCTTGAAGTGAATCACAGAAAGCCCCCAATTTACTACAGATTTTCCTTATCCGTCCGCTTTACTCAGTTTCTTATCCTCTGTAATTCGCCTCACATACACCTTCGCTTACTTTTATTCGACGAATGTCGCTATCAGCGTTGAGCAATACGTTGCCAGTATTTAAATAAACATCACTTTTCTAAAAACCGGTCTTGAGTGAGTATAATATCTACGCTAGTTTGATAAATCACCTCGGTAGCGGAATGAGCAATCGAATATTCATGTATGTAACAAGAAGGAGTTATTAACCGAACATGTAAAGGTACTTCGGTGAGAACTCAATTATGTAAATGGCGATATAAGAGCCATTCTGAGGAGGCAAATTCTATTCAATAGTGTGGAAACACATTTTAATAACACATACAACATTTACGTTGGCAACGCTGATTATGTGCCGAGATTTTCATTAATTGAAATATACAGGTATTGATGAGAACGATGTTTTGACGGTTTACTCCATTGAGTAATGGTATGATTAAATTATGTAATTGCAGTTGTAGACTAGTCTAATGCGTGGTTCAAATCCCGTCCCTCTGTGATTCTCGGATATCATGTACGGAATAAGGATGTTGCCTGGGTAAAAAAAATAGTAATTCTAATTAGTCCGTCAGTCAGAGTATCGAAAAATGTTGAACACATATTTTTTGCTTTACCAAATCAATCAGAATTGACAAAGATAATGCGCATCAAAGTTCGGGAGTGGGGGCTAATGACGTCACTTAATGGTGAAAAGTGTACAGAGTCGTGACGTCACACGGAACTTCAACGCACTATATCTTCGTAATTTTTTGTTTAATTGACAAAATAAAAAATATGTGTTCAATATTTTTTTATCATGTAAAAGGCGGACTAATTAGATATTTTTAGGAAACTACCCTATTGAGTTTGATATTTACCGGTAAAGGAAAACATTTGCGAAGTAATTCAAAGATATGTGTGCAGTCCCGAATCCGCACTGAGCCCACATGGGGGCTACTGACCAGTCTCTCTCATTACGGGAAGTCTGTGCTCAGCAGTGGGACGTATATATGCTGATGATGAGATTATGTAATCAGAAATGCTACTTGGTGTATATTTAGGAAGTTATAAAAGAACGTATATATCCAAAACACAGTTAATTGCAAAAGTGCCTGAAAAATTTAAAGCTACAAAGCGCATAAGAACTTACCGAGTCTTTAATTCGATAAAATGGAAAAAAGAGTAACAAGATTTTCAATTTGGCAGTTTCAATTCTTGCGAATGTTTCATGCGAATTAGTGCTCCACAGTACTCGATAGCCCACAGCGTGCGGTTTTTTTTATACATTTTTTGTTCGCCAACGTTTGAACAAAAAACCAATCTACGTGTATGAATACGGGCGCCGATGACCACAATACTTCTACCGTCAAATAGCTTTACAGCAAGTCTTTTACTGCGATGGAGTGGAGTTTATACTTGAGTAGTTCAAGTTTTTGAGCAGCAAGTTAAAGTTGGTAGTGTAATTCGAGATTTGCGCCCATGAAAGCGAGTGTCGCTGCGCTTCGTGTATTAGATTACCTACTCTTTGTGGTTTGTGGACTGGAAACGCCACGAGCATTGTGGTTACCGAGATTCTCACGGCGACTATAGTACTATGTCTAATCCAAATTCCAATTATTGTTTCAACCGATCTTAAAATTACTCATAAATATCTTTTGCATTTTACATAAACTTAAATGATAGTAACTAATCTATCAAATGTAAATATAGTATATAGCAATGAATGTAGTGTAACTACTCAGGAAAATGTAAATACTACCGACCGACCCCGCGCTCCATACGGAAGGATTTCTTTTTTAATTCTTTGAATGTTATCAATGTTAAACTAAAATAAGATACGTCAAACTCGATTTTTTGTAGCATCAAGGTGCCAAAATCGAGTTTTTTTTAGCAAACACACTTTCAAATTGGCCCCAATAACAGCTAAAATAAGCAATACGACTAAAAATTTAGTTGCTTGACTAAAGTATAAATCTACTTTTAAAAAACTAAAGAAAAAAAATAAACGTCTATGCATTAGAAGATAGCAAAGCTATTTTAGGTCCGTTTGGGCGAATTATACTAGAGGGACCCCTAAACTAACCAACTTGTTACTCTGAGACTGTGCGCAATGTATTTCTTGGGAAAGTTTTCTTCTGTAATTTATTCGTTCCCTAAAGCAGTGCATCACCGAAGACTGCAGCCAGCGAGTGGGCGGCACCCACCATTGTGACAAAATAATGTCTCCTCCATAACCTTCTTCTCGACGGTATTTGTACGCCGAAAGACGCCTTATTACCTCTAAAAATAAAAGTCAAAATTGCACAACAATGCGCACCAGATGGTATGCTACGATAGCGCTGAATAATCAACGCTTAAAACGTCTGGAAAAGGAAGATACGGTAATGTAATATGAATAACAAAACGACTAAGATTTATTCCTATTTAATTCCTATTATTTGCGACCAACAATGATGTATAAATAACGGCCATTTAGAACACTAAATTTAGTAGTTGACGTAAGAAATATGAAAAGAGCAAGGATGAAAGTCGCGTAGCGGGAACCTCGTTCCAATCTCTCTGGTAAGGGGCTTATCTCTGACTGAATAGGCAAATTCTGACAGCTCATATGAATTCGTTTTGATCGAATTTATCGTTTTCCGAATGCGGAACGGATACTGTGACTTTTTGACAAGTTATGATGGAGACACATTGTTCTTCGATGATATCATTGCGTTGGAGCGTTACTTTCATGTTTAACGTTTTATATGGGCTGGTAAGAAAAAGGTTTAATACTAAATTAAAGCAATGCCATTTTCAAATAACAAAGCTTGTACACACACACAATCGAGCTATTCCTAAAAATACTTTCCAATTAAAATTGTGCAACGATCATACACACACGAAGCTGTCGAAAGACGATCACGAGTGTATTTCGCGGTCGAGTCGCCAGCCCAGGTTCAATTTTCCAGCAGAGCGCGTCAACTGATGCGGTCTGACGCGGCGACAGCGACTCGCTGCGATTAATTACTCCAAGAGGCTGCGTCTAAGCCCGTGTTGCGAAGTTTTTGTAAGGTGTTCAATGATATTCCGGTCATAAGACAATTGTTCATTGGTTAATCGGCTTTGGCTACATCTGCCGTCGTGGTGTTGGGCTTTAAACCAGTGATATCAAGTTGGGCAGTTTCTTCAAATAATTATTAAAATAATTAAAAACAAACATAATGTTATGATTTGAATCAGTACCTAGCATTAATTTTATTTTTAGCACGACTATATTGAGCAGTGCCCTTCATAATCGTCCAGACGAATTGTTATTAGGTAAAGCGTGATACCCGTGTAAAGAAATAAACTTACTAGATTAAGCGTATTCTATTACTTTAACAAAAAATAATAACTTCTTCTATCAGAAGATTATTTCAGCAATAAGTACCTTACATTATATCACAGATAAGTTGTTTTCTATGAATAGGTTTTATCTTCCGTCCTCATCGTTACTTGATTTGACAATTTAATATTCAATGTCCGATGAGAAGCAGTCAGATAAATTTGTTTTACAATAACAGGAAAGGCTTTAAAGGGATGAAATGATAAATGAAAATAAAACAGTTTCAGTTTCCAAGATATGATATTTCGTTATTATTGATAATTAAAAATATCCAGTTGGCTTTTGAAGTAGTTCGTGTTAATTCAATCAACACTGGCAAGCCCAACTCCACCAAGTTTCGTGAAATGAACGCGATACAGTAGCTATAGATTAGAATTAAATTTTAATGTAGATGTGTAAAACTTGGGTAGTTTACAAGGATTGGCTCTAATAAAGGTCCATTATTAAATAATATGTCGGAAACAAATTATTAGCAAATCAGTACGATTTTTCATAATATATAAACCCAGTCTAAGTTCAGTCTAGGTACCATCATCGCCATATTATGAAATCGGATCTTAACTTAATTGGCGCTACACTTGTGACTTTTTCGATTGCTTGTTTTTTATATTGATCGTTTTTATTATTAGCTTAGGTTATCGTTTTTAGGGTTCCGTACCCAAAGGGTAAAACGGGAACCTATTACTAAGACTCCGCTGTTCATCCTTTCGTCCGTCTGTCTGTCTGTCTATCTGTCTGTCCGTCTGTCACCAGGCTATATCTCATGAAATGTGATAGACAGTTGAAATTTTCACAGATGATGTATTTCGCTTGCCGCTATAACGTGATATTTTTTGCTCGGTTTTGCTTGAAATGGATAACGGCAACAGGTAGACGCTTGAAATATTCACAGAATATTAAGTTATATATTCACTTTAAAAATAAATAAATAAATTAAAATCAAACAAATATTTAAGGGGGGCTCTCATAAAACAGACATGTTATTTGCCGTTTTTATAGATAATGGTACGGAACCCTTCGCGCGCGAGTCCGGCTCTCACTTGGCCGGTTTTTTAGCTGGATAGGCGTAAGATATTTCCACGCACTGTTCTGCTGTAAAAAAGATATAGCTTGGTCATACGTCAATAAATACTCAGCAAACTTATAGCACCAATAAAGCAGCAATATATCCTGTATCGCGTCTGTACTTCCTTAGTCTTGATAACTCGACCACTGTGCGTGGCGTCGTGCCAGCCAAGCGGTTTGCATCGCTGCCTGCAAACGTTGCTTTAGAACAAAAATGTCCTATGTCGAAACCGAATACGTACCAATTTCGATCTTGAAATGACGCATTACCACTTGAAATGCCAAGCATGCCTATTTTTACTTCAATTGTGTTTTGGAAAAGCTTGTGAACGTGTGCACTGATTTATCGCTAGTGTTCAAGTTAAGGTTGTTGACGGTGGCTTGACCGGGGTTTTTTGAGGACAGTTTGCTTGCATTTGACATGATTCGTTGACTATAATTAAACATAGAATTAAAACCATAGAAGGATAGTTTACATACAACCGCCCTAACAAAAGTGAAGCAATAAACCGGTGCGCTTTGACATTTGACACTATGAGAGCGTCCCGGCGTTTGTATGAATTTGAAGCCATAAATGGCTCCGATTTTGTGCCTTCAAATTGTGCACGCAGACTTGGTTTCTATTGCGTTAAATATTCTAAGTAATTAAATAAAATTATCCAAGACTGTTGTAGCAATAGCCAATAGTATTTTTATAGATCCCATACAAGCAAACAATATTACAGATACAGCAAACCCTTCCCAGACTTGTGCATAATGTTAAAGTTTCCATCCTCAAAAGGAAAAACACGGAACCCTTGTAGGATCACTCGTGTGTCTGTATGTCTGTCCGTCTGTCACAGCCAATTTGCTCCAAAACTACTGGACCGATTGAGTTGAAAGGTACACATATGTAAGTTGGTGGCCGCAACACGGACGTGTAACCTAAATAAATGAAATTTAAACATGTGGGCCATTTTTGGGGGGTAAATTTGAAAATTAAAAGAAAAGTTTCGCAATCCAAAATGAAATGACTAATTTGAGGATCATTTTTTTTAAATAATTTTAATATAATTCGTTTTGAAGTTATTTAGGAAAATAGGCAAAAATTGACCATTATCTCCGAAACTAGTGAGCCTAAAATTTTGAAAAATACAGATGATAGTTCGTTAATCGTTACCCATAGATTACAGAAAAACCTTTAAGAAGTCTATGGTATTTAAAGTAACATAGGAAATTCCATATAAACACGGAACCCTCTCCATGCGAGTTTAACTCCGGCTTTTTAACCGACTTCAAAAAAAAAACCGAAGGAGCAGGTTCTGAATTCGACTAGTATATTTCCTTTTTTTATTTTTTTTTATTTTCTTATATGTATGTTCACCGATTATTTAAATATTATTTACCATCTAAGTACATGTGGTCACATCACAAAAGCTACACAAAAGAAAAAATGCCCACCAATACACCCACGTAAAACAAAGGTAATGTCAGCAAAATTAACTTTAATGTTTACTTTGGGTAACGTAAAGGAAATTCTATATTACTGTATGTTACCTGGTAATTGAGAGTTAGACCGTGCTTTGATATGCAAATATGGGTGGACAAGCAACATGTGGCGTTGCGTCGCACGCCACCCGCAAACGGGTAGTTCGACCGAGAAATCGGTTTACACTTGCTTGAGAAGCTCTCGGTTTACGGAGAGCGCTCCTTCAATATGTTTCGACGATTATGTGTTTGTCGATAGTGTTTTCCCATCTAGTGAACGATGTTATGATAAGCAATGTAAGTTCTCTGCTTCACTCGAGCTTACATTGCTGTGTTAAACATATTTGTACGAAGAGAGTGTTAATTTATATCATTTTTTAAATCTACGTAACACGACCTCAATAGAAACATCTGTGGCACGCCTTAAACTTTTCTAATGAAACCAAATTTATTATATGAAATGTGTCTATTTATGACCTTTTCTTTCTTGTAAATAAAACACCACGATGGCTCCAACACACCAATCATTAGTCGATCTAAACGCACGCAATCGACACATTATAACCTGTAATTAATCACATAATACTCCAGCATTTAATCCTTTCTTGGAATTTAGACCTTAATCCAATCTGATATGCCTCAGTTTTTATAGGCTCCTAAATTTTTAGTATCGCACGGCCAACCCTTCAATCCGAGCACTTCAAAATTGACAGCTGGCGTTTGCTTTGACAGTATTGACAGGGTAATTCATTAGCTGTTAAAGAGGGAATTTTACATCGGCCCTAAAGTGGGGTATACAATTTTCCTGAATCGATCCTCTCTGGGTTGGGCCAAAAATTTGGCTTTTGTAAGCTTTTCTGCGAAGTCCTCCCTAACTTGTGGGTTTTTGATACGGCTTCAAAGGGGTGTTTAAACTTTTTAATCTCGTTAAATACGTCATTTAGGGAATGGATAACGATTTTTTAAACAAATAATTTGATTTTATCGAAACAGTTTGCATACCACGGATTAAACGAGTAATTTTGTTTATCGTTCGTACCATACAATGATCAAGTTAGAGGACACTGAAAAAAATTTACGGCTTTATAATGTCAAGAGGTAATTTTATTGCAGCAACACCATGCCTTTCAAAACCTTTCTTGATAATATTATTTTGGTTAATATTCAAGCATAACCCGTCGAAGTACTTCCGCCTCACAATCACTTTCTACAAACTTATATGTCAAGATTGATGGTTCGTGTAGATTTAAACTTGAAGGCAGTTTATCATTTATCATGCGGTGTGGTTTATTATTTAAATTAATAAAATGTTACTTTCTCTGTATTTTTATCTCTTTTATTTTATCTTCGCTTTGAAATTGCAAATCTGTTTATGAATGCTGATTGCTGCCGTTTGAACTTTGGCCGTGTACTGCCAAATCAATCATTTTAGTGTTCTAATAATGTTAATATTGCTACAGAATGGGGCCAATTCGAACGTGTTTTCTCTAAATTTAGAAGTCGGTAAATTTGAAATAAGAGCCGTCAGACTCGATTTTGAACCTTGGAGCTATACAAAATCGAGTTTGACGTTTCTTATTTTAAATTTAGGCAATTTTAAATTTAGCGAACGCCGTTTCGAATTGGACCCAATATCTCTGTATATTTTTAATTCTGCTGCTAAAGTCTGTTCGGCGAGAGTTGATAAATATTATGATATCGTTTCGAAATAACGACTGTCGCTTACCTCTCGCAATCTGTATGACGGGCGTCGCTTATTTCCTCGCGCATTGAGTTTCGTGGTACGAATGACGCAGATGTTGTCAAGTGCGGTGTCGCGCCGGGCGGACGGCGGCGATTTTTTTTAAATTTGTTTTGTTCGTATACACAATCGCCATAGTGCAAATTAATGTCTTATATGTGCGCGTCAAATGTGACATAAATCTGCACTGACCGAAAAGAAACGAATAAGAAAAAAATATCTATGACACGTGTTTAAAACGCGTTAAGTATGGATGGATATGACGTGTCTTGTGTCTTTCTATAATATGTCATTCGGCTCGACTGTGTCATTCGGGTGTTAGTGTGTTGCTTTTTGTTTATACAGTTAGGCTATTCAATAATAATATTCTATGAAAATAATATAATTTTGCCCTTTAATTTTTTATTATCATCGGTAAAAATAATTAGCGGGCTACTATAACTTTTTACTTTTTTTATCAACTCTCGACGACCTTACCATATTTTGTCTTGTATACTTATTTATTCTTTACGACGCTTCATAACATCTGACGTGTTTGTTTGTAATGCGTATATATCAATGTACCTATATAGCACGGTGCGTCAGACATCCTCTTACTTTCGGCTCGCGCGTAGGGCCCTACGCATTTCCGATTACACCACCTTGTACCCCCTTCGCTTATTGTGACACCCTCGCCTCGATTTTTCATAGAACTCCCATCCGCTCTTGAACACACTTGATTTGCAAAGCACGTACGTGCACCGCCACTTAATAAATGTAGCTAGATTACCGAAACTCAGCTTTACCCCTTTGTCATACGTGTCATAAGACCGTCGGGTTTATTTTTGTTATGTCTAGACGTTATCCGTGGCTTATTCTGCTGAAGATGTTTTGCTATACGCAGACTCTCCTTGCCTTATTGGGAAAGTAAATCGAATGACAGAGCATTCGTGTTAGCTCCTTGTTAGCAAGAGGGAATATAGAATTTCGACTGCAAACTCGAATTTGAGCTGCATTTCAAACATGTAATTGAATTAAAAATCTACATCTGTTTTAAAGTCGTGTAGTTCATCGTTTGGAGTTTGTTTTCGTTTAAAATTCTGAATGTGAAATCAGGAGTTTACTTATTTTAAGCTAAGTAATTTGAAATAAAAGTATGTAGAAAAGTAACCTACCCTCAAGAGGAGTTCTTAATTAACCTGGAATGTCTATACTTTTTTAAGTCTACTAATATTATAAATGCGTAAGTTTGTGTGTTTATGTTACCGCCCAGCTCCGTAACGATTTTCAGACCTTAATTTTTATCCCGGCCATTTCAAAAGTTCCCGAGGAAATAACTAAATATAACAGATAGCTATAACTATAGATGCTTGCAGTAAATAACTATGCATAATAAAATACGTATACCAAATACTATAAATTGTGAATTTATTCTTAGCTATAAGTCATGTTTTGAAATATTGTATTTAATTAAGCAATTATTATGCTTATTATTTTTATTACTTTACCAGGGAGGCTAGCACAATGCAAGAGATTCGTTTGTCGCTCAGTGCGTCCCTTACATGTTTGACTAGTTTGACAGTGATGTACTGAGCAGCAAAAACGTATAGACAATTTAAATTCAGACCGATGTTCTTTGATCGACGACGACGACGACTGATCCCGCAGTTTATAAAAAACCGGCCAAGTGCGAGTCGCACTCGTGCAAGAAGGGTTCCGTACCATTATAATCAAGCAAAAAAAAAACACGTTTGTTGTATGGGACCCCCCTTAAATGTTTATTTTATATTAATTTAATTATTTATTTTTTAAGTTAATATTAATCTAAATATTCTGTGAATATTTCAAGCGTCTACCTGTTGCCGTTACCAATATCGAGCAAAACGAGCAGAAAAATCACGTTTGTTGTATGGGAGCCCCCTTAAATATTTATTTTATCCTGTTTTTTAGTATTTGTTGTTATAGCGGCAACAGAAATACATCATCTGTGAAAATTTCAACTGTGTAACTATCACGGTTCACGAGATACAGCCTGGAGACAGACGGACAGACGGACAGCGGAGCCTTAGTAATAGGGTCTCGTTTTTACCCTTTGGATACGGAACCCTAAAAACGTTGTCGGTAAGACACTAGTGTACAAAATTGTTGGGAATTTCGTCTGACCATTAGTAGTCTAACGCATCTAACGCCAGTAACAATATTCTTAGTTTCCGCGTCGTCATGGCAACCCGAAGTTTTTGCCCTCTTTCCGAGTTAACCCCTTGTTCACAACTTCGCGGTATCAAATTATATTGAGAGAAAGTTTTGGCATATTTTGTATGAGTTGTTGACGTAGGGTAAATTATGTGTGAAAATTTATGGCAATTTAATATCCGCAAATTGCTGTATGGGAATGTTTTAAAAGGTTGATGGGAAAATACAGCCTTCAATTAAATCAACATTTCCGTTTTTAATGTAGATATGTGTAATGATTTTCTAGTTTATTTTTCAAATTCAACAAGGATTATTACACACAATACATTTATATATTTCATTTGAAAAAGCTAGCTAGAATTAAACACTCGTTGAAATCAGAAATATAAAGCCGCAGTATCTTTAAATTTATAAATCAAAGTATCTGGTTTTCATTATTATTTTAAATAAATAAAAATTAGGTCTCTAATTTTCTGGTTATTTCAGACAGAGGAAATAGGTACTTTCCCACTAGAATGTATTAGGCACTTTTGATCTGTCAACCCTGAGACAGTAGGCAATTATATCGCGGATTAGGCCGGAGATGCCCTTCTTCCCATCTTTATACTATGGTAATACATGACTTAAACAGCAATATTGGTACATAGCGGGTTTAATTTGTAACATTAAAAATCGCTATCTACCTAGGTCACATGACTATTTTCTTAAATGATGTTTCTAGGAATATATTGCAATATCCCGGGTTTTGAAACTATGTTTCGTTACCAGCTACAGAATGGGAAATCAAGACTCTCAGATTATAATTGGTTACGTATTGAGCCTGCGTGGCTCCATTTTGTAACTAAGTTTCGAACCAGCTACAGAATGGGAAACCGAGACACCCGGTTCGTAACTGGTTACGTATTGGGCCTGCGTGGGTCCGTTTCTTTACAAATCGGTAACAGAAAAGTCCCAAATTGTAGCTAGTTACAATATGGGATTTTTTCTCATTTCGTAGCGGGTTACCAATCACGGTTACAGATCGGCAATAGAAAGTTTCCTATTTGTAGTTAGTTATAGCATGGTTTTTTTTCCATTTCGAAGCTGGTTACCAATCGCGGTAACAAATCGGGAATAGAAAAGTAACTTATTGTAGCTGGTTACAAGAAGGGGCTTTTTCCCCATTCCGAAGCTGGTTTCCAATCAAGGTTACAAATTGGTATAGAAAATCCCTTATTTGTAGCTAGTTACGGCATGGGATTTTTTCCCGTTTCGAAGCTGGTTCGAACATTTTAGTTAACCAACGGTACCAAGGGCTTACTTAATCTATATTTTGGTTCATTTTATTGTGTACAGGTGTGTTTAAAAACGTAAAGTATGCTTTTTAAATACAAAAACCTTATATTTTGTAATTGTGTGCAAATAAATATGAACAGCTTAAAGGAGATTAAAAAGTTAAGCATCCGGCTGCAGTTCTCGTAGTGTTGATCCTGTAATGTTTTCGCCCATTAGCAGTACAAACATTTATTTTTACTAACTTTCTCCTTGGCTGCCTGCCGAAGATTTTTTGGCTCCATTTACTGCGTGAAATAAGCAAAATTCAAATATTGTACGAGTATACTACTGTCTAAAAGTTAGGCCTCTGGGCTTTCTGGATTATATTGATGGATGTTGTATTAGCAAGAGAGTATTATTGTGGCTTACTGCCTAATAAATCATTTCAAATGATTAGATATTTCTAAGAAAATATCAGCAAATGGAACACGTTTTTTGTTTTCATCTCAGGTTCGCACTTTTATATTATTTTTAATAATAATAATACGTAAGGTTGTCTATCCAGCTATGACGTAAGTTGTCTTTGATAGCTGTTAACTTACATACATACATAGCATCACGCCCGAAATCCCTAATGGGGTGGGCAGAGCCACAAGACAACTTGTGGCCACGTTCGATTAATTAGACCTAAGATGGTATGATGAACTGTATGGTGACAGGTGACCAGCCCATCGCCCATATTGGATAGTCCACCATGTTGGAGAGGACCCGTCCCTTAGTCGACTTTTACGACATGCCAGGATGATAAGCATCTGCACCCATTCTATGCTATTTCTTCACTCCCAGTGCAGCAGAGGAGCAACTTCTACGTCAACTTTGCTACTGCTTATGAATGAAGTAAATAATAATGGTGCGTCCACATCTGACGAACGCGCCGCGAATGCGCCGCTCGCGAACCGCTCGCGCGGCGCAAACAGTTACAAAGAAAACAACGTGTGAAGCGCGCGTGCTGCGAGCGAGCTACGCGCGAGCGGTTCAAGATCGGGGTGCGAGCGGCGAATTCGCGGCGCGTTCGTCAGATGTGGACCCACCTAAAGGTGTCGAATTATATCTCTCTTTGTCTATTAACGTAGGATATTGTCTGTAGACATCGTTCACTATATAAAATAATGATTAACATGAAATGAAGTTTAAACGCAATCAGATTTTAAAACTCACAATACATTATTAGCATTGTGGAATCCTCACACTTGTATTTCTTTTTAAACAAAGTTTACGTTGCAAAATGAATGAAATAAGGGACAAGCAAAGTGTCGGTATGATTATCTGTTGTAAGCGATGTACCGTGCCCCTTTCGCTTGTTTATCACGAGAGAAAATGACAGGAAAGGACATGATCAGCTGACAGCAAACGTCCATCCATCACCGCGAATAATGTCTGCGACGGGGTCATTATTTATTTGGCAACATCATCATCATTACAGTCATATACTGCATCCTCGAGAGCTCACTTAGGTGTTTATGATGAAAGCGAAGAGCGGACCATTGAGTTCATGCTTAATTTAATATTTTTTTCAAAAGCAAAGATCTCAAACGAAGGTTATGATCATGAACATGAACATAGGTACCACACCTAGCCAGGAACGGAGCCTGACCCGGACAAGCCGGATAAACCAGGGGGCACAGATTTTTTAGGAGTGACACGCTCTAGGATAGGCCGACTAGCCGCTACCGGTCGACCACAATCACCCGACTATGCAGCCTTTAGGCAATATAGGAAATTAGGTTAAGACGGGTCTATATCGTAGAAGGATGAGCGTCGATGTGTTTCCGCTTCGTGGTTGTTCTAGTTCACCTATTAGTCTGTTTGATATAGGTCGGAGGAGTATTCTTTAGTTTCACTGACCGTTTCTTCAAGGTTCTTGCTTTCATTTTGACTTTGAGCTGAACTCTTTGTCCGGCACTTTTTCCTGCGTTTGTGCTTCCTGTTGGAGTCATTCAAATTTATCATCTCAAACGAAGGATATGATCGGTATAATATCGTGTTACAAGTCTTATAGTAGGTTATAAAACTCCAGCGCCATGGCTTACCCACACTCTATTGCTGATGTCTTAGTTCTTACGACATACATACAAACGTCTAGTGTTGCTGATTCACACGCTATCATATCATTATGGACGGTGTGGTCGGTGGTGCTGCGATCTCACACCGCACGATGCGGGAGGGCATTATTTCAATTATAACGTTGTCACTTAAATGGGTGTCACGGATGGTGACTGAACCTGCGATGGTGTCAGATTCACGTTCTGACACCTCAAAAGTAAGCATCGCGAAAATTGCTCTGAGCAGCTCCTTACTATATATTTCAATGTTCAAAAGCCTTTTTCAAGTTTATCATCCTAGTTTTGATTATTTCACTTGTTAGCATGCCGTTATGATACAAATCTTGAACGACAATTTTGACCTATTTTTGAGAGGCCTAAAATAACGCATGCTATGCACGTGCTATTCTGACAGTACAGTATCATAATACATTATAGGCTTGTCTTAAAACTTATTAAACTGTACAAGATACTGCCTTTTTAAATTAACATATTCATCCTACACAGAAGGTCAATGATTTTATTTTATTAACACATTCGGTGCCAAGAACTCGACTATCGGGTTCTCTATTACTATGCCGCTGCGCTGCGGTGCGGCGGAAGACCCGCTAGTCGGGTTCTTGCTCGAGTAATTTCGTATGGAGGTAACTTGATTTTTGGGCTAGCAGTGAGAGTGTTAACGCTCATCTCAATGAATAAAAACTTGTTAAAATCCTTTATTTACATTTACGTTATTTGTAATCTTCTTTTACTTACACCAAACAAAACGCGTCAGGGTCCAATTACATCGAAACGCGTTGCTCGCTGCCCACCATAATTTGACTGAGATCACCGTAATTCCATGTTCTTAATATTCCATTATAAGTAGCTTGCGTGACTCACTTACTCGTAAGAGATATAACTACCGAATGTGTTTATAATGGAGCGATTTGAAGTGCATCAACATATTAAAAACTTGGAACTTACAAAGGAAGTCTCTTCTATGCATGTTGCAGCGATTTCCACATATAGATACGTGGTAATTACTGCATTCTGTCCTGCGGAACGGAATTTCTATGATATTCTACCAGTCTAGTAGTTAGTGACTTGTAATAAAAAGATCACACTAATGTATAATCCTCGGCACATAAGTTGGCCCAAAATGGCGGTCGCACCTCATCCCGCACTTCGATTGCGAACCGAAAATGTGTTTTGCGCATTCAAGGTCATATTTCAACTTACGTGCCGCGAAGTAACCATAGTTGTACGTGCGCGAATGCGCGGATGACCGCCATTTTGGGTCAACTTATGTGCCGGGGATTATACATTAGTGTGATCTTTTTATTACAAGTCGCTAACTAAGTATGACTTACTATGTAAACTAATCTAGGAAGTCTATTCTAAACTATTTCTAAATGTCGTATCGTTTTGAAAATTTGCGAATGAATGTAATTCGGAATACAATACAATAATTAATACCATCGAGCTGATCTGATCATGGAGCCTGGTGCATAGGGGAACTTCTCAATGGCGACTAGTAAACCCCTCGAGTTTAGGCTCATTTGGTTTGTTTTATCGAGTCCAATACAGTACACTTGATGACAAAGGTGTGTTGATGGCAGAACTTAAGTTGCATTAGTGACAAAAGCATGTCTTCTATGTTCTTGTAAAACATTTTTTTTTTGTTTTCTCTAACAGCTCCCGCACGTATTACACATATCATCATACATCAGAAATTGTCAATGTTTCTAACTTGTTCTTGAGATCTTTGGAAGCTAAATAGAACAGCGCCTCTATTCGGGAACGCTAAGTGATTCTGTAGCGACTCGTAAGCCAGATTTCTCATTCCATTCTTCCGCACGACGCGAAATGCGTAAGAGCGAGATGAGAGATCTGGCTTACGAGTCGCTACAGAATCACTTAGCGTTCCCGAATGAGGCGCCAGATCAAATCATCAGTTTCCACCATCTCACTTAGTTTGAAATAAAGTTTTTATCAAAACGTTTTGATAAGCTTTTTTAGGCAAAGTGATTCCATTATTTGGTGAGATCATCACTTGTGAGTGCATGTGACATCCATGCCTGGGTGTAATTAAAAAACAATATCCGGACCAACTAACTTGGCATCTATTTAACGTATTGAAATATGTTAATAAGCACAAAGTTGTTGATGAAATTGTATACAATTATAAAGCAAACTAGATTATTATCATAATTATAACGTGCTTCCAAGCTGCTTCGTCGCTTATTAATATTTATAATATTAACATAACAATTGATGCACGTGCAATCGGAGTTATATTCAGTTATCGTATTTTATTTTACATCTAAGTAAAAATATTTTGTTAGTAAAAATATGACAAAGGAGAAATAGCGTATATTTGCTTAAACAGATTTGTAAACATAAAGTTTTATTGCTAATTAAATTAAAGATTTTTAAGTCCAAACCTATCCCTCTGTACAAACATTCTACTTTATAATAGTACACTCTGAATAATGATACTTAAGTTGTTTTTTAAAATAGCATTTTCATAACAAGCTTTCGTTTCTGTGCTGTTGACCGTTGAAGAGTTCCTTTATCTGGAGCTAATCCTGGACGTCGATTCAGGTCATGCTTACCATAAAAATGCAATGTCATCGGACCTGAACCAACATGTAAAAATTCAGCTTTATAGGATAAGAGGAAGTTGTTCTTATTAAGCTTGCAAGATTTGACCAAAACATACATACAAACATTGCCAGTTAAATTAAAGCTTTTAAAAAACAGATTTATAAAGCCCTATTGCTAATTAAATAAAAGTTTTTTAAGTGCAATATCTATCGCTCCACAGACATTCCATTTTGTAATAGTAAACCCTGAATAATGGAAATAGGGGTGAACGCGAGAGAGTAAAAATAAATTATGAAAGTGCATAGACGCAGTCACCCCGCATGTCAGAGGGCACGTCATAATCCTTTAGCCAGCCAGATTAACATTTAAACAACTTTTATGTAAATCACTTCGGATCAAACCAGTTTCATTTTTAAAATCACCCGTTTGAAAGGACGACTTGTTTAATCTCTTCGCCTCTCGTTTGAAAATTTGTTAAAGGATTGCACTCGATTGAGATTTGATATTTATTACCCGACTGCGCGAAGCCAAAAGCAGGGTATAGAGTTTAACTTTCTACGTATCTAATGGCCAAATTCAGAAAGGCCACTCAAATTGATCTTTCATTAAAGTGACGTTTCAGTGATGTTTCTGTATAGGTTACAACTAGTTTAGGACTAGGACATTTATCTATTTAATATCTAATCAAATGCTTATGTGGCGTTTCTGAATTCCGCCATAAGTGATCAAAAATCGAATGTTCTACTTTAGCTCCTGAACTACTGGACCGATTTTAATAAATAGGCATCATAATGACTTGTAAAGAATGTGCGAGTATCATAGTAGTCACTGTGTACTAGAAGCTAAACTGCTTTTACGCCGCCAGTCGGTTTTAGCTTTGAACTATACTTTTGCTGTCTCTCTGTACGAATAACAAAGCATATGCATCGCCGTTCTTTTCACATTTTGTTGGACAATAGCGAATGATGAAAATAGACGGTATGATAACAATCTCTATTGATGAAAGTGAATAAAGCAGTAGGTTCGAGTAAATTGATTATTTCCTTTATTACATGCCCGAAGTAGGTTGCTACTAGGTATTGTTAAGCGTTTGATATGCCTTCCATCTTTGACTTGTTCGCTTTGAAAGATACATGAAGTAATCGAGCAAGAGTGCTTATTTAAATATACATTTCTATAGTTGTGACCTTTTACGTTGGATTTTAACGACTATGACGGCTGTTGCGTGAAAGGGTTCGCCATACTCGAAAATGTGTTATAATATTGATCAGCTTATATTTGTCTCGCTACTGAGCACAACTCTGGGTCTCTATTTGACATTGCCTAAGGGATATCGCAAATTATTTTTCTACGATATGGTAGCTCTTATTAACCTAAGAGGAGTGTGAAACTAGGGCTTTTCATACAAAAGGCGACAACGATTTCCACTCTTTAAATGTTAATTGATGTAGACGAATTTTTGTTAGGTTGTCAGTCAGAACAAAGTCTAGGTTTTGGTTTTTTCACTATAATCAATAAATTTTGTTTTATTGTTGTTTTAGTATTCTCATTCAAAGCTAATTTCAGCGATTATTTGACTTTGTTGATCTTTAATCAATATTCAAAAATTTATAAACCTAGATATTGTTCTCAATGACCACCTAACAAAAAAAAAAAATATATGCGTCGAATTGAGAACCTCCTCCTTCGGTTTTTATGAAGTCGGTTAAAAATCACTATTTTAATCACTGTCTGACTGACTGACTGACATATAGATCAAAAGTTTAGACTACTTCCAGGTGACCTAGAAAGTTAAAACTTGGTGTGGAGGCAGGTTATTGGAAGTTTCCATAGGAAAAATTGGTCAAAGTCGGTTAACATTTAAGGGGTGGAAATCGTTATCGCCGTTTGTATGAATAGGGTGATTTTTGCCGTTGGTTCACAGTCTTCTTAACAGCAAGGCGGTCGCATCGCTTACATCCGTATCGTGCGTTCAGTGTGGCCTCGATTTTAATAAAATTCTTTAGTATAATAGAAAATACAATAACACTGTGGACAGCCTCGCCACTAGATGCACGATATTCTTTTTGGCAAAGTCGAATAGAGGCCCTGCCCTCATGATACAAAGGTATCAATATAGTGACATTCTACTGTTAAGTTATTCGAATCTCCTTACACCTTTATGCCTTTTCACATGAGTAAATATTATACAGAGTCAAAGTTTCATACAATCGCGTTCCTATCGTTTGATGACGCGGTTAGCCTGGTTGGTGACCCTGTCTCCGAAGCTAGCGTCCCGGGTTCGATCCCAGGCAAGGGAAAAATATTTGCGTGATAAGCACGAATGCTTGTTCCTGAGTCTTGGAAGTTTTATAAGTATTTAAGTAATTATTTCTCTATATAAGTATGTATATCATCGTCTAGTATCCACAACACAAGCTTTTAGAACTAACTTTGGAACTATCGATTTGTTTAAAGATTGTCCCCTGATTTATTTATTTATTTATCACACAGCCTGCCTAGCTTCTTATCGGTTTATACTAGGGAAGGTCCAAATGGGTGCCACGCACGCGCTTTCATAGACACACTTTGAATCTTATCCAATTGTAGCGTCTTTAAAATAGTAAGCAGGATGAATATTTAGTGTAATTTACTATATCCTTGTGTTTTAATAACCATAATAGGTATTTATTTTGCGCGCTCATGAGAAACTTGAACTCTATTTTGTATTAACTCATGTGGTCTTATCTTGATTAAACCCTCACCATTACTCACACAGAGTATTTTTATTTACATAATGTATGTACAAAAACAACTAGCACCATTCTTTATTCAGACTACCCAATTAGCTAGCAATAACACTCTCCTTAATTTAAAAGGTCGTAAGTGAATACCAGCTCTGTATCGCCATGTGTCGTTTTGGGCTGGCTCTCTGTACCACCCCTTTCGACCCCGCCTTCTTATTTAGCTTCGCGGGACGCCAGTACCATAATGGCACCGATATGGTTAAGTATTGTTCTCATTATTTTTTTACGTTGTTTTTTTTGGATAAAAAAATTTTATTTAGATATTTGTCACACTGAATCCTTTTCCGTCTTACGGTTCGAGCGAACACAGCCCGCATTGACCAAATCCTTTAGTTATACGCAATTTAAATCTTATTCGATGATCTAATTTGACGACGTGGTTAGCCTAGTTGGTAGTGACCCTGCCTCCGAAGCTAGCGGTCCGGGGTTCGATCTCCGGTAAGGGCAAATATTTGTGTGATGAGCACGAATGTTTGTTCCTGAGTCTTGGATATTTCCTATGTATTTAAGTATTTATTTATCTATATAAGTATGTATATCGTCGTCTAGTACCCATAACACAAGCATTTAGAGCTTACTTTGGGACTATATCGATTTGCGTAAAGATTGTCCCCCCCTGATTATTATTATTATTAAAAAATTTAATAAAAGCAGTTAAAGAAAACAAAATTAAAGTTATGTTCCAAAATTATATTTTTCGTATTACGCAGCAAATTTTCTCAACGTCAAAACAACATTAGAGCTTACGAAGACAAATCACTAAATCGTCACTCTTCCTGGCGCCATATTCTTTCGAGGAACATTCGATCCACCAAACTTCAATACAAAGGCTCTCGCCTAAAAGCATACCGACATTGAGCAACTTTTTAGATTATTCCACAGCCTACCACATCATAGGACGATCCCGTGGGGTCATCAAAGTTCATCCCTTTACGGACCTAAGTGCTCTTGCTAATGACTCATTAACGCAGAATAGTAGCCTCTGAAACTACTTGTAATATTAAAGCTGTTTACTTTAGGGAATAGGGAATTCTCTGCGGCAAACAATAATGTACGTGGTTTTAAGGAGCATTATAATGATCACATGGGAGATAGAAAAGGTTTTGCGAGTATCTAGAACGTAATTGCAAGTTACCGCAACATCTTATCGCGCTGCTATATTCTAAATATGTTTGCTTTCTATTTGAATTGGTTTGTTTATAAACAGAACAAAAACAACACTTAGAGAGAAAATGGCTATCTAATCCACCGCGCACAACAACACGGTACACGCTCTTTACACGCAGACTACAAAAAGGCGGATGCAATTTCAAACAGATAACTGCATTCTCACTTTAGTTCAGTGCAGACATTGCTGTACTGACTATAGCGTCCCGACTGATTGGATCGCGCCTTTACTGGCCTGCAAAATAACACGTCACTCAAACACATCTATAATAAATTCAATTTTCTTCCCCCCGAACCGTCGGGATGACGATCGGGCAGGATTAAGCGCGTCGTATTCGCCTTTTGTTAACCACAGTTCCTCGGCGACGAGCGATGTTTTTTCATCGCTTGTTTTTTGGTGGATTTTCCGTAGTTAAGCCCCGCAGCCGTCGGTGAAAAGTCAAGCTGAGCGCTAATTCCAACAAAAGAATTCGCCTCTTTGTATTTTAAAACAGTTTAAAAGATTTCAATTCTTTTTCCGATCGCTCTAAAACTTGATTCGTGTGTGAAACATGATCAAAGCATTTTATTGTGCATTTAAATAAACAATTCTAATCGAAAGCTGCACAAGCTTGAGACATTGTTACTGGATACCCAGACTGGATTCTCGGAAGCGAGGACCCGGGCGGTGCCAATTAAACCGTGTTGCCACCGTTTTGTTTCTCTTTGCGAGGTGGCTCTAACTTACAATCAACTACCGAGAGCGTGTATTGGTTTTATAGTTTCTAGGTAGTTAGCAACTTTATGCATTTAGTAGTGTCTTCATTTAACCACACGCTTACTAACACTATTAAATAAACCAAACTAAGGTCAACGTAGCCCTTAAAACCTCCATATGAGTCTTTTTTGATTTGTGCTAATCCTAAAAGGTCATAAATGCAATTTTTAAAAATGTTTAGTATGACTTAAGGCATTGCCGAATTAAGGCTTATGTAGGAAAAACAAGGATTTAACTGGTAGATAATGATAATTTCTATGTAAACATTTCGTATTAAAATGATATTATAAAAAATAATTGCTACTTCCATCAAGTTTACAAAATGTTTATTCCATTTTATTATAAGTTAACCTCAATTGCACCAGAAAATAAATAACTTTTTATTTGGAAATCTGATACCCGAAGTGCATTCGAGTATCAGGTTTTGTAATGCCACGCCAGAAGATATTTTATTTGTCCTCGGTTGAGCAATAAAAGCATTTAAGGATATATCTGCACCTATGTTTCTTTGTTATACTTTTAATTCTTAACTGTTATAAAAAGTACTTCAATATTTACATTTTAGGTTCCCGAAATCTTAAATAGAGATACTGAAAGGTATCTCAGATGCGTTTTATCGCGTAAAAAAGTAAGCAAATCGCTTGTAATAAATAGTGCATCAATTCAAGAGACTTCTCAAATACATCCAGTAGACAGGGTTTCAGTAGTGGATGTTAAGGTTGCTCTTAGTACATTTTAGTCATAACATACTTCTTGAACCCATTTGCATTAATGTATAAACTAGCTGACCCGTGCGAATTTTCGCACAGTATCGTAATCAAACACCAGATAGTAATAATAATAATATAATAAAGTAAGAATAGCCAAGACACATTTTAGTTAAACATACTGTCAATAGATGGCGGTTGCAATTCGGTTGAATTTTATTTATGTTTTAACGAAATTTTATTTATTTTTTAACAAAAACGTAAATTTTAATCTATTTGTGTATTTTTGTCCGAAAGCGACAAACATAAGTTTTAAAATGATGTTTAAAGCATTTATTTTGGTAGAGAATTAACGGAGATAGAGAGCGTCTTCACAAAAACGCCTTTTAGAAATAATATATATATGATGATATTTTAATAGGAGGTAAACGCAAACGCTTTGACGCGTTTGGTACCTAGGAAAACTTACTACGAGTGTATCGTCACGTCAATTGATACGCTAATATAGCACGACAAAACCAATGTAAAACTCGAAGGTAGGGACAAAATGTTAAATGTTATCTTCTCCCAGAGTCCGTCACTTACAGTTTATAACATTGCAATAATTAAAGGAATTAATGTACGGTAAAAGCCGAATAAAATATTATATTCCAATATATCGATGACTTTGTTAATTGGGCATGTTGTAACTGTGTTCGAAGAGAATTCAGTAACTGTATTCAGATAATCCAAATAAGGTTATATCCGCTGTAATGCGCGAGTCGGTTATGGCAAAGGGTTTCGCAGTAAATTAAAACAATTATAACATACTACTTCTCTTACAACTAATAACTTTTTATTTATTTCAAGAATACCCTGTTTTCACATGTTTCGATGAAACATAATCCCCGGTAACGCAGATTTCGTGGAAGTATTTGTCAGAATATTTCAAACATTTAATTACTAAATGGCTGGCTGGGTAATCTGTTCGCGAAAAGCGTAAAAACGTACTTACTGTAATTGCAGCAACTATTACCGCAGGTACCTATATATAAAAAGTCACCTTTTGTCAAAATTGGGTACCAATTAAAAGCGCTAGCCTTTTTATAAATGTATTCAGCCGTTACGGAGCTGTGTGGTAACAAACATACAGATACGCAGACACAACTTTTCGCATTTACAATATTATAGTAGGATTACTTTAATGGAGTCTAATGGCAAGTACAACATTGTTTTATTGGCCACTTGAAAATGACAGAACAAACGTCATAGAAATTATATGAAAAGCTAAAGCTCCTTGGTAGTCTCATTTCATACCTACCTATTTGTTAAAACGTTATGACACAAAACAAGTTTGCAATCATATTAACGGCCTTGGATTGGTCGATCGGTGATAATATCTAAATGATTGAAATTATCGATTTAAATACTTCATAAGCTCTTAAAGGATGATAAATTAAAGTTATAATACAATAGTTTCCAGTTTAATCCTATGTTATCAAAGATCTCAAAAGAAGGATATGCCTATCAGTACAATTTCGCGTAACAAGTCTAATAGAAGATTCTCAAATGCCAGCGCCATGGCTTACTATTGCTGATGTCTTAGTTCTTACGACATTCTTAAAAACGTCTAATATTGCTTGATTCACTTCACACGCTATCATATCATTGCGGAGGGTGGGTTCGGTGGTGCTGTCTCACAGGTTGTGAAACTGTACTGGATACTTAATTATAATAGTATCACTTAAATGGGTGCCGTGCGACCGAACGTGCGATGGTGTCAGATTCGCGTTCTGACACCTCAAAAGTAAGCATCGCGTGAATTGCTTTGAACAGTTCCGTACTATTTATTTCAATGTATGTTAATTAGATTCATCACTGGTTAATTGAGACAACCAGTCACGTGAACTCCAACTCCAACGGAAATTCATTAAAAAATATCAAGATACTTAACTGCAAGTTTAATGACCTGCGTAATAACCTTAAAAAGATACGGCGGTGTCCTTTGAAAGCTAGCCTAGCCCCCGGTCCTTTCCCGGCAACATCTTGATATCGCTGACAATTCAATACTCGGCCTTCAGCCCATTACCGACCACTACAAATATCACGTGACAGTTGAGAGAGACTTATAGCGTAGCCGTGTTTTACTGAGACCGGGCTTTGAATAAATTCAATTAAAATTTACCAATATAAGTGCCTAGGATGGAAGAGATTTGAAATATATTCCTATCGTTCATAGAATAAAACATTTAAAAATATATTTAAATCAGTGTTCTAGACAATTTTAAAATACTATAAAAAATATGTATAGCCTCGAATCAAGCATGGATTTGACAATAATTATTAAAATTGTAATTCATTCATAAAACCTTATAATAAATAAATAAATAAATAAATCAGGGGACAATCTTTACGCAAATCGATCTAGTCCCAAAGTAAGCTCTAAAGGATTGTGTTATGGGTACTAGACGACGATAAACATACTTATATAGAGGAATAAATACTTAAATACATAGGAAACATCCAAGACTCAGTAACAAACATTCGTACCGATCACAAATATTTGCCCTTACCGGGGATCGAACCCGGGAAGCTAGCTTCGGAGGCAGGGTCACTACCAACTAAGCTAACCGCGTCGTCAAATAAATCGTCGTATAAACGTTGTATTATGTTTTTTTTTAATCGTTATGACCTCTAAAATACCTTTGTGGTTCTCACCCTACACTCACCTACTGACATGCTGTAAATAAAATAAACCACCTAAGCTCCATTCCAAAGCTGCCTAAATTATTACAGTAAAGGAATCGATCACCGCTAACTTTGATGTCATAAAAGCGCTCTATAATACATAGCTATAATGCAATGCAATGAAACTCCGAAGATATTTCACGGGAAAGTGGATCGGAATGTAAACGAATATTTTTAAGATTATGGTCATTCTAAATTGACTATTGGTTTTAGTTTAGTAGCCGCTTTCAAGTGGGCTTTATCTGAATGGTTATTATTGTTTTATGACCGATTATCCATCTGTCTGGCCTTTTATTTACTCTTGTGTATATGAGTATTAAAAAATATTAATTTAGTTTATTAGTTACAAGTAAATATCATTAGACATTTCCTTCTAAAATGTATGAATTCAATAAATTGAAAGTTTAATCATTATTTCATTCAAGAAACGTAACAATTTCCAGACTGCCTTGCATTAGCAATTAAATTCTAAATTCCATTATTTTTTGTTTCAGGTAAGAACACGCCTTCAGAACGAACACCGTCATAACACTTAGAGTAATGTATGCTTTTACCCGTACTCATTAAAAGTCTTTAATACTACCTATGGCTGTTGCTTTGATCCTAATACGACTATAATAGGACGGTAATGCCGCAACCGTATAAATTCCGAAGGACCAGAGCGTAATGTAAAGTAGAAAATGGCGGCCGACGCATTTATTGCAATGATGGTTAAGTGTAAGTCGATAACAGCCGTAAAGTGTAATGACAGACGCATAATCTGCTGCAATAGAATTGATTTTATTGCAACCTGAATGCAATTATCGCTCGTTGACTAGTTCAGAGTTTCCTGGTGTTATGGTTGTATTAGGCTCAAATTATGGATACATCCTTGATATTATGTTTGAATAATTTGCGTTCAGATAATCTTGTCCTTATCATCAAGCATTGAAACAAAAATTGAACAACAAGTAAACAGATTTCGTATATTTGTGAAAACTTGTCATTAATCGGAGCACTTAGTTGGGATTAATTTAAAGTCATAATAAGGAAGTTTTCTGAAAAAATTGAATAAGTCCGGTAGTTAGATTATCAAAAAATATTGAACATGTATTTTTTGCTTTATCAAATGAATCAAAATTGACAAAGATAACGCGCATCAAAGTTCGGGTGTGGGGACTTATGACGTCATAAGTCGCCACTAATTGGTACAAAGTGTGCAAAGTCGTAAGGTCACGCGAAACTTCAACGCGCTATATCTTCGTCATTTATTGTTTAATCGACAAAATAAAAAATATGTGTTCAATATTTTGTTATAATGTGAATGGCTGACTAATTATAAGTTTTCAGTGAACTGCCTTATTATTAATTTCTCATTGAAATAAAAATGAGACTATAAACTTTTCAGAATATCATAAATATCGATAGTGTATGTTAGATAGATAGAGTTTCCTGAGTTTTAGTGAAAAGTGCTTTATATAATTTATGGCAAGTTAATCGATTATGACTAATGAGATTATGCCAAACAATAATAACCCTCCGTCAACTAACGAGAGCTTATATTTTAATGACTTGACTAAGCAAACGACCTAAATTCTGGACCCTTCCACCTTTGATAACATTTTCCGTGTTTGACACGACCTGTAGGGACAGCGTTGTCTTTGAAGTCACCGTCGTGGCCGGTGGTCTGACTTTGTTCCTTTTATTCTCATAACACGCATATGGTTTCCGTCCCATTCATACCATTACGAGATCATAGTCAACCATTATGCTAAACGTTTGTGGAACGTTTTATCGTTTCCAGTATCTTGTCTAATATGGTTTTAAAACTGTTTGAGTTTAATGCATTAAAATTGAGTGATAATTTCATAATGTCACTGACATTTACGTAGTAAAGTTAACAGCTTCACAGCGATCACTTAATTTTACGACGTTAGGGCGTTACCACACCAATTGGTCAATATTGATTGACGTCATCAATCGATATTATGTAAACAAGGTCACTTGATGTAGCTTAACGGTTCCTACCTTATTTAAAATATCGATCAACTTTTGTGGGACGCTTCAAATCACTACCTATTAAACATTATATGACCAAAGAAACAAGTAAATAAGTAAAGCTTTGTGGGCTTACTTTATAATAGCTATACTTCGTTTAATTTAGATTGATAAAAAAAGAAATAAAAGAAGCTGTGGTCGTCAACCTTTTTCTACTAATCGGTTAAATAAATAATAATATAAAATTAATTAGTTAATTGTAAAATTAATTTACATTTTGGTAAGTACCAATCATATTTTTTGCTATGATTTGGGGTCATTTTTTTTTGACGCTGTGTGTACCTATGTATATCTAAAGGTGCAGGTTGGCAAAATCGAACAGTTACTAAGTTATCGATCATAAAGGTTCAATGGAATAGTTTTTCTACAATTCCATTGAGAATATATTGTATCGAATAATAATTTTTTTTTTTTTGAGTACATGCAGTAAGAAAAACCCATGTTTTACTGAAATCACACAGGGAGCATCAATGGCGTAAGTCTAAACTGGCTCTAGTTATTTATATATTTATTAATTGAACCATTAAAATGCGTAACATGACAGTAAAATACCAAAGCGTTACATAGGTTTATAAAGACGGTTATGTCTATGGGGTTGGTGGGCTTGCGTTCTACTAGCTAGACGCGCACATTCCGTTGAAGACGAGCTTCTCCGTAATCTGACGCATCATCGTCATTGCAAGAGGCGCATACTTACATACCTGGCCTTTCACACTTTACACACATAGTCTCAATATTAACCATCTTTTCATAATTATTATAAATAACATTTCTTACGTTACCAAATCTTTTACATACAGCCAGTAAGAAAAGTTTCAGAACTATCTATTTTTTACTTCATAAGCTGGTAATAAAAACTAAAACCGGACTGGTGACTTAAAAGCATTTTTACTCCTAGTATGACACACCTTTAGAATTCCTATATAGGCACGTTCTCCACGAATCATATGATATCCGATTTATTAAAATCGGTCCAGTAGATCAGGAGCTACAGTGGAACATCCGATCACATACATTACATCATAGCCTGTGACAACTACACCCTCCTTTTGGTATCGCCCAATCGGGTAAAAAAGATGAGCGATCCGTATTCTTAAAGTTTTCGGCGGACTGTTAGCAAAACTTCTGCTAATCAAAGTACAATCCAAAAATAATAAACTCCTGGTTGTATTTGTGACTGGTAAAAATAATAGCGCCATCGACAGGAAGTCCCGAAAATATTGGTACAATTTTCATTCATGCCGCGAAGGCACGCCGTAAGAGGATTTCGCGCCACTGAGACGTTTACAAGAGCCCTAACAATGTTATTCTTCGTCTTGACAGGCTTACGGGGAGCCGGTCGATCAATCATCGCCGAGTGCTGTTATTTTCTGCCGAATTATCGATGTCGATGATATTGTCGACGAGTTAAAAATATCATAACGTACATTAATTACACACTTAGATAATAGACATAAAATATAATAAATCATGTAAATTAAAGTAATCCAATGTAATGTAATGTGAATGTGTAATTAATTATTAATGATGATAAAAATGCTACTAGGTTAATTTTAATTGTACTTAATAACTATTGACAATGTATGTTTAATACAAAATAAATAAATATCAATATCAATATCATTCTTTTTGTAAAAAAAAGCAAATCTTTAAAAGTAGACTTATTATGGCGTATTAACTTCAGACCATATTAAATTTTGTTGTTTTTTTTTTCTAACAAAAAGTAATTTTTTATAAGTACAATTATATTATTTCCCGACTGCGCGAAGCCTACGGGAGGGTACTGAGTTTAACAGTCTATATAAGTATGTATGTGATCAAAAATCGCATGTTCCACTGTAGCTCCTGAACTACTAGACCGATGTTGATAAATGGATATCAAATGATTCGTGGAGAACGTCCAAGTGCTATAGGGCTATTTAAGAATTCCAAAGGTGCGTCATACAATATTTTTTTTATTTACATAGGTAAAATAGTATCCATTAATAACGCCCTAGAATTTGCAATTACATGCAGAATGCATCACGTTTCTACTGTAACTGCCCTTTGATCATCGCATACTTCCAAGAAACTAATGCATGAATTATCTAATTTCAAGTATCAGACAATTACGAGATTACCATACCGTGTCCGATATCGTGGGGCCGACATAAAGACATCACTACATTTAATCCCCTTTTCCGAGGGGATTTAATCGGGATAATACATGTGTCGCATCTTATTACCAATCTGAGTGTAGTAAGAGCAAACAGGTTACCCGGCCCTCTTACAATGCGTGTAAACATGATATCACTTACGGGACCGGGACAAAGTATATTTGTATCGACGAATTCTTTTTCATCTTCCAGTGGATACTGGCTTACACAAAGGCTTTATTTGTGATACAAGCATATGTTAAGATCATAATGCGATATCGAACCGACACGTCCCTATTTTATCTTAAATCAAAATGTCAATGTGTCAAAATGCCATTACCGCGAAATTGAACGACAGGCTTATTAATGCTTGAACTAAGTAACTATGCTTCATACAAGTAAATTTGACTTGTCAAAACTTAAGTATACAGTTTCATTTTTGTTAACCCCCAAGAAGTATTTTATACTAATAATAGATTTATTAATACCTACGTAGCTACATAAATTATTTTTAAAATTCTTGTATCGAAAAATAGTAGTTTATGCAACGGTTGCATAATGATAGGCCTTAAAACACTAGTGCGGTTTTCATGAAACGAGCCGATAGGCGAGTTTCATAATAAGATCGCACGTGTGTTTTAAGGCCAAATTATGCAGAGTTGCATACATAACTTTATCTACACACATATTATAAATCCTCCATGATGGGTTCAGAAACAATATTTTCTGGCAACAAGTTATTTGTTGCAATCGTGGCTGCATATTTCCGATATCCGGCGCATTTTCATATCACACACACTCCGAGAAGACTACTTACTATTCATATTTTCAACTAAAATGTAAATTACAAACAACTTTTTCTATTCAATTCAACAACAATTCTACTTTCGTTCAGCAAAACGTCAACATGGCGGCAATTCGATATTCCGTCAAGACCATTTTTTTTAAATCATAGACAAACGGATGAAGTCTCTATTCTCACGTCACTCGAGATCAAATATTGTGCAGTTTATATTAAAAAGCATACTGAATTGACGTTTCGTATCAATAACTGTTTTAATATCTATGGATACTAGAATAGAGACCCACTTGAGTTTTGACAGCTGTTCCAAATTTAATCTCATTTCTTTACTAAAAACGATAAAGAAGTCATGTTATTTCTTTATCGCAGCACTGGTTTTTCCTAATTGGTTGTCAAAATGGTGGTCATTTCATACGGTTTTTGATTAACCAATGGAGGGTTTATGATATGGGTGTAGATAAAGATATTTTTATAACCCATTTATTGTTTCGTATGCATTTGGCTAAGAATTAGTTATTCTATTAAAATCTCAAATACTTTCACTATATCTTTGTTATGTTTGTAAATCTAGACATTAAATAGGTGTGAAATATTATCTAACAGAAGATGTATATGGCTTCATTATGAACTAGGGGGTAAAATACCTTATATTTTTATAGTCACTCATGAGAGCGGCGCTTGTAAATTTCATACTGAGAAGTCGTAAAAACTGAGACGTATACAGTCGTCAGCATACCATATAGTTAATGTGGCAATGAATTAGTCCCTTAAAACATCAAATAAACAAACTGCGAAATAGCGTCGGAATATTTTTGTGTACGTAAGTGACAAATGAGGCTGCAGCGAAGACGAGACCGAGCTTAGTTAATTTATTTATTGTTTATCAAATTGCGTTACGAATCTTGGGGAGATTTTGACTAACGAACATAATAGATTGTTGAAGACGACACCAGTGTTTTATACAGCTCGTTCCTTGTAATAAGTGTGAAGAATTTCTTAATTGATATAATAAATAAGTGCTCCTCTAAGCCCCGCGGCACGTTTTGTGATATCGTGTGAGATTAAAAGATTTATTGGTGCAATAAAGTGTATTCTAATTGCCGTTTTACGACTAAATTATAAACCGAATCCTTTCGTGACCGACGTTGCCTTTTTGATACAGTTATTAAATTTGTTCAAAGCTATTTCTGGCTTTATGTCGTAAATAAAGCCTCAGGAATGCGTGAAACGGGAAATTTCATACAATTGCGGTAATCGCGGGTTCCATAGTTATCCGTTATGTGTATATTATATTATTATAATGTTATATCCAAGTGTCATTACGGTAATTAATTCAATTTGTGCTTAATGACGAAAGCCTTGCTTAGAACAGGAATAGTAGAAAAATGAAGGAAAATTATGTGCCGACAGTGAAGACTTGTATTAATCCAAATGCTAAAAGTAATTGGAACTGAGAATACAAATTCTGTGAAAATAATGCTTTTAATTGTTTTCCTAAACCTTGCACACACCAATAAACCCGATTTAATCATCAACACCAAATAAAATAAGATCCCTGACGCAGAAATCAGCTAATACCGATACAGAGATTGCGAGCTGCATTTCGATTTCATCGCTCCAACAATCACCCAAGGATATGATTTACGTTGCTTTGGACTTATCTCCGGTGAAATCCGGACCGCTCAAAGATAAAAGGAATAAATCACATGTCAGGCGACCGCTTTACGTACGAATCGTGAATCTACTAAGGTCTTGCATGTCTATTATTCATGCTACATTCGCGATTTTATTTGGTTTTATTGGCACAAGTATCTCATTACAATGTTGCTTTGATATCAATATGATACCGTACTGTGTTTTTATTTCCTACTTTAATATTGTAACTAAAACATCATTGCCATCGGCACCTTGATGCCATTTACTTTATACATATATGTATACCGCTTTTATCTGTGTACTTATCGTATTGAGTTCATTGTAAATTGTTTCTCTGCACATTATTTTGGATATACAATCTTCCCGTTATCATATCTGATGTTAATTAAAATCTCAAGAAGCTCTCATAAAAATAAATGACAGCCCGATCAAATCTTTTAATCCGTTCGCATTTCGAAGCTTAAGATAAACTTAGTCTTTTCAGTTACAAGCGCTAGCGTGCATCAAATTAACAAAATAATTAATCTTTGCTGTTGCCTATGTATTTAAATATTTATTTCTCTATATAAGTATGTATATCCTCGTCTAGTACCCATAACACAAGCCTTAAAGCTTACTTTAGGACTAGATCGATGTGTGCAAAAGATTGTCCCCTGATTTATTTATTTAATACATTACTCCTCAATGTTCCGTTGGTACAACCTGCGAAGATGAGACATCACTAATGCCAGCAGCAGGTACTCATGCACTTGATCATGATTCAGACCGATCGAACTCATGATCGAAAATCTGTGATAATCGAAGTTGGTATAGTGTGATCTCCAAAAGAAGATAAGACTTTTCAAATATAGCAACTCCTACATGAATATCAAATTGCCGCAATGCGTATAATCTAGATCGTACCTTGGCAGATACATAATTATGCCAACCACACAGGTGGTCCTTAAATGAGTACCTTGCGCCAACACTGCAATTGTAATAAATGTTGTACAAGACAAAGGTACTATATATTAAATATGTATATTATAAGTACTACGTATAAAACAAACGCGGACGGTGTAGTCAAATTATTCAGCAAGTAGCAGCGGCTCGTCCGATTAATTGTATAGTTGTATAGTTTTCGTCGCTGTTTCCACAAAACGCATTCCCGAAAAAAAAAAAACAGTAGAATGGTGGCTACTGGTTTATTTTGAATTACAAAAATTCAAAGTAGTGACAAGTATGGACAATTAACTTTGGGTCGCGAATTCCAAAACGTTTTTGTCTACAGTTATATTAAAAGTTCGAACTGTTTAATTAGGTATGTAGTAAATTGATTTGGAAGAACTATACACAAACATTATTATCATGTCATAGCGCCTAATAAAACAACAATTTGAAATAAAAATAATTTTAATTGATTCTTATAAATCAGGGTGCTGGAATAATGGTCATGGTTTGCTTCAATTGCAATATTGTTTGTTATGTTATTTCTACGCGATCTGAGTCTCTTGCTTTGAAAGGAAATGCCGATATCGATCATGATCGACAGCAGTACGACTGATACTTCTTTTCTAAAATCATTTTTTTTAAACTAGCCGGTCCTAAATAAGAAACTGCATTTGATAAAGTATCTTGCATTACTGTCTCAGTTAGTTTTTATGAAGTTATGATAATGGAATGAAAGAATGCCCGCTTACCTTTTATTATTGCGGCGGTGGGTGGATATCCATTTATAGCAGAGTTAATCCCAGACGTCAGAGCGGACCTGATGTCTGATCCGGGGATAGATGTGCGTTTTTAGATTAAGCGACGTTGGCTTAGGGTTGGGCGTTGGGGTTTCAGGGTGTTACAATTTGGAAGGAAAAAGATTACACTTACGTTAGAAATAAAGGTCTTTGATTTTGCATTGAATGAAAATATTATTCACATAAAAGTGGAATAGGAAAACGGTAAGAAAAGTTTAGATAGTTTCTGGATTAAAAATAACAAGTGTGCAAAAGGTTATGTGAACAGTCATAAATGGAACTAAAGGTAAGAAGTCAATTTTGTAATGAAGTTGTTTTCGAGTTCAGTAGTAATGGGGCGGGCGGGTCATTAGTGGCACAACACTCGCGATAAGATAAACCCACTGTTTCGGCCCCTTTATTCTTATCGACACGTCAAAATATTTTATGTCCCTACAATTTATCCGGGTGAAAAAACGTAAGGTAATTACGAGTGTTACTTTGAAGTGTGGGAAGCGGAGCTTTTCTGCAATTAACCATATTTTTTTTCTCTTTTAGAAGAGAAATATCATGTCATGCCACTAAAATTGTTCGTTTGTTTTATGCTTTTATAGTCAATTTTGGTTAATGTTGCTCAATTTTGTTTTAGGGGTGGCAGATGCTTGTCCGTCGTAATATTGGGCGTTTTTTTGTTTAATGAGCTTTTAATACGAGTATATTACATTCACACGCTAGTGTTGATTATATTTCTATTAAGAACAACAAAAGTTGTCATTAAAATGCCGCTATCAAAATTCGATTACACAGCAAGGCAGAGGGAATTGGATATACCGATAGATATAGTATTTACCGGGCCAATATGAAAATAAACTAAATCGAGTATATCGAATCAACGCATAGCAACACCTGCGAACGTTACGCGCTTTAGCACGTTACGTTAAGTGAGATTACGTTCTATTTCCGGTGGTAAATTGAATATCGATGTTCGCTGACTGTGATTTCACGCCATTTGCCTCTGAAGAACGTGTCTGTGCTATAAACTGTGCTGTGGTTGTCACTGAAATGGTACATCGTTTTATTTAATGGGTTTTGTTTACTAAGAACATTTAATACCATCCCAGAAAGTCATACAGATTGTGTATTAGTGATATTGCTTAAGCAACTTTGCAGATTGCTCGTGGAACGGTTGGCCGATTGGCCGAAGAGCTCTTAAGTGGCGACCGCGTACTGGAAAGCATAGCGTGGGCAGATCACCTACACGGTGGGCTGATGCCCTGGTGAAGATTGTGGGACTCCGCTAAATGCGAGGAGCACAGGATCAGTCGTCGTGGCGATCATTGGGAGAGGCCTGCGTCCTGCAGACGACGTCATTTGGCTGAAATGATGATGCTGATGAATATTGTTTATAAATACGTCTGGATCAGTTCTTTTATATCCTAGCGTTCCTGCTGCGCTTCTCTATTCTGATTTTATAATAATAATAATTAAGTAAGCTTTATTTCAGATTAATTAATATATTTACTTACCTACTTACAAATTAATTACATTAAATTAAAAATTATGATCTCAAATTCAAATAAGATTTAAAAGTCTCAACAATACAAAAAAGCACTTGAGATCAAAGAATACCAATGAAAAAAATATATTTGTAAATGTCAATTTTATACAAATAAATTAAACACTTATGATATTATTGTAATACAGATTCTGATTTTGTCAGCAAATGAATCATGCAACAATGATTTAAGTTCTGACAATCAAACCTCTCTGGCATCCTTGGTTGATACCAAAATCCCCTTCTATTTTTTACTTTGAATACCCTACAGCTTAACTCTTTTGACCTAAACACTTCCCATCCATTACAACTCTTGTCGAAAGGTTCTAAGGTTGATTGTGTAATTGGGGTTCTCCTTCGACATGCCCTATGGCATTCGTTTCTTCCGTTGCGTTATTGCTATCTAGCACTCGATAATGAGACTCATTATTTCTAAATTAACTTAACAACGAATCTGCTCAAGCTATTTACAAAAGTTTTACAAAATGTTTTGTCTCTTTTCACCCAAAAATCGTTCATTCTTCTTGTGACACTTACACAAAGTTTTAAACAAAAATAATCTATCTCCTTACCATCTTCTTCTTTAACTCCCCGGGCATATATCTGTACTTCGTAAGTCGTGATCAGCTTGTTTGAAAGTGAAGGTTCACTCGGGGTCACAACCTCAAAGATCTTATGTAATTTGGAACTTCTTCACGTTCTCGCGTGAATAAGAATTTCTTCTAATATAGACTAGTTGAACTCCACACATATTTATTTCTTGCACCTCGGTTTAATTCAAAAGGGATAATTGTCGATTGATAGATGTAAAAATCTAATTCGCTGCTTTAATCAAAGCGCCTCGAGCAAAAATATTTTGTCTTTGAAGATTGAAGCTAATCGCTTCTCCCTTATGCTACAATGAGGTACTAGCCGAAGGCACAAAACTATCCCTTTTGATACGCAACGACATCAAAGAGATTTCCCTCGGATACTTGGATCGGGGACGAATAATTGACGAAACCTCTGAAGCATTATTTACTTACTTTCTTGAGTTACGATAATGATATAAGTATTATGTAAAAGCATTAGTCCTGCAGGTTGCTGCTGTTGGACATAGCTGTGTAGCGTACCTATTTTCTTCTTTCTTAGTCCGCAGCGGCTATGCTTTGGAACCCTGTCCTTGCGTCTGTATTTCCGCAATCTTGGAATTTCAAAGTTTAAATTAGATAGGCTTTGTCTGGGTAAGCTTGCTAAACAATTCCATCTACAGTAAAAAATAGTTAGACACCAACAATATTTCTACCGTCCGTAATACTTTGCACTATGATTAATACATTTTCATCACACTTGCTCGGAAAGGGTGTTATTATACGCAAGCGTATAGAGCAACTATAGCCGATTTAACTCCTCTATGCGCCCCGCCGTCAGCGGGGGTTATAAACCATACAAAATCCATAACTCCCTATTTTCCGCGTGTGGCGTTTCGAACTCCCGCGGGCAGTTAAGTGCGCCAGGTCGGCGGAGCTGCTCGGGAGCCGCAGCCGGCGGGGCGCGCGACCCGCAAGCCGGCGGAGCTGCTCCGCGCTGATCGCAACGTACGCTCAGTTTATGAACACCCACCTGATGGTAATTCACGATGTAAAACGGAAATAAAATTAATATATATACTTTTCTTGTCAAATTTTTATTTCATTTCCTCGCAAATGTGATGAAAAACATTGTGTGTATCACGGGCAGTAAGGGGATAACAAACTCGAGTCATAAAAGCCCTCGCCTATTGGCGTCGGGCTTCTAACAGACTCTCGTTAGTTATCCCCTTCTTACGGCCCTAGATGCACAATGTACTATAATTGCCAAGCACTCGGTACCTACCCGGTTTCTCTGTTCGAAGCGTAATTTCGCTACAAACCGGGAAAACGCTTCTTACTGCGAGCGTAGCGCGTAGTGCTTAGTGTCAATGAAAGAGTGTGGTTTGGTGTATTTAGATGTCGAATAATCCGGCATGCGTGGTTGGCTCATCTGGATTTTTGATACACATAATGTATATTGTCAGGGTGTTGCCCATAGAAAGTAACTTATTCCTTCTTTATTAGACATATAAAAGTGGTTTTTTTTTGTTTAGTAAGAGATCTAATCCACTATTAAATGTAATAAGAATTCACAATTTCCTTTTCTGTATAGAAGATTTTCCTAATAATCTCCCGCAAAGTTAGTATGAATGCTCTCTGAGTAAATTTCAGCTTTATTAACTTGTAACTTTGTTATCAAAGTAAGTGGAAGCTCATGACCCCATTAGCATCGCTATTTTATTGAAATTCTCATTACATACCAACTTAGATTTATACTTATCAATTTTGTATATTTATTGGGGTGAGTTCTTTTTAAACTGTCCGTTAACGTAACGGACGCTTGTTAACTCTATGTTTGGGACTTTGGACAGTTGTATGACATGGGCGCCATTTCTGACGTTCATTGATCCGTCAAATACAGCTACGATCACGGTCTTAGGCCCAGAACAGACGTGAAATGCAACTGCAACGAAACTGCCACTTCCAGTTACTTTTGAGTTTCATTTGAGTTTATGCCATAGATTCCTTTGAGAGACTGCACATGACGTGACCATTTTGAAACCGGAAAATCAGTGAAATGGTCGCGTTGTGTCCGGTCCCTCATGTGTTCGTTACAGTTGCGTTTCACCGTCTGTTTTGGGGCTTACTTATGGCCTTGCAACTCTGAGTTTCAACCTCTTAACGTTCCAAGCCGCTAGCGTCGCTGCGATCAAGGGATACCTGATGCGACAAAGATGACGATATGTCGCGCATGCGTGAAACACGCGCATTGCACCCTTACCCAAAAAGGTCGTTTATGTATAATTTTTAAATGTAAATAGAACTAACATAATAAATAATAACATCGAGAAATATTGGTTAGTTTTTATATCCCTCGATCGCAGCGCGACCTGGTTTTTCTTCAGTAGTGGAGTCACTGCGTCGCTTGGAAATTTTGTCCAGTTGCAAGACCTGTATGTCAGACCGTAGAGTTGATGAATGCTGCCCTTAAACTAACTTGTAAAGCTGTCAACGACTAATTTTCTTCTAATGGATAAAGAAGTGTTATAACTTCTCACTTGCGTTACTTATTTAGCTTTATAAGTAAGTCAAAATATATTGATTTAACAGTATTTCCTTTTATTAAACTTCAAGAATAAACGAATTTATCAGCATTTTATGACCTTACTTTACACTTATTTACTGTTGTATTTACGGCGGAAAAATTCTAAAATAATTCATCAAAATACCAGGAACAGACGCGAGGTAAATTAATAAACACGACCAAAACAAGGGCTTGAACCGTTTTAATTAAAAGTCTGGTGTTAAGGAAATTTACAATCGATGTCGAATCGATTTACGTTGCGTCCAATTGTGTCAAAGCGTTCCGATTAAATTAACCACCTGCTTAACGTGAATAACGATTAAAGCCTTTGCTGTCTCATTCCCCCGTGCATGATAAGAAAGAGTCGAGAATAAGTCGAGTATTTCAATAAAATCATGGTAGAGGAAGCGGTGATGGGGCGAACATCCGGCCCCATTGTGGGTAATTCCGTCCTTGAGCGTCTTCACTAATTACGAAAAGCCACGTACAATTAGTGTTACAGCGATTGTCTTTTTATTTTTTTTAATTGAAAGAGGAAGTTTTATTTCTTCGAATGGCAGTTGTATATGAGTCGAAGGACTGAAAAATTGTACTTCCTTAATAAGCGACGCGTTTTTTCACACGATACACGAATACAAATATTTACGATGTTTATTTTGGCTCATATTAAGGGCTGATACTGGAATCAAGTTGAAATTTGATATATACAGTTCATTAATATAGGTACTAAAGTTACTTTAACATAATATTTTTTTCCAACATCACGCAAGTACTTTTTACATCTTCACCTAATTCCTGTCTCCATTAAATCCGCAAAATCGTTCCACAATTATCATCAAATCGCGGCAAATGAATTCCAAACACTAACCTCAATTCTGATTCAGTCCATTTGCCCAAATTTAGGAGTGCGAGTGGCATTATTATTCCGTTCTGTTAAACACGCTGGCTCTTATCGTTTGTACCAAGCTCAGTCTAGGCACAGCGTAAATGACGCGAGGCAGGCAACGGAGAGCAATTTGGCAGGAATTCCTGCCAGTTTGAGGCAATAAGACTGGTTCCTGGCGAAAATTATTTGAATAAGGAACATTAGAATCGATTTTAAAATTTTATTATTATTGTTCGTTTTAGTGTTATCGTTTGAAATACTAAATGGCCATTATTTATTAAAGATAAAAGATACAGATAAAGATTCATTTATTATCAGAAACTGTGTACATTAGATCATATGTCATAAAAAAGGTCAAACATCTTGCCCATTTCGGCATTTATTTTGAGTTTAGCTGTGCCCGCGACTTCGTCCACGTGGAATATACTTTCATCCCCTATTGTTATTTTACACCCTTGAGGGTAAAACTTTTACAAACCTTAAATGTCATATTTATTTATATCGAATAAACACCCTAAAAAGTTTCAAGCTTCTAGCTCTAAAAATAACGATACTTCAATACAACTTTTCATCCCCCCTTTCAAACCCTTACAACCCTTTCTTCGCATTAAAAAGTAGCCTATGTGCTTTCTGAGGCTCTAGACTATCTGTGTACCAAATTACATTTAAATCGGTTCAGTAGTTTTGGCGTGAAAGCGCAACAGACAGACAGACAGACCGACAGAGTTACTTTCCCATTTATAATATTAGTAAGGATAAGGATTAAAGCTGCCAGTTTCTTATTTTATAATGGAGCGGGAAGCAGATTCATTAGTGTTACCCCATCGATCATAAAGGCCGTGAAACACGGCAGCGATACTGCAGCGATATATAATATGTTATCTCTCATTGCAGCTATCAGAAACGTCAATACAACTATCAAATAAATAACATTATTTTAACAAATGCCCCCATAAAATACCATAGGTAGCAAAACGCCTACAGATGTAGACTCAGAAAACAACTTAAAGAGATTTGGCAAGGCTTTCGCTGAGTTCGGATTGGCATTACAGTTGGGGACAAAGGCACTATCGAGCCATGCCAAAACATTTGAGAACACTTTTCTCTATCACAGCGGCGTAATGTAGACAGTTTAATTGCAAATTAACATGTTTAATTAACCGAAATCTTAACAAACATGACAGTGGAATTTGAAAATATAGCAAAACATATTTTTACATACATACATATATACATAGCATCACGCCTGAAATCCCTAATGGGGTGGGCAGAGCCACAAGACTACTTGTGGCCACGTTCGATTAATTATTCCTAAGATGGTATGATGAAACGTATGGTGACAGGTGATCAGCCCATCGCCCATACAGATAGTCCACCATGTTGGAGAGGACCCGTCCCTTAGTCGACTTTTACGACATGCCAGGATGATAAGCATCTGCACGCATTCTATGCTATTTCTTCACTCCCAGTGCAGCAGAGGAGCAACAGCAGAGGAACAACATATTTTTAATTGGAACAAATTCACCAAACGTTTATGAATTACTTTACGTAGTACACTTTCTTTATTCAATAATACATTCTTAATATGTACTCGTATTCACCGTCAATACATACATACATTATAAGTAAATATAATTAATTGTTACAACATAACAATTAAAAATAAACTTGATTAACTTACAATGTTAAAAGCATTTCATTTGTATTTTCCTCTTAAGTGGAGTGAAAAGCATTATGTTTCCGAGTTTCTTGCCGGCTCTTCTCAGTAGAGGGTTTTTTCCGAACCGGTGGTAGATTCATTCCTTGACCTTCATAAGAGCTTGTAAAAGCCTAAATTGAATAAAGATAGTTTGACTTGACTTGACTATGTGTCACTCGGTAGCAAAATTATTTTCGTCTTGGGCGATACTGCTTGAATCTCTCTTTACGCTCAGGATTCTACTATAAAATCCTTCGCTTCCCTCTGTATCGAATTTACTGCCCTTACCGTAACTTTGTTATTTTACTTCTATTACACACTGTACAATTGTCAACAACTTTTTTGACATCAAAAGTAAATAAGAAGTCGACTTTTCATTCTCTCAACAACGAAATTACATCGATATCTGCACAAAAGGATCCATCTTCTTATAAATCCATTATCTAATAATTGTGTTAAATGAAACTTGTTTCTTCTATCCGTCGGTGTATTTGCTTAAAAATTTCAAATTATTAACCAAATTTTGCTGCATCCATTCATCCATTTAGAGTTTGCATAATATTTAAATATTTTATTTAATTCCAAAAACTGAATACGTTTCTATTTTCCGGTATAATATCTACCAGCTCCGTTTCCGTTGAAACGATAAATATAGATAAGGGTAATGCAGCTAAAGGTATCTGCCAACTTTAACCTGCATATTCCAAATACTCCTGGGCAAAACTATCGGGTCACTTCCTCTAGAGTTCTGTACAAACAGCGACCCGTTTTATTTTCTGGCTCATATGGTGAAGTCTGTCTCTCTTGCACTTGCTTAATATTAAATGTTAAATGCGTCTAGCTGGTAAAGCAGCACAGTAGTTTTTTTGCAGCAACCAGACTTTAACATGAGAATGGTTTATTATTTATTAGTATTTGTACGCCACTGAGGTTTTGAGTTAAATTATTCATTGTGGTCCATTTTAAAATACATAATCATTTTGCCACTGCAATGTGACTTTAATCAAGTAAAAAAAAACCGGCCATGTGCGAGTCAGACTCGCGCACGAAGGGTTCCATACCATTATCTATAAAAATGGCAAAATAAGCACGTTTTTTGTATGGGAGCCCCCTTATATATTTATTTTATTCTGGTTTTTAGTATTGTTGTTATAGCGGCAACAGAAATACATCATCTGTGAAAATTTAAACTGTCTAACTATCACGGTTCATGAGATACAGCCTGGTGATAGACGGACGGACAGACGGACAGACGGGCAGCGGTGCCTTAGTAATAGGGTCCCGTTTTTATCCTCTGGGTACGGAACCCTAAAAAGTACCTACATAAAAAAGTCATAGATATAATACCAAAAAAAAATACGTTTTCATTTGCATGCATATTTTGAAAATAGCTTACATAATGAATACTATTTGCAGCACTAGCGTGCGGATCGATATCATATCCATTATCTATCTATGACACGAGATAGCGTATGAAAAAGTTCAGCCACCTGTATCATTATAAACGACGCACCCTGTGTTTAAATTCTGTAATAACTAGTTGGATGTTGCCGTTCAACGTTCACGTGAAATATTCATAGTGAAAGTGCGTCTAAAATTTGAATTTTATTTAGTTTTTTACGGTGTGACTGGTTCGAGCAGTTATCGATTATTCATGATCAGTATAACAACTTTTGATATATTTTAACTAGATATAACAACATTTGATATAATTGCATAGAATATAATCACTCAAGGGGCATAATAAACTTTTGATATAACAATAAAGTAGATATTTTCATGGTGTATTAATGTTCAATAATTATAATAGATGATTGATATAATGTTTACCTAATATAAATAAGATTATTTATTCATGAATAATTATTAAAATAAAACAGTACCTACCAACTAACACTACAAAAAATAGATAAAAACTAAAACTAGGCTAAAATTACTTAAAATAAATTTAAAAAATCTGGTCCCCGCGGCAGGGTGCCCATCACACAAGCTACATTTTCACGCTGAATCGCTATGCTTAGCCTTTGTGCGAGGTAGCAGCCTGCGCGAGGGTCACCCGTGGCCTCCCTAAGACGCTTGCTGAGCTCCCTGAAGAGCCCATGCGCGCCTGGGCCACACGGACCTAGTGTCTTGACCCGAAAGCGACAAAATCGTACTGGGTGCCGAGACAACTAGTGTATTTGTTTGCTTTATACCGCTCCCTAGACTCGGCCGCCGCACCCGCCCGGTGAGTGGTAGCTGGAAGATAGGTCGCAGCCAGCGTGTCGGAGCATGTAGCGTCCCACACCAGCGCACGACCCATCCTCCAGGGTATCAACGACATACCAACAGGGCGCCTGCCATAAATAATGTATGTAGTATAGTATTATTTAAAAAAACTCGGTTCTGGTGCTTCGCCGGCCGCAGTCACGGCACGCTCGCTTCGCTCGCTCGGCTCGCGCGCTGGAGGGTCGCAGTTCTTCCTAACACTCCTCCTCGCTTCATACGTATATCAGAGTGCTACATTATACCCACGGAGGTGTTAGATTAATAGTTGTTATATTACAAGTTCATTATACCTAATGATAGAAGATATCGGAATATGCCAAATATTGTTATACCAAAAGTGAATTACATATATCGCTTAATCGTTATATCGACCAATAATATATTAAAAGTTGTTATAGCGACCGTTACGCACCGCATAATTGGAGTTTGCAATAAAGTTTGCAAATTTCAAACTTTGATTTTAGTTTTTAAAAAAGTTCTATCTAAGCTACTAGTACCAATACTAATTATTAAATGATGATCTTTATTCTTATATTCGAACGAAACGTTACTGAAGCATTTAATTTTCTTCTATCTTAGAGACTGTTTTACCCGCATTGAATGAACGTCTTATCTTTTAATCCTAATTGGTTTTTATTTAGACTTAATGCGTTTCGAGATAATTCAAACTAAACAGGGACCACTTGAAATTACTGCAATAATTCATGGTTCGAGTACTTACGCGAACACCAGCCGAATTTAACTTTTTATGCTTGGCTACTTCAAAGAAAATCGTAAATATGAAACGTAAGTCGTCTTCTAGGAATTGCAATTTATGATACTGGCGCTTCACTATTAAGCACTGTTTGTTGGTGTTGGATTACAATGTAAGTTTCATGTTCAAAGGGTGTTCGTATTTCTTCGAAGTCGTAGAAACGGCATCGTATAGCATTGCATTAGCATGATTTTTTGCATCACATAATACTAGCTTATTTTAAACTGTATGTCACGAGGTAAACAAGAAGATGAGAAAACATTTTTTGCATGTATAATATTCATCGTGGCAATGTAATCAGTTTCATAAGAATGTCTTTTATTTTTAAATTTCACATATAATGTCTAAGAGTGTAGAACGAAGCTGTATACGCTTTATAAGAGAGAGAGAGCTAATTTAAATTGTTAACGAAACACTGAATTTCAACTAGAATTTATTTTGGTGCCTTTGAATCACGACATTGTCTAAGATTTCAAGACAAAGACGTTTTATACCTCTTTTCTTATGCATAGCAATATTATGCCAGCAAGATGAGATTAGCTCCGTTCAGAGACATACAAATTAAACTGTTGAGGAAAAATGAGATGCAAATTCGTAAAGAGAAGAAAGATAAACGTAGCTTTAATTTGATTAGTAATATATTTTCATTGCTAACTTAAACTCTTTGGTTAGTCAAATTTTACGCACATAGTTTAGGGTTTCAGCGTTATTAATCCCATCAATTATAACTTTTTTACTTAGCTTTTAAAATATGACCTAACGATGACACGGAACTTCAATTCAAGTTAACATTAAATGCAAAAACAATTGCGCTATAAACACGTAATTTTTTGCGTGTCGTTTCTTCCAGAACAACGTTACAATTTAAATACGTTCTCTCATATATCGTAACCAGTTTAACTCGATGCGATCTAGATATGGAAACGTGCCCAACCAAATAGATCGAAACGTTCGGATGTTCAGTTCATTGGCGGGACTTGGTTTGAAATGAGGCGTGGAACGCGAACAAGTCTCGCAGATGAAGTGAATGTATGCGTTGAATTGACAATCACGCATTCATCATTACCTCACGTTCCGTGTCCTTGAGAAATCACTGGAATATGAGGATGATGCAAGTCATACTGCTAGTCTAGACCATCGTGCCTGTTTTCCATTTGAACTGATCAGTACACCAGAGCAGTTAGTCAACAAAGTTCTCAAAAGCGTTTGCGTTAATACCTCTATTTCTATATAAGTTAAATGCAAATACATTCCCGACGTTTTTTATGATAAAAACATAAACTAAGGGTACAGAAGACATGCACTAAACGAAAAACCGGAAAGCAGTTAATAATCGAGCAACTTAACACTGGTCTATGGGTTGAAGTTACGCCTTGAAAATTAAAATTTAGTCCTTAATTTCTCATTGGAAATGTGTCAGATGCATATTAAAGCCACTGTGTTTTCATTCCTTAATCATAAACTCTTAATTTTTATTTCTTAATCATAAACTTGAGGCACAAAGATCTCAAGAAATCTGATGATCTAAATTTGAGTGATACTTTATTTAAGACTTTGGCTACATCTCCACGGCACGACAGTGAACGTGAAACGGGGCTACGTCATAACCTGGTACGGCGCCGTACCGTGAAACATTCCGTTGCACGTCGCCCTTATTTCTATAGCTATAAAGGTGATTTGCAACGAATTTTTTCCCGACTCGATGCCGTACCGTGGTTATGAAGCGATCCGTTACACGTTCACAACGGCGTGCCGTGATGTTGTGGCCAGGCCCTACCCATTACTTAGTTATACCTAGGTTCGCCGCGTCGTTCCTTGGCGCCGCTGCTTCATAACCACGGTACGGCGCCGTGCCGTGAAACATTCCGTTGCACGTCGCCCTTATTTCTATAGCTATAAAGGTGACTAGCAACGAATTTTTTCCCGACACGACGCCGTACCGTGGTTATGTAGCAGCCCGTTACACGTTCACGACAGCGTGCCGAGGTGTTGTGGCCAGGCCCTTACCCATTACTTAGATATACCTAGGTTAGGTGGAATAGTCCTCCAATGTAAAATGAAATTTCGTTTTATGTATCCGTCGCATGAATATGATATTCTTTAGGTATTTTATATTAACAGCATATTTTATATTCTATGCATTGCGGCTTTTCATATTGCTCTTAGAGCCATAAAGCTTTTTATTGATGTTTATAAATAATAAAATTCTCCTATTGAATACATATAGTATTTCTTAAGTATCAAACGGTTTCTCGCGAATATAACTTTTTTGACGATGGTTATTAAAATGGCTCTTGTTAAAAAAAATTACGAGAAAAGACGTATTTACGTAGCAATCATTTGTTCGGAGATTATGTATAATGACGACTAATCAATTAAACAAAAAATTGGTTCTTACCTTTATAGGCTTACTGGTCTACTACTTACAATTGTTACAAACTTTAAATTACTTAATAAAGAATACCTACTAAAAAAATATTAACTTTATGTCCTTTGGTATTGTACTGTACTTAGGAATTTTAAAAAAGGTGGAAAAGTAATTTTTTTAACCCTAAAATCTATGAAAATTCGATAAATATTGTTGTTATCTCTCTCATTAACTTTAAATACACTTTTCATCTTGTATAATACGTTTTCATATTATTATTTTTCATAGTAGCAAGAATAATATTGCGCTTATTTATTTGCACAAAACTCGTGAAACTTTTCGTAAATATCATTTATGCTTATCAGAAATGTAAACCCTTTAAAAAAACGATACGACACGATATTACATCAATCTTCTTTTTCTTTTCCTAAGGTGGTTCCTCGCTGCTGAGGATCATGACCATCTATGGAAGACTATTTTTTATTTTGTTACTATGCCGACTGGTATTTTTGAAGCTGTTTACAATGTTTCGGTTTCCATATCAAGTAACTTATTGAAAGCGTCGCTCGGGGCGGTTCCCAAATAGGGCGTCTATTTGGGAACTTCCAAGCGATATTGTTGCGGATCGCGAGTGAGACTCGCATCCCTCTCTTAAGCTTTACGCATCGTGCTGAAGAATGGGATGAGAATCTTGTTAATGCGTCGCTAGAGGCGTTCCCGAATAGAGGTGCAGATGTGATCAGAACTTTTAGCTAAAAATACTAAATAAATGAGGAGCATTTAACCGATGTTCTTACTGTTTAAATCTGTGTACTGCTGACGTAGCCGCATGCGGTGCGGTGCGAGGTCACGGACGCCGTTACAGGGTAAGGGTGAGGCTAGACTGGACTGAAACCTAGCCGTGTCAAGTTCACGAGGGTTATGTGAACTGTTGAATGACCTATCTTAGGACTAATTAATCGAACGTGGCCACAAGTAGTCTTGTGGCTCTGCCCACCCCATTAGGGATTTCGGGCGTGATGCTATGTATGTATGTATGAACGACCTATCCATGGTTTTTTGGTAAATATTGTAACTTTAAGAGTTTAACCATAACATAGGTCTCATTTTGAGCAAGTTGCCAAGATAAAGCAAAAATTTCTTAATTGTTGCAATAAGTTACCTTACTTTTGCTCTGTCTTTAGAATAACATGCAAATTTCCAATCAACGGTAGACGAGTGAGAGCTTTATTTACAAATTTGGAATACGAAATTCGTATCACCAGACGTTACTAGTTTCAAATTTCTCATAATGTCCTTACTATGGAAAAGGTATATCTACCAAAATAAAAACAGGTAGACGCGGTATTATATCTTAATAGCGTTTCAGACAAACTTAGTAAGAAAAATTGCTGCAGCAAAGCCTAGCCATTGCAGATGCAGAACTAACTTCTATTCCATGGTGCTTATCATGGCAATTGTAATGTTCTTAAGCGTCATGTTCAAAACGGCACCATTATTTATGTTACTGGTGCATTAAATTGATTCAAACCATTTATCCGTGTATCCAACCCTTAAATATGCATGACTGTAATCGTAAATATCTTAAGCCGTGCGTTTATAAAGTACGCGAGCGTAAATCTTCGAGCTGCTCGTAAACCGTAACCACATTGTGCGCGTCAAACTACAAATTCGAACTAAAACAGCATATGTGACATCAAAACTTACTTTATTCTTCACAAACGGCGCTTGACTTTATTGAGTACTAGAGAACCCGCCACAGCTTCGCCCGCGGTATTTTCCATATAAACTTTGCCCCTTATGGGATGGAATTTCAAAACTACCCCAAAATCAATTTACTAAATTTTCACCCCTACAGGGGTTGATTTTTTGAGCCTAAATTCTCATTTTCATGTTAATAAGCTAAAATATGTTGGATTTCAATAAAAATTGTTAACTCCTTTTTCACCCCTTTAGGGATTGATTTTCGTAAAGTCCTTTCTTAGCGGGCGCCTACATTACCTAAAGAATACCCGTACCAAATTTCAGACTTCTAGCTCCAGTAGTTTTGGCTGTGCGTTGATATGTCACCCGATCGGTCAGTCAGTCAGCTTTTTCTTTTATATATATAGATGACGTACATGTTCTTTCTCCTCTTACAACCTTTTGATTCTGAGAAAACGTATGTATTGATTACATTCTGCCTTTCAGAATAAGACCGCACTGCCGCTCGTTTTTCGATTTCAATTATTTGGCTACGGACGTATGTTTTTAAACCCTTCGTCGGAAATTAAATTTTAATCCTCTTTAAAATGAGGCAAAAATTTCCAATATTAAACTTGGACTGTGTATTGGTATTTACACTTGCATGCTATCATAATATTTTATGTTTTACTAGCCGTGCCAGCGACTTCGTCCGCGTAGAGTTTGATTATCGTTATTCCCTCGGGAAAATTTCCGCGATAAAAAGTACCCTATGTGTTAATCCAGGGTAAAAGCTATCTCCATTCCAAATTTTATCAAAATCCGTCCACCCGTTTAAACGGGAAGACACACACACAAACTTTCGCATTTATAATATTAGTAGGATTGCCAGTGATTCAGTTTAAAGTTACGGAATCCGAAACCACAAAAAACGGAATGGTAGATTCCAACCGAAATAAGTAACGTTTGACATTTCGGCTGAGCAGTTAAAACAGTAATTACGGAACCCGTCTAACGTTTCCCCGGGGTGTTCTACTAAATCGTAATTTACCGGACGAGGGGTGCACCAAAAAAACCAGTGACATCTACATGTCTCACGAATCCGACGACGCGACTCATTTCTGAGAAGACAAATTACGGAATCTGTCTGGAGAAAAAACAGTAATTAACCGTGGTATAAGAATAACCAGCTATTTCGGTAAACGATTATTTTGCTCGTTATTTTTGGTTGTTTACGCTTTTTGTCGGCGCATAGCTCTCAGTGGAACTCTACTAATTTTTATCACATTATTGTCACATCAAAGGTTTGCATCGGCTTTGGAATGTTTTTACCTAATAGGAATATGTTGAAGTTAAAAAAAGATTCTTACAAATACTTATTCTAAACATATGCATATTTTGTTCTATATCAACACTTGAGTTACACCAAAACCTCAATTCGACAGTGCGATATGGTACATCTTAGTTTGCGATGTTTACTTTGAAAAGAAAGTGTCAAATAAATTTACATTTACCATAGTAACGATTAGTTTTTTTTTTAATAAATACACAATTACATGTCTCATTGGGAAAAATGAAAAAAATGCGACGGTGTCAGCTTAGCTTTGTAAAACGCCTCAAATGTATGTCAAATAGGCCCTGCAGTTGTTAAGTACTTTAATTATAACATTTTGTGTTTTAATATATATTACAGCTTCAATTTAAAATACAAGTAAGTAATCCAATACGTTCATAACAAGAATTCCAATATAAATGAAATGATAAATGAATACATCGTTAAAATACGAAGCGTAAGCATTCGAGTGGCAATAACAAATACCATCGCGGCTAATATTAATGCTGCGTGAGCGCATAGTACGTATCGTTTAGTTGGTAGTGTTCGACCGCTCACTGCCTTCTAGCGAAGTTCTTATTTTGAAAATAATTCGACTTCAACGAACGAATAAATTGGGCACACGTGTTACCAACATATTTTGGAAGTGTAAGTTAAAGATAAAGATATTATTATTAGTTTTTAACAAAAAGAGGTAATTAAATTTACTATTATATGAAAACAAATAATAAAAGCTCAGTACACTCTGTGTGTAGTAATTGATACTTACTGCCCTTTGGGCAAAATATTTTTGCCAAATTTCACTTCCCAAAAAACTTATTGCGTCAGTTTCATTTCCCAAACGAATCTACTTATAGCACATTTATATTTCGCATTTTATTCATTTCGTCAAATTATCATTTGGCATCATTTTACTTTGTCAAATTTTATTAAGACAAACTTTTACTAGGCCAACGTTTTCTTTTGTCTAATATTATATTCAAAAAATTGTGAAAGCGGGGGAGGGGGCAAAGGCCCCCTCATGGGGGGGAGGCGGGCGAAGCCCAGTAAAAAAACGAATAATCGTAACAATTGTAATATTGGTAGGTTAGGTTAGTGTTAGTGTCCCTTAAATCGAAAATAGGCACCCACATAGGGTGACGTTGACACGCTGGCGGTTAGGTTAGGTTAGGTTTCTGACTAAATAATCCTTGGTTAAATGAAACATGACCAATTATTTATTTGTTAAACAATAATCTTCCAAAAAATACTGTTCTAACTGTAAAATTGCGATAAGCGGTTTTGACTAATGATTTTTTCCAAATGATAATTTTAGTAGAATAGTTTGGGATGTGATACTTTGGGAAAAGTTTTTGCCCATACATTAGTAATCCGTAGTAATTAGACAGAGTTAAATTTCGAAAATACGACGAGTTCATAAAACAACGATTTTCTCCGTATAGTAACTTGTGTATGCTACCAGTCCTTCATCTAATTAACCTCTAGCTCTAAAAAATCTGAGCTCAATTTCAACTTAAACGTTGAAATATATGTGTAAAGTTATAAAATTTATTACCCTGCAACCGGTTGAAAAGTATACCGTAAAGCGAGAGGCAGTTCGCTTGCACCAATAAAATAATAAAGTGTTAAAAAAAAAATACCGTGCACGATGCACGTTTCCAGCGATGAAAGCTTTAAATTGCCTTTTTCATTTCATCCATTACTTGCAGTAATTCGTCGGCAACCCATTTTATTGGTATGATATTTTATATCAAAAGTAGAAATAAAATGTCGTGTATTTTTTTAACTTATGTCATTGAAACGAAAACATGAAGAGTCACCAGAAGGCACATGTTTTCAGACATAACGTGTTTTGAAAAATTTCTAGCAGTCTAGCTCTGAATTGTATTAATAGTGTACGCACAGCATCAAAGTGATGCGCTTATTGCTTGAATCCCATTATGGATGCTGCTTATTGACTACTATAAAAGCAGATCTTTCACATTGGACCGGAACCTTTCGTGGGACTCGCACAGAACCATAAAATCAGCAATAACCAACCATGCCAAAGGCAATCACCACCGCGAGTGGGATACCCTGGCAGGCCTAAGGCATTCAAAGCTCTTTAAAGGGAGTGTTGACTCAAGCTGGACCAATAAACTTTGGAAACTCAGCCGAAAACAGCTCCGATGTATAATTGTTCACGGGTCACTTCGGGGTTAAGTATATCTTAGCCAAGATGTGTGGTGAAGAGGAAGAAGCAATGAAACACATCATGTGTGAATGTGACGCCCTCGCCAGACTAACAATGAAAATCCTCGGCAATGGATATCCAGAACCAGGGGAATTCAAGGCACTATCACTGCGCTCTACAAGTCACTTCATTGAAGCGGTGGAGAATGCTATGGACTAAGTGCTTAGGAGAAGGGTAATTACACAAAAGATTCCATAGGGTCGAAGTGTATCCGCAAGGACCCCAAGCTCTAAGATAAGATTGTTCGGTATTAACTCGCGCAAGACACTGCAATATCTTGACCTAACGCGATTCAATATTTCTCATCATGAACATTCACAAATCATTTAGAGTTACGCACCAATAAAAACATTCTCAGACAGGCATTATGTCCGCTATAAACCAAGAAACATTATGAATTATTATTAAACCGCCCGGTTAGTAATCAAAGTCAGTGGAACCGTAAAGCGGCTTAGATAACCGATGTCAATTAATTATGAAAGCAAAATGCAGTGTAATATAATCAGTACTTTATCACCCGCGACAGAGCGGATCGTTTGTCACTTGTTTCGCCCACGGTGCTTCTTCTTGGACATTCGTCACATCAAAAGATAACAAATACATTCTCAACCTTATCTCTCCTATTTTAAAGGAGCAATTGCTTTTATACCTCCTCATTAACGAATGTGATGATAGTCAGCGACGGCCTTATCTGGTTTCGGTTAGTGGAAAAAAATGGGTCGTCTAAATCTTAGAATCGAATCCTGCGGCCGTAGATGTAATTAATGAGAGGCTCGTACGACTTGATTGGTACCTACTGATAAAACGAAGCCTAGGTATTTAGGTGACTTGTGACTTAGGTTTAAGACCTTAAAGTGAATACTGCAACTTGAGACCTTCCAATAACGCATACAAAAATTACAACCGGTACTTGAAAGCGCTCGTAAAAGGTTAAATTTATGAGCATTTAAAAAACCAACAAAATTATGAAGCAGGATTCCAAAATTGCTTTTCGAGTCTTATTAAATAAAGGTAAATAAAACAGAGATGTAATGAACACATTAAATTTATGTTCACAAGGCAAATACTCTCACGTACAATCGGCTAAATCAAAAGTTCGCGAAGTATTACGTCGTATTCAAGACGGTTCCGTATTTTGAAGTTAGATCTGAGATACTTTTAAATATAAGGAAGAAGATTCATGAACGCAAAATATACTTTGGACTGTTTAAAGTTTACTTAAGAAAGTAGGTTTGTTTTATAAGGGTTTTATATGAGTTATTCTACTTTGTTCTTATCTAAGTTGTGAGCTGTTGTCATGTATTTAAGAACCTATTCAGTTCTCTTTCTTTGTCATGTATTATTAATAATCAAACAGTGAAATATGATGCTTAATAAGCTCGATCACGAAATTCGAAAGATGCGTTTTAAATTTCACAGTGTGGTTGCATACACGCGTTCTCTTTTTGTAAGGAACCCCAGACCCCCACATGAATGCCCCTTTCTCCGTGTGCGAAGTGCAGAATGCAGCGTATGCAGGCGGCTTCCACAATCGCTCCGCTAAAGAAAATAATTCAAAACCTCTCTTTAAACAGTCTTCCATTCAAATTAGCTTAATGCGTTGAACACAAAGCAGCGCGATAAGCATTGGGACGCAAGAAACTGACAAGTTTGAGTAAAAAAAGAAATTCCTTTCGGCCAGACAATCATGTAACTCAAATGGTACCAAGTGTCAGTTATGATATTTTCTATCATCATAAACATTTTCGTCCAAAAAAAGAGTTGTCTCAAGTTCCGGCGCAGAGAGACTCGGCAGTGACAAATCTCGAAATAGACAACAGATGTAGGTATCGTTTGCAACCATTCGTCGTCGCACAACATACGCGCTCAACCGTTGACAGATTGGACGCCTTAAATTTAGAACTACCATTCTTTATTCGAAATTTTAAATGAAGTATGGCCTGTCGATTTTAATTTGCCTCACTGGCTGAATTTTAACTCTAGGAAATACCAAGTTTATTTTTAAATTTGTTTAACTTCTAATATGGTAAACTATGGTTGTAGCGATTCCATGTCAATTTAATCGATTTCGTGAATGTGTTTTACTGGTGACAAAGTTTCGATGTCGCTTGTAAAATATACGGTTGTGGATATTTACGACCCTGTACGGTTGGCTTCGGCTAGATGTGTAGCACGCGTCCGTTGTCTGTCGCTGCCCACGTACGATGTTCAAATATTTTAGTTTATGCACTGCGTGCTTTATGGGTAGCACCATACGCCCGCGGTTTTACAGTCTTCTATTTGACAAAAACGAAAACGCAAGGGAATGGTGATAAAGTCTATTTTTACTCGTATGGCATTGCAGGCGAACCATTTATCCATACCATTGATGTTTGATGCAAACAATAACATTGATCTTAAATTTCTTGGAAAATGAGAATTCGACGCTGCGCATTGCGGCTCCAATGATTTGTGATCTATACTGCTTTCTAAAGAAGTTGTAAACGAACCCACAGGCGAAACCGATCTTTCTTTTTTAGGTCGACGAGCTATTTAGAAAGTAATGCTTGGAAGAAAAACCTCTTGTAACCGGTGCCCCTAGAACGTTTTAGCGTACCTATAATATAAGTTAAATAATAAATAAATATTTAAACAAAAACACCAAAAAATTATTAAGAAATTTTGGAACTCAAATGTATGACAAAGGCATACAAAAATACTTGAAATCGCGAACTTCTCTGTCTAGCCATTTTGTACATAAACATCCTGAAATGTCGCCTTTCGAAGTCCTATGAGTCACGCGAGCTATGTTATTACACAACACTGTTATTACATTCGAGTGATACTATCACACGCCCACAGCCATATTAAAATACATGTGAATATTGTTCGTGCCTCAACTGTTTAGGGGAATACTTCATCATTGTCAAACGGTTGACTCGATCGTTTAAATTCACGTCGTGATTTAAATTCAATTTGATCGGTTGGAATAGGTATGGCTATTAATCCGACGCCTGATGTTTGAAATAAAGTTGTGTTTGAATTGTTACTTATTATTACTTGTTGAATAAAGTTATTAAATAGTAAACTATTCAATGTTATATAAATATACAAGTATACATATTTGTAGCCAGAGACCTCAAAGGTTAAAAAGACGTCAGAAACATGTTAATGAAATATTTTAACTTTATTTATTAACGTTATTCATAAAAGTGTATTATTCTCAGGAAATTATTTCTGCTTCATGCAAATAGCAAGTAGTTATTTTAAATATTACATTTTCTCTTCCAACGTCATCTCGTTTCTAAGCAAGTGTCTCAGTCATATCAAAGCGTACTCGCATAATACTGTATGGGACGGGCGTATTATTTTATTACTGCGAGAATACTGCATCGTCTCCAACATCAAAACTCAATATCCGTCTGACACATTTGTTAGATTCCACGTTTTCTCTGGTAAGTGCTTACTTTACCGCATTTAATTCAGTCATATTTTCAAGTCGTAACGACTTTCCAATATTTTATTTATTAATGACACGTTTCTTATTCCCTAGGTTATTGTTTAGATTGCACTCGGCAACTGGCTACTCGGATTTATTGCAAAAATAACTGCTAATGAAAGCATGACTTACGACCAAACTAGTCGTTCTCAGTTAGTTCATGTTTAATGGATTTTGTTTACTTTTCGACGTTATTTATAATTACTTAGCAGATATCGAGCTTTGATACATCTATGTTCTTAAATTATTCAATAAATCATGATTAGGAAAGTTCATAAAAAATCGACCTTTTTCGTTTGCCCCATTCTATCCTTTAATTGATAAAGTTTGAGAAAGTATAATCAATATCAGTCTCACAGCTGACGCATTCTCGAATTTTCAAAAAGTTGAACTAGTAAATTAAAGGAAAGGACTTGATGGGACTAGAACAAATTAACAGGGTTTGCGAACAGAAAGTCCGTGTAGATCAGGCAGGCGTCATTATTATGCCATTAAAGTGGAATTTACTACAAGATTAGGGAACCGAAGTGGCGTCCAATTTACCTCACGGCCTGACCATCCTGTCTAGAAAGAAGCGTCGTTTGGGAAATACTGTCTAACATAAATCTACTCGCGTAGAGATGTGGTAGGTTTCCTTTTTTAGTTCTAGGAGTCCGGTTTCGCTGTGGTTTTAGTTACTCCGTTTGTTTGTAATCAATAAATTTACCAACTTTGCTTAACATAATCAAGGTGTTACTTATTGTAATTATTACAATCCTTTCTAACCAATTATAATTATGTCTTAGCCATCTTTTCTAAGTTTCCTGTACCAATTATATACAGACAGACAGAGCATCACGCCCGAAATCCCAAATGGGGTGGGCAGAGCCACAAGACTACTCGTGGCCACGTCCGATTAATTAGTCCTAAGATGGTATGATGAACCGTATGGTGACGGGTGATCAGCCCATCGCCCATACAGATAGTCCACCATGTTGGAGAGGACCCGTCCCTTAGTCGCCTTTTACGACATGCCAGGATGATAAGCATCTGCACGCATTCTATGCCATTTCTTCACTCCCAGTGCAGCAGAGGACCAATTATATTCAGTCTACATATCTATAATATATATATTAGATTACTAGTTGCTTTATATTCATATTACGTCATTCAATTGCATGGTCATATCAAACTCGACGATTGTACAGAGACAGAAGCTTGCGAAAGTTATTTTTTGTCTTATACATTTCATAGGTAGGTTGTATATGGTTACCCCCTGTTGTTAAAAGCTATTTGTTTCATTTTTAGGGTTCATTTTCATACGCTACCCTTGGCGCGCAAGTTAGACTTGCACTTGACCGTTATTCTTCAAGTCTATATTTCGATACAGGCAAGAAAACTATCCATTCAAGCCTTAAGCTGACGTAAACCTAACAAGACACTTCATGAATGAGCGCCTGAGTCTACCAGGGGCAGGTGACGGCAGACATAAATCCGCCTCTGGCACGCGGAACCTCGTCTTATTGTGCATTTGTTTTGCTATCACAACGGGGTTATTTCGGTAACCGGTCGATGCCAGTGAACAAGGATCGGGCGGTTGGTTTTGCATTTTAGCAAAGATGTGCTAAGATATTTGTTGATACGTTATGAAGATTTGTTTTTGCATCGCAAATACTTATTTAGTGAGCTTTATTAAATATAACTCCTTTCTTATTAGTAAGGTATTAAGTAAACTTACTCATCTGAATATAAAAAGTTCTAATATCATGATGTTATCAATACTCACATATTAAAAGCAAGTAGGTACTTATCTCCATAACGTTTGTAACTTGATGTACTTAACTTTGTAAATTCCGAAATTTTATAGAAATTAGTTCATCTGTAAAATATATTTAATAAAAAATACACTCATATATCATGTCAGGCTTTCTATCAAAAATATTAAGTTGACTATATCAAGCTACTTATATTTTTACTTTTAATGAGTTAATTTACAAATTTTATGATACCTGATTTTCATTACTTATCATTATGATTTTCCATCATAATTTTCAACTTTCGCTTTATCTTTACGAAATAAACTTCTCGTTGAAATAGTCAATTTCCTATCTGATTTTCCTATTGGACCGAAAACCAGCATTAGGTTTTAAATAGCACCACATTACCTATTGTGTTCTTGCATTTCTTGTTTCTCGCGTCGCGCTACCACGCTATTTTAGATTCGTGATCTCTTAATAGTATTTGCTATTCGAATAGAAGCTACTGAATTAAATTGGTTCTAAATAAAATTGTTTAAGGTATCTGTTTAGTTTTGCCAATATTATGCTGAACGGTATAGATCTTCACTTCTAGCTGATTCTTCCATTTAAAGTTAAGCTTTTTCAACGACTTATGGTTCCAATAACTTTTAAGCTTACAATCATTATATATATATATATCTATCATTATCCATTATTCTGGGTATTAACTATATTCTTATTGAAATAGTTTTAAATTTTTGTTTAACTGCTGTTTTATTTATTATTATTACCATAACGGTTGACTTTTAAGTAACTTACACTGCAACATAATCATGCGTGGTTGATTTTATGTGAGCGCCTAATGGTTTTACTTCCGGGAAATTAAACTATCTCTTTATAGTTCATATGCACCCTTCATAATTAGGACCCTAAACTCTTTTTAAACCGTCACAAGTGAAACAGTTAATGATTGTCTTTCTCTTGAAACATATTAATTTAATTTTAATTCGAGGTACTAGATAAGTTTTTTTAAATAGCATTTTTCTAACAAGCTTTTTTGCCCATTGCACTTTAACCTTTTGAATTCCCCAGTCGGCTGTAGCCGTTTCCATACATTTGAGTCGGCTACAGCCGTCGTCGAGCGCTTGTGGCACGCTTTTTCGACGTTAGCCGTGGCGTTCAAAAGGTTAATAATGCATTAAAATGCGCATACAACATTTCGTATCTGTGCTGATGACCGTTGAAGGAACTCTATCTGGAGCTAACCCTGCCCTGGATGTCAATTCCGTTGCTTACCTACCATAAAAATGCATTGTCCTTGGAATTGGAACAATATGTAAAAGCTCGGCTTCGTAGGATAAGAGGAAGTGGTTCTAATTCAGCTTGCAAGATTTGACCCGAACATACAAACATTGCAAGTTAATAAAAAGCTTGTAATAAAAGTTTAACATGCCTTTTAAAACCTACCGCGGTTTGGATTTATAAAGAGGTCCCGATATTTCGATGATGTTGCAATCCATACCGCGGTAAGAACTCGTGTATAAACAATAATGATGAATATTTTAACATTTGAAAATTTTAGGAGAAGACCATACATGATTTCATTTGCTTTTCTACATCAAACGTTCAAAGCTGCAGCACAGTTTTTAATGAAATCCACTTTCCGCAAGTCAGAAAACAAACGGAAAGAAGGGTAAAAACTGGATATTAAATTCAGGGTCCCAATTTTAATTTGTAATAAACACCTTAAATTCATTCCGTGCAACGCCGCCCATCAAATCACGCATGAATCAAATATCCCGCTTATCATTACAATCGCATTAGATAAAATTAATAATGCTGCTGGTTCAATGAACCTGAATACAATGGGTGTAATGGTACGTCAAGCGGACAGCGAGGACTGTCGCAGGCGTAACTAGATGGGTAATGGTACGTAAGGTGAATGTAATGGAGCTTAAATATGTTAGGTATTTAAAACCATATCATTTGGTGAAGCGTTTTTGCGCTTCAAATAACATTATGTTACAGAAAAAAATGTTATGCTCTTGAGTTAAGTATAGGGAAAATGGATCAATATTGTTCTAGGTATGATGTAGTCGTCTAAGCTTCATTTTATGGCATATGATGTGTTAGTTTACTTTCTACAAAAAACTCTTTTAATGATGTATCTTCTCATTTTACAAAATTTTCAAATTGATTCACCGTTCAGCTATCCGCGCTCCCAAATGATCAAGCGACCGTACGTAACATTAAATATTAGTTAAAACTAAAGTTAATTGAAAGTTTACAAATAAACTGACCACTATTACTCCATCCGCACTAGCTGGTAAATCTGCAGAAACGGCTAATAAAGCCGAGGTGATGATAATTGTCCCCGAACGCTACTTACAAGTTAACGGCCGCTTCTTTGTAGCAGGAGTGTGCCATATACTTACAATATAGCATCCGGGACCTGTTTTATGGCAAGGCCTTAATAGTTGCATCTGTTCATGATGAACATAAATTGTTTAGTAGGTGTGCTTTTAACAGGGCCATCGTCTTGTTTCTAAGTAAGGTGTTAGGTAAACTTTCTGGATTTTCACGCAGTATAATATTCATTACCCTACACTAGAAAGTTATCACGTACTGTTTAAATCTCAGAATTTTTCTTATTGTCGTCATATTATCTTTTTGAATGAGAATTATTTTTAATTTTAAATCACGACATAACCATTTATTAAATTACATTAACTTTATTTTATTTCGTTTAATCATTGATATATTTAACTACATGACATATTTAGACATTAACTGCATAAACAATTTTGTATGCCTCGCGGCGCAACATAGTGATACTTCCTCTATGAACAAGACCTTATGTGTATATTTTTTGTACCCACCTGTGTTGAACAAATTAAACTATTTCTATTTCTATTTCTATTTCATAAAATATTTAAGTACTCGGATTCCGAGCCACCTCGTTTTTCAGAAAGGCTTCTTTAGGTTTAAATTGGCGAAAATGTATAGTTAGGGAGTTCAGGGTCTGATGATAAGTGTATTCACTAGAAAAATCATACATATTTTACCTTATAACGACTGCTGACAGATATAATTATAGATACCTACCTAGCTAAACGGGTCCTTTAACAAACCTTCAAGAACTCGCCAGAACCGGGTTGACCATTATATCCAAACCGGTATTTAATTTAATATTAAAATCATTATCTACATTAATCATTCTATAAGAATACTTCGCGCTGTTGCTTTTTGCTGACGTCGTCCTGACTTACTCTTAAATCTTATTAACATTTAAATTGCTACATAAAAGGTACTTTCGCATACCTTAGTGTTCCAGGCGAGATCCTGCGTAATAAATTTTGTATCATGCTAAATATATTAACGGTTTAGCGAGACTGCAAGGCGAAAGAAGCCTAGTAAATCATTTTATTTCAGCTGTACGAAATACTGCAGTGTTTTAAAATTATGGTTATAAATATAAGGGAAAACAAACAAACCTTTAGACAAATACAAGTTTAAATTATTACTCTCAGACAGGAATGATTTTTAGGTATATAAATAATCACGTGTGTGAATTTTGTGGGCAATCCAATAACAAAATCACAATTAAGATTTATTTGATTGGCTTAAAAGATTTCTAAGAAATATGGGTAGGTAAACGACGACTACTTTCCCTAAAGAAAAAAAAATACCGTTGTTTTAAAAAGCCCAGTCATTAACACAGAACTAGTCCTATTTATGATGTTAAATAGTTAAAGTAGACTGGAAACTCATTTACCCGCCATTAATTCGTGAACAACTAACTACCGTAAGCAGATTTAAATGCACGGCAAAAGTTTAAATTTATGTACCGGACGCGGTCTTCAATTAAACTTGTTATAATGAAACTCAGGAAAAACGGAGTAAATTGCCATGGAAGCGAGACGCAAATAATTCCCAAGTTTTGCAATTTATACTCATTTTAAAGTAAAGTTCGATGGCGTAGACGGACGTTTCGGGGGCCCATCGCCGCCGGAATCGATTATTTCACTGCTCTGAGTCGGTCTTTCGTAGACACTTGAAAATTGTCTTCCTTGTTTATAATATAATTTGCTAACGGATACTGAATCCGAAATACGAAACAGCTGTCAATTCGGAATTGAAATTGTCCAATTTGGGACAAGGTATGGTAAATTAAAAACCATTTGGAGGAATGGGCGGTTGAAGCGTATCGCATTCCACGAGGGATATTTTTGGGTGTCAATTTGTAAATGTTGCGAACTTTTTTATCCGTCACATTTTTCAGTAATTTCTAAAGATGATATTTGTTTCACTTCATCGTACGGAACAGTTTCATATAGATACAAAGAAGCATTTCTATTTCACATCCATTTAAACTATTTAGATGAAATCGAACAGCGACATTGGGTTTTATTGTTTCGCTTGAATTGCCTTTCTTCTTCGGTTTGTTTTTCGTGAACATTCCAGCTGTCGTTGGCAGACCATCCAATGAACTCGTTTCTATTCGCTATACGACTGGATGAAGTCTAAATATACCATTAAGATTCAAGAGCAGTTACTAAACCATGTTCCAAAGCGTCATGAACTATTATTTATTATGATCTTTCTTTATTCCTATGTTATAGAGCTGAAAGTAAAACAGACGGTAGTTCCGAACTGTATTTAGATACTTTTAAAAGACTTCAAAAAGGAGGAGGTTATCTTTTCGAGCCGTAATTTTTACCTCGTGAACCGATTTCTCGATATTAAGTTGACTATGTTCAGAGCTACATGTCTAATGAAGCATCAGACATCCAACAGCACTCTAATGAACAAAGTGTGAGCGAACTTCTTTCATTGAGTATTCACAAAGTAACTGCTCTCAGCTAAGCTTTCAATCAAACTGGATTTCTACCAAAACAATAAGCCCTTGCCGCATCAAATTGCGCGAAGTGAGTGCGAAGCGTGGTCCCGCGAGCACTTTCTCATGCAAAAGTCGAACCGTTACTTTAATTCTTAGCTCGAGCACTTGTCGGTTTTACGAGCGTGGAGCGATTTAATCCACTTAAAACGCAGAGCACAAACTCCAAGCCGACAAAGCTCTCAGCCGCTCTCATTTAAAAATGGAAATAAACCCCCGGCCATCTTTGACTCGATGCGCGGCCGCTGGTTGAATTCTAAGTGCGGTTCTCCATTGATGCATTTGCGATTCTATTTTCATTTGACGAAGTCGAGTCGGGAACAACGCGGAAATAACAGTAACCGTATACGTAATGATAATAAAATGATATGAAGTGAGATCCATTATTTTGTGCACTCCAGGTTGCGGGGAAACGAATTAGTTTAATACTGCTTGTGGCTCCGCGCAAAACATTCCCACAGTTATGAAGGTACTTTTTGAGTATCTCGATCATTTTTGTTTTTTTATGTTTTGTTTATATAATTTTAGTACCTTCAGCCTAGTTAGGTAATATCTTCTTTCCTTTTACTATGTCTCTCTATTATATATCCATAGCACATTTCCTGTTCATCAAAATTATAACCAGGGCAAAACATTAAATCGTCCTAATGAAAATCGCACCCAAAATATTTTTAATATTTCTCTGCGTATTTACGCAAGCATCACAGATAAAGGCATATTTCCACGGAAGCCAGCAATGTTTATCCAGGGGACTGAGAAATTATTCGCCCGCGGTCCATGTCTTCGGTTCCCAAGTCTTAATGAAAGAGTTCGTTTGCGCGGAGATTATTTCGACTCTGTTTATTTTGTTGCTTTGCGGGTTTCTCTTGTGCGGTCAATTCGTTCGCTCGATTCATATTTGTTTTAATTTGTGTGCCAAGAAGTGTTGGGTTTTCTTGTTAGGAGCGAGTTTGAGCTTGCGTTAATGGCACTTTTAATTGGTCAGACGTACAGGTTTACTTTCTGTGTGTTACGTTTTATTTTTAAAATAACTTCATACTTAATCTTTAAAAAGAAAATACGGAGCACTTCTTTGAAATAATTTCAAAGGTCATAATCGTTCATACTATGTTTTTACCCAATGAACTTCCTCGATGCCAAATTTAAAGTTTATATCTCTGCTAGAAGTAGCTTAGAATTTTGTTGGTACATAAGTCAGTCAGTAAGTCAGCCAGTGACAAAATAAAGGAATATTGACTTGTGATATTTCATAAACTATAATGGGTAGACTTGCAGTTATAGAGTTAAGGCAGGTTCAGTGAGCATTCTTCGTAGCTAAAATTTCAGCTTTCTAGATATCCTCACGGTTTAAAAGTGCTGTGAATCGCTTCGAAAAAAGGATGGTAGGCTGTGCCCGTGTTGTTTGGTCGACTTTTACTCTCCTTGGCCGAGGCACTGCCGTGCCCCTAGATAGGTACGGTTAGGTTAGATCCATGAATATTTTTTATGTAAAAATTAGTTTTCAGTAGATAATGCACCATATAATACCCAATGAGGTGATTATGAGTTATTAAACTATACTAAACATTAGTAACTATTCATTATACGATTTTATGATCATGGTCTCATGCAGTTGAGTGGCATCTATTATAATAGGACATTAAATAAGATAGTATTATATACCAATATTTGGTTTTACCACCGAGTTCATTCGGAAAAGTCAAACATTCCCAATTTTAAAATCCTGCCTGTAATTTAGACCCTGATCCTTAATTGCCTCCCTTAACGTTTTCCCCTTTTTTTTGGTGTTCTAACGGAAATTGCGTGGAAGGAACGAATTACTTGAGTTAAATAGGTCTCTAGGTATTGCTAATTACTGACTTTTTACAGTTTGTTAATTTCTCCGTGTCGGTTATAATTGCCCTAATGCCTGGGTAATTGAGTTCCACGTTTAATGTACAATTTAAGTGAAAACCATTATAAATGATTTTAATTTAGGTTGAAAAAAACTTGTTACTTCTTGGTTGTTTTAGGAATCTTCATTAAACGGAATTCATTACTTTTGAGTAAATAAAAGTCAACGTTACACCACACTTTACGGTCCAAACTAGGAATCTTAGGTCCACTCGCAACACAAAGACCAGACCCAAGTCAAGTCAACTCAAAAATATCATAAATGTAAACTTTTATGACCATTTCATTAACTAACCGTATGTTTTTTTTCTAGGATGGTGACCGAGGTTACCTCGAAGGGCTAGCATCGCGCTATGCAGATCTGTTCTCCACACACTACGGGGATGTGCTAGACCACCTTGAGGAGCTAAGGCGCCACGAGTGGGAAGAAATGTCCCCAAGGATGAGGGTCTTAGGAGGCCCTGGGACCCCACAGACCCCACCGCTGGCCAGTCCTGGGTCTTTAGCCCTGAACAATCTGACGACATCCTTGTCTCAGCCTATATACGTCCCTGGAAAATACTCGGTAAGCTAGATCTTGGTTCTTATTATATATACCTCATTTATATTCAAGAAGTTCCTTAATATATAAGTTCGTATAAATACCTAATTATTATTATGACGATTTTCTTTTTTTTATTTGTATAGACAGACATTTTAGTTTTGAGGTTTAGTGTTTTTTATTGGTAATAATAGTACATAATAATAGTTTTCCCAAATAATCGAATAAGCTGGAACCTTTTACGTAATTTTTGGTTTCATTGCTATATAAATATTTTTCAAATTCCCAACTTGATTAGGAAACTTCAACTATTTCGATTTACTCTTATTGGCGCTTGCTACAGACATACCTATTGCACCTGCATCGTATCGCCTTTTCGTATAAAATGTTCAACTCCGTGTTTTACAAAGTCCATGACCCATCTGCATGACTGTCTAATGCGTACTATAAATGTATCTGGTTTAAATATTACCGATGAGCTTGGGAAATTAACGTCCTCAAGGCTGTAACATGATATTAATTTTACCTGATTTAATTTCCCTTTGCGAACACAAAAGAACACCAGCGCCTCTATTCGGGAACGTCCAAGCGATATTGTAGCGACGCGCTAGCGAGGTTCTCATCCTACTCTTCAGCACGATGCGTAATGCGTGAGAGCGGGATGCGAGTCTCGCTCGCAAGCTGCAACAATATCGCTTGGACGTTCCCGAATAGAGGCCCACACTACTTCGAATCAGATAGATTTGTTGTACGATCTCTTTCCTATATCACTAACTATTTCAACTCATGCATCTAACCTAGATCTTTATAACATACCAACGCAGTCTTACGTCCAACAGCCGTCCAGCTGTCTCACTGACAAGGAGGAGGATGACATCTACGGCTTCGGTTACGGTGTGTTTGGCAAGCAGATGCTGCAACGGCAACAGCAACAGAAGCAGCTGCTGCTTGCACAGCCGACGCAACCACTCATACATAACCAGCAGCACAATTATCAGAGGTATGTGATGGACGATTAGTTATGAATCATTATTTTAACCTGGTTACGTCCACTGCTGGACATAGCCCTCCCCAAATATAACTTCACAACGAACAGTCGCACGCCTTTCATATCCATCGGCTTCCGGCGATCTTAACCATATCGTCAGTCCTCGTGAGGGGCTGAAACACGTTGCGTCTCCTGCCCCGTAGTCTCTAATCGAGAACCCGTACGCCCCATCGGCCATAACTTCTTCGAGCTATGAGCCAAACCCACTGCCCACAACTAACGCGTCGCGGTTCGATGCTGTGTAAAATTCTTTGGGGGAGGCCTTTACGATACTGGGTGACAATAATGGTGATAGATTATGAACAAAAAAGACAGTTTCCGAAAATACAGTTGAGATAAGCAGTAAATTACTGTTCCTGTTATGGCGGTAGTGTATGTTAGGTTAGGTTAGGTTAGCCGGAACGTTAACCCTTTAACTTCTAAGCCAGAGGAATAAACAGACATAATGCGCCATAAAACCTTTCTTTGCTAGCACAGTCCGGTAAGTGGAATGAGCTTGTGGTAAACGACCTATACAATTGTGGACAATGATAAACAACATAATTTCTCTGATTTGCATTAAAATTTGTTTATTAAATTCGGTTTTCATATAAATATGTGTTGACATTGCGAAAGTTTTAAACTAACTAATGATAGGTAAACAAGTACCTACTAATGGTTATTTTGATGATGGTCCTAATAGTTTCACTATTTGATTAGGTAGTTTTAGTATGGCTCGTATAGTAAAGTTGCCGTTAAATGATATTGAACATTTTAAGATGACAATTGCTTAAAACCTATTTCATGTTAAGTTCTTTACCGTTATTGATTTAATCAGATGTACAAATTCAAAAGAAGGAGTCGATAAAGATAAAAATGTCTAGCATTCAAGCATTCATAAATATTATCACTCAATGGCCAGTCTTTTATGGAAATTATCATAAGCATCCAGACAAAATAATACTAACAATACGGAATAGACACAATAACTTTGCGATACGATTAAATACAACGGCTATGGAAATTTCGCGGTCAGATTATCCATTCGCAATTTAACGAGAATGCCATGGGCCGTACTCATAAATTATTTTGACTTTAACAGGTGTACTTGTGAGATAAGCTTTAACTCTGCATGTTTAAAAGCTAATCTTAATTGAAATCAGACATTCGATTGGCGACAGAAGCCCCTGAATAGTTTAAGTTAAGTCTTAGGTTGATATACGGCTGGTGATTCAGATTAGCGAAACTCGTTTCTAGATTTTTCTTTTTGCGATTATGAGATAGACTTGGATGGATTTATTTTGGGTTGGTCTTTGAAGGTATTTTAAAAGTCATAAAGGTCATTCGGAATATTCGACTTCATTTAGTGCTTACGATCAAGTTGAGCGATTAGAGTTGTTCCAATAGAATTAAGACTCATTTGCCATTTTTATTATTAGTGTCAATGTTATTATTAATCCAATGTCAACTCGTATAATTAATACTGCACGTCAACGATTTGATGAAACCATAATTTTATTATTTCACACTTGCAAAATAAATTTAAATAAACAAACTGACGGATATGTCCGCTGGAATACCGAGAAATAACTCTGCCACTGCGCACAACGTAACTTAACTTTGCATCATATTTATCGCTACTGTTGATGGATTTAGGTGTATCAGTCGTTAAAGTTATATTAGGATTTAAATAAACACATTTTAAGTATTTGAATAAAATGTTAATCGAATATTGAAGATTCAAATTCATAATGCATCATTTAAAACGATTATTTTTCTATGTCAATCGGCTGTCAGCCATTTATCAAATTATTTGACAGAATTAAATTATATTTTTCTGCTACTATAGTAAATTAGCAAATAGTTTTATACAATAACTAGGTTCGGCCCGCCACTTCATCCGCGGGAAATTCGGTTATAATTATTCCCTCGGGAACTTTTGACTTTTCCGGGATAAAATGTACCCTATGTCCTATTCTAGGACGTAAGGTCTAACGCCAACTTCCTGCCTAGGAAAAAACTAAACGAAACTACCTCTAGAAGGGGGTCCCTCAGTGTATTGAACTGCGTGTACGGAAAAACAGATTCCTTACTGATGTCTACTTAAAATTTGGTACAAATAGTGTAAATGCGAAAGAAGCTTTGTCTGTCTATTACGCTTTCACGGCTAAACAGCAAAACGGATTTTGATGAAATTTGGTATGAAGATAGTTTAAGCCCTGAAGAAGGACTTAGGCTACTTTTAAGACAACCAGCCTCTAAAAGAGTGAAATAATGGTTGCAAAATTAAAATCTGTCATTTTGCAATAAAATTATCGAATTTGAGGGAAAAAATCTAAACCAAAAAAGTCAGTAACATGAAACTACACTATTTAAATATAAATTTCCATGAAGACGAAGTTGCGGGTAAAAACTACATACATACAGAGCATCACGTCCGAAATCCCTAATGGGGTGGGCAGAGCCACAATACTACTTGTGGCCACGTTCGATTAATTACTCCTACAGATGGTATGATTAACCGTATGGTGACAGGTGAGCCCATCGCCGATACAGATAGTCCACCATGTTGGAGAGGACCCGTCCCTTAGTCGACTTTTACGACATGCCAGAATGATAAGCATCTGCACGCATTCTATGATATTTCTTCACTCCCAGTGCAGCAGAGGAGTGGTAAAAACTAGTATATTAATAAAATACATACAAATAACTAAATTAAACTTTAGAAAAAAGGCTAGCATTTAAAGTTAACGGACCATTTCTTGAATCGTTTGTACCCCATAAATTTGTTCAAAAGGAAATCTACAACTAGCAATGTCACGCGGCCGCCTACGTCGCCTTGTTCGATGCTAATTAGATTTTCAACATGCTAGTATCTAATGAATTACCTCGTAAAATCAGTGACGAACAGATATTAGTAGGTCGTTAATATGTTTTACTTACACATTTTAGCTGTTAGGCAAAACATGTGGGTTGCTTGTGATTTATTAATAATTTAAATACTTTATGACCTGTTTTAACGACTTCAAAATGGTAAACTTAACGGTTATGAAGAATTTTTTAAATATTCGATGACTTAATAAAGAAACCATAATTATTTATAGTTTGACATTGAGCAGCCACAGTTTTCCAAAATTTCCTTGTTCATTATTTGAACCAGGAAATTTCGGAAAACTGTGGGCATAGAAAATAAGTTATAAAAAATATTTCACTATAATCAAACCTGCATTTTCGAGTAACGAAAAAACAATACGTTCTTTAAATTTACAACAAACATATAGTAATATTTATAGAAACAAATTAACTTTCCAAAACTGCTTGAAACATTCCGCAACTCGTATTTAAGAACCCCGAAAAAACCTGACTAAAGTCTTAAAATAAAATTACTCTTACCCTTCGCATAGCATATGGGCACAGCTTCGCGTAAAGCCCGAACTCACGACAATATTTCCAAAACACTGTGCTCAGCAGTGTATTAGCACAGAAATTACGATTCATGCAAAACCAAAACTGAGAGACCAAGGAAAAAAGACTAACAGACATTACCATCACAAGACACTTGTGACTCTCTCGCCTTAGTAAAACGGGCGTGAATCGCTCATCAACTGTAAACGTTAGCGCAGTTTTTGCTTAAAACCGGATGATAAGGGCACAGAGCTGCTTCAAAGCGCTAGGTGGAAAACTCATAATATTGTGAGGGGAACATCTGGCAGCACAACCAACTTCTAAATCCATTTGGTTTACTTGATACGCAGATATTTTCTTGGATACGGTTTTCTCGCAACTCTCACATAAGGATCTTGTTTTATTATTTAGAAATTGTCTCGTGATCATTTTAAAATCAGTGAAAGTACATGTCACAAAATATAAAAATTACATAGCTGAAGAAGTAAAGACTTTATTGCCAGACGTGTCGAGTCGCTCTTTACTAGCGACAAACGCGTAGCATTCTTAATCACAATAAATACGCGTCTATTTCGAATTGCGCATGAGTTTAAACTTACGTTTTGTACCAATGCTCTGTAGTATTTTAATTAATTGCCCGAATCTAATTCATTAGGCAGAGGAATCGTATTCAGAACAGTAAAGTTAAAGACTTTGAATTTAAATCCTTTACACATTAAATTTCGTTCGCTAACGTATGTAAATCCCGTTTAAATTATACAAATCGTATTTCCAACAATGAACACGAACTGCAGACGTGAAAAAGTATATTCATTTAGTCTATAGTAATTTACATAATTCTAATACTTGATTACCATAATTATGATATTAAAAATAATAAGAGAAAATTCGGGTTAATTTTTGGTTTCATCTTTTTTGTGGGTAAAGACTGAATTGTTATTGCAACACTGCATTTTAAATTTAATAGGTATGAAATATCTTTTGTCTAAAATTCTTGCCATTGCAGATGAATCATGTCTAGCCAATTAACGTGATATTCTTTTTTATTAATCTACTTTACATTGAAAAGCTTACATTGCCGCCACTCCCCCAATTTTTTTTAAGTTTAGGGATCATAAGGTGTGAGCTGTTTTTAAGTCATAAACATAAACGCCAAAATGTAGGTAATGTAATAAATTTATTAATTCTGATCAATACATGATTAATAACAAGCTCTTTTTGAACATGCAACTTTAATGACAATGCAATATAAAAGTACAGTCGGCCAAAAATCTTACCACATTGTTTTTTCCCAAAACCTGACGTAAAGTAATGTGGCCGAAGGTGGGACGCGTCTGCCCGGGAAATGCCTCTCTCCTCTTGAAAGTGTCTAGATCATAACCGGCCAGAAAGACCGACGCAGGGAGGTCATTCCTTTCCTTATAGGGTATTCTTTTCTAGTCTTATCCAATGCACCACTTGGTATTTTGCTGTTACGTGCTATAGCAAGAAGAGCTCAAGGCGTAGCAGAGTACCGTTTTTGAATTATTAATTACCAGCTTAATGCTTGCTATACTTTTTTAAACGAAATGTATATTGAGATATGCAAATTTCAATATTTTTGCAAACACTAATTTCATTACTTCTTACTACAATTAATCTTATGGTACAATACTTACTATATTTGTTCACGCTCAAAGACACAATTATCTCCTAATTATCATACTAAAAATCGACTTTATAACTTTTAATAAAATACTCAATGACCGAGTTATATTTCAAACTGAAACTAAAAATATACCTCATAAATATTGTGAAATATTGGGCCTGGCTATAAATAATAGCTGAGTCCAATTAACGCTATTAGTCAGTAACTTGTCAATCGACACTTCGCTTGCCAGTGATTAGTGCTTGTTCCACTCGCTAGGATCCAATAAAATATTCAATACATACAAATGATTCATGCTGATTGAACTAGACAGTATGAATAGCTGACGTAAATAATTGCGTTTTGGTTAACTGGAATAAATTTTAATATCAATTAAATGGAATCTTAGGTTAGGAACAAAGATTCAATAGAAATCAAAAAAATAGTGGTCCTTCGTTTTGTATAATCTCATTTGTCATAATCATTTGGATACGAAACATGGACATAATTTTTCATTTAGCATGATCATTCTGACATGAAACATTGGACATCTTGTTTCATTTGGCATATTCGTTTTGACATGAATCGTTAGACATAATGTTCTATATGTCATAAATCATAATGTACTCTTCTCTGAAACAGTAGATTTTTCAGGAAAGATTTTATAATATTAGGTATTAGAGATTGCATTATAACGAATGAAACATTATATCCAATGCAGCGATCAATAAATGGAATTATACCAAATATTCTTTTAAATATACAACATAATAAAGAAACATAACGTCCTATTTTTTAATCAAACTAGAAGCATTTCAACAAGTCGTCCGCCATGAACTGCAGCCAAGAAACTCAACAAGTTCTTGACCTAAACTATTCTGTCCAACACACGTGGGACAACCACACAAACTTTGCACCCTACACAAAACTTTTTGAATTATGGTTGCATTATAATAAAATATATATGACCATGAGACTTGCAACCGTAAAATGTGGCAGGTACATGTATTCTGGTCCATAAAGTTTTTCTTGAAAATTTCCTCTTCATGGGTCTAATGGCCGAACTCATAAAGGCCACTCAAATTAAGCTTTAATTAAAGTAACGTTTCAGTGACGTTTCTGTATAGGTTAACAACTAGTTGAGGGAGATTTAACTACTTAATATCTAGTCAAATGCTTAAGTGGCGTTTCTGCATTCGGCCATAAGTGATGCAGAAACCGATCGCTACTATGGTAATTAATATTGCTTTGTGTTGTCACTTTCTGTTAAATTTAAACTTCGCTAAGTAGGATAAAGACAGAGCAAATTTATATGATTTACCATTTTGCTTAGCCAGTTTCGAATAGAGGCCCTGATATGTAGAAGTAGTTCAAATCGACTTGCAAGATTTGCCTGGGACATACGAACGGACTATCAGCGCAGTGGCGCTGCTGAATAGTGATTCAGGAACGCTAAGTGATATTGTAGCGACTCGCGAGCGAGATTCTCATCCTATTCTTCCGCACGGTGCGCAATGCGTAAGAGCGGGACGTGTAACTCGCTCGCGAGTCGCTACAATATCACTTAGATATTCCCGAATAGAAGCCCAGTTGACGTTAAATTAAACATTTGGAATAATAATATTCTTAGACATGAACAAAGATGGTTTGTGTTTATTTAATTTAACTTTATTTATATTCCTTAAATACAAAGGGTAGTTTAAAAGCCTTGAGGCGTTATCCACTAGATAATTTGAAAATAAATTAATAGTCGTAACCACAAACTTAATGTTTACAGTTTTGCCATAGAATCATTTAAAAATGTAAATACTGAAATTTTGATAAGATGAACTGATAGCGCCGAGTTTGTAACAAGCATTACTCAGTTCACACTACGCCACGAGGGAATTAAACTAACAAGGAGATAGGAACGACTCGGCTGGGATACGGAGGAGAGTAGCGACGCAAGTAACGAGCTGGGATAACATCAGTGCTGTCGGTAATTGCTTTGTAATAAAACGTGGTTTCTTCTACTTAAATTGAGAAGTACAATCTTATACTTGTACTTTGTATACCTATCTATGTACATATTAATGAAATCTTAAAGAGAAAAAGTCCATACATTGAAGATAACAATGAAAAAAAGCAATGAGCAGCTTCAGAATGAGCAACACAACACAATCGAATGGTTTTTGAATTTTGTCTGTATGTACGCGATAAACTTTTAAACTGTAGGACGGATTTCAATGCATGTCAATAATTATTAATAGCATCTTCAGGTAGGATATAGGCTATAGAAGCTGTTGGAAATAAAACTGGAATAGGGTAATAGAGGGGACGGGGTTGAAGCTAGCATGCAAATTTTCCTAAACACATTTTTGTTTAAATCATCCCACGGGCTACCTCTTACCGTTTCATACTTGCACTGCACGAAGTCATTTCGCTCCACAGAATTTATCTAAGTGCCTGCATAAACGTAATGCTTCGTTACGTCTCCAGTTCATATCGGCATAGGAGTTACAGCTTAAAGCAACCCGTTTCTTAGAGTGAATCGATTATGCATCATATTTGTTGAACCTAACCAAATTTGGTAGCAGACGGGATCGCTAGGTTTAGACACCGCCAACAGCAAGCTTTATTGGCCAATCAACAAGCAGTAAAGACTTCCACACACTGAAATGCGGAACGAAAGCGGAGCGGGTCGGAAGCGGGTCTGCGTAAGCAGTGTCACAGTCTCGGTGTGTCTGACTGCCTCTAAACTCTGGCAACAAAATATCGTCACTCAATCTAGTCAAAACGCATTTTCGACTAATTTGACTTTCTTCTTTTATAATCGATATTCAAGCAACTTGAATGCTGCGAACACTTTTCTATTTGTTTTGAGGTTTGTACCTTATTTGATTTATTTTGTAAATTTGTCCATTGTAATCTATGGATCCTTGTTTCCCTTGGTCACGCCTTAACTTGAGAACGCCCTTATGTACCGATTTCATTCATCTTTTTTCTAAGTTTCTTACGACAGGAAAAATTAAGAAAATTGCGCAGAAAATTGGATAATTTCAGAAAACAACGATTATTTTAACTTCGCGCGTTTGACAGTTTGCGCGTTTGATGAATGTGAATTTAGCAGACAGTTGTTTTTTTTTTTTCGATCTAAGCGGGTGAAATCCTTATTTTATTTAGGTGAAACCGGCTGAGGATAGCTTGTTCAATATAATAAACATCTTAACCTAAAAAAGAAACATAATATTAGGACCGAACAAGACTTAGTATTCTTTTGAGATATACATATCGCCTCTTGGAAGTTAGCATCTTATACGTAAATATTCCACAAGGACTGCTTTATTTTACGCTACATGGATGCTCACTTTTTACTTGGTGATCAACAATTGATCGTCGAATATAAAAAAGAAATCAATCATTAAACCCCAATTCTTCTCATCGTTGAAAGTATTTACGTTTTCATTAAGCGCTTCACAATCATCATTAGCGAAGCTTTGTTAATTACCGATAACGATTAAGTAATTCCACCACAATCCTGCGTCATTTTTGCCTATTTAGTAAATCTGCTCTGCAGTTTCTGAACTCTCTTTAATGTTAAAAACAAAGAGAATATTTACCATTTGTCCTAGCAAGGAATGTGGTTTTTTAGATTACTTTGTTTGGGATTAAATTCCGTGAAGCTTTTTATTCTTTGTGAAATCTGTTTCTGCTTTTCCTAGAATAAATTGTATTTGTGCATTCATTTCCCTACACTGAAATGGGGGAGGGGAAAATTTCTACAACATTATCTCGAACATCTAAGACATAATGCAGTAATATTAACTTTCTCTTGTTTCAGTTGTCTGAGTCCACGATCAGCCTACTTTTACGAATTTCCACCTAGTGGTAAGTATTTCACAATTATGAATATTACATATATTATCAATATTTATCTTCACTGTCTTTGTAAGTCTCCCAAGTATACCCTCCTGAAAAGTTTATTTTATATGTAATACTTATTTATAACAAAATAGTGCTTATTTTCATTTATAAAATGTTTATGATTCATTCATCTTTCGACAAGTCTTAATGCATTTGATTATAAAAGAAAAGAACACATTAAGTAAGAAACAGTTTCGTCCGCAGACAACTGCTTGGGCACTGCTAAAAAGAAGGTGACGACATTCTCGAGACTTCTACGCGGGCTCAAGTCGCATAGGAAAGAGAAGCATGGATCCTGTTCGCCCAAGCATACACACAGCCCAAGACAGATACTGCCGCCACAACGGGTAAGATAAGACATACTGCATGCTTACTTGAGTTTTAACTTGCACTGCAAGAACCTGTGTGGTTTTCGTTAGGTATGCTGTGTTTTACTTTGTCAATTTGAAGATAAAAAAACCTCTAATGTTTACCTTCTGAGTTGAGATTTGTGAAAATTCTAAAAGACACTGACCTCTTACAACCTGCTAAGTTTATACATACTTAAACTGAGCTCACTATTTAAGTCTACCGTGTATAAGAACGTTAGTTCGTTAAGAACAGTTGTACCTAATGTAATCCAATTTCCACCTGCGACCGCTTTGAAAACTCAACCGCAAAAAAATATCCGCCAAAATGAACTGTGAATTTAGACACTCATTAACAGCCGGTCTCCAGACATGTACGAAGTCTTTCCCCCCGTTTTCACATATAGTTCTACCAACTCTTCTGTAGACTCCACTGGACTGTCAGGACTCTTATTCCATTGGAATAAGGTATTGTTTTGAAAACTTTAACAGGTCTCAGAAAAGTTGGCAGATCTTTATAGTACCTACATACCCTATCCGCCATTGTGTGCATCCGGCCCGACGCCGGTCGCCCTTTGACATGTACTACCAGCAATTACTATGACGCACGGGCATGTCCGGACGAGGCTGTGAAATGAAAAATGAAAAAATCAAATAGTTGAGACAAATTAAGAAAAAAAGAAAATGCGTTGAAAATTATGATGAATGAAGAATAGTTAATAACTGAATAAGAATAGATACAATTTAGATTTTAAACAAAGTACTTACATGAGAGAATAATTAAGTATGTTACAAACTTCTTACGATTTAAAAGAAACATAACCAGGACTAAACTTAAACTTACTCATGTTGTTCATTGTGACTGAACATGAAGCACTATGTATAGATACACAGATTAGTATCCTGAGCAACAACTCAACACAGAAAAACATCAAAGAGACATGCAGCTTCTACATCGATCTGCTCATAAATCCAAAATGCAGAATTTTACAAAGAAAATCAAGTAATAAGAAGGTTTCACCGGAACACTCCTTAGAGGTCTTGGCTCGTGTGAATGAAATGCGTGTTTAAAGAATGCTGTATTTGTTTGCTACGGGTTTTTTCCGGTAATATTCACGGTGAAGTTGCACTCGAATTTAACACCTGACTTTGAAACACTACACAGCGTTACTCAAATATGTCAACACTAACATTCTCAACTAATTCTAAAACCTAACCTAAAAATTAGAGATAAGACTTTAAAGGAAAAGAAATTAAAGTAGAAGCTTTCACAGCTTGTTTCCGCCCGTTTATTGGTGTGAAGGCTTACATTTTAGTTCCTGTGATACTGCTTACGCGGGCCTAAGCCTTTTAAGAGCCTTTCGCATCGAAGCATCAGGTTTTTCGACTAAACAACACATAATGAAAATACTGTTTGGATTCATGATCGGGCCGGCCAAAGTTTCTATAATCTTTTTATTTATGATTTCGTAAACTAGTTGATACATACAGTCCTTAAATCGACGAGAAAGGTATAATTTTATTTTAAGCTATTACACACACGGATGGCTTTTAAATTTAAAACTGAAACTATTAAAATGTTTAAGATTTCTAGGCAAAACTATCGCATCAAAAATTCCGGCAAACAAAAACCGCCCCGTCCCCTCAATCAAAGCTGGACACTGCCGATGGTCGAAAAAACTCGTGACAGGACTAATCCTAAGTGCAACTTGCCTGATAAGGATTAGACCCGGCGCCCTAATGGCCTTTATCCCCTGTACAAACTACCATAACTCAACCTTGCCTTGGCTCAAGCGACTTAACTTTGGCAGGCATCATTTCTCAAAAGCCATGCGGTGACGTAACCGCTAGAGATTAATAAATATAACTTGGACGTAGAAAAATGTAGCACTTAATTCGGTCGAGATGAGTTGCGTGACTGAGAATTGCTTCGCTTGGTCTTTGCACGTTCCTTGAATATGGTAAATATATGGAGAATTCCTTGCTGGTTATACGTGGAACATTGTTTTTTATCTAAATTTGTAAATAAGTATAATTAGGACATAATACAACGAGTACCTAGCGAAACATTGAAGTGAAAAAAACAAAACAAAAACATCTATACATGTCAACCTACGCTATTTTAAAATGTGTAGATATTTTTGGCGCTGACTTTACCTGTGTTGGAAGGTTAAGGAGGTTTGTGCCCAGATGTAACGTTTCTCTTTTACAAAATGACACCAAAATAAAATAAAAAAAACGCAATAACTCCAATAAAACTAACTGCATTATTATTCGGCTAATTGACACTTCAAACAACCCGAATAAGCCACTAATTAACTTGTTGATTAGGTTTTAAACCCAGCTTACTACCCAATTGGATTGTTCATGACAATTTCAGCTAGAATTGATAGTGACACGTATACTATAAATTATGTAGTTAATTTAAAGCTCGTTTGTACTTATACATATGTTTATACATACGTTTTGGAATAGCTAGTCAGCATGACGTGTTCGCTTATCAAGAGAGTTGTTTCTAAAATTACTTTATAACATGCCATTATAGATACTAAAAACGTTGTTTTCTATATATATACAAGTACCAATTTGTAAATGTTTATCAAAAAGAAACCATAAAAAAAGTTCATTTAAGAGCATTTTGATAAGCAAAAGTAATGATTAAACTTTTGTAACACTGTTTACGGCAACTACGAAACTATTTAACTTATATTCCGCTGCAATGTTGGCACCTTGCCGCATAAGCATATCCTTACGGGCACTACTGCTCCAGTATACATTATTGACTTCGAAATAGCGGCTATAAAATATTATTGCCGAAGACTATAGTAGCTTTTGGTAGCATTATGTCACTCGTAAACAGTAACAAATGTATCGATAAGATTAGCTTGCATGTTGCATTATTAGACAGTGTTGAAACAGTTTTGTAGCTTTTTGGTTTATGAATAGTTGAGTGAGTAATAAGTTAATACGTAGCATGGTTTGCTGTAATGAAACTTGGAAGCATAGGAGCAAGGAGGATGAACCAACGATACTTTTAAATTATACTATAATAAGCGACGATAATAATGGGCTACACATTTTGTAAAATTATATGCAGTTCCTTAAATATGAATACAACTAATACAGCCAAGTATTTCGTCACGTTTATAGGATTAACCTAAGTCTATGAGCTTAAATACGAGTTGTTGTTGGATCGGAAGTTTACGTTAGTGACCAGTTATTTGTCTCGTCTTTACTGTCACATCGATTCCTTCAGTTTTGCACAGAGGAAATTTTCTAATGTATTAATTTTGTGGCAGAAATTGATATTTATTATAATTCGTTCAATATTTCAAGATTTCTTATGATAGAGTGATATTACTGTACGTATAAAAATATTATATTAATACTAGTTTCACCATGGCACCATCAAAACAATAAAACATGGAACAGCTATTAGTGATTGCTTGATGTCGATTTGTAAAGTGATACTAATTGAAACGCTGCTGAAGTCACGCAAAGCAACAATTATGGATTTAAAGATCACGATGATCAAACTGAAAGGCTAATAAAAGAATATGTTTAATTAAAGGAAGTAAATATTCTTTGGAGTTTGTATATGCAGTGTGTGGGCTAGCTAGACGAAAAGTTCTATCAGCGCCCAACGGGTTCAGTATAACAACATATTTAGACATAGGATTCTAAATATATGTTGTTATACTGAACCCGAATGGACAGACTGGATAGTCACTACCGATAGCACTGGGCAGACCTGCACTTCATACAATGCACCTACTAATATATTTATAGTTATAAGTCATATTGTTACTAATTCCAATTACGATACAATAATAATAATGTAAGTAATGGGTTTCAAATTGTCCTTTTTTTAAGATTCTAGCTACCAAGTAATATCTAGATCTGAATTTGTTTCAATAGGTATATTATTTGCCCTAACAGACCGCTCCGATAGAATCGATTACAAATTTGGCCGCCTCTCAAGCCTGTTACCAATCACAATGTCAATCCCGTTCCCCCGATACTATAGGATATTGATGAGCAGGTGTATTGATCAAAATTATATTCTATCACGCTTTGTGTAAAATCTAATTTGCTTTGGCATTCATTTAGTTATATCTATTAATGTAACTTATTAGGATCTATTAGATTGCTATGTTGCGTTATCAAGATTAGTATTTCATTTTAGCGTCTTTTTGGTTGATTGTTTAGTTGATGAATTGGGGCTGTTAAACATGATATCTTTAAAATCGTTGGGCTTTATTGCAAATGAATTTATTTGTATTTATGTTTAGTGGACGATGATTATTTTGACAGAATTACAATTTAATTCTCTTTTTAGATTTAGTATATGTCAAAGCAAAACCTTACTTTTATGGCCAAATTAAAAAACGCCACTCGATTTGATCTTTAATAAAAGTTACGCTTTAGTGACGTTTTTGTATGGAATGACAACTAGTTGAAGGCCATTTAATTATGTAATCTCTAATCAATCAATCAATCAATGCTTTAGTGGCGTTTCTGAATTCGGCTATTAATCTTGTAAGTTTGTTGATTTTGAAGTATTGTAAACAGTTGTTATGTTTTGTTTTGTTTTATTTTTATTGCTTTGTCAATAATATCCTTTAGAGTTTTAAATTTAATCCTGGAATTGATTATTTCACAGGCGATTTATCGGTACTGGCCACTTACAATTAGAACATAAAAGAGGAAGCCGTAACAAAAACGAAAAATTATAAAATTTGAGGGTGTGAGAATTTGATAAGGGAGCAATAAATTTGGGAAGGTTCGAATTTAGGAGCCGTAGGGTTGTCGCATTATAGCGCCTATTGTCGGCTATTCGCATTATTCCCTTATCAAACGCGAAGTTAATGGGCGAGCTTTGTGCCTTGTATGATAAATTGATTCGTCCATACATAGCCTCATTGTGATGTAGATATTCTTAGCCTGCTCCACGCTTAAGTGTGGATGATAAATGAAATGTTTTTGTCTGTTCGATTGTAGTCGGTCTACTATGTAGAGATGCACTAGGCTTGGCTTGGCCGATTGCAGCCAGTTGCTCCCAAAAATGTCCATTTCAAAATACATTAGCCCAAACTTGGGCCGTGGAGTGGATCAATTTTATAAAATATTTTTTGTAATTTGGAAAATCGGCTGTAATTAATTGATATGTAACTAATCGATATTCGCCGACGCCGAAGGCGGGAGGGTTTTTGAGGACTCGAGTTTGTTATCCCCTTACTGCCCGTGACACACACAATGTTTTTCATCACATTCGCGAGGAAATGAAATAAAATTTAGACAAAAAAAAACATTGTACACCGTGAATTACCATCAGGTGGGTACAATGCACTGTATCTCGCGTCGGTTGCGCGCTACTTGTATAAGAAAACGATCACCCGCGCCGCGCGCACCTCGCCTAACCTGGCGCATGCCCCACCGTCCACCCATAACTCCTACGGGAGTTATGGATTTTGTATAGTTTATAACTATAATAACACCCTTTCCGAACAAGTGTGATGAAAAAATATTTATTCCCTTATAACCAAACGATCACCAATTTAGTTTTTAAATCTCAGGCATCACACTGTCGATGTCGGCTAAGCGTTTTGCTACATCCTTAATGGTTTATACCAGTATGATAATGAATTAATGAATAGTTAGTGTTTAATATATGTTGTTGTTCATCTATTTCATCGATAAGCGTGTTTGCACGAATATTATTGTAATGGTCACACTGATTATTTGTTAAACATGTTTGGTAATCGTATTAATGCGTACTACTTAACTTGCATTTCTAGTTTATGGTGGGACATCTCCCTTTGTTTTGATTTACTTGTTGGTTTTTTAAACAAATGCAACAATTTTATCAACAGATTGCTATTAAAAATATTAAGCAATCTCGCTCTGTAACGGAATATATGCCAAAGTTTATCCATTTGATAATTTAACAAAAGCTGTAAAAATCTCGCCCGATAAAGATTTTGGGAATGTAATTAATCATACGAGCCGAACGAGCGTGATTTGTAAAAAAGTTTTATCCCCAAGAAAGTTGCTAGTGTATTAGAGTATCCTGTTTAAGAAAAATGACTCGCTGAGGACGTGATAAATGATCATTTTCATCTCATTCAGTCTTAATGTTGATTTTATTATGGAGCACTTTTCTTTTTGATATTGATTAAACTTTACAAAATTAAGCATAGTTTACTTTTGAGTTTTTAAATACCCACGTACTTATACCTATTTATATAGAAAGTATTTTTCTCAACTTCATTTTATCTTGTGAATTCTTCCTGCATTTCACGTTTTAGGTATGCTTTAATCCGAATAGTTGATCTTAGGATATCAACGTTGACGTGAACGCTTGTTTCAGCATTATAAGCCAGAACATTTCCCTCAGGTGGACACACCGGACAGCGTACTGCAAAGCGGCCTGGGCCTAGGGCCGGGCCCAGACACTGCATTGAGGTCCATGGTAGACCCGCGGGACTATGACCGCCTCCGCTTCTTACAAATGAGTGCCGCCCAACCAAACACCTTTGAAGAAACTATACATAGGGTGAGCGCATTAGCTTTTTCTACTTACAGATTTTGACAGACAAAGTGATTTTTCAAATATTTCAAAATCAAATTCAAATGATGAAAAAGTAAATATTTTAATTACGTAATATTTTATTGATGATGTTTTTGCAGATGTTGAGTAAATTAGGGAACAAGTTGATAAAAATCTTGTTTCGACTTAAAGTTCAGGACATTCATTATAAATGATAATAGTTAAATAATAGTTCATTTCTCAATTACTTTAAACATAAATATTTTTATATTTAATTATTCTCCTTTGTCTGTTAAAATTTTGAAGTATGAAAACAGCTTTAGTCCGTTATTCTCTGCGTGGCAAATAATTAATTACTATTGTAGTTAGATATGTTTGAAATTAATAATTAATATGATGATGTTTATTGTTTGTTACCTGTCCTTTCTTTATATATCTTCTAGATATTTATAACGTCTCCATTAGTTTCATAATTTTAGATTTGCTCTTTTGCTATATTCTTATATTATTCATGTATTATATTTGCGTTCTTAAGTGTATTTTATTGAATCCATTTGAAGCTGTAGTACGTATATTTAAAACCCTAATTCGGCATTAACATTTTCCTTAATTTGTGTATTTGTTGAACATTGATTCTTATTTGCCATCAGAGACTTAACTGACTATTTCAAAATTCAAAATTTCATCCATTCATTTCTGGGTACTTTTATTCGGCATGCGCAAAGAATTGGAGGTGGTACAACTCTAGCGTTTTCAGCTGTTTTAATTATCCAACTAATTCTGTCAATTGACGGATTGCACGAAAATAAACATTTCTTTTTAGCAGATCTACACAGAAGAAAAAATCCTAGATAATAACTCACATAATAAAGGGTGGCCTGCCCCCATTTCTTTTTAATATACATATATTATTCGTTAAAAGCGATTAAGATCTGTCAAAGTGAACAGAACAGATGTTTAACGCTTCTAACGACTTACATATATTTGAAAATTTGAATGCAAGCTACCCTAAACGTAGGAACATTTCAAATTTATAATTACATGATGTTGTTCCTGTTGCTCTGTGAAGAACAACGTTACGCAGTAACCGGGTGCTCATACCGTTCGGAAAAACATATTGAGCAATCTTAAACTCTAACGTAATTGTTCGAAACTCTAGCAAATTTAAAATTATATTCTATCACAAGTGCCACGGAAGTATAATAAAATAACCTGCAATGTTGAATCTGAAATCATTGTCAAAGCAAACAAAGTGTTAATCAAAAAAGCGTTAGGATACATAATTAAATGGTTTGTTTGCATGTTCTAATTGTGTTACTGATTTATTCTTTTTCTTTCGAGTGTAGTATTTTTTCATCACAGTTTGCACTAGGTATTTTTATACTTCTATGTAATTCTACTTTAACGAATAGTATTTATCTAAGTATAAGTGCATGAGCATTTTGTTATTCTTTTTGGTCTGTTACTCTTTATGATTTAAAATTGTCTGCAATACTCGCAATATCACATGCTTCATATTTAGAAATAAGTGTTTTTTTTAGCAAAAATAAGTTAGGGATTTTAAAATTTATGATATATATTTATTTGCATTATAAAATACATGTCACATTAAATCTTATTAACTAGGTATTTTCTTTGGAAGGGTAAGAACAAAATGTCTTCACGAGAACGTACTTAATGAAATTTCTATCCTTTGTTGCAGTTAAAAGTTCAGGAAGCAATGAAGAAAAAAGACAAATTAGCGAGGGAACAGGAAGAGGTAATTCAAATGACTTTTTCTCGGTACAGTTTTAGCTCCAAATAACCTAATTCTTCGGTTTAAGTACATGATTTGCTTACGCGATAAAACGCGTTTAAAAATAATACACTGTAAACCATTTTTAAAATGTAAGTTTGACTGATGTTGTTAAGAATTTAATAGAGTTTTATCACACATGTAGCATTACATCAAATATGGTACATACTGTTTGTTCTAGCATTACACGAAAAGGCCTTTACTGTCCCTGTCTCATCACGCACACATCCAAAACATAATCTGATGTGAGAGTCACAGTAACAAGTAATCTTCGAGTGTCTGAAACATTCGACGCGCGAACCGAACCGTGGGGTAATCGTGCCCTAATCTGAAGCTAAGCCTATTAGAGGCAGTTGTATCGCTTCCCTACGAAACTTCGGAAGCCCCTTGCTCAGCACATTTAGAACTCTCGTAAAACTATGGGACCCTGGTACTTTGGAATATCGAACATTGAAATTTTACTGCCGCAGTAAACTGTTGCCGCACGAATTTCGGGTACATGGTACGACGGATGGTATTATGTCGGGCATTATTTTTTTATTGAACGGAAAGTCGGTTTCGATAAGAGTTGATTTTAACACGATTCGTGTTTTGGTTTTATTTTGACTTCAAGAACAAACTTTCAATAAGTCCAGTAATCAAATAACTGTTTGTACATACGAGTATACTGTTAACGACTTTTGTGACTCAACGTTTTCCTAAATTCATTGAATAGCGCAATTTGTAAAGGCAGTTTGAAAACTTTTCGTAATGTTTCACTTACCTCTCGGCCTGGTAAAAACATAACTTTCAGTTCTACTGTAGTCAGTAAATTTATGACTAATGGTGTAAGAAAGTTATTTCTTTTTGTAACCTGTCTGATGTTTGAAGTTGTTAACTTCACGAATAAAATAGAAAACTCTGACATCTTTTTTGGTCATACAAAATGTTTTGGTTGTTACAGATTCTAAGGGATATACGACATGGGCTTATGAACATGGGTCGAGATGGCGTAAGGGGACCTTTTGGAGGTACGTCCAACATTTAAGTATTCTGCGTAAAGAAGTACTTAATTATATAATTTAGAAATTTAATTCTTACCATACCGTCCAACAGCTATACTATGTAAATATTGACTTAATGTTTTCATAGTAATTATAGCACTTTAACGACTTTTACAATGACATAAATCGATAAAATATGCATTTCAAATTAAGATGTATAAAATCGTATACTTTGCATTTTACTTGAATTACTAAAATACAGATCACAAATTCAGTAAATGTTTTAAATGTGCCATAAACAAATAATTCAAGATGAACAAGAATATGTGTAATCCCCACTTCGTCAAATCTGTTGTATATTTTTATTTAGGTATCTCGCATGTTGCTTGCACGATGTCTTTATTATTAAGTTTTTTATTCATCATCTTTGCGGAATGCTTCTTTTTTGGTAATTTTAACATTTAAATAGGTGTATCTTCGGATATCGTTGTACGTGTGCTTTGTTTGTACATCATCCATCGAATAATTTTCTCATTTTAATTTTTTCTCGGATTTATATGTTTTAAGTATTTAACTTCATCTATCGATAGAAAGAACGACGTGCGCAATCACAGGTGAAACAAATAATGACGTTTTAAACTGTCGTATTGAAAACGAACAATTTTAAATTCATGTTCAATCATCAGAATTTAATTTGCGTTTAAATAAAAATCTACATGCATGTCGTTTAAAATATTTTGCATCAAACCACGCACGGCTTTACGATGTTCGTTCACAGCTTAAAAGCAGTGTTGTCAGTGATATCGCCACTTTGCGCCACCTACGGATGGTTATTTTACGGTAAATTTTTCGCCAATTATGTTCGCACGTTTTTTTTTGCGCTATTAAAGGCTGCTATGCTGAAGTAAAGTCTAATAACGAGCTCGTTTACAGACGACACGTATATGTACGACGACGAAGCGAGAGGCCTCTCCGGGCGAGGCCACTGGTATGACGAACCGCCGTATGAAAGCGACCCCGAAGATTTCCTCATGGGCGGAGGAGCTCCAGCGGCTACATTTCAAAATGGCCGTGTTTGCTTCACGCTGAATCTTCGCAATGAGTCCAGAGGTGAAGGAGTGATATCTCTTAGAACTGCTGGCGACATAAGCCTAGCGAGAGCCCCTCGACGGGGTTTAATAATTCCGCAAAGCGGACCCTACCCGACAACTGTGATCCCGTTACGAACAGCGAGGGACCGTGAGAGCGGGGATTACGCTGCGTCCGACATTCAGTCCATAGGCTCGAGATTGTCCGGAATATCACTTGACTCGACTAGATCAGAACGAGATTCAAGAAGAGGTTATAGGCAAATGTCTGGATATCGGATAGGCGATCCACTATCACCCGCCTCGTCGGATTACGAAGATCAAGAAAGTGAAACCGATTCACAACATATAGCCACAGTGCACCAGGTATACTACGATTGTTCTTTTAAGTGCTTAATTACAAGCTCCGATACATATACTTTTTCGGAAAAATATGCAAACAAAATAAATTTGCTTAACAATCTCAAATTGCTTTTGACTTGAGGGCCCCTTATCCAATTTAATTTTCAATCGTTTCAGTCAGCTGAAGAGTGTGAAGGCGTGTCCAATCTAGCAGGAAAAGTGCGAGGTCTTAGGCAAGATGTACAGAGAAAAATATCAAGATTACGTCAAGAAACTGGGCCAGAAGGCACTGATAGGCGGACGAGCGCTGACCAAGCCTTCCCTTGTTCTAATAGTTCGTTTGAAAGTCTTCCCAGCGGATCAGGCAGTAGTGAGTGGATTTATTGAGTTTTTGTCTGTGTTAATATAAATGTTTTTTGTAAATAAGTTTGTCTTTCCTTTCTTTGTTCCAATAACTCCCCATGTATTGTACTTACAAAATGGCCTTGTAAATAGGTAGTTATGTTTCTAAGTACTATGTCCTGCATTATTGTTACTAATCGCACTTATGGTCCGCCTCTGAAATTTAAATAATGATATCCTATTCACAGTCTTACAAAGATGTACCTACAGGTATTTCTATTTTCAATGTCGTGGTGATAAAAAGGTCGTGAAACTTAGATAGATGGTTAAGTCTAAAATATTTATGTCCAGGCACACAAGCATTGGTTCGAGCCGGTAGTAATCACTCATCTCTCTCGGCAGAAGAAAATATAGAATTAAGTCCAGCCGGGCGGAGTTTACTTGCGCCGCAAATGCTGTGTCGGGCGCGGGCTCTCGTCGATTTCGTGCCCAATATATACGATAAAGATGCTTTGAGATACAAGGTAACTTACCACGATAATTTTAATCAAACCGTACACTAAACTGCAAGGTATTTTTCCAAAGCTTATTTGTTACTTTTTTTGACAGAAAGGAGACATCATTGAAGTCATCAACATGAATGCATCTGGAATCTGGCGAGGTGTTCTAAATAACAAAGTCGGGAACTTTAAATTCGCACATGTTGAAGTGCTGTCTGACAGAGAGACAATGAGATCAAGACCAAAATGGTGCAAAAGCCGTGAGAGGCTTTGGGAAACGAGACCAAGAACGGTAGAAGAATTGTTGAGGAGGATAGACTTACCAGAGTACACTGTGGCCTTCGCAAGGAACGGATATGAAGATATTGAACTATTCAAAGAAATTGAGCCATCCGATCTTGACTACTTAGGAATAATGACCCCAGAGCACCGCACCCGTATTCTTGCTGCTGTACAACTGCTGCACCAACTCGAATGTAAGTTTGTTTATTTTGCGACAAAAGTTATGGGTACTTTTGGGTGATCGTTGTCATTTAGTGATAAAGGATGATTTTTGTTTGTCTTAGGTGGCGAAGGTGATTGTGAAGGCGAGGGCGGTGGCTCCAGTTCCGAAGGTGGTGATTCACCATTCGGGCGTCGGCAATTTCCTCGAGACTCCGGTTGTTACGAAGCAGGCGTCGGGGTCGGCGGTGTGCGAGTCCGTACATCTCCTCTTGTCCATAGATCGGATGAGCCGTCCCACAGGCCACCAGAACCAGCCCCGCAGGCTAAACGTTCCATCCGCCGGCGCCAGCCTGACGATGCCGAATGCGACAGGATCGAACGCTATCCTGGCTCGAACGCCGAACGGATCATAAACCGAAGCGTCGGTTTACCAGGCGGCGGTAGGGATGATACATGTGAATCGGACCACAGGCTAAACGTTGTGAAATTCGTGGCCGGTGGTGAGCCTTGCGCGTCAGAGAAGAGCAGTGATTCTGGAGTAAGTAGTTCTTCGTTGAGTTCGGCGCACCCTCATCGTCCCTGAGCGAGGCCCGCCGCGCCCGCGCTCGCCTAGGCACTGGCGCGGGCGCGAGCGCAGGCCGCGCTGCCGCCCGCAACCCCCAGCCCCGCGGACCCCTCAGCACCCATACAGACTGAATAAAACTTCTACTTGCCGCGTGAGTTTGCAAGTGCAACAATACTTCGCTCGCACGTTCTATTTCTTTCGCTCTTTACGCGCCGGATACCGAGCATTAGAAGAAGAAAACGAGAAAGGATTTTCTAGCTTGCTTGCTAAGGGCCACTGGGGGTTACCGTGGACGTTTTAGATCTTCTATCGGAAACTCCGTTTTCACAATAGGAGTTGACTACAAAGACAATGTATGTAGTATTGAAGTATGTGAAACACGGACATACTTTGAATCCTGTCATTGCAAGGCTTAGAGGTGTTTGATCCGAAATAAGACTGATGGTTATGTCTGGTCAGCTTTAAATACTTCTTTAAACTAAACGTGTGTGGGAAAAGCACCCATTATAATATTTCTTATTATGATCAATGAAGGAACTAAAAGCAATTTCAAATGGCACTAAAATATTTCTATTATTATTTAGTAATGCTATAAGTACTTATACATTTCATATTATATTGGTGATTCAATGCAAAAGTCAAATACCTATACAGAAATAATAAATATATTTTACTGAGCCGTATCCATTAATTTCAATTATTTATTATATTGCTTAATGTTCAATTATTAAAAAATGCGGTAACAAACTGAAATTACTATGGTCTAGTATTTTAAAGTCTTGTTATTGTAATTTGGAGATGTTTTTGTAACGCACTGACCGAGCGAAAATTATTTATTACCTACAAAATGGAATAAAGTCGATGTCATCCCCTGTCAGTAAGTCTCGAGTATTATATAATCATTCCTTTAATAAAATTAAAAGCATATCATTAACGACGCCAATTGTACTTTAAGTTGCTTCTAAGCGTTATTTGCGAATACTCTGTTCAAAAAAATAATCGCTTAGAAAGTTCATTATGACAATACAATATGACAGACCATTAAAAATGGTTTTTAATAAATTACTTAATAGCTAAATCTTCCAGTTTTGTTATTTTTTTGAGCAGAGTATATCTACATATATAATATCGGTTAATTATAATTTGTAGTCAAGGCAATAAGCCAGTTAGTGGACTGGGGCGTTGTAAGCGCAACATTTCGATAGCAATAATTGTAAATAAATTAGTAGATAGGCTAATTATTGTATGTTGAGACTTTTTGTAATTTTTTAAGAGAGCTTTATGCGGTTTGCCGCATGTACAGAATAGTTTGTAGTCCTCGTGTGAAATTTTGAATTTCGCCCAAATCTTCCGTATCATGTTTTTGTCATTTGACATATTTTATGGCTTTCACACTTGCGACTGGCCTGCCTCGTAAAATAACAAGTGGAGTTTTACTGCGGACTGAAAAATATCCGACCTTTATTTAGGCGAGATTTACTTTTCTGACGCGCTCTGTAAAAGTAAATCTATGTAGTATTTGTAAGTCTTTTTGTACAATAGTTAGCAGCATGATAATTCCATAGAACTATTAAAAAAAAATGCTTAGCACTAATAAAATATTTTTCTGAGCGGTTGGCCAGTCGCAACGTGAAAGGCGCCCTAAACCAGCTATAGGTATAACAATTTGTCGGACACTTAAGAAATTTGCAGCCAATCGTTTGATAGAGTCGAGGTATAACGAGATTCGCATTCAGACGTACCTCTATAACAGCCTCACTTTCGGTAAGCCAACAAATTGAAATAACTGTAGCGACCCTTTTATTAGGAACACTCCCAACTGCCAGCGGTGTTCCTTATTTGTAAATTTGTAAAAATCTCCCTTAAATGCACTTTTTGACTACAATTGTGAACTAGTCCGAACTATTAAGTGTATATAGATAAATGTTTGTTACTTGTATATTATAGATAGAATATATTTCTTTGGCGATTATTGTATATTCAATAATTAATTCTTTATTGAAACTTAAATGTTATAAAGTAATTTATTTATAATTGAATTAAGTTTCAAATGCTCAGGTAGGTTTTGAATGTCCATGGGTTGGATACTAGGAGTTATTTCAAGATTTGTGATTATTATTGATACTTAAGCTGTACATTACACATTTTCATTTCAATTATGTTAGCCATATACTACTGTAATAGCCCTTTTTTGTAGCCATATTTATATTTTTTTAATACAGACCTTATGATGTATGTTTACAAATCTGTTTACAAACATGGATTCTAAATAAATAAATCCAAAAATTTACATATTCTTGTTATTTAATCAATCTAACGATCAAATACCTGCAGTTGTTCGGTCTGAATTTTTAGTTACCAGATACAACCAAAAATAGTATGATTTCATTCAAAAGTAAGGGGAAGTAAAGTAAATGAACTAAGACGTATCGTCGTCGTCTTTTATCAAGAAAAAGGGCCCAATTCGAAGCTGTGTCTTCTTAATTTAAAATTTCTTACAGTTAAAAGAAGAAACGTCAAACTTTATTTTGTATAGCACAAAGCTGTCAAAATCAAGTCTGACGTTTCTTATTTTAAATAGTGACTTTTAAATTTAACTAACATACTTTCGAATTTGCCTCATAAATAAATTTCTGTGGTAGTCTGACACGCGGCCTTCCTGCCGAGTTCAAATTCCGGTACGTTCTTTGATATTTACCATGAGCATCTGGGTGAAGCAAACCAGCGATGAGAAAACCTGCATAAATCTGCAAAGTAATTCAAAGATCTTCGGATTGGATCTATGGATCAATATCTATATGTGAGAAGTCTCCAATCCGCACTAGGCACGCGTGGAGGCCTGTGCTTAGCAGAGGGTCGTATATAGGCTTGATGATAATAAATTTATATATCCAAATGGACATAAAATAGGGACAGAAAAAAGTTGATCCAGGAAAGAAGTTCATTTGTATATATATTTCATAGCAGTTCATTATTTTAACCTTTTAAAAGCCACAGCCAAATGCGAAAAGCATGCCACGGACTCCAACGATGGCGTTAGCCGACGAAAATGTATGGAATACGGCATATCGTGGCGTCAGTGGCACAAAAATACGCTGTGGTACAGCTGACTGTGTTCAAAGGCTTGGTACATATTATTTTCACATTAATATTATTTGTTCCTGTTCATCAAAATTAGTCACCCACACGCCAGGCACATCCAAGTAATAACACGAATTCTAACATTATTTATGTCTCACTCATTTACTTGAAGTAAGTATGTCTTTGTTCGGACAAGAGTGGCATAATAGATATGACAGCAAATGGTACGTTCTGGGTGATGAAATGTGAAAAACATAAATGAAGAGGAATTTTAGGAAGCAATATATCTTCTCTATTATTTAAGTAAGTTTACTGAATAAAATTTCAATCTACACATATAAAACAGTATCGTGACTCACTTAAAGACAACGCACAGCCTAATCGGGTGGTCCTAGAGGTTTGAAATTTCGAGGAGATATTCCTCGAGTACCCTAGAGGTGCAATAAGGAGGGTTTTTGAAATTCCACCCCTAAAGGTGGAAAGAGGTGATGAAAATTGTATGGAAAATACCACGGGCGAAGCTGTGCCGGGTCCTCTAGACTAGTAAATAAATTTAAAATATCTAATGCGCAACGTTTAACATAATAACACAAATAGGCAGAATGTTGCCAGCATTGCTCGATGATAGATATCAGAAACTACGAGATAAAGTAGCAAGCATTACAGCTAGCAATGATTAAACATTCACTCAGCAAAACGTGGAATTCTTAGTCGAGGCGACGGCAGCAGGATTAGCCAACCTCGTTGGCATCGATCGGAATGCACCCAGACAGCTTAGGGAATTGATATTCTGGCGGCTGAGAATCATAGAGTTTACAGGTAAGGATTAAAACTATTTGAATCTGAAAGGAAAGGGTTTTATACGTTTTAAGAAAATCATGCCTCATTTTTACTCGACTACAGCGAGGCTAAAAGGAGAGTAATGTTTTTCGCGAATATGTATGTATGTAATCATTTCATTAGTCATCCACTCAATCTATCGAATTCCAAATAGCTACTATAGGATTTCATTGAGAATCACCGACTGCTATTTCCATGTAGACTCCACGAGCATGGCTGAATCAAATTCTTGTTTCTTTTTTTGAGGTAATGCTGTCGGGTTTTTTGACTTTTTTATTTTTTATTTATTTATGCATGATAATAGATTCATGTACTAACGAGTCCGCGGAAGCGCATATGTAGTGGTTTACCGTTGCCATAAAAATCAATAGTAAGTTTAATAATTCTTGACGACGAATTTCCAAGTATTACTTTATGATATTGCAACTTAAGTCTCTATAGCACCGTATTGTCTAAGTAAGAAATTCAAACCGCATAGAAAATCAAAGTCAAAAATCTTTAGGGAAAAGCCAAGTCGTTTAAATAACCGGTCAGAATATAAAATCACTTGTTTACAAACTGATTATGTCTTAATTTGACTTTGAAATTGATTGTTATTTGTCTTCGTCATAACTTCTTTGAAACATTACAAACCGTATTATTATTTGCTGATAACACAAGGAAAATGAAATCGCAAATTTTGAAATCAGTACCTATATTATGCGATTCTGCGCACTCGCTAATATGTCCAATAGTGAATTTTCCGTGGTCATTATTTTTCCAAAATGCTATAGACAAATTATACTACTCGTCAAAATTTAAAAGAAATATTCAAAGTCGTTCGCCATCTTCATAATTATCCCACCGATGCGTGCTCACACGTCGCTTAGTCATGCGCCTCCCTCCATTTTTCAGTGCGAAGATAAATCTTAGACATCAGGCCCTATGGGAATATATTCTGCAATAAGTTCTTGTTGAAATATTTTCTATTAGCTCCAGTTGAAGTTGGGTAATGAGTTTTGGTACTGCAATTTGATTATAAACGGCAACATAAATAACATTGTGAATAATTTTTTATCTACACCCATATCATAAAACCTCCATTGGTTAATCAAAAACCATAGGAAATGACCACCATTTTGACAACCAATTAGGAAAAACCAATGCTGCGATGAAGAAATAACATGACTTCTTTATCGTTTTTAGTAAAGAAATGAGATTAAATTTGGAACAGCTGTCAAACTCAAGTGGGTCTCTATTCTAGTATCCATAGATATTAAAACAGTTATTGATACGAAACGTCAATTCAGTATGTTTTTTTAATATAAACTGCACAATATTTGATCTCGAGTGACGTGAGAATAGAGACTTCATCCGTTTGTCTATGATTTAAAAAAAAAATGGTCTTGACGGACGGCCGCCATTATTGACGCGCCGCGCCGCGTTGACGTTTTGCTGAACAAAAGTAGAATTTTGTTGAATTGAATAGAAAAAGTTCATGTGTAATTTACATTTTAGTTGAAAATATGAATAGTAAGTAGTCTTCTCGGAGTGTGTGTGATGTGAAAATGCGCCGGATATCGGAAATATGCAGCCACGATTGCAACAAATAACTTGTTGCCAGAAAATATTGTTTCTGAACCCATCATGGAGGATTTATAATATGTGTGTAGATAAAGTTATGTATGCAACTCTGCATAATTTGGCCTTAAAACACACGTGCGATATTATTATGAAACTCGCTAAAAGCTCGTTTCATAAAACCGCACTAGTGTTTTAAGGCCTATCATTATGCAACCGTTGCATAAACTACTAATTTTGTATTCTTTTTGGAAAGTTTATCGTCTTTTATTACTAACACATTCACAGCGATTTAGTAAACAGTGTGTATGCAGGTCGTTTATCGTTTTTTAGTGGCGTCGCGGGTGTCCGCTGTTTACCTGCCAGTATCCTCATGAACTTTTTTTTTCTTTATACCGATCGGTAAGTTTCGATCTGCATGGACTTAAGTTACGTCATTATGAACACCAATTTGTAGATTTAAATATAGATTAAGATGTAATAATACACCTTTATCTACACCCATATCATAAAACCTCCATAATGCTCTCTCTCTCTAGAGCACGGGTTATGCGCTAGAGAGAGAGAGAGCACGTTCAGGCACGTTTTTGATGCCTAAACGTCACTTTTGTTAGACAGTGCAACTTCTGTACGTAGTACTATTATTTATTTTGTGCTTTAAGGCCAATCATTATGCAACCGTTGCATAAACTACTATTCCCGCTTTTCAATTCCTAGCAATAACAGCTAGGGAGCTGGGTGCCAAAATATCTATACGATTTGTTCGCTTGGCAGAACTGAATTGCTCGATTAATGACAATGTAAAGAACCACAGAAAAATAGTTTTTAGTTTTCAACTGACAGCGTTTCAACAATAAAAAAAAAGGTGTGCTAAATCATTTGTTCGTGTCTGCCTCTGATGGTCAGAATCATCCTCAAAATGATGAACATCGAAGAGGCAGACGTGCAAGTCTCTATTTTATAACGGGACGTAGTTGCAAATTTGTAAATGAAAAAAACTATAGTTAATCATTCGTTCGCCGTTCTCGTTGCGTCCATTTGATTCATTAGGACTCCCAGAATAGAAAAAAAAAGTTGGCAGACTCTCAGATCTAGGTAGCTGATTTTTAAATTTACGATTTTTTAAAGCTGTCATTCAAAAACGCATGGACATACGACTTTCGTTTACTGGACCAAGTCGATTTGTATTGACATAAACTTTCATCCCTATCAATATGAAAGAAGAACAAATCATATACCAAAATGGCACCCAGCTCCCTAACTATAATTATTACGCCCGTTATTTGTTAATAATAATGTACCTTAATTAATGTTCTATTGAAAAAAATAACGTAACTTACACTGATGCCAATTTGCTTCGAAATACCCAAATCATAAACAAACTGGGTTCAATACAAAGTCAATTTGGCAAATGCTGCCCATCTCTCTTTACGGTCATTGTGTCCATGGCGCAGTGCCGCTGTATGGGCTCTTATGTATTGTTTTATGGCGTCGCCGACATTATGGACCATCCGGCTAATCGACAAGCACATGCTGTTACTACGTTGTCACTATTAACACTTACTCGTTAAATCAGGTTTGTTACAAGACATTTATTCTAGGTACAGGACAAGACTAGGTACATTTGTTCAGTAACAAGATAATACAATTAAGTTTTGGTATTTTAAAGGATGATTATATTTACATTCTTAATTTGAAATATTAATCGCTTATAATGCGCCAATCGGATTAATTTCGTGTTATTGACGAGTAATTTATTATTTTAAAGCAATGACAGTCCATGTTTTCATATTATTTGGTTCATCTTTATATATGTAACTAGCGACCCGCCCCGGCTTCGCACGGGTGCAATGCTGATACTAAATATACCTACCTACTACAGAATGTCCTTATAAACAACGTTTACAGCTTTTTTGTCATTAGACAATACAAACATGTTCCAGAGAGCTCCGATAAACGCGCGTCCGATCGCTGTTAATCATAAAGTGCTATGTCCCTGCATTTTAAATCTGTAATATCTTCGGAAATATTCATTTAAATTACATGCTGTAAAGGGCCATATTGATCTATATTAAATGGACAATGTTTTTAAGGTACTTAATTGGATAAGGATTAATGCTGTATTGCTTAAAATCACTTCGTAAATAAGCCATTTTTTCCCGTAAAATGTTAAGGATAAAAAATAGTTATTGTGGGTTATCCTTAAGAGATAGACATATACCATCGCGGACTTTTTTGTTGACCTTTTTTTTTAGGTGTACAATAGTGTAGTACATTATTTTGATTTATCTCGTGGGGTACAGTCAGCGTTTGCAATGTAAGCGCAAAAAAATAGTTTATTTACGACATCACATTAGAAACCTCTGAATTTATCAGTGTTTCTCTACAATATTATCCATATATTATACACATAAACCTTCCTCTTGAATCACTCTATCTATTAAAAAAAACCGCTTCAAAATCCGTTGGGTAGTTTTAAAGATTTAAGCATACATAGGGACAGACAGACAGCGACAGCGACTTTGTTTTATACTATGTAGTGATTCTACTGTACGTGTGTAGTTACTGAACTCCTAAACGGCTGGACCGACTTGAATGAATTTTTTTTTATGTATTTGGGTGGCGCCCTGGATGGTTTAGATCCTCAAATCAGATGCAGATAGCACTGCAGTCGGTAAAAATACCGTGGGCGAAGTTGCGGCGGGTCCACTAGTATTTATTGTATATGTTATTGGGTTGGATACGTTTTTCAAATAAAATAAAAATACAAATAAATATACATGTTTTATACTGCTGCCTAACCTAGTAGCCTGACGCGCGGCCTTTTTTAGGTGCTGGTGAATTCTGCCGCTTATCATAAATTTATACGCACTATTCCCACAGTCATGTTTATAGCAGGAAAACTGAGGAAAATACAGCATTTTACGACCAGAAACCGTACCAAATGTGTTGGAGATAGCTAAGTGGTAATTAGTCTTAAGCTCGGCCTAAGTTCTATATTGTATGATGCCGGTAATAAAAAGCAGTTGGCTGTAATTTTTTTATATTCAATTCACACTGCAGTGTTTAGAAATATCCGCATATATAAGCATGTAGTAAAACGGTATAAACAATTTCATTGAATTTGGATACGATGTGAACTAGTAGTTTTCGTAATACAAAGTTGCTTAGATATTTGAAAGTAGATGTTAAAATTGTAACAAACTCATGTCTATTAGATAGCACCCAGTGCTGCCATCTTTATAGTTGTAATTAAAGTTACCTAGTAACGATGTGTAACATTTAAAATAAATTGTTTAGTCTGTGGCAACTCATTGCTGTGTTTTATTAGTAGATGAATTACATTTTAGCGCCATCCTTTTTAAGAAACTGTCCAATAAGATATGTCTTTGAGTATGCCACATACTTCATCTATGTAAACACTGCGATTTAATTGTGGGTAAAGTTTATTTACCACACAATGTTATTCACTTATAAACTAGAGACCCTAAAGGTGAGTTTTATAAAAGACATCCTGCTTCTCCTATAATCTGCGGCCATGTAATTGCACCGCGCGTTCTCGCAGGTGGTCCTGCAAATGCTAATGCACTGAAAGCGCTATAAATCAAAACAACCTACACTTTTAATAATCAGTGTTTAAAGGGAAATAGTTAGTTTGTATCAACCGGTCGATTTATCTATTTAATAGCGTGAACGCTATGACTTAATCCTGTATCGACAACGTAGGAAAACCACAGGTTGTAATTGTGTTAGTGCGCGCGCGATGAATTTAATTTTGAGATTTATGAGGATAGAACGTGGTGTTGGAAATATATATTTTAACTACACCCATATCATAAAACCTCCATAGTGTAATCAAAAACCGTAGGAAATGACCACCATTGTGACAACCAATTAGTTAAAACCAGTGCCGCAATGTTATTACAGTATCGATTTTAGTATCGAAATGAGATTAAATTTGGAACAGCTGTCAAAACTCAAGTGGGTCTCTATTCTAGTATCCATAGATATTAAACGGTTATTGATACGAAACATCAATTCAGTATGTTCTTTTAATATAAACCGAATGACATTTGATCTCGAGTGACATGAGAATAGAGACTTCATTCGTTTATCTATGATTTAAAAAAAATGGTCTTGACGGAGGATCGAATTGCCGCCATTATGTTGGTTTTTTGCTGAACGAAAGTAGAATTGTTGATGAATTGAATAGAAAAAGTTGTTTGTAATTTACATTTTAGTTGAAAATATGAATAGTAGTCTTCTCGGAATTACTGTGTGATGTGAAAATGCGCCGGATATCGGAAATATGCAGCCACGATTGCAACAAATAACTTGTTGCCAGAAAATATTGTTTCTGAACACATCATGGAGGATTTATAATATGTGTGTAGATAAAGTTATGTATGCAACTCTGCATAATTTGGCCTTAAAACACACGTGCGATCTTATTATGAAACTCGCTAAAGCTCGTTTCATGAAAACGGCACTAGTGTTTTAAGGCCTATCATTATGCAACCGTTGCATAAACTACTAATTCTGTTACAGCTTTTACAAAGAAATGAACAGACACTCTATTTCGCAATATTAGTTCAGGTTGTGTAATAAAAAAGGTTGTTTTTGGATTCATGCCTACATTTAAATCGGAGCTACATCCTGACGATATACACATTGCCTCCTGACTTTATATGTGTCCAATCTGCTATCATAACAATAATTGTGTATTTAAATTTTACTTAGAAATTGTATGAAAGCTTGCAAGCAATGGAATCTGCTTATTTTTCACTCATTTCACTTTAAATGACAACAGTCAGTCTGTTTTGTACCGAAATATTATGTCGGCAATAAAGTTTTTTCAATTTAATTTAATTTTTAATGACATTTTTTCTACTGTCCCTATACTTACTAGGCTATTTCTTCACGTGGTGTCCGATTACTTTAATACAAGCAAAATATATACTTTTATATTATTATATCTAGCTTTTTGGGAACAGTGCTTTTTTCTGAGATAAAAAGTAGCTTATGCCAATCGGGGATAGTGTAGCTTTCTTTTAGCGAAATCATTTTTAGAATGCGTTCAGAAATTCCAGAGATAACCCCCCTACATACAAACATGAATGAACCAACAACATTTGCCTATTTTTAGGGTTCCGTACCTCAAAATGAAAAAACGAACCCTTATAGGATCACTCGTGTGTCTGTCCGTCTGTCACAGCCAATATGCTCCGAAACTACTGAACCGATTGAGTTGAAATTTGGTATACATTACGTAAGTTGGTGACCGCAACACGGACGCGTAACGTAAATTAATGAATTTTAAACACTTTAATAAATTGTACGGGGTAAATTAGAAAATAAAATAAAAAAGTTATGCAAACTATATTGTGTGACATATCAAGTGAAAGGGCTTATGGTAAGGATCTTAAATATATATTTTTTGGAATTTTAAGATAAATAGTTTTGGATGTTATTTAGGAAAATAGACGAAAATTACCCATTCCCCCCCCTCCCACCTTATTTCCGAAACTACTGGGCCTTAAATTTTGAAAAAATACAGAAAATAGTCCTTTACCTATAGATTATACGAAAACCTATTAGAAGTCTATGGTATTTAAAGCAATATAGGAAATTTCTGATAATCATGTACCGAACGGAACCCTCTCCACGCGAATTTATTTAGTGTACACTTAGATTATATGCTCAGAAATATTGAATATTTAAGTCCGAATCATTATTGATGGGCCTCCGAAGAAGGTCTGCCTACCCCACCGTGATGAAGGCGCAAGGCGTGTGCAAGCATCGAGGTGGTCTCCATGCTCATTATATCCGCTGTTTCGCTAATCGTCGCTTACGTCGTCTCGAAAACCTGCAATTTCTCAGTCACGCAAAATTACAGCACTAATTTTACAGTGCTACTCACGACTATAACGGCAGATGGAGCAACTTGCGCACTGTCAACTCAGATGTTGGGTTTTATTAAAACTTAATAGTGTCGTGGTGCCGCAGTAATAGTCTAGTTTCCTGAAATATTTTAATTAGTCCGCCATTTACATTATAAAAAAAAATACTGAACACATATTTTTTCTTTTGTAAATTAAACAAAAAATTACGAAAATATAGTGCGATGAAGTTCCGCGTGACGTCACAACTTTGCACACTTTTTACCATTAAGTGACGTCTTAGCCCCCACTCACGAACTTTAATGCGCGTTATCTTTGTCAATTTTGATTGATTTGATAAAGCAAAAAATACGTGTTCAATATTTTTTGATAATCTTACTGACGGACTAATTAGAATTATTATTTTTATACCCAGGAAACATCTCTATTATGAGTATTTTATTGTGATCTAGTACAAGGCGTTCAAAGCAAATGGAAATTGGCGTTTGTAGAAAAAAGTGTAAATACTTTTTTTCTGGAAATACTTTTAAGGATTATGTTATCTTTCTCCAAATACCGGAAAAGTGTCATAAATTTGTGGGCTTAGAAAATTAATAGTTCATGAAGTGACGTGACAACAATTAAACGTTTCACTTTCTGTATAAAAAAATACTTGTTTTTGATATTTAAGCTCAAAGAAGCGTCGTATAAGTAAACGTGAAACAAAAAAGTCATCTACACTTCAACTTAATGTAAATTATGTGTTTGTAATTGTTATTAATAAGAGTGTGAACCTACGGCTTTTCATACAAAAGGCGATAACGATTGCCACCCCTTAAATGTTAACCGATGTTAACCAATTTTTGATACTTTGTCAGTCAGAACAAAATCTAGGTCTATACGTTTTGGTTTTTTAAGAATAATTAATTAATTCCGTTTTATTGTTGTTCCAGTATTTATTCTAATACAAAACTAATTTCGGCGATTATTCGACTTTTTGATTAATAATTAATGTTCAAAAACGTATAGACCTAGATTTTGTTCTGACTGGCAACCTATCAAAAATTGGTCAAAATTGGTTAACATTTAACGGTTGGAAATCGTTATCGCCTTTTGTATGAAAAGGGTGATTTTTGCCGTTGGTTTACAGTCGTCTTAATTCGTTTTCTTCATCAAATTACGTAATTAAACGTCTCAGCTAATCCCAAATCGTTTTCATTAAAGGCGTGTACAGAAAAGATTTAATTGCATGCAAACTAGCTTCACAGCATGTACCAAACGTTAACAATGGATGGATATTCCTTTTTTACTACGATCCCGTCGAGTTGTGAAAAAATACAAACAATAAAAGACGGACAGAGGATGCGAGAAGCGAACGCTTTGCCGCCCTCGCCATAAAATTAAATGGGAAAAGGGCTTTTTTACAAACGCTTGCTACGTGCAACTTTCGAGCGGGTCACTACAGATCTGCCGCTTAAAGTTATGAAAAATCGCATAAGTTAAAGCTCCTCCCGAGATAACCCGAGGTTATTGCTTTTTTGTGACGTTACGTGCTCCGCCAAGAGTTTTTGTTCAGTTGAAATTAATGTTTTAAGATCTTAAGTTGTACTGGAAGTTTAACGGGTGTAGGAATAGTAAGAAGTCACGGACTTACAATGTTCACTTTATTTTCCGGGCTTGATAAAGAAGTGAAAAAGTAGGAGTTAACGGGTTTTCCCGCAGGATTAGTTTAAGTAGTCATATGCTGCGACCTGCATGCGATATCAAACATGGATTTGGCTCACATTTTAAATACTTTAAAAAGTCTTAAGTATTCCTACATTTCCTTTACTAAGTTAATTTATTTATTATTATTTTCTTCACGTCTTAATTAACCTTTAACATTTTAAATTGTACTTACATTTTAAAGGATCGATAACAATCATAGATAACTTACCTCTCGTGTGTGCACATCTCCTTCGATTGACACGCAATAATACGGACACCCGATGTGGGACCCAATCTAGTCCAGGGCTGTCGGGGACTTCAAAAGGTTAATTAATACGAAATCGTCTTATCGTTTTGTTATGTAGTAGACCTTTCAAGATCTCCACTCACACCACAAACACCACTAGCCCGAACTCTTGTACTTACTTGCACTTTTTGACTCTAGTATGATAAATGAAATCAGTAATGTCACATTATTATTTATTCATTTTATTGACATAAAAAATGGTTGCGGTCTCCAACATGGTGGACTATCTGTATGGCCGATTGGCTATCACCTGTCACGATACGGTTCATCATACCATCTTAAGACTAATTAAAAGAACGTGGCCACAAGTAGTCTCGGCAGTGGCTCTGCCCATCCCATTAGGGATTTCGGGCGTGATGCTATATTTATTCTCATACAAAACTAATTGCGTTTACTTATTTGACTTTGTTGATCTATGATCAACGTTCAAAAAAGTTATAGACCTAGATTTTGTTCTGACTGACAACCTGTCAAAAATTGGTCAAAATTGGTTAACATTTAACGGTTGGAAATCGTTACGCCTTTTGTATGAAAAGGGTGATTTTTGCCGTTGGTTTACAGTCGTCTTAATTCGTATATATGTGTATAAAAAATTGTTACATATTTCAAAGGAACAGTAATATCACAAAACATTTGAGGATACATGGGTGACCCTAGGTTCCGTCACATCACACATTTTCGTGTCATTTATAATGACGCCTTTGTAAGCTACTCAGCACGGCAGTACTCTCTAAAAAAGACCACGATTTATTGAATTATGAAATTAACCAATCACAATCAAAAATGCCTTTGAGCTCAACCAATCACGTCGCAGCCCTGCGAACGGATATCAACCACTCCATGGCTAATTGTTCCCCGTTCAATTATCGAACAACTGTCAACGGGCCCGACGAACCGTCCGTGAAACAAGTTTAACGCTCATTTGATGTACTGGTTTTATGTTATGTTATCTATGGTTTAAGTGACGTATCCCGTCATGTAAAGAATCGGTATTGAATTGTAAAATTATCCATATGCTAGCCGTGCACGCGACTTTGTTCACATGGGATTGGGATAAATAGTATCCTTTATTTTATTCCAAAACTTTATCTATCGGTCCGCCAAATTTCACCCAAATCCGTCGAGCCGTTTTTGCGTGATTGAGGAACAAATATACAAAGATGTTCACATACTTTTATGTTTAAAATATTAGAAGGATTTGCCTCTTATAATTTAAGTCCTGATCATTGAGAGTGTATTTACCAATTATGCCTTTCAGTTAAGATTAAACTGTAGACCGACCACCGACCGACCGACTGTAGACTGTATACACAAAAATTTGCAGAACACTTTCACTATAACAGATGACAGTTCAAATGAAACGTCGCCCCAGGATAAACTATAGCCGATTCAATTTGGGCAAGCATTGGTAGGTAACTGTAGTGGTGTGTTCTTTTAGTGTTCCATATTCAAAACACATATGCAAATACGCACACATTTATACTTTTCCATATCAACTCACACCTTTGTAGATGCTTACTCAAATTGATTCAGCTATACTTATATCAATAGTACAAATAGTAACTTAGCTCATCATAACTATGACGTAGCTTTGTCTTGATTTGAATAAATGTGCAAGGACATAAATTAATATAAAAATAGCTCGAAATTACATACAGCATACCACATTATGAAAACACAAAATCTACAAAGATAGTCTTGCACGTTAGTGGAACCGGTTTGTTTATAAATGATAATTTCAGATTTTTTCAGATGCCAATCACAATAAATCTGTTATATGTAAGCAATCTAGGTACTTAAGAAAGAGATATCGAGCGATGAATGCGAGCGACGCAAAAGCAACATCCCAAATGAACTGTTGTTGAATAATTGATGCTCCAGTCGGTTCTCCAAGACGATTGTCTCATTTCAACACAGATGAAGAATTAAAGGAGGTTGTTAAGTAGGCAATATTAAAAATAATAATAATATTGTTTTTATTTTAAAATGTTATTTTTATAATATAAAAGAATGTAAAAAATGGGAAATTAAAAAAAATCAAGTGGAATAATAATAATAATAAATAAAATATTAATAATAAAAGTAATAAAATAAAAATAATAAATATTTTTAATAAATAATAAAATATTAGCAATTTTCTAAACAAAAATGTGAGTATATTTATAAACTTTCTTGTACTTTTTCATTGACGTTGACATAGCATCTTTTTTAATTATTACACTCGCCAGCGGATTTTAAAAGGTCCAAGAAAATATATCCTAGTTAACGCAATCACATTTTGAGATAATTTTAAATGGGATTTAGTGATTTTCTATTTGTTAGCAATACTCAATTTTGTTCAAACAAATTCCAATAGTAAGTTCGTGTATAAAGTGAATAATCTATTTTAAAAATAAAAATATGAATACAATTCTTAATGCCTTTTTTATTGTTGTTATGTAGACAACTCTAACAGTATTTTTGCTTCTCATCATAAAGCATTAGTGAATGGGTTCGAATCCACGCGATTTCCATGTAGCAGTTCTTTTTCTAACTCCTTGTACCTACTTACTTGCTAATTGCAGTAACCGATGCTTCTATGGTGAGGGAAATATTGTTTAGGAAACCTTCATGTGTAATTACAATACAATTGGTCTGGTTTCCTTGTCACAAGGGTTACAGAACTCAAATGGCAGTCGGCTTGTGTTATGGGTATTAGACGATGTTATGCATAACTATATAGTTAAATAATTACTTAAATACATAGGAAACATCCAAGACTCAGGAACAAACATTCGTGCTCATCACACAAATATTTGCCCTTACCGGGGATCGAACCCAGGTCCGATAGCTTCGGAGGCAGGGTCACACCAACTAGGCCAACCGCGTCGCGTCGTCGGTTGCAGTGATACTGGCAGCGAGGCTCAAACCTTCAATAATAGAGAAGATGCATAATTTTTTTCTTCATCTTGTATTGTAAAGTTCTGAGTACCTAATAGAAACCGCTCTGTGTACGCAAAACATTTTTATGTTGGTTATTTTATGAGTTATGAAGCTTTGAAAAGTCATTGTTCATACCACTCGCAAAAACACTCCATACAAAATGGGCAACAGCTATGACGTCACAGCTGTCGTTAGACTGTACAAAATATATGGCGCTTAAACGATCTTATTTCCGAAAATACTGTTTTTAGACCAACATCGTAGAAATAAAACATGACAAATTTGATAAGGATGGCCAAAAAATTAAAATCAGAACTTAAAAGACAGTATATATTTTTCACTACTTTTGACCCTTAATCAAATAAAAATGAATAGTCAAAATGACCTGTTCTTTCTGTAATGTGCTTTTTTGTTTCAATTTACTTTTATAATACCTATAATCATTTAAACCTCATTATGATTTTCATGCAACTACCCCATTATCGTAATCTTATACTGTCTATACCCTGACCTGCTCTTTGCCAAACACTGCCTCTTTGTGACTTGGCTCTCCGAGAGCTTGCTAATTGGATCAAGATCCCTTGTATAAGAAAAACCTACTGTTGAGTTATCTGCTATATAAAGTTTACTTTGTGTTTAGCTGTAATTAAATTTTCTTGATTGGGAAAATTCATGGGGAGCTATATAGATTGTTTGCGGCTCTGACATTGTAGTCGCAAATTTTTTATGACATCTCTATTTCATTGTTGAGTAACTTCAGACGGAGCAATTTTAACTTATGCACTTTAAGTTGGATAACTTTTCATTGTACTTAAAATGTAAATTATATCAACGTTTTTTTTCTTACGGTTGGTCGATAAGCCACATTTTCTTTGTCGTGTTAATGGAATGCTATGTCTATGAAACAGTATTGTGATGGATTGACAGACAATGCATAGCCTAAGCCGGCGTTCCTAGAGATTTGAAATTTGGAGGATATATTCCTCGAATACCTCTGGGGTTGCACTACTTGAAATTTGTTCCCTTAGGGGGTGATAGGGAACAGTAAAGTTGGTATGGAAAATACCGCGGGCGAAGCTGTGGCGGGTCATTGAAGTCCAAAATGTGTGTAACAAAAGTTTTCTTGCAGAAACAAGCGTATTGTGATGGCTGCTCTTCACATTGGGCCAACATGGGCGAATGTGGGCAGGGCACGCACGATTTTGTAGGAGTATAATCATCCGTGAGTGGCCATCATGGCCTGTATTCGTGAGTAATCGCAGTTTTCGGTTCATCAAAGGAATGCGTGCCGATTATGGTACAAGTGTCAACACAAACGCCCAACATTCAGTCACATGGCAGCGATGTAGTAAGAAAGTCGTATGTCATGCGTGGTGGGTTTTTGTTTAGACGACAATGGTTGGGTAGACGAACACGGAGACTTAAATTTATTGAACTCTATCAAAACGAGCTTTTATCATTATCATAAAAAAATGTGATGTAACTACATATTTACGGTTTTCGGGTGTTTTCCTTTACTTGTGCTATGAGATATTACATCTTGCCAAATTTCATGACGCCTTTTGACGCCTTTTTTTGATGTACATTCCGATAATGGGTATATTATTTATTTATTTCTTCATTTTATTTATATAAAAACCTATGTACTGAGCAAATAAATGGCAGCAGCCACTATCACTTCGAAGTACATCTTCAAAAGACGCCAGTCAGTAAATGAACATGCACAATTGTGTAGACAGCAACCCAATGCGTGGCCATGATCGCGCCGATGACGGCCACTTTTTTATTCGCCCATTTTTGCCCAACGTGAAAAGCAGTCATAATATATTATTACCACTTAAATTATCTATGGACTTAGCTCCTCCAATCACATAACTTGTTACAAAGTAAAAAAGCTTCCATTGAGTCGGTGTGAAAAATAAACTTATATAACCCGATACGCTTATACCTATATGTTGAGTGATTACGTCCAGGCGAACGCCCTTATTAGCGCTGCGATGGAAGGCTTCATTTCTTTGTTATGCTATCGATTACTTTTATTTTGTACTTCTCATATCAAAGTGGAGGTCATTAAACTTTTATTGTTGCAGTCTTTAACTTTAGTTAATAAATACGGCTCACAGTGATATCTAGACCTGGAACAAGATACTTATTTACAAAAAGATAAAAAACCTCCCGGCTCTCAAAATGTAGCCTTAAAAAAACGCCTACTTCAAGGAAAATAGGCCCGAGAGGATTTTTAAACTAAAATAATAAAGTTCATAATGTGATGTGACTATATTTTAACGTTAGGGCTTTTGTACATTAGAAGGATACGAAATAGTAGTTTATGCAACTGTTGCATAATGATAGGCCTAAAAACACTAGTGCGGTTTTCATGAAACGAGCCGATAGGCGAGTTTCATAATAAGATCGCACGTGTGTTTTAAGGCCAAATTATGCAGAGTTGCATACATAACTTTATCTACACACATATTATAAATCCTCCATGATGGGTTCAGAAACAATATTTTCTGGCAACAAGTTATTTGTTGCAATCGTGGCTGCATATTTCCGATATCCGGCGCATTTTCACATCACACACACTCCGAGAAGAGTACTATTCATATTTTCAACTAAAATGTAAATTACAAACAACTTTTTCTATTCAATTCAACAACAATTCTACTTTCGTTCAGCAAAACGTCAACATAATGGCGGCAATTCGATCCTCCGTCAAGACCATTTTTTTTTTTAAATCATAGACAAACGAATGAAGTCTCTATTTTCATGTCACTCGAGATCAAATGTTGTGCAGTTTATATTAAAAAAACATACTGAATTGACGTTTCGTATCAATAACTGTTTTAATATCTATGGATACTAGAATAGAGACCCACTTGAGTTTTGACAGCTGTTCCAAATTTAATCTCATTTCTTTACTAAAAACGATAAAGAAATAACATTGCAGCACTGGTTTTTCCTAATTGGTTGTCAAAATGGTGGTCATTTCCTATGGTTTTTGGTTAAAAAATGGAGGTTTTATGATATGGGTGTAGATAAAGATTATTTCGAATTGGGAAAATGCAATTTGTAATAGTAGTAAGTGATACAATTTGTATAGGCGCTTTTGCAATGCGACCGATAATTTGAATCGGATTTTGACGTATGAGTTTTGTTGTATGTGTGACATAAATCGCCGCGAATTTTCTCATATTCGGCAGTGTGGAAACGCCCTAAGGAACAAAAATAGAACAAGAAAGGTTTTTATTGGATAATCTAAGATTACGTATGATGTTGAGTCTCGAAAGTGTTTGAGTATAAGCTTTATTTTACGTTTTTATTAGAATATTTGATGAAGGTTAGAAGAAGATGTTTGACTATAGAACCCTAAAAATTTAGGCCCTTTTTAGGGTTCTATAGTCAAACAAAGAACCTTTACATTTTTGTATGTCGCACCTATTTTTCTTGAAGACTGTTCAGACGTATCAGTTACAAAGCTGACATTTTTTGGCATTGAGCATTCCTTGTAAAATAAAACATTTTTTCTCGTAGGTCCCACCCACTTCAACTATTGTTGTAAGAACACTACATTCTAAGTTATAATTATATACTTCATAATTAAGGTTTTTTTTATTATTAAGTAATGCCTAATTTCCTACCTAATTCATTTTCAAATTGTTTTACTTGAGCCAACAAGAGTATGTAACAAATCTCTCGGTAAACTATTAAGAATTAACGGAATCAGATACTGATTGGTGCAACTTTCTTTTCTGACTAGATAGTGCCTTTTCTGCTACGAATCAGCCTTGACCCTTGCTTTCGGCGTTAAATTCTCATTTTTATTTGCGGTACCAAAAACTATCGACCCCAATACACAGGCCAACTTATAATAATTACGCAATGGAAATTCTGATAGTCCTGATTAACTCCGCCGGGAACTGAATAATCAGTTGCCAAAACCCAACATTGCTAATCTACCTCTGTAATCAGTACGGATGCAGAATCCAATAAGTTGCAATTATATTATTTATTATACTCACCTTACTTATTTTTAGGGTTTCGTACCTCAAAAGGAAAAAACGAAACCCTTATAGGATCACTCTTGTGTCTGTCTGTCCGTCTGTCACAGCCAATTTGCTCTGAAACTACTGGACCGATTGAGTTGAAATTTGGTATGCATATGTAAGTTGGTGACTGCAACACGGACGCGTGACGTAAATATATGAATTTTAAACATGGAGGCCACTTTTGGGGAGTAAATTTGAAAATTAAAAAAAAAAGTTATGCGTCCTATATCGTGTGACATATCAAATGAGAGGGCTTAGTGTGAGTTTTTTTTTTTTTAATTTCAAGTAAAAAAGTTTAGAAGTTATTTAGGAAAATAGGCGAAAATAGACCATTCCCCCCCCCTTATTTCGGAAACTACTGGGGCTAAAAGTTTGAAAAAAATATAGAAAATAGATCTTTACCTATAGATTACAGGAAAATCTATAAGAAGTCTATGGTATTTAAAGTAACCTAGTAAATTTCAGATAATCATGTACGCAACGGAACCCTCTTCACGCGAGTTTAACTCGCACTTGTCCGGTTTTTTCATTATGTAATGTGTCCGAATTGTAAAGGTCAATGAAAATGTAAGGGTAAAGGCTTATTACACTGTAAGTTTTCTAGGGTCCCATAGTCCTGTTCCCGTAGTGTAATAAAAGTAAGAGTTAGGCGCCTTAAAGTCCGTCACACTCGATACAACGTGTCTGGTTCGTCGTGCAGTGTAATGCACAGAACTATAATCGAGATAGAATGAAAGAGTGTATGTACCTCGCGTGCCGAAAAGATGTCCTGAGATCATCTTTGTGTGTAACAAGGGCGGTGGCGCGGCGCGGAACGGTGGGAGTGGCGGTGCCTCAGACTCAGTTTGCCGCGTGCTTTGATGCTTTTGAATCGTTTTCGCGCGACTTCTGTTTCCCGTTACTAAATTACACTAGTAATATCAAAGTAACTACGCAAAAATGTTACACGCTCAGTTTCTATACAAATCGACGAACTCTTTCCTTCTATCTCGAGTTCTGTGGTGTAATGCGTCTTAACTACTCTTTTTTTCTATTAAATTGGCTTCATACTAATTAAAGATATTTTATTCCATATCAACTTCATAAATACTGTCTTCGTAATCAAAAACTTCGTCACGCACCCACTGCACGATCATGCATTCACGGAATTATTACAACACCCATACTAATTATCATTAAACGCATTCGATGCGTTCCTTTTATTGTGAACTCGTGACTTTGTCGAGTTTGTAATGGATTTTTCGATCGATATTGATTTTTAACCGACATTGATATCTTTTATGGTGAGAGATGTTTCTGTTTTTGGATTGCTGACACTCAGGATTTAGAAACAACTTACTTTGTAGGTACATGATTGATTTACTATATCGTTACTAACATGACAAAACTGCGAATGTGTCGTGGTTCTGTACTTGTTTGATGTTCACATTCGCGGTTTTTTCGGGTCATTTGATATAGTAAATCCCTTAGCAGTGCCGAATACAGGCCCAGGTAAAAAAAGGGTTCCGAGGTAAATATTTTCAAATATTTTTGTTTGAAAGCTGGATCAAAGTGGGCGGTTTATTTTCTCAAACTCAAACAAACCCAATTTTTCATGTATTCCTTCAAACTAAAACAAAAACAAATTAAAAAATAATTTGAACAGATTTCAAATATTCGAAACGCTTTGCTGAAATTTAGATTTCATTAAATTATTACTTTACTCCTTTGTTGAAATTCCAACTTTCAATTTAGATGGAAGCTTTTATCTTTGCTCGCTGCAAATTAAATGAATCTAAAGCAGACGTAGTTTATTAGATGAGTTTTATTACTTTAAACTGCTGTAATTGTTTAGGCTTGAATTAATCATTAATTATTTTTTAGAAGGTCAAATATTTTATAAAATAGTTACTTACCAACTATTACACATAATTTTTATTTATTTATTTATTCCACCAAGAACGGTTTACCTATTACACTTATAATAATGGGATATATTGCACTTATACACTAAACAATTAACATAAAACATATTTTAATATAAATTAACAAACTAAAATATGAGCATAATACAACTTAAATCAATATAACTAATCAACAACACCAGATCGATTCCGATTCCAAATCCAAATCAATAAAGATCCGTTCCTTGTGTTAAAATTTCGGCCACGTAGTGTAATGTTATAACGTGCACAGCAGCTGATCAGCGCTACATCGCAAGTATTAATTGAGACTGTAAGGATAAAGTCATTCGGTCTAGATTTGAATGTCACATATCGCAAATCAGCTGCTGCGCGCGTTAGAGAATCACTTGGCTAATTTACTTTTTCATCTGACATTTGGCCTGAACAATTTTTACAAAACTCGGCTTTAGAGGTTTAATTAAGAAGGTTAAATTTTAAAACATCCCCTTGAAAAGGGATATGTAGAGTTATGGGCAAGTAATAAATAATATGGTAGTGCTTCTTTTCAAAAATTGTGTATAATTTGTAGCACCACTACTTCAACAAGCGACGTGTATTAATTTATATTACAATCTAATCTAGTCTATGTACTCCCACCTAATCAGTACATATTGTATCTGTGTTACCAGTCGTATACATATGTGTGTTATTTGTTAAAATATGAGCTTTAACACCAGCTCTTAAAGCGTAATGAGTAGGGGAGTGCAGTTCCTTGTTCTGCGAATTGAACCACGTAAGACATACAAGTGCCACGGGAACCATCGTATTATATGTATAGATAGATTTAGCTGAAGAGTTTCTTTTTTATTTTAGAAAAGTGACTAAGTGTTCCGTAGCATATGAAACATTTCGGGCCATTATTTTTGCTTAGGGACCGTATCGTATCCTGGGCACAATACGATCCGTTTTTCGTAGTCTCTGATATCACCGCACATTATCATACAAGTTAATACCGTTAAAACATATACCAATTTGTTTAGTTCTAAAGGTTTTCTTGCTCATCTTTTTAACTTGATTGTGTATCAACATTAAACTGCTGAACTCATCTCGATGGACGTTGTCAAGGATCTATTTTGGGGTCTGGAGAAGGAAATAGAAATAACAAACAATTTCGCATAAATGTATTGTCATGTTCTTAAAAAATATATATTTTTATCACATTTTTGCGTTAGAAAATCTGACATTCCATTCCGCAAACTTGGGTAAAAGCTAGCATCAAATATAACTATTCGCGTAGATAGATGTTTTTACCAAGGTGTATGCAGCGACAGCGGTCGCCTGTAACGTATCGGCGGGCTTACCTCGATCCCTGACTGATTTATGGCATGCGTAAATCTCCAATTTACACGACATCCTATACTTGCCCGAGATCAATGATCTCATGTGTTTATATGGAGACGTTGCGTAATTGGCTTGTTATAATATCACTATAAGGGGCACTTGCATTCTTACAATTTATTACTTTTATGCCGTTAAAATTTACACAGTTTGAATGGATTTAAACGTCATACAGACACTTTGTATTGTTTCGGTCATTTTGAAGCAGTAGTTGCGAAATGACCTGTATTGTATAGGCCATTGGTTTATATTAAAACATATAAACATATAGACCAATCATCAAGACGTATAAAACAGTGGCGTGACTAACTTATAGACAACGCAGACCCTAAAAGGGTGGTCCTAGAGGTTTTAAATTTAGAGGAGACATTCCTCGAGTACCCTAAAGGTGCACTAAGGAGGAACGTTTTGAACTTCCGTCTCTAAAGGAGGAAAGAGGTGATAAAGTTTGTATGGAAAATACCGCGGGCGAAGCTGTGGCGGGTCCTCTGGTGTCAGTATAAATATTAAACTATACTGGCCAAAATTCAGCTTAAAAACCATTTGAAGACAGAAGAAGAAAGTTGTTATGAAGAGTCACTTTCCTGAGATAACTAGACATACATTGCCATATTTTAATATTGCAAGATCCAACTAAACCTTACTTGTAAACCTCCTAAGCACGCAAGGAGTGCACAAAACAAGTTCTGACAGACTAAAACATTAAACCGCATTACGCAGCCCAAACAAAGCTTAGCGGACATTACGGCACAGAACATTCCGTAGATGTAAATAAATAATACAAAAGTCCGTTTTTACATTAACGCTGTGTGTACGTGAGGGTGCTGGTCGTCACATTGTTTATTCAGTTCAGACCTTTCGGCTTAATCCTTATCGACCAGTCTATGACACAGTGTTTTAAGAACAGTACGAACATCTTTAAGTGTATACATATAAATAAGCACTTTTATTTATCAGATCACTCAACCCTCATTGCGGGTTTATTTTATGGGATAAAATGAAATAGTAAAGGGTTCCGGCATCCCCGACTCAATCAAATATCATCTATGCTTAATAAGTGCACAGAACGTTGACTACTAGCTTTTGATGTTAAATGCGTTATCATCTCATCATCACTAACATTAAATCATATTTTAATTTGGATTAGCTTAGGCTTAAGGAATTTAATAACGCAGCACTCTACTTGATAATATTAAATGCGTTACTTCATTATTCCAATAAATTCCGTCATTATTCTGTTACCGTAACACATGCACATGTTTTTTTATAATTAAAACCTCACAGTAGAAAACAACTGGTTTTTAGAAATGCAATTTTACAATGCTCTAAACTTTCGTAGTTTATAAAAGTCTTTAAAACTTCACCGTATCGCTCAACGTCAAAACTTTCTTGCCTTACTGTTCATTTATATATGCGTCTATGCAGCACTTTACGGATGTGTGTTCAAATCTGCTGTTGTGGGTGTGACTTGGTGTAAGTGGTCAATAGTCATAGTCGTTTTGTTTGATTGCCGCTTTGATAGATTTGTGAATGATTTCTACTAACCCAGTCGCTATCGGTCAGATGGTATCAATGAAATCGTGTGTTTCGGAGAACTGTTCAAATCGATTTTTAAGTTGTGGCGGGTTTACAATCAATTTTAGAAAGATATTTGGGTCTGTGGTAATTCTGTTGAGTAGTTTTAATGGTAACACTTAACCCAGTGGACATTTTTAGGCTTTCTAGGTTATGTTTTTTTTTATGTCAATTGACTGACAAACGAGCTGACGGCCCACCTGATGGAAAGTGGTCACCGCCGCCCATGGACATCTGCAACACCAGAGGTGCTGCCAATGCGTTGCCAGTCTACGGAGGATGGGGAATGGGGATGGGATAGGGATGAGGGAATAGGCCTCCGGTATGTTGTGTACATTTGACACCGTTTTTTTTTATCGTGAATAATCTACATATTTGGTATTCTTAGTCAACTTAAGACGAACATTCCTTATTTTTGTTTCTAAATAGGTTTTTGGTGCCGGTTTTCTTTAACATGATTACACGGTGCACGTAACATGCGCATTGCGCAGGTGCTTAAACTTTAGGCTGTAAGTTCGTTTCGTACGCGAGCTTCATTAGGCACAAACTTGCAACATTAGACTTGCAAACCACATGGTCACTAGTAGGACGCATTCAACTTCGTTAGTAAATATACAGTGCATAACTTGCACTAAGAAAATCCATACTAATATTATAAATGTGAAAGTAACTCTGTCTGTCTGTCTGTCGCGCTTTCACGCCAAAACGACAAAATAGATTTAAATGAAATTTGGTACACAGATAGTCTAGAGCGTGAGAGAGGACATAGGCCACTTTTAATGCGAAAAAAGGGTTGTAAAGGGTTGAAAGGGGGGGATGAAAAGTTATGTGGAAGTATCGTCATTTTTAGAGCTAGAAGCTTGAAACTTATTTTTAGGCTGTTGATTCGATATAAATAAATAATGACATTCAAATTTTGTAAAAGTTTTACCCTCAAGGGTTTAAAATAACAATAAGATATAGGGGATGAAAGTTTGAATGGAAATATGTAAGGTTTATGTGAAACTTTTGTTGTATGTTGCAAATTGACTACAATTCGATTTGCTTACACGATTTATAATTAAAAATGCTACCCAAAGACACTATTCTATGCGGAAGAAGTCGCGGGCACAGCTAGTTCAATATAAATTTCAAACCATTCATCCGTTCAGCTCACATCCACCCACTGTTGAGTAAAGGAAAGGCCTCTTCATTGCAAAGTCACTTTCCACAGAAAACACTAAGAGCCAGCAAAGTACCAATTTGGCTTGTCTGCAATTTTACGGTTACATACCACCGAGACTTATTTGAGAATAAATAACAGCTTTGTAAATTGATTACTGACATGTGATTATTTTGATGTTAGCAAATAGCTTTGCAAGCTCTGTCTGAAATAAGTCGCTTGGTTGATATTAACAATAATTTGTTTATTTCTAGCCCTTCCATTTTTTTCAGTGTGCCCATCCACCGTTTTCCAAACGTCATTTTGATATTTATTTGACAATAAAGCCTTTGCAAAATTAAAGGTTCGTACTATAACTTCGCTGTCTCTAAGGTCTGTTCGCCGAGAGTTGATAATAAAGTTAAAAGTCAGGGCTCCTTAACTCATTACAAATAGCGGCCCGCTAATTAATTTTACCGAAAATAATATAAAATTAAAAGTTTTTTTTTATAGAATATTGTTGAATGCCTTACTGTATAAACATAAAGCAACACGCAAACAAACAAACGAGGCACTCGAACCCAATGACATACTATAGAAAAGACACAAGACGTTTTAAGCATTTGTGTCATACACAAAAAAAATCCTTTTCTTTTCTTTTCGGCCAGTGCAGATTTATGTAACATTTGACGCGCACATATAAGACATTAATTTGTAATATGGCGATTGTGTATAATATTAATAATATGTTGTGAATATGTACAAACAAATATATATTTTTCGGCGCTGTCCGCCCGGTGCGATACCGCACTAACAACATCTGCGTCCCTCGTACCACGAAACTCAGTGCGCGCGGCGATAAGCGACGCCCGTCATACAGTTTGCGATAGTTAAGCGACAGTCGCTATTGCAAAACGATATCATAATATTTATCAACTCTCGACGAACAGATCTTATTTACCTACAACTGTAAAATAAAATCTTCAAATATAATTATCCCGTACAATTAAATCAAACCGTCACTTCGCTTAGTTCTCGACATTCAATCATCGCGGTGCATCTGATTACGGCACACAAAGCCTACCGACACCCTGGCCCACCAGTCTTGTATGAACCCCTACCTCCCTCTAATCTATGCTGATTAGTTACCACGGGGGGCATTTCAAAGGATCCCCGTAGGCCAAGTTAGTTTAGACATGTACACCTGAATTTCTACGTACACCCTTCATGTAAGGGAGTGTGTTTGACTGGAATCATTTGTGGGCGTAGTTAGTGGGAGGTCAAATAAATTGGAATCTGCATTAGTGGCCGATATAGTTAAATGGCTTATACTGACCTTTGTATGCAGCAAGGCCTTCATTGATTAATGCTGAAGGCCTGTTTTGGACCTTTAACTTCATACAAAATCATATACACAAGATGTAGGCTGCCGATTAATTGCTATTTTGACCTTGAATAAAGTGCTTTATTAAGTTTTCTGTCTGTCGTCTTTACTGTAGAAAAGATGCTTCTAAGTCTTTAATAAAATGTTATCAATCAGAAGCGCCCAACGTATGTTATTTTGAGTACCTAATTACTTAACTGATTTTGTCATTGACTTATTTAATGTTGTATGTGTATTGGTGTTTAAGTGTGTGTTTAATTGTACTCACCATCAGTTGTACTATAACACTGCTTACCGTGACCTGGCGCCTCATTCGAGAACGCTAAGTGATACTGTAGCGACTCGTAAGCCAGATTTCTCATTCCACTCTTCCGCACGACGCCAAATGCGTAAGAGCGAGATGAGAGATCTGGCTTACGAGTCGCTACAGAATCACTTAGCGTTCCCGAATGAGGCGCCGGTTCTATTATTTTTGTAATCCTTGTACTATTGTGCGATCTAATGGTAGTGATAAGAGTTGACACAAATGTAACCAGCGACGGATACAGTTATATGTTAGAACGAGATAGTGAAATCTAGTTGTCAACAAATATGGCTTCGTCTGTCGCACTGGCCATTATTGGTCCGAGGAATACAAGAGCTTCTATAAAACAACAAAGATCATACTGAAGTGAAAACTTCTTTAGGCGCGTTTGGCACTTTATGGGTGAACAAAAATCATGGAATTCGCATCACCGTCACCGAACGCTGTCCATGAGCTATATGTATACTGTATATGTGTAGTTTTTTGGTGAACAAAAATCATGAAACTCGCATCATCGTCACCGAACGCTTTCCATGAGCTATATGTACACTGTGTATATATGTGTAGTTTTTGGGTGAACAAAAATCATGAAACTCGCGTCATCGTCACCGAACGCTTTCCATAAGCTATATGTATACTGTGTATATATGTGTAATTTATGGGTGAACAAAAATCATGAAACTCGCGTCATCGTCACCGAACGCTTTCCATGCGCTATATGTACACTGTGTATATATGTGTAGTTTTTGGGTGAACAAAAATCATGAAACTCGCGTCATCGTCATCGAACGCTTTCCATAAGCTATATGTATACTGTGTATATATGTGTAGTTTATGGGTGAACAAAAATCATGAAACTCGCGTCATCGTCACCGAACGCTTTCCATGCGCTATATGTACACTGTGTATATATGTGTAGTTTTTGGGTGAACAAAAATCATGAAACTCGCGTCATCGTCACCGAACGCTTTCCATGAGCTATATGTACACTGTGTATATATGTGTAGTTTTTTGGTGAACAAAAATCATGAAACTCGCGTCATCCTCACCGAACGCTGTCCATGAGCTATATGTACACTGTGTATATATGTGTAGTTTTTGGGTGAACAAAAATCATGAAACTCGCGTCATCCTCACCGAACGCTTTCCATGAGCTATATGTATACTGTGTATATATGTGTAGTTTTTTGGTGTACAAAAATTATGAAACTCGCGTCATCGTCACCGAATGCTTTCCATGAGCTATATGTATACTGTGTATATATGTATAGTTTTGGGTGAACAAAAATCATGAAACTCGCGTCATCGTCACCGAACGCTTTCCATGAGCTATTATGTGTACTGTGTTTGTATGGGTTCTGTTTGGGTGAGTTGGGTTTTCACTTCTATCGGCATCCCCGTTTTTTTCTTCGCGTTTTATTATATTAATAAAATATCCGTTTTATTCCTTTTCCTCTTATATTTGTTACAGCAATTGCATAATGAAGAAACCGCGCTGCAATCAGCCTTCGTATAAAAAGCTAGTGATTCTTACTTTTTCCGTATCCGCATAATACGTAACGAGCTTCTTCTATATTTTTAGTGCTCGATCAAGAACATAATTTACATACATCTCGTTGCAAAAATCTTTTGTTCATTTGAAAATGTTACGGAGAAAATCAGAGCGTGAAAAATGAAATGGATTTCGTGTGTATTATTCTTTGCTTGTTTTCATACCGTCGACATTATTTTGTTTTATTTGCAGTAAAAACGCTATTGAAATTAAAATAATGAACCGTTTTAAAACTTTTCTTAACTAATAGTTATTCAGAGCCTAAGATTTAATTTAAGCCTACAAACTTCCAATTTTGCACGAATTTTTCTTTGACCTTCTTACAAATAATGGAGTTTTCGTTTAAAGTCTGATTGGGAATTTCGGTATACAAGAAGAATGCCATACATATTCAACGATTTACTTTAAAAAAAATATTAAAATATAAAATCATATCCAGTGTTCCTATGAAATTGACTTACATTTGCATTTGAGGAGCGGAGCTGTCATCGGCGAGGTTTATACAGGACTGACCCATGTTTATAATAACTATGCAAATTATTCCGATACCTACCCTATCGGCCAGAGCGGGGTAAATTGAATTTGTAACTCTGATTAAAACCCTCTTTTGAAATGCCGATTTCGTCAAACAGCCGTTGACGGATTATTAATGCTTTTATTTTTTCGGTATCTCAATTTTGAGGGGCTGTCATTGCTGTTTTTCAAAGGATATCTGCATATTGAATATTTATTTATTTTAGTACAGGAGGGCATAAATTAATCACATGAAGAAAATATCCGCAACTCAATTGAGAGTTTGTTTTTATAAGCATATCCCTTACTAAGCTAATCAGTTTTCAGTAAAACCGCACCCTGCAGTTTAAGGGAAGAAACTCTGACGGGTTATTCTTCATACCATAGTGCGTATATTACATAGATATCCGTACTGCTTTCTAATCTAATTCAAATTCAAATAATTGCTAAACTTAAGTGGCAGTGAGCGGCACATTGCCCGTAGAACAGATGGCCGATGGGGCCGAAGAGTTCTCGGCTGGTAACCACGTGCTGGAAGGCGCAGTGTGGGTAGACCACACATACATGGACGACCTGGTGAAAATTGCAAGTCTCCGCTGGATGTAAGCAGCACGGAATCGGTCGTTGTGGCGATCACTAGGGGGAGGCGTATGTCCAGACTAGCATAGGGCAAATTTTTCCAATATTACGAGTATCCTAAACCCTCTCTTTTAAGTAAGTTATGTCTTATATTGTATTAGAATATAAACTTGTGTAGGATTAAGTAAATTTAGGTACATGGCAAAAAAAAAATAGTTTGAGCGTGCTCTCGCCAACAAACTGTTATCAGTTTGGCGAAGAAATTATTTGTAAAATAATGTTATGTATGTTTTGAGAAATAAACTAAAAAAAGACTGCTTTCTCTACTGCAAATGGCAAAAGCGATATGGCAGAGAATAAGTTTGTAGGGAATTACTTTGCTATCGAAATCCCCTAACATATTTAATTGGCCTTAGCAATTTCGCAACTATTTTGATTTGTCTATGATTCTGGTCCTTCTGGCGAGTGATGACGTAACTACCAAATTAAAATGCGTCTATGACTTATGTAACAGCTTACAAATTGAAATGGTTTACAGTATAAATAACGATGGAACAAATATTATAAGTCTTGCGCACCCCGCGCAGCTTACACAGATATCATCGGCCACGTGCCACCCCTGGCTGCCAGTTCATACACAGAGTAGACCCGACTAGCTAACATAGTTGATACTGGGTTTATATTAGAAATTTAATTTTGAACAGTGACGCAACAGGTAATTTCCACTAATAATTACAGTGAGCGCATAATAGTGGCATTTTGCTGATGAAACATTATGATTTCGCTTCAACATTCATTTGGCGAACGGCAAGGGAGTGGAATTCCCTGCCTGCAGACTTGTTCCCAGAACGCTACAGCTTGGGTCTTTTCAAGGAGAGAGTGAATAGGCATTATCCAGGTGTGCATGCTCCATCGTCGACCTCATCATCACTTTCCATCAGGTGAGATGATTAAAACATTAATCTTTCAAATGTTATCATGCGTAGCAATAATTTACTAAAATGAGGACATCGTCATGAACATCAAACAAAATGTAAAAACTTGGTATCAAGTAAGTCATGGTATGAGTCCCAATCAACACCAAATTAAAAACACAAAAACAAAAACAAAATTTATAATATTTGTTGGGCTCTTTCACATGTCTGAATCCACCAACTGTGACATCTGCTGAGAAAAAGCGCCGAAAGAAACTCAGCCCTCAGCACTGGCCCGCGAGGAGACTACTGCCTAGTCCCTCTTACTAAGTGAAGAGGTCTGTGCCCACCAGTGAGATGAATATAGGCTGATGATGATGTTGATACTATAACTGGTTAAATAAACGTCATCATTAATTACTTGGTTAGTCAGGCATTACGACGGTGTGTCACTGGAGCACTATACACATTCCTATGCGATTATACTAATGCCATTTTGATTAAAATGCACTGCGTTTTTTCTTTTACGTTATTGAATTTTACGCTTTTGTAAGTTTTAAATCCCTTAATACCAGAAAACAAATGGAGTTTCAAATTTGATCGTACTCCATGATATACGCTTAAACTAATGCACGTCCTGGCACTCACGGTGTACAAACAACCAGTACCATTACCATGAGTTGCGCAAAACTTGTTGCCGATACAAGTAAAAGGGACTGAGCGATAGTTTACGCTAGCGAGAACGGTTTGCGCAACTCATGGTAATGGTACAGCTGCCCGAGAAGTTCACTATGGCTCAAAGCGCAGCAAGTTTCAAAGCTCAATTAAAATAATGGCTTGTCAAGCAAGCATTCTACCAGCTTTGATTAATTTATGTCATGTTAGTTGCGAGGTATTTTATATTTTACGGCATTGTGCAACCTGGTAATACGAAAAAAAATTGCTTTATCTACACCCATATCATAAAACCTCCATAGTGTAATTAAAAACCGTAGAAAATGACCACCATTTTGACAACTAATTAGGTAAAACGAGTGCTGCAATGTTATTCCCGTATCGATTTTAGTATAGAAATGAGATTAAATTTGGAACAGCTGTCAAAACTCAAGTGGGTCTATATTCTAGTATCCATAGATATTAAAACAGTTATTGATACGAAACGTCAATTCAGTATGTTTTTATAATATAAACTGCACAACATTTGATCTCGAGTGACATGAAAATAGAGACTTCATTCGTTTGTCTATGATTTAAAAAAATATGGTCTTGACGGAGGATCGAATTGCCGCCATTATGTTGGTGTTTTGCTGAACGAAAGTAGAATTGTTGTTGAATTGAATAGAAAAAGTTGTTTGTAATTTACATTTTAGTTGAAAATATGAATAGTAGTCTTCTCGGAGTGTGTGTGTATATATTTCAAATAAGCAAATACCTTATAATCCAATGAGGTTTTCAAATGCGGCAGCAAAAGCAAGTGCAACCAATCATCGATCGTGGAAGCACAGGTTTCCGTACCAGCTTATATATACAGTGAGTGACAGGCCGGCTGCGCGATGATATCGCGCCGCTCGCCTGGAACAAAATAATGACTGTGACAACTCTAAGCGCCTTGAGAATACACTTACCAGCCTACTCAGACCTCTCCTCCCTTAAACCTACAAGCACCCGGCCAAGCGAGCAACCATTCGCTTACGGCTCTTCGTATTCTGGACGTAATTCCCATACAGAAATTATAATAAATTTGATGCAGTAGAGCGTGCGAATGTTTGTTTTGTCAAACGTTAAGATTATTTGTGTTATCAGATGAGTTATTCCTGTTTAATTTTGTGTGAAATGCTTAAACCTGTATTGTATTAGTGGAATTGAAGCACTCTCAAAGTTATTTTCGTTGCTTCGCAGTTTACGACACACTTCAAAAATGGATTTCGCTTTTAACTATAGTACGATCAACTTGGTCTCGGAAATAAGTGAATTATGAGTTCACCATTAGCCTATCAAACTAAACATAGGAACTCTATTAAATAATAATAAATAGTATTAAACACACCGGCTCAAACTATTATAAACTGTATTGTACAGTCTACTTAGGTTGTAGTGGACAGTTGTCGGCGTGCAGAGAAAGAATAATTACTTATCGTCGGTGAGCAGTTTGTAAATACCGCGTAAGTGCATTTTTTAACAAAAATCTGTGATAAACAAAATCAAATCAGTGCAGCGTGTAGAAAACCTATGGGCCACAAATCTTGATTGTGCAACTTTTTGGATTTGAGCGGGTTTTTAAAAACTGCTCATACGCGGTTTTGAACTATTACCGACGGTATGTTGGTTTATTGACGTAAGTTAAGTTATAGGTAATAAATAAGTAACATATTATAGTTAATTATTGCTTCTCTGGATGCGTCGTATGCTAGTTTGTTATGCGCTAAAATAATTAGGTAAACAGTCTATATTATATTCAATATTTCTATGCTATCATTCAGCCTAAAGTAGGTCGCAGCGTAAATGTCCAGTGGTGTGACTGTACATATATGTTGGAGACAAACACAGCCACACATAAACGATCAGACCCTAAGACAAACGACAAGCATGTCGTGATACGTGTATCGATCTTAGATAGGAATCACTCGCCTTGCGTCTGTATTTCCTGAATCATACATCTTCAAGGTAATAGAGAATTTCTGGGCAAGCCTGGTCCTTATTCGGGAACGTCCAAGCGATATTGTAGCGACGCGCTAGCGAGATTCGCATCCCAATCTTCCGCATGTAAAAGTTTAACGCCTATAAACCTAAAAATTAATATTATATAATTAAATATACATACATATAGGAGGTATATAAGGGAAATATATAAGGGAGAGCTACATAACTCTACCTATTTGAAACCTAACTAAGAAAACCTAACTGAGAGCCTACCTATAAGAGAAGCTAAGACCTATTAGGGTACCTAACTAATTAGTAAGAGCGCTCTTACACCTACCTAGCTATTTTGAGATATAAAAGACTACCTAACAGTTAAGAATAGTTATACCTAGCCAACTGTTGAGTACAGCTGCACCTAACTAGGAAAATTGTTTCCTTAGCTAGCATATACAATAAAATGGTATGTTTTGGCCAAATAAAGTGATCATCTAGTCAGTAGGACTCATATGTTGTGAAAATGCCGTATTAACCTGCAGGTTCTTTAACAAGGTAGGTACCGAACTGATTAGGGTTCCCTGGGGAGCGTGATAAAACCTTATTAGACTAAAATATTATAAAACACCTAAGTAAATGATAGTTTGAAAGCAGTCTATAGACACAATGGATATAAATATTTATATAGAGTGTAATTTGTGTACAGTCAGTATGAATAAAATGTATGGAGGAGGAAAGGAGAAGGACAAGCTAAAGGGTAATATGACCGGGGTCTTTTGACCCCGGGGGTCTCTCCAAAATCCTCCCCTCGACCCGTCTCCGAACACCGCCTTATAAAATAAGTGTTTATTATAATTAAATTTAGTTAGATTAATAATCCAACTTTTTCAGTAAAAACTGCTTGTCGGAGACTAGCAAATATGTACAACTAGCTATAAGTGATACTTTTAGCTCAAACATGGCAATCCCGGACGCGGTTATCACTCTGAAAGAGGACACAACCGTTATATAATCCTGCAGAATACCAGAATGAACCAAAGCACACCATTCAATATTTATTTCAGAACACAGAGGCAATCCTGGGTTTAGTCATCACTCTAGGGCTTTCAACCTCAAGAGGACACGACTTTACGAAGATTTACCCACAAGAATTACCTGTGTGGACCAAAACCATAAATATTACTCTCAATTCATACTCAATTCTGAATGGTGACAAGTAACATCAAACCTCGACCTTTAAGGCCACATGAGGGACAAGTTACATCAAACCAACAGAACTGATATGCTTATATAATAGATAATTAGACAGAGTATGAATTGTTTAATGCTTTGTACACATTAAACTCTGCCCGAACTCTAGCAGACAATTATATTTATTATAATAAAATTCTGTTGAACCATTAATCCAATTTGTATAGCAAATATATGCCAAAATAATATGCAAATTTGGATTAGGATAAGGAAGGATAACATGGTAAAGAAGGTATGTAATATTTAGCTTATTCTAGTTTAATCTGGAATCAGGCCCGGCAGAGGCTCAAGCAAAACTGTCTTGATACAATTTAGTCCAGAATACTATAAAGACAAGGTCGCTTATATGAAATAATGGAGAACCCCCACGCATTAGTGTCATACAAGCTTGGAAGGCTATGTAGAATGCAGTCCCACTGAAAGCAGGACTGCCCGGTGAGATTTTAGACAGGAACTAGCCAAATCCGCATGTTCTCACTCTAACTCTTTATTACCAAGAGAGAGATATTGAACATCAAACTGACAGAGTTACCTATCTAAGAAATCAATCCTCAAAAACTAGTGGACGAGTGTTAGTGAAATTCCAAACTATTAGACATATATTCTGGAATATAGAATAGTCAGAACGTCACTTCCACTCTCCGGTTTCTGACATCTGCGTCAAGGTGGTACAATAATCATATAGTATGACTCTTGGGCCACTGAGCATAGCGTGGACATTCAGTTTTCTACATATCCAATCACTTTATGTCCCCATTAGCATCCTGAACAAACCATACTCTTTGACAGTAAAATATGACTCAGAGGAAATCACTGCCAGTACAACTTCTTCCAGCATCTTGCTCAATTAGCCAACACGAAAATCATACCATCTTCACCTTGAGTTTCTTGGCTATATTCTGTAATTAGATTCCAACAAACTCAAGACATATTCCATGGAACTTAAACTAATAATATATGTATGAATGTAAATAATGTTTAGTGTTTATGTGGGCATTGTAAGCGTAAATATATAAGCGTATGTAATAATTATGTATATACACAATTTCACAAGACATGACAATATGAATAATAAAACAACATAGGCACAGCTATAATTCAAATAAGAGGAATTCGCACAGCCACACAAACATAAATACACCCTAGTCATCCTAGTTTCCTAATGGTCCCTAGTAATAATTTAAAAGATCTTATCTGGCCAGCGTTAACGGAGGTTAAGCTGTAGGTCCCACGGTGGAATCCTCAGGGATTCACACTATACACATATATATATCACAACACAACACTTTGATAGATTTCACAAACACATCACCTATGCTACATTCCTAGCCCATGAATTCTCATCGCACGATATCCGAATACGCTTCGCACTCCCGCTTGTTCCGGGCTTATAAAACGAAGCCTGACCCTAACCACAAGCCTAAATTTATTTCTGTAGCCCTATGCTATCACGATACGCTGGTAAGCTCCCCGCAGGCTTTTCGAACCAGCTCGAAGACGAGAGAACGCGACGCAACCCATATCCCAACGTCGAACAGGGATTAGGGCTCCCTATTGGCCTATTACCGATATAACTTCCAGCAGAGTTTCCACTTGCACGATCAAAATAAGACTATCCTCAAAGTCCCAAAGTATCCCAAAAGTCCGCCTTTTATATCCCATCGAAATTATTTCTAGAAAGCCTACGACCATTTCATTCTAATTTCCAGGAAGCACCCAAACCCAAAATCCTCATCGTCTCTCTAGAATTCTCTTTTCAATCTCCATTACAACTCCCTAAGAGTAAGCGAGATAGCCAACCTCCCACTTACTGTAAGAATGTGACACCTATATGCATAAAAAATATGTTAGAGTAAGACACCAAATGGATTTCTAGATGGCAAACTCGTTCATGTTTTTCTTAGGTAAAATTCCATCTACATAGGGCAACACGTCAGAAACTTCCAAATCCCGCTATTAAATAAAGTGAAATAGGAAGATACGTGTACCGTCGTGCTAAAACGGGATAGAACACTTTCTGGATTATTCCATACGGTCCATCTATTGTTGAGTAGCTAAACTAAATCGTTCTATCGAAGACTTCCATAGATTACTTAAAAGCCAGATCTCACACCACAGAGTACCAAACAAGGGAACTTTCGTTGTAAATATGTAATGACGTGAAATATTATTACCGAAAATTGTAAATTATAGTAATTTACTGTTTGTTCTTTAATAAATTAATGTAAAATTATAGTTTTTAATAAAATACGTCGCAAACTTATTCAACGGCGCAACGCCATCTGTCCGTGCTTACAAAGAGACATGAGGCATTAGTTAATACTTCTTAAAAAGGCTATCTATCGTCGAATAGAAAAAGGCACAGATAAGTTCTCGAAAACACCAGTATAAAAAATTATTACGCAATTACTGTAATATTATGCCTAATGTTATGATATTAATAAATAAATAATTAAATTGAATTTTATATGGTTTTACACGTTATTTAGCAACGTGTTCTGCTACACGCACGATGCGTAATGCGTAAAGAGCGACTCTCGCTAGCGAGCCGCAACTTGGACGTTCCCGAATAGAGACGCTGTTCTATCTTAGACCCTGTCTTCGCTTTCCATCAAGTGAGACTAGGGTCAAACGCATGCCCAGTCCTTCATCAGAAAAAAACTCATGACCTCAAGATTCGCAGTCCAACTATGAAATCACTGTGTTATTAATAATAATTATGACTTATTTACTCATCAGACGACTAAAAGGTTCCATTAAACCTTTTGAACGCGACAGCAGATTGCCGTGCCCCTGACGCCACGACATGCTATTTTTCCATACATTTTGTCGGCTACAGCCGTCACTCGTGGCGTGGCGTGGCGTTCAAAGAGTTGTGTATATTTATCAACGTATATTAGGCTAAGCGTTCGACAACCCTATCCGCATACACTATCAATTTCAGTATAAATTAATAAATACTTATCATTATCCTACCATTAATCTCACATAACAAGTAGATAATAAAGTAATACTAAGACTAGTTGACGTTAAGCTTTAATTTTATTATGCCCCGAGCCATCTGAGCATCAGAGACCGCGGTACAGTTTAGAGCTTTTAAATAATCCCCACGAATGCGCAATTCTGTCGTGCGAGTGATAAAGGCAGTAAGTACGATTTTTGACGAAATTGAGCTAAGTATTGATTTGGAGTCAACATTATGCTGATCCCAAGTCAATACTCATAGCACCGTTGATCAATTAGTTAATCGCTAATCGTTAAGCGTTAAAGCGTTATAATTCGGAAGATTTAACGGAAGTCAACGTTAATCGTTAACTCGTTTAGAAATCAAATGCAAACAAAAGCTATTTGACATAAGGTGCATATTCGTCTTTATAAACATCAATATAACTAAAGTTTAATTAGCAATTAACCAGCTTTTATTGTTTTAACGGAATTTATTGTGTTTGTTAACAGTTTTTAAGTTAACTTAAAAGTTTATCCGTAAGTCCTAACTTCGTTAATTAACGATTAAAAGATTAACTGTCTTCAAATCAAATCAAGTCTATAAATACGTCCCCAACATATTTTATAGTACAGTTATTATTACACGAAAATACTCTGTTTATTAACACGTTCTTAAAAAATTAAGTAAAACGACATAGGCTTTATAATCACATTTAATAAATATTGTAGTTCATAAATTTGAGTTTCTAATTTTTTATTGGTAACGCAGTGTTCTTTTGTAGGGGCGCTCGGGGACTGATATCGCAAAATAATTGAGCGAGAAAGTCTAGTTATTTTAACATTTCCGAAATAATTTTTGAATGAGATTCCTTTTAATACGAGCTAAAAAAGACATGGAAAGACATTAGACAAAACTAAAATAAATCTTTTAATATTTGCAAATTCGTTAAAAATTACCCTACGATATCCAAAACTAAATTAGGCACTAAAAAGTAGAATGACCCTAAATTTCGTCAAAAATCTTACTTACTGCCTTTATCGCTAGCATGGCAGTATTGCAGTGGATTCTTCGGTCGCCTTAATTTATGCGTTGCCTTAAGCGCTGCATCTTGAAATTTTAGGGCCACTAAAAGAGCTTTGAATTTCAATTGAAGGCGATTGTAACTGTTCTATACCATTTTCTATGAGTAGTAAGCAGAAAAACGTCAAGTCAATTTATTTTGCAAATTGCAATAGAACTTTTCAGGCTTCACTTTGTTTTCTGAAGGGAACATCCTGCGAAAACAGAGTGCCATCGCTTCCGCCCTTTTCATGTCCCTTAAAGTCTGTTCTCCAAATGTTGATAAATATTATGATATTATCTCGAAATAGCGACTGTCGCTTACCTATCGCAAACTTTATGACGGGCGTCGCTTATCACCGCGCGCACTGAGTTTCGTGGTACAAGGCACGCAGTTGTAAAGTGCGGCGCCACGCCGTGCGGGCGAGCGCGCGCACGCGGTGGCCATATTGTCATTCCGTTCTGGAATACGCTTTCAGTGTGTCTTTTGAGTATTCATGTGTTGTTTTAAACGAAGCAATTGAATGTTTCATAATAAACGTCACCGCTTCTTATTCTTCCTACGACTCTGAGACTTCATCATGGTCCTTGTCCGATGATATGCCAGCAATGTGACATATAAGCTATTCAATAGTAATATTCTATGAAAAAGATGTAGTTTTTCTATTTACTTATTTATTACAATCTGTAGAAAAAATAGCGGGCTGCTATTTGTAATGAGTTAAGAAGCCCTGATTTTTAATTATTTAATGAACTCTCGGCGAAAAGACATTAGTTTGTTCATATTCAAGGAGAAAGGAGGTTATAATACGACCTGCGCCTCTATTCGGGAACACTAAGTGATTCTGTAGCTATTCGTAAGCTAGATTTCTCATTCCACTCTTCCGCACGATGCGTAATGCGTAAGAGCGAGATGAGAAATCTCGCTCGCTTATCCCTACAGAATCACTTAGCGTTCCCGAATAGAGGCGCTGTTTAACGTAAGTAAGGACTCACGTGGCACTTAACAGTGAAATTAGATACCTTAAGTTGCATTTCGAAATAAGCATCAAAAATGTGTCGTTTACTAGGTTGCCAAAATTTTCTTTCCTATTTAATCAACAGTAGATATTATACTCTTGGTTATGCTCTACCTTAATGCTCCTCTGCTGCACTGGGAGTGAAGAAATAGCATAGAATGCGTGCAGATGCTTATCATCCTGGCATGTCGTAAAAGTCGACTAAGGGACGGTTCCTCTCCAACATGGTGGACTACCTGTATGGGCGATGGGCTGATTACCTGTCACCATACGGTTCATCATACCATCTTAGGACTAATTAATCGAACGTGGCCACAAGTAGTCTTGTGGCTGCCCACCCCATCAGGGATTTCGGGCGTGATGCTATGTATGTATGTATTTAGTGCTGGCCTTATATTAATATTACGTTCAACCTTTTCTACCAATCTCAGTACTATCGGCGATGCCAGTTAGAAGCGCATTTAATGGCCACATCATAATTCTCCCTTCCGTGGGCGTCTACCATTGTGACTATAATGTCGCCTTCCAAAAACTCTTCATTTACTCTTGCATACGCAAATTCAGTCCTGTCTAACGTACATTTAGAGGAGGAAATGGCTTGAAACCTTAACATTCGAGATCGCACTCTGTAATCAAGGCGCGAGGCTGGGAAAGGAAACGTATTAAATATGAATGGATGTGTTGAAGGGATGAGATAAACAGTAATCGTAAACATAACGACATTGCGTCATACAAAGAAAAGTTTTGACTGTTGTTAACCTAAGTTTAGGTATTCATATTGTGCAATTATTACGCGGTAAGCCTAGTTTGGTAGTAACCCTGCCTACAAATCCTTCCCTGGTAAGGGAAAATCTTTGTATGTGTTTAAGTATTTATTTATCTAAATAAATATGTATATTAAGAGCTTTAAAGCTTACTTTGAGACTAGATCGATTTTTGTAAAGAGGGTCCCCTGTTTTTTGATTTGTTAATTACAAATTGTTAACGAGATTTCATGAATGATAATGATTAGAAAATTTTGATGTACATTTCGATTATTCTGGGATTAACTAATAGACCTCTCCTTTCTCTTCTCCTCTACCTCTGCTGCACAGGGAGTGAAGAAATAACATAGAATGCGTGCATATGCTTATCATCCTGGCATGTCGTAAAAGTCGACTAAGGGACGGGTCCTCTCCAACATGGTGGACTATCTGTATGGGCGATGGGCTGATCACCTATCTCCATACGGTACATCATAGCATCTTAGGACTAATTAATCGAACGTGGCCACAAGTAGTCTTGTGGCTCTGCCCACCCCATTAGGGATTTCGGGCGTGATGCTATGCATGTATGTATTAACTAATAACTCAAATTTTCTTTTTCTATTTCAAATTATTGTATTACTTTTCAGTCGCCCATCTTGAATTTTCCACAAGACTTACTCCAAGCGAAACATGAATAACAAAACGAATCCAAGGACATATGCTCGCTCATACAGGAAAGCGGGGAAAGAGCAAAATTTAATATTAAATTAAGGTGTTACCATACCCTGAAATCGAGAAACGTAGGTGAAAATAAATCCTTGTGATATATGAGACAGGTTCGGGATTCGGGGAGCGTTGACAGAATTTTTGAGGTAACATTTTTATGTTTCCACCGCTTCTGTTGGGGCTTTATTTATTTATTTAATTTAGCGTCACTTGGGATGGCGGAAGCGCCACTTGTCTTAATCCTAAATCTTCTTTATCTCCTTTTGTTGGAATAATCCGTTAAATAAAAAGCTTGACAGAGTTGCTTGCTTTTTTTGACGACGATTGTGGGTTTTGATGTTTGCGTCCGTAGTTAATTAAAAAGGGAACAAAATATTTGCGAGTAAAACATGATTTTTAAATGAAACTTAATTTATATAAATCATTTATTGTTTATTGCATTGCTTTTAATTTTGTACATTGGATCTTAAAAATAGGTTAAGCTTCACATGAACCCTGTGAGGGCACAACAATGTATTTTACACCTATAGTTATAGTAAAGAGTTTTTATGTTTAGCATTTATAGATGCTTCCAAAGCTGATGTTGGGATTTTAATTATTATACAGGATTTTTTCTAGCATGAACAATGTTCTTTAATAATTTGCTATCAGTCATCACGTTCTTCTTACTATAAATTGAAATAACACCATATTAAGTAATATATGAACGTTTCACTGTTTTATTGACTATTAATTTGTACCAAGTTCGTCTAAAAATAAAACGTTTTTAAATAAATTTCCCTTTCAAATTCTGATCTAATCCTTACTGATGCCATTCTGCCTTCTTGTGTAAATAGCCCTCACCTAAGAACTAAGTACATAGCATCTTCCAAAACTCTCTAGCTTACATTACCAGACTTAAAAAGAAAAAAAACCGGACAAGTGCGAGTTAAACTCACGTAGAGAGGGTTCCGTTCCGTACATGATTATTTTAAATTTCTTAAGTTACTTTAAATACCATAGACTTCTTATAGGTTTTCCTGTAATATATCGGTTAAGAACTATTTTCTGCATTATTTTCAACTTTTAGGCCCAGTAGTTTCAGAGATAAGGGGGAGGAATTGTTAATTTTTGCCTATTTTCCTGAATAAAAAATTCTAAAAAGATATATTTAAGATTTTCATAATGAGCCGGTTCATTTGATAGGTCACACGATATAGTTTGCAAAGCATTTTTTTTATTTTTAGATTTACCCCCAAAAGTGCCCCCCATGTTAAAATTCATTTATTTACGTTACGCGTTCGTATTGCGATCACCAACGTAGTTCCCAATCCAGTACTTTCGGAGCAAATTGGCTGTGACAGACGGACAGACAGACGGACAGACAAACAGACAGACAGACACACGAGTGACCCTATAAAACTTCCTTTTTCCCTTTTGAGGTACGGAACCCTAAAAATGGTAGATTGTATCAGCGAAATATAAACTTGTGCAAAAATCAAATGTCAAGTGCTATCAGAATTGAAATGCGAATTACAGAATGGCCCAACACAATTGCAACAGCGCCAGTATCATGAATAAAGCATATCACACGTGGTTCAATTTTACGCCGCTTCACCCAGCTAATGCGTTTTGACTGTATGCTTCCAATTTTGCTGCAAAGTTCGCTCGCAATATGGGAGTGCAGCAGTTTACGAAAATGCTTTGATTTACACACTTGAGGCATTAGAATTCGTTTAACCCCACATAATCCACTAATCTGAGGTTTACTTAAAAGGACCAATTTGGAACTTAAATTTTGTATAGCACTAATGGCTGAATTCAGAAGGGACATTCAAATTGAGCTTTAATTAAAATGATGTTTCAGTGACGTTTCTGTATAGTTTGACAACTAGTTGAGGGACATTTAACTACTTAATATCGAGTCAAATGCTTAAGTGGCATTTCTGAATTCGGCTATAAGCTGACAAAATCGAGTTTGACGTTTCTTATTTTAAATATAGCGAATATTAAATTTAGCGCATACAACCGAACGAAATTCGATTTGAACTTATTATTTGAATGTTTAACTAGAAGTTTCATGAGACTAGAATTCTAGAATCGAACGGGTAAGACTACATTTATAGTCGTAGACTATTTTAGTCCAATGAGTCTCCTACACAAAACTATATCGAGATAGAAGGGAAGAGTTCGTCGATTTGTATAGAAACTGAGCGTGTAACATTTTTACGTAGTTACTTTGATATCACGAGTGTAATTTAGTGACGGAAAACAAGACGCGCGAAAACGAATCAAAAGCATCGATTAGCACGCGGCAAACAGAGTCTAGGCACCGCCACTGCCACCGTTCCGCACCGCGCCACCGCCGTTGTTACACACAAAGATGATCTTAGGACATCTTTTCGGTACGCGAGGTACATACAATCTTTCATTCTATCTCGATATAGTTCTGTGGTCTCCTATGTCAACACTTTTTTAAGCGATTTTAATCAACGAATTGTTAAACAAAAATCCCGACTCCATATTTTGCTGAACGTATTTCCAGCCAAACGCGGCAAGTGACGGACTGAATTATAAGATATTTTCGTAGTCAAGCCCTCATAATACGAAATCACAAACCAGCAGGTGTAGAACGGGCAGGTATTTTTAATGACCGAGTCGAAAATAAATTTCCTCAGCTCCGCGTGTGGCGTGAACGTTGGAAAAACAGACGAAGGCGAAAACCGTCAGGGCAGATTTTTCGTAAGTCCTGAAAATAGTTCTAAACAGGACGCAGTTTTTTGTGTGTGCCATAGCACACTGGATGTAGTACAGTTTTTCTGAGTTCATTAAGGATTTAAAATCTGGTACACAATTCTGCTTACTAAGGATAGAATTCCTCATACAAAATATATATATTTTTAACTGGTAGTCACCAAATCAATCCACGGATTGAATATTGAGAACAAGCGTTAAATGACAATGATATAAAATTATAGTAAAGTATTTACATAAATAATAATAGTGAGACTACAAAAACTTTAGGTACGCATTTAAAACAAGTTTAAAATAACCCGCAAAAAATCTCAAAGACATTTCTTATAACATCTCGACCAAGTCCACTCCAAACGGCCAGATGTTACTCCGTACAGCACTAATTGAGTTTTCATCCCCCCGCGTTAGATTGAAATTGCTTTTTTGCTCCATAATCTCTTTTGAAAATGATTGCGTTACAATATTATTGTTCAGTAATGACAGGCATGGTGATTTACGTATTTTTTGATTAGGTACTTGTAGCTTTTTTGCTAAGAAAAATAGTAAAGGAGAGGTTCGGATGAATGGTCATCCATATAATATGTACCCGTACTTGAATGTATAGATCTGCATCCATGTCACTGGCATGACGAACCTGGATGAACGAGCTGTCAAGGGTTGACCTTTTATTTTAAAAGTGAAAAGAGACAAAACGATGGCGTTAATGATAAACATCAGGATGATTTGATTTCTTTACTTTACAATGATACAGGAATTTTAATTAAGAATTTCTGTTACGTTCTTGTATGTAATTGTTATGTTTGTTTAGTTTGAAAAGTTCTTTTGCCTCGTAAAAGATGATCATTTTTCATAAACATATACACAGCTATTATTACTAACACACCTTCAGCCCCACCAGGCCTTCAGCAGCGGTATTTATCATATACAATCTTTGAACCCCTTCCGTATCATCCTTTCCTAGCGGATACCATAGTATCAAGATGGGAAGTAAGTTATCTTCATACAAACGCACCGCGCGCGGCTTGTATGTGTGCGCCAAAGTATCTATGCGTCGCCGCACGCACACTTAAACAAAAATAAACCCGTTTATCAGTGCGCCAGTCGGGGCTAACACCGCACGAGGTTCGCGCGTCACGGCTTTTCGGCACCGCTAAATGAATGAAAAATGTGTGATAATCGCAGGAGAACGTATTGCTTTGTGTTTGGGTGTCTTAATAATTAATCTATTCCAGAATTGTCTCTGTTCAGATTACCTTTTGAACAGGAGTACTTCCTCTGTCTGATAGAAAATCTATACAACAAAAAATAAGTAAGTAGGTATCTCATCAACAAGTAATAATTATATGCTAGTATAAGTGACTTGCTTACCTTTCCTGTTCAAAAGATAATCTGAACAGAGACAATTCTGAAATCGATGAATTATTACTTTCCCACTAGAATGTATTAAGTACTTTTGATTTGTCAACCCTGAGACAGTAGGCAATTATATCGCGGATTGGGCCGGAGATGCCCTACTTCCCATCTTTATACTATGCGGATACCCTATACTAAACTATATAAGGTTGCCAAACCCACTCTACCGAATTCAAGTGAGTGGGCTTCATTGCTCCTTTGATTATATAGGAAGATGATTGCTTTATACTATCAATAAACCTAAGTAATTAGGGAAGTTTAACGATTATCAATACCGAGGATCAAACGAACGTAAAATATTTTCCGTTTCCAGTATTTAATGGAAGTACAGTGCACGCCATAATTTATTCTACATTTACGAGACAAGCTCAGTCCGCTCGCGTTTCTACACAATTAAATTTAATTAATTCGAATAGTTTTGCGACTCGTACGCGCTAATGGGCAGTATATGTTGACGCTGCTAGCTCTTATTAACACAGTTGTAAGACTCATATTAACGAAATTAACTGAATGTACGGTGAGAATATTAATGTTTAAAGTCTGCAAAACAGTGATTTCATTATTTTATGACGTCGAATGTGACGCATGGGATTAATCGAAATACACTGGACTTCCAAACAGTATAGTAATAGCAGTACCCATTATTAATAAAAATATCATGTCTTCATATTTTGGGGCCGTTGCATACGACGACGACATGTTTGTGGGCAGTTCATGCTCGTTCCGTATCACTGTCACTTTTAAATTATAGAAATAAATAGAGATAAATTTAAAAAAACCTGTCGTGTGCAATAGTCCTAATAACGAGCTTTGCTTATTGGTGTGCCCGTTGTTGTTAGTTGGCTCTAGCTTTCGAATTTCCCATGATTTACTAATTTTGTCGATAATACTTCTAAAGGTTATGTTTTGCCAGTACATCTAAGACTAAAATAGTCTAAATTGACTATTAAAAATGATACCCACAGAGTAAGGCTGTCGTTGAAGCCTAGGGATCAACAATTTCAGGGTTTTCATTCCCAATCCGATTTCACTCAAATTTATCCTGCCTGGTGGTGACGTGGTTACACTAGAACTACAAAAATAAGAGTCACGTAAAATGTATTATAGTGTTAGCAGAAGGACTACTTTTGCCTTAATTATTACTTTTAAAAGTGGTTCTGGGATGATCCGTCTCACCTGGCCAACTGCTTAAGTTTAAATTTCACTATTACTTATGTGGGGAAGGGTGCATTTATAAATGAGGTGAACTTTGAATAGACTGTAACTATTTTCTGGATATTTAGGGGATGCAATGGTTTTCATACGTCGGCAGTCAGCTAATTTTGACACCTAATTCCCGCGCCAGCTGAGTTCCACACCTTTTCACCGACACTCAACTATTACCTATTTTTCAACACTGATTTGTTTCATGCATTCTTCTCCGTAGGCTTGAGAATAAAGACTCTTTTATTTATTAAATTAATATCTATTCGTTCTAAACTTCTTCAAAAGCTTGATGAAGTCAATTTAAGAACATTTTTATTCCGTTTGAATGCCGTTTATAAAGTATTTTCCTTATCTTATTTTATATTCGATTCAAACACATTTAGATGTTTTATACTTTTATACATACAAATTTTAACTAATATTATTTACTGCATCTTTTAGTACAGATTTATGTAGTTGTATATTCGGCTAAACTGTTTTTAGCGTCAGTTCTGCTTTTAAATATACATTTAAATTACAATACAATATTGGAATATAATCTGTATTTCGCTCAAAATCAAAAAAAATAACCAAGTACAAGTAACTGTTTTCTCCTTGTAGTGTTATGCCTTTATAAAATATAATTCTATTTTGCATTGTTGTAAACGGCATATTTTTGAAATATTTCATACTGCCCGTGCCACTTTTTAGTCCATAGTAAACTTACTATGGACTAAAAAGTGGCACGGGCAGTTATGAAATATTTCAAAAATATGCCGTTTACACCAATGCAAAACACCTTAGTTCCATTTTCTAACACTCCACACATAAATGTTGTCTTCGAATGCTTTCTTATTGTAATGGCAAATACCGATATTTGACGAGCACTGTGTGTAACAGCTTTCTAAGAAAGCTGCCATACTACGCAAAGCAGTAACTTTGGAAGAGTAGCGGTTGAAGCAATATTGCGACTTAGTTTGTAGGTATAGGAATTCATGAGGCCCATTAGCTTTTAGTATTTTGGTAAAGAAACAGTGTTCGCAACCAACACTGCTTTCTACGTAGTAGTTTAAGCTGCTTTACTAGAATAGGTTTCTGATGTAACATTATAGTAAAATCAACGAATCCCTGAAATATTGTTGCCTTCAGTGAAAATTCGCAATATGATTCAAGTGTATAATTTATTTGTTATGTAGGAAATTATTAAGGACACATCTTGAAAATCTTATAAATTAAAACAAAGTTTTGTTTAAACTTTCATTTTTAATGCAAACTTTATTATTGCCAGTACTTTTTTATTGCACTGTCATTGCATCAACGTTAACATATACCTAGGTATCGCCACGAGAGTTGAGGTCACGCACACTGCGGCACGTCATGTGTTGACAAACCAATTTCGTTCGAATTTTAATATTTGTGTTTTGTTTTGTATGGCATTGTGTACTTGTGTGTGTAATCATTCACCTCAACTCTCGTGGCGATACCTATACCTAATTTAGTCCAACTTCTGGAAGCGGGTGAAAATCGACTTGCAAGATTGAACTTGCAAGATTGAACTTGAAAGACAAAAAAAATCGGTTTGCATAGTATCACGTAGTACATGGTGGGCCATAAGTTTTTGCAATTTTATAGACATGCTAGAGAAAACACTACAATAGTAGTTTATGCAACAGTTGCATAATGATAGGCCTTAAAACACTAGTGCGGTTTTCATGAAACGAGCCGATAGGCGAGTTTCATAATAAGATCGCACGTGTGTTTTAAGGCCAAATTATGCAGAGTTGCATACATAACTTTATCTACACACATATTATAAATCCTCCATGATGGATTCAGAAACAATATTTTCTGGCAACAAGTTATTTGTTGCAATCGTGGCTGCATATTTCCGATATCCGGCGCATTTTCACATCACACACACTCCGAGAAGACTACTTACTATTCATATTTTCAACTAACATGTAAATTACAAACAACTTTTTCTATTCAATTCAACAACAATTCTACTTACGTTCAGCAAAACGTCAACATGGCGGCAATTCGATCTTCCGTCAAGACCATGTTTTTTTTAAAATCATAGACAAACGGATGAAGTCTCTATTCTCACGTCACACGAGATCAAATATTGTGCAGTTTATATTAAAAAAACATACTGAATTGACGTTTCGTATCAATAACTGTTTTAATATCTATGGATACTAGAATAGAGACCCACTTGAGTTTTGACAGCTGTTCCAAATTTAATCTCATTTCTTTACTAAAAACGATAAAGAAGTCATGTTATTTCTTTATCGCAGCACTGGTTTTTCCTAATTGGTTGTCAAAATGGTGGTCATTTCGTACGGTTTTTGATTAACCAATGGAGGTTTTATGATATGGGTGTAGATAAATGTTATTTTATTAGCTATTTATTATTAGTAATGAGCATAAAATAAATTTTTAATTTGTAAAAACACTGTCGTCTAAATGAGCTCCGTTTTGTTGCTGGCACTACTGCAAGCGACTACGCAATTGTATGAAAAGATGCTGATAATCATCACTTCTGGTACGTAACCGCCCTATTTGCTTAATATTTGTTGTTCAACCAGTTTATTTAGCTTATCGATGTCAACTTTGATTAAATTTATGCTGAGACACTAACTTATACGGCGTATTCCATATTCAATCCTAAAAAGGCTTCGCATAGTAACGTAAAAGTGGTTTTCTTGAAAAGTTTTTAACACAATAACCACGTTGCTTTCCTGTGAAACGGTTTATCGTAGTCAAAAATGTACAAAGTGGCGTTTAATTTCCGTCATCCTTTGTACCGCACAATTAAAAGTTTAGAAAAAAATATATGTTGCTATTTGCAAAAACGTATGGTCCATTGTATATTGTATATTGTCAGCGTCTCCTTAATGATTAGCCTAACAACCAGTTATAATTATTTGATACACCTATCATCAAAATACGATCGTCTGCTGCACTGGGAGTGAAGAAATAACATAGATTGCGTGCAGATGCTTATCATCCTGGCATGTCGTAAAAGTCGACTAAGGGACGGGTCCTTTCCAACATGGTGGACTATCTGTATGGGTGATGGGCTGATCACCTGTCACCATACGGTTCATAATACCATCTTAGGACTAATTAATCGAACGTGGCCGCAAGTAGTCTTGTGGCTCTGCCCGCCCCATTACGGATTTCGGGCGTGATGCTATGTACGTATGTATCAAAATACGAAACTATCCAGAATCAAACTTTTTCACTTCCCGACAACAATGGCTCGTGAAATCCAAAATCACCTTCCATCCTATAACACGCCAATTCTTACCAAACGAGCTGTGAAAGCATGCCGCCCACGTCCGCGCGTCTGTGGCTACCCTCACTTTTCTGCAATCTGCTATTATTTTGGTCTGCAGTACAATAAAATATTATGTAATAGTTACTACCAAACATTCTAACATCATCAACACATATAAAACAGTACCGTGACTCACTTATCGACAAAGCACAGCTTAAACGGGTGGTCCTAGAAGTTTGAAATTTGGAAGAGCCATTCCTAAGAGTGCCCTAGAGGTGCACTAAGGAGGGATTTTTTGAAGTTCCATCCCTAAAGGGGTGAAAAGGGGTGATAATGTATGTAAAATACCGCGGGCGAAGCTGTGGCGGGTCCACTAACTAGTTTGTTATGTTTTGTTTTAAGAGCTACACTGCTGGACTGATTTCGCAGAGTTTGAAGTGGGAAATAAACAAAATACCTATAGTTTTTCTCCCGGAAAAAATCAGAATTCTCTAGAAAATCGAAAAGAAATAATTTTTCAAGGATGACCGTATTAATAGTCTGTGCTCATAACACTGATATCATACTCAAGTAGGTTTTTAGTACTTATGAGAAAATGCCTACTTGAAATCAATATTAGTCCTGAGCAGTCCGTTAATATGGACCTTAGGTTTATTTATTAAAAAAAAACTGCGAATCAATACAGCTCTGGTATTCAAAACTTCAAAACAATTTTTTTTGTTTACTGTTTAGTGGCCACGGTAGCTTCCGCCACCACTGGAGACTTATCGCGTCAGGCTCGGCTGTCACTGGCTATCACGCCGGAGGCAATTCAAAATGCAATATGAATTTAAAAATGAATCGTATAATTGTTTTTGAATTCCGAATGTCAGCTCCAAAAATAAAAGATTGCATAAGTTTTGAATGTTATTTTATCTACATGATGAAATGAGATTAAATTTGGAACAGCTGTCAAACTCAAGTGGGTGTCTATTCTAGTATCCATAGATATTAAAACAGTTATTGATACGAAACGTCAATTCAGTATGTTTTTTTAATATAAACTGCACAATATTTGATCTCGAGTGACGTGAGAATAGAGACTTCATCCGTTTGTCTATGATTTAAAAAAAAAATGGTCTTGACGGACGGCTGCCATTATGTTGACGTTTTGCTGAACGAAAGTAGAATTTTGTGAAATTGAATAGAAAAAGTTGTTTGTATTTTACATTTTAGTTGAAAATATGAATAGTAAGTAGTCTTCTCGGAGTGTGTGTGATGTGAAAATACGCCGGATATCGGAAATATGCAGCCACGATTGCAACAAATAACTTGTTGCCAGAAAATATTGTTTCTGAACCCATCATGGAGGATTTATAATATGTGTGTAGATAAAGTTATGTATGCAACTCTGCATAATTTGGCCTTTAAACACGATCTTATTATGAAACTCGCTAAAAGCTCGTTTCATAAAACCACACTAGTGTTTTAAGGCCTATCATTATGCAACCGTTGCATAAACTACTATTATAACTTCTACTGCTGCGTCGAATGTTTTTTGATCTTGCGAGTTATAATTATACTTTCGTCTATCGTCTATCATCTCATCATTAGTGACCCCTGTAAGGTATTTAAAAGATAAACACACAAACGGGACTTACATAGAGACGTTAATGGTTCCCCAGCTCATATTTCGTATTAGCCATAACTCATTTGGCCCGAAAAAAGGTTAATAAGTGTAGCAAGAAAGTTGTTGCGTAGACGCGAAATATTTGCCCATAAATTGTTTAAGAGCAAAACTTTGATCCTGGTTGGGAGCCGTAAATTAGTACCTGCAGCCGTTAACGTGAATTCTGAATTTATTTTGGATCGTAAAAATACACACGGAAACCAAGTTAGCACTGAACGAAGAGGCTTGTTGTACATATTTCAATACTAGTGTATTCGCGCGACTACATCTCCCAACATAAAAGAAAATAATATAATTTATTATTGTAGAATTAAATAGTATTAACGTAGTAAATATTTTATTTGAATTGCAAAAGCATGCAGATAACAAAACAATCTCGTGGCGAAAACCAGATAAAATAGTTATTTTCATTTCCTCTAAGTCTAGATACTTAAATGCAATATGTTTTCTTTTTTATTTATTTCAAATACAACCCTAAATAATATTTCAAGCAAAAAGAGGTCAAAGCTCGTATCCAATTATGCTCAGTCGCATTTTTTTTTTATAAGACATCAAACAACTTTTCGCAAATCTCATAATAACAAAGGGTCCAAAGTTTGTATAGAAAATGCATTTTATAATATAAAGAAGCATTTGAGTAGAATATAACTTTCATAAGGCACTCGCTAGACTTTCCGAAAGACCATTTGAGAAAGTTCTCAATAAAATATTGTTTTTAACTTGGTAATTCCTATGTAAAGTTCCCAACAAGGCAGACTGCACTTGATTACTGAGTGTGCAAGTTCATTGCTTATTTTCTTCGTAGTTTAACATTTTCTCTGCGTGTGCGAGGTACTTTAACTTTGTCTTTTGTGCACGTACCGTCTGTAAAATTTAAATTATTTACTTTACCAACTAAATTGTTCTTGCATTTGTTTTTAACGTAGCTTCTTGTAATTTTTTTTTTTTTAACTTCTCTGCTGCACTGGGAGTGAAGAAATAGCATAGAATGCGTGCAGATGCTTATCATCCTGGCATGTCGTAAAAGTCGACTAAGGGACGGGTCCTCTCCAACATGGTGGACTATCTGTATGGGCGATGGGCTGATCACCTGTCACCATACGGTTCATCATACCATCTTAGGACTAATTAATCGAACGTGGCCACAAGTAGTCTTGTGGCTCTGCCCACCCCATTAGGGATTTCGGGCGTGATGCTATGTATGTATGTATGTAATTTTTATAAAGTAAGCTTCCTGTAATAAAGTGTTATCGCAGAAAATCGCTCACAGATAGCGTAATATGACGCAAAAGGACCCATGGCCATTACGAAATTAAAAGGTTTGATTTCAAATTTGGAACGCTGATTTCATGGATCTCGGTGATGCCTGCGAAGCCCCTCTGTATAACGGCTAGTGAATTCATCAGAAAGGCAGCAGGCTTCGTTAAAGGCGGCAGTGTCATGTGAACCCACTATCAATCTTGTTGGCCGCACGCATAGTAGCTTTGGATTTTAAAGCGGACTCAATTTCTTTGTATTTTGTATTCCATTAAAAATGGTAATGGTGTTTACAAACACGTTTAATGTGTTTTGTTTTCTTGCTCTTACTGATTTAAGGTTGCCAGTAACTGTTTGATTCCAGACATATTGTAAGACATTAAAAGTAAACTTCTTTGTATGGGCACCTCAAATTACTCAATCATGATTTGAGTTATTCAGAATTTAAATTTTGTAGATTTCGGGTTATAAATTTTGAATATTGCTACGGCCGTGGCAATAATCAATGATAAAACAATGATATGATACATATTTCGTTTGGAATTTAAATCCATCCACCATCCAATTTAAAATTTACAAATCGAAATATATAACGAAGTGGCGGGTTAAGTAGGTAAAGAATGAAAAAAAAGATTAGCTTTTTCTCTATCATTCAGTGGCAAGAAAACTGTAGTTTACCGCCACCCGCGTCCATACCCTCGCCGCGTCTAGACGCGTAATCCATTATTACAGCAGGAAGTGGGGACGGCGCGATTCCTTTATACGCGTTACTTAGCATATTTACGCAACTGATAAATTGTTTATCCTTTTTCTTTTCTCGTGATAGAGCTGTTGCGTTTTTCTTCGCGATAAAAATAGTTGTTTGAACTGTAGGGGATTATACGAGGCTGAATTGTTTTTCTACTGTAGTTTTAATTCGCCGCCTCAGGTGAAACGTGCGTTGCAAGTTTTTACCGCATGTGCCTCAAGCTGTGTAGATGAAATTGTTCTCTGTGAGCAGAAGTGGCGACGCATACAGTGAGCCCTCCCGTCTACAACGCTCGAGCCATAATATGGATGTGTTTAAGCATTCGTGACGTACGCTCACTTTGAGGCAGCTATGGAGACCAGGCTTGAAAAATAAATGCTAGCAACATTTCTGTCTTATTTAAAAAGCCTGTCTTTTATGACTGGTGTTAAAGTATTCCCAGACTAAACTCGTGCTTTTTGCACATCCGTAACATGCCTTCAAATGGCTTGCATGTATGTGTAATGTGAATAAAGGAAAGGAACTGTAGCAGCTCTCTCAATAATGTAATGTAAAAATAATTGGAGCGGGCTAGGTGTCCAATGCTACAATCTAAACCAAGTTATAACATTGGTGACAATAAAGAAGTGCTGACATTTTCTGAAGCAATAACTATCTTCACGCGATTGTAACTGGCGGTACAGAAAAATCTCCTTGGTTGTAGTTTCTTTTCAATGCTATAATGAGATGTAAAACGTGCATTTCCAACGTAAATTCAAGTAAAAGAAAACCCTGTATACATTGGACCGTCCCGTGAAAAATGTCCATTAAGGAAATTTATCATTCCGAACCATAAATTACTGGCCCCCTCTTTTAAAAATGCCTCCCGCGATACGAAAGGAAAGCTGTATTTAAACAAACTACATTACATTTTAACGACCAATTCACTCGACAATAATTCGGGTGATGTATGATAATTCGATCAGGTGATAGCACTAAAAGGGGTCTTTTCCTCCCTCCGGTGGTTATTAGGCGAGCTGATGGTTGCTTAAGCAAAACAGTTCGGGATATTGCGCCATAAAAAGCATTGTAATAGGACCCCATACAGCACCCCCTTCGATTATTTTAAATTTTCCATTGTTAGTCGTTTTGATCGGAAACAATGAAGGCATGTTCGGTTGTTAGTGGCACCAATTATTGGGAGGGATGTGATTGTGTGCTTTGAAGTGGTTTTTAATAATAATGGAGAGAAATTTGAATTTCCTTTTGAAAATACTTGCGCATTTTTCACCCCTCCCATATCTGCATGCCTTTGTATAAAAATTTATTGATATTTTTAGATGAATATTTTATGGAGGCATACTGATGAAAAATGTTCAACTAATTGGGTTGATCTCAGGTTGTCTAGATCGCACAATGACTAGGTCGCATAATGCCCAGATCTTTATTTGACCACATCGTATAATGACTAGGTCGCAAAAATGCCAAGATCTTTATTTGACCACATCGCATAATGACTAGGTCGCAAAATGCCAAGATCTTTATTTGACCACATCGCATAATGACTAGGTCGCAAAATGCCCAGATCTTTATTTGACCACATCGTATAATGACTAGGTCGCCAAATGCCCAGATCTTTATTTGACCACATTGCATAACACCACTACAGTCAAGTGTAAAATACTAATTACTCTGTTTGTATCGTTTCAGGTGTTGCTGTTTTTTTTTTAAATCACCGTAAATCGGCCCTATAGTGGTACGAGTATGAGAGCTTGAGACGCCTTTTCTATGCGACGTTTAATAAATTATGCGAAATACATAATACATAAATTGAAAAAGCTGGGCATTTTGCGACCTAGTCATTGTGCGATGTAGTCAAATAAAGATCTGTGCATTTTGCGACCTAGTCATTGTGCGATGTAGTCGAATAAAGATGTGGGCATTTTGCGACCTAGTCATTGTGCGACGTGGTCAAATAAAGATCTGGGCATTATGCGACCTAGTCATTATGCGATGTAGCCAATCAACCTATCTAGTCATTTTGCGACCTGGACAACCTGAGATCAACCCAACTAATTGTACATGTATAAATACTTTGCGTTGTACCGTTTGATCTGTTTTATTCTAAAAACGAATCCAAATTAAAACAAAACTAGGCAACGTTTCGTCTGTTTACTTCCTCAAACTCATATCATACTCAAACCTGAATTTTAAAAACAACCTTGAACTAATTACAGTAAAATTCAAATTTCAAACAATGCATTAGCCAGATAAAATTATGATAAAATTAAAGACACATTATTCTCATACACTTTTAGAATATTAAAGCCTATTGTACTCGAACACGTTCCCATAAGAGTAAAAATAGTAGAAATGAGTCCCGAGTCACTTCTTTAGCCTCTTACTAACACTACGATTAATAACTGCGAGTGGCTCCCCCTACCGCGTTTACTTAGTTTCTCTGAAATTGAAACATATTGCGCCACACTATTTGTTATTCAGAAAGGGCACATTCTACGAATGCTTTGCTTACGTCAGGAATTTTACTATGAAAAATTATGTTAAAATGCTCATTTATAATCATTTACATGATGCAAGTATGATGTGCTTGAGTTTAAGTACGTTAGCGATGTGTCAAGTAGATTAACATCTTGGCGTGAGTGTAATACTAAATCCTTGAAATTGTTTAGTATATAGAAAGCCATTAGTGAAAGAAGTGTTTCTATTTCAATCTACCGCTTAAAATAAACAGCAACTTATTGAATTTCATTCGTTAATAATATTAGAAAACCATAATTATATTTAATTACTTTGAATTTAAAAATTCTTTATTATTAGTAGGTTATGATGCAAGTGTGTTAAATAAATGATTATGCCCACCACTAGATGCGCGAAATAAATGATTATTATTTTTATTAAATAAGGTAATTCCTAACGAGTTGACGATTGAGGACACGAGCGCAGCGAGTGTTATTTACGGCATGAGTTAAGAACTTACTTTTGTAATTTCATTCGTTAATAACATTAGAAAACCATATTTAATTACTATGAATTTTGAACTTCTTTATTATAAGTAGTGTATGATACAAGTGTGTTAAATAAATGATTATGCCCACCACTAGATGCCCTAAATAAATAATAATTATTTTTATTAAATAGGGTAATTTCTAACGAGTTGACGATTGAAGACACGAGCGCAGCGAGTGTTGTGTACGGCACGAGTTAGGAACTTACTTTTGTACGCATGTATCATACAACTTTTTACTATGCTTTACAGAATAATGTGACTGAATATTTTGTTGACCTTCTTTTATTATAGAAAAAAAAGCTCTTTGAACGCTCCTCATTCATTGTAAAGTCAGATTTCGATGGAGACTATTTTGAGATACCTATATTACGGCGCCAAAGAATAGGCGCGAGTTCTATTCCGTGCCAGCGCTGGTATGCCGCGAAAAAATGGCGTGAAAAGTGTTTATACGGTTCTTTTAATAGGCGCCTTAATTTAGGCGTCTCAAAATAGTCTCCGTCTAACCCTGCCGTGTGTCTTATTTATATTTGGTTGCCCCACTGGGCAAAAATTGTCCAGCTCGACATGAAATCTCCTTCTTGGTATACCTCATCTCCGTGTGTGACTTGATTTCCACTGAGTGGCAATAGTAGAAGACCAAGGTTATGATTTTTACACGACTGCTCAAAAACATTGGGTATTGTTACAATATTATGCTTGTAACTTGTACTTTATTTAATATATCATCAAAATATTCTTTCTTGGCTGCGATCATTTGTATAGAAAGTGATGAAAAAACAAAGATTTCAACCGGTCACACGCAGCCTTTAATGAACTGCGTGCATCTCACCTCGGAGGGTAATTATTGAGTCCGAACACGTCTCGAGAGGGAGGACAGTGGAGTCACCCTTCAAAAGAGGGCCGCTAAAATGCCACACTATCAGAAAACTTATCTATTTATATGTTTTGTTTATTTATTAGCTTGAGTGCGTGCGTGCGTGCATGCGTGCATGCGTGTGCGTGTGTGTGTGTTACCACTTAGCTCCATATGGCTGAACGGACTTTCATGAAACGTCGAATATAGTTTGACCTTAGCCCGTGGAATAGAAAATGTGGTCAATTTTGTCCCGGATAAGTCAAAAGTTCCCAAGAAAATAATTACAACCGAATTCCACGCGGACGAAGTCGCGGGCGGAAGCTAGTTATATATAAAATAAGAACAACAATACAAACCTATTTTTTTCATACTGATAATTTATTCCCAAAACAATTAAAAAAACAGGACTTGTTCTTGGCATGTTTTCTATTTTTAGCCTTTATTTATTTTTACCCTTTATATTTATGTATTTTTATGGCATGCTCTGTGGCTTAATTATTTTGTTTTTGTGTATTACAATCTTGCAGCATTTTAGGACTTGCCAGCCCCGGTACAATTAACCATAAGTATTAATACTGTTTCCCCTAGGTTTCCGCGCTATTTCTCCTGCTTATTGCTAGGGGTGTCACCGTGCTATTTTTATTGGCACCGATTGTATGTCGCATTGTGTACTTTGCGACACTTTCCCTTTATGAGTGTTATGGTTTACTGCGCCCCTTATTTCTGGTACAAATTGTGTCTTGGCTCTATAAGGCGGTAGGCGCTGCCCCTTTATTACGTCACTATAACCGAGCTTTAGTATACTTCAAAAATATTTTATCCGCTTTAATTGGGCTATAGTCATTTTGTACGCTGTGCGCATTACCTTCATAGAAGTGCTTTTTTGTTGGCAGTTAAAGCAGGTTTGGTACTTTAGCTTTTAGAAGTTAGTTGACTGACGTGATGGCATGGTGGTATTGTGACTGCCAACTGTGCTGAGGGTCGAATTAGGGGCAAACTTTGTGTAACGAGTACAAATATTTGTACCCTATCATCACGTCACGTCATCACGTATCATTGTCTAGGCCTCATAGTACCTACAAGGAGTCCAATCTTAGTATCCAAGATATTATTACTATTAGTATTAGAAGTTTTGTTAATGGTACCTAAACTAAATTTAAAACCTTGACGGATGGAGATATTATTAATCCTTTCCTCGAAAACACAAGACAACTACAATTCGGACTGTCTAAAAAAACACACACATACTTGATGCTCGCCGTGCAAATATTTTTATTACCACGACTTCAATTGCAAAATGTCGCTTTATTTGTATTCCTGTTAAATCGATTAAATACAAGTTCGTAGATAAACTAAAGGTTATGGAACTCGTTATTGTCTTTTCAGATCCCCTTTCACTAACAATTTGAGACATTCCCCAACTAGCGGGGCCAGACGATCAACTTAATTGCACTTTACCGGCACCTATAATTCAGTCCGGTTAACGTAACAAACACGAAATTAATCAAGAGGGACGTAATTGCGTGCTGCATCTAGCATTTTTCACTTCTTTTGTGAATAAGGTAAAAGTGAGATTAGGTAAATGTAAATAAAAGAAACTGGTGATGAAGAACTTAATGAGAGTAGACGAAGTGATAGGTGTGTGTCAGGAATCCGTGGTCTCTGCCTACCCCTGCTCCTTAATTATGTATGTATGTGTATGTGGAAAACGTTTGAAAGCATTGCTTTCCGGCACTCCACATGCCCTCCAATCCCTCTCACTATTAGAGGAGACCTGTGCACAGCAGTCTGACTCATATAGGCCGACCATCATCATCGATAATATCATTACCATCTTATGTTATATTGCAATAAATAAAACTAAGATTGGTTTGTTATGTAGGTAGGTACCGCCGGCGGAGGTACAAAATGTACGCACGGCTCCGTGTACGCAAAGCAACCTCCTGTCACCAAACTTTTAAAACTCCAACCAAATTCCTCCAATACAATGAATTTATGGCTGACCCTTCGGAGTTGCGAACTGCCATTAAACTCGCTCGACCCGAAAAACAAATCGAGAACATACGATACGTACTCGTACGTGATGTCTAATTTGCCCACTAGTTCTTATCTATAATACCCATCATAGACGTTAAATTGTATCGTAGTGTTTCATCTACAGAGAAGTTAATAGCTCATATTAGGAGCATATCTAGCCTCACAATGGCCGAGATAAGCAGACAAAGTTCTATCTCCACCACACCGCTAGCCACTTTAGACTTTGTGGTAATGTGTTACAAAGGAGCTCGGTACGTTGCGAAAAGGTCGCAGTTCTGAACAGCCTGCGGGCAGTTAGACTATTTACTTAGTAAATTTAGTTCGCTAGCATTGCTTTAGATAGTATCGTTTCGTTATAGTGTTATTTGTTCGGCATTGTTTTCTTGTTTGATTTTAGTGGTTGCTTTCATGATTGTGTTTTTTTCAAATTCCCAAATCTGTCCCTAACCTATTTAGAAAACTGATTCAGCGCACAGTAACTATTTTTTGAAACCGCTATTTTTTAGTCTATGTGGTTAAATAGCTGATTCACCATTTTAGTGACTTACCAAATAATAATTTCGTCGGAAAGTTAAGTTCATATCTACAATACAATTTAGCGCAATGTCATCGTGTCATAGAGAACCGTCGCCTTTCGGAAACCGCAGTGCAAAGGGCTTACCCTTTAAATAGAAACGTCCTGACAAATGACTCTCACATCTGATATACCGCCCGCGGATATATATATCGTTGGGTTTCGACACCACTGATGGACGGCGGGATATACCGCAATGATTTAAAATTTGTGGAGTGCTATATGATATTTGAAATTTAGTGTTAAACTGGAACTGGATAGTTTATTTAATGAATTTTGGTGAACAGAACTTGGTGTTGACGGAAGTACGTTGGAGGAAAAAAGTCATCATGATCACAGGCACGGCCTCCTCTAATAGTGAGTGTGACTGGGCAGTAGTCCCCACGCGAGCCCAGTGCGGATTGGATACATTGCAGATATATGCAGGTTTTTGAAGATGTTCCCCTTCACTAAAATGCACGTGGTAAATATGACAGTAGACGAAGCGATAGGTGTGTATCAGGCATGCATGCATATCAATTCCGCACATGAGATCCGAAAATTTCAAAGGTGCGAACCGGGATTTGGACCCGCAATCCTCTGCACGAGAGCCGACCGATCACTAGGCTCCCTAGAGAGATCACTAGGCTCCCTAATAGCATTTAGTGTTTGCATTTGGTCGGGCCACATGGCTCTTGTTAGTTGGACAACGGTTAGATTTGGCCGTGGTTTTGAGGTAAGGCCTACAACCAAGGGCCATTGTAGAATTTCCAACTGAAACAATATAATGCAGAAATGCCAACAGTTTGAAACAAACGGTAGCAGAAGTCGCATTGGCCCAACGTTGATAAGTGGATGCGCCCATCCCATATATTTAACTGCATTGGGCCAACGTTACTTAATAACTAATAAGGCCTTCATTGTATACAATGCAGAAATGCCAACCGCTTTTAAACAACAGTAGTGGTATTCAAAATGGCCCAACGTCGGTAATTGGTTGGGCGTAATGATGATCTTTTTGTTATATTGGTCCAATCTTAGTTTTATGTGGGCAAACTAATAACTATTTCCTTACGGTTTCCCTACTGTTGGCCAATGGATGCCAACGGAAAATGCTACTAGGGCTACCACTATGCTACTAGGAAAAAAGTGGGCAGTCAAATAAGCTATAGAAAACTGGCGGCTTTCACAACTTGAGATTTGAGGAACCATAATCTGTAATGATAAATGAAAGTTAAGTTTTCATAACAATCTTATATTTAATTCGATAAAAATATTACCAATATAACTTTCCAAACTCCATCAAAGAGTCGCTGATATCACCTTCCTCGAAGCAGGAGAAAATATTAGTTTAACAATTTTCAATGTATTGAACATGACTATTCATTGCAGCATTTATTTGTTGCTCCTTATATTTTAAGTTACAATAAATAAAACACATACATACATATAATCGGAATAGACTCATGAGTGTATGCCCATGTATTTTCATTTTTTACGACACATCAAAAGAAAGTGAAACCGAGTAATTTTATGATAATGGAGGGGTGCAGGCCAAGTAACGAACGCTTTTATGGAGTCCCATGATGAGAGTGTTTTACGGTTTGCAACATTTAAACTCTGATGGGAGGTAAAAGTTGACTTATTACGGACATTATCCTTAGATCATTAATACGGAGAAAGAAATATTATCCATTATCCATGTTAGATCAACAAGCAAGGCATTTTTTTAAACTATTTAAGTTTATCTTAAAATAAATACCAGTTTTAAATGACCCACAAGATAGACTAACGATCTGGTTAAGATCTTTGGAAGCCGTTGGACACAGAATGCGTGGCAGTTCGTTGTGGAAGTGGGAGCACTTATCTCCAACAGAAATGGAACTTTTAGAGCTCAATAATTCCTAAACGGTACCCTTAATTCAAAAGCAGTTATAACATACCCCTAATAGTTTTAAAGAGCTATCAATAGACTCCCCATTTGAGGTTGTATAATATAAAAAAAAACATTATAAACAAACACAAACATTAATTAATCATACTATAATAATTCCAGTTTTGTAACCTGAATAGTCTTCAAGAAAAAGTGGGTATAACATACAGACAGTGAGACAGACAGACGGACATGGTGAAACTATAATGGTTATTAGTTGGACTACGGAACCCTAAAAATGAAACTAGCCTTTTTACGGAAATGTATCATGCATCTTAATCATTATAAATCCACGGCATTCATCAAGTATACGTTACCTATATCCAAGTCAACATCTGCAGCGAGTTTATTAAAAAATTTAATAAGTTTCATGCAAATCTCGGGTCTCAAGAGTTAATATTGGCCTGATCGGCAACCCTGATCGAATTGAAAGAGTCTGACGTGAAGTGAGGTCAGCTTGACGCGGGTCTGAGGTACCCTACTTAACGCTTTGATGTGGACCGACAGACCACATTGGATATTAAAAACGTCATTACGATTGAGCCGTTCGTGTAAGTTGTCTCTTCAATTTTGCGTTTTTGCATTTTTATTGGAGTGGAAATGTATTTCGTTGTGCGATTCGATTCCATTTTTACTTAAATTGAACGAGGAATAATGTCGTGAAAATGTTCTTTAAGTAGACCGCATAATGTTTCAAAAAGATTCAGTAGGTACGGCAGTGTGGTTGTATTTTCCGCCTTTTGCGTAGTATGTTTGATTTTTATAGTATGTTTTTGTAACAAGTATATTTTCATAAGAAGTTTGTTTACAATAGGGAACTTGCTTCTCCAAACTCTGTTCGCAAAACATTATTGTGTTGTGTTTTTTGAGAAACGACGTTTCGAAAAGTCACAGTTCATACCACTCACCAATAAGGCTCCATACAAAATGGCCCCCAACTATGACGTCACAGTGCAGAGTGTATAACCAACCAATGTAAATAGAGCCCTCACGGTCATACATTTTATATGGCCGTCAGTGCTCTTTTTACATTAGGCAAGGCAAGGTATACAAAATATATGACATTTGCAATTATTTCCAAAAATACTTTTTTTAAGCCAATATCCTACATATAAAAAATGACCAAAATTTTATGAGGATGTCAAAAACTAGTAATTCAGAACTAAAAAAAAAAACAATATTTATTTTTCACTTATTTTGACTAATTTTGACCCTAAATAAAAGAAAAAGTAACAGTCAAAATGATCTTTTGTTTATTTTACTTGCATTTATTTGCGTTAAGCTACCGTTTCACAAAAATATATTAATATTTGTTACTATAGTCAAGTAGCCAATTAACGGTTAAGTACCTTTATAATTTGTTATTGTAATTATCACTCAGTCAATCAAAGGTTAACTGGAACATAATCCATAAATGGGATAGGCTGGCCTGTGTACATAATTATAGTATAAGAATGATAATTAAAGAAAACACCTATTCATGAAACTCTGCAAAGTCAAAATGAAATATTTTATCATTTTCAATACAGAGATGAGTAGTATACGTACTACCGCACAAGCTTAGGTTTTAATGTACGTACGGAATAGTGTTTTGAGCATTGGCATCGATCAGGATTTCTACTCTTTTTCTGGCACGACATTAAGAAGAACTTGGCCATCTTTTTAGCATTTTATGTTTTTCATTGAATTATTATTATACCTACTTAATTTCGTAAAAGTGTATTTTTTTATGTCAATTGACTGACAAACGAGCTGACGGCCCACCTGATGGAAAGTGGTCACCGCCGCCCATGGACATCTGCAACACCAGAGGTGCTGCCAATGCGTTGCCAGTCTAGGGAGGATGGGGAATGGGGATGGGATGGGGATGAGGGAATAGGCCTCCGGATCTCGTCACTCACCGTACGAAACGCAATAGCAAGCTATTACTTTACGCCGATATTCTGTGAGAGTGTAGCACTACCCCGGTCGAGCCGGCCCATTCGAACAGTAATCATCTAGTGAGGATTACTGTTTGGCTCTACCACTACAAAAACTACACTATTTTTATGTGAAGAGTTTTTTCATTACGTTACATCAGTAATTTTAACACCTACCATTAGTGTCCTAATAGTTAATTGGTAGAAAAGTCTTATTGCATCTAGTCCGCCACTATAAGTATAATTAAAGTAAATGGCGGATTTATAACGATAAGTATGATGCAGGCAGCATTAACCAGCCAGGTTAATAAAGTTTCACTATTCGTTCTACCACTCAAAATTAACTTGAGTGGCCCTACTAATTCTAACTTCAGCACAAACAATTTACGGCGTAATAATTCTTTTGTTTTGCGCAAATTCCGGTTAATATCCAAAGTTCGGTGACCGGTAGTTTCAAGTAATGGCAGTAATGAAATTGACCTCTCGTTAAATTTTAACAACTGGCAATATACTTTACGCTGGCAGCTGGACAGAACCTATCCCAACTGACTTATAAAACGTTTTGTATTTGTTTACATTACGGTAATTATTTAAATAATAAATAAATAATATTATATAATTAATTAAGAATTTAATACAGGAATTCTATTTATGATGTTTAACACTCAAAATCTTTGATATTAAGATTAGTTGTTAAGCATAAATCAAATAATGTAAACAATATTGAAATAAACAGTTTAATTATTTTTTTAAATAATTATTTATCATATAAAAAACCGACTTCAAATAGCCTTTGAAAAGTGAGTATTTTTTCACATTTTCATTATCCTGTGATTTAAAGAAACGCGTTTACTACATCAAGTAACAATAGCATAATGCAATTGCTCATCACTGTTTAGGTACAAACTGTTGCTATCCAAGGTGCAAGGATGTCAATCGTTGAGGAGTTCTCCTGGTTATTCAATTTCATTACATGGATTTTCATGGACATAAATTGCTTCAGAACTTTATACAGCAATTTAATTGCCGACCGTGAAATACTAATCATTTAGGAGTTCCGGTGATCATCAATGGTCTTCATCAACATTTCCACTTCACCAAATAATGCTTTTGGAACGTAACTGCTTGAGTTATTATAGAAAATACTAAAATTGCTATATGCTTGCCTATAATATTTGAAGAGTTTCATCGATTCCTCATAGATCCTCTCATCACAACTCGAGTTTGACTACAACGGGACCAAACTGGAGGTAAACCCTACGGATTAAAAAATAATTTTCCAAATTGGTTTATAAATGACGGAATTCTGAAGTAACAAACATAAAAAAAATACAACCGAATTGAGAACCTCCTTTTTTTGAAGTCGGTTAAAAAGGAACGTAAACGAATAAGTTAACCCGCACCTACTTAAGATGAGGAGAAAAAAAACCGATCTAATACTGGCTGAAAATGTTAGAGAGAAACACAAAAAAAGGAATAATCGAAATCTAATATCGAATTCAGTAATAGACTGATCGTTGGGTCCTGATTCTATAGCGAGGCAGTAACGAGGCAGTCGATTGATCGCACAGCGACAGATACGTTTGATAAGCTTTATCCATCCGCGGACGATACCATCAGCAATTCAATTAACCTAATGATGTCTGGCCCTGCTGTAACTGAGAGGGCAGCATCTATTTTTTAAACAGAAGACTGACGTTCGCAATTTAAAATTGTAAACTCAAAATGGCGTTATTTTTTACTTTTTATTTCTAAGCGATAAAATCTTTTAACGCTGATGGGGTTTAACGTTTTTATTTCGCTTCATTTTTTCCATTGTTTTCTGAAGAGAACTGATGACTTTTTTAATGGGGTAAGATAGGGTTAGGTAAATATAATTTTGCTGAAATTTCATGTTCAAATTAAAGTTATAAATATCATTTTCATCACACTTGCTCGGAAAGGGTGTTATTGTACGCAGGCGTATAGAGCAGCTATAGCTGATTTAGCTGCTCTATACGCCCCGCCATCAGCGGGAGTTTGTTCGCGGTTGATTGGATTGGATATGGATTTTGCTGACAGCGAGGCGTGCGCCAGGTCCGGCGGGGGCACGCGGCGCCTTCTGGCTTCTCTACCCACCTGATGGTAATTCACAGTGTACAAAGAGAATAAAATAAATATATTTGATTTTTTTCTCTAACTTTTATTTCATTTCCTCGCAAACGCGATGAAATCATTGTGTGTATCTCGGGCAGTAAGGGGATAACAAACTCGAGTCATTAAAAGCCCTCCCGCCTTCGGCGTCGTGCTTCTAACAGACCTTCGTTAGTTATTCCCTTCTTACGATGGTAGATGCACAATTTACTATTGCACTTTTGTTGATTTTTGTTCTGAAATGAAAACTACAAACTATTATCATAAAATACCGTCTGTTCAAACCTCGTTACTAGTTTGCGGTAAGCCGGTGAAAGACCGGACTAAAAGTGACGATTATGAAAGATTTATTATATAGGAGGAAGTTTAAACAAGCTGTTATTTACATTTATCAGCCTCCTCGTTATGCTCTCACTTAACCAGTCAACAGTAAACTGTGAAATTTCTAACCGTTTGTTATCTCCGGCCAAACATTGACTTAGATCTAATCGCTATAAAATTCAAGTACAGTTACGCGTTCACTACTGGGCTAGATTTGTTAGGTGAACATTCAAAAATCATCATCACACTAATCCATACTTATATTATAAATGCGAAAGTGTTTTTGTGTGTTCCGTTTTCACGGTAAACGGCTTAACAGAATTCCATAAAAATTGGCTATTTTATGGAAATAGACATAGATTACTTTTTATCCCGATTCCCTGGATGGATTTTCAGAAATATTTTTAAATATTACTTCAATTTTTGTTAACTTCAATCGTCTTAACTTTTTTTTATATACATGTCTCAAACTTAGGTCTTAAGCTGGGCACGGAGTCTCCTGACACAGGTAATTAATTTCCCTACTAGTAGATTTCAACCCCACCTGGTCAATCGATGTATCGAAATCATGAAATATTTTTTTACCATTTTTTTCATAAGGTATTCGAGAAATGCTACTTCTCGGTAGGTGGCACTGCGCACTATAAAGGAATTCCATGAGACCGAAGTCGCGGGCAAAAGCTAGTATTATAAATGTGAACGTTTATGTCTGTCTGTGAATGTGTGAGTGTGGTGTGGTTGAGCTTGTTTGTCGTTTTAAACTTTGTTTATTTCATCATCATTGTTCCGTACTTTCATACAGATTTTGTTGTAAGAGAACTTTTTTCATCTCATATCGGTTAGCACATGCAATTTCTGATCCTTTTTCCAAATTCTAACTGGAATGATGCATATCTGATTTCTAAACGCAACGCGACCGTGCTGCCACCAAGCGGCAGTATTGAGAACACTTTCTTCTCTATGATTTCGAATGGGCGCACGTACGCTCTTCATACAATTTTCATATTTCACCATCAACTTGGTTACGCGAGTTCTATTAGCACCCAGTGTTGAGAGTCAGTGTCCAGCAGCAGCCAAAAACCTATGGATATACAGACGGGGGCCCCCGGAGCACCGAAGCAGGCGAATCCCGGTGAGTCAGATATTGCTTGATTCCAGTCCCCACTATTTCTTCCCTACATAATTTTGGTCCATCGAACCGAATTCTGATCAGTCGAACCGAATTGGCTTGATATATTGTGCGTGCTAACAAGTTAACTTCTATTTCATTACGTATTACGATACATTTTTCAAGAAAGTACCGGCATGCATACGTCGTAAATGTATGTTTCCTAAGTGAATTTCGATTTAATCAACGATATTTCACCTAAGACTCTTGTAATAAGTGTTTAGGTAGTTAATTAAATCATTATTTCCGAGTTTTACATCGTATATCTCGATTTGCACTTTTATTTCCGTAAAAGTGCAGGTAAGTCGCGCGGCCCGCCATTGCGGCGCCACGAAACCTCGAGTCGGCGTACCTATAAGCGCGCCACCCGGGTTTTGCTTACGTATTTCGGTATTCTTGCATTTTCGTGCTTAATACTATTTCATTTCGGTATTATAATAATTTAGTGTTTCTTTCGAACATTATTTGTATTTACGCACTACGTGGTAAATAAGTTTATTGTAATACAATAATTCCTTTCACTTTCCAATTTCAAATTTCTTTCTTTTCAATTTGTGCAGAAATACGTTACGTCAATAAAATTATTCTATCTACGTACTGCGTACTAGTTAATTCCGATTTTCGACGTAACAGTAATTTCTACAAACATAAACATATTTTATACGTTTTCGTATTAGACAATCTCACAAGATGGAGATTGAGCAGTTATGTTTCGAGCGAGACATTCTATTGAATTCTTTGCAAAAAATGGTAGATTGTTCCGAATCTGATGAAATGCAATTTCGTTGCAGAATTAAAGAATTAAATTCTGTCAAAAAGGATTTCCTTAAGGTACAGGTCAAAATTGAAAAAACATTAGCTAAAAATAATACTTTTTCTAAAAGCGAACAGCTGACAATACGAACTCAGTTTGATGAATTATACTATCAGGTACAAGTAGCTGCCGATACCTACAAGGTTTTACAGCGGCGTAACAGTCAAATCAGTAATAATAATGATAATTCCGGTTCGCATTGTCATCGCGGGGCGAATTTACCTCCGCTACCGCTGCCCTCATTTAGTGGACAGTCCACCGAGTGGGCCGCGTACTTCGAGCTGTTCAAGTCACTTGTTCATGAAAATGTCGACCTCATGGATGTGCAAAAGTTTAGGTACTTGTTGTTAACCTTAAAAGGTGAACCATATAATTTGATAAAATCACTTCCAATTACGGACGCGAATTATAACAACGCTGTTATGATTTTAAGCAGTAGATACGAAAATAAGCGTATAATTGCAACAAAACATTTAGATAACATTTTAGACCTGGAACCGCTTACTGACAAAAATACTTACATCGGTTTACGTAACCTTTTAAATATTTTTCAAGAAAACTTAACGGCACTCAACGCCTTAAATCTACCAATTTCGGAATGGAGTTTCATTCTTCTTAATATTTTACTACGTAAAATGTCTTCCAATATTCGTCGACGTTTCGAACTTTCGTTGTCATCTCCTACGGAGATGCCCGACTGTCGTGAGCTACTCGAGTTCCTAAACCGAGAGCTTGCGGCTTCGGAGGTGATGTTGTGCACGGCCGGCGGCGTGCGCGCCGAGCCCGCGCGCTCGCCCGGCGCCGCCGCGCCGCCGCCCGCGCGCCGCCCGCCGCCGCGACATCCGTTCATGCGCGCTGCGTCGGACAATCAAAACTGGTCCACGCGCAATCGTACCTTTTCAAATGTTTCCACGGCTCAAAATGCGCCGCGTTCGGTAAGATTTAACGTCGAGTCTACGATTGTTGATCCTATGAAGTCGAACAAAGTATGCATATATTGCAAATCGGTTTCACATGTTTTAAATAGATGTGAAGATTTTCTTAATCAATGCGTTACTGACCGTAGGCGTTTCATTAATGAACACAATGTGTGTTTCAACTGTCTTCATGTCGGGCACGACGTTAAAAACTGTATTTCTAGATTTTCTTGTAAAGTTTGTTCAAAACGTCATCATTCCTCTTTGCACGAAGCGGAGCCGATTCCCGCGCCACATGTGTCTTCATGCCCGGCGCCTCCGGCCCCGCCGTCTGCCTCGTCCGCTCCCGTTGCGCCCACCGTGACGCACTGCGGTACGCGCGCGCAATCTCCGTGCAACGTGTTACTAACCACGGCCGTCGTGGACGTCCGCTCTGCTGCACCTGCACCGGTGCCCCGCACACCTAACTCCGTGCGTGTTCTTGTAGACCAAGGTTCCCAGGCTACTCTGATCACCGAATCGTGTGTCCAGCGCCTTAATTTACGTCGCTTTCATGCAGAATCGGACCTGACGGTGACAGGAATCGGTGACAAGGATGAAAAATCTCGTGGTTACGTTATAGTTGAGATCACGCCTCACGGTAAACTCGAACCTAAATTAGTAATTGAAGCGCATATCCTGCCTAAGATTACTAGTTACGTTCCGAACATTAAGTGTTCATTAGAAAACCTTTCGCATTTGCATAACCTAACCCTTGCAGACCCCGAGCTCCGCTCGTCGCGGCCTGTTGAGCTTTTGTTAGGGTCAGACTACACTGGTAGTATTTTACTTCATGACAACGTGGTAGGACCTCCAGGTACTCCAGTTGCTATGAATAGCATTTTTGGCTATTTACTCAACGGTCGGCTTCCAGCTAGCGACACAAAGGTCCAGTTGCATGCAAGCTTCAATTCAAGTCAAAATGACTGCCAACTTCAGAAGTTCTGGGAATTAGAATCTTTACCGGAAACAAAACCGTTGACCAAAGATGAGGCCTTGTGTGAGAGGATTTTCGTCCAAACTCATACAAGGAATGCCGACGGTAAATACGTCGTTGCCCTTCCTTTCAAACCCGACGCCCCGCCCCTAGGCGAGTCTCGAGACATTGCTTTTTCGCGTTTAATCAAGTTAGAACAGAGGCTTGAGCGCAATCCGCAATTGAAGTCGGAGTATGTTACATGTCTCCAAGAATATATTGACCTTGGTCACATGGAGCAAGTGGACGAATCTGCCACTACGATGTCGAAGCCTTACTATATTCCTCACCACTGCGTGGTGAAATCCTCGAGTACTACAACAAAGGTTCGCGTGGTTTTCGACGCTTCGTGCAAAACCACAAGCGGTCGTTCCTTAAATGACAACCTTTTAATAGGACCTAAGTTGCACCAAGATATAGTGCAGGTTCTTTTGAAATTTCGTCTGCATGAAGTCGTGTTTACAGCAGACATTAAAATGATGTATCGTTTCATTTCTCTTAGGCATGAAGACTGCGATAACCAGCGTATTCTCTGGCGCACCAGCCCTGACTTACCTGTGCAAGAATTTCGGTTGTGCACAGTGACCTTCGGTGTGGCATCTTCGCCTTTTCTGGCCTTACGAACCCTTCGTCAACTTGCGTTTGACGAAAGTGCTTCATTTCCAAAAGCTTCTAATATTTTACTTAATGATGTCTTCGTCGATGACGTCATTTCCGGTGCAAGTTCTGTTGATGAGGCTCTGCTTTTTCAAGAAGAGCTTATTTCTCTGTGCAAGAAAGGGTCTTTTGACCTTCGAAAATGGAACAGCAACCGTCCCGAGTTAACGTCAGCGGTGACTAGTGCGGAACCCAACGAAGCGCTAGCGATTTCTAACCTCGATGGTGACACTTCCGTCAAAGTGTTGGGCCTTAAATGGTATCCAAGGTCAGATACTTTCAGTTATGAGGTTAAACCTTGTCCGTCAACTTGCACAAAAAGAATAATATTAGCGGAAATTTCTAAAATTTTTGATCCCCTTGGATTTCTCGCCCCAATAACATTATTCGCGAAGCACTTAATTCAATTGCTTTGGATTTCGGGAATATCATGGGATGAAGTCCCACCAAGTTCAATTTCTGACGCTTGGTTTAAATTTCTTTCAGAGTTGCCTCTGCTCGAGTCAATTTCAATTCCGCGTCACGCATTTCCAGAGGGCAAAAGCTTACAAATTCATGGATTTTCCGATGCTTCCGAAAAGGCATTTTCAGCGGCAGTGTTTGTACGTGTCACTGATAAACACGATAACATTCACGTTCATCTCGTGTTGGCAAAAACCAAAGTTGCGCCTCTAAAACGAATTTCATTGCCCCGCTTAGAGCTGTGTGGGGCCGTTCTTCTTTCCAAACTGATTGAGACTGTACTCGGTACATATTCCGATGTAATTTCTATAGACGACGTCTACGCATGGAGTGATTCTTCGATCACTTTGGCCTGGTTAAGGTCTTCGTCGCATCAATGGCGTACATTCGTGTCAAATCGTATCACGGAAGTAACGAGTCGCGTCCCAGCGTCACAATGGCGACACGTGCGCTCAGCTGACAATCCCGCGGACCCGGCATCGCGCGGCGTCTTGCCATCTGAGCTCGACAAAGAGCTGTGGTTCCACGGTCCCTCTTGGCTTAAACGCCCGGAGGCCGACTGGCCCCTGTCTCATATAGATTTCGTTACTGACGAAGAAAAACGGAATAACGTGTTGGTTTCAACCATAGTCGCGACCGATCACACTGACACGGAATTTATTTCCCGCTTTTCATCTCTTTCCAAACTCTTACGCGTAGTAAGCTATATTTTTCGCTTCATTAATAAATGTCGCAAAAATAAAACACCTGAAAAGTATATTACAGTCCACGAAACTAAATTCGCACTCTCGCGTATAATTTTACTAGTTCAAAGTGAACAATTTTCCGATGATCTTTCAAACATAAAAAACAATAAGAATTGTTCCGATCGGTTACAAAAACTTAAACCATTCGTTGACAGTTCGGGTCTTCTGAGGGTAGGCGGCAGGATTGAACGGGCTCATACGTCATATGATGCCAAACATCAAATTCTACTGTCAAAGGGACATCACTTAACGAGTTTAATAATTGATCATTATCATAGGGTCAGTGTACACGTAGGACCACAGACATTACAATTCATTATTTCCCAAGTCTATTGGATAATTTCCGCGCGTGACGCAGTACGCATGCGCACAAGCCGCTGCATTCCGTGTTTCCGCGCTCGGCCCCGTGCCACTCCACAACCACAGATGGCGGCACTGCCTGCAGCACGCGTAAGAGCATTGCGCCCTTTCTTACACGTTGGGGTAGACTTCGCGGGCTTTTTTCTATTAAAATCAAACCATTTTCGTAACGCGAAAACGTTCAAGGCCTACGTATCGGTTATGATCTGCATGTCTACAAAGGCATGTCATTTGGAATTAGTTCCAAATTTGTCCACTGAAGCGTTTCTAAACGCTTTAAGACGTTTCGTGTCGCGACGGGGACTGTGCTCGGATATATATTCAGACTGCGGTCGAAACTTTATAGGATGCGACCGATATCTTAAGGAACTTTTTGAGTTCTTGAAAACAGACTCAATTCAGCAAGACCTTAATAAAGGTCTAATCGATTCCGGTATAACCTGGCATTTCAATCCTCCTTACGCCAGCCATTTCGGGGGTATCTGGGAGGCTTGCGTAAAGAGTTTCAAAACACATCTTTATCGTGTGATAGGTTCACAGATTCTTACCTATGACGAGTTCAATACCATCTTGTGTCAGATTGAGTCGGTACTCAACTCCCGACCACTCTGTGTTTTGAGCAGCGATCCGTGTGATCCGTTGCCACTTACACCCGCGCATTTCCTCGTCGGGGAGCCATTGACCTCGCTTCCTGAGTATGACTACAGTGATGAACGAACCAGCCGTCTTCAACGCTGGCAGATCATACAACAGGCTGTTCGTCATTTCTGGAAACGGTGGAGTTCCGATTATCTTTCGCAATTGCAACAGCGTGGTCGCTGGTTTCGCGACGGAGGCGCGTCTCCGGTGACTGAGGGATCCCTGGTCGTTGTGCGTGACGAGTCGCTGCCGCCCATGCAGTGGCGACTGGCACGTGTGCACCAGTTGCACCCGGGCGCCGATGGCGTTACCCGCGTAGTTACCTTACGTATGGGTAACTCTTATGTAAAAAGACCTATTATAAAGGTCTGTCCGTTACCTATCAACTAAGAGTTTAAATTAACAAATAGTTAAGTTTCTTAGGTGTAGTATTAGTTAAAATAATTAGCTTATTTCAAGGCCGGCGGCATGTTCCGTACTTTCATACAGATTTTGTTGTAAGAGAACTTTTTTCATCTCATATCGGTTAGCACATGCAATTTCTGATCCTTTTTCCAAATTCTAACTGGAATGATGCATATCTGATTTCTAAACGCAACGCGACCGTGCTGCCACCAAGCGGCAGTATTGAGAACACTTTCTTCTCTATGATTTCGAATGGGCGCACGTACGCTCTTCATACAATTTTCATATTTCACCATCAACTTGGTTACGCGAGTTCTATTAGCACCCAGTGTTGAGAGTCAGTGTCCAGCAGCAGCCAAAAACCTATGGATATACAGACGGGGGCCCCCGGAGCACCGAAGCAGGCGAATCCCGGTGAGTCAGATATTGCTTGATTCCAGTCCCCACTATTTCTTCCCTACAATCATTATACACCCGACTGCTGGGCATAAGCCTCATCTCATAGTGAGAGGGACTGGGCAGTGGTCCCCACGCGGGCCCACTTCAGATTGGAGACTGCACCTACATCTTTCAAACTTTGCAGATGTATGAAGGTTTCCTGACGATCTTTTCCTTCACCGATATGCTCGTGGTTAATAGAAATTTCAATCGTGCACATGAGATCCGGGCAACGGGCTCTTTGCCCACCAGTGGACGTCTTTCTGCTGAAGTGGGTAAGCTTGTTCATAAGTAGGCTAGGTGGGTAAGGTTGTTCATAAGTAGGCTAGGTGGGTAAGCTTGTTCATAAGTAGGCTAGGTGGGTAAGCTTGTTCATAAGTAGGCTAGGTGGGTAAGCTTGTTCATTAGTAGGCTAGGTGGGTAAGCTTGTTCATTAGTAGGCTAGGTGGGTAAGCTTGTTCATAAGTAGGCTAGGCGGGTAAGCTTGTTCATAAGTAGGCTAGGTGGGTAAGCTTGCTAATAAGTAGGCTAGGTAAGGTTTACTTTTCAATGTTCATCGTCCGTCGAAGCCGTGAGTCTCATTTCGGTAGTGCAGCCCGAGGGCCGCCACATAAAGCTCGCAATTTGAACAAACTTTATAATTTGACTTTGTTTTATAGGTCGTAATAGACAGTAGGGCGCAAAGGCACCATTATTGCCTCAGCTCCGTTAAATTTTACGTCAACCTAAAAGTATAGTCTTATCGTGTTTTCCCCCGTCCAATGGCTATTATCTTTAATTGCAGCCTTCGTATTCGGTGTTGATGGGTCTAGTAATTAACAGGTTCATTCAGTTATATCCAACAGTTATAGCTTTCGAAGCAAATTTACAAATTAAAAGTTGTTTCTAAATTAGTGACATATTATAACTTTTAGGTCAGACTGGCTGCCGTCATAAAATTCCGTTTGTTACTTCAGAGGTTGCGGATTATGATCACATTACGTCAAACTCTCTACTTTCGACTCCCTCATAACTTTATAGGAGTTTTTCACTAAATCGGCTGTGGAAATTTCAAATGTCGTAAGGGTCATTTTGACGTCTCGACTGAATGTCCCTTGCGACATTTGAAATTTCCACAGTTGATAATACAATAAATTAAAAAAATATTATTCAACCCAACCAAATTTCGGTGTCGTGTAGAACAGCGCAGCGTACATAATACCAATCCTTATCCTACTTTTATCATACTATTCGTTTATACTAACATAATAATAATGTGAGCTTTAAAAATACTTACTTATATTAACATAAGATTTACAGAAATTGCTATTTCTACAGTACATACTTAAACCCAGCAATCTACTTATACATACCCAATAATCTGTAAAAACCTATTCTACTCATCATATTATACCTACAGGTGTCCCAAAAGTTAAAGTCAAACCGAAAACGGGTGATAGGTCAGGTGGTGCCAGTTATCAGAAAATAAAATAAAAATCTAACTCATGCACTTTTCAATTCATAGGCATTTAAAAAAAAACGCGAGAATAGATACCCTGTGATGATCTTTCAAGTACTTTGAGTTGTAGTCACTTTATTTTTCAGTACAATCAATTAAAGTTGGGCGGTGTAACTATTTTGAGCACATGGTTGGACAAATAAGTGATATTTTTTAAACATAGAGCTGTGTTTAAATTTTAGACTTTAATTTACAAAGGAGTTATTCAGGGTTACGTCACAAAAAATAACATGAAGAAAAGTAAAGATTTTTAGTCATAGTACTTGATAGATCCTCACAGGCTGTCAATTTTGTAGTTTTATTTTTAAAGCCTATTATTTGAAAAGTACATGAGTTAGTTTTTTTTTTTCTTATATCTGACACCAACTGACCTATCACCCGTATTCGGCTTGACTTTGACTATTGGGACACCTGTAGGTATATGACGAGTAAAAAAGGTTTTTTACGGTTTAATGTATCAACGAGTAAATTGTTCTGCTGGGTTTAGGTATGTACTGTAGAAATAGCAATTTCTGTAAATCTTGTGTTAAGATAAGTATTTTTAAGGCCCGTCACATACATTCGTTTTCCTGATTCGATTTCCGAATTAGTTTTCCGTATGCGGACACTCCGAACGCAAGCATTTCATATAAATAGTTCTACATGGCACACACGTTCGTAATTTTTCCGTACGGAATTCCGAACGGAATTTGTTCGAATGTGTGTGCCATGTTGAACTATTTATATGAAATGGCTGCGTTCGGGGTCTCCGACTACGGAAAACGAATTCGGAAATCGAATCAGGAAAACGAATGTGTGTGACGAGCCTAAAGCTCACATTATTTAATCCGTTTCCGGCTTAACTTTGACTTTTGGGCCACCCTGTATAGAGGTAAATTCGTTTGGATTTTAATACAACTCTCTTTTATTTACTTTCCAGGAAAGCTGTTCTAGACAGATCTATAAACTTTACGAATTACTTGAGATATTTCAATATTTTCTTATTTCAGTCAGTAATTGTTCTTTTATCAAATTTAAAATCGTTTGCGTTATCTTATAAATCGTTTGATGTTGCCGTCATAAAACTTACCCACCGTAAAAAATATTTCTTTGAGACAGACCTAAAGCATCCCGCTGAAATAGAGCCTACAATTTGGATTAAATTTATGTCAGACAGATACGGCGACACCAAAAATCCGTGCTATTTTATGTCCCTCCATGACCCCTGACCAACGTGACTGTCGGCCGGTGTCAGGCTCCCTTCATGGCATATACGACGCATGTACGTGTATTCTGGTCACACCACTTGCATCTCAAGGGACTAGGGGAGTCTGTTAAAGCGAATATTGGAAGAAATAATCTCGTTCTGTCATGCCCTCCTGGTAGTTATTAGTCCGTAAGCACTATTTATTGTGCTGTAAATTTAAGTTAAGCTCAGGTTTACTGTGAAATAGTTGACCAAGTAGAAACTGAATGCCATTGTTAAGTGTTAAATTTATTATCCCCTCCTTTAGCAATTGTTAGGAGTAACAAAATTATGATTCTGTTTTTTATCCATTTTGCTCAATGTTTACTTGGAATAATTTTAAGTAAATAAATAAATGACGGGACAATCTTTTACACAAATCGATCTTGTCCCAAATTAGGCTCTAAAGGCTTGTGTTAAGGGTACTAGACGATGATATACATACTTATAATAGAGAAATAAATACTTAAATACATAGGAAACATCCAAGACTCAGGAACAAACATTCGTGCTTATCACACAAATATTTGCCCTTACCGGGGATCGAATCCGGGACGCTAGCTTCGGAGGCAGTGTCACTCCCAGCTAGGCTAACCGCGTCGTCATAAGGGAGAGCATTCAAAGAAAACATAAACAGAGAATTGGTTAAAAATAAATTAAAAATGATTCACGATCTTAAAGAGAATGTGATTCTAATTTAGAACCATCATAAAGAGAATTGTATTGATCATAAAAATATTCATGAGCTCGATGCATCTTTCATAAATCAGAGCAGTGGAGGCGTAAAGGAATATCAGTTAACTCTTTCATATTTACCGATTGTTTCATCGTGATGTGAAATATTGCCATTCCATTCAACAATGACCACCTTACTAAGACCCTCGACATCACTATTCATAACCCCGAAGACGATTGTTTCAATAGACACCGGGAGAGGGAAAGTAGGTCTTGCTATAGTAGCTGTTCCCTACATTAGTAGCTGGCACTGATATTCATAATCGTGCCGCTTCATTAGAGAAGGCTCGGAGCGTTTTAAATGTAATCATGTATGTATATGTACCTACACAAGCTTCGATGTTATCGTTATGAATAATGCGCGGTATTTCAATAGCTACTCTTCTTAACATATGCGGTATTTCAGCGTGTACAATACCCGAAAATATTTTGGTCGTTGGTATAGGAAAATTAGCTTCTAAGGTCATTTTGATTGGTTCTTCGATAAGTTGTTCATGGGATTGCAAAACGATTTTACGAATACAATACAAAAATGTAAAGCATTACGTAATTATTTTTATGAATTAGGCTGTAAATAATCTTATATCTTATAGCTTAATGGTTTTATTTAAAGTACCTAGTTTTCAATCGCCGTACGTTTACGTCTTCCCGTTAAATCTACTTTTGTGTGTGTAAAATGTGTGTAAAACTACCAGTTATTGATTTTTAATAAAACAATATGATAAGCTTAATGGCACATTGCATCAACATTCATATATGAATGTGTATACACGTATATATTTAGAACTCATCTGCTCTAACACATTCTCACACATTCAAAACGATCTCCGTATAAAAAGAGCCTCACCTTACTCATGAATTCGACATCGTTGGGAGAATTTATATAAAATAATTCGGAAACCAGCTAACGTTTAAGCTATTCTATACCAATTGGCGCTGCGTGCGCGTCCCGTTTTATTCTTTTAAACCGCTAAAATATTGTTTCTGGCTTCCGCGATACCAGCGAGTCAGTGCGGCGCTTCATAGGAACTTGCACGTTACACAGAATTAGGGATAATGGAAGAATTTATTTTTCTTCTAGATTTATGGCCGAATTCATAAATGCCACTTAAGTATTTGATCCAAGAGCAAATCAAGGGGGGGCGGACTATGTTTGTTTGTGTAGCCGAAGTTTCGTATTTATTCATTAAATTGTCCGCATCGCACACTTGGAACAAAAGCAATAAGATTTAATTTTACTTAATATAACATTTATTCATTGACGACGCGGTTAGCCTAGTTGGGAGTGATCCTGCCTCCGAAGCTAGCGTCCCGGGTTCGATCCCCGGTAAGGGCAAATATTTGTGTAATGAGCACGAATGTTTGTTCCTGAGTCTTGGATGTTTCCTATGTATTTAAGTATTTATTTCTCTATATAAGTGTATATCGTCGTCTAGTACCCATAACACAAGCCTTTAGAGCTTACTTTGGGACTACATCGATTTGTGTAAAGATTGTCCCCTGATTTATTATTATTATTATTTATCAAAATATTAAAATTTCGAAACCAATAAAGATTTATCTAACAAAAACGTGAATACAACTATCATGATGCTCAAATGATATTTCTTGAAATTGTGGTTTAAGACTGCTGACGCAACGAACTGCCTCTGCCAAGTGGTGACCATTATTTTAGCGGGTGTGATTGTACAAAGTTTTGGTCGTTGCTGCTGAAACAAGAAATCCAGTTTACTCATAGCGGACTCCTTAGTAAATTTTGCAAAGCTCACCTAATGAGTTCATTATTTAAAAACGTGACGAACCGTTTTGTTTAACCTACTTCATAGAAAACGGCAGTTAAAGAACTAAGTTAAGTTTACATTTTACGTGGTTTAGTAATGTCGTGATTGTTAATAATTAAGTTTAGCTTCATCATAATTGTAATTGTGTCCTCCTCTGCTGCACTAGGAGTGAAGAAATAGCATAGAATGCGTGCAGATGCTTATCATCCTGGCATGTCGTAAAAGTCGACTAAGGGACGGGTCCTCTCCAACATGGTGGACTATCTGTATGGGCGATGGGCTGATCACCTGTCACCATACGGTTCATCATACCATCTTAGGACTAATTAATCGAACGTGGCCACAAGTAGCCTTGTGGCTCTGCCCACCCCATTAGGGATTTCGGGCGTGATGCTATGTATGTATGTATGTATAATTGTAACACAAAAGGAACTAACTATTCAAGGTTAAGGGTGTAATGATTTATGGTTTTATTTTATTTTTGCCGCACTTGCCCCTGCGTATTCCTATACAACACGGACTATAATTTACCTTTTATTATATTTGGCATTTATAAAATCGGGCCCAATACAGTTCATGGCGAGCCCATTCAATTTCGTCAATCCTAATCTATGTGATCACGTTTCCACAAAAAATAATGTTATAAATGTGAGAGTAATCCAATGAGAGCCCGTTGAAGTCCTTTTTCTGTATCTGCCAGATTTACAGCTAAACCACTGAACCGATTTTGATGAAATTTGGTACGGGGATAGTTTGAGCCCCAGAGAAGAACAGACTACTTTTTGTTAAGACACAAACTTCTAAAATGGTGCAATAGGGATTGGAATATTAATTAATTAACGGATTCGTGTTCTAAATTAAAAATATATATATTTTAAAGATATATTTCTACGCAGAAGTCTTGGATAAAAGTTAGTCAACATATCAACAGGTTAGCATACGCTTCCGCAAAAAGAACGGAGAAGAAAATTGGGCTTAACCTTTTGAACGCCACAGTCGGCTGTAGCCGACAGCAGATTTCCGTGCCCCTGACGCCACGATATGCCGTTTTCCATACATTTGCATCTGCTACATTCGTCGACGAGCACTCGTGGCACGCTTTTTCGCCGTTAGCCGTGGCGTTCAAAAGTGTAATAATAATATGGTAAAACGGCTACATTTTACGCAATTCAGTTTAAAAACTGCCTTTCATACATACATACATAGCATCACGCCCGAAATCCCTAATGGGGTGGGCAGAGCCACAAGACTATTTGTGGCCACGTTCGATTAAACTGCCTTTCAATTGTAGCTATATCCACGCGATTCTGTATTCAGCAGTATAATCCGCCGCCCTATATCGGACAAGCCAATATCTAGTTAGTGCTGCTAAACCAGCGTTGCTCACAATCCTCGGTATAGGGGTAGCTCGCTTCAACAAAGCCGAGGTTCCAGTCCGGGATTTGTTTTTAGTCTCTAATTCTTACTCACATTTTGCGTAACGGGGATTAAATTTACATTTAAAATTCAAACCGAGTTGCTACAAAATATATTATTAAAATCCAACTCCGCGTAAAATAGATAAAAGCGTTTCGAATTTCATATCTCTTATAATTTATACAAACTTAAAAAAAACACTGATGAGTGTAAAATTAGAGACGATTTCAATTGCTTGGTTAAAGTTACATTTAATTTTACCTTTGGTCAAAGAATAATTATTACGATGCGTGATTAGTTAATTAAATGTCTTTTCGTAATTTCAATCTCTGTTTATGGAATATTGACCGAATTCACATTGGCCACTCAAATTGATCTTTAATTAAAGTGTCGTTTATGTAAGGTCAACAGCTAGTTGTCAGAGACTTAACTGTTTGACAGTGGCTTAATGGTCGTTTTTGTGCACTCGGCCATACTATTCATTTATTTCTTTCAAAAATTCAATCCATTTAGGATTTCCACGAAACTCAACTTTAGCTGTTTTTAACCATTTTGCTCGAAAAATTGCACTTTATATTTTAAATTGATTCTTTTTCATATTGCTATTAAACTGGACTTGGAGATATCAAGCTCAAAATAGATAAAATTTTGATGTCGTAGCGATATTGCAACTGCATTTGAGAAAGTTGAGGTAATTTGATCATATCTCGGGCTTTAAAGTTGCGTTATGTTTGATAATGACACAATACGTTTTCAATAGTAGTTTATGCAACGGTTGCATAATGATAGGCCTTAAAACACTAGTGCGGTTTTCATGAAACGAGCCGATAGGCGAGTTTCATAATAAGATCGCACGTGTGTTTTAAGGCCAAATTATGCAGAGTTGCATACATAACTTTATCTACACACATATTATAAATCCTCCATTATGGGTTCAGAAACAATATTTTCTGGCAACAAGTTATTTGTTGCAATCGTGGCTGCATATTTCCGATATCCGGCGCATTTTCACATCACACACACTCCGAGAAGACTACTTACTATTCATATTTTCAACTAAAATGTAAATTACATACAACTTTTTCTATTCAATTCAACAAAATTCTACTTTCGTTCAGCAAAACGTCAACATAATGGCGACGATTCGATTTTTTTTTAAATCATAGACAAACGGATGAAGTCTCTATTCTCACGTCACTCGAGATCAAATATTGTGCAGTTTATATTAAAAAAACATACTGAATTGACGTTTCGTATCAATAACTGTTTTATTATCTATGGATACTAGAATAGAGACCCACTTGAGTTTTGACAGCTGTTCCAAATTTAATCTCATTTCTTTACTAAAAACGATAAAGAAGTCATGTTATTTCTTTATCGCAGCACTGGTTTTTCCTTATTGGTTGTCAAAATGGTGGTCATTCCCTACGGTTTTTGATTAACCAATGGAGGTTTTATGATATGGGTGTAGATAAAAATATTTAAAGAAATGATTATCATGTTAAATTATTAATCATGTTTCAAACGACGAAGCTTGTGTTTCGGCTCACAAAATTTTACAATGTTATACCTACTAATTAATCACGAAGGACAAAACATGACACTATGTACCAGTGACATGAACTAAGTTCATAATTGTATTTCGAGTTCGGACGTCACCTGATTGATTACCCGGTAGTCTGTAGCGTCACACCGAATTGGGTCACCGAAACGTTGTTGTTTACGTTTTGGGTTAAGTTTGTATTATTACCTTTGTAGTGATTTGCTTGTCAATAGCATGCCGTCGAATGACAGAACGATGTAACTCGAGTTACAGCGTTTTACGTTGACTTACACCGAACAATTCCTTGGATTATATTTTTTTTTCTATCTAGCTCAGTTTAGCCTTAACTAAAACTGATCGCGCCGTGTCGTCTTGTGGTGACGAGGGGTGGTGAGTTCCCTCGTCCGGCTTGCCGCCGCCGTATACAACGGCAGGGGGCGCTGCGGTCGGTCTCGCGACGGACGGCGCGCATGCGTGGCGGTTGCGTGGATACGCGAAAATAATAACCGACTTGTGTAATTCAAACATACAAGTTACGTCGAAGATAAACCTGAAGGCCTGCAGCGCCAGGAAGCCAACCCAGGACCCAGCGGACGGGGTGAGTTTGCCATTCCCTTTTCTCCGCGAGCGACACCGGCGCTTAGGCCCCAACAAAAACAAAGAGTCAACCCAAAACGCTGTAACTCAGTTACATTATTCTGGCATTTGAGGGCAGATTACTTCCATTACTTTTTTGTCGTTAATTGACCAAATTGGCGATGTATTGAAGAAGCCGTATTACAATCCTGTGAGCGACCAACGAGCCTGCAGGGACTCATGAATTAACCTGCTTACGTCGTAACTTATTTTACTGTATATCCAAAAGTGTCGGAGTGCCAAGGAGTCTGAAGAAGTGAGGTTTTTTTTATTGAGTGATTTTGATGACCAACCTCTGATAAAATTTGTACTTAACTTTTCTAAAGCTTTTTAATAAAACGTAGACTAAATGGCCACTATTTCAATAAACACGGGAAATTCACAGAAAACATTGCAACTGTTGTCAGTTGCCGTATTGTTGAAATAATATGACGACCCCTACTTTTGTCTCTTGAGTTTATGCAGGCGGTTAAGATACTTTTGTTGACTGTCCAGCTATTTTTATTATTATGTCAAGAGTAAACTTTTCAACCAAACACTATCCACATTATATATCCTGGGATCGAATTGACAAAATATTATGCATCAAGATAATTTAATTTTTCCCCATTGAAGCCGTAAGTTGTATACTCTATAACGTAGGTAAGATAGGGTAAGTAAAACTAAAAAATAATCAGCTTTTGCGGAATAAAATTATGTAAAGTGAAAATATGTCATGCGCAAATTATTTCTTATACCAAAAACCCTTTTCATTTTAATTTGAACCAATTTATTATGTTATCGTCTTGCCGAGCTCTATGACAATCAGTGGCGTAGCGTGAGGGTAAGCCGACCATACTTTCTTAACTCAAACATTATAATATTATAAATTACTTCTTGTGTTACCTAAAAATTGCATATTACATATTTTTTTATGTAAATACTATAAATATTAATAGAAATGATACACCGGCTTACCCGCAAGCTACGCCACTGATTATAATAACTACGCACTATGACTTTATGATTACAACCAATGTACGTCATATAGATTTTATAATGATAATAGAAATACCAAATAAATAAATCCATAACAAGCAAACTTACATATTAAAATATCACTTAAGAAACTAATTAAAATTATGTTGGCGACGCAATGGCGTACCTCTTTGTGTCGTGTTCTGGACAAAATAAAATAATTATACAATACTTACTTTGGATTTTAACTTTTCAAACCATGTAACCGTTTTAGGTCGTGAAGGTTCTGCTATAGTACGTATATAAAGAGAAGAAAGTAGGGTATCTTCATACAATTTAGATGTTTCTTTATTTCTTTATTTTAATTATTATTATGATGACCCTTAGAGGCTTTATACATCTCTAAGTAGGTAGCTTAACTTGTCCAGACGCGGAGACTATACATCTCCCTTATTAGTTATTTATTAGAATTATTTTTTACCTATTAGGATTGTTTGCTGCCCTTTTCATGTGTTAGTTTTAGTCAAAACTCTAATGTAAAAGTTGGAAAAAAAAAAGACTTACTGCTGAGTTTCTTGCGGCGTTTCTTCTCAGCAGATGTCACCTTTCGAAGCGCTGGTAGCTTCAGACATGTAAAAGAGCCCATGTGGCCTACTTGCAAAATAAATATTTTCATTTTCATTTTCAAGAGCACCGCGCGCACTCACACTTAATCACGATCACGACCCGTTTCCCCTTACTACGCTCATTTAAGCGGGTCGAGATTTGTTTAAGTGTTGCGTGCGGCCACGTGCGGCAACGCATAGATACTTTGGCGCACACATACAAGCCGCGCGCGGTGCGCTCGTATGAAGATACCCTACTTCTTTCTCATTATACTATGCTGCTAAGTTGTTCCTTTACAAAAAAATGTTGACGGAGCTCAAATACTTTTATAAAACGGTAAGTACTCGCTCTTTGTGAGTATAACACGCAAACCAACAGTATCAAGCTAAACGAATACAGGAATTGTTAGCATTCCCACCCGTAGCGCGTTTTAATATGCTATATTCAAGCAGAGTTAAAATAAACTACCTGCAGCTAAACAGCTTCGGGTAACATTCTCTGCTTTATGGAAATTCCGGAAAAGAAAAGAACTAAGTGAGGTTTCAATGGTTTGTGACTTTGATGTGAGTTTTCAATGGCACTGTATCCTAGATTGCTTTATTTACCAGTAAAAGTGAGGCTAAGCGGTGCTTTAAGAATAAATAAATAATAATAAATAAATAGATAAATCAGGGGACAATCCCAAACTAAGCTCTAAAGGCTTGTGTTATGGGTACTAGACGAAGAGATACATACTTATATAGAGAAATAAATACTTAAATACATAGGAAATATCCAAGACTCAGGAACAAACATTTGTGCTCATCACACAAATATTTGCCCTTACCGGGGATCGAACCCAGGACGCTAGCTTCGGAGGCAGGGTCACTCCCAACTAGGCTAACCGCGTCGTCATTTAAATATTTAAACATGAATATTTAAACTGTGAGTCAATTATTTCATGTTGCAAACACACTGATCACTACCAAGATTTGAGTAACACAAAGGTATTGAAAGTAAACGGCACATTGCATTTTTTCCACAAAACACAAAGGAGTTGATAAGGCATGCCACTCACGCGCCGCCGCAGCCTCAACACTTTGACCACTTAATTCAATGAGGACGGGCCGGACAATCCGCGCCGGATTCGCAAACGTGGATTAACGAACTGCGGGATCTGGATACAAATGATTATGCTGGAAAAACGGAAAATATATTGTTCAATGATACGTTGAACGTTTCTATTACTAATTCGATTTATAATAAACCGAATAACTCACGATGGGAAAAAAAGCCGAAAAAAAATACTAATAGGTACTAACTTGATCGCATCAAGCGAGTCTCATCATGGTTCAATTTATTTTCACGCGCGTTAATTTTTTGCGATAACTCCTAAGATATTCCTTTAAATTTTATGGTGTATAACTAACGTATTTAAGTTGATAAGGATTAATACTGTGTCTGTCCAAATAGCTTTCTAATTACCGCATTGTACGTGACTATTTTTTTAGAAGATAGAATGGGTATAGTATGTTATCCTTAAAAAAAGATAGACATATGCCATCGCGGACTTTTTTGTAGATCTATAAAAAAGAGATTTCCCACCATGTATTGATTTGTTATATCTCAAAAGGATTAGGCAGCATTTTAGATGAACGCTCCCAGGCGGCTTTAATTTTTTCCGACGCTTCCGACAATTCTCGTTTTATTTCAACTAATTTACACAAAACCTTGACAATGTATATACTTAAACCTTCCTGATGAATCATTTTATATACTGGTGAAAACCACATGAAAATCCGTTCAGTAGTTTTTGAGTTTAGCGGTAATAGACAGACAGACAGACGTGGCGGGTAACTTTCTTTTATAATATGTAAGGAAAGGATGTGTTGAAGCAACGTTTGCAATCAGCGAATATAAATCATGTTAAATTGAATTTAGAAGTTAGGAAGCATGATAGTATAAATAGGGGTTATTAATCACAAACCATATATCCTGAAGACACCACTTAGACTTACTTTTACTAGCAAATAAAGCCAATCTCAGGAAGCAAGAGATTCTTCAGAGCGTAATTGGTACGTTCAAAGGTTATGCCTGCCTGAATCCCCGCCGTTGATAGTTTTGAGGGTTCCGTACCCAAAGGGTAAACACGGGACCCCATTACTAAGGCTCCGCTGTCCGTCTGTGTCCGTCCGTCTGTCACCAGGCTGTATCTCATGAACCGTGATAGTTAGACAGTTGAAATTTTCACAGATGATGTATTTCTATTGCCGCTGTAACAAAAAATGCTAAAAAATAGAATAAAATAAATAAAGGGGGCTCCCATACAACAAACGTGATTTTTTTTGCTTGTTTTTGCTCAATATTGATAACGGAAACAGGTAAACGCTTGAAATATTAATATAATTATTTATTATATTCACTTTGAAAATAAATAATTAACTTAAAATTAAACAAATATTTAAGGGTAACCCCATAAAAAAAAGTGTTTTTTTTTGCTCGATTATGGATAATGGTACCGTACCCTTCTAGCGCGAGTACGACCTGCACTTGGCTGGATTTTTGATTCTTAAATTGGCAGCGGGGATCAGCCGGCTATGTGCAGTATATAGGAAAGGTCTGCGCTACCAAACGACCTTATTAAAAATAAACATCAAAACTTGCAGTTCCAACTTTTCGCAATTGCTGAAAATCGCGTCTTGGTACGAACCGAGAGAAATTGCTCGAGGAGCAAAATTGAAAGTTGGGTTTGTTCGATATATTTCACTTTGTGGATCGGTTTTACAAAATGGCGCAGTAGAAGCCGGATCTTTACTTTAATATTATTTACTTTGTACTGGATCGGGGTCAGATTCATTTCAGAGAGCAAGCAATACACGCTCTTCTTTGTCCAGCGCCTCTATTCGGGGACGCTAAGTGATCCTGTAGCGACTCGTAAGCGAGATTTCTCATCCCACTCTTCCGCACGACGCGTAATGCGTAAAAGCTAGATGAGAAAACTCGCACGCGAATCGCTACAGAATCACTTAGCATTCCCGACTAGAGGCGCAGTTCGATCGTCTAAAAATCTCCAAACTGATATAAAATGTAACGCTTCTCATTATTGTAATGTTTTCATAGGCTTAAAATTTGTCAATATATTGTTAGTAACCCATAGCGTAGGTAATCTATCAATACATATAAAACAGTACCGTGACTCACTTAGAGACAACGCACAGCCTAAACGGGTGGTCCTAGAGGTTTGAAATTTGGAGGAGATATGCCTCGAGTACCCTAAAGGTGCACTAAGCTGGGATTTTACGAAATTCCATCCCTAAAGGGGTGAAAAGGGGTGATAATGTTTGTATGGAAAATACCGCGGCTGAAGCTGTGGCGGGTCCACTAATACAATGGTAAAGTGGAAAAATTCGGTACATTGAAGATAACAATGAAAAAACGCTCTAGTTGAAATTTGGTACAAATAAATAAATAATCCTACTTCCTACTACTCCTATTAATATTACAAATGCAAAAGTTTGTGTGTATGTGTACCTGTATGTTTGTTATCACTCAGCTCCAATTGGCTGAACGGCTTTTCATGAAACGTCGTATATAGTTAGACCTTAGCTTCTGGAATAGGAAATAGGGTAATTCTTATCCCGGATAAGTCAAAGGTTCCCGAGGAATAATTATAACCGAAGTCCACACGGACTAAGTCGCGGGCGGAAGCTAGTCATTATATAAAATACCTGCGCCTCTATTCGGGAACGCTAAGTGATGTTGTTGTGAACGGTGGACTGACGACCTGGTGAAAATTGCGGGTCTCCGCTGGATGCGAGCAGCACAGAATCGGTCGTTGTGGAGATCATTGGGGGAGGCCTATGTCCAGCAGTGGACGTCTTTCGGCTGAAATGATGATGATGATGATGAAGTGATGTTGTAGCGAGATTTCTCGTCATACTCTTCCGGACGACGCGTAATGCGTAAGAGCGAGATGCGAGTCTCGCTCGCGGGTCGCTGCAGTATCACTTAGACGTTCCCGAATAGACGCTCAGTGTTTACACTTTTAACAAAATTCTGACAACCAAATTGGTGGGCTGTTGTGTTACCGATTGATCATTTCAAATCCAATATACCGGAAGTAGCTAGTCTACTTTTTCAAATATTTGATTTGAAATATTGGCATCCAGTATGAAAAATGGGACATAAATTTACTGTCCGACCATGTCAAGCTGCAATGAATTTATGCCATAAATTTTATAAAAATAAAAATAGGTTGTTAAAATTAACACGTATTTTTCTGAAATAAATACATGAGCGGTCGTTAAAGGTTTGTTCCAAACAAACGCATGTGAATGCCAGTAATAAAACTTTTAGTATTGACAATCAATTCAGTTCATACATCGATAAATTACTAAAACAAATGCGCTAAGTTAAGGTCATGTATTTGTCTGACATCTCATAAAAGTTTTATCGCTAATTTAGGTTGAACATATAATAAATAAATCGAATGTACTCGTAACAGTCTACACTCCAGTGAAGCGATGCTCTCATGTTGTCATGTAAGCGATGCGATGTCGCGTCAATGTCGTTGCTTTTGTAACATTTATGTGCGTCAGGCCTTACCCGAGGACCCGTCACTCGTGTCTACCCGCAACACGATCTGTCTTACGCATTTGACGGTGCGATAAATTCTCCTAATCTAATAAAGAGCGGTGATTTGGGTGACATTGTTGTGTCATTTACGCCATTTAACTGCGTTATAAAAATAGTTGGACATTACTTTTACTTTTTCAAAAATTTTATTTACTTTACTTTTACTAAATAACCTATTTGTTCAAGCAAACTAGTATCTAAGGATAAGATCGTTGGAATAATCAATACATATGAAACAGCTTCGTGACTCACTTATATACAATGCACAGCCTAAGCGGGTGGTCCTACAGGTTTGAAATTTGGAGGAGACATCCCTCGAGTACCCTAGAGGTGCACTAGGCAGGGATTTTTTGAAATTCCATCCCTAAAGGGGTGAAAAGAGATGATAAAGATTATATGGAAAATACCACGGGCGAAGCTGTGGCGGGTCCACTAGTATAGTATATGTGTTTTATAAAAGCTATTTTAAGTTTCTCATTTTAGGCTACGTTAGTAAATGGAAATCATTCGTTATAAGTTATAAGGTTGTTTTTAGGGAAAACTCACTTAAAACTACATTCATTCTATCACATGATATATGCATAGTTCATCAAACATCTAATCTAGCCTAAGAGCTAGTTAGTGTTTTAATCATAATACTGGCTCAAACTAGTTATTTTATGTTTTCCTTTGTCGTACATTGGGGTCAAAATGTTACTTTATCTATGACACAAAGTTCGTTTTTCATCATCATCATCTTTAAATTCGACTTAAGGTTAGTTATGTATTAGTTTGATTACAAATTAAACATTTATATATTCATCAGTATCGTAAGAAAACCCCTATCGACTTATCGACTTTGTATTTTTGTTTGTAGCGTATTTTGCCTTAGCTTCTTCTTCTAACAAATTTAATTCATCGGCAAATTCTGATACAACTTTCCTCTAATACGGCACCCGCGAGACAAAAACTTAACAAGGCCTAGTCGAGAATAACTTACAAACTAAGTCACTTATGTCGCAACTTGGTCTTGCAAAGTTAAAAATGATGAAGGACTCAATATCTCCGCAATTACTATCAAGCAGATAAATTGTTTTGAATTAACTAGTTTTGGAATAAATCACTCGATACAAAAGTCAGACCGAGCATTGAATGTTGCCTATAATCAAGGCAGGTTCACTCCCACGACAAAGTCGCAGGTATTTATCAACCCAAACTGACCTATTTACGATTCCTATTCCACTTACAGGAAAATGCTATCGAATGCGATTTCATTACAATAAATCTCTGCGCGAGAGTTATAAAGTTTTGCGTCCAACAAACTAAGATAATGTACCTCTGTCAGACCATTCTTTACGCGTCGGCTAATTTAACATCCCAATCCCGGCTTTAGACTTAACACTATAAAGCATATAATTGATTGCGTTTTCTTTTAGGGCGGCCGTGGAATTTGATAAATACAGTGAGATAGGATACGATAATTGGTGAATTATTTAAAGCAATATCTAAAATATCGTGAAATTAATCAGGTTGAATTCAATAGATTGTATTGACTTGATAATATTAATTTACTTATAGAATTTTAAATAGGTAAAGCAAAGGTACGTATAAAATTAAACGTGAACACAATAAATTATGGCAAAGTAGTGATAGCGTTAGAGATATACGACGACACATTAAGTATAGAAGAAACATCTGTCTCGGTTGGAACCTGCGATCCAATGGTAAGCCGGCAGATTTATTGCTAACTGCACCGAAAATGACTTTTATCCAAACCAACGATATCTGCTTCTTTACTACCATGTTAATAATGGGTTTTCTATTAAAATGTTACAATAAATTTGAAACCACTTGCCGAACATTTTTCTTTAAAACCATTGACTTGAAATTGTGACAATATTCGGATTTGGCAAAATGAACGACACTCATTAATTTAATCTGATGTTTTTAATCTTTTTTTAAGTATTAGACGTAAACGAGACATAATATACATATTAATATTAAATCTATAAATATAATAATAATAACCGGAGTTTCGCCGAAGAGTCGGTAATTATTCGGTATTCGACATATTCGGCATAATTTTATCTGTTCGTATTTGACTGAATTGTTCGGTTCGATTGCCGAATGTTTCCCGAACATTTAACTTTTTTTCTTAATTTTTTTTGTGTGCTTATTCCCATGTTATATTCAATAGTCATTGAATAATAAAATATACTTAATATACAAAAGGATAATTAAAAAAAAACTATACAACCCTGTTTTGGAACGGCTGATGAGGGCATTAAGTTGAACCGAATAATTCGACCGAATATTCGGTGCGGCAACAGCAGTATCGAATATTCGGTGGAATCCATATTCGGCGCATATCTAATAACAACTCACAAACTCAGTGAATAAAATCACTAATCCTTAGGAACTACAAAACCAAAATCGAAATAGAAATAGGGACTAAATTATGAATGGCAAATACCGCGGCCAAAGTTGTGTCGAGACTTATTCGAAATAACATATTTATGTATAACTAGTTTATTATCACGTATAATAAACAAAATTAACGTGCACAATTTGGTTACTTTCTCAAGGATTATTTAGTACGAATACTCTTAAGATACCTTTCATAATGTGGAAAAATGATCAGAAGTTTATATTTTGTTGGTTGACGACGCGGATAGCCTAGTTGGTAGTGACCCTGCCTCCGAAGCTAGCGTCCCGGGTTCGATCCCCGGTAAGGGCAAATATTTATGTGATGAGCACGAATGTTTGTTCCTGAGTCTTGGATGTTTCCTATGTATTTAAGTATTTATTTCTCTATATAAGTATTTATATCGTCGTCTAGTACTCATAACACAAGCCTTTAGAGCTTACTTTGGGATTAGATCGATTTGTGTAAAGATTGTCCCCTGATTTATTTATTTATTTTATTTATATGATCTGTATTAATTCAGGGCTTTTATATTACTAAGTGATTAATTATATCGTCACTAAAAAACAAAAACCGCAAATGTATCGTTATTCTATACGTGTTTGACGCGCACATTCGCGGTTTAGACATTTTAGTGACGACTTAGTAAATGACTTCGCAGTACCGAATAGAGGCCCATGCTTCTATTGTTACGTTTCGAGTGGTTGATTCATTAAAACTAGTAATAAATACTTCGATAAATACTTGTTCCGTTTAAAAACTTATTGATGCCATAAGAAAGATTCATACTCCGCGTATTTATAGGATCGTAAAAACCTTTTTACGACTCGGTATAAGCCGCACATAAAATTATAACGGCTGCGGATCGAAGCCACGGAACATAATAAATACAAACATACCGTAAATATAGTATTTCTATCCAATATTTTCTTAATTTTACCTATAAATAGTTCTATGGACTCCTTAATATTGCTCTTAAGTGTATAAGAATAACCTAAATAAAATAAAAAAGAACTGTATGACTCTTATGACCTGTTATTTAAACCATTAACTGGCTACTAGGCAAGACGTACGAGTATATCTAAGTTAAAATTACGTTTCTGACTTCGAGCAGCCTACTTGGTAAAATAGCTGTGAGATTATGTTTTTAATTCGATCGTCCCATCTACAAAAATATAATAAAGAAAAACAAAACAAACATTTATATTATTTGATCCAGCTTCATCGGTAAAATTGACCGATTCCAAAATAAGTCAATAATGTCCCAGTGATTTTTTAATTTGTTTTCGATTATTTTAAATGGAATTGAGTGAAAATCAAAAATGTAGTCTGTTCACATTCTCCATCTAATATAATTATAATGTAATAACACATTATATATAATACACCAGCACCACCACCACACCACACCACACACCAGAGATGGAGTATGTTAAGATACTACTACCACACTACTACATTTTTTATTTTCACTCAATTTCACTTACCCAAGTAATCGAGAAATACGACATTCACATCAATATTGGAAGTAAATTTTTAGTAGAATTACAGTAACATCAATATAATTTCGCTTGATCGGTATTTGCTGAACGTGCCTCTCATCCGTTCCGTGGCCTTATGTTTAAGCTTGCGGAGTTGGGTGATTCCCGTAGAACTTGCATTGTTGACGTCACGAGCCCATTCGTCAAAGATGACATAATTGTGTTCCCGTTGCAGTATAACGCATCTGCCTTTAAGCTAATGGATTGCTTTATTATGGAGCGAAAGCATCAGTAGGTCATTGAATTGGTGCGATTACCAATGGTTTATTTGGTTTATGCCAAAATCATGTTTGTTCTGTATCCAAACGTGATTTCGCGAAGCACCTTTCATTCTCATTTCAAACTAATGAGGTCATCCCTGTCCAAAAGCATTATTTATCCTACTAGTGGACCCGCCACAGCTTCGCCCGCGGTATTTTCCATAGAAACTTTATCACCCCATTTCACCCCTCCTCCTCCTTAATGCACCTCTAGGGTACTCGAGGAATATCTCCTCCAAATTTCAAACCTCTAGGACCACCCGTTTAGGCTGTCCGTTGTCTATAAGCGAGTCACGGTACTGTTTTATATGTATAGATTGTTATCCCTTTTGTCAATTTTATTTTTACAGTGCGGTCTTGCACGAAACACGAAAGCGTCGATACCAAAATGTTAAAATCATAAACTCTTTGGGTGGTTGAATTGCTAACAAGTTGGCAATAAAATAAGAATTCAGTTTATGTGTGCGGCACGAAATAAGTAAAAAATGCAAGTGAGGTTTGCTGGAGACGTCGGTAGAATGGGCTCATAAAAACGTTTGAGATGCCAAAAAGAGACAAGTTGAATGAAGAAAGTGGGGTAAGAAAAAAGCGGTCAGCGATGTTTGTTTAGTTCAAGACTCAAAATCTTAATTATTTCATGATTCCGAAATAACTGACTTGATTTATGTCGGTAACATAGCGGGATACTTTTTATATTTTATAAGTAATCACGATAACAATTATTCTTGAATATAATCGACTCAAACACTTTCGAAAGAAAGACGACTTATTTACTTAGTAACAAAACCAGTTAAATGCTCATCAGCTAAAGAAAGTAGGTAGAAAATCATGCAGCTCTAGGTGTTTTATCAGTACGACACAGGCACGTCAGTAACATTAAAATATTTACGTATAATAAACATTAAACCATGTACCAAGCCAAAAAATTAAAATTTAGTTTAATACTTGTTTTAGTATGCTAACAAATAAAATTCCAGGAAGAGGACTGAGAGTATTTACCGTACTTTTACACTTAACATTTTATATGATCATTACAAAATTCAACATAATGAACTTCAACCAAAATAACGTCTTTTATCACGCAATTTATTTTTGAAGCACTTTGTGGACTTTATTGATAATTAATGCGATAACTGTTAAAATTTAATATAACGATTTAGCAACATTTATAACAAAAATTTAAAATACCTTCATTGAATTGAAGCCATTTTAAAACCATTAACTACGTCTACTTTATTTAGCTGTCACCGGCGTGAGATCACCTTAAGTTTTGGCTGTATTTATTTAACTTATAAACTTTATTCAAAGGTTATGCTTGATTGTTATGCTGTATAGGGCGTATTAGTTTTTCAGCCTTTGTCCAGCATAGAGACATAAAAGGTTAATAGCAATTTACTTGATTTGTCATGCAATATTGCCAATTAATAGGTGAGGCTTAATAAGTAAAATCATTAAAAAATATCACCGAGTTGATGAAGCAGCTTCTGAATGCCTAAAAAATACCATTTAATTGGGATATTAAAGATCTGAATAAATCAAAAGCTTAAACTAATGATTCGTTTTAACTAATGAGGGTCTGAGCTGTTGCTATGACTGATTGATTAAGTAATTAATATCATTGAGTTTCTAATATCAAGCGAAACGAATTCGTTTCATGTTATCACGTTTGCATTTTACAAATTTATTATTGTTTTTGTATTCAGTTCTTTTATCGGTTGTAGAACAGGATTTATCGGTACTAAAAAGGCGTTTATTTAATTGTATTTATGCTCATGTTTAAAACACGATACCTCACACGACGCTTTCAAAACGACTATAAATCTCAGAAGACTGTATTCGCTATCCAATCTCACGCTACATTCTCTTTAAATCTCTTTAAACGACGAGAAATTTGTGTTACCGATTTTAATTGGATTTACAAAATTTTTGGCATAGCAGTGTTTGTTAAAAAGCGGTTAAGTAACGTTACCTTGTGGTCTTTGAAATTCATCATGGGTTAAGAAATGAGCAGCAACTGTCTCGACTGGTGTCGAGACAGTTGCTGCTCATATTATTATAATTCTCAGTCGCCATTTTAGACTGAGAATTATAATAATATTATGTAGTAACCTATACAGTAAACGCATTAAAATTGTGACCGTTTGATTACTTGGCTTTTGTAGAGAGCATTACAGACCAATTAAAAGAAAAAAAGGAGTGCACTTTTTTATTAGAGTTGGCATTGGTAATTTTTTATTATCTTCATCTTTTATCTTCGAAATGTCGTAATATGTTGAAGCTGTGCTTAATTTGTACATGTTATAAATGTTATTGGCATAGGAGAATGATGATGATAATTTAACAAAAAAAAAAAGATTCCACTGTTTTCATTAATAAATTTGAGTGATATATCAGTGCTGTAGTTTTTTCACGTGCTGAGCGACTGATCAGCGGATAAACGAATGTATTAAATTTACACTGTATGTACAAATTCATTCGGTTTAAATTTAAATGTATCACCGCTGCGCACGCTTCAGAATCGCATCGCTGATTGAAACAGCATACGTGAATAAACCTTGTTTCTTTATTTATTAATCGAGTGATGTGATGACACATTAATTTTTTCCCTGAGAATTTGTATAAAACAAAATTAAGGTTAAAATCTCGACAGGCTGTAAATTTACGGTATTAAAATCGTAAAAAGCTACTGAGAAATTACGCAGCCGGTTCGGAGAAGTCTCACAAAATTTGTTTGATGGCAGCTTTTATTAATTTGGGTGATGAAAAATACCATCAACAATGTAAGTAATTTATAGGGCATTTTTTTTTCTTCAACTTTTATCACTGTGATATTGTCAATCAACTAGGGTTATTATTGACTGTAACGATATATTTACATACAGTTATAACATGGCATTTATATTTGAATATTAATTTAACGTTTCGATCTATGACAAATTATATTTAACCCATTCTTTGAATCAGAAATATTAGTAATCAAAACAAGAACATTATTATATCAATATTTGTCTAGAGAGACTTTAATTGGGTGCATTTAAGCATATTTACATCTTTTTATTGACCGACTTAAAAAAGGGGAGGTTCGCAACTCGGTTGTATTTTTTTCGTTTGTTAGCTCAGAACTCTGTCATTTAGAAATCGATTTTGAATTTATTTTTTTTAATCGTTATTACCTCGAAGTTGGTCCTATTGTAGACTAAGTTGAGGTGTGATGAGAGGATCTATCGGGAATCGATTGAACTCGTCAAATATTATAGGCACGCATATAGTAATTTTGGTATTTTCTGTAACAACTAAAGCAGTTGCCTTCCAAAAGCATTATTTGGTGAAGTGGAACTGATGATGAACATCACAGATGACCATCGTAACTCCAGAATGATAATTATTTCACGTTCTTACTTTTCAAAGGGCTTTTGAAGTCGGTTTTTATTTCTTAATTATATTAATAACGACTTCAAATTTCCACAACCCACATAACATAGAATAACAAAGTACTAGTGTTCTTCAAAAAGGATTTACAAAGCACTCGAGCGTCTAACAAAATCCGGTACCGTCAGAGCAATATTGACTTTCCCACGTCGTAGAAGTACGGTCAACAGCTTAATAGTGGTAGCGGTATGTTTTGACGTGTAATTCACGGTTTGATATTTGCCCGGTCGTTAGCTTGTATTGTCAGTAACGGTCAATTAGGGTCACGTTATTTTTCATGGTTAAGGGAATAATATTCTTTTGTTTAGCAGCATGGGAATATTGTTATTAACCGAAAAAAAGGAGAAGGTTCTCAATTCGGTTCTATTTTATTTTTATGTTTGTTACTTCAAAACTCCGTCATTTATAAACCGATTTTGAAAATTATTTTTTTAATCGGTAGGGTATACTTCCAGTTTGGTCCCGTTGTACTCAAAGTTGAGTTATGATGAGAGGATCTATGAGGAATCGATGGAACTCTTCAAATATCATAGGCAAGCCTATAGCAATTTTAGTATTTTCTGAAATAACTCAAGCAGTTACGTTCCAAAACCATTATTTTGTGAAGTCATCTATGGTCTTCATCAACAGGAAGACCATAGATGATCAATTGCATGAACTCCTGAATGTTGAGTATTTCACGGTGGGCGATTAAATTGCTGTATAGACTTCTGAAGCAATTTATGTCCATGAAAATTCATGTAGTAAAATTGAAGAACCAGGAGAACTCCTCAACGATTGACATCCTTGCACCGTGGATAGCAACAGTTTGTAAATGTTGATGAGCAATTGGCATTATATTATTGTTACTTGATTTAGTAAATGTGTGTCGTTAAATCACGGGATAATAAATAAATAGTGAAAAAAAAACTTACTTTTCAAAGCCTATTTGAGGTCGGTTTTTTTTTATTTTATAAATTATATGATTATTTTAGCATTTTGGCTGGTGGATTTGAAGAATCTCAGAACAGTAACTAAAGCATCAAGGTTTCAAGTTTGCGGCATTCAAGTGCTGTAATGATCCCCTCCTCCTATCCAAGGACCGTGCAGTGGGTACACCCTCATAAGCAAAACCTGAAGGGTTATTTGGTGACTCTCCAGAAAAAAATATTTGTAGCCAGCAGTTAACTTTATATACAATTTATTATCTTTTTCTATTTTTGAACCTACAATGCTTAATACTGCTGTAACAAGTAATTGTTCTGAACACACTATGAGAATATTAAGTATAGCTGTATGACTAATCCGTTTAAGTAGTAGCAAATATATAATTAGTATGTAGTATGTTTGTGATTCACAGACGGTGCTGGCTGAAAATCAGCGCTGCAGGTGTATTACACCTCAGCATTATGCTGAACCAGTGTCCCAGTCACTACTGCGAAGATAGACACAGTACCATTTTGCTTTGTATAATTTTCTTAATTTATATTAACTCTGTGTGTCTTCTGTGTTAGTATACGTAAGCTACGTGTGGTAGAATAGTGTCACTAGAATGCTGTAAAGTAATTGCTCATATCCTGTGTATCCTATACTTAACTAAGTCAGTTAAGTAAGTATAATCTTAAAACCTTAATAAAATAACAAAACCTCTTCAAGATTACCTCCTTAGTAACTAGCCTAAAATTACGTTAATAAAGTCTTGAAATATTCGAAGCACTTTATTTTTTGTCGTTTAAAAGAAATAAATTAATAAATCAGAGGACAATCTATACTTACATAAAACGATCTAGTCGCAAAGTAAGCTCTAAAGACTTGTATTTTGGATACTGACGACGATATACATACTTATACAGAGGAATAAAATACTTAAATATACAGAAAACATCCAATACTCAGCAACAAACATTCCCTGAACCCGGGACCGCTAGCTTCATAGGCAGGGTCACTACCAACTAGACTCAACAATAAAACTTGTCCTAATATATACACACATTAAAAATGTCATATTTCTAGCAAAAGCCAAACAGAAACTGTCTCTCATAATTTGCTTTATTATTTTAGTGAACCCAATTTAAATTTATAAGTAGCCTTCGACAGAATGTCAAAGTTTAATGTATCGCTGGATAGACATACCCGTATAAGCTTTTATAAGGTCGATGTTGGCTTATTTTTACTGTCAATATTATAAAGTGACGAAGTGTCCGCGCCCGCATAACGCAGTCAAAACTATGTCAGTGATTGTGATCGATTTTTATTGGTTTTTATTTATTGAAATGTGTTTCGTGTGTTATGTTATAATATCGGAAAAAGGAAAGAACGAATTCAAGACAAAGTCAAAGTCGAACTGTCTTTGTTAAATTTAGGCTTTTAGAAGCTCTTATGAAGGTCAAGGAATGAATCTACCACCGGTTCGGAAAAAATCCTCTACTGGGAAGAGCCGACAAGAAAATCGATGAGGTATCATTTTTTCCGGAAGAATCCAGTTTAATACACTAGGCACGTGTTTTGTAGGACTAGAAGACTAAGTAAATTTTAGTATACCTATTTTGTTGTATTTGGTTCATATAGTCACTACCTAGATATATATTTACAACCATGTATACATATTATTATCTTAAATTATATGTGACCGGCTACCACCAATTAGGTACATCTACATAAATTATATTAATTTACGACATTGATTTCTTCGACTTAAATTACCTAGAAACGTCAGATATATTGTTGATTAAGTCATTAAACATATCGAAGTCGGTGGCAAGTAAATTAGGTAAATCCATCCCTCATACTGTGTTCATTAATTAATTGACACCGATTTCAATTTAAGTATTTAATGTATCACTTAATCAACAATATATTTGAGGTTTCTAGGTAATTTTCTTACGAAGGGCATTATTTCTTACTTTTCAAAAGGTTTTTAAAGACAGTTTTTTTATTTGTTATGTTGCATTCAGTTGCACTTTGCTTCTTAAAATTCCATTCAAAATATTGAAAAAGATGATGATGAGTATGATATTGGAAAAGCATACTAAAGCTAGTTATGCGCGGTCATTTAGAACATCCATTCGCCTTTGTCCTGCGTAGTAATTCCAGTTAGATCAAATGATTCTGCGCACAAAAGTATGAAAATGAACGGCGCTCCATCAATCATTTCCAAACAAAATTAAACGTCACACGCGCGTACGCCGCCGGACGCCGGTAGTTGTAGAGTACGCGTCAAATAGAGAATGCACCTGTCACCTAAAAAATAGATACTTCGACGTGTAAAGCCATTTACGAGTAACGAGAAAAGCTTTATATAACATTTTTATACGAATCTGTTAATATAAGAAAAGCTGTTATTCGATACTTCTTGCTGAAAGTAAATGTTTTAAGCAAGTTTAAAAATAATTCATTCTGATACTACACTCGACGCGTTTTGACTTATTTTTACGGTTCCGTACCCAAAGGGTAAAACGGGACCCTATTACTAAGACTCCGCTGTCCGTCTGTCACCAGGCTACAGACGTCTCATGAACCGTGATAGTTAGACAGTTGAAATTAGACAGATGATACAACAGAAATATTTCCGCTATAACAACAAATACTAAAAAACAGAATAAAATAAATATTTAAGGGGGCTCCCATACAAGAGACATGATTTTTTTTGTCGTTATTATAGATAATGGTAGGAAACCCTTAGTGCGCGAGTCTGACTCGCACTTTGCCGGTTTTTAATTGGTTATAATTAGGCCTACGTTTCTCATCCATGTCATAAAAATAAAGATTTGTAATAAATAATAATTTATTTGAAAAAACATCAGGTTGATTTCGTTCTTATAATAAAAATAAAACTTTTCTTCAGTCTCTGTTAGTTTAGACTCTGTTCAGGCAGCAAGCGACGCACTCATTAATACTACATTTGTCTCGGCAAAAGACAGAATTCCTTCCTCATTCACTGTTATTAATATTGTATCAGCGTAATTATTTCCATCCTTTGGGATCAAATGTGACATGGTTATAATTGCTTTTATTATTACTAGTTAGTTACGACCATGTCAAATTCAAATTGGTTTCGGGATAATTAGAAGAAATTAACGGCCCGGATCTTTGCTTTCAAATTAGTTACCTTTTTACTTTATTATATTATAATGTTGCCATCAAAATCATTTCGACCATAATTTAAGACATTACTGCCATGGTGATTCTCTATGTGCTGAACACACTCAAATTTAGACCGAATGACTTGGTACTTACAGTCTAAATTAATAGTTTCATTTATCCGCTGATCAGCCGCTGTGCACGTTAGAGAATTACACCTCTTACCTTTTTTAGAAAGGTTTAACATCCAGTGAGTTTAAAAAGTTTATCTCAGACCGCGCTGAGCATTTTTGTCTGAAGAGCTCATGCTTTGAAAATTTTAAGTGATCTTACGTGCGTGCCTATGCATTGTGAAAATAATATTTCCCTTACGCCAAAATAAAACTTTCTTCATGTAAGTACCTTAAAACCGGACAAGTGCGAGTTAAACTCGCGTGGAGAAGGTTCCGTACATGATTACTATCTGAAGTTTCCTATATTACTATACCATGAAAATGAAAGTGAAAATGAAAATGAAAATATTTATTTTGCAAGTAGGCCACATGGGCTCTTTTACATGTCTGAAGCTACCAGCGCTTCGAAAGGTGACATCTGCTGAGAAGAAACGCCGCAAGAAACTCAGCACCATAGACTTATTATAGGTTTTCTTGTAATCTATAGGTAAAGAACTATTTTAATATATATTTTTTCAAAATTCTAGACCTAGTAGTTTCTGAGATAAGAGGAGGGCAATGATCAATTTTCGCATATTTTCCTCTATAACTTCGTAACTATTATCTTAAAATTATAAAGAATATACATTTAAGATTCCTAAAACACGCCCTTTCATTTGGCATGTCACACGATATAGCTTACAAAGCTTTTTTTTATTTTCTAATTTACCCCCCAAGAGTGGCCACCATGTTTAAAATTCATTTATTGACGTTATAAGTCCGTGTTGCGGTTACGAACTTACATAAATGTACCTTTCAACTCAATCGGTTCGGTAGTTTCGGAGCTAATTAGCGGACAGACAAATAGACCGACAGACACACGAGTGATCCTATAAAAGTTCCGTTTTTTTCCTTTTGAGGTAGGGAACCCTAAAAAGTAACAAAAATTATTCAGCAGAGGACAAAGTAAAACAAATTATATGGCTAAAGTAAACACACATGTTTAATACATGTGGAGAGAATAAATAATACGATACTCGGTTAAGCCGCGATAACGGTTGGAATATAAAATAATGCAGGTTAAAATTATAACAGGCGAGCCCATAACTGGGATTAACAGAATGGCGTTGACATACTGTTATGCCAGGCTGAAATATATCTAGTTGAAGGTTTATTCGAGAAGGGTTTTAAATGATCTAAGTTCGATATAATTATATTACAAACCAAGAGAGGTTAGTTTCAAATGGAGCATCGATAATGATGGCGTTTCTATTTTTCTGTTTAATGACGTTCAGAATAGCATCTTATTTATTGAGAAAACGTCGTGATTTTCTAAAAAAAGGAAAGTTATATATCCCCAAAAGATGTCTCTTAATATCATTGTCTGAATTAGTAAAAACTATATTTAAGTAAGTCCCCTCCTTAATCCACCTTGGGTTACGTGGGACTACTGCCTAGTCCCTTTTACATACATATATACATACATACATACATATCATCACGCCCGAAATCCCTAATGGGGTGGGCAGAGCCACAAGACTTCTTGTGGCCACGTTCGATTAATGAATTCGTCCTAAGATGGTATGATGAACCGTATGGTGACAGGTGATCAGCCCATCGCCCATACAGATAGTCTACCATATTGGAGAGGACCCGTCCCTTAGTCGACTTTTACGACAAGCATCTGCACGCATTCTACGCTATTTCTTCACTCCCAGTGCAGCAGAGGAGTAACGTCCCTTTTACTATCAGACATATTTCCAGTTATGACAATGAAAATGAAAATATTTATTTTGCAAGTAGGCCACATGGGCTCTTTCAATGTCTGAAGGTACCAGCGCTTCGAAAGGTGACATCTGCTGAGAAGAAACGCCGCAACAAACTCAGCAGTAGGTATTTTATTTTAACTTTATCTAAAACTAACACATAAAAAGTGCAAGAAACAAACCGAATGGGTACAAATTAATTATAATAAGAAACTAATAAGGAAGATTGTATAGTCTCCGCGTCTGTGGGAAGTAAATAGGCTAATAATGGTGGTGATTAGGTATAATAAAGTTTAAATGCCTGTATGAGTTGAAATAAGATTGTTGTATACGTAACATATTTAATTATTGATTACAACTTTGAATGTTGGCTGATGTACTTACACATAAAGAACATATTATGATCTTAACTCATAGCAATTACATATTAGGATTATCGATTAGTCTGTCTGTATAGCGCTCGTGTGTCTCAGTCGGTGCTGGCTGAAAATCAGCGCTGTAGGTGTCTGACACTTCAGCATTACGCTGAGCTAGTATCCAATTCAGTGCCACGAGGACGCAGTTAGTTGTTGACTTCATTTTGTTAAACCGGCATGTATCCTGTGTAGTGAATACATGTTTTTCTTTATTTCTTTCTTTTCTTATAGCGAACATAAACTTAATTTCACCGAAATCTAATACAACGATGACAAAACCATTCAATCCTGCGAACGATTTAGTTGCGATGGCTTTTCCACCAGAATAACGCGCACACATTGTGTATATTTCGGCACTTTCGGTCACATAATCTGAAACGATTTGGGGCAATATAAAGGGTTATTTTCATTTATTTTTTTAATCGTTCACGTGGTCTCGATATTTAACAGTGGATTCATAGATAGAAGTTCCTAAAATAATTGACCGAGCGAGCCAAGCGTCTCCGTTTCAGCTTGGGCAAAAATGCTTTCGTATGTCCGGCTATTCGGCTGTCCATTTGTTCTCCTCTACAGGTCACATTTGTCAACCGATTCTCGTGAATTTTTTTGAGCAGGTTGGATAATAATATATAATAATTTTTTAATTCATATTTATGAAATACTTCAAAATGGCGGAGATATGAGGGTTTTTGCGATTACAATGTTATTTGCGGTGTTGGTAAACTGATCAGAACCTATGTCGATGTATGGGGATAACAGTTTTCCAACGGCAAAGGTAAGTTTGTCGCGAGGTCTACAGATCACGGATCTAGTACTAAAATAAAGTTTCTAACTAAGATTAGTAAGCTCTTAATAACAACGGTGTGCTCTTAATAAATTATGCATACAAGTAACACTCTTCGCAATATCATAACTTTTTCGCTTCATCGATTAGATCAATCAAAATTTTTAATTGGTATTCCATAATTCCGTACCAACATTTAGAATAAATACAGACACAAAATAAATATTAACGCGGCGCCATCAAAAGAGGATCGCGATGAAATATCGGTAACGCGCGCGCAGCCAGCAAATGAGAATAAATAAATCAGTTTAACGCAAAGAATAAACGTGAAATGAAAATGTATTATTTTGCCTAATTGACAGTGTCCTCGTTGCGAACTTGCAACAATGTATGCGTCACGCTTACACTTTTGTGAAAGATGCGAAATGATCAGCGAGTTATTTCGGGATTGGTTTTTGTTTTTTTTGTTTTACTGGTTTTGCTGTTTTGCTGAAGATGTTAAAAGCTGCCTGGAAGCTCACCCAACCCTGTAGCTAATGATCAAGTATATTGAAATTATCTCAGACATTACTTATTCGCTGTTATCTTAGAAACAAAATTTTATGTAAGTCCGGAAATTGATGCGTTGGAAAAGCGCTGGTAATCTTAAGCGGATAGAAACAGAAAAGATGTAGCCAGCTGCTTTGTGGGATTCTCATAGAGAATTCAGCCACACGTAGATGCTACCTTTATTAGGTATGTTTTCGTTGGATTTAAGTTTTCCAGTTTTTTAGCCATTCAATTCCAAAGCATTTTTATTTTTTAATTTTTTATGTCAATTGACTGACAAACGAGCTGACGGCCCACCTGATGGAAAGTGGTCACCGCCGCCCATGGACATCTGCGACACCAGAGGTGCTGCCATTGCGTTGCCAGTCTAGGGAGGATGGGGAATGGGGATGGGATAGGGATGAGGGAATAGGCCTCCGGATCTCGTCACTCACCGTACGAAACGCAATTTAAATTATACTAATTTGTTTTTCGTAAATTAGCAGTCTCACAATGCCGTGATTTATCTGACATCTTTTACAATACAATACATACAAATTAAAAAGTATTTGTATTGTATTGTACACCGCATAAAACATATTCGAAAAAGACAGAAATAAGTAACACGGTAGACAATAGGCGGTCTTATCGCTAAGTAGCGATCTCTTCCAGACAACCTTCAAAAGAAGGGATGGCATAAGAGATACTTACAAAATTCCTTACTTTTAATGTTTGGCTTGCGCGTACGCCGCGGGGCGGATGCGCACGCTCGTGATTTATAGCTGAACCACGAAAATAAGTCAGCGTCAAAGTTCTTATGTTCTTACAAAAAAGATTATTTTTGCTTTAATCATGTGTCTTGAGAAAATGGTATAATTATGCGTAAGCTTGCGCACAAATCAGGAGGGCCATATAGATCAACTAACTTTTTGTGACATTCATATCAAGCAAAACAGTACTTTATGTCAATGCAATAAGACCTTTGATGGATCAGTGAAGTCTACAGTTAAGTTGTAAGACCAACGGAATGCGGGCTCTTGTCATCAACACACATTTCTAGCAGATTAATTTCAAGCTCATTAAGTGAAATTCAACTTTACTTGATTACATCGAAACTTATAAATAATATATAATTAATAATAATAATAAATAATAGAAAATAATTTAGTTTAAATATACCTTTCTATAAATTGAGTGTCTGGATTTGTATATTTATTCATAATCATAATAATACCTATTTACAGATTGACCCCTTTACCCAAAGGTTATAAATATATTTATTAAAAACTTATGGTTCTTATAACCCTATCTTATGAATATAAAACTCTACTACGAGTAAGTAAATTATGAATAATATTGTATGATATCAGCTTCACTTCAATTAGACTTTATCGCACCAGATGGCAGCACCTACACGACTTGTTCTAGTTTTTTTAATAACTTACATATTACACAAAGCGTAACTGTAGAAATTTACATGAAAACTCCTTGTTCCTAAACTAAAGTTTATAATAAGTACGTATAGGTAATTCCGTCCACTTGGGGTCCGGAGAAGTTGTCTTCGCTAAAACAAACCTCTGAATTTTTTATACTACTAAACCTCTGATTCTGACCCTTGGGGTCGAAAAGTTCTCGAGTGGCCAACAAGGTGGATCAATGACCTGGCGGAGGTCCGCTGGATGTACGCGGGACCGCCTTTGCCCAGCAGTGGACCTCTTTCGGCTGATAAATGATGATGATGAACTGACTTTAACACTGGCAGTGCCTATTTCTGTGAAAGGACTTTTCAATGAAATTGTTAATCGTGTACAGCAGATGGTCCTGAATAAACAACCAAATCACCGTGTATGTATAATACACGACACGTGTATTAAGTAACCGATACGATTCTAAATGCGTGTAACAAGATTAAGCTTCGGTTTTTACGGGGTTGAAAGCTGAGCTACCAATAACCTTATAATTACTGGATTGACTACTTAACACTTTGGTAGCATTAATAAGGCTTTTAAATATTTTTCACAAAATATTTTACTAAAATATTAGAATATATACTTAGAATATATGAAAAAAATGGAAAATATTTATTGTTTGAGACTTAATAGAGAGATACATTCCTGGTTCCTGAGCTAGGTTACCCTGTATTACAGGAACCAGTGCAGTGCAAACGCAGACTTTGCAGATAATTTTATTACAATCTAACTTACACTAGTGTTCTTAAATGTGTGTGTGTGTGTGTGTGATTGTGTATGAGTATATCTATTTATGTGTTATTCCCACATTAAATACAATTCATATAATATTAATAAGTTCATTAATGTGGTTTAATATATATTTTTAAGGCCGTTTAATGTTTCCCGAGTCTTCAAAGTTACCTCGGTTGACTTTAATTAGGTTACCTATTTAGGTACTATTGAACTAACTATTCTAGCACGTTTCAGACATATGCGAAGTGCACAGCAGCAAGAATATCACTTCTTCTACCATAAAATGATAGCTTTGTTGAACGATTCATATAAAAACTTGTCTAAATGTGAAGGACGAAGCCTCGTTAGCTTGGTATTTTTTCCTCGATTCTATAATAAATAGGAAATAAATATTTAGATATTACCTAACTTCAATCTCGAAGTACCTATTGGCAACGCGAACTGAAATCCACATTTTTCATCTCAATACAATGTACACATTACGCCGATATTAGGAGCGTACCAGGTGTTAAAAGGAAATAAAGCACGAACATCTACTTATTCTCTTTACCAACATTTTACTACCCCACACAAAATACGGGAAGCGGCGTAAAACATTTCTGCGTAAAGGCGTAAGCGACACGTCAACAAACACATCCTGTTGACAGTGAAACACCGCCATATTGGATTTGGAACGTGAGGAAATGCGAAAATACACTGTACTTTTATTTATGTGAACCAAAGACGTTATGTTACAGTGCTAGGAAAAGTCACATCCCAAGTTAAATAATGTTATTTTTACTATATACTATACTATACTACTACATACATCCCCGAAAAACGCTATTAAATTTTAAAACAAATTGCGGTTAATCAATTTAGAGCCTCAAAGGTAAAAGCAACCGAGACCTCTATTTATTAAAATTTTATCTGAAACATAATGTAAACATATTAAAATCTTTAAATGCGTTTGAGAACTGTCAATATTTATAGAACTGTCAATCGTTAAACACAATTATCGATTGAAATATATTTATTAGCTTTTGGTACAAGCTAGTTTTTATGGTAAGTTTAAACTTTTTATACAACTTCATTATAATCTAACTTATTGATAAAAGTTTACTAGGAAGCAGCCTGCAATATCTAAAGTTGCTCCTTTGTAATGTTACCATCTTGCAAGCCTAAAATGAAATCTTTTGGCCGTAAAAATAGACTGCATAATGAAGCCCTGTTTCGTTCATGCATGATCAAGCTGGTACAATATGCACGGTTATTTTACAATATTCAGTTCCCAGGCTATATTTTGAATGCGTATCTCGTATTAAACACATATTTCGTGCCGTAGGTAATGATAAATATTACAGATATTTTTTGAACCAAAAAATACGACGTCCTAAATGAGAGGTTCACTCCTGCCGACAGGTCACATTGTAGTTTGTGTCGAGATCTTGATATAGTGTTCATCTTTATTAACGAATACTATATAGATAATGCTAATATTTACATACATACATACATACATAGCATCACGCCCGAAATCCCTATGGGGTGGGCAGAGCCACAAGACTACTTGTGGCCACGTTCGATTAATTAGTCCTAAGATGGTATGATGAACCGTATGGTGACAGGTGATCAGCCCATCGCCCATACAGATAGTCCACCATGTTGGAGAGGACCCGTCCCTTAGTCGACTTTTATGATATGCCAGGATGATAAGCATCTGAACGCATTCTATGCTATTTCTTCTCTCCTAGTGTAGCAGAGGAGCTAATATTTAAATAATGAAAAATAAAAGTAATTCTAATTAACACGTTTCAAGAAAAGGCAAGTCTTTAGTCACGTCACATTCACGTTAGTTTAATAATTTATTTAATTTGGAATTACATAAATATTTTTATGATTTAAAATAATTTAAAACCCAGCTTGACCAATCAACAAATCTAAGTAAACATTTTATACTTTCATATTGGCAGAGTTCATATCGAAGCGCCTATCAAATATTTCATAGCAACGTACCGTCGCGAGGCAAAGACATCTGGTGGTACAAGCGGATAGAATTCAATTATATGGAACGATAACATCTCGGGAGGAGTCCGGAGTCGCATTAAAAGCAACAGCTCGCAATATCGCTGGCTTTGCATTTACATCCATGATATATTATTAAGTTTTTATAAACATAGGTTTCTGAGTTTCCTTCTTAAAGTAAGAAACCAGGCCTCTTTCTTTTTTGTCAATGCTTTTAAATATAAATTTCGCAAAGTAAGATAAAGATAAAACAAAGCTATAATAATTATTATATTAAAAAAACAGAAAATAGTTCTTTACCTATAGATTACAGGAAAACCTATAAGAAGTCTATGGTATTTAAAGTAACGTAGTAAATTTCAGATAATCATGTACGGAACGGAACCCTCTCCACGCGAGTTTAACTCGCACTTGTCCGGTTTTTTTTTAGGTTTATTTGTATTTTTTGTAATTTGTATGTTCGTTGGCTTGTTTCAAATAAATCAAACCTGGAGTTAGCAAGAATGTGGTTCTAGGTTCTTTTCAAGAAGAGAATAGGCATTATCTAGGTGTGCATGCTCCATCGTCGACCTCATCATCACTTTCCATCGGCCGTAACATGCATGACACAAAGACAAGATAGACCTTCTTATCTCTAAGTGCGTCTCTCTCACACTAGTGTCGACGAAAGAGATAATCATAGAGATAAACAGGTTTAATTTATCTTTGTGGCATGCATGTTGGGCCGCAGGTGAGATAGAGGTCAAATGCACATCTCAGTGGCGGACTAAGCCCGTCAGAGGCCCGGGGCGGCAAAGCTGAATGAGGCCCCCCTTCAAGACTAATTATAATTTGTTCGAGTTGAGACACCATTATCAGGGGAACGCGGAGGCATTTGGGGGGCCCCCCAAAACCAGAGGCCCGGGGCGGGCCGCCCCTTCCGCCCCACTGTTAGTCCGCCACTGCCACATCTATCTTCTAAAAATGTTTTTTCAAACGAATGTAATGATGTATTTTTATTTGATAAAAACCTTTCTCCCCTCAAAGTATGATTTTGTTTTATGAATAATATGATCAGGTAAAGGTTATTTTTACAATTGAATTACCAGATGCAACCGTTTTATCCTGTGTTAAGACAACTTCCTGGAACAAAGCGCCTACTAAATGTTTACGCATAAAGGATAACGATCCAGAAAATCGTTGCTATCTTTAAATGTACAGTAGCTTAGATCTATTTAATGTTATTTACCTAAAATAATACTTACTTGTTTACTGAATTAATGGTCAAACATTTTAATAAATCTAGACTACTTCCTACTTTTTTTCTTATGTTAAAGTTAATCAATTTTGAACATCTTAGTGCAACAACAACTATTATTATAAAGATTTATAAGGTTTTTTCAATACATTTTAAAATCAATATTTACGAAAACAAAACCCAAATTGTATATTGCCTGAAATGCCTGGCTGGCCACACTTATAAAATAACAAAATCGGATGATAATAATCGTTTAACATTCGCTTATTGAATTGTAATTACATATTATCCGATGTATCATTTTTTTAAAGTCTTTTTAACTAATATGATATTCAATTTGTATTTTTGTCGATAGAAACTTAGTCTGTAAAAAAACTTAAAGCTTCAACAACAGAATTAGATGTACCAGCATCTTTCCGCTAGATGGCCCAATAAAAGTGCATACAGCGCTGCAGCAAAACGTCCAATAAACATACACAGCATCGTGACTTGCGATGTTACGGTTTCAGTCTGCTATATAGGGGTAATCGTTCGTGAATCATCGATAAACGAACCGATTTAAGTTCGCTCCCCGTAGAAGCTGCGTCAAAACTTTAAATTGCTATTACCGAGGTATTTTACTTTGAAGGACTTGCGGGTGTCAGCAGTGTCATTGATAGTTACAGTTTGAGGGGTTCGTGACTTTCGAAGTTGTTTGCGAATAGTTCTTTAATTAATGGTTTTTGGAAGAGTCTAGCGGGATAAGGTAGGGTCAGCGGCCCCAGAAAGGTATTTTGAAAATAACTTGTGCCCTAACATCGGCGAGATATAGAACTCCCTTTGACACAAATTCAGCCACTCATCTCGCTGTGTTCCGGAGATAATCGATGAAATATACGCTAGATAGGGTATTTTTCAAAAAAATGTTTTTCGTAAACTATTGCAACTGCGCCAATGAATTAAAAACAGTTCGTTAGATATTTTTTCTGTGATTGTACCTCAACGTAAACTACGAAAAAAATAAAAAATAAAAGTAAAAATATTTTTTTTAATAGTAAATATGACAAAAAAATTCTACAAAAAATATATAATGTAGACCAATATTTTGTCTAACGAACTGTTTTTAATTCATTAGCGCAGTTGCAATAGTTTACGAAAAACAATACCCTATCTAGCGTATATTTCATCGATTATCTCCGGAACACAGCGAGATGAGTGGCTGAATTTGTGTCAAAGGGAGGTTTATATCTCGCCGATGTTAGGGCACAAGTTATTTTCAAAATACCTTTCTGGGGCCGCTGACCCTACCTTATCCCGCTAGACCCTTTGTTTTTTATTTGTATAATAAATAGCGTAGTATTCACAACATATTTTGGACTAAATAATAACCAATTAATTCCTCTTATAGCAACCCTCATGTAACTTTGCTACATTCCAGCAACCACTTACTTAGTCCTGTATGATGGTTATTACAAATTGGTTTTCATTTCATTGTAACTTTCATGACATTCACCGAAACGTCTCTAAAGATACTTAAATTAACTTGTCCAGACGCGGAGACTATACGTCTCCCTTACCAGTTATTTTTTATAACTTATTTGTGCCAATTAGGTTTGTTTGTTGAACTTATTATGTGTTACTTTTAGTTAATTAAAAATCTAATGTTAAAGTTGAAAGACTTACTGTTGAGTTTCATGCGGCGTTTCTTCTTAGCAGATGTCACCTTTTGAAGCGCTGAAAGAATCAGTACCATTACCATGAGTTCATGCGAACAGTTCTCGAAATTTATCGGAAATACTGCTTGTTGCCCATACAAGTAAAAGGAACCGAGCGATAGTTTTCCATAACAAGAACGGTTTGCGTAAGCTCATGGTAATGGTACAGACATGTGAAAGAGCCCGTATGGCTACTTGCAAATTAAATATTTTCATTTTCATTTTCAGTGCTCGTAAAGCTGTCATAGACTACTATTTAGATTATTCGGAAATATACATTTCAAACATCCATGTATTGAAAATGAGGGTTTAATTTAATAAAGTTGAAGTGTACATTATAATAGTAGCTTTGGGCCTTGTGAGGATCATGTCTAGCTTAATTGACTTGAAAACAAAGTACTTAAGGAAAAAATTACCATGCCATTATTTTACTGAATTAATGGCCTATTATTATACATAGAAAAAAATAACAATCTTCAACTCTCGATATGTGCACGTAGAGAAAAAAAACGAAACGTAACAAATAACGGCCACAAGCGATTCCAACCTCTTCTATTCCACCGGCATCCATACGCCGTCTTCCATCGTCAGGGTACGTGCACGCGTCAAAACACAATGATATATAAACGGGCGGCGTGGCTTGCTGCCAGACGTTTCGGCGGGTTGGGACACAATGCCCTGAAGTTGAGTCAATCTCTTGAATGGTTGTGCTGGTCTCCACTCTTACTTGCACAAATAATTGGCTACTTGCATGATTTTTATTTCATCTTATTTTGAAAAATACTGAGTTATAGAAACCCAACTAACTGTGTTCAAAATCAAAGTCAAAGTCAAACTATCTTTATTCAATTTAGGCTTTTACAAGCTCTTATGAAGGTCAAGGAATGAATCTACCACCGGTTCGGAAAAAATCCTCTACTGAGAAGAGCCGGCAAGAAACTCGGTGAGGTATCATTTTTTCAAATCAGTACACATATAAGTCAACAATGATGTCTACAGTTTTATACAAATCTAAGTATATACCACAGCAGGTACGCTCATCGAGACCCAGGGATCGCCAGTGCAGGTCACGATTTAAGCCAAACGTCCCTGTCCATGACGTAGTCTTTTACTGAGTAATATGCCCTAGAAATAAGAATTCGCTTTACGGTAGATTTGAACATTGTGTCTGTTTGCACAAAGATAAGATAGACCAGACCATCTTATATGTTCGCAAAACATTATTGTGTTGTTTTTTTTTTCGACATCCGACGCTTTGAAAAGTCCTAGTTCATACCACTCGCAAAAACGCTCCATACAAAATGGCCCCGAAATATGACGTCACAGTTCAGTTAGAGTGTATACCAGACCAATGTAAAAAGAGCCTTGACGGTGATACATTTTATATGGCCGTCAGGGCTCTTTTTACATTGATTTTGGTATACAAAATATATGAAATTCGCAATTATTTCCGAAAATACTGTTTTTAGGCCAGTATCGTATGAATAAAAATTTACAGAAATTTCATGAGGATGTCAGAAACTAGTGATTCAGAACTAAAAAACAATATTTATTTTTCACTTAATTTGACTATTTTTGACCCTTAACAAAAGAAAAAGTAACAGGCATAATGATCTTTTTGTTTTTTTTTACATGTATTTATGTATGTTAAGCTACCGTTCCACAGAAATATATTAATATTTGTTACTATAGTCAAGTAGCCAATTGTAGCCCGCAAATTACACGGCTGATAACACTGGTCAACAGTGGTTTTGTCGCCCAGGATAAATATTAAAATAATTTCAAGTAATTTGATGCCAACAATTAATGAAACAACGAATGATTTTGGAATATTGCCTCTGGTTGTCTCTACGTAACAAAAATAGTAACACTAAAATCATGATAAAAACATCAACAACAACACAAACAACAAACAACTGTGTGCTTGAAACTAGAGAAATCCGCTGCCGCCCTAACATGCATGACACAAAGATAAGATAGACCAGACCATCTTATCTATAAGTGCATCTCTCTCACACTAGTGCCGACGAAAGAGATAGTCATAGAGATAAACGGGTTTAATTTATCTTTGTGGCATGCATGTTAGGGCCGCAGAGATATGCAGGGCAACAAAAAAGAAATAGTTTTTGTCGACCTGTGATTTGAGCATTCATTTTTGCAACAGACTGCGCAGGTACGTCGCTTTTTATCCTTAAGGGCGAGAAAGACACGACGGACGACGAACGAACGCCGGTAACTTCTAGGAGTTGGCGATGCTGGGAAAATCTGAAAACATAAAAAAATATGAAATGCCAAGACGTTATTCGGAAAAAATAAAATCAACAAAAATCTGAAGTGTTCATTTGATTTATGTGATTTGATTGTGTTATCATGCGTGCGTGAGTATGTGATGTTATTACTGCCACATAGTCGTACAAGTTGTTCTAAAAAAAAACAAAAACCAATGAACCATAACACAAATAACCATTTAATAAGATAAATTGTAGTACTAATTTTATTTGTTATGTAAGTTTTTTTCGTATTTGATGCACGATCAAAAGATCGCACATTTTATCCTGCATGACAAAATGTCTAACCGTATGTCCCAAATTTTAGATCCAACCATAAATCCAGCTGAGAATTGAGAGTACGCTACGATGTGTATAGTTTTGGCGCGTGTGAACCTTGTAATTCATACACCAATGAGGAATATTGCACTTCGACGACGGCGTACGCGCACGTTTATTAATAAAGTTATGCTTATAAGGAATAATGTAATCACTACTTTATGCCCTTGCGGTAAAAATCGTTTTGTGAAATTTTAGAGTTCCCGCTGACTTACAATTTCATGTTGGCCAACTAAATCGCAGACATAGTGATTAGTTGGATAAGATGTGTGGGCTATCATAAGTCACTATGTCTATTGGTATACTCTCCGATTTAGTTGGCCAACTTGAAATTGTAAGTCAGCGGGCACGCTTAAGAGCGCATGTGTTTACATTACCCTGTCTGTTATTACTTAAATGTTAGCTTTCAGTTTCATGTTAAAAATAACTTCTGCCCGTGAATTCTTCCGCGTGGAATTCAGTTACATTTATTTCGCCTAAATTTTTTGAATTTTCCACGGTAAAAAATACCCTGTGTGCAGGACCTTTTTTTTTCACCAAGTGGAAATGTTTTATGCATCATCACCGCAGCCTCGGGTCAGGGCTTATACGGGGCGGTATGACGGACTTAACCCAGGGGGAATACCGTCTAAGACCACTCCGGGTTTCCCTCACGGCTGTTAAGTGGGGACGCCATGGGATCGCCGAAGCATGCAACCGCGACGCCCCCCAGCCTGCTCCGAAGAGCCACCGCCAAGGAGGAAGGGTAGCGTTCGCCAACACTACCTTTCCCCAGACAGGTAGAACTGTGCAATGGGCCTCTAACCCTAGTTCTACGAGGCGGTTCGGGCGATGGGCAAACAGAAGTTCGCCCGGTTTGCCTTCTCCCCCAGACGTCTGCAGTGGGGAAGCTTTTCAGGATCAGCTCAATTGGCCCGCCACCGACCTTACTGTCCCTTCAAACGACGACGAAACGAACGACAAACAGTACCGTGACTCACTTATAGACAACGCATAGTCTAAACAGGTGGTCCTAGAGGTTATAAATTTAGAACAGACATTCTTCGAGTACCCTAGAAGTGCACTAAGGAGGGATTTTTCGAACAATTTATTAAGTAAACGATTCTGTTGTGACCGTATAATTGATGCACCATTTAGGTCGCACCAACAAACATCAATTAATTGATTGAGTAAGCAGTTGATGACTTCATAGAATTACAATAGGATTTAGCCGAGAATCAAATAACACCAGTTCGGTTTTTGATTTTCTTTTATTTTAGTTACACTTATACTTTTCAGGTTTAGATTCTACAAGATAAAGCCATTTGACACTATGCGGCCAGCGCTGTGGATAATTGGCAGGTACCACAGATAAGATAAACACGGCCATAAAGCGGTATCACACTCGTCTATAAATACGAAATACCACCGGACACGGACCGGACGCAACCGGCGCTTTCAGTTTATGTTTCACCCGTTCCGGCAGTTAGACCGTACGCCCCGTCCGGTCATTTCCATATGGTTACCTCTTTTATTCTGAACGGATTTGGTCGGGTGATGTGTAAGCGAGCTTTAAATTTATATAGCGGTATTAAATTAGTTCACAAAGTTTGCTTTAGCTAAAATGTAATTAACCTTCTTCGATCTGTACTCCAACCACGTACCAAAACCATCTTACTTTACTTTGACTCTTGATATTTGATATTGCAATATCAAGAGTCAAAGGATAGCGTAATTATTTTGTCTGAACAGAGAGCTATTGACTTTATAACTACCCGCGAGCACAAAAAAACACTGTGAAAATCCTCTAATGGACTAAAAAATACGGTGAAAAGAAATCATAACTGAAAAACGTAACCGTCAAAAATATCTGGAGCTCTGTTGTAGCGTCAGCATCGAGGAAGTCTGCCGTTTTTGACCCTTACAGCTATGTAAATAGGGTCTAAAATTACTAATAAACTTTCGATACGGACGGTAACACATTCAGATCTGATCTGTACTCGTCGGACTTTATAAATAACTAGCTTCAGCCCGCGACATTCGCGTGAATTTTTGTTATAGTTATTCGGGAACTATTAAATTTTCAGAGATAAGTAGCCCCTGTGTTAATCCAGAGTAAAAACTATCACCACTTCAAATTTTATCAAAATCCGTTCAGCCGTTGTAGCCTGAAGGAGTTACAAACATACAAACGCACACACACACACACACACACACACACACACACACACACACACACACACACACACACACACACAAACTTTCGCTTTTATAATATTATTGTAATATACAGAGAAATGCACTTTCACCTTCATTACCCTCCTGGGTCCACAGTTGCAGTACACATTATTAAAACAATATTCGATTATAAGAATTATATCTTTGACGACATGGTTAGCCTATGACCCTGCCTCCCGAAACTAGCGGTCCTGGGTTCGATCCCCGGTAAGGGGATGGTAAACATTAGTGTGATGAGCACGAATATTTGTTCGTGAGTCTTGGATGTATCCTATGTATTAAAGTTTTCTTATCTATATCGTCGTCTAGTGCCCATAACACAAACTCTTAGAGCTTAATTTGGGACTAGATTGATTTGTGTAAAGATTGTCCCCTGATTTATAAGCAAATAAACAAGAAGTAGAACAAAGAAATCCAAAGATAATGAAAATGAGTTCGGTATTTTACGCAAAAATAAATTGATGGCTGGGGCGCATAGTATTTAGTTAGACATTTTTGACAAAAAATATTGTAACAGAATTTAAAATCTAAAGCGTTATTTATACAATGAGTTCCTTAAAAAACTGAACCAAAAATTTATTAAAAATAACAAGAACGAGACAATGTTTGCGAATATCGATAGATACAAAACTTACGCCTCGTCTAGAACATTTTATAGAAGAATCATATTATGTCTAAGGACTCTACCGCACGGCGACATTTTCGCGCAGTCGAAAACGTTTTATATATTGGTTTCTATTTAAATGTATGGTGTAAAAGTGGCAGCCATTGCAAGTAGACTAAACTCGTTAATGTCACCGTCAAAAACCCTTAACAATGTTTAATCGAGAATATTACTTGCGTTCAAAAAACTCCTTTTGCTTACAACTTAAAGGAAGACTGGCATATTTAACGTGTACAGTGCATACCATGAGTTTATGTAAACCGTTCTCGTAGTAACAAAACTATCACTCGGTCCCTTTTACTTATTATCTCTTGGACGTTCCCGAAACTCACCTACGTGATGGGGCCGACGGTTTACAACAAGCTGCCGGCGCAAGTCACGGGTGCACTCACTGGCCAGCTTCAAATCACGCCTCAAACGCTGGCTCAACGAGCACACGTTCTACAGTTCTAGCGAGTTTATTGATTTGTCTGTGTAAGCGTGTGGTATGAATTTTATTTTATGTGTATTTTAATTGATGTCAAATATTGAATGATTTTATCTCTATTTTTAATGTATTTTAATTTTTTGTGACCTATAATACAAATTATTATGAACAAAATAAATGAAATGAAATGGAGGCCCTGATTTTGTAAACTTATGGTTTAACTACTACTACTGTTTTTAACCTGTGCAATGCTGTTGGTATCGTAATTAACAAGGTAACTTTCTCGGTCGCAGGTGAGTTTGGTGCGTCGTGGTTACTTTACTTTCTTTAACAGCTTTTGACGGTGTCGTTCGGGCTTTGTTTACATTCATGTTGGGGACCACTACTGGGAAATGTCATTTATAATTATTTTATACGGGAATGATTCATTAACTAACTATTAGTGTAGCCCTATGTATTTAACGACATATTTCCTTAAGACGAAAAATCCATTGTTTTCTGAAATAAGAAACACTTCCACTAAGATTTAAAGAAGTAACGACGCCTGAATTTATCGTCATCAGAATATAAATCGGATCTCATTTAATATATATAGATTTGTAAGTAAAATGACCCATCATTTTTTCTGGTGATGGTTTTATTTCTTGAAAATCTCCGAACGAATTTTGACGATTACAAGTATCACGATACATTCGTTTCGAAAACCTTAACCAACATGTTTTGTCCAAACAGATTTACGCAAAATACCGCTCTTGGGAGAAGGAATGCTATTCAATAAATCTGATCAAATACATTCAAGGAATCTTGTTGGGCATTGTGCACGTGCTGGGAATTCACACGTGTGACAGTACTGGTATAAATGCAAATATTTTAGTAACGAACAACATGGCACTTTTTTATAGCAAATTATAACTTCAAAAGTCCCTATACTTACTCCTAAAAATTGCGCACAATGTTGTCAAAATGACATGGTTTGTAGTATAAACACACAATAAACACTTGGTATGAAATTTATCTTTCTTGTTTCGCCCAATTTTTATAAAGGCAAATCAAAGTACTATTGAATACTTTTCACAAGCGGATATCTAAAAATATGCTGCATCATTAAAAGTTTCGTGGTTGACTTTGCTTTTATAAGGTACACCGGATCTATGACACGTTGATTGATTACTTTCAAAACAGAAGTCGTTCCTACTTTCAGACGGTTTAGAAACGCTTAGCCTCCAGATACTCTTAGCGTCTTTCTGTGTCTTCTACCGTCTGTATAATAGGGAGTGTACCGAGGATCTGGATAGACAGCTGCCAACGGCATCCTTCTACCAACGCACCTCCCGTCAACAGCAGGCCGTTCATTTCCACTTCCTCCTGTCACCTGTCATCCAGAACATTTCTGGAAATTACAATAACGATGAGAATGAACTTCTAGGTTCTTCTAGAATTTTCAACTGCGCCACGATGTTTCTTTTTAAAAAAATTGTCGTAAAATATCCTGAGAACGGCACGCATTGGCAGCGGTTCGGATGTCTCAAATTTCATAAGGCGGCGGTGTCTACTTTCCATCAAGTGGGTCATCTGCCTGTTTGCTAGTCTATGGACGGGGAAGTGCGAGTCTGACTCCGCGCCGAGGGTCCCGTACTTACCTATGAAAAACAGACAGTACCTTGTAGGTTTGGAACCCTAAAAATGAAAAAAAAAAAACAGTTTTTAACAACCAGGTCAACACTTACAACCTTCCTACGAAATAAGACAAAAAATAACTTCTGCAAGCTCCTATCTCCGTGCAACCGTCGAGTGTGATACGACTTTAGAAAGGTTATTCCGTTAAACAATTTTTTTTTCATCACACTTGCTCGGAAAGGGTGTTATTATACGCAGGCGTATATAGCAGCTATAGCTGATTTAGCTCCTCTACGGGCCCCGCCGTCAGCGGGAGTTATAAACCATACAAAATCCATAACTCCCTAGCGGCGTCGGGCTTCTAACAGACTCTCGTTAGTTATCCCCTTCGTATGGCCCTAGATGCACAATATACTATTGTGATGTTACTACAAATGTTACAGTTTTCGGACTTTTTGCTTTACTTGTGCTAGAAGACATCGCTTCTTGCCAAATTTCATGATTCCACGTACGCGAAGTACCTACCCAATAGATTTTGATTCCCTTGCGAGTATCAAAATATGGGGCATAAACGGCCGTATCTTTTAATTGCAGTGACTTAGAAGGTTGATTTTTTCACAGCTCCAGGAGATAAGAGACTTGAGTATTTGATACTAATTTAAATTGATACCTCCACGCGTTCTTGAGAAAAAAGTCTTCAAAGTCAAAGTCAAAAAGTCAAACTATCTTTATTCAATTTAGGCTTTTACAAGCTCTTATGAAGGTCAAGGAATGAATCTACCACCGGTTCGGAAAAAATCCTCTACTGAGAAGAGCCGGCAAGAAACTCGGTGAGGTATCATTTTTTCAAATCAGTACACATATAAGTCAACAATGATGTCTACAGTTTTATACAAATCTAAGTATATACCACAGCAGGTACGCTCATCGAGACCCAGGGATCGCCAGTGCAGGTCACGATTTAAGCCAAACACACACACTCTTGTCTTGACACACAGACATACCGACAGATGGACAGACGGACAGACAGACGGAAAACGAAGTGATCCTATAAAGGTTCCTGTTTGAACCCTGTGTGGAACCCTTAAAACCAAGTACACGCTTGTTAAAATCAACTTAGCTAAACTAAGCTACAACACCAAAGGGACTTTAAAGCTGAAGCCATCTGAACCTGTTTAAAGCGGCTCTTGAATCAGAATGCAGGTATAACAATGCTCGGTGGGAATCTTATTCTATTTGCCTTAAGAGACAAACTGTTTTGTTTGAAAGGCATTGTGTGCCCTCAACTTGTCTGTAGCTCCTTGGGTTCCTCAGGCACCCGTTAAGAAGCTCCAATAACGACTAAAACTCGATGTTGTTAAACAGCTTACCAGTGCTATAAAATCTCTTTTAGATTCTTGATGCAGTACTCATAATTGTTTCTAGCTTAGTTATTAATAAGAAAGTTAAGCTATCACTATGTCATTTCCGGAGTATGTTAAGTTTAACATAGTACTGACTGAAAGATACGAGTGATACTGAGGTTGTAATTGAACTGCCGTAACTTGGAGTAAAAGTTTATAACGTGTGAGAGTATGAAAAAAGCGCTTACTGAATGTTTATTTATTATATCAATACTAGTGGACCCGCCACAGACTCGCCCGCGGTATTTTTCATACACACTTTGTCATCCCTTTTCACCCCTTTAGGGATGGAATTTCAGAAAATACCTCCTCAGTGCACCTCTAGGGTACTCGAGGAATGTCTCCTCCAAATTTCAAAACTCTAGGACCACCCGTTTAGGCTGTGCGTTGTCTATAAGTGAGTCACGGTACTGTTTTATATGTATAGGTAGCCTATGTGCTATTCTGATGTATAAGCTATAACATTGTAAAGTTTCATCAAAATCCGTCCAGTGATTTTTGCGTGACGGAGTAACAAACATCCATCCATCAAAACAAACGTTCGCGTTTATAATATTAGTAGGATGAATATTAAAAACTTTACCATTACATAAAAATAGCGCATGAAATATTTATATTACAACTAGCTGTGCCCGCGACTTCGTCTGAGTAGAATAGTGTATTTGGGTAGCATTTTTAATTATTTAGGCTAATTTGTCTCTTGTCGCAAACTATAAAACATTCACATAAACCTTACATATTTCCATACAAACTTTCATGCCCTATTCCCTATCGTTATGTACAAACTTTGACTGACATATTTATTTATATCGAAACAAAAAAAAATAGTTTCAAGCTTCTAGCTCTAAAAATGACTTTACTTCCATACAACTTCTCATCCCCCCCTTTCAACCTCTTACAACCGTTTTCGCATTAAAAAGTAACCTGTGAGAAAGGATTCTTTGGCGCTATACTATCTGTGTACCAAATTTAATTGAAATCGGTTCAATCGTTTTGGCGTGAAAGCGCGACAGACCTGAGTTACTTTTGCATTTATAATATTAGTATGGAATACCTTGGCCTGCGAAAACGGTTCTCAACTATCGGAACCTGTTACTCAAACAGTGTGAATGACCTTTTTTTATCCAAGTTCTCCTGAACAATAGTTTCATTCAATCCGCTCTTCGATATTAAACATGCAAGGCACGTCCCGCCTCCCTGCAACCAAGTTTTGTGTCGCACACTCAGTAGGAACGCGAGCGGTAGCGGTTTGCGAATTTCACTCGCCAATTTGTTTTGTCGAAAGTTTTTGTGCATGCACGGAATTATGATGCGTTTTGCGGTGTGATTTTAAAAAATATATATATTTTTTGTTTCTAAATTTGCTAAAGCTAAATTTAATACTCTAATTCAAATTCAAAACGTGTATTCAGCAAATTGGCCACCTGTAGGCACACATGAATTCTCTCAAGTTAGGTACTAGGCACCCCGAATTACGAGTAGAAACGGGACAAATCGCTAGAAAGATGATGATGAGTTTGATACTTAGTTAGGTTAGTAGTGGTAGAGCCAAACAGTAATCCTCACTATATGATGACTGTTCGAATGGGCCGGCTCGACCGGGGTAGTACCACACTCTCACAGAATATCGGCGTAAAGTAATACCTTGCTATTGCGTTTCGTACGGTGAGTGACGAGATCCGGAGGCCTATTCCCTCATCCCTATCCCATCCCCATTCCCCATCCTCCTTAGACTGGCAACGCATTGGCAGCACCTCTGGTGTTGCAGATGTCCATGGGCGGCGGTGACCACTTTCCATCAGGTGGGCCGTCAGCTCGTTTGCCAGTCAATTGACATAAAAATAAAAATAAACTTTATGCAAAATCCAATTATTCCGATTCTGACTCTAAACTAGACTAGTTTGACCTAGATTTTAAACACTTTTATTGCAAAGGGCCCGGTTGAATTGAAGCTGCGAGTTTGCTCAATATTACCGGCCACATTTGCCTATTTAATGACAAGCAACTCGACAACATGACCGCTATACATGAAGCAGCGTGCAATGCTGTCGGTACGTGCAAATGAACCCTACAAATGTGGTGTTTGTCTTTATACTTTGTCGCTTGAAACTCATACATTATTGATAGAATGATGGTCGATTCTGAACTCGACGTTTGATTATGACATTTACATAAATTTGTGCTAACGATTTCTGGATTTGTGCAGCGCGTTTCTTTTTCAGTTTGAATCGGACCACAATCATTATCATCGGACAATATAAGTTTCACTGCTGGGCCTTCTCTCATGGCGAGAGGGACTGGGCAGTAGTCTCCAAGCGGTGCGGATTGTGGACTTTACACATCTTTGAATTATTTCGCAGAGTTATGCAGGCTTCCCCACGATGTTTTCCTTCACCGAAATGCTCGTAATTTAAATGTAAATTGCACTTTCGCCCATCCGAATTTCCCTTAGTGTCATCATTACCTTATATTATAATAACTCCTGCTTGAAACATTAAATTTGTTGCCTGCCCAGGAGTTGTTTTTTATATTTCGTTATCAGGCAAATCATTACTAAATTAGCCCATTATACCACTTGTATCAAATAATTACCGAAGTTAATCCTATTAAAGAGCAAATGCGATTGTTTATCAGGCACGGCCATTTGTCAAGCACCCTAACCGCAACCACACTAAGATACAGCATTCATATAATTATAAAAAGTATTTTCTTTATATAAGGGCTGTGTTCCCTTAGTCTAAGTAGCCTTGGTCTTGAAGATGTCATTTGTTAAATAATAGGGATGTTTCCTGGGTAAAAAAATAGTAATTCTAATTAGTTAGTTAGATTATCAAAAAATATTGAACACGTATTTTTATCTTTATGAAATCTCTCAAAATTGACAAAGCTAATGCGCATCAAAGTTCGGGAGCGTGACGTCACGACTTTGTAAAAGGTGTACAAAGTCGTGACGTCACGCGGAACTTCAGCGCACTATATCTTCGTAATTTTTTGTTTAATTGACAAAAGAAAAAAATATGTGTTCAATATTTTTAGGGTTCCGTACCTCAAAAGGAAAAAAGGAACCCTTATAGGATCACTCGTGTGTCTGTCTGTCTGTCTGTCTGTCCGTCTGTCACATCCAATTTGCTCCGAAACTACTGGACCGATTGATTTGAATTTTGGTATATTGGTGACCGCAACAGGGATGCGTAACGTAAATTAATTAATTTTGAACATGCATGGGGCCCACTTTTGGGGGATAAATTAGAAAATTAAAAAAAAAGTTTGCAACTGAAACCGTGTGACATATCAAATGAAAGGGCTTATTGTGATGATCTTAAATGTATTTCTTTTTTGAATTTTATGTAAAATAGTTTAGAAGTTATTTAGGAAAATAGGTGAAAATTGACCATTCTCCCCCCACTTATCGCCGAAACTACCGGGCCTAAAACTTTGAAAAAAATACAGAAAATAATTCTTTACCTACAGATTACAGGAAAACCTATAAGAAGTCTATGGTATTTAAAGTAACATAGAAAATTTCAGTTTATCATGTATGGAACGGAACCCTCTCCACGCGGGTTTCACTCGCACTTGACCGGTTTTTTTTATAATGTTAATGACGGACTTATTAGAATTTTTCAGGAAACTATCCCATTAAATTTATTTTATTCTAATTAGGCCAGGTACCGGCAACCGCGTACACGGCGGACTGACCACCTGGGGCCCATTGCATAACTAATTGTAACTTGTAATACAAGCGGAAGTCTCTTTCTAGTAAAAGTAAAGAAGTTGAAAAGAGGCTTTAGCTTGTATTAAAAGTTACAATTATTTATGCAATGGGCCCCTAGTGACGACTGCGGGAATCCGTTGGATGCGAACAGCACAGGATTCGGTCGTTGTGGCGATCATGGAAGCCTATGTCTAGCATTAGACGTCTGATATGATGATGATGAGGTATTTATACCTATGAAATGTTTTAGAAGACATTTCAATCATTCAGCTTATTACGTTATCACTTTTCATTGACAAGTGTTTGAAGTTGTATTTACGTTGCGAAGTGGACTGTAAGTCGCTAAGAGACTACTTTAGTTTATATTTTATACACATACATACATACATATTGTCACGCCCGAAATCCCTAATGGGGTGGGCAGAGCCACAAGACTACTTGTGGCCACGTTCGATTAATTAGTCCTAAGATGGTATATATGGTGGTTATATTTTATAGCTCGCTATATACAACGTGTCTCTGGGTGTTGGACAGTCTTTAACACAAAATGCTCAGTAGTGCAAAACGTGTTGCATAGGCACATTGATTCTGGTCGGCATTATGAATGATTGATACAGTATATTACTATTTGTTTTACTATGTGTTTTTATTATATTGGGATTTAAATTTGATAGAAAATTTGGATTCTTGTTTTCCTTAAAGAACAAAATAAAAACTATTCATGCACACTTATGAGAAGTCTTATTTTCCGGATTTTCATTTAATGTCGAACTGCCAGAGACATGTAGATTTCGTTTCAAATAAATAAATAAATAAATCAGGGGACAATCTTTACACAAATCGATCTAGTTCCAAAGTAAGCTCTAAAGGCTTGTGTTATGAGTACTAGACGACGATATACATACTTATATAGAGACATAAATACTTAAATACATAGGAAACATCCAAGACTCAGGAACAAACATTCGTGCTCATCACACAAATATTCGCGCTTACCGGGGATCGAACCCGGGACGCTAGCTTCGGAGGCAGGGTCACTCCCAACTAGGCTAACCGCGTCGTCAAAAAACAAAAAAAAAAAAAAACAACTAAACAAAAACCCATTCGTGTATGATCCAAAATTCATAACAGTGAAAACGTTCTGATTTGCCACTTGAGCTACTACCTGACGCACCAAATATCAACACTAGCTTAATAACACTTGGAATGGAATAAAATTGAAATCACATGACATGTTTTTGCTGCAGTATATTCAATGAAAAATGTTCCCCGTTGATAGCCAGGCCTTCAAAAGTGGCTATCTATTTTCTATTTAAATATTTGGCAGTCAAATCTGGGTGTTTTTAACAGCACATGATATAAAAATCAATATAAGTAGACAAAGTAAACCAAAATCAACACATTATACTATTTACTATTTTTTTGACGCCGCCTTATTTTAACGTATAAAGCGAGTAAGTAATATCATATTGGTGTGTTGTTGTCTTTATATTTTGCTTTTTTGCATAGTTTTATACTTTTTGAAATATATTTTTCCCCTCGCGTACTCCAAATTGGATATTAGATTTAAAAAGAGAGGCAGCGTGTCGATTAGCTTTTAATTATATCCATTTAAAATTCTAAAAAACGAGTTATTTTTTAGTTGTTAAGTTCGCCTTTGTAGGTAAATTGTTTATGCCATAACGCAGAATTTTATTGTTGTGTCACTTATGTGCAATAAAGAGTTTACATATATACATACGTACATATTTTTAATTTATTAAGTCATTGTGATTTAAGACAGTCGCATAAAAATTTCAAATATTTCTACGTCCCTAAAAAGGTTTAAAATCTATCAGTTTTTTTTTATGTTAATTGACTGACAAATGAGCTGACGGCCCACCTGATGGAAAGTGGTCACCGCCGCCCATGGACATCTGCAACACCAGAGGTGCTGCCAATGCGTTGCCAGTCTAGGGAGGGTGGGGAAAGGGGATGGGATAGGGATGAGGGAACAGACCTCCGAATTTCGTCACTCACCATACGAAACGCAATAGCAAGCTATTAATTTACGCCGATATTCTGTGAGAGTGTGGTACTACCCCGTTCGAGCCGGCCCATTCGAACAGTAATCATACAGTGAGGATTACTGTTTGGCTCTACCACTACAAAATAGCTGTTGGAACTCCAATACAATTTAATATTGACCATACGAAGGTTACAAGCAGTCCTTTACTTAAAGTTAAAGTTTCATTGATTACATCTTTGATTGCTCTCCTTCATTAATAAGTTTATGTTTAGAAAAATATGACGAGTTTCCATTTCATTATGCGTACCTAATTCCACCATATTCCGATTACGGGAACTGGTTCAAAATTGGTTTCCAACATTTGACCTAAACATACCAATAGACCCTAACAAGGGAAGTTACATAAACGCTTGTAAAAATAAATATACATTTTGATGTTAAGGTCGGACGTCACACACTAATGATAATCGGCCATAAGCTTGAGCGGGTGACTAATTTCGTTGCTTTAGCTAGATGACTCGGTAGCCTAATGTTTTAAAAGTACGGTACGGGCGCTAGCGGCCCCGGATCGATCCTGCGCCAGTGTCCATCTTTTTCCATTTTTAGTTTATTTGCAAATTGTTTAAATAATTGGAATCAGGTCGGGCGACGCCATTGCAGCTCATATTCTTAAAGAGATCATACCTGTGCTTAAGACATGTGTGCATTTGGAAATTACCCACATAATTGTGATGTGAATAATTAATAGCCCAACTTATCGAAATTGTGGCAATTAAAGATATTATTTTGTTTGAGATTGTGTTTACGGCGAAGGGGTGAGTCTAGATATTAAGGCGCAGTGTTTACCTAATTTCCGTATCCCTTGATTATGTTCTCACAAAGGGATTCTTGTTTTAGCCTTCGGATATGCCCTTCGAGGTTCGTTATTAAGAACAAGATAAACCTTCTCGTGAGGTCCTCGCTAGCCGGTGGCATTTCGGATTGGCAGGGGTCCGCCAGTCAAACCCTCCTGGCGCTCAACAATTAGTAATTAGGTTTTAGGAATAAGTTAGTTAATAGTTATTTAGGTTAATATTCTACTTTGAAATATATTTTAATTACGTTCATGTATTGATTTTATTTATTAGGCAAGCTAACCCATAACAACATGTTGTTCTCAAAATGAGTGCATAACTTAAACTTGCTGCTGTTATTAGGTGGATTGAAGAACCCCAGGTCCATGTAATATCTTGAATACTTCCTTATTTATGTGTTACCTCGACGGCGCTTTTGTTTTACCCACAATAACCCGATTTTACCATACGAATATATGTCGCGTTGTATGTAGTTTATCGCATGCTGACCGGCCATTTGTAATGTTCAGCCCAATATAAGCAGCAAGGGCTAGTCCAGCGGATCAATTACGTCTTGGTCACGCATAAACATGTTTTACTTTAAATAGTGTATAACGTATAGAAATTATGCGTTTGGCCTTGCTTTGTAAGTTTTTAGGATTCCGTACCTCAAAAGGAAAAATTATAGGATCCTTATAGGATCACTCGTGTGTCTGTCTGTCTGTCCGTCTGTCACAGCTAATTTGCTCCGAAACTACTGGACCGAGTTGAAATTAGGTATACATATGTAAGTCGGTGACCGCAACACGGATGCGTAACGTAAACAAATTAATTTTTAACATGGGGGCCACTTTAGGGGGATAATTAGAAAATTTAAAAAAAAGTTACGCTAACTATATCATGTGACATATCAAATGAAAGGGCGTATTGTGAGAAAATTAAATATGTTTTTTTTTGGAATTTTAAGATAAATGGTTTGGAAGTTATTTAGGAAAAAAGGCGAAAATTGACCATTCTCCCCCCTTATCTCCGAAACTACTGGGCCTAACATTTTGAAAAAAATACAGAAAATAGCTCTTTACTTGTAGATTACAGGAAAACCTATGAGAAGTTTATGGTATTTAAAGTAACATAGGAAATTTCAGATAATCATGTATGGAACGGAACCCTCTCCACGCGGGTTTAACTCGCACTTGCCCGGTTTTGTTTAATAACATCCAGTTTCCTAACAATTATGGTATCTTTCAAAGCCATGGTTTTAATGTCGCGTACATCTTTCATTTCAACTGTGGTACCTGTTAACGGGTAGGTCTTAGGACATCTGACCTTGCGAAGTTTACTTTAAAAATAAAGTGGCAAGACAGTCTTTGACCAGTTCGTATTACCAGAGACGACTAAGCCTAGAGCAGGAATGGGGTCACTTAATAAGTAATATAATTTGAACGAGCTCAAAATCACGCAACGGGCGGTGGAGATAGCTCTGCTTGAAGTTTCTTTCCGTGATAAAAATAAACAATTCTAGAAATTGAGCCTACCGACATGGATTACAAAGTTTTTATGTTGAAGAGGCAGTTCGTTCTCTTTTTCCATAATCTTAGAAACTGAAGTCTGATGGGACGTAAAATTTTGCGCATGGAGACCACAAACTATTGCCACCACAAACTGTTGCGTAAGTTTTGAGGGGAGAGTATGATCAGCAATAGACAACGGCGGGTTGAAATGATGCTCAGCTCTAGTTCAATTTCGGAAAGTAGGATTGGCCTTGCAAATTAACAATAAGCATTTACAACTTTTTCTCATCATTAAAGCCATAGGACATCCACTGCTGGACATAGACCTTCCCCATTGATTTCCAAAAGGGCCGGTTGGAAGCGGCCTGCATCCATCGGTTTCCTGCGGTCTCTTTTAGGTCGTGTGTCCATCTTGTGAGTGGACATCTTACGCTGCGCTTACCGATCCGTGGTCTCCATTCGAGAACTTATCAGTCCCATCGGCCATCTGTTCTGCGTGCTATGTGCCCTGCCCACTGCCACTTCAACTTGCTAACCGGGTGGGCTATGTCGGTAACTTTCGTTTGTCTACGGATCTCCTCATTTCTGATTCGATCTCGCAGAGAAACCCCGAGCATAGCCCTCTCCACAGCTCGTTGTGCGACTTTGAGCTTGCTAACGTTTTCTCAATTTGAAGTAAATAATGTCGCCATGTTTTTATAAATTACAAATTCCAACTTTTCCATCGCTAACCGTATATGACAGCATATAACAACAGGCTAATTATGCTACGGCACGCCGCGCGGTCCACGAACTATGAACCTGCCATATTTGCCCAGCCATAAACTTCATGGTTATGATTTGGATGCAGTGGTGGAGCTTATTGTTGAAATCAAATCAATAGTTAACTGAGAATTATTTTTAATTTCTACGTCTGGCATCAAAAAGTAGTGCAACAAATTGACTCGGATGTAAAATATTTTTCTGTCCCTATAAAAATTGTAAATCTCAAGAACATTACTTAACTGTTTAGAATTAAGATAGGTTTCATTCGTGTCCATGGATTTCGTTAATAATTTCAAAACAACAATGGTGTCAATTTTATTTACACTCAACATTACATCGTTATATTTTTAAAGTAAGATCAAGGAATTCCCTTAGAGCTTACAAGCAAGGCTCACAATATTCACAAAGGGCTGAAATTGGACAGCATAACAAAAACATTAACTCAAAGGACGCCATGACATTATGTTCCCAATGATTCGGCCCGACGTCTCTCCGTCCGGTTAGCATTCCGCGACCACAAACGCTTTTTTTTATACAACGCTTCCTTCCTCAAAGCTTTGCCCCGTAATTGCCCATTTCGGTGACTTGAATGAAGTATTTGCATGTTTAGATTTAGTGTTCGATTTACGGGGAGCGCTGCCGTTTTTTTGGATAAATTGCTGCGGGGAAATTGATGGCATGAAAAACTTTTCTCCAAACAAATTCAGATCCTTTGTAACTAAAATCGCCCGTTCTAAAAAAATTTTGTTAGTCATATTTAAGTTTGTTAAAAGTGGAAGTTGCGATACTGAAAACTCAATCACCGAATACCAAAGATCTCAAAAGAAGGATATGCCTATCAGTACAATTTTGTGTACCAAGTCTCATAGAAGGTTGTCAAACGCCAGCGACATGGCTTAACCACACCCTCCCTATTGCTGATGTCTTAGTTCTAACGACATACACACAAAAGTCTAATATTGCTTGATTCACACGCTATCATATCATTGTGGACGGTGTGGTCGGTGATGCTGCGGTCTCACATCGTACGACGCGGGAAGCATTTTTTCAATTAGTAACAGTGTCATGGGTGTTATAGATGGTGGCTGACATGCGACTGAACCTGCGTTGGTGTTAGATTCCCGTTCTGACACCTCAAAAGTAAGCATCGCGAAAGTTGCTTTAAGCAGCTTACTATATATTTCAATGCCGGATACGCAATAAATAACCTGATGAAGCCTACGAAATAAGACTCACTATCCAAATCACAAGGCAATTCGAAAAACTCATCGCAAACGTTGTTATTCAAACGAAGCCGGGTAAATGGGCATTAAAAGTGATAAAATATCTATTTAGCTATTCGCAGCGGACGTTTTCCCCGTTCTGGTAAATGTGCTTCCTTCCCATCAACGTTTGGCGACGTCGTAATTGCGCTTTATGTTTCTCAGATAAATAGTGATAAGGCTTTTGCTTTATCGCGTTATTGTGATTTCGACTCTTGAATTTATTTGTAAGGGTTAGAATGTAACGTAGTTATTGAATAGAACCATTAGATACAGTGACATAAGGATGCGTTTAGATGTTCAATCGGAAAGATTGATGAGTAAATTTTTGGAATAATGTGGCGTATTTTCGCGTCATAATTATTAAGTGTCTGTAACCCTACATCGACGACTCATAAACTGATAAAGTTTTGTTAACATCTCACCTATAAAGCTAGGTCCAAATACATCTAAAAAACATTTTAGTCCCGTGGCTAGTCAGTGGCGATGAGACTTGCAGCTTCAGTAATGTCAGTTATTGTGAAAGCACCTCCAAGTCAGTCTTCGCAATCATTTTCTTCAATACACCCGCTAAAGTATCTTGAACTGAAATAAAATTATTTTACTGCATTTTCAACTGCAATCGACAAATGCAACAATTATATAAAATTGAAAATTCAAACCGAAACCAGGAATCCACAATTAATCACAGAACGGCGTTTAAATGAAAAAAATCCAGTTTCCAACACGGTTTAAGCCGTCGGAGTCCGGCCACGGCTGTCTATCAAAAGGCAGTTCCGCGGTAATGCCACGTGGCGCCAACGCGGATTTACCGCGGCATGGAAATGTGCACCGCATTGGGAACAAATGAGTTTCCATTTTGCTGGCGATTAGTTACTACTGGAAACGAACGATTTGTGAAAACACAAATTCATATAATTGGAATTTAATTATTAACAAGCATTTTCATTAATCCAATAGAATTCTTTAAAGGAAGCTTTTCTTTTTATAATTCGAAATTAAGAATAAATAAAACAATAGGTATAGAGTTAAAGTGGAATAATATTATGTTGTCTATGTTAACAGACACAAATAATAATTACATATTTTCTTGACTATGTTCTAATTACTTATATTCTTTAATCACAGTAATTTTGAGTATAAAAAATGTTGACGGATTCTTGGTCCAAATATTAATTTAGCTGATAAACAACCTCATATAATAAAAAATAGGTCAATACGTTAGTTTCTAGGACTTGCCGTCCGTATAATGATGATATGAGCCAAAACTTTACTTATGCCCCAAATTCCTTGAGTTCTTTTACATTATAGTAAATGTAAATGATTCTAGCATGTGAGTGGTGTGTGTGTGTTTTATCGGATGATTTAACAAGAAACCTTAAAATATACTTAGAATTTTGCCAAATCTCATACTAAGTCAAAAGGGTTAAACGACTAATGTCTATATTGAACAATGAAGAGGTATAATAATGTCGACACCTTATATAATGTCGAAAAATAACAAAGACTAGAATTATTTTTGTCGATGTATAAAAATGTCGACATATAACAATGACCATCTGATGTTTGTCGATGTATAAAAATGACGAGAGGTAGGTTTAGGCTAAGTTAATTTTGCAGCAGGCTCGGAGAGCCAAACCACCCAGAAATAAGAGCTCCGCGTCAGCGGAGCTCCGTCGATACTCTTATTTCAAATCAATTAGACAGTGTCGACGGAGCTCCGCTGTGAGTCGAGCTCCTATTTCTGGGTGGTTTGGCCCTCCGGGCCTGCTGCAAAACTAACGTAACCTAAACTTACCTAGCCCCTGTTCCACCTATCCCTTAATACCTCCTCGCCTTAATTCCATATCGACATTATTATACTTCGTAATTTGTTTATTTCGTCGTTATTATTACTAGACATTTTTATACTTTGACTTTTTTATGTTTGGAAAATCGACATTAGTCGCCTTACCCGCATAATAGATGATCAAACGAACTTGCAAAGTGAAGTTCGATCGTTATAATATGAGTTGCTTCTTTCGAAGATATACCACCTTCTTTCTTCACCAATATATGTTATATATGTTGGTTTATATGTTAACAACGTAGTTTCCTAAACTTACAGGGCAACTTGCACGTTTTTTAAAGGTATCTCAATAGTTTTAAATGAAATGTACGCTGTCTGTACCCGCCGCCGCCGGCCGGGTCACCATTGCAAGCTTCATTCTTTTCAGAGAGATCAAAACTTTCTCTCATGGGTACTATTTTGTTTGTCCCAAGGGAGGGAGGGTAATTCGTATATCTTCGAAAGAAGCAACTCATATTATAACGATCGAACTTCACTTTGCAAGTTCGTTTGATCATCTATAATATTTCGTTGCTTCTTTCTTCAGATATACCACCTTCTTTCTTCACCAATATATGTTATATATGTTGGTTTATATGTTAACAACGTAGATGTTTAGAGAAGAAAGTTTTGTTAATAAAATTTGTTTCAATATCATTCCTGATTTATTTCGATTTGAATCGTAAATCAACAAACAAGTATGTTTAAATTAGGCTTTTAACGAATCAATTCACAAACTACGATCAGTTTGAGAAGACGATGGTAAGCAAACAGATCGAGCGAAGCGATCTTCGCTTGTAACGGTTCTATGATGGAACTTGGCAAATACATTAGACGTACTGGTCCAGAACGTTGTCGGCACAATCGTTGTAACTGTTTCCGATACACCGAATATCGGCTAAATAGATAACTGATGTTAAGCCACGCATTCTGAGAGAAGAGGCAACTTCTCTCGTTATTTTTGTAAAGACATGCGTCGCCACTGAAAGGCTGTAGGGCATGGCTGTAAATTTGTCTTCGAGGAATGATTCGACTTCGATTTGAATTTTACCAAATTCGAATTCAAAGCGTAAATACTTTATTTGAGATTCTTTATAAATATACTCTTATATTATAGAATTTGTAGATATGCTTCATGTAACTGTAGCGTGGCTATTTACAAGGATGGATATTTATTTATTCATCCTTAAGAATGATTTTTAAGCATCTGTGATCGACCTATTATTCGGCGGTATGAATGTATTTAGTAATTTTAAATTTCATACTTTTCATGACAACGAACTTCTGGGTACTAACCCAGACACTTGACTACTAAAGGGGATGGTATAGCCATTAATTATCCAATCCAAAAATCCAATCCCACTAGTTTGTAATCTGTAATTTTACACCAATAGTTGTAAAAACGTTGGATTCTACCGACATGTGGTACCTGTATTACTGCAGGGTCGTTTGAGCACAAGGGGGTTTCGATTCAACATTCATCTTATATGAATGTTAAAAAACAAACTCTTATCCAGTCTAGGAGTAATTAATTTGACCATTGCTTGAGTTTTCGCATAATGCCGATCATTCCATATCCGACACGCCTCACCCAAGTACTTAATTGCTTGTATTAGACTTAATATCCATTTTTCAATTTTTATTGAAAAAAGTGGGTAAATTAATAATCTGCGCGTTAATTCGTGACTAACGCGAAAGTAACGTTTTGTTAGGTCCATTATACAATCCTTGCCATGGCGTTAATTATCGATTAACCATCCGGCGTAGGTATAGGCGAAATGAACGATCGCCATTGTGTTGATTCACGAACAACCTCTATTAATAGTTAATATTTACAGTACAGGAAAAAATAATATTTTGCACAATTGCCAGCGTAAGGGCAATTTTATAATCACTTCAAAATCGACGCCCGTCAAAAAGTACGGGGATCAATATATCCTTTAAGAATTTTTTATTTAAAGGATTTAAAGGATGTCATTGTCCAGATCGATAATTGGCTCCTGCCTAGCGGTAAGGGTCCCTATGCCACTTGGTGGTACTTCGTGTTTACTTGGATTTATTTTCGATAACGGTTCAGCATGAGATTCCGCCTGTAAAGTGACACACTCCTTGGGTGGTAAAGTGTTGACATCCGTGTAACGTGTAACGTGTAATATACATGTAACGTGTTGCATACGGTAATTTTACCCAATTTATCACGTGAAAAGTCTAAATATCCATTTTTAATGTTATTTATTTAAAAATGTGGGTAGATTAATAACCTGCGTGTTAATCCACGGCAAAGGTGTGGGTTAAAGTTTTGTTAGGTGTATTGTTCAATCCTTGCCATCGTGTTAATTCTCGATTAACCTCCTGGTATGTAGGATAAATGAACGATTTCCATTGTGTTGGTTCTCGACCAACCCCTGGGAATGGTTAGTATTTTGCACAGTTAACGGCGTGAGGGCTCTCAGCCAACACCGGATATGAAACGTGAAATAATAATAAGTATTTAATTTAAAATCTCAATTACCGGCGTGAGGGCTCTCGGCCGACACTGCGGTATGCAATGTGAAATAAAAATAAGTATGTATTTGTAAAATTGCAATCATCAGCATGAGGGCTCTCGGCCCACAACACGGTGTGCACCGTGTAATAAGAATAAGTATGTATTTTAAAATCACAATTACCAGCGCGAGGGCTCTCGGCCCACACTACGATATGAAACGTGAAATAAGAAAAACTATGTATTTTAAAATCACAATTACCGGCGTGAGGGCTCTCAGCCCACACTATGGTATGAAACATGAAATAAGAATAAGTATGTATTTTAAAATCACAATTACCGGCGTGAGGGCTCTCAGCCCACACTATGGTATGACGCGTGAAATAAAAATAACAATCACAATTACTGGTGTGAGGGCTCTTGACCCACACTATGAAACGTGAAATAAGTATAAATATGTATTTTAAAAAACACAATTACCGGCGCGAGGGCTCACGGCCCACACTATGGTATGAAACATGAAATAAGAATAAGTATGTAATTTAAAATCACAATTACCGGCGTGAGGGCTCTCCGCCCACACTATGGTGTGAAACGTGAAATAAGAATAATAATCACAATTACCGGCATGAGGGCTCTCGGCCCACACCACGTTATGAAACGTGAAATAAAAATAACTTTGTATTTTAAAATCACAATAACTGGCATGAGGGCTCTTGGCCCATACCACGGTATAAAACATGAAATAAGAATAAATATCACAATTGCTGGCATGAGGGCTCTCGGCCCATACCACGGTATTTAAAATCACAATAACCGGTGTGAGGGCTCTCAGCCCACACTATGGTTTAAAATCACAATTACCGGCGTGAGGGCTCTCAGCCCGCACCGCGGTATTTAAAGTCACAATTACCGGCGTGAGGGTTCTCGGCCCACGTTGCGGTATTTAAAATCAAAATTACCGGCGTGAGGGCTCTCGGCTCACACCGCGGTATGAAACGTGAAAAAGTATTAACTATGTCTTTTAAAATCACGTTAACAATTATAACGGTTAAGCACTTACTGAATTTAACTGCATCCACCGAGGAATCCATAGGTGACAAGATAATTAGTCGTCGAAGCGGTTTCAGACTTCCTCAATTCTTAATTTATATTTTTATGGTATTCGATTTGTGCCTCTTAGGCAATTTGACACTGTGCGCTTGCTACCTCGCACAAAAAAGACGATAGAAATGGCGGCACGCGGGAGCGTGACAGTCACCGGCAAATTGTCGGAAAATCATTTCTTTAAATATTGTGCGAATGCTACCTGGTAGAACGAAGGTTACTATTTGTGAACAATTTTTGTATCGAGAATGAAATAACGCAATATAATGTGTTGTTTCATAAGATTTTCTTTAATCTCCTTTGTCCAACCCTTCTCTAAGACAGGGAGCCATAGCTTGGCTAAGCTCTCGTGAATTGCTTTACCGTAATCCGGTACACCCGACGTAGATTCGCTTAAGGCTAAGAGCAATTCGGGGTCCAGACCTGTTTCCACCAAAGAAGGAATAATATCATTTGACGAGGATGGCTCCGTTTCAGGGGCTGCTGTCGGTCCTGAACCAGGACTTATATTATCTGGGGCCATAGTGGGCTCCAGTGATCTTGGTTGTTCAATATTTGACAGTTCCACCGTTTAAAATGTGAGAATAATATCGTTTATTATTTTTATGAAATAAAAATGAGGGTAAATTTACAATACCCAGAATAAAACGTAAAACATACGAAAAATTATTGTAAGTTACTTGAGTTTATTCAAAATGTATTATTTTATATCATAAGCGTGGGTAGCTCGCAGCTAACCACGTATTATCGTATGGAATCGCAGTCAATCATGACTTTCTTATTAACAATTTCGTTTTTATTCTTATAAAATAACAATGAGGGTAGACTTACAAGACCCAGAGTAAAACGAACCCCATACGAAGAATGATTGTTAGTTACTTGAGTTTATTCAAAATTAATTATTTTGTTTCATAAGCGTCGGTAGCTCGCAGCTAACCGCGTTATCGTATGGGTTCGCAGTCAATCACGACTTTCTTATAAATAATTTCGTTTTATATTGTTATAAAATAACTATGAGGGTAGATTTACAAGACCCAGAATAAAACGAACAACATACGAAGAATGACTGTACGTTACTTGAGTTTATTCAAAACTAATTATGTATTTTGTTTCATAAGCGTGGGTAGCTCGCAGTTAATCGCGTTATCGTAATGTCTCGCAATCAATCACGACTTTCTCATTAATAGTTTTGTTATTTATTTTTATAAAATAATAATGAGGGTAGATTTACACGACCCAGAATAAAACGAACGACATACGAAGACTAATTGTAAGTTACTTGACTTTATTCAAAATTAATCATTTCTTTTTATAAGCGTGGTTAGCTCGCAGCTAACCGCGTTATCGTAAAGACTCGCAGTCACTCACGACTTTCTTATTAATAATTTAAGTTCGTTATGAAATTAGTGGGTGTGATGAGATAATATCACACTAATATTAGCTATAAAGCCAACGTGTTTAGCTCGCGGCTACCCACGATATCGCAATTGACTCGCAGTCAATCCCGATTTTACGATTTTTTAGTGAAGTGAAATTCACTAACGTTTTTCAACGTTCTATTTAACTCGTAACAAAACACTTAGAATTAACTCGCGTTTAATCCTAAGGTGCGTAGTTTTATTTCGTAAAAAGATTTACGGAAGCTAAATTCAATTTTTATAACTGATTAAGAAATGACGGTCACGAGTTTTACTTGAGCAGTTTTAATAAATAAGATCGGCTATAAAATAGTGATCACTGAACAATAAATACCTTGCTGGTTTTCTTCGTCGGATTCTGAGGATGACGTCCTTAACCTTTTGCGACATTGCACATTGCGTTGTCCTAATCTTGCAATTGATTTTTAAATTTTTTCTTCAATACTGCGCTTAGGCATTTTGAAGAGCGTGTGCACTCGTTGCCTGCACGAAAAGGAATGAAGCTTGCAATGGTGACCCGGCCGGCGGCGGCGGGTACAGACAGCGTACATTTCATTTAAAACTATTGAGATACCTTTAAAAAACGTGCAAGTTGCCCTGTAAGTTTAGGAAACTACGTTGTTAACATATAAACCAACATATATAACATATATTGGTGAAGAAAGAAGGTGGTATATCTGAAGAAAGAAGCAACGAAATATTATGTCTACGAGCGCGCGGGAAAGTTTACGACTATCAGATGAAATGTGAGACGAAGTGAGCGACGAGATCATCATCATCATTCTCATCATCAGACTATAAACGTTCCACCGCTGAAAAGTGGGCACAGGCCTCACACGAAAACATATTTAAATTCCTTAAAACACTTACCCTCGCTCACACAGTCCGGTAAAAATACAATGCACCAGTACTTATCATGTTCTGTTTGCTATACATTTTGCCGTTATGGTGAATTCAAAATAACGTTGCCGCGAATTTAACATTTTCAGCCAATTTTGCATGCCGTTTTAATCTATCTTAGTTTGAATTTTTAACTAGATAGTTAAGGACTACATACCGATTTATAGTTGATTTTGTTTTGGTTACTTATTTTGTTATTAGAACATTCAATTCATAAAGTAATTTAATACATATATAGCATGATATAAGGTTTATAAAGATCTTATTTCGCGATTTCATAGTCGGATTCAATATTTTAGTCTTTGGAGAAAACTGCGACATAAAGCACAAACATGGCAGGATTATAGGGTTTAGTTTGACTAAAGGAAGTATAAATACATAAATCCACATACATAGCATCACGCCCGAGTCGCCCGAAATCCCTAATGGGATGGGCAGAGCCACAAGACTACTTGTGGCCACATTCAATTAATAAGTGAGAGTTACTAAGATGGTAAGATGAACCGTATGGTGACAGGTGATCAGCCCATCGCCCATACAGATAGTCCACCATATTGGAGAGGACTCGTCCCTTGGTCAACTCTTACGACATGCCAGGATGATAAGCATCTGCACGCATTCTATGCTATTTCTTCACTCCCAGTACAGCAGAGGAGTACCTATAAATAGCAGAAGTATAATATTAGGATGTTTTCCGAAGGGTAACTGAAGTGTTATGTGGAGGGCAGTTGATATACGGCCACGCTGAATATTCATTCTGCCCCGTCTTCGAGCATTTGTACATGTTGAGCTTTAATAATTTAACTCATAACGACATTTTGGTAAAGTTCTCGTATGCAAAATGCACGTTGCGGCCCCGACTGTTCCAAATCGCACGTGAAGAAGAACTTCAACCGTGTGAATTATTATGCAAATTTTATTAATTACACATAGTTCTCTCGACACTAAGCAGTTAACACATTCTTTGAGTATTCAGATGCACGTTTAAGCGTTCTAAACTGTGCTACCCAAATTAGGTTTCAAACTGTTATTTTATTACTTTATTAAATTAACCAAAAAATAGGTATGAAGTAGTGTTTAAACGTTTGGTCCTCAAGGTCAGCCTTGGAAGCCGTAGTGGCTTAGGATGTCATTTATGTATTATCAAAATATTATGATCACTTTACTCATAGCATTAGTGGTGAAATATATGACATCTGAGAGTATATCTACTTCAGAAAAAACCGAACAAGTGCGAGTTAAACTCGTTCCGTACCTGATCTGAAATTTACTACGTTACTTTAAATACCCTAGACTTCTTATAGCTTTTCCTGTAATTTATAGGTAAAGAACTATTTTCAGATTTCTTTTCAAAATTTTAGCCCCAGTAGTTTCGGAAATAATGGGGAGGAATGGTCAATTTTCGCCTATTTTCCTAAATAACTTCTAAACGATTTTGCTTGAAATTAAAAACATATATATTTAAGATCCTCACAATAAGCCCTTTCATTTGATATGTCACACGATATAGGTAGCATTACTTTTTTTTTCTTCTAATTAACCCCCCCAAAAGTGGCCCCCATGTTAAAAAATCATATATTGACGTCATGCGTCCGTATTGCGGTCACCGACTTAAATATGTATACCAAATTTCAACTCAATCGGTTCCGTAGTTTCGGAGCAAATTGGCTGTGACAGACGGACAGACAGACAGACAGACAAACAGACAGACACACCAGTGATCCTATAAGGGTTTCGTTTTTTCCTTTTGAGGTACGGAACCCTAAAAAATGGGTTTCTATTAAATGTCGTTCTTTTTAAGGCTCCGTATTTTGACTGGAGTTAGGTGCCTATGTCCGTAGCCGGCTGCGTCGAAATACGTCCAAGGTCTTATACACGCACGAATATGTACTTTATACGCACTAACGGTTCAAGTTACGCTCGCCGGTGGTTTCATGAACAAAGTGTTATTTTAGAGAATCACACACAGAAAAAAGTTCAGCTTTGTAACTTAACAGTCTTCGAGAAAAACTGACTGTGACATACAGATAGACGGACAGTTTGACTAACGAACTCAAAAGTAAAAAACAAAATGGCAAGCTTTTAAATGAATGATTAAACTTCAATTTTAACTTTACGACACAAAATCTTAACATACCTATTATGTAGGTATGTGAAATAAATGTAAATATCGGATTATTCGTTTACCATATCATTACCCGGAGCGAATGATCCAATTATCCTCCGTATACTCAATTAAATTATATTGACCGGAAATAGTCATTTGCGATCAATTATGAACAATTCTCTCGTTATTTTTTACAATGCTTGCTCGTTCGTTATGGTGCGCATAATTTGCTTTTAATACCAACTTCACATTATCAGGGAATGGTTCACGTTTTGTGGTTTATTATATTTTACATTTATTAAACTTTTTTATAATAGTAATCTTTAAGAGAAGTGTAATTAGGGTTAAGGAAAAAACGGAACCCTTATAGGATCACTCGTGTCTGTCTGTCTGTCCGTCAGTCACAGCCAATTTGCTCCGAAACGACTTCACTGATTGAGTTGTAATTTGGGACACTGTATGTAAGTCGGTGACCGCAGCACGTAGATTAACGTAAATAAAAGAATTTTTAACATGTGGGCCACTATTGAAAAGTAAATTAGAAAAAAATTAAAAAATATTGTAGACTATGACATATGAAATGAAAATGCTCGTTATGGGAATATTAAACATATTTTTATATAATTTTAAGATAAATAGTTTTGAAGTTATTTAGGAAAAAAGGTGAGTCGCTAAAATATCACTTAGACGTTTCCGAATAGACGCCCTGGGCCACTATTCGGGACCGCTAAGTGTTTTTGTATATCGTCACTAAACTGCCAAAATCGCGAATGTGTCGTTGTTCGAATGTAACATTCGCGGTTTTGGCAATTTAAGCGACAATTATAGTAAATCTTAGCAGTTCCGAATAAAGGCACTGGTCGTGAATGCATCGACAAAATAGTATTTATAGGTATCTTGTAACAGATGGCTTAACGTATTTCTTACCACATGAATGATGCAGGTTGTTTATGATACCATACATTATTTAGGATAGTTCATCAATACTGATACGACTCGCTTTGTCAGCGATTGAGATAAACGAGCGGAACAGTGTTGGATCAAATTCAATTTGTGACTCGCAAATTGAAGAGGGCTGGTGCGTGCACGAATTTGTATCGGCTAACTTGGGTATATTTTGGAAAGTAATAGAACGTTTCGAGTACTGCCGCGGCACTGAATACGGTTGTTGAAAGCCTTTAAAAGTATTTTTTTGCGCGTACGCACAGGGTGCGTTTAGTTTTTAGCACCACGCGGAAAGTGATTCATTATTGCGTCGAATATTAGTTAAGGCTCTGAAAACACGAGCGTAAAAATACATCACTTGATGCGAGGTGCATAATCTGCTTTTCTTTCAACAGTAAAACAAAAAGAAAATCTTTTTTAATCGTCTATTAACGTAATACTAAAATATCAGCTAGTACTTACTGCATAACATTTTAGAAGAAGCAATCACAGTTTGATATAGCTGCCGACATGTGGACGGTCTTGCTAGTACTTTATCAGTCCACAGAAAAGTGATTGGACCTACGACATAAGATGGATATCAGGTCAGTTGTGCCGCCAGACTGTGAATGGGCGGAATGGATAGCTTATCGTATAAACTTCTTGATCAACTAAGCAAAAAAAAAACATAAGTACCTAGTTGGAAAAAGATCAAAATGTAACTTTATCTAACCTGAACACAAATACGATTAATGTTATCAATTATTATTATTAAGCAAATATTAAAATCACGTCATCAATAAAAAAACATTTTTGCCTATTTATTTGTTGTATAAAGTACAAGATAGATTAAATAAAATAGACAGAACCTCATTACAAAAGGAAGTGTTCCCCGAAGCACCGTTTCTCAATTTAAATTCTAAAGAAAAGGCACTCCATTTATCAATTTGTTGTCCCCAACCTGTTTAGACGAATGTAAATTTTATTGGCTTATGTACCTATCCCAAATACAGGATGTTATAGTAGAAAATGCCATAACGACAACCCCTGACATTTGCGACGTACGGTAATATTGTGTATCTGTTTCCATAGAACCATAAGAATATTATGCGTTTCCATTATGACTTTGACAACTGATTTTATTCTTGATTTTGGTGTTCAAAAGTTTTGAATAAGTAACATGAAATAATCCTAACAATTCATAACGTAGTTCCTTGCTCAGATAAATCAGATGTATTTGTTTATCAGCTAATTAGAATATTTAATAGAATAATATTTATTTTATTTAAGCGCATGGATAATATAAATTTATATAAATCTTAGCTTTAAGAATTAAACAACAAAACGTTTATAGCAGTAAGTAACAGTGTAAATAGGTCCAATTACAAACGATACGATATAATATCGTCGTATCTGTAACGGGTACCAACTCTATATATAAAACGTACATTGCATCAGTTTCAGGCAACGCGTTGAAATTGAATTTTTAGAACCCTCCTGCCTATATCGTTCGTGAGGATTGTTTAGAATAGAAAAAAAACGACAGGCTTAGAACGTGTCGAGCAATATTTATTAAAGGGTTTTAAAGTATTTATGCATAACATATCTTTTGTAAATTTCACATGCAGAACAGATACACAACACAACATTTTATTCATATATTTTTATGCATCATTCTAAGCCGTTACAAGAAAATGTTAATAAAATTTTCACCGTTTTTCCAACTAAATAGGGCGGGTGGAATGAAACAAAGGAAAATTTAACACAGCTCATCAGGATAAAGACTGGAATCCTTACGCTCACCTGCAAGCGTATACACAACCAAGAAAAGAGGTGAAAATAAAATTTACAAAAGATATTATTATAGGACTTGAGTTGATAAACGGGCCCTCTCACGCGGTATTAACACGTTGATATATTACACAATTTTCTTTACGAGCGAAACGGATTTGCAACATCGCGTCGTTTTGAACACACCCTGTTTCAGAACGCTGTGTTAATCAGGTTTTCAGGGATGTAAAAATAACAGTATTTTTATTTACTTGTAGATTTTGAATGGAGTGTATTATTAATACAAACACGCATTTGAAAGCTTGCTAAAATTGTATCAATATTTTAGATTCAAATTTAACTCATGTTATATTAATCAGTTAAGTGTCTAAATTTGTATCAAAAAGATAGTTTTTTATTGGTTTATTATTTACTCAATATATTCATCTATCATACAGTTATATGTTATCATGCAATCGCATAGAGTTTCTAGTCTTCTCGACTATAACGTGTAATGTTTTACTTACAACTGTTTTTGTAAACCAGACAGACACCACAAGTGAAAAATATTAAGTACTTTCATCAGCAAAGTGTACCTCGGAATAAACGAACTCATCTAAGCTACAAACACGTGACCAAAAAAAACCTGATAGCGTCACGTAGTCTTAATACAACAGACAATCAAGGAACGAAACATCGTAAGGGGAATAAAAACTGAAAAGATCGAGTAACGACCGAGGACGGGCTCTAACAAATCGCGGGTCATCACTCAAAGTTATTATTGCCGGAGGGAACTGGGGTCTCTCGGACCCCGAGATAACTCGGCTTTTCATTTTGCGCACGAGATGATAACGTTGTTTGTTCAATTTGTTATAAATCGACGTGGCACTAGCCTCTATTAGCTTTCGGAGAGTGTACGGAATTTTCTCGGGATTATTATATGGTGGGGTTTTCTGGTCGCTGTTTATCGCCGCAAATGAATGGAATGTAGACATTGACTACCCATTATTGTTAGCCAGTTAATTTGGATTATAAAAAGGTACTACTAAACAAAAATCTCTAGTCAATGTCTCGGTTTCATTACATTTAAGTTACAAATTCATGTTTTTAGGGCTGCGTACCTCAAAAGGAAAAAACGGAACCCTTATAAGATCACTCGTTTGTCTGTCTGTCACAGCCAATTCGCTCCGAAACTATTGAACCGACTGAGTTGAAATTTGGTACACATATGTAAGTCGGTGACCGCAACACGAACGTGTAACGTAAATAAATGAATTTTAAACACAGGGCCACATTTGGGGGGTAAGTTAGAAAAAAAAGTGAACTAGGCGTGCTACATATCAAATAAAAATTGTGAAAATCTTAATTATACATATTTTTATAATTTTAGAATTAATGTTTTTGAAGTTATTTAAGAAAATAGGCGAATATTCATTCCCCTCTTATCTTTGAAACGACTGGGCCTACAATTTTGAAAAAAATACAGAAATTTGTTCTTTACCTATAGATCAAAGGAAAACCAAGCAGTCTATGGTATTTAAAGTAACATAGAAAATTTCATATAATCACGGAACTCTCTCCACGCGAGTATAACTCGCACTTGTCTGGTTTTTATCCTTACAAATGAATATCAAACTGAAAGAAAATGTTTTTGTTTGCCATGATAACTGTGTAGGTGCGAAGGTAAAATAAACATAATAGCACAGTAAATTCTAACACTTAGTGACGAACGCTTTCATTGTTCGAACTCCGACTTTCCAAATGGTAAACTTTTTAAAACAATTTGTCTAATGGAGAGGAAATCTGTCTCTGCCTAAAGTTATATCAAAGGAAAAGTTTATATCAAAAGGGACATTTTTAGAGGCCCCTCACCAAATGCGTTAATGTTAATCTCGTAAAATAGGGCATTCATTATTTTTCATCGTTCGTATTCTCTCATTTGTATAATTAAAGACGTGTAGGCACAAAGTCCCGTTATTAGTAAGGAGAAGTAGAATAAGTAAGCTTTAAAAAAATATAGTTTTTATATAAGTATATGTATACTATATACTACACATAATCATAACAAAATATTTTTGTTCTTAAGGCAATGCTTTGTTGCAGAATTGTTATTAATAAATAATAAATAAATCAGGGGACAATCTTTACACAAATCGATATAGTAGCTCGAAAGGCTTGTGTTATGGGTACTAGACGACGATATAAATACTTATATAGAGAAATAAATACTTAAATACATAGGAAACATCCAAGACTCAGGAACAAACATTCGTGCTCATCACACAAATATTCTTCCCTTACCGGGGATCGAACCCGGGACCCTAGCTTCGGAGGCAGGGTCACTACCAACTAGGCTATCCGTCGTCGCGTCGCGGCGTCGTCGCGCGTTATTATTTCGTTGTGTTTACTGTTTATTCCTTTTCCAAAAGATATGTGTAAATTAATCCACATTGGACATTCTAATGTAAAACGAACTTTTGCTCTTGGTCGTTATTTATATGTATGTATTATTTTATTTGCCTTAATATAGCAATTGTCATTTAATCTCGTTGTTCTATAAAGGAAGAATTTACTGACGCACACATCAATAAACATACATACATACATAGCATCACGCCCGAAATCCCTAATAGGGTGGGCAGAGCCACAAGACTACTTGTGGCCACGTTCGATTAACTAGTCCTAAGATGGTATGATAAACCGTATGGTGACAGGTGATCAGCCCATCGCCCATACAGATAATCCACCATGTTGGAGAAGACCCGTCCCTTACTCGACTTTTACGACATGCCAGGGTGATAAGCATCTGCACGCATTCGATGCTATTTCTTCATTCCCAGTGCAGCAGAGGAGTTCAATCAATAAATACCTTGCAAAATGAATAATTGATTTGTGTTGTACATTACTTTTTATCTGATGCGTACTTGCAATGAATCAGTGCAGTTTCTTGTTTTGTAATACAATGTCACGATCGTTTCGAACCAGACGTCAGTCATTAAGTTATAACAGACGTGGGTGCAATAAATTCCGGCCGTAATCTAACAAACTAAGAGAAAGTGCACGTAAAATGGGGCATTTAAAATTTATCGTCGGAAAATATTACCACTTTTGGACCGGGAACTCGGAAACTAATGTTGCAGGCAACCAACCTCCGTGTTATAAGAAATGAGCTAAAGTAATGCGCCTTTGCTGAGATGAGATCTTATTTGCAAATAAAATACAATTTATTTTTGAAACGTGTTTTTAGGGTTCCGTACCCAAAGGGTAAAACGGGACCCTATTACTAAGACTCCGCTGTCCGTCTGTCTTTCTATCACCAGGCTGTATCCCATGAACCGTGATAGTTAGACAGTTGAAATTTTCACAGTGATGATGTATTTTTGTTGCCGCTATAACAAAATACTAAAAAACAAAATAAAATAAATATTTAAGGGGGCTCCCATAGAACAAACGTAATATTTGCTCGTATTTGCTCGATATTGATAACGGCAACAGGTACACGCTTGAAATATTCACAGAATATTTAGTTATATATATTCACTTAAAAACATATTAAGGGGGGCTCCTATACAACAGACATAATTTTTTTGCCGCTTTTATAGATAATGGTACGGAACCCTTCGTGGGCAAGTCCGAGTCGCACTTGGCCGCTTTTTTTTCTACATTAATAAAGTTAGGCTTTGTGCATGTTTACATCAAGATTCAAATAATGAGAATACAAAATAAATAAACTGACAAATATCTTTAAGACTTTCACGTCAAACAATAATTTTCATTAATCAGTTACATTGTAGGTACCTGTTTAAAAAAAAAACGTGAATATAATGTTCACTTTTAATGATATAAGAAACTGGCACATTTCTGTTTCTGTTCGTATAGAAAAAAGAAAGTACCAAATTTGAAATCAGGAGCATCACTTCATTCAGTCAGACAAATAAACTTGGTATAGAAAAGTTAGTGCAAAAGTCTCACGTTCTATGGCTCCCACTTGGGATCCACAGGCAGCTCGGCAGCCAGATAAGTGAATTGTAGAGAGCGCTCCATACGTGACGGTTGGTTCATTTGCACTGGCGTTATTTGACGTTCAAGGAAAAAGAAGATTTCTGCGGATGAGAAATATTTTTGGCCAAATTTAATAATAGGCCAAATACATGATTTAATCATTGCATTGTATGTTTTGTGCTCAGACACTACTAATTGCTTTGTAGCTTGGCGATATTTTATATTTTTTATGTGTAGGTATTTCTTAAATTGCAATAAACAAAATTAAAAACCATATTTTGATAGCAGGGCTGTGATTCTCTGACGTGCATAGTGGCTGATCAGCGGATAAACGACAATTTTAATTTAGACTGTAAAGACAAAGTCTTTAATTCCAAATTTGAATGTCTCCCTCATCGCTGATCAGCCGCTGCGCACGAGAATCACATGGTACCTTTGCTAGCTTCTGCTTCCATAAACCATGATTGTGATCGTTCTGTTTCTGTTACTTCAGGGCTTATAATTTATATCAATGGTATACAAAAAAAATACATCACTAAACGAATAAATGTTAATTAGCATTAAAAAAAAACATCCACGATTTAATATTCAAATCGAGTCAGTTAAAAACATCATTATTTTCTATTTGTCTTTTCACTAAAGATACTGAATTTCGAAAATGTCGAAACTAATTTGATCTATCAGCTTTTATTACTAATGCAAAGCGTTTAAATGCACAAGTATTAAGGTCTGACATCTAGAAGTCTGCAGAATAGTTCCTTCAAGGTTTTGACTTGACTGAATGGTACATTATTCCAAACTTGGCAGACTAACCTGACCAACACCTCTGTTATTAACAAGATGGTTCAAGTAGATTTTAGAATTAATTTTCAAGCAAGTTTTTTATCATGCAATAAATTGCATAGTCTTCTTCTAACAACTGAAGCCTTCTTTTTTTTATAACAAAATTTAAGCGAAAGCGATTTTGTTTCTAGTGAACAAGCAGTTATTTAGCAGTCTATTTTCTTTTGGAAGTTCTAGTCCAAAAGAAAATGGACCAAATTAATATAGATCCACAACTTTTTGTGAATTAATAGCCATCATTAAATAAAGAACAAACTGTAGGTTGACATTGTTTCGCAAAGTCCGGATCAAATTATCGGCTTGCATTTTACGACACTCACAACCGCCGAAAATTTGGCTCCAAATCGGAATGAAGTCGGAAGCTAAAATTTTACGCCCGCAAACTTTTGGTGCCATTCAATTCTAACGACGAATCGGCAGTTTCGGAATCCCGTTTACCGGCAATCCAAAATCGATTTAATCACGGGAATCATGCAAAGTTCCCAACAAAGTTTGCCCAAACTTTGGAATTGGAACAAATTGGAGCAACGTGGCCTGCGGCTAGGTATTAATGGTAGATTTATGACGCCGTCTCTTGGTTTGCACCCGCAGACTTTATTAGTGTCGGGCGGCCTGTGATCCGTGTTTGCTTAACTATGGGATACGGTGATGGTTAAATACGTGTGAATGTAAAGTAACACTTGCGTTATTAGTTACATTTGAAAATTAGTTGATTCGTTTTCTGTTTCATCCAATATCCTCATAACATACATTACCGAATTTATCTGAAACTTTGTCAATTACATTTTTAGGGTTCCGTACCTCAAAAGGAAAAAACGAAACCCTTATAGGATCACTCGTGTGTCTGTCTGTCTGTCTGTCTGTCCGTCTGTCACAGCCAATTTGCTCCGAAACTACTGGACCGATTGAGTTGAAATTTGGTATTCATATGGAAGTTGGTGACCGCAACACGGACGCGTGACGTAAACATGTGAATTTTAAACATAGGGGCCACTTTTTGGGAGTAAATTAGAAAAAAAAAAAGTTATGCCACCTATATCGTGTGACATATCAAATAAAAGGGCTTATTGTGAGAATCTTAAATATATTTTCTTTTGAACTTTTAGTAAAATAGTTTAGAAGTAATTCAGCAAAAAGGCGAAAAATGACCATTCCCCCCCTCTTATTTCCGAAACTACTGGGGCTAAAATTTTGAAAAAAATATAGAAAATCGATCTTTACCTATAGATTACAGGAAAACCTATAAGAAGTCTATGGTATTTAAAGTAACATAGTAAATTTCAGATAATCATGTACGCAACGGAACCCTCTCCACGCGAGTTTAACTCGCACTTGTCCGGTTTTTTATTTATTTTAGCAATAATAGTAGTTTCTAACCTAGTGGGTTTTATATTTTATTTTATATAATGACAACCCAGAGCAGCACAACTAACTTTTCTCGTATTATAACTTTCAAATAAACTCGCAGAAAAGGTAAAAGCGACATATGATAAATAAACCTAGTTTTTTACGATTTATTACCCTCCGATACAACACTATTTCCAACTCCAGGAATGACGATAGCAATGGATGGCAGCGACAGATGAATCGTTCGCGGAATGTTCGCGAATCAAACTCAAAGATTTATCGAAGTAACTTAAATGAGTTCCAATCTAATTGTAGTTTGTCAGCTTGGCCTTTCGGTCAAAATTTGGAGGTTTCGGTCAGAATGATTTATGACGGCATGAAGTTTTAGGCAAGCCTTTGCGTGATTCCTTTCGTATTCACGATTTAATTAGATTATAATGTCACATTGCTTGTAGAACAGATGGCTGCATGGGGCCGAAGAGTTCTTGAGTGGCGACCACGTACTGGAAGATGCAGTGTAGGCAGATCTCACACGGGAGCGACCTGGTGACCTGTACCATTACCATGAGTTGCACAAACCGTTCTAGCTAGCGTATACTATCGCTCGGTCCCTTTTACTTGTATCGGCAACAAGCAGTATTTCCGATAGTTAACGCTAGCGAGTACGTTTTGCGCAACTCATGGTAATGGTACTGGTGAAGATTACTGCACCCCGCTGGATGCAAGCAGCACAGAATTGGTAGTATATCGATCATTGGCGGAGGCCTATGTCCAGCAGTGGACGTGTTTCGGCTGAAATGATGATGAATGTTAGATAAGTCTACAGATTTTTTCAATAATGATACGGAATGTTCTTAAAAATTTACGTCCTTAATTATATTTTAATGAAGTGTTATTATATCTTTTGAGGAACCATTAGCATGTCATTTGATATTACTTTGGGTGCTCTGAATGAAGTTCGGATACCAAATAGACATAGTTTAGGCGAGCTTCAAAAGGATATTGATTCACAAAACAAACACGAGCTCAAAATCTAGTAATTATCATCTTGACGCTGCCTTTGATGTTACGCAACTACAATTTAATCATTTGTGTATCTAAAATTTAATACTGTATTTAACGTAATTATAAAAGCAGATATTATACTTATTTAGACAATGCACATTTGCGTGCAACGACGGATCCTTTATGTGCTAAACGACATCTCATTTGCTACCCGAGGCTTATTCCTGCAGGCGTTTCGAGAGTATTTTCATTAAAATGAAGATAGAATAATAAAGTAGCTTTAAGTTTATGAAGCGGGGACAGAATGCTTGTGGCCGACACCGTGTCTGGATTAAAATTATTAGTTTGTGTATGCCGTGAACGTTTATCCAGCTTCTATTCTGTGAATGAAGTAATTAATGCTTGCGTGGTAATTTTAATAGATGCGGGAATTATGCGGTTTACTAAAGCGTTGTCCTTGCTTTCAGATGTTTTTTGAGGTTGTTTTTAGGGTTTCGTACCCAAAGCGTAAAACGGGATCCTATTACTAAGACTCCGTTTTCCGTAGTCTCCGCTGTATCTTATGAACCGTGATAGTTAGACAGTTCAAATTTTCTCAAATGATGTATTTCTATTGTCGCTATAATAACAAATACTAAAAAACAGAATAAAAAAAAATATTTAAGGGGGCACCCATACACCAAACGTGACTTATACGTTTTTATAGAGCCCTTCGTGCGCGAGTCCGACTCGCACTTAGCCGGTTTTTGGTGTTGTTTTTATTTTATGTCCAAACAACGTAGTGACATGAAGAGACTTAAAATCTTATTTCTCACAAATTATTCTCAAATTGCTCTAGCAAATTGGTCCGTTATCAAATTTAAGCGTAACTTAAATACATGGCTTATTTACCAGAAAAAAAATTGTTTTAGTATATCATGTAATACAATACGTGGTGTGGAAATGAAAACATTATGTGCATGCTAGCTTACCAACATATTGAAACACGCTGGAACAATAAAACATATCTATCTGTTATATTTGTATTTTTTATTTAACATGTACCTAGCTAAACTGACTTGGTTCTTCCTCTTAGCATTACCCAAAAAGCTAAACTCGTATACAACTACACGGAAAAAGTCTGCAGTCAGTTTTACGATCTTTCTGTTTGTTCTAACAAATTTTTTTACTTAAAAAATAAGCGTTGTCTTTTGTTTATTTCAAATTTTGCCAATAAAAATATTTACGGCCATCGCCCATTTTAAATGCGGGCCAGAACACGTGTAACACAATAAAAAATACTTCCGCAATTCAGAACAAAGACACGCGGGAGGCTAACTAACGTAGACTGAATTCGTTAAACGGTAACTAACCAGATCGGAACTTAAATCCGTTTAGCGTCCCGGCAATTAGACGAGCCGGGCAGGTGAGGACGTGCGGCAAATAAGCTAACGGAATAACGCACTTTGTTTGTATTTGTGTACAAAGTGTACATTGTTGCGGAGGTAGACAAGACTTTGTAGGGAGAAGGAGAATGGTTGCTTTGAATCCTGCAGGCGGTGGTGAAAGTAACGTCTCACGAAAACCATTTTTAGGCTACATGTACAGACTCTAACGTAAATTGTAATAGAGGTTATTTAACCAATAAAATAAAATAGCCAAGAGGTCGGACGCGCGCATAGGCATGCATGCATAGGGTCGAAGCGCGTGGTCATATCCCGGCTCGCAACTTTTTCGGGACTCGTGTGCGGGATTTAATTTGACATTTACCAATTAATGATACAGTGGATGAAATTCGCCCAAAATTATGATGATGATTGTTGTGTTGTGATTATATACGTTATTAAGTTAAATTAAATTACTACCTAACAACCTATTTTGCATGCCTATCGGCAGAACTTAGCTTGGTCTTGCAAATCAAATATCATCAACTATACCCATATTCAGCAAACAAATATCCAAAGTAAAAGCAAATATAATTTTGATTTTGATTGATTTTGATTAATCAGACTAAGGGGATTTAAACACCTTCTTCTGTTTGTGTATTGCTAATATATACTCAAGACTTTAATCGACGACGCGCTCGCCGCTGACTGAGCCGTTGCCATATTCCCATTCCCGGCAAATCCCAATTTGCAGGCAATTTTGATATATTGCTCGGCAACAAATCATCATGGAATTATCATTCTGGGAATATTCCCGGCAATACTACTATTTCGGGAAATGTAGCCGGAAATGGCACATAACTACCACTAACGCATTTAAATACCTCGCGACGTAACCTAAAACGCTTCAAAGTTTATCAATTACAAATTAAGATGAATACAAAACAAATAACTTACATTTTCCGAGTATTCTATTATTTATTGTCTATGTAACAAGTGAATGGGGGAGCTCTTATGCCCGTGACGTTTGCCTAGTCTGCCGTGTTACTCCAGCGTGCGTCTTTATAACAGTAGCCACATTAAAGGCGTAACTCCACTCAACTGTTTGTCCTGTATAATGCTCTCTGTGACAAATGAAGAATTTTCATAGATTTCAGGTCGTATCTACTCTGTTGGTTTTCAAAGAAATATTATCTGATTCGTCGATCTGTCCTTAAAGTTTTGAAGAGGTATAACATGCCAAAAGTAAATATAAAATCAATACTTTTTCGTATTTCGTTCTTTATTTAGTCATTTGTATACATAATGAATAAATAAATTAAGTAGTATACCTATAAATTGAATGTTCGTCATGATACTTATGCCAACAAAATTCCATAAAAATTAGTGGATTTGTAACCCTATTTATTTTTAAGTTATTTTTTTTGAACGTCCAAGGGGCACTTTAATTACTGATGGTATTGCTGTGAGGGACCGTTGGATCAAAGTTAAGATCATTCGGAGCGCCTCTTAATAGTGAACGAGTGACAAAGAGAGATCTATCGCCTTATTGACTGAATGAAGAGACAAGGGTGAAGGGTTATAAGAATGTCAGATGCCTGAATGGCTCTACAAGTTATCTCATATTGTATTGAAAGGCATGTCATATTTTTACAAAAAAATATTTGTGATGGTATTTGACAAGACATTTCCATGGTCAATTTTGCTGTCTTACTTTATAATATTAATAATAATAACATCTTGGACTCTACACACATTGAGCTATTTATTTCTTAACTAAGATTCTCCTTTACTATGCGTACTATATTTATAATTATTGGTAATGTTCGTGTCGTCACTGTTGTTGTTTCGTGCGTTGTCTTAGTTAAGCTGGGTTCTCTCTGAAAACCAGCGCCGCGGCCTGTCGTGGCATAATGCTGAGCCCCTGTTAAGTGCCATTATTTTTAATTTTATTCTTATATTTTATGTTCGTTAAATAAATAAATTGTTATCTAGTTTTATTCATATCCTATATTTTCTTTGGCTAGAGTTAATTTTTATTCATGTTCTTTATTTTTTCTATTAAAAAGTCAACAATACAATAAAGGCATACGTTATCAGTAGATTAAAGAACCGTACTAATCGTCAGTACTTATAAACGTCACTTAAAATTACCATTGTATGCGTAGCGTTTACGAAGTCAGGATTTAAAGAAAAAAAAATTAACGGTATACTTCCTTATTGTGCTTATCTTTTTAGTTATTTAATCCTTTTATTTTATTTTATAGGCTGTGCCTAATATTGTAATGCCAGTCAATATAGCGTTGGTAATTTGATATTTGGCCTTATTATGCCAACCTATTTAGTTACTTAAAAATATTATTACAGATAGTTAAAAATAAAATATTATGGTTTCACTTTACGGATGTAAAGTAACATTTCAATGCATTTTTAACCAATTATTCTATTATTCTTTTCGTACTGTTTTAAATTTGCACAATGCAGCAGTGCAGCTTCCGGCGTCACTGAACAGAACGGAAGTCAATAAACCCTTGTCGTACCGACATATTTTCTACGAAACGATATTTTGTTCTAATACTTGATGCGAAGATCCATTTATTGGAAATGAAATATTTTTCTTGTGCAGTATTTCAAACTAGTCAAATTAAATATTTCTTGAGTCATTTTAAAAACGGCTTTATGCTCGATTTCTTATTGGTGATTGTGGCCTCCTTAATAGGCTAGTTTCCTGAAAAAATCTATTAAGTTCGTCCCTAACATTATCAAAAACTATTGAAAACGTAGTATATTTTCTTTACCCAATTAAAAACAAATTACGAAGATATACATATAGTGCGTTGAAGTTCCGCGTGACGTCACGACTTTGCACACTTTTTACCATTAAGTTACGTCATGAGCCGACTCCCGAACTTTGATGCGCGTTATCTTTGTCAACTTTGATTAATTTGATAAAGCAAAAAATACGTGTTCAATATTTTTTTGATATTCAAAGTGACTGACTAATTCGATTTTTTTTTTACTTAGGAAACATAGCTTAACTTACTTTAACATTGTAGAATTTTAATCAAGTAAAATAAAATCTATGGTCACGAGAGAGAGAACGAAGTCGCGTACTCGTGGTACACCTTCACTTATTTGTGGGTAGACAAACATTGCAGCAGACTTTGAATATATAAAACTGTATACAAAGCTCGCTGAACTAATTTAAATAATTTATGCATGAACTCGACTTCGTACCGGTTGACAGGTGAATGTCATCACACTATCCATACTAATATTTTAAAAGCAAAAGTCTGTGTTTGTTTGTTCGTTCTGTTTTCACGGTTTAACAAAATTTTATAAAAGTTTTTACAAATATAGCATGATATATGGAAATGGACATAAAATAGGTACTTTTCATCCCGATATCCTGGAGGGATTTTCAGAAATCTTTATTAACAGAGGAAATATAAGCAAGGAATTCCACTAAAAATAAGTTTATATAACCTTTGCATGTCACAAATTTGCCTGTACCAGATTTTAAGAGAAAACTAAATCTATTTTTGAATGTACCCCGTTCTATTCCATTGACGAGTTCGTTGACATGTTGAAGGAAAAAGATGTGTTCTTCTCGAACAATAGAAAAAATATAGTTAATGTATGATTACAAAATAGGTTTAATTTCGTTTTTAACATGTATAATATGGTTATTTTATGTAAATTGTTTGCAATAGGTATGATTGTTAGGTGCATGATCTATTTATGTCATTTTATTTTAATTCGTGACTTGCTGTAACGTATCTTTGTTACTTGGCCAATAAATAAATACAATACAATACAATAATATGAGAAATGTTATTCTTCTGTAGATGGCGCTGCGAACGATAAACGAATTGTACATGGATGAACTCGCAAGCAAAAGCTAGTACTACAAATATGTGAAGTTTTATTATGTGTGTGTGTGTGTGTGTGAGTGTGATAGAGAGTCATTATGCTTGTTACTCATTCACACTTCAAAGGCTGGACGTATTTGGATGAAATTTAAAAGGTACTGAGGGAATAACTATAACCGAATTCCACGCAAACAAAGTTGCGAGCAGAAGCTAGTTATTCATGAATGAACATTATGCAATTCTTTCATATTAATATTTCTTACAAGTATTTTTTTTAGTACGCCAAGGATATAATGAGACGCTAATGCACAATTTCTTAACTATCAGCATACGAGCGGTTATTTTTATGAATGACCGGGTATGCGTTGACCCCTAGTCTCGCCTAATGAAAAGCGAAGAGCTAGACCCTATATAGAACACGCTTGCCCAGAAAATGCCTATTCTCTCTTACCTTGAAGACAACACAACAAGACAAGAATGTATAATGCAGGGAATACAGACGCTGGAAGAGTATCATCATTACCAACATATCGTGGGTGATACTTCAAAACCACGTATGAGCAGTTTGTAAAAACCAAGTAAATCCAAAAATTTGCAAAATCAAGATTTCTCGCCCATAGGTTCTACACGCTGCACTGAGTTGATTTTGCTAATCACCGATTTTTGTTAAAAAATGCACTTACGCGGTATTTAAAAACTGCTCATACTGCGGTTTTGAACTATCACCGACGTCCTACTGCCGGGAATAGGCATCCTCTCATTATGAGAAGTATGGGCAGTAGTCCCCAAGCAATTGGTAGATTCATTCCTTGACCTTCATAAGAGCTTGTAAAAGCCGAAATTGAATATAGTTTCACTTTGACTTGACTTTGAATTAACGTACATTTCCAGGGTGTTTTCCTTTACAGAAATTCCGGTGATAAATATTTTGAACCCGCGACCTCTGTCACGAGGCCGCAAATTTCAATAAGCTTGACTATTAAATGACATCCAAGAGCATCCAATGAGTGGGAAGTTATGTATAATTTACATTTAATGAAGGAACAGTGAGTGCCGTCGCTGAGCAATACGTTGAGCGAAATTTGCATTTTTATGAAAAATTTTACGGTACCGACGTCCTCGAGCTCTGATACTTCTGGAAAAAATACTTATACAGAAATGAATAACTGAATTACCTTCAAGTTTTAATATTAATTTCAAATGGTATGGTAATGGTAGTGGTAGAGCCAAACAGTAATCCTCACTAGATGATTACTGTTCGAATGGGCTGGCTCGACCGGGGTAGTACCACACTCTCACAGAATATCGGCGTAAAGTAAGGCGGCGGCTTGCTATTGCGTTTCGTACGGTGAGTGACGAGATCCGGAGGCCTATTCCCTGCCCCATCCCATCCCCATTCCCCATCCTCCCTAGACTGGCAACGCATTGGCAGCACCTCTGGTGTTGCAGATGTCCATGGGCGGCAGTGACCACTTTCCATCAGGTGGGCCGTCAGCTCGTTTGTCAGTCAATTGACATAAAAAAATATATAACTGGGCGATTCTTTTAACCTTTTCAACGCCAATGACGGATATGTCCGTCAGGGTATACAAGTAAGAAAGACCTTCATTAGTTTGTCGTAAGGTTGAAATTCGTGTTAGTTCTCAGACATGCTTGGCGTTGAAGAGGTTATATGACACTTTGTTTATGAACTCACTGGCAATCCTTACTTGACAAGTCAACAAACTACATGTTTGTGCGTATAACATAGCTGGGTTTATATTCGACATTGCCGATTACAGTAGCTCTTATTAACTTGACAGCAAAGGCAGCTGCTTTGTTAAACCATACGCGGTATCTATCGCTTAGGCAATATCGAATAAAGGCCCTGTTCGTGGGTACATTAAAAAACCATTGCACTAAAGTGCAAACTATACTCGCGTCGCGGTTCCTTGATTAAATGAAATTTCCTATGTTAGATTAAATACCATGGACTTCTTATAGGCTTTCCTGTAATCTATAGGTAAATAAATATACTTTTTTTTATTTTAGGCCCCGTTGTTTCGCAGATAAGAGGGGGGAATGGTAAATTTTCGTCTATTTTCCTAAATAACTTCAAAACAGTATATTTTAAAATTATGAAAATGAAAAATTAAGACTCTAAGAATGAGTCCTTTAATTTTATATGTCACACGCAAGAGTTTGCGAAACTTTCTATTTAAATTTTATAATTTACCCCCCAAAAGTGGCCTCCATGTTTAAAATTCATTTACTTACGTTACACGGCCGTGTTGCGGTCACCAATGTACATATGTGTACCAAATTTCAACTCAATCGGTCCAGTGGTTTCGGAGCAAATTGGCTGTGTCAGACAGACAGACAAACGAGTGAACCTATAAGGGTTCCGTTTTTTCCTTTTGATGTACGGAACCCTAAAAACCACCAAATTCTTATAACTGAATCCTGAGTCTTAGATGTTTCCCATGTATCTAAGTATTTCTGTATCTATATAAGTACGTATATCGGCGTCTAGTACCTACTCATAACACAAGCCTTTAGAGCTTTCTTTGGGACTGGTTGAGACTAAGTAGATCGATTTGTGTAAAGACTTTCTCCTGATTTGTTATTTATTTATAAGAAATTGTATGAATACTTTTTGAAACCTTTCTGACATTTATTCTATGGCGACTTTCTTTTCCGTTACAATCGGTAAAATAAGTTTACCAAACCCTGTAAGCCTCAGAAATACAAGTTCACGTATTAACCTGTGCTGTGGACTGTAACATCAACCCTGTACATGACAAGTGACAGGGCCGAGGGTTCCAGCCAATTATTTCTATTGTCATTGGGAACGTCAAATTGTTTGGTTTCATGTCTGATGGGCGAGTGCGAAATCGCGATTTGTACTCGGGTTCTGCACGTCTTAGCACGACCTACCTGCGAGTCATTTGTTGCTCAGTGTATCCCTTACACATTTGACTAGTTGGACAGAGATGCACTGAGCGACAAACGACTCGCGGGTCGTGCTAGACCCCTGTAGCGGCTTAATCCAAATTATAATGTTTTATAAACTTATGGAGAAAGGGTAATATCAAGTGGCATTATGCAGACCCTGGCTACCTTTAAAGAAAACAGGCGTGCTGTTTCGAGACAGACCACAAGTAAGAGATAGAGTCAAGTATGAGAAAAATCCTTCTGAAGTACGATAGCAGACTTGAGCACAAACTAAGGATAATGACCTTTAAAAATTATCGCATTTAACTTGTATGTTAGCTTACCGTGTCTGTGTCTTGTGTGAGTTTTTTAAACAAATTTAGTAACTGAAACTTTACGCCCTTCCTGTTGACCCATTGATCTAAAATTCGGTACACATTTTTAGTTTTGATGACAATATAACTATGTATATTAAGTATCATTGTAAATCAAAGATGGCCGCCCCCACAAAATGGCGGATTACACATTTTCATTCAACTGCGTTAATATGGGTATCAAATGAAAGGGCTTGACCTGTTCAATATAGTACACTATAAAAAAATAAGATGGCTGCCGCAACAAAATGGCGAATCACATAATATATTTTTTTCTATCCACTTGATCAGATGAAATTTCTTAGTTTTTAGTATACATTATCTGCATCATAATATTTTTGTTATTACTTGTCTATTGTTTACGTTTTAAGTTTACAACATTTAACTTGTTTTTTTAGAAACTGGTTGGTTCGAAAAGCAGACTCATGGCCGATGAAATAGTGACTAAAGTGTAGTCTCGAATAAATTATGCCAAGCTTTCGCTGTGTGCCTGTGGAACTCTAAAAAACTTCTTTGACAGGTCAATTTCCTTTTAAAAAAATGAGTTCTTATGATTGGGCCCTCAATCACTTTACAAACACTTTTTCAAAGGTGTTCGTTCAAAGAAAAAGTTTTGTTAACATTTTAGTCGATTTGTCATGCAATGAAATGTCTACGCGTAAACCCCTCGAATTATGCTTTAGTTTTTCAAGCTTTTCTTTTTATCGAAGCAAAAAAAAAAACGAAAATGTTTATTCAATCACTTGCAATAGGTATACACATAAAGTGATTGGCGCCTCTTTTTTAAGTATACGCAGAATACCTGTGCTAAGAGGTACCGCTCTTCCTTAGGTGGTAACTGGTTAACGCTAAAGTGAAACATTGATTTTAGTACATAAAAAATTTCAAGATCAATTTAAAGCATGCAAGCATGCAAATAATAGTAGTTTATGCAACGGTTGCATAATGATAGGCCTTAAAACACTAGTGCGGTTTTCATGAAACGAGCCGACAGGCGAGTTTCATAATAAGATCGCACGTGTGTTTTAAGGCCAAATTATGCAGAGTTGCATACATAACTTTATCTACACACATATTATAAATCCTCCATGATGGGTTCAGAAACAATATTTTCTGGCAACAAGTTATTTGTTGCAATCGTGGCTGCATATTTCCGATATCCGGCGCATTTTCACATCACACACACTCCGAGAAGACTACTTACTATTATTATTATTATTATTTATTTTCAACTAAAATGTAAATTACAAACAACTTTTTCTATTCAATTCAAAAACAATTCTACTTTCGTTCAGCAAAACGCCAACATGGCGATCCTCCGTCAAGACCATTTTTTTTTAAATCATAGACATACGGATGAAGTCTCTATTCTCACGTCACTCGAGATCAAATATTGTGCAGTTTATTTAAAAATAACATACTGAATTGACGTTTCGTATCAATAACTGTTTTAATATCTATGGATACTAGAATAGAGACCACTTGAGTTTTGACAGCTGTTCCAAATTTAATCTCTTTTCTTTACTAAAAACGATAAAGAAGTCATGTTATTTCTTTATCGCAGCACTGGTTTTTCCTAATTGGTTGTCAAAATGGTGGTCATTTCCTACGGTTTTTCATTAACCAATGGAGGTTTTATGATATGGGTGTAGATAAAACATAATTATGGTATTGATCGAATTACGTAAATAATTTATACCTATGAACCCCTTTTCTGAGTACGCTTTTATTTCCACAACACAAGTTATTTTCGCTATTAGGAAAGAGATTACCTGGATTCGCCGTCGAAGCTGCTTATCATATCTTATCCCTTTTTATCACTTCCGCCGCGAATAAGACTAATATTCTTTTTTTTTTCAATGACAAAGCTTCGCCAGTTGAATAACAAAGCGGGAATCCCACTTCTGAGTTTTTCCGATTGGCTCTTTTGTGGTTATATCAAAAGTAAACTTTAAAACGACTAAACCTTTTTATCTTTGTTTTATAAACGTCTCGTTAAGATACAATTAATATAAAAGAAAGTTGTAGCGTTGGCACCCTACACTTTTTATATTATTTACACTGAAGCAACATCTTTTAACCGACTTCAAAAAATTCGAAATTTATATATATTTATGCTCACCGATTAATCGGACAGGTCAGGACCGATTTGTATGATTCTTTTTTTAATACATAGGGTATACCTCCAAGTTGGTTTCGTTGTAGTCAAAGTTGAGGTCTGATGAGAAGATCTCCGCGGAATCGATGGAACTTCTCCAATATTATAGGTATTTTCTGTAATAACTCTAGCAATTGCGTCCTAAAAACATTATTTGGTGAAGTGGAACTAGATAACCACCGGAACTTCTCAATTATAAGTATTTTCTGGGTAGCGATTAGATTTCTGAATAAGGTTGGGAAGCAACTTATGCTCATGAAAATGTATGCGGTAAATAAGAACCAATGGTGAAGAACCAGGAGAACTCCTCAACGATTAACGTCCTCGCGTCTTGGATAGCAACATTTTGTAAAGGGTATTGAGCAACTGGCATTATGCTATTGTTACTTGATGTAGTAAATGTGTGTCGTAAAATTATATATGATAATCACTAAAAAGGTAATAAATAATAAAAATGTACAAATAAAAACAACCGACTTCAATAATCTTTAAAAAGTAAGATATAATAATTGAAGTTTCTTAGTAATTGACCTACGAAAGCCAATCATTATTTCTTACTTTTCAAAGGGTTTAAGAAGTCGATTTTTTAATTTTTACTATTAATTATGAGAACAAAATAAACGAGAAACTTTAAAAACACAGACCGGTAATATATTTTTAAAGTTGACCATTGAATGAAACACCTTCTCAGATGTAAAAACGTTTTCGTAGAATAATACAACCCAATAATAAACATCTTTCTTTTTTTATGTGTATTCCCCACGTTTTTAAAAAAAACTAGCTACGTAAAAGACTCAGCAGTATTCATGAATAATTTTGTACCTTCCCCGAGAATATAAAGGTTTTGCATATTCAATACGATCCGACGGCACCAAGTGGAACAAACGTCACTTTTTTCAAGTGCCCGGGGTCGTTTCGCTTATCGATCTAGTATCGCACGCGCGGATTGAATCGCAATGAGGCCGCATGCGATGTGAATTCTTAGGCCAAAGCCACACCCGACGTGTACGCTTAGACACAAGATTACATATAGCATCGCACGTAATGTCACTGAGCGCTCGGTGTGGCCAGCGCCACAGATCATCGTAAGTTCGTTCACGGATAGGTCGTCTAAGCAATCAGCGAAGCGCTTGTCGCTCAGTGACCCACATCCAGTGTGGCCACAGCCTTAGGAGGGATTAAACAACGTCGATGTAAAATTCGTTACTTGTGCTTGTTTAAAGAGCCGAGACTTTATTTGTTTTTGAAATGTGTGAGTATAGTAAATTGTTTTGTAATAACGCAATGAGGCCATATGATTCAATGTAATTCTTAAGCCAAAGCCACACCAGTCGTGGCACGCTTAGACGTAATAGTAGTTTATGCAACGGTTGCATAATGATAGGCCTTAAAACACTAGTGCGGTTTTCATGAAACGAGCCGATAGGCGAGTTTCATAATAAGATCGCACGTGTGTTTTAAGGCCAAATTATGCAGAGTTGCATACATAACTTTATCTACACACATATTATAAATCCTCCATGATGGGTTCAGAAACAATATTTTCTGGCAACAAGTTATTTGTTGCAATCGTGGCTGCATATTTCCGATATCCGGCGCATTTTCACATCACACACACTCCGAGAAGACTACTTACTATTCATATTTTCAACTAAAATCTAAATTACAAACAACTTTTTCTATTCAATTCAACAACAATTCTACTTTCGTTCAGCAAAACGTCAACATGGCGGCAATTCGATCCTCCGTCAAGACCATTTTTTTTAAATCATAGACAAGCGGATGAAGTCTCTATTCTCACGTCACTCGAGATCAAATATTGTGCAGTTTATATTAAAAAAACATACTGAATTGACGTTTCGTATCAATAACTGTTTTAATATCTATGGATACTAGAGAACATTAAAGGTATCGAGTCTGATACTACATTCTTTAAATGCTTGAAAGAGTTTCTGTCGGAAAAGTGTTACTACTCCTTAAATGATTTTTTAATGATAATTGTTAATGCATGCCATACTTAGTTCGGTCTTTCTCCTCTCCACACCTTACACATTGCAGTGCCCTAACAGGGCTTATGTTGAAGCAAGTAATAGTTTTAAGATCTTTTGTACAACATAAGGCAATAAAGAATATGAATATGAATATGAATATGAATAGAGACCCACTTGAGTTTTGACAGCTGTTCCAAATTTAATCTCATTTCTTTACTAAAAACGATAAAGAAGTCATGTTATTTCTTTATCGCAGCACTGGTTTTTCCTAATTGGTTGTCAAAATGGTGGTCATTTCATACGGTTTTTGATTAACCAATGGAGGTTTTATGATATGGGTGTAGATAAAATTACTTACAGGAGCGCGCGTAGCATCTCGCTAAGTGCGCGGTGTGGCGAGCGCTACAGATCATCTTAAGTTCGTTCACGGGTAGATCATCTACGCACCCAGCGAAGCGCTTGTCACTAAGCGAGCCACATCCAGTGTGACCAGAGCCTTAGGGCGGGTTGAACCACGTCGATGTAAGATTTTTTGTCTGTGCTTGTTCAATGAGCTGAGATTGTACCTATATGTTTTAGAAATAAGTGTGATGGCCGAATTAAAAACGCCAATTAAGCATTTGACAAGATATTAATTCTAATGTTCCTCAACTAGTTGTCAACCTATACAGAAACGTCACTGAAACGTCACTTTAATTAAAGCTCAATTTGAGTGGCCTTTCTGAATTCGGCCATGAGTATAGTATAAAGTAATCATACTAATATTATAAATGCAAAAGTTTATGAATGTGTATGAGTTAGTATGTTTGTTACTTCTTCACGCTTCAACCAATGGCTGGACGGATTTTGATGAAAATTGGAATGACAATAAAGGATTTCTAAAGGATTTAAAACGAAGTCCTCTGCTGGACACAAGATCGCCACAACGACCGATTCTGTGCTGCTTGCATCCAACGGAGTCCTGCGATTTTCACTGTGTTGTCAGTCCACCGTGTGGTTGGTCTGCCCACGCTGCGCCTTCCAGTGCGTGATCGCCCCTCAAGAACTCTTCGGCCCCATCGGCCATCTGTGCTACGAGCAATGTGCCCCGCCACTGCCACTTAAGTTTATCAATAGGGATGTTGCCTGGGTAAAAAAAAATTAATTCTAATTAGTCCGTCAGTTAGATTATCAAAAAATATTGAACACGTATTTTTTGCTTTATCAAATCAATCAAAATTGATAAAGATAATGCGCATCAAAGTTCGGGGGTGGGGGGCTAATGACGTCACTTAATGGTGAAAAGTGTACAAAGTCGTAACGTCACACGGAACATCAACGCACTATATCTTGGTCTTTTTAGAGTTTAATTGACTAAAGAAAAAATATGTGTTCAATATTGTTTTATAATGTAAATTACTTATGTCGTCATATTTCCCCACTTATTGGTACAGTGTGCAAAGTCGTGGCATCACGCGAAACTTTGACGCACTATATCTACGTCATTTTTTGTTTAATCGACAAAAGAAGAATATGGGTTTAATATTTTTTTTATAATCTGACTGACGGACTAATTAGAATTTTTCAGAAAACTTCCTTATTTGCACCACGTAAGTTTGCGTCTATGAAGTTAGCCTCAAGCCGTGTTCAGCGCACCGCCCGTCGAACCCCTTTGACATCTAATAAGTGTTAATTTTTTTTTTTTAATTTAAACTGTATTTTTTTTATAGGAACGGGATAAAATTAAAGTTACTAAATTTGACCCATACAAGACACAAACACGGTAAGCTAAATAAATAATAATATAATAATAAATAAATATATATAACCTTTAATAATTAATAAAAATATTAATAACCTTACATGGTGCGAATTGTACTTTGACGCAAGCGCTAAATATACTTAAGGTACAGTTACACATGCTAGTTAGTAGCACGAAAGCATGCTACTTTTGAGCAATTGCTACTTAGTGGTGTGTGTGGAAACATTGCTAATAATGAGCATGCTAGTTTCGAGTTCGCTCAAAAATCGACGGTCGTGCGATTATTGGGCATGCTACGTGCAGCGCGGGTGGAAGGGGGCGTGCTTATAGCGTGTGTGAACAGGTTTGCTTATTGAGCATGCTAGTACTAACTACTAAACTAGCATGCTTATATATAGCAAATGTAGACAAGTGCAGAGCATGCTCGAAACAAGTATGCTAATGAGCATACTAAAAAGCATGCTACTAACTAGCATGTGTAACTGTAGCTTAACATGTTCACCATATACTTAGTAGAAAACCACAAGTATAGAAAAACGTCAGGAATTTCATTGTTGTTTAACTTATGTATGTCCCAGATGGGTGCTACATAATGCAGTTTACATTTCCCCGAAGCTAGACCTCCAACGAAGTAATTTAAGTTGGAACATAAAACCCTCCCCAGTAAAGAATTCACTGCTGACCTTCAAGCTCTCGATAAAAATTTAGTTTAATGAGGTCACGTAGAAGGCCGGAGTGTTCTCAGATAAATTGTAATAAAATTTAGACCGGAGGAATTTAATGAAATTTACTAAGTAAGGCTCGAATTAAATGTCAAGGGCTAGCCTCGAGTCTAAAGTTGTCAAGTTAGATTATTTTAATAATTGAATTATTAGTTTATAGCTCATTTATTTATCCATACCATAACTTTTACTCTTACACATTGTTCGTAGAACAGATGGCCGAAGAGTTCTTGAGTGGCGACCACGTACTGGAAGGCGTAGCTTGGGCAGACCACCATACGGTGGTGACGACCTAAGCGTCTATTCGGGAACGTCTAAGTGATATTGTAGCGACTAAAGAGCGAAATTCGCATCCCGCTCTTACGCATTATACATCGTGCGGAAGAGTGAGATGAGAATTTTGGTCGCGAGTCGCTACAGTATCATTTAGACGTTCCCGAAAAGAGGCGCTGGTGGAGACTGTGGGACTCCGCTGGATGCGAGTAGCACAAAATAGGTCGTTGTGGCGATCATTGGAGGAGGCCGAACGAACGTTGACGACTGTGAATGTTTGATTGTAATAATAATAATCAGGGCTCTAAAGGCTTGTGTCATGGGTACTAGACCACGATATACATACTTATATAGAGAAATAAATACTTAAATACATAGGACACATCCAAGACTCAGAAACAAACATTCGTGCTTATCACACAAATATTTGCCCTTACCGAGGAGCGAACCCGGGACGCTAGCTTCGGAGGGTCACTCCCAACTAGGCTAACCGCGTCGTCATTCGTCGTTTTGTGTTCCTCTTTGACGACGAAGCAACGGATTGACTACATTTTCTGCATAACGATATCTGGAGACCAGAGCTACATAAGCTCCTGGTAATATGAATGTGTAAGTATGTTTATATTTACGCTTTTCACGTCAAAACAGAGCAACGGATTGATGTTATTTTTTTGCAAAACGATAGTGTGAAAGCCGGAAAAGGTCTTGGCATTCTTTATCCTTGAAAATTGCGTTAAACGAATTCCACGTCACCTAAGTCGCGGGTAAAACCTAGCAAGTATATACATGTAAGTACATTGCTGAAAATCTATAGTTGTGCATTATGCTAGGTGCAGCAAAGTTTAACCAATGTTTCTGGCTCAGTTGAAAAGGGCCAATATAACGCAATAATTCCGACATTTAAAAAAAAAAAAAACATATTTACAAAAACAAAGAAAAATTTATCCACAGTTTTGAATTGTTTGTCGACATCTGTCATTGGCTTACTGAAAATTAAAATATAATAATGATACTAAATAGAAAAACTAAACTGGATATAAACTAGAACTAAACTAAAATTACTAAAAATAAATTCAAAATATTTTGTCCAGGCGGCAAGGTGCCCATTACGCAAGCTGCATTTCCACGCTGTATGGCTATACTTAGCGACACAAAATTAACAATAAATCAGTCAATATTATGTTAGCACCAAGATCAACAGACGTCTGAGGGACTCCTAGCGAATCCAACATGAAAAATTTGTTAAATTACCAATAATTGAAATGACTCTGACTCTCGCTATTAACTAGATAATTTTTATGACAGCTGGCGTATAATATTTTAAAGGTCAGTTCAAAGGCAGATACGAGTCACTTTAGATTTTAGGTGGTGGAGCCTAAATAAACATCAACTGATATTAAAGTTATTCGAATATCAGCAAGTCAGTAAAACATTTATTTTATTTGCAAACTAGCTGCGCCAGCGACTTTGTTTTCGTGATGGTTTTTAATACCGTTAACTACCTATGCTTAAAGTTCCATTTAAATCCATTCTGCTGTTTCGGAGTCTATTCGAAACTACTATTCAGACAGACATGCAGACAGATTAATTATAAAAACCGTAATTTTGTCTTCGACATCATATAGTTAGAAGCATTTTCCACTTAGATATTTGTCACAGACGGACACTTCCGTTTTATTTTTGTAATAGATTTTCTTGCTTATGATATTTCAAATATTGCTTTTCAAAGTCACATATTTCATGGTACATTCATTACTTTTTCTTCCAACTACGCTTTAATTTCATCACCGTGTCCATACATACTCATACTCATCACAAAGCAGCTCTAGAGCAATAAAATGGCCTACAAATTTCACTATTGCACTGTTTAGTATTTTATTTATTTATTTGGTAAATTGATCAAGAAGATTACACGACCAGCCACCCATTCCGCCTATTCACATTCCGACGGGACAGTTGACCACTTTTCTGTGGACTGTCAAAGTATTAGCAAGACAGTCATGTCGGCGGCCAGATCGAACTGTGACTGCCCCGTCTAAAATGTTATGCTTAAAATACTGGCTGAAAAGATAGTATAGGTAACTAAAAGATAAAAAAAAATTGGCACGAATATGAAAATGAGTCGAACGTTTCTGTGATATTTTTTTGGATATTTAGCTTTAGCTCCTGAACCACCACTGGACCGATTTATAAAATTGGTCCAGTGGTTCAGGGTGGGCAGAACTTGCGAGTGTCATAGGTTTTATAAAAAAACTAAGGGTGCATCATACGAGGATCAAAAATGCTTCTTACGTCGCTAGTCGGATTTTAGATTTTAACTTTACTTTTACTTCTTTTTAACTATTTTTTGAAGTAGTTTAGTTAGTTAGAAGAAAAGCAGACTATGCACCTCGCATCAAGTGATGTATTATTGCGCTCGTGTTTTAGAGCCCTCGCTTACGTTCGGGCTCCAAACGAATACTGAATCACTTTCTGCTTGGTGCAACAATCTACTATTTAAAACACATGTTTAAAAGGATTGGAAAAATACGCGTCAGTCGCATAATTTGACTGACAGTGTACACATATGTATTTTAAAGTGAGTATGAAGACTTCACTACAGAAAGTAATTTCAACTTTTAAACAAAGGAAAAGCGAACAAAATAACTATCGGAAATTTACTTGAGTTGTGCACCACAAAATACTATTAGCATTTGCATACTCAAAACTTTGGTGCAGGGCTTATCTTGCACACGTTCGAGAAACTTGTAACACTTTGAAATAAAACCCATTTCCTAGTAGATAAGCTTATTACGGAAAACTCGAACAGTGAATTCATTTAAGCATTTTCATTTAGTTTAAGGTCTGTTCGTCGAGAGTTGATAAAAAAAGTAAAAAGTCAGGGCTTCTTAACTCATTACAAATAGCGGCCCGCTAATAAATAAATGTTATATAAATTTTATTTTTCCTTGCCTTAAATTTTGACTAACTACTGTTTTTACTTAATTTTAAAATTACGCCCTAATAAAATTTCTCTTATATGCAGTTACAGGAAACATGCAATTTCTGCTACGAACGTGTCGTAGACTCGGGTGCTACGAACGTGTGCTTAGTAGTGCTACGACGATAGCAGTAAGTGCCATTCTGTATTTTAGTTTACAATAATAAACTGGCTTTATATCTTATTCACGTATAGCACAGAAAAGTGGTTTTAAAACTCAAGAAACAGTACCTAAATTAAATCGTGAAACAAAAGTAAATGAAATCATAAAAATAATTATAATTACAGCTTAAAGCGATAACTCAAAGTAAAGATTCATAACGGGACTTACCGATATTAAATTTAATATCAATATCGCGCTCCGCGGAACCCCCGCGAGAACTAATTAGCCCACGGTTCAATGCTCAATTTGATGAATCCGTTTTAATTTTGATTTGAATAACTGGGCAATTGATTGGGTGATTTTTAACTGTTTCCAGTAAAGTTGTAACGAGGCGCTTACACTGACTCGTAAAATACTCTTTCGATCTTGACAACTTCTTTTCGTTTTCAATTTCTTTTTCGTGTTTCGAAATCCAAATTTAGATCGTTATGGATCGACCCAGATGTAGATCATTCCATAAGAGATCTTGGCCTTGAAAGGTCGACCTTCCTCCTTCTCTCGAATTTAAAGAGCTTCTCTCTGTAGTTCATATTTTAGTTCATATTAAACATTATTATTTAAGTACCTACGTATCTAGAATTTGTGGAAGTTCCTTATAAACAAGATATCAGTGCGCTATTCATTTGTGAATGGAACACAAATACTTAGTTTATTACTTTATTGAGGACTAGTGGACCCGCCACAGCTTCGCCCGCGGTATTTTCCATACAATCTTTATCACCCCTTTTCACCCCTTAGGGATGAAATTTCAAAAAATGCCTCTTTAATGCACCTCTAGGGTAATCGAGGAATATCTCCTCCAAATTTCAAACCTCTAGGACCACCTGTTTAGGCTGTGCGTTGTCTATAAGTGAGTCACGGTACTGTTTTATATGTATTGATATCAAGGATATGATCGAAGCACTTACATGTAAGTAATGTGTCATACAAAGCCTATTCAAACGTCCCATCCACATCATTACTATAGTACCCCTATTTATAAGTGTATTTATAATACTGGCACAGAGTACCTCCTACTTTAAAATATAAACTACCAATATTCCATTACTGTTGTTCTTCTGCTGTCTCCTTCCACCGTCACCGATCAGAGTCTCTACATTCCAAAGTCCCGTCAAACAAGTTAATGAGGAATCAACCGGAAAATGGCCGACCAAGTAAAAGTGAAATCTCTAGAAACCCCATATAAATTTTACATAACTTCAGTGAACGATTTTGAAAGTTGGTTTGGTAAATTCATTAAATTTTTCACTAATCAAGTTTTGAGCAAGTCATGTTGATAAACAATCAATATGCGATTCAATATTACTTCTCACAGAAAAATGACTGTGCAATAATACTGCCAATAAGAAAGGAAAATATTTGGAAATATAATTTTTCCCCGCCCGTTTTCCAAGCCCTTATGCAAACGTTTGTACGAAGTGCAAACACGGCAATATTGTCTTAGGCCTCATAAATAATAACACAATAATTAGACTAAGCCGCGCCCTCGGACTGGATTTACGGAATTACAACTGCCTCCTGAAATACGTAATACATAAAAAAACAACGTGAAATTTTGAACTTCAAACAAGAATTATTTGTACCTAGGTACTTTATTTTCGAGATACTGACATTTAATAATTCTGCCCTGTGTAGGATATGAGATCCGGAGTTCAAGGAAAGACCAGGACTTGGTGTAAAATTATATTTCGACAGGCGTCATCGGTTAATGCCGTGACAACCATTCATTGCAAAGAGTTTATATACACTACAATCCTCCACGTTAATTAAACAAGACAAAAAGTCGATTACTTAAACATTTTTCTAACCCTGCGAACTACACCTTGTAACTAATGTTTTTATCTAACCTACATTTTCTGATAGGGCGAGCCTGGGGCGGTACTGGGGTAGTTGATGGCGTAGCGTACTCATCAGGTACGCTCGGCTGCTCATTCCTCGAACAAGAAGCAATTGGTTCTAAATGCACTGCTGCCGGTGGTGTACCAGGTACCACACAGCCATTTGACACAACTGTATGAATCTGACGTTTAATCTCGCAATCGAGACTATCTCGAATGCATCGAGAATTGGGGGCCAGTAACCATTATAACATGCTGTCATTTTTCATTTTGACAGTAAATAATATAGTTTCATATTAATGAATATAAACATGTCATACAATACAATAATTAATTGACACTTCGGGTCCCCTCGTCTTCCGATTGAGATCCGAGTTTTAACGATGGAAACATATTATTCACTATATCTGTATATTAAACCTGAAATATTCTGAAATGATCCAGAAAGGCTGAATGACATCACAGACAAGGAAAAGCCATCCTCAACCATGACCGTTCCTAGTTTAACAGTAAACGCCTTATCGTGATCGTGAAATGTTATCACTGCAAATTAAAACGTACGTACGTACATCCGTATCCTCGTTACCAATAACCTTTCATACCATTAATTACCACGCAACGAATCATTAAACTTTAATGAGAAGCAACGTAACACTCCATTAATGGTTGGAATTCATTGGCACCGCTTTCTTATTGTCTCGACGAGGGTGCGCGTTAAGGGGACCGTACATCGCGTCGTGAATTGCCTACAATAAAATCGGAACGTCTTCACAGCGCAAATTTTACTTGAAGAGGCTGAGCGTACTTTTTTCAATTAATTTTGTGGCATTTCTTCCCACTACTTTTTTGATATAAACAGACTCTACTCAGGCTGTTGAAGCGTCGACGAAAATGTCAGCTCTCAGATTTTGGTCATCATTATTATGGCTCCAAGTGCCGTCTGACCTTCAGGAATCTTCGCGCCCTTCCGTATATTTCCGTATTTCGTACTTGATGCCTATTTACTTCATTATATAGTTTATATATGGTTTTTGAAATATAATGTATAAATATAAAATCGAAGGTGCATCAACGTCATTTAACTATCACCATTAATATTTCACAAGTATTGAATGGTGAAAATTATGTATTAAAACGTCATTGTATCGGTATAAAAACACCTCTTCTTCAATCTCAAATCAAATCAAATCAATCAAACATCTTCTCGTCAAAGGCACCGCTGACTATATTATCTAAAGAAAAAAATAAAATAATTCATAGGCAAATATAAAGTAGAAAGATCAACAAAGGTATTATCAAGACTCTTCTAGTAATACGACACAAAGTGAATAGCCTACGCTGAATAAGCAAAAGGGAAATAAGGCAGGAGGGGGGGTCAATGGAATTAATGTTTACGTTTAATTGTAACCCAAATTGGAACGACCCTCGCAATGTGACGCGTTACAATGAAAAATATTACTAAGCATTATTTAAGAAGATAATTCGTGATGATTAATTTAAGAGGACTGTGAAGCACTGGCAAAAACCAGCCTTTTCTTACAAAAGGCGATAACAATTTCCACCCCTTAAATGTTTACCGATTTCGACCAATTTTTGATAGATTGTCAGTTGGAAGAAATTCTAGGTTTATAAGTTTTTTGAATATTGATTCAAGAGAAATTTGAAGAGTCAAATAATCGCCGAAATTAGTTTTGTATGAAAACACATTTGAAGAAATCAAAAAGTATAGACCTAGATTTTGTTCTGAATGACAACGTATCATTAATTGGTCAACATTGGTTAACATTTGAAGGGTGGAAATATGAAAAGCCGTAGGTTCCCACTCCTCTTAAAAGAAGCTACCTAAAGTTATGATTGTACTCTTAAAGCAAATTATAATCGCTTGTTGCTTTAAATGAGAATATAGAATCCAAATAGAAACTAGGATCTTTATAAACGTATCTACTTTTAATCATTCAATATCCATTCAAATAATTGGCATAAGGATGCCAATTATTTACCGCATTAAAACAAATGTTACTTTACTCAAAGTATTATTTCGTTAACAAAATTTACTCCTAGCTGTAATTGGCTTTACAAATTGTCTTCCAACATTCAAAACAATTCCATTTGTATTTCTATACCACGGTAATTATTAAATGTATAAGTTTCAAAACTCAAGAGCTCCCAGAAAGCTAAACAACGATAAGTAACTTTAACTTGAAAATCTGAATATAAATGTTAATGCTTAATTCCGTCTGATCCATACTTTCAATTCCGTAGCTTCTTTGGAGAGATTATTATAATTTCATCCGAATCCTTTCAGAGAAAGTTACGGTCTCACCACTTGCATGAATAAATATTTAAGTACGATTGAAGTTTAATATCTTTCTTAAGAAAATAGCGATTTCGTGTCTTTCTCTAATACCATTTTATTTTTTGTCGGTATTTAAAAGCAATACAATAAGATAATAGAAGAAGATAGAAGGTATAAAAATAATATACCTTCTATGATTTCAACATTAAGTCTTTGGTTATGAAGCAAAACATTCACAGATAAACACCACCTCTTCAAAACAAACAAGTGATTCATGTAAAGAAAAATTCATCCAAACAATTCTTTATCCCCTGTTCGAAGCATATTCTCTACTTGACAAATAGTTCTTTTCGCATTAAGACAAGGCAGCGATAACGTTTTAAAAGAGTGACGCAGAGTAATACTCCGTATGTGATCGGGCTGAAATGTATGAGAAAAAAATAAATGAACCGAGTGTCACCTAAAGGAGATTCGAAAAGCTCGTTATTCTGATAAATTACTTCGCTCAGTCGTTCGCTTTGCTATTTTCTGCCCCTCTCGCTTTGTGAGACCAAATTGATATATCCTTTTTTCAAAATTGAGCACTGTGCTCTGAAATGAATAAGATTTTGATTTAAACACGCTGCTTCAGTAGCAGTCGCTAAGAAAAACATTCAATTTGGTCATAATCCCGTGTGGTTAAATGCCAATTTTATATAAAAATAACTAGTAGCTCCGTGAGTTGTAAAACTCGCGACAACCTTAACTTTGCCGTTGGAAAACTGTTATCCTGATACATCGACATAGGCCGCGGTCAGTTTACCAACACCGCAAATAACTTTGTGATCCCAAAAACCCCCATTTTGAAGAATTTCGAAAAACGGTATAGACGAAAATATTCAAAAAAATTAAATTAAACCTACAAAATTTCACGAGACCGGTTGAGACATGCGACTTGTAACAGAGAACAAATGGACATCCGATGGACATCCGCCGGACATTCCCAAGCTCCCTCGCTCAGTCAATTAATTAATCAAAAAATATCAAATGAACAACATGAGCATAAAAAAGCACAAGTCATAAAATGAGTCGATAGCAAATTATATTTCGAAGAACTTTTAGGCATAAAGGGTACATGATTAAAGGTACGCATCTCACAAGGAGCGGTGCATTGAAGTAAATATGGTGCTCGTTAAAATTGTTAAAATACCGTGAAATATCTCGGGACGACGGACACTCCGGGGACGCGCTCCAGATTCCCTAACGATGAGCTTTATCAGTCTCTTATATTTTTAATACTTTTGGGAACATGTGCGGTTGACCGACCCTTCAAGTAAGTTTACTAACTTGAGTCGTTGCCTTACAGTTTGAGCCTGCGTGCACGATAATTGAAACCGCAAAGTAAGCGTTACAAAAGGGCGAGGATTGGGCTCTTATTATTACACAAAACTTTAAACGCTGTTTAAGTTAAAAAACACATACATATTATCACGCCCGAAATCCCTAATGGGGGGGGCAGAGCCACAAGACTACTTGTGGCCGCCTTCGATTAATTAGTCCTAAGATGGTATGATGAACCGTATGGTGACAGGTGATCAGCCCATCGCCCATACAGATAGTCCACCATGTTGGAGAGGAGGAGTCCCTTAGTCGACTTTTACGACATGCTATTTCTTCACTCCCAGTGCAGCAGAGGAGGGGTTGTTAAAAAACACGAAACATGTATTCACTTGTCCACTTCACTTTCCCGTGATGTATCCGTATTAAGTATTTAAAGTTCATTGTTAAACCAAATCAAACTTGCAACATCGAAAGGTTCAACTTCATGACAGGCCGACAAAGGCTGAAAGAAGGTACCAAGCAAAGTACATACGTGTTCGGAATACACATGTCCTCACGTTTTACAATTTGTTACATCGCTTAAATTGTAATAAAGCTCCAGAGTAACACCTACATTTGACTGAAATTTCCGTATAACCTTTTCAGCTGTTCAAATCAAACTCGCCTTTATTAAAACGTTTTAAAGTTCGGAACGGAATGTAGCTTAGTCGTCATTTAATACGTTTTGGTGTAATATGATTTCATGTGGGGCTCACGGAAAGAGGTGTACTGCGAATCCCGGATGGATACTGTTCGTATTCTATTTACTTTAACAGATGCCCTCATTACTCCTCAAAGTAAGTATTTCTTACGACGGCGCAGCACTAGATACGAAATAGAAAAACTGTCACTGTAGCGCGTCGAGAATGCTCGCTGAAGTTCTGACTGATGGCTTATTGCGAGCATGAGGAAGATATGTGCCCTGCGCCTCTATTCGGGAACGCTAAGTGATGTTGTAGCAACTCGCGAGCGAGATTTCTCATCCCACTCTTCCGTAAGAGCGAGATGCGAGTCTCGCTCGCGGGTCGCTGCAGTATCACTCAGACGTTCACGCATAAACGCCCTGCTCCTAAACAGGAATCTGGGGTGTGATTCTCTTAAATGGCACTGCGTTCATGAACTCGCTGACGAGCGTAACTTGATCCGTCAGTGCGTATAAACTACATGTTGAGCGTGTTTTCGACCTTGGTCGCACACACATCCCTCGTTTTGTTTTCTCTATTATTTTATTGTTTTTTATTATTGTGTGTGTCTTGTGAAGTGAATAAATTTCTTTCTTTCTTCTTTCTTTCTTTCTTAATGTCTACGAGCGTGGAGGTCAATATATGATTGTCGGACAAAAATGAGAGACGAAATGAGTGACGAGGTTTGTTAGAGAATTACATAGCTGAGCACGCCGACCCAGCAGTGGGACTCCGTTACTGGAGCGCTGGGTGTCGCTACACGCACATGTCTCCGCCGAAATACGTACTTTTTTATTTATTATTGTTTTATACTTACTTAATATTAATTTTAATTGTGTAAAATTTTTGTTTATGTTAATTTTATAGTTTTATTTAAATTTATTCAATTTCGTGTCTGAAATAAATTATTTGAATTTATTAATTTATTGTAATGACACTCGCTATTGAATAAACGTTTCAAATTCTTCATGGAAGTAGGACACAAAATAATCTAAAATATCATGGCTGTTTATAATAAAAATAACTTTGTTTAGTCTTATAATGTAACAAGATCGGATCTTAAAATTAAAAAATAGAATAGATTGTTACGTCAGTATTACTCTTACGGCTTCATTAAAGAAACTACTTCCATTAGCAACATTGTCATCGCAATTACAGACATAGATACAACAAGGAAGTATACAGTTACTTTGTGGATCAGTGCAGAAAGGACACAGATTTATTTAACGAGCCCATAATCGTGAACAATCAAAATTGATTGTTACGTTATTTTATTTTTATTTTATTTTTAAAACGAAATCATGATGAAATAGAACGTAAACTTTGTTCAACAAAGTAATCAAGAAAAAAAAATCTTACAACAAGAATGGGAGTAAAAAATAAATATAAAACCCTAGAGGTGTATAGATATTTATATCAGATGAGGGAATCACATGTGCATGTAGTGGTGCTGTGTTCGTTTAGTGTTCCATAATTAAAACACAGAAACAAAACACGCATACACTTATACTTTTAACTCACACATTCAAATATGACTCCCTCATCTGATTTACCTATACATATAGAAAACCCTCTAGATTACCGTAACCGTGCTTTGTAAATTCTCTGCTCTGGAAGCAATAAGAGAAAGCCGAGCGACGGCTGTAGTTGACAAAATGTATAAAAACGGCATGCCGTGGCGTCAGGAGCACGTAAATCTGCTATCGGCTACATCCGACTGTGGCGTTCGAAAGGTAATATCTTTAAGTGATATCTTCAGCGGGCCTCAGAGGTATTTCACATAAGGAAACTGCATAATTACAAGTCTCTTTCAGCTAGTCTATTTTAATTGTTTTAATCTAATAAAAATAGGAAAATAGTTTCGAATTAAACACGAGAAACCGTGTGGTGCCGGCTAAGAATAGCATCACCCCGTCTCCTCCCGTGGGTGTCGTAAAAGGTGACAGAGGGACCAACCGAAGGATGGGCAGCAGCGTCCTTCAAGCACTATCACGACCAACTGCGGTCGCCAACCCGCCTTCCAAGCGTGGCGACTATGGCAAATCCCCCCATTTTTGGGAGAGGCCTATGTCCTGCAGTGGATGTTTTATGGCTGATGATGATGATGAAACACGAGAAAGGTAACCCGAAAAAATAGTTTTATTTCAGTATATAACAATCGCAGAAACCCAAGAACTTTTGTTTTACTCTATATTTGTTACATACTCTGTTTGATTTCAAAACACTTACAAATAAACCACGTCTTGTACGAAAACTCAGACTTATAAATTCGACTAAAGAATTTTATATTAAATTCGTTCACCATTATCACTGAATAGTATAAATCTTTTTAGCGTCAACAATATTGTGCGCCTTCTTGTTTCTCTTATCTGCGGCCCAGACCTTGGCATCTAAGGAAATAAACGTTCAACGAAACGGCGTCTGCGTTTAATAGCCCGAGACTGGGTGCTTTTAATTACGTATACATCACTATGTCTACCTATTCAGTTACTGAGTGAACACTTTGTATTCATACATACTCTGTGCTTGGCTTACGTAAAAGTATATCCAGTTTTGGGATTGCATGATTTTTCATTGTGTACATAGTGAGTCATTGAAGACCCGCGTATAGACAAAAATCTACTTCTTTTCTCGGGCATTCACCGAAAAAATATTTAAGGTACCTTAGGATTTTTGTGAAATGAGTCTTAATTCCACCGAAAAAAGAAGTGTTAAAGAATAATGAAAATACCACAGATAAAACAGTTACACTATTTATTAATTCGTTATTTGATAATGACATGAACTCGATTCATCACAATCGCTAGCAGCTTCCACTATTAATCTTGTAATACACCTAAATTTCATAAATACAGGTATTATACTACACACATATTTTTTAAACGATTTGTTTCAATTATATCTGAAACCGAAACCACAGAAACATCACTGGCCATCTGAAGTCGTTCACATTATTTTTACAAGCTTTTTATTAACAAGATTACTAAGGTCAAATCTTGCAAACTGAATTAGAACCACTTCCTCTTATCCTACGGAGCTCAATTTTTACATATCGGTTCAGTTCCGATGACAATGCATTCTTATGGTAAGCATGAGCTGTATCGACAGCCAGGATAAGCTCCAGATAAAGGAACTCTTCAACAATCAACAGCACAGACTCTAAATTTAGTGTACGCATTCATTTCAATATTAAAGTGCAATGGGCAAAAAAGCTTGTTATAAGAATGCTATTTAAAAAAACTTATTACTTTTGACATTACTAGCCGTCATTATAGTCTACGGGTTAGAAAATAGACTATAGCTGAGTCGCACTGCTCTGTGGATGATTCACGTGACACTTGCTTTAAGTGGATGTGCTCCAAGACTAAATTCTTTCCATGCAAACATTTTTATCCCATTTGTGGTGGTTCTGTGAGCTGCGGACCTTGTAAGTACATATGATGTTTATTACGTTTTAAACACACAGATCTCAACCGTTTTGAAAAATTTCGAACCTGCCCACAAAATTTCATGGGAATCGGTTGAGAAATGCGACCTGAGAAATGAGGACAGCAGACGGACATCTGGACATCTACACAACTGCGCCTCTATTCGGGAACGCTAAGTGATTCTGTAGCCATTCGCGAGCGAGATTTCTCATCTCGTCTTACGCATTACGCGTCGTGCGAACTTACGAGACGCTACAGAATCACTTAGCGTTCCCGAATAGAGGCGCTTGACATACGAAAGCACTTTTGCTCAAGCTGAAACGGAGACGCTTCGCGCTCACTCGGTCAATTAACCGATATTGATCATTTTTGAAAATATTATCAACCTGAATATTATCTAGGTTTACAAGCAAAATCGTCATATAACTCCAGTTATTCGACTTCAAGTTATGTAACAGTTACTATGGATAACTTTATGACTGTTACATAACTTGAAGTCGTATATATAAGACTGAGATTACACGAAGATTTTGCTTGAGGTTATTGATATTTTAATGTTTGCATTTAAAACACGTTTTTGACATAATTGTGTATAATTAATATTAAGAAATCTACAACTTCCAAACCGACATTTGCCCCCCCCCCCCCACACACACACACACACACACACACACACGCACGCACGCACGCACACGCCTACGCCCACGCCCACGCCCACGCCCACGCCCACGCACACACACCCACCCACACACACACACACAAACGCACGCACGCACACACACGCGCGCGCGCGCGCGCACACACATCAGCCATTATACGTCCCACTGTTGTACACAGGCCTGCTGCTTTCGATATGAGAGGGATCGGGCTAGCGGCCCGGGCCCAGTGTGGTGTGCAGATTTCCTCACGATGTACGTAAGAAATATCGAACTCAATTGCGCACTAAGTTCTAGAAAGCTCAGAGGCTAGGGTACCTCGACACTACATTTTGACCTATCCGACATTATTATTGAATTTTAAAAATCTGTTAACATAAAAGGGGTAAGACAAATTCGACGTTCGTATAAAGTTATTATGTTTTATAGTAGACTAGTGGACCCGCCACAGCTTCGCCCGCGGTATTTTCCATACAAACTTTATCACCCCTTTTCACCCCTTTAGGGATGGAATTTGCACAAATCCCTTCTTAGTGCACCTCTAGGGTACTCGAGGAAAATCTCCTCCAAATTTCAAACCTCTAGGACCACCCGTTTAGGCTGTGCGTTGTCTATAAGTGAGTCACGGTACTGTTTTATATGTTTTATAGTAGATTGTTGCACTAATCAGAAAGTGATTCATTATTGCGCCGAGTGTTAGTTTGGAGCCCGCATGCAACACGAGCGCAATAACACATCACTTGATGCGAGGTGCATAATCTGCTTTTCTTTCAACTACTGCAAAAAATTGGTAAAAAAAGTAAAAGTATAGTTGAACCCGAGTAGCGAGGTAAACAGGATTTTTGCACTTGGTATGACGCACCCTTACAATTTTCATATAGCCTTTGACACTCGCACCTGCTCCCCGAATCTTAAGATACCCTATTTATTAAAATCGGAAATCGGTCCAGTGACTCAGAAGTTAAAGTAGTATCGATATCCATTTTCGCAGCAACATGTAACTTTTATTTAGATCACACAAATCGTTAGATTTAAGTTCACAAAATGTAAAACATCTACATTTAGCGAAATCAATATTTTCTATTCTATTCTATTCTTTATGCGAAATTTCACAGAAAACTTGTATCTGTTCAATTCAGTTTCATATCACAACAGTTTTTTTTTAAATCTTGTAGTAACCTATACTATGTTATCAGCCAGTACTTTGAACATAAAATATGGCCGCTGACATGTGGACTGTCTTGCTAACAGCAAGTCCACAGAAAAGTGGTCGGCTGTCCCGTCGGACTGTAAATGGGTGGATTAGGTAGCTGTTGGTGTAAACTTCTTGATCAAAAACATAAAAAAAAGATACAAAACAATGCAATAATGAATTCTATATGTAACTTTATTGCTCTAGAGCAAATAAGGGCTGCTTTTTGCTGAGTATTTAAGGCCATAATGATGAAATTAAAGCGTAAGTTGGTATTTAAGATGTTATGCCCCGTTGCCTGAATTAAAAGGTATTATTATTAAAGACAAATTGCCCTAAAAAAGACTCTTCTCTTGAACAAAAGTTCTTCGCATTCCTCATAATCAGAACGCGCTTAAAACAAAAGAAACTTGCTATCCACAGCCTCAAATGCGCAATAAAGGCCTGCAGACTGAACTGGCAAACTAGCCCTCCGGGTCTTGGATTGATGACCTCGGATGCCCCCAGGTGATCCGGGGATAAATTGCCGCAAAAACATTCTCACTACGTGTGCTTTTTGCTTTATGACTGGCTGTTTCGCTCGTATTATCAAAAGGTGCGGTGCGGTCGCAACTCTGCCACTTTATTGTTTTTTTTTGTGATGTGAGGTCGTATCATTGTTTTCGTAGCAGTGCGTTAATTTTCATAACGTCTGTTCTGTACCTAAAATAAGTATAAAGATGCTTCAAAGGTTTGAGATTGTCAGTTGAATGACATAGTTATCAGTTATGGAAACATGAAAATCCCTTAATTTAAAATAGGAAACGTCAAACTCGATTTCGTATTGCACCAAGCTGTCAAAATGGAGTTTGACGTTGCTTATTTCAAGGTTAGCGACTTTTAAATTTAGCGAACACAGTTTCGAATTGGCCCTACTATCACAGTATTTTAAATTCTTTCTGATATATATAGTTATGTCTATGTGTTTATCGTGAAAGTTCTCCAGGAATATGCGTTTAGTTAGCCGCTTTGTTTGCGCTTGATGTATAATAATTTTTAATGTATCGTTGCAAGTGATTTCATATTATTTCAAATAAATATAACATATGCAGTTTGTTTTGAAAATCACTTAACGCATGGTTGACAGATAATTAATTAATTTGTTCGAAATCTTTCAACTTTTTTAAATATTTTCTATTACATTTCTAAACAATTTTGTCAGATATGCATAGACAAACCAAATACCTAAATATAATCGTATATAAATAACTAATAGTCTCTCTTAATAATGAGTCTTGCTTTTACTTTTTCCTAAATAGAAGCACGGTTAGAATACTTCAAAATAACATTTAAAAAGCACAAGAAGTTTAATCTGCTTTTTACTGTTGTGACATTTAAATTGTATTACAGTTGAAATTGGAGCGACCCTAAGGACCGACAACTTGGTTATCTCAGATAGGGTGAGTATCGATTGCTTGGGAGATCCTGTGTTCCTGGGTATTTGAAACGCATTCTATGTAAGGCTTAAAAGTGTAAGTATATGGGCTAAGGAAATGATTTGACTTAGCAGGTTTCCACTAGCGCTTTAAAGAAGTTAAGAACGAAAGGGGACATTGTCTCTGAGAGACCTTCGTGCTTCCGTTTAAATCAGTAGTAAACTGACAATTTAAATAGGAATCATTAATATACGGTACATTTTTAGAGAAAAGATCTAATTTAATTTTGAATGTCGGCCTAGCACCATGCTGGAATAATGTCGGCCTCGGTTGTAAAAGCTAAATATTTTGAAGTTAAGAGGCACAGGGTTTTTGTCAAGATATCTGGTTTGTTGCAAGATCCATTGCTTAGGTATACAAAATTAAGACCTAGGGATCCCACAAAGTTATTGGTACCAACGTATAAAGGCCGGGGCAAACCAAACGCGGTTGCGGCGCATTTGCGGCGCGAACGCGGGTCCGCGCCGTTGTCGAACGGCGCGGGCGAATATACCATGCCACACCGCGGCGGCGCGGGACCGCCGCGGTCCCGCGGCTACTTTGGTGTGGCATGGTAAATTCGCTCGCGCTGTTCGACAACGGCGCGGACCCGCGTTCGCGCCGCAAACGCGCCGCAACCGCGTTTGGTGTGCCCGGGCCTTAAGAGTGCATTATGTAAACATTTACTACTAACTTTAATGCAATATCTATTAAAAATTACCACATTCTCTAGATATTAAGCAAATGACAACCATACGAATATGCAAATGATAATTATATATATATGGCTCATTCACATGGGATTTACAAAATCCAGCGCCTCTATTCGGGAACGCTAAGTGATTCTGTAGCGACTCGTGAGCGAGATTTCTCATCCCACTCTTTCGCATTACGCGTCGTGCGGAAGAGTGGAATGAGAAATCTCGCTCGCTAGTCGCTACAGAATCGCAGGTTATTTTTCAATGTCATCGCGAGCACACTAATAAATTAAACTTTATCAACTCATATAAAACAGTATAGGTACCGTGACTCACTTATAGACAACGCACAGCCTAAACGGGTGATCCTAGACGTTTAAAATTTGGAGGAGACATTCCTCGAGTACCTAGAGGTGCACCAAGGAGAAATTTGTTGAAATTCCATCCCTAAAGGGGTGAAAAGAGGTGATAAAGATTGTATGGAAAATACCGCGGGCGAAGCTGTCGCGGGTCCACTAGTTATACATACACGTGAAATAATAAGTTTTGAATGCTGTCAACAGCTGAGTGGGCGATCTAATTGAATAATACTTTAAGACTGTCGTTACCCACAATGAAAGCTACTAAATCATTTATCATTTTCAATGAAATTACGCAAATAAAAATAATACAGTTACTATCCAATTGCGTTTTTGTAAAAATGGTATAAGCTGCATGTTCCGTGAAATACTTTAAATTTAAATGCTGAATTACCCGCATAAACTATTGGAGCCATAATATAGTGGGTCAATGGTTGAAACAGTGCCCGTACATCAGTGTGTCGTGGCAGTGACGTTTGAAATCACAGTGGAAAATATAAAAACAATATAAGTACTCATAATTAGTGGGTAGCCAGCACATGCTGAGTTGGGACCGGTTCGCAAACATTTTATAATCCTTTTTAATCCGTCTTTTTTATGGTTTTGTCGTGAATAAATATCAATACATATAAAACAGTACCGTGACTAACTTATAGACAACGCACAGCCTAAACGGGTGGTCCTAGAGGTTTGAAATTTGGAGAAAATATTCCTCGAGTACCTACCCTAGAGGTGCAATAAGGTGGGATTTTTTGGAATTCTTTCCTAAGGGGATGATAAAGTTTATATGGAAAATACCGCGGGCGAAGCTTTGGCGGGTCCACTAGGTATTATTATATTTACATAACACATATATATATATATATATATATATATATGTATTTCATTAAAACATCTTTTTTATTTGTGTTATGAATATGAAACTTTCTCGAGCAACTCTTTTTATTAATCATAATTAATTTCTCAGACTTCTAACACGTCAGTCAAAATTTCCTTTTAATTGTATAGTAGATATTTGCTTGTCTGTCAAATTGAACACCTTTCAAATCTGCCAATTTTGCAACTATAATATTATACTGTTTTTAACTGTTCCACTTTTTGTAGCTGTGTACGGGTCATTATTTTTTCCATTGCTGCCACTCACAGTTAAAATGTTGGAATGGAAGCAGGTAACGGATTTTTTTACTGTCTACTAATTTACATAAACATATTTCGAATATTGCGATAAATTTATTTTATCTGTAGAAGTAAGAGTCGCATAGGCTCACAATAACTATTTACATGCTAGAACTATCTTAGTGATTTGACGGTTAGGTTAGGATAGATTTTTTAAAGGGCACCGTGTTTTTATAAAGCTGGGTACAGATGGTATCTCTGAATAAACTTGGGGGGTTTCAATAAATGACATTCCTAGCTAATTTAACAAAAAGCAGCATTGAGAGAGATAAAAAACTAGGTTGCTTATTCAAATTATTACCCGTTACCTTCTATGTTGCTATGAGATGTCTTTATTCTTTTTTGCCAGGAAATAGAGACAAAATATAGCAATAACAAACCGGTACTTTAAGATTTCAAATAATGTCGAATTTAGGCCCCGGGCCCGTATTCGACATTACATACATACATAGCATCACGCCCGAAATCCCTAATGGGGTGGGCAGAGCCACAAGACAACTTGTGGCCACGTTTGATTAATTAGTCCTAAGATGGTATGATGAACTGTATGGTGACAGGTGATCAGCCCATCGCCCATACAGATAGTCCACCATGTTGGAGAGGACCCGTCCCTTACTCGACTTTTACGACATGCCAGGATGATAAGCATCTGCACGCATTCTATGCTATTTTTTCACTCCCAGTGCAGCAGAGGAACATTCGGCAATGCCTAGACTATATCGCAAATAATTATGCTACGATATGGCAGCTCTTATTAACTTAACAACAAAGGCGGCCGCATTGTAAAACAATCGCAATATCGCTTAGGCTTATCGCAATGTTGAATAGAGGCGCCGGTATCGATAATACAAACGCTCCAACAAACAGTGTGTGAAATATTTTAGAGTTTCGTCTTTTCCTGAACAAACATAAATCTCACTTAAGAGAGGAACGATGACCCATAAACAATAGAAACAGAATAAATAAAATTTCATTGCGACTTAGAGAGCTAAACAATAAAAGTTATCCTATAAAACACCGTTTACTGCCCAATGTCTGTCCTGCACAGTCTCCTCATACAATATTTATGCGGTACGGCAAGGCACTCTCACGTCACGGTGTAAGTTGCAAGCGATATTACCTTTTAAACTGCCGTTTTAATAGTTTCGGTATGCCCTTGCAAAGCAAATACATTATTTTTTAGAGAAAAGTACCTTCTAGTTGGTGTAAGGTTACATGCATAATTATTTTAAGGGCCTTGAAAGACCAAAGCCCTTGTTTATTTCATAGCAGATAAATTCCATCAAATATTATTTCATTTGTTCATCGAAACACTTAAAAATTCTAATCCTATTTTAATCCAAGACTCTAGAGGGTAATTTGAAAAAGAACTTACTTTGAAAAACCCGAATACGTTCAAAAAGCGTTCTTTAAGAGGACTGTGAACCGACGGCAAAAATCACCCTTTTCATACGAAAGGCGATAACCATTGCCTTCCCTTAAATGTTAACCGATTTTGACCAAATTTTGATAGGTTGTCAGTCAGAACAAAATCTAGGTCTATAGGTTTTTTGAATATTGATTAAAGATCAAGAAAGGCAAATAATCCCGAAATTTGTTTTGTATGAGAATACTGAAACTACAATAAAACTGAATTTATCGATTATAGTAAAAACATCAAAACGTACCTACAGACCTAGATTTTGTTCTGACTGACAACCCATCAAAAACTGGTGAACATCAGTTAACATTTAAGGGGTGAAAATCGTTATCGCCTTTGTATGAAAAGCTGAAGGTTCGTTCACACTCCTCTTAAGAAACGTTGAACTTGACGAATTTTTACTATATTTCGCTTTTAACTTGAAGCCACTTCTTTGAAGGGTCTCTTCCTATTTTTCGTGCCTTTCATTATTTATAAGATTTCGAAACAGTACCTGCGGTATAATTATTTATTAGACACTTTTTTCCTTTTAAGCAGCACAGAATTTTAATGGATATTAAATCTTTGACTGTTATTGATTTACGTAATGTAATAAAATGCTTCTTTGCTTGAGAAATGGTAAATAAAAAGTTGTCAATGATTTCTTATTTGACTGCATATTGATACCATACTGGTACTTATTTTTAATGAGATCAGAATTTGCAACTGAACTTAACACCTGTCTGCATCCGAAACAATTTAGACAAAATTATTATATGAACAAACATACATATCGCGTAATTTATATATATTAACAGACGGGAACGCAGATGTTCTCGTTCTTAATTACGAAATCTTAGCTAATACTTCTCCCGAAGCGTCCAAAGAACGGCTTATTTTATCTCGGCTACCCTTTTGTTGTGTTCACAAACTCGGTGGAACAATAAACAAATAAAACGGTAATGGATAAGTCGAAATGGCAATAACATAAATTTCATTTTAAATATCTTTATTTGGGTTAATTTTGGAAACGAATAATCACCCTAAAATTTAAAAGTCGGTTTAAACCTAAACCAAATTAACGTTTCTAGCGGCTACTATAAACGGCAGAGGTAACGACACAAAGCTTACGGAAATTTAAATTCAAGTTGAAACTAAAGCTAAGAAAACTTCAAAATAAGCTACGCATGCGTCCTGAGAATTAGAATAAAGGCGACATGCACAACAGTACTAAGCTCAAACACCTGAAACACGTTACCTCGCTTGCATACAAATATGACTCTCTAGCAGGTAACTATTGAATGTTTTACTCTTCTTATAAGAATGCAAATTTTACTGTTTTCCCAGCAAGATAGCAGCCTAAAGGTGCACTTTCATATCGTCGGGTGCCTATTACTATTTCTATGGCCGAATAATGTTGAAAATAAACGCTTCCTACGCGCCCTTTTTCCAACTTTAGTCCCTTATCCGGGACAAATTTAGGCTTTATTTGAATAGTGCTGAAGACGCGTTTGTGAGACCCGAAGCGTGGATGTAAAGATAGTCTATTAAGGAACTGTTCCTCTAGTAATGGTCATATAATGGAAACTAGATTTCAATACACACTCATATAAAGCATTCGTCCCTTTCGCACCCACATATTAGTTAAAAAGTGACAGATGCTGTATGTGCGCATTAAAGACTACTGTGCTAGGCCCTCAGAGGGTAATTCAAACTCTTAACTTGGTTAATTAAAAACAACTGAATTATTAACTGTCACTATTATCCTATATACATGATAGCCTCTTTCGAGATTGACACTTCGCACGCTTAAAAATAAAAGGAAACAAGTCAAAATGAAATTCACTTTTGTTTTAAACTTTACTCAAACGCGTTAAGGTTGAATTTGGAATGGATTTGTATTTCACATCATTTCTTTTTATTTTTAAACGTGCGGCTTCCCTACGTGACAGCAAAGTTTTCTTTCTTCAACTTTATTTTTCGATATTATACAATAAAGCGCAATGTGACGTAGCCTTATAATATCTACGTGACCACTATTTCATTGGAATAGAGTCCACAGGCTCAGGATTGTGTTTAATTCAAATACTTTCTTACAATATTACCATGGATAAGAGTAAAATGAGATAATTTCTCCGTGCCTGATTATCTTCAGTCTATTTTATTTATTCATTTAAATCAGGCAATAGTGGACAATATAATATATAACATATAATAAAAGCAATGGAAAATTATAGTATACATAACTTATAAAATGATAATTAAAATATACGTAGTTAGCACGTTAGTTCTGCGACGTGTGACACAGTTTCGCAGTTTCTATACCTGTAGAGTTACCGTCCCACTCATAACGAGGAGCAACGAAAATATTCCCCACGCGAACACGAAGCAGACTGGGGACTTCGTTGAATTATTTCGCGGACGTGTTGCAGGATTAATTCCGATGTTTTTATTCACCAAAATGCTAGTAAAATCAAATTGACTTTTGAACAATTGAAAAGAACTTCGAACGCAAGTCAGGAATTGAACTCGCGCGGTCCGATGCCTCAGAGGTTTACCACTGCACGTTTTTTCGGGTCTACATAAACGCAAACATAAACCTCTTATGAAACATTTTCTCACTCGTAACTGTTTGCTTAGGCCCGCCGTCGGTTAAATTATTCTGAAATTTGTGTTAAACCAACATATTTTATGGCTTGTCTACATACTTCTTTTATTATACTTTTTGCGAAGCTTCACGTTCTGACTTTTCGAGGTTTTCATAATTTTATGAACGTTGTATGTTGACGGTGGATTGAGTTATTATTTTGCTTTTGTTAACACTTTCGTTGCTATGTTATTTTACAAAATGAAAGGACCAAAATATGCTCAAACAATTATTTCTTATTTTAAGCTTCCGAAATTCTATGTAAGATATATTAAAGCTTAATAAACAATGCCGAAATGAACGCTATTCGTTTTTAAACAAAAGCTCGCCATAGTGTAGTAGGTAAGTGTAAGTCTATTTTAACTTTTTTCCCTCTAAATTCAGTGAATTTCTGAAAACGTCGCGGGCGGAAGGCATTGTTAGCGTAATTTCAGGGGTTTCCTGTTGGCCACATGGCAATTACACTGGCACCGGCACTGGCTTATTGTCTTTTACATCTGAGCTCAAGAATAATTAAGCTAAAAATCTATACGACTTAATGTTAAACTTGCATTTTAAGATTCAGTTTTAACACGCTTAAGGCATACGGTGTAAAAATCCATTAGTAAAATAGTTGTATTAAATATTGGTAAATCAGTACAGTTTTTGACACAACTGATCAGCGCCCCTATTCGGGAATGCTAAGTGATTCTGTAGCGATTCGCGAACGAGATTTCTCATCTCTCTCTTATGCATTACGCCTCGTGCGGAAGAGTGGGATGAGAAATCTCGCTTACGAGTCGCTACAATATCACTTAGCGTTTCCGAATAGAGGCGCTGATATGGTTTAACGGAACTTGAAATATCAGGTTCCTCGCGTTTTAACTTCTTTTTATTATGGCTACTTTTTTCCTTAAATTATGATGACAGCATTTTAATACGCTAAGAAACCAATCTAAGTGACATTTGGCAAAGAAGTATTTTCAATGATGCCGTAAAATAATTGAAAATCAATCGCGAAATTATTGCCAGGGAAAACAAGAATTTCCCCACAATTACACTAGCAACTAGCCAAAACAAAACAGAGATACGCAACGTATGCAGTACCTGTGTGTAACATTTCGTTTGGTCGACGTTTAACGGAGCTTACTGAATTTCGTAGAATTCCGCGCCAGCTGGTTAGTTCACTGCGGTATGTCTAAATCCACCTCTGTTTTTGCTTTGTTCCTGGTAAATTAGAACCCAAACTATGTTTAACGGACTGGCTTACGTTAATACCAGCAGTATTGTGTGGCGCTTGTTGATTTTTACCCAACTAAAAATCCGTTGGATATTGAAAAATGTATTATTGAGGAAAATATAATTACACTACTATTATACATGCAAAAGTTTGTGAGTGTATTCGTTATAATGTTCGTAACTCCTTCACGCTTCAACGGCTAGATGAATTTGGATGAAATTTGGAATATAGATTGCTTATACCCTGGATACATAGCTTATTTACAAGATTTTTAACCCAATTCAAAATTATAGTGATAGGTGTCCATGTAGGTACACAGTGTGTTAATATTTCATATTATGGTACCGTGCCTCGCTTTATGGTTCTTGCTTTAACTATTTAAGGTATTACTAAATTATTTATAAGAAAATTATGTTTGTTTCACTAGCACATCAAGTGGTTTTTATAAGCTTTTTATTAACTTGCAATGTTTGTATGTATGTATGTTGTGGTCAAATCTTGCAAGCTGAATTAGAACCACTTCCTCTTATCCTACGAATCTGATTTTTTATATATTGGTTCAGTTCCGATGACAATGCATTTTTATGGTAAGCATGACATGAATCGACATCCAGGGCTAGCTCCAGATAAAGGAACTCTTCAACGGTCAACAGAACAGACATAAAATTTTGTGTAGGTACGCATTTTATTGCAATATTAAAGTGCAATGGGCAAAAACACTCGTTATAAAAATGCTATTATATGGATATATAAATATATAGATAAATCCCTTTCTTTATCATCCTACCACAAACGAACAAAACCATGCACACTTTCACTACCACCTACTCGTAGCTTTAGGCCTTTCCTTACCGTTCATTGTCAATGAAAATTAATTTCAATTTGCGTGTAATAACCACGAGCTTACAAGATCCCAGTCATATAAAACCACGATCCAGCTCAATTATAACATGTTCACATTCGACATGAAGTAAACATTAGCAAGCACAAGTTTCCGCAGCGTACACAGTCTCGCGCAAGTTGCGATTGATTGAACAAGCTATCGACGCCGACTTGCCAACTATCCGACTTGGAAGCTGTTACTGACTGGATAGACTGGATAAACATATATTATTTGATTTGAACTACACTTACATTTGTATTTTTGAAAGGACAAAGTACAAATGGCGGACTTAATGCCCAATGGCATTTTCCACCAGCCAACAAACGGTAAAATATCAAAAGGTGCATTGAGTAAGCTCGTAGAAATTATGAGAAAAATAAAATATGTAATTATAATCAGGGGTTTAATTCCTTCGAAATTAACATAGCAATGTAAGTTAGTTTACATATAAACATAATAAAGATAATTTTGTGTGAAATCATTTTTAACCGACTTCAAAAAAAAGGAGGAGGTTCTCAATTCGGTTGTATTTTTTTAAAATGTTTGTTACTTCAGAACTCCTTCATTTATAAACCGATTTTGAAAATTCTTTTTTTAATTGATAGGGTATACCTCCAGTTTGGTCCCGTTGTCGTCAAAGTCGAGTTATGATCAGAGGATCTATGAGGAATCGATGGAACTCTTCAAATATTATAGGCAAGTATAGAGCAATTTTAGTATTTTCTGTAATAACTCAAGCAGTTACGTTCCAAAAGCATTATTTGGTGAAGTGGAACTGTTGATGAAGACCATAGATGATCACCGGAACTCTTAAATGTTGAGTATTTCACGGTTGGCGATTAAATTGCTGTATAAAGTTCTGATGCAACTTATGTACATGAAAATTCATGTAGTAAAATTGAAGAACCAGGAGAACTTCTCAACGATTGACATCTTTGCACCGTGGATAGCAACAGTTTGTAAATGGTGATGACGAATTGGCATTATGCTATTGTTACTTATGTAGTAAATGAGTGTCGTTAAATCACAGGGTGATAAATAAAATGTGAACAAAAAAACTTAGGTACTTTGCAAAGGCTATTTGAAGTCGGTTTTTTTATTTTATAAATTATAGATTATAATGTATTCCATTCATTGTATACGTGGTAACAGTTTTAATGTCTTATAAATAACCTTATAAAAAATCAAAAAGTGTTTGTGTGCTATTTTGTTAGGCGTTCCATTAGCATTAGCACTTTCTATAATGTTATTCTTGCCCGTTTTAAAAATAAAAAAGGCAAACATGATATTAACCTTTCTTAAATTTAAGGTTTAAACCTTATCGTTTACCTGTATTCGATCGATAACTTAAATAATGGGTAGCTTATCATCACTTATTACTGGATGAGACTAAGATCAAACGCAAACCCTATTTGTCTAAAATAAATTAAGCTCACGCAAAGTCCGTTACAATAGAAATCCCATTTTTTTTTTTTTTTTTTTATGTTAATTGACTGACAAACGACCTGACGGCACACCTGATGGAAAGTGGTCACCGCCGCCCATGGACATCTGCAACACCGGAGGTGCTGCCAATGCGTTGCCAGTCTAGGGAGGATGGGGAATGGGGATGGGATAGGGATGAGGGAATAGGCGTCCGGATCTCGTCACTCACCGTACGAAACGCTATAGCGAGCCATTAATTTACGCCGATATTCTGTGAGAGTGTGGTACTGCCCCGGTCGAGCCGGCCCATTCGAACAGTAATCATCTAGTGAGGATTACTGTTTGGCTCTGCCACTACAAAACTTAACTTACTTTAGCAAAGATGGTCAGCTATGTGAGAGACCACAGAATTCCTTTTCCATGTTACCGAAGCTGGAGTCATCATAAATATGTATAGTGTGAATCAAGCATGCGTCGCGTATAGAACGACGCCGAAAATGCGATCTCGCGGGAGGAGCCGGTAAACACTGATGTAAGGGACTAGAAAAGACTTCATGCTGCTGGGAATCTCTCACAACGAACTATTCTTGTAACGCAAAGCTCTCTACGCAGTATATTATACTGAGATAAGAATAAAAGCAAACAATCTTTAAACGCTTTATCCAGCTGGTCATTGAATACTAATCTATATCTAAATATATACATGCATACATACATACACATCACGCCCGAAATCCCTAATGGGGTGGGCAGAGCCACAAGACTACTTGTGGCCACGTTCGATTAATTAGTCCTAAGATGGTATGATGAACCGTATGGTGACAAGTGATCAGCCCATCGCCCATACAGATAATCCACCATGTTGGAGAGGACCCGTCCCTTAGTCGACTTTTACAACATGCCAGGATGATAAGCATCTGCACGCATTCTATGCTATTTCTTCACTCCCAGTGCAGCAGAGGAGCAAATATATACGTTAAAAATCGTAAAGTGGAAACAGTCTTTATATTTAAGATAACACATCCCTATGTCATTGAATATAATGTCTACTTGTCTGTTTGTCATTGTATGTGCGCTATTAACTTTTAAACTACTGGAGGGATTTCAATGCGGTTTTCGGTATTATATTAAACTCCGGGCAGGGCATATGCTATATAGAAGCTTAATACTGAAAGTCTGTCTAAAATTTTAAAACAGCGACAGTTATTTAATCTGATGACATGAGAAGACACATGACATGATTCGATTTTAGAGGATTTTTCATAACGTAAGTTCCCAGATCTCATGTTCTGAATGTCCAATCCGGATCAAACTAAGGCTTTCTAAATCCTTTCCATTCATTTGTACCTCCTTGCACCGCCGACTCGCACCCGCTTTATTTGCCCTTATTTGCATAGAAACGTTTTTGTGGGCGTCCTTGTTTGTATAGTGGATAGGTGGAGAAAGCTTTCGTGCCTCGTGGAAACTGGCGAGTGTGTCGCCTCCGACAGATTTGTTTGAATTGAATGTAGTGCCGTTTTTTATTCTAGTGCCGTTTTCAACCCGTTCACAGGTGAGTTTATGGGGGAGTGAACCATTGGAGCTTTGAAACTATTTCTTTGTCGAATTATTTGGTTATTCTTTTGTTTTACTGCAGATAAATGAGGGTATATTAATTAAGTTACTTTTTCTACATGATGCGAATAACTACGAAAAACTTTACAACTAGAGTAATAATGGAACGTAGTTTTTACGCTTTGCACTTGGAAATCTTGAAACTTTACCAATCCGATGTCATGTCTTTAGTCTGCTGTTTGTAATAGGTAGAAACGGTCTCCATCTCGTGTAAAATAAAAGTATTTTTTTTATAATATTACCAAGAAAATGTATGTTTAAAAATACTCATCAAGGGTCGTCCCAAATACTATTATAACAAGCTACGCGACAAATACAAACAGAATTTTATTCTGTAGGTATTCATAGAATCTTTGTAACAAGGATTCTAGGAGCATTCTAATTAAGGTGGCATTGTCCTGTTCAAAACGTCGGACGCGACTGTCCTTCTTTATCCCTGTATTTGTACCGTAATCCCTTGAAAATTAATTATAGCCTTACCTTAGGTGCGCGTACTACGTAAATTACTCGACCTTCCCGAGCTTAAGGCGACGTTCAGAACTTATTGAAATGTGGAACAAAGATGTTTTGAAGACGAATGCTACGATTGGTTTTAGGTTATAATTTTATAAATAGATGACATTTAAATTTGTCCTAATCATATATTATTTGGTCACTAATTCATATTCCTTTGACGACTTCATCTGATAGCCGATGAATTGTAATATGTTGCTTAAAACGAAAAGTTCTTTACTAATTTTATCCTCCTGGGTCCTCACTAAAAAATCTACAGCCAAATGTCAAAGTGAACATACATAGAACGTTTTTGAACGAAACTGACAACCTACACCGAGTCATAGGTGGCCAATCAGCGACCAGTGCGGCTTTAACACCTGACACCACCGGCCACACCATACCCCGCGGTACGTTAATCCGAGGATCCAGGAGGTTATGAATTGAATAATGACATTAATTGAATTTTTGTTCAGTTTCATTGCTGAGCAAAGACCACCCCTTCCTACTTTTCTAGTGCCTTTTAATATTTTGCCATTTCTTTGCCCAGCGTTCTAATAAATAGGAGTATACTGACTATTCTTAGAAAACGGTAAGATTCATATCATTAAAATCTTAAAAAGATAAATCTTAAATGATTACGAGTTTTTCTTTTTATGATTTTAATAATATTTATGTTATGAAAGCAAGTCTCGTCAGCTGTAATATGAATTAACGTAACCGCCGAAAGTTGACTTCTCAGGAGAGCCAAAAAACTAAATTAAAGTTCAAAGAAAGAGTTGACTTTTTTGTACTTATCCTATTGCAATGATGTTTATAGCAATTTTCTTGAAATGGTAAGACCAGTTAATTGAAAGACACCATTATAAATCCATAATGTGGGTGGGGCACATTGCTCGTAGAACAGATGACCGATGGGGTCGCAGAGTTCTTGAGTGGCAACCACGTACCGAAAGGCGCAGCGCGGGCAGACCACCCACACGGTGGACTGACGACCTGGTGAAAATTGCGGGTCTCCGCTGGATGCGAGCTGCACAGAATCGGTCGTTGTGGAGATCATTGGGGGAGGCCTATGTCCAGCAGTGGACGTCTTTCGGCTGAAATGATGATGATGATGATAATAAAACTTATTTATAGTTTTAAAGATGGCATGGTGTTAACGTTATTTTTTTTGAAAAACGAATGCGATACTTTAAGATTAAAAAAAAAAACTAAAAACAGCCGTAACGTAACTCACAGAACATACAACCTACTTTTTTTCGCCATGGGTCCATCCGGTCAATACATTTAAATGTATTTACAAATCTGCCGTTTACATTAACCAACAAAGAGCTGATTTTTATAAAATATAACTTATATTACAAAAACAACTTGAACTTAAAAAGCCTTGGATTTCCGTTTACGTAACCACCATTTTTTTTTAAGATTCTGAGAATTTAAGGACATCAAACGACAGAACGCAAAATTTGCAGTAGAACTGTATAAATAACTCAATTTCGTCATTTTGGCGGTTACGCTAATTCATATTACAGCTGACGAAGTTTATTACGGTTTAATTGTATAAGGATAGTTCAAAACAAGTTAAACCTTAACATAATATCGCACCTAGGGAGCTGAACGGAAACCGACGTATGCAAAGGAAGCCCTTTGGTAAAACTTTTTAATAATTCAAGCGATTTGATGTAATTTTGCTCGGATACCGCATGAGAGCAAAGTCTTACGTGCCCTTTTAGGCACTAACGGTAAACATGCTGCATTCAACGCTATTTACATATTCGTAAATTCGCTGAAAATTTACAAACTAGCTTTATCTCAAAGAAAGCCAAAGTAATATGCAATTTTGGCTTGATTCTAATTTTTTTTTATAAAACGTTTACAATTATGTAATATTATGTTGTCATTGAAAATGAAATACAATTTTTTTTATCTACACCCATATCATAAAACCTCCATTGGTTAATCAAAAACCGTAGGAAATGACCACCATTTTGACAACCAATTAGGAAAAACCAGTGCTGCGATAAAGAAATAACATGACTTCTTTATCGTTTTTAGTAAAGAAATGAGATTAAATTTGGAACAGCTGTCAAAACTCAAGTGGGTCTCTATTCTAGTATCCATAGATATTAAAACAGTTATTGATACGAAACGTCAATTCAGTATGTTTTTTTAAATATAAACTGCACAATATTTGATCTCGAGTGACGTGAAAATAGAGACTTCATCCGTTTGTCTATGATTTAAAAAAAAATGGTCTTGACGGAGGATCGAATCGGCGCCATGTTGGTGTTTTGTTGAACGAAAGTAGAATTCATTGAATAGAAAAAGTTGTTTGTAATTTACATTTTAGTTGAAAATATGAATAGTAGTCTTCTCGGAGTGTGTGTGATGTGAAAATGCGCCGGATATCGGAAATATGCAGCCACGATTGCAACAAATAACTTGTTGCCAGAAAATATTGTTTCTGAACCCATCATGGAGGATTTATAATACGTGCGATCTTATTATGAAACTCGCCTGTCGGCTCGTTTCATGAAAACCGCACTAGTGTTTTAAGGCCTATCATTATGCAACCGTTGCATAAACTACTATTACTTAATCAGTTATTATGATTGTGTATAACATTTATTACTGCAACCCAAATAAATTTCTTTAAATTTTTCGGAGGGTATGCTGACGATTAGTTTTCGTAATTTCGATTGCCCTGTCGAACAACAGCAACCAGCTGTTAAGGATAAGGATTTATTGCAACTGTGTTACATTTTCTCATATACTCGTAGTAAATTAACCCTTCATTTCATTATGCATATTGGGTTAGGCTTTATATGTTCTGAGAATATTTTCTGTATTTCCTATGTGTTTAATACGCTATTTTATTTTTATTTTTGATTTTATTTGATTCTTGGTTCAAACAATTTCGATTGCCCTGTCGAACAACAGCAACCACCTGTTAAGGATAAGGATTTATTGCAACTGTGTTACATTTTCTCATATACTCGTAGTAAATTAACCCTTCATTTCATTATGCATATTGGGTTAGGCTTTACATGTTCTGAGAATATTTTCTGTATTTCCTATGTGTTTAATACGCTATTTTATTTTTATTTTTGATTTTATTTGATTCTTGGTTCAAACAATTTAATATTGGGCACTACTGATAACCCTAGCACTGCAACAAAAATGCTGGAAAAAGTACGATCACTGCCAATTAATAAATTCTTGATTCTAATAAATTTAACGTTATTATTTATTAAAGAGTTTAAACCGATTTTGAGATAAATAATTATTACTAGGCACAATACCAGGTGTCGTAAACCCGAATGCGTTTAGAAAGTAGATCCCAACGGTGCGCGATACCTGCAGAGCTCCTTACCAGCTTCCGCAGCTGAAAGGGTGTGGTCAGATGCCGCCCTAACTTACCTTGAAAACCAATTTTGTTAAATATTTAGCATCCCTCGGTGTAAGAGGCTTTGAAGCGATCTGAATTTATGCGAACACAGAGGTATTTTATAGGGAAATTAGTTGGTATTGTGATAGTGTCCCAAGGGACGAGGACTTGATTTCAATATAAGTACTTGCATTCAACGTGTCATCGACTCGGCGAGTATATTGTGCATTTGATTGATACTAGATTATTTTGAATTCGAATTGGTACAGTGCGCTAAGCTTTAGTTTAGCTTCGCAAAACCTTTCATTGAACTATTCTTCTATTTTGTGACTCTTTCTGTAGTGCTTGTGGCTTCCCTTCGTGTGCGTGTGTGTGCTTAACCTTCTGTACTTTTTCGTTCGCTTTACTTATTATCTTAGTGTTAAGAACGATTATTTGTGGGACCCTAAATAAAAGCGTGTTTGTTAATTTGGAGCTTATCATTTTACTCACCGTTAGGGTACCTATACGTGCACCCTAAGTGTCGATAGTTAAAATAATAAATAGCCAGAAAAGTCAAAAGGCCTAGTCAAAGTCAAAAGTGATTAATTTGTGAATATAGTTAAAACTGGTTTCAGTGGTGGACAAATATAAGAGAGCCACTATGTTTTGCCGCCTGACGTACAAAATAAGACATTTAATATAATTAAAACTAGAAATTAATCAAATCAGTAAATATTAATAATAATAATAAAAAACAACACAGTTGTAAATTGCAAAAATGCCGAAAAAACATTGTATAAAAGCAATTTAATTCATCTATTAAGAAGGCTGAGATAGAATACTAACATTTACAAAGTAAATAATAATGTCGAGACCCCACTTAAAATTCTTGTATTGTTGTAATTCTTAATACAATTGGTATTTTGTTGAAGATTCTGATTGCCAAGCTGAGAAACATTTTCGCATCAGTGCAGTATGTGAGAGAACAGAACAAAGATTTTGATTGTGCCGAGTTTTTCTATTGTGATATACTTCAGAAACCTTCTTAAATAATGAAGGGTTGATTTTTACAAACATGGCAATCTCATTTGAAAGACATGGCATTGTCAAAATGTTTTAGCCATTTAAAATAGGGTACACAAATGTCTGCTCTTTAGGCCGCATATTGCTCTGATGCATTTTTTTGTGCCTTAAAAACTTCTTCTCTATTAATTGAGTTCACCTAGTAAATAATGCCTATTGAAGTCTTGATGCAACATAGTCATTATACACTGTCATGATTGCATCAATTACTTTCTTACAAAGTTTGTATTGTACATAAACATATTGATTTGGTTTCTTATAAATTTCTTCCGTATGTGGCTTCCAAGATAGAATTTTATCAATAACTGTCTCTAACAATTTTGTTACAGCAACAGATTCAATATCCTGTCCTTGATAATTAGTTTATTGTAATTGTTGGTTTTTGCTGTCAAACGTGCATAATTTTTGTCTTAGTTATTATTAACCGTTTCATTCATTTAAATTTCATAATTATTAATATAATTACATTCAATTAGTAACAACCTTTTCGCTTGAGGTGTGATTTTTTTAGAAACGTTTTCAATTTGATAATCGGGATCAGTCAATAAAACATCTTCTCAAGCACGCTTATGATATTTTGTATCTTATTTCCGATGGATATTCATCCAGTCGACAAAAATTAAAATATACTTCAACTACAATTTTTGCCTTTTGTTTTCGACTGTCCGATACACTTCGTACACTTGCCTGAGGCTAAACGTCTTCATCTAGCTCTCTTTAGCTCTAAGTAGTCAGCTGTCAAAATCAGAACTCGGAAACCGGCTAATTTTTCATACTGGTTTCAGTCGATGACCCCGAACCGAAAATTATTCCGGTTTTAGATGAGGTTTTAACCGGTTATAATATACAAATGTTTTTTTATGTTGGACGACATTAACTGGTTAATTTTAATTTCGATGGTAAACTTATCGCGTGTTATATATTATCTCTTTTGCACTCTACTGGAGCTCCCGCTCTCCATATACGAATAGGAATTTTAATTATCATTCCTCATTAACGGGTAAACAAAATCATTTTGGTTTGTTTTGAAAAACCATTTCCTTTAATACCCGGTTGATTGGTCGGAAATTAAGACGGTTTTATGAAGTTAACTAACCTTTTTCCGAGCCTGGCTGTGTTATTCTCTTAACAAATTTCTTCCCTCATTTCATCTCTCATTCTACCAATTATAAATTGACCCACGTGCTCATGGGCATTATGGGGAGTTAGGTACCTACGTCCATGGTAGAGCTGCGTCGAATACGATCAAAGTCGAAGACACGCATTAACATGCAGTTTATACGCACTGATGGATCAAGTTACAAGTACCAGTAAGAACCAATGGCAAAATCTACAAGACGGCTGTCCGACCCGGAATGTTGTATGGAGTGGAGTGCTGGACAACAGTAAAAAAACACGAACAACAACTGCACACACTCGAAATGAAGATGCTGCGATGGGCGGGCGGTGTAACACGTCTGGACAAAAGACGCAATGAGCATGTGAGAGGTTCTTTTAGAGTAGCCCCAATAACGGACAAACTAAAAGAAAGCAGGCTTAGATGGTACGGTCCCGTAATGAGAAGAGCTGATAGTTTCTCAATAAAGACAGTCATAAACATCTCTACAAAACGCCTTGGAAGAGGAAGACCACCCGCTACATGGTGGTCCAGTATAGAGAGGGAGATGAAAGCGCAGAACCTAACTCCCGAGACAACCCAGGACGGAGAAGAAAATACTCCTTACTCCAGACCTGTAAGGGCTCTGCGCCTGTATTCGGGAACGCTAAGTGATTCTGTAGCGACGCGTAAGCCAGATTTCCCATCTCGCTCTTACGCATTACGCCTCGTGCGGAAGAGTGAGATGAGAAATCAGGCTTACGAGTCGCTACAGAATCACTTAGCGTTCCCGAATAGAGGCGCTGGTCAAAAAATCGGCACGTTTCCTAAACACACTATCGTAGTTCAAGGCGTCTATTTCGGACTGCTAAGTGATTTATACCGTCACTAAAATGCCAAATTCGCGAATGTGTCATTGTTCTGTACGCGATTGACGTTCACATTGGCGGTTTTGTCATTTCCGTCAGACAACCTGCGGTTCGCAAGCTTATGATAAAAAAGAGAAACATTCACAAAAAAAAGTTAATTAATTAAGTAGGTATGCGAATTCACGAAAGTCGAGCCGAGCCGAGTGGCAGGAGATAACGAGATCATGCCAGGCACGTAGACCATGATTAAATCATTGCTTTATAATATTTTCTTTCATCTCAGAGTCATTTTTGATGAGTTTTAAGTCAACAGTGCGCTATTTTCGTTGTCGTTTCATAATTTGATGCGACAAATATGGAAAAGTAAAAAACATTTTTTAATTTGTTAATAATATTTACAATATTCAATACACTCTGTTTGTTTTGAGTAAATCGTATACGTTATACGAATTTATTATTACCTATGTTATAACTTGCTTAGAAAGCGTATTACATAAAATTTTAACATTTTGCAGTAAGTACGGGTAATTGATTTTAAAGCAGTCTTAGGTTTCGATAATTGCATGCTACAAGATATGATGGTATTCTAAAAGTTGAGTAACAATACCTACACCAAGTAATTATAGATTCTACCCGCAACTTCACATCTGCATGGTACCTATACTCCTACGGTTATAGTTATCTATCGGGAACTTTTGATTTTTTCTGTGATAAAAAATATCCTATGTCATCCTGTCCTACACAAACACGCACACGAACTGCAATAGATCCGTGCAATAACCGTGTTGTAGTTTTTATACATTGTAATTTATAACAAAAAAGCGGGAAACTTCAATTATTTTTATCATTTACAACCCCCGTTATTAAAATTTTACTTAATTAAATGTTCAATAAGTCGGATGTTCTCATTGAGCTTGCGCCAAGCGGTACCCGAATATTATATTAATGATTCCATGTCGAGCTCTGCCGTACTTAACGTTTAAGTTGGGGTTAATTAATACCGGGCGACACAGGATTCGTTAAATACGCTCCGAGCTGGATTTTATTAAATTTACCATACATTTGGTAGTCTGACAAAAATCACGTTAGCGGAAACAGAGAAACTAGATGTGACATCACGAGTATATTTTGATATTTTCTATTCACTAAATTTTTCAAGCGCTGTTTTGAATTATAATGCCAATGGTTAAAACGGTGCTTCACTGAGCATAGCAGATTGAAACTCTTACACATGTGAATTTAAATGCAGGTATTTCCGAGAAAAGCCTCACACATTATTACGCCAAGCATGTATGACTACGAAGTGAAAAATGTAAAGTAAAACGAAATAAGTTGCTACAATCTTTGTAGAGTCCATGTCTTATATTATGAAAGCAAAGCATTAATACATTATCAAAGCCCGCGTACACTGACTAAAACAAGTATATGCAAGGTTTGCGGAGAAATTGTATGTGTAAAGAACTTGCTAAACCGGCTACGCTAGATTTACTTCAAACTTAAGTGATGTAACCATCCAGGGCCGGTTAAACATTTCGGGGCCCCTAGGCAATGCAATTCTCGGGGCCCCTTTATCCTTTTCTAACTTCCTAAAATACATTTTTCGACCAGAATGCCATTGTTACGCTATTTTTTACTACATTACGAAGGTATCACCCTAAACTAATGGTGCGTGGGGCCCCTAGGCAGTCGTCTACATTTCTGTAGTTATTTATTTATTGGCCTAATATAATTTAAACGGCATGACAGTGTACACCAAAGCGCCGCAAAAATTCACACACTGACATAGAAAATTACAAAGAAAATAAACAATGAACATGGAACAAATAAAACAATAACTAAACAGCTACACTTCCATCCATCGCCTCGCAATATCTCATACACTCTCGTACATCGATGATTCATGTATAATCCGGCGTTGTAACTATCGTATCTAGTATCACTGCATCTGTGCACCCGACGAATATGCAAGGGTGAGTAGGCAGTCTCGAGGGCCGTCTGCCGTAAAGTATCGCTTAATGACGTGTAACGAGCACGGTCTCATAGCGTGTATAGCGGACCGTATAAAAGGATCCGCGTCGCGAATGCTGTGACGTTTGGACGCTCCGACTACATTGTGAGGTTTCTACGCTACCTACTCTAAAAAGGCACAAGTCAAACTTTACAGGGCGTCTATTTGGGAACGTCCAACGACCCGCGAACGAGACTCGCATCTTGCTCTTACGCATTACGCGTCGTGCGGAAGAGTGGGATGAGAAACCTCGCTCACGAGTCGCTACAACATCACTTAGCGTCCCCAAATAGAGGCGCAGGTCACTAACTGTTGGCAAATATTGGTCTCTGTCATCGGTGGTGCCAGATTTTACTTAAAATATACAACTTTAAAATAGTTAGGCCAACGTGAACGTGAACGTGAACGTTTTGCAAGGAAAAAACCAGCGTCGCGGTTTTTTTTGTCACTACTTATATTATTGTGACCCTTTCAGTTGAAGCCTTTCTTACCAACATAATAAATAGGAATAGGTCTGCTACCTTGAATAAAAATATTGTACTTTTTAAAATATATAAACATTTTTTGCGCCTCGCCTATAAGCCGAATTAGCAATATTTTTTTTTAACAAAAAGAAACCAATATCACTGATAAGTATAAAAGGTACCTTCTAAACCATTTACCGTGAAAAGAAACAATAAGGGAGACAGATTCAAGATTAGTAAAGTCGTGCAAAGCTTAATCCGTCTTAAAGGCTTTGATGTTGATACTTTCATAAAAGTCATGATGAAAAAGCTATCCGTTGTTCTTGAATGCACGCTCCATGGCTGTATTCACAAAGATGACATACTGGTATGTTATTATATAACCTTTTGACCGCCACAGTCGGCTGCAGCCGTCAGCGGATACAGGGGAAAAGTCCTTCATCACCTTGACTTAAAGTTGAAATTCGTGTTACTTCTCAGACATGCTTGGCGGTCAAAAGGTTAACAAACCTTGTCGCTCATTTCGTCTCTCATTTCAATAGACAATCATAAATTGACCCGCACGATCGTAGGCATTATGCAGAGTTAAGGATAATTTACAACTAACGGCTCCTACCGCATCAGGTCGGAACGGATTTTAAAATCTTTAAACGATGTTAAGTCATGTACACAGTTTTTAAAGTCTATTAGCCGCGGACAGCAGCTTGACTGCGGGCGTCTTCCGCGACACGCGATCGTAGCCGAAAGTATGCTGTGACGCGCGTGTCGCTCCGTTCGCTTGTTGTCGTACCCGAGCGGATCCTCTCGGCTGTCGTCGCGTGTGCTCGAACAAACTTTAAAAGTCATTAAATCATGTACGTACACAGTATTTAAAGTGTATATTACCTAGCCGCGCATTGCACTGCTGGACGCGATCGGCCGTCGTTGCATCCGTTCGTATCCTTTCCGATCCGATGCGATGCGAGCCGTTTGGTGTAAAGCTGACCGTATGCGTCGAAATTCTGCCGGACGCGATCGGCTATCGCCGCATCCATTCGCATCCTTTCCGTTCGGTGGAAATCAACCTTTAGGTCCCTAAGTCTGTGGCCGGCTGCTTCGAGAAACGACCAAGGTCAAAGGCACGAACGGACATGTAGTTTATAAGAACCGACGGGTCAAGTAACGCTCGCCAGGTTGTTCATGAACGAAGCTCATGAAGTTTACACACGTGCATTTGAACAGATGAAAAAAAGTCTTTCTAAGAAGAAATATTATCTTTGAAGCGACTTAGACGAGAGCTAGGAGAAGGTTTTAGTCACCACTAGGTGAAGTTGCCACAATTTATTGTGGTGTAATTCTCTTACGTGCGCAGCCGTTGATCAGCGGATAAACGAAACCATTAATTTAGACTGTAAGGACAAAGTCATTCGGTCTAATTTTGAATGTGTCCCTCATCGCTGATCAGCCGCTGCACACGTTAGAGACTCACATTGCTTTACAGTTATTGTTCATCACTGAAACACCGCAAGATAATTAATAATAATAATAATAATAAATCAATCAGGAGACAATCTTTACACAAATCGACCTAGTCCCAAAGTAACGGACATTAGTGCTCTATACAAATATTTGCCCTTACTAGGGTTTGAACCCGGTACCGCTAGCTTTGGAGGCAGGGTCACTACCAACTAGGCTAACCGCGTCGTCAAATAATACCACGAAGTTTCGATTATTCCTTCTGAACATTCAATGAATGTTGCATTCGAATATCAAATCAATCAAAATTGACAAAGATAACGCGCGTCAAAGTTCGGGGGTCGAGGTTCACGACGTCACCGAATGCTTAAAAGTGTGCAGTCGTGACGTCACACGGAACTTCAACGCACTATATCTTCGTAATTTTTTGTTTCATTTTCAAAACAAAAAATACATTGCCAATAGTTTAAATGAAGGACGCAATAGTTTTTTCAGGAAACTAGCCTATTAGTCCTGCCCATGCGAAGCCGGGGCGATTCGCTACTTTATAATATGAATTAGGCAATGACCAAGATATCTCACAGATTTTAGTAACATAATACACACATACATGTATGTATATTAATAACTCTTAAATTAATCTAAGATAAGATAGTTATCCTAGAAATATAGTTAATTAAGGCTCCATTCTTGCTAAAATTTAAACACTTACGTCTTACCTAAAGCGCTTAATAGAACCTTCAGTAGACGCGACAAATTTATTTGAGTCTATCTTGTCCCCTTCAAGGAAATGACTTATTTAGCCCAAATCCACGGCTAGCATTCAAATTAGGGTTGTTACTGCATAGCATTTCAATGCAGAGGGATAGTCTGCGAGGCCAAGAACTTCTGAGGTCCGTGTACGATATTTGAGTGGCGGAGTATAGTTTAACCCTTAACTTAAGAAAAAAATGATTTCATTTCTGCCCATTGAATAATAAGACCAGCTGAAAATAATTTATTGTTTATGCTACATTACCAAGTTAAGAATAAAACATGTTTTTAAAACATTAATTCCATTTGAATAATAATTAAAAGTACTTACCTATCTTTTCAAGGTTTTTCTTTATTTAAGATTTAAATTATTTAATTTACGCATGAATGTTTTTTAAAATTCCTTTGTTGTCATGGCGAATATAATTTCTATAGTTTAATCTTATCCAATGCATATACAATTAAAATAATATAGGATAGGGAGGGGTCATTGATATTTATTTTGTTCGGAATGCTAAATAAATGTTTCTCCTTTTTTAAGGTTCAGTACCCAAAGGGTAAAAACGGGACCCTATTACTAAGGCTCCGCTGTCCGTCTGTCCGTCCGTCCGTCTGTCACCAGGCTGTATCACATAAACCGTGATAGTTAGACAGTTGAAATTTTCACAGATGATGTATTTCTGTTGCCGCTATAACAACAAATACTAAATAATAGAATAAAATGAACATTTAAGGGGGCTCCCATACAACAAACGTGTTTTTTTGCCGTTTTTATAGATGATGATACGGTACCCTTCGTGCGCAAGTCCGACTCGCACTTGGCCGGTTTTTATGCCTTGTGCAACCTTAAGAAGACCTCTAGCGTACACCTCAATTTAAAGCACTACACTTCCCAATCAAAATAAACGGCGCATCCTCACAGAACACCGTACCCAAAACTGAAACTAAGCCCCCTAATACAGTACCAAGTTTAGTGAAACTCAGCCGTCTTAGCAACTACTGCGCCGCAAAGCACTGTCACTATAATCCCTAAATTAATATGAATCTCTAATTTGAGCGGCACACGTGTTGCGAGCTCACAACTTTCCAGACAACGCCAAATTGGATAAACATGTGCGAACAACGGGGCCTTAAATTCGGACCCGGCGCGCTGTTACACGCGAACGCGGTTTTTAAATTACGTTCAAATATGAGGCCAATTCGAAAGTGTGTTCGCTATATTTGAAAGTCGCTTAACTTGAAATAAGAAACGTGAAACTCAATTTTGATAGCGTGGTGCCATACTGAATCGCGTTTGACGTTTCTTATTTAAAGTTTAGGGAGTTTTAAATTTAGGCGACACCTTTTCGTTTTTTTTTTACGTCAATTGACTGGCAATCGAGCTGACGGCCCACCTGATGGAAAGTGGTCACCGCCGCCCACGGACATCTGCAACACCAGAGGTGCTGCCAATGCGTTGCCAGTCTAAGGAGGATGGGGAATGGAGATGGGATAGGGATGACGGAATAGGCCTCCGGATCTCGTCACTCACCGTACGAAACGCAATAGCAAGCTATTACTTTACGCCGATATTCTGTGAGAGTGTGGTACGGCCCCGGTCGAGCCGGCCCATTCGAACAGTAATCATATAGTGAGGATTACTGTTTGGCTCTACCACTACGAATACGCATTGGTGTATTTTATAATCAGTGCACTTGTATAAATTCAAATCTAAACTTATATCTTAAATTTTGGTATGTTTTTTTTACATCCGTCAATAATATGTCATTAATATAAATGTCAAGAATATCTCGAACTTGTGCGACTGCAGTCAGATTAACTTTAAAGCCGGTTCCCACTGGTATGTGGTTGGTGACGTGTTGGGTGAACTGATCATGGCGTGGTGTGATTTCCAATAATCCTGGATAATAATCCCCTTATTTGTGCAATGTCATATTTAATTCCATATACTAAAACACATTCCCACTACTGGACTGATCAGGCGGATTATTCCCGTATAGACATTAGCCCCGTAGCGGGCCCCAGTATCCACTGAAAATACCCCAGCTCGTTTATAATGCCTACAAATTAGTAGAACGCAGGCCCTAATAAAGGTTAGTAGGGAGGAAATCCTGTACTAGGGAAGATACTACAGAAAGGACTGATAACTTTTTGATTAGTTCCACAAGAGCCTTAATTACTGACGTAGCAAATTTAGCAGCTTAGGAGTATAATTTAATCAATAATATGAATCTGGTTTTTACAGAAATGACATCCAAAATAAATGAAAAATATCAAAGTACTTTTTGGATAAAAAGTATTTGGTTTAAGATTTAATAGTAAATTGTTTTTTTTTATCATGCAAGTATAATGACGTGCCCGTTCAATGTAATCATCCGTATGTTGCCGAAATACAGCTGACGCTTTTAAATAAACATAATAGGTTATGATAATGACAAAGGTTGCGTGTAACGCGAATAACGCTAAAGTTTCCAAGCGATTGGGGAAATTATACATACGGACACGTACACAAATACATACTACCTACTGTCCATAGTGCCCACTAGACCGTTAATTCGTTAATCGTTAATTAACGAAGTTAACATTTGGAATAACGGATCAACGTTTAAGTTAACTTTAAAAATTGTTAACGGACTAATTAACTTCCGTTAAAACAAGTAAACTCCGTAAAACGTTAATTAAGTACCTACTATTTGCCACAAGTACACCGCGCAGCTTATCTCAGATAGATTTTGATTTGAATTTGGTCTCTTAACAATCAGGTATTATTAAAAACTCTAATGTTATACTCTTCTTATTCTTTTTCCATGTCACGCAAAGACATATAAAATGCAATTTCTATCACGAGTTAACGATTAACGTTAACTTCCGTTAAATCTTCTGGCGAAATGTAATGCTTTTTTAGCAATGAATTAGCGATTAACGAAGTTAACTATTTGATTAACGGTGCCCAGCTATGCTACTGTCTACTTTTACTAGACTTATTGTTTTTATAATCAAATAAATCAATATTGCGAGCGGTATCTTAATTTTTAGGGTTTGCACCTAATTTTGAAAAAAACGGTTTCCCTTATACAATCACTTTGTTGTCCATCTGTCTGTCAGTCTGTCATCACTATTTTATCAGAAAAGGCTTAACGTAACGAGCTGAAATTGTAGTATAAGTATTTGTGGTATTTAGAAGCCCGCACAAGGTGGCTTAAGTGTAATTAGGAAAAACTAAAATAGTAGTCGAGTTTAGGCTGTTTTGTTTGTTTTGACAAGTCCTATACATTAGACTTGGTGACGAGGGTCTAATAATGGAGCTGGGAGGTGTAAAATGGAACTTTTCAGTGGCTACTAATAAACCCCTCGAGTTTGGGCTATTTGGCTGTTGTTTATGTTGACGAGTCCTTACACTTGGTGGTCGCTGACAAAATCGTATTTTTAGGGTTCCGTAGCCAAATAGCAAATAACGGAAACCTTATGAATTCGTCATGTCTGTCTGTCTGTCTGTCCGTCTGTATGTCACAGCCACTTTTTTCCGAAACTATAAGAACTATGCTGTTGAAACTTAGTAAATAGATGTATTCTTCTTCTTCTTCACAAAAATTGAAAAAAAAAAAAACAATAAATTTTAGGGGTTCCCCATACTTAGAACTGAAACTCAATTTTTTTTTTCATTAAACCCATACGTTTGGGGTATGGTATCTATGGATAGGTCTTCGAAAATGATATTGAGGTTTCTAATATCATTTTTTTCTAAACTGAATAGTGTGCGCGAGAGACACTTCCAGAGTGGTAAAATGTGTCCCCCCCTGTAACTTCTAAAATAAGAGAATGATAAAACTAAAAAAAATAGAATGTACATTACCATGTAAACTTCCACCGAAAATTGGATTGAACGAGATCTAGTAAGTAATTTTTTTTAATACGTCATATATCGTAAATCGCAATATACCTTTCATTCAATCAACTAATAAAAAAAACCATTTAATTTCATAAACATAAACCTTATGCATAAACCGTGAACCATTATATAGATAATGGTACGGAACCCTTCGTGCGTAAGTCCGACTCGCACTTGGTCGTTTTTTTTTTAAGTTAAGATCTGCGTTTTATTAAGTACGGACGGGACCCGCGCGCGCGAGTCAGACTCGCACTAGATCGGTTTTTCTTTCAAATATACCACAGTTTTAATTTATGTAAAGTGACGAGTGAAGATGAAACTCGATTCCTAAGAAAAAATATTACTTTTTACTTTTCTTTGTTGTTGTGTTGACTATTATTGCAATAAGCTAGAGATAAGAACCAGGTAGCAAATTACAGATATAGTGAATAATATGTTTCCATCGGTAAAACTCGGATCTCAATCGGAAGACGACGGGACCCGAAGTGCCAATTAATTATTGTATTCAATGAGTGACATGTTTATACTCATTAATATGATACTTTATTATTTACTGTCAAATGACAAAATGAAAAATGACAGCATGATATGATGGCTAATGGCCCCCAATTCTCGGTGTTTACGAGATAATGTCGATTGCAAGATTAAACGTCAGATTCATACAGTTGTGTCAAATGACTGTATGCACTGACGTTTAATCTCGATTTTTAGATTATTTCGAATGCGCCGAGAATTGGAGACCTGCTGAAGCTAATTGAGAGAGCACGATAAATACGAACTTTTCCGATAAAACACGATGGAAACTAATTATGCACTACATCTATAAGCACTTCAAACGGCACAACGAAAACGCTTTAGTTTTCGATATCCAAGTATTTTTACCTCCTCTGCTGCACTGGGAGTGAAGAAATAGCATAGAATGCGTGCAGATGCTTATCATCCTGGCATGTCGTAAAAGTCGACTAAGGGACGGGTCCTCTCCAACATGGTGGACTATCTGTATGGGCGATGGCCTGATCACCTGTCACCATACGGTTCATCATACCATCTTAGGACTAATTAATCGAACGTGGCCACAAGTAGTCTTGTGGCTCTGCCCACCCCATTAGGGATTTCGGGCGTGATAATATGTATGTATGTAAGTATTTTTACGACTTTAGACTACCTAAAACGTGCCAGGCCAAAGTATGCGATACTTCCAAAAATATTCAATGAGTTTAATGTAGAATACATGATTATTGTACGTCAGGCTTTATCCACACCACTGTTCTTAAGAGGACTGTGAACCAACGGCAAAAATTACCCTTTTCATACAAAGGCGATAACGATTTCCACCCGTTAAAATGTTAACCGATTTTAACCAATTTTGGATAGGTTGTCAGTTAGAACAAAATCTAGGTTTATACGTTTTATGAATATTGAATAAAGATCAACTAAGTCAAATTATCACCGAAATCAGGTTTGTATGAGAATACTGAAACAACAATAAAACTGAATTTATTGATAAAAAAATCAAAACGTATAGACCTAGATATTGTTCTGACTGACAATCTATCAAAAATTGGTTAACACCGGTTAACATTTAAGGGGTGGAAATCGTTATCTGTTTTGTATGAAAATCCGTTGGTTCACACTCCTCTTAAACTATTTTTATATACCTTCCATTTTCACAACAGACTTCAGTGCAATAGATTTAATCAGTTCGTGTGAGTGCAATAAATTCAAGTTTAAACTGAGATGAATCGCATTAAGGAGCTGAGTGAAAAATTCGCTAATTCCAAAGTAACGCTGGCGTCGGGGGCCAGAACGAACAACTTTTATAGTCATTTTACGAAACGCAGTGCTGTTTTGGTCTCACAACTAAACGCTAGGCCGAAGTTGGTCATGACTATAATATAGTCGTTTGGATATTGTCCAAGCTTTATTTGAATTTGATTTTTAGGGTTTCGTACCTCAAAAGGTTAAAAAAAACGGAACTCTTATAGGATCACTCGTGTGTCTGTCTGTATCTCTGTCTGTCTGTAAGTCTGTCACAGCCAATTTGCTCCGAAACGAATGGACCGATTGATTTGAAATTTGGTACATATATGTAAGTCGGTGACCGCAACACGGACGTCGGACGTTTAACGTTAATAAATAAATTATAAACATGGGGGCCACTTTTGGGGCGTAAATTAGAAAATGAAAAGAAAAAGTTTTGCAAATTATGGCGTGTGAAATATCAAATGAAAAGACTCATTTTGCGGATCTTAAATGCATTTTTTTATAATTTTGTGATTAATTATGGTTTTGAAGTTATTTAGGGAAATAGGAAAAAAAATATTATTCCACTTCCTTATCTCCGAAACTACTGGGCTTAAAATTTTGAAAAAAATACAGGCAATGGTTCTTTACCTATAGAATACAAGAAAACCTATAAGTTTATGGTATTGGAAGTAACATAGGAAATTTCATATAATCGCGGAACCCTCTCCACGCAAGTTTAACTCGCACTTGTCCGGTTTTTATATTTCCTGTTTTCTCTTTCTTCGTTTGCCAGCAAGAAAGGCACAGAACAGGACGCGCTTAAATAACTAAAATTCAAAAATAGGTAGTCCATGAGTCGAACCATATTTTTAAGCCAATTTTTTTGTCTCTCGTCACTTAAGTGACGTTGACGTTGTAGTTGACGTTTGTCATTTGGCTTTTAAGCCTTTTTTAAGCCGATATCCGAACCAGCAGCTCAATTAAGTAACACCAATTGGTATCGCTTTCGCGAAAAGTAAACCAATTGTACCCTTATTTATGAAGACTAAATTGGTTTACTTTTCAAGTCAAGCCGATACCAAATGGGGTTACGTAATTGAGCTGCAGGTAACTTACTGTTTCATTACATTGGATCATGAGTTAACTGTCAATATTCGCGGTGTAGTTTAATTGTAGTCAAGAGGCTCTTCTTTCTAAATGCGAACGCTAGGACGTGCAGACTGAGCAATTCATTTTCATTACCCCGGTAGCCTTTCTCATAACACAGCGAAATCGCGTCTCGCGGAATAGCCAGCAGACATATACAATATGAGATTAAAAGTTGTTTTTAGGCTTCCGTACCTCAAAAGGAAAAAGGAACCCTTATAGGACCACTTGTTTGTCCGTCTGTCTATCAAGACGCTTTCCACAGGAACGCGTGAAAGTATCAAGTTGAAATTAATACCAAATACTCAAATCTGCAATGTCCTAGAGCTGTGAAAAAATAATTCTTCTAAGTCAACGCAATCAAAAGATACAGCCGTTTATGCTACATATTTTGATACTTTCAAGGGAATCCAAAAGGAATCAAAACCTATAGGGTACTTCCCGTTGACATAGAATCATGAAATTTGGGAAGAAGCAGTGTGTTTCAGCAGAAGTAAAGGAAAAAGTCCGAAAACCGTAAATAAGTTTAACGGAGTGTGATACGACCTTTACAAAGTCGTATCACACTCGACGGTTGTACAGAGATAGGAACTTGTGAAAGTTATTTTTTGTCTTATTTCATAGGTAGGTTGTAAATGGTTACTCGGATGTTAAAAGCCATCTTTTTAGGGTTCCGTACCTACAAGGTACTGTCTGTTTTTCATAGGTATGCACGCGACCTTCGGGGCGCGAGTCAGACTAGCACTTGACCGGTTTTTTTTCTTAAATATACTACTTTATCCATTGACTTTATGTTATGGACTAATAAAGTAGTAACATTTAAATGTGTGTTTGTATCTTGAATTAAACAGTTACGTAGGTATCTCCATCATCATCTCAGCTGATAGACGTTCACTGCTGGCTAGCAGAAACGCCATTTTAGCATTTGATTAGATATTAAATAGTTAAATCTTCCTCAACTAGTTGTCAACCTAAACAGAAACGTCACTGAAACGTCACTTTAATTAAATATAAATTTGAGTGCCTTTCTCAAGTCGGCCATAAGTGATTTACTATATCGCCATTATATTGTACTTGCATGTACTAAAACAGCGATTGAGCCAGTAGTAGCACAACCATTCCGACCTAAACTGAGGGCTGTCAAGACCAACGTAAAATCAGACCTTTGAAATACGACATAGTAGTTGAGGAATGTGACTTATTATTAAACCCTAGGCCCCCTTGAGCCATAAATCCATTTGAAACGCCGCAAGAAGCCCAGCCAACTAATTAAGGTGGTCAGAACAGCAAAAGCCGTGTAATCCAGAGATCGTAAACTACAATTTTGAGCAGCGTTACTTTGAATTAGGCCTCTTTGCATTGCGTTTGGAAGCCCGGAAAACGTGTTTTAATATTGAATATAAGGAGTTTCGTTAACATTGGTTAAAAAATATGTAATACGAAGTTATTTAGAGTTAAATTTATAAATTATTTGGACGAGATATAATCATGCTTGTTTCTTTTTGAAAGCGCAGTGCCTAAGTAATAATTTGAATTATAAATACTCGTATTGATCATAAAATCTTACTTTGCTAGATTTTTAAAAAAAACCTCAATGCCTACTACACTGAAATAAATATGCGACAAAAACGGCCGTATCTTTTGATTGCTTTGACTTAGAAGGTTGATTTTTTCACAGCTCCAGGAGATTGCAGACCTGAGTATTTGATATTAATTTCTACTTGATACCTCCACGCGTTCGTGAGAAAAAGGTCTTGACAGACAGACAGACGGACAGACAGATAGACAGACAGACAGACAGACAGACAGACAGACAGACAGACAGACAGACAGACAAACAGACAGATAGACAGACAGACAGACAGACAGACGGACAAACGAGTGATCCTATAAGAGTTTCTTTTTTCCTTTTGAGGTACGGAACCCTAAAAACGAAGCTACAGCAAGTTACCAATTTGGCTTGTATAAAAATATTACTGCTACATACAACCGAGACTTATGTACGAGTATAAAATAAATTACAGTTTGGTAAATTATACATACATACATATCATCACGCCCGTAATCCCTAATGGGGTGGGCAGAGCCACAAGACTACTTTTGGCCACGTTCGATTAATTAATTAAGTCCTAAGATGGTATGATAAACCGTATGGTGCCAGGTGATCAGCCCATCGCCCATACAGATAGTCCACCATGTTGGAGAGGACCCGTCCCTTAGTCGACTTTTACGACATGCCAGGATGATAAGCATCTGCACGCATTCCATGCTATTTCTTCACCCCCAGTGCAGCAGAGGAGTAAATTGTTAGACATGTGAATATTGTAAAATTATTTCGTTTATTAATAACAACCAACGTAATAATGTCTTAAGGAGCGTCTCATTTAATGTTAAACTTACCGAATTTGACAGGAAATAGACAAGGTTACTTTGTTATAGCAAGTATGTTATTTTATTATCCCAGTTGCCAGTTTACAGCCGTGCGAGTTATTTAACATTAGCAACGAACATGTACAAATCAGCGACTCTATTCGGGAACGCTAAGTGATTCTGTAGCGATTCGTGTACGCATTATGCGTCGTGCAGAAGAGTGGGATGAGAAATCTCGCTTACGAATCGCTACAGAATCACTTAGCGTTCCCGAATAGGGGCGCTGTTATTCCAGCTTAATTAGCAAGATGGAAGATACTTATTGGCTAATATATACCGAGTCTTGTTTGAAATTACCTTTTCATCACACTTGTTCGGAAAGGGTGTTATTATACGCAGGCGTATAGAGCACCTATAGCCGATTTAACTCCTCTATGGGCACCGCCGTCAGCGGCAGTTATAAACTATACAAAATCCATAACTCCCTAGGGAGTTATGGATTTTGTATGGTTTCGAACTCCCGCGGGCAGTTAAGTATGCGCCAAGTCGGCGGGGGCGCGCGGGTGCTGCAGCCGGCGGAGCCGCCCCGCGCTGATCGCGACATACCGTTTGTTAGTTATTCCCTTCTTACGGCCCTAGATGCACAATGTACTATAGTGATCGGCTAAGTACAAACTTGTAGTAGGGTAGTATTAAATGAGCTAAATAAACCAACTTACTCTGTTAATGTTAAGTAAGTATTGTTTAACAAATTTGACTTCTTTGATTTTAGCAAAAAGCTTTGCAGGCTCTGTCCGAAATAAGTTGTTTGGTCGATATTAGCAATAATTCGTTTATTTCTAGCCCTCCCATTTTTTCAATGTAATTTCCGGACCATTATCTTGAAAAACGGCAAAAAATTCACTTTTGTTGTATGGGAGCCCCCTTAAATATTTATTTTATTCTGTTTTTTAGTATTTGTTGTTATAGCGGCAACAGAAATACATCATGTGTGAAAATTTCAACTGTCTAACTATCACGGTTAATGAGATACACCCTGGTGACAGACCGACGGCTGGACAGTGGAGTCTTAGTAATACGGTCCCGTTTTACCCTTTGGGTACGGAACCCTAAAACAAGTAAAGATAACACGTAGGTCAAAGTTTAAATTCCTAAATACCGATCACAATACAGGCCTTTAGCACAAACACTCATCAATAACATGAAACCTAGCCTTTCAACGCACCCGGTCTTACGGCAAAACCATACAGTAAGGATAATTACAAACATGATGTATTACTGCAGGTTTTTGCCTGTAAACTTCTTAGGTACCTAGTTGATTGATGATTGCAACCTCATAATCAAAATAACAAGCCATTCACTGAGTTTTGAAACCGTTCATTAGAATTCCATTCGTTTTAGTAAAGTTTTGTGTCTTTGTTTAGTGACAAAAAGTAAAGTTTACATAATTGTTTCCCTAAGTCGTACGTCATAATTTATTAATAAAGCTAATTTACAAGCCGTATCTAATTATGAGGCATGAGTTAGCGTCACAATTATATTAGATTTAAGGCCTGAAAGTTCCGAAAATAATCAATTTTTTCGTCTAATAGAAAATGTTATCGTATGTGAAAATACAAATACCCGATGGCAAGCGAAGCGATCAGTGATACAGTCTCAACAAAAGCAAAAATTTTAAATCTATAAACACACAAGAGAAACAAAAGAGTATCGCTCCCTTGTAACAATATTTACAAAGCGTCTAACAAAAAAGCCAGTCGAACAAAACCTTCGCCTCTGGGTGTCTGTTTTTGAAAGAAATCTAAAAGCGTCGAGAGCGATTGTAGTTTCACTACAAACTTTTATGAATACCGGTGTACGTTTGACGGATCAATTCATATGAGTAGTGCCAGATTTTTGACATGCAAATGGACGCATAGCCGTAGGTATTTGTCACTGGCACACGGCAAAAGTTTCCGAATATTACGATTATAAAGCTGCTACACACAAAAAATGAAATATTTATTATAGCGTGTTAAATTAGAAACGTCCTTTGAAAAAATACATGCATACATTCTGTTATATTTTCCTTTGCAAAGGTTTTTCATGACCTAGATATTACTAGCTATTATTATTTTTTATATCTTTTTTTGTCTACTTTAGAGGAAATTATGTAATGTAAGATTAGTTTTCTAGCGTCATATTAGTTTCTATTATCATTTCGCTATAAGTTTACCATGGAGAAAACAAATCATTGAATAATAAACATCGTCTGACTCGGTTAGCCTAGTTGGGAGTGACCCTGCCTCCGAAGCTAGCGTCCTGGGTTCGATCCCCGGTAAGGGCAAATATTTGTGTAATGAGCACGAACGTTTGTTCCTGAGTCTTGGATGTTTCCTTTGTATTTAAGTATTTATTTATCTATATAAGTATGTATATCGTCGTCTAGTACCCATAACACAAGCCTTTAGAGCTTACTTTGGGACTAGATCGATTTGTGTAAAGATTGTCCCCTGATTTATTTATTATTTATTATTATTTTTATCATCGTAATTTTTTGTTTTTTCTTGTACAATAAATCTCATATGCATTAAAATTACAACAAACTAAATTAGCTAATACGATAACTTAAATTTTTATTGCACTGTTTCAATGAAGCCTTGTCTGGCCTTGCCTATTTACTACATGTAACTGGCAACTTTACTTGGCTAGCATAATAAACAAAGTGTTTACTATGTTTGTTTCCAAATAATGAAAAATGAATAAGGCAAGAGTAAATTTGAGAAACACACTTCTACCGCAGTGACAAAAATTCATACCTCATACCACTTGCACATCCCTATGTTCTGTCTCATAGCTACCTCTAGTCTCTGAGAATTTTATAAGTCCTCACTGAACGCCACGCATTAAATCGCCATCAAAACAATAGCAGAACATTTATCTAAGATTTTTATCGGGTCATATCCGCGGTGTGTAGGAGGCTTTATATGTAGTATGAATATTGCATGAGCCACTGCCCCTGGGACGCGTCTCGCGGATAAACGCCCGTTTTAAAAAGTAAACGCGAATTTTTCAGGAGGGATAGGTTCTTGCGGCGTAAATAATGCGGGGCTAATGCGTCGTCGTTTGTAAATTCCAAAACGTTGTAGAAACGACATGCCTTAAAAAATATAAATCGCGGCTTCGATTCCCGTTAAAGTCAAATAGTAGTCCATAGCAGTCCTGTATTTATCATTATAATAATAATAATCAGGGACCAACCTTTACGGTAATCGATCTAGTCCAAGATTCAGCACTGAACTCTTGTGTTATGGGTACTAGACGACGATATACTCTAGTGAGGTAGCTCGACGGTAGCTCGAGGAGACGGAGATTCACTACTTCTGCTCTTCAATCTAAATTCAACACCAAGGGCTTAACTCGTAGTGCGAGAGTAAGAGGACGCTAATCTTTAAAATTACAGCACTTTCTTAGTGATTTTCACTATATTTTTCATTAGAAGGATACATGAGGTGCCACTTCAACGGCGCAAGATGGAATGAAAATCTGGACATGCGTATCCGATGTTCTAATAAAATTTGAATTCCTATTTTAAAAAATACCAAAGACAAATACATCGGCAATACGCCTGTCCAGTTACATTAGAGCAAAATAGGTTGCTCTACAATACATACTTCTATAGACAAATAAATCCTTAAATACATAGGAAACATCCAAAACTCAGATACAAACATTTGTGCTCATCACACAAATACCTACTGGCCCTTACCGGGGATCTAACCCGGAACCGCTAGCTTCGAAGGCAGGGTCACTACAAACTAGGCTAACCGCGTCGTCAAAATAGTATCGTCATCTGCATTGTGAGCAAGTAAAGCTTCCTCTGTCATATTCTTGTATTTTCAATAATCAAGAATGTGTATTAGTAGTAGTAGTATTTAATACGAACTCCTAATAGCGGAACTTTTAAATTTACCAAATACACCGCGAGCTTGGGTAAATATTATTATGACGGTAATACATTTTCTACCCTGCTGAGTAATGTCAGCATACGAATTTAATTCAGCTCGGGGCTACTTTGTACATTCTGTGGCCACCCCCTCTTCATAACAGTTTGATTTAAGAAAACATCTGTTCCCGACTTGTTTGTCTTAAGGTAGAATACACTTAATGTGAAATTTTACCGTTCATATTTGAACGGTAAAATATATATTTCGTGGAAGTCTACGATCTCCATTTAACTTTCGTTGAAAACGTACACTGTTTTATTTATTAATACGTTTTTAAACAAAGCTTGATCCTATTTAATTTACAGAGAGAAATTATTTAAGCTGAAATCCACTTGTAAAAATAAATACCTATACTACTCGTACCTTTTCAATAATTCATGTTTAGGGTTTCAACGCTTAAAGAAACATTGAAACGGATAATAAAACATTACGGCGTATTATTCTAACGCAAGAGAGTATTTTGAAATTTTAGGAATGTGAAATCTATTGGTCATATAATGATACTTAGAAGTGAAAACCTAAAAAGTGTGTAATGTGTGACATTATCAAAAAAAAACTTAAATGTATATAGGAAAGAAAGTACATATATCCATAAGATAGGACAAGATACATTAAAGAACAAAGAAGTATTTAATTAGGTACATAGTGTACATATAATGTCAACTGTTACAAAATGGTCCCAACTCAGCAAAATGCTGGCTTAAATGCCACACAAAAACAACACAAAGCATAACTCAAGTAATATATAAATGTGGGAAATGGAACGTTACATATAATGAAAAGGACAGCAAGGGTGTGAGCTAGAAAGGATATGAGATGCACTTGAACGGATGCAAACAGAACCGACACGGTGCAAGCTAATTCAGCTAAACCTGTGCTTGGGTAAGTTATTGTATGTAAAACCAAAGGGGGTCAAATTAAAGTCCCAATACAGTTTACAACTTTACTACAAGTACATAACACCCTCATCTCAAATAGTGAATTAAATATTTAATAAGTAGGTACGGCACGGTACTCTTTCAAAATTGTTGTAAACTTAGAACCATGTGCCCGGATCTCATTTGATGTAACTTTCTAAGAAAATTCCTTTTATCTTCCCAACTTCACCCAATTTATTTTGTTCAATGAACATTAACAATTTCAAATTTAACTTCCAGATGTTACAAAGGGATTTCATTAAAATATTTCAATTTGTGTACAGCTATTTAATATTAATGTTGAAGAGTTATACGAATAGTTTCCATTTTGCAGTCTCTTTAAAGAAAGAGATTTTGTGTGTACTCCAAAACATGTACTTCAAACATATCATCATCGTCATCATCATCATCATCATCAGCCTCCATACGTCCTACAGCTGGGCACAGGCCTCCTGGCCAGGCCATGTGCGATAAAATTATATATACAATCTTAACTACTCCTTAATCCACCAACGCCACCTATTTTGTCGAACGAACAACTTGGCTACAGAAAGTTGACTTCCTCGACAATGCTATCTCAGTCTTCCAGGGCCAACAAGTTGAGTAGTTGTATGTTTGACAGTAATAAGTCGGCAAGCTGACACCGTCCAAAGAAAGCGTAGCACAGCTGAATTTTTTGATCAAAATTTTCTTAGATGGACTCTAGTAAATTATACATTTCACCATTATCTCTTACTATAAAATAATATATATTTAAGTAGATTTGAATTTTTCCAGAATTTTTCACACAAATTTTCTTGTAATGCGCTCTAGTAAATTGAGTTCTCTGGAACCTAATCAAAATAGCTTCAGCGGCCCTAATATGAATGACACATAGATAAGATAGGTCTTCGTATCTCTAAGTGCGTCTCTCTCACAATAGCGCCGACGAAAGAGATAGTCATGGAGATAAACGGGTTTAATTTATCTTTATGTCATTCATGTTAGGGCCGCAGTTAGGCTAAACTCATTGCCTCCTTACTCGTGTGACTAATGTACGACTTTTGTTTATGTTTTGCTATCTGCTTGAAGAAAAGATAGTTTGATATATTAACTCAAATGGAGTCTGTTCTTTTATTTCTTCGTAATTGAATATCACTTACGGCCCTCTCCTCCAGGGCAGGGTCGGTCCACGAGTTTCCGAACTCCAACTTCTCATGGCCCCCTGAACTCTTAACTGCGATCTCTCAGCGAACAGCTCTCTGAGCAATTACGGAGTGCAACATATTACGGTTTACCTAATTAATATAGAAATTGAGTTTTTTATTGATATAATGGATATACCTTTAAATAATGTGCGATGGTGAATAATCAATCGAGAAATCGTTATTGGAAATAATGACGATTATGCTACATTGTAGCATTTACATAAAATCTAGGCTATTTTTATAATTAAGTATTTTTGCGTGATATTTTACAAACAGGGTGTCTTATCGGGAACGTCTAAGCGATACTGCAGTGACTCGCGAGCAAGACTTGCATCTCGTGCTTACGCATGACGCGTCGTGCGGAAGGTTAGGATGAGAAATTTCGCTCGCGAGTCGCTACAACATCACTTAGCGTTCTCGAATCGAGGCGCAGATCTTTATTTCCAAAATCGGATTGATTCATTTTACATTCATAATGGACGGTGATAAATATATAAATACTACAAAACACAAAATTATTACAATGAGAACACGTGTCTGTGCATATCATTTTTATAGATCTACATTTTAACATGAAATGTTTTTGATGATATTTTAATGCAAAAAATACTAATAACAATAGATACTTAATAAATTTTGCTTCTCACACGCCGCTTTTGCATCACAGTAATCGTTGCAGTGAAGTGAGTACACGCTGCAGGCTTCAGACACCCTTTTAATCTCAGAAGTGTATTGCCACCGAGTAATTTAGATCGTATCTAAGGGGTCCGCTGAATCAAAGGCAAGCTAAAGGGTTACAAGTGTCGAAAAACGTGAAAAAAATAAAAAATCAAACTCTGGGAGAAGCACTTGACGGTGGTCTGTTTGCGCCGCCGTGGAATTGGCTTTCGAGGTGTTTGTTGTAAAGATAAAAAATAAAGCACCCTCGTTTAAAAAAATGTAAAAGGTGAAAGCGTTTGAGGATCCTAAAGAACCAAAAATATTGGCTTGAGTTATTTAGCGTATGAAATCGAACGCAAACGCAATCATTCAATAAGCTAAGATTTTATTTTACGAAATAACCACTTCATCGTACATGTGCATTTTCACTGTGCAAAAATGTGCAATGTAATTTTTTGAAATAGCACAATGAATTATTTCAAACAGAAACAAGACTTTTAGCCTTTTCCACCATTCGGGCTGTCCGAGATATTGACAAAAGACATATCACATTAGGTATACGTTGGAAAATAAAATAGGAAATCGGTCAAGTGTATGTTCGACCATGCGTAGTAGGGTTTCATACTCCGTGTGATGTGCAGACACGCGTTCCAGGTATATATAACAGGTTGGTCGTAAAATGTGATAGTTTTTCTTTGAACTTCGTTAGAATATACTTTTAATTAATGAGGAGTGAGCCTACAGCTTTTCATTACTGGTGATAACGATTTCCACCCCTTAAATTTTAACCGTATTCGACCAATTTTTGATAGATTGTCAGTCAGAACAAAAACTAGGTCTATATGTTTTGGCTTTTTCATTATAAATAACTAGAGAACCCGACACAGTTAATAAGCACTTTGCCCCTTATGAGACGGAACTTTAAAACTACCCCAAAATAAATTTACTAAATTTTCACCCCTACAGGGGTTGATTTTTAAAAATGTTTTTGCAGTGCGCCTTTGTGTTTATTCAGAAGCCTAAATTCTCATTTTCATGTTAATAAGCTAAAAATGACAGATTTCCATACAAATTGTTAACTCCTTTTTCACCCCTTTAGTGATTGATTTTCGTAAAATCCTTTCTTAGCGGGCGCCTACATTAGGGGAGACTGGGGTCAATTGAAACGTGGGTCATTTGAAACAACTTCAATAACTCCGAGACAGATAGACATAGCGGCGGGGTCCCGAGGGGGGAAGTGATCGGCTTTCGTGTTGGAACCTGTCGAGCAGTGCGTGGGGGGGCTCTGCGACCGTCGGTCATTTTTATGAGACCATATTAAATTTTCGACACAAAAAGTAAGTATTTTTCGTGTTTTTCTTTTGTTTATTAATTAAAAAGTATTGGTATTTGCTTACTGCGGCTTTAACTGTTATTTATATGCCTATTCTAGTCCAATTTAAAGTGATTTCTGCGTGCCTATATTGTTCCGTATTTTTTCTACGTAATTTAATATTTACTAATAGGTTGATGGGGCAGTTGAAACAAAATTTCTGGGGGCAATAGAAACATGTTTCAATTGACCCCTGTATGTAAGTTCTTGTATTTATGTATATTTATGCAATTATTAAGTTTTTCAGATGCCCCGAAATCGTCCAAAAACAAGAAATTAGGAAGGAAACTGAACAGAAAGACCGCAAAAGACAGGCAAAAAGTGTTAAAAAAATTAATAAAACAACTAAGGGCCTTAGGTAAAAGGACGAAACAAGCTAAAGGAACTTCAACTTCGGAAGATGAATCTGAAGACTACTTCTGCCTAGTTTGCATGGAAAGCTGCGGAAGCAGCAGAACTGGAGAAGATTGGGTGCAATGTTCTGGGTGTAAGTTCCACAACTTACACCCACGCCCACTTGTGCCCACGCACATGAGGCTTGCACAGCTGGTGATCGTCATTACTTGTTTCACAACTGTGAATCTGATTAATATTAGATATATATATATATATATTCCTTTTTGTTTTCCTACTACTTTGTCCATTACCAAATTTATCTAAGTCAGATTTATATTGTTAGATTACATAACAATATTACATTTTGTACCAGAAACTTTTACAAATGATGATTAATTTTGTAAGTTGATCTCATCACTGAAATAATTCAGTCTTAAATGATAAATTAAGAGCAATAAGTGTCATTATAATTATGTTACAATCAAAGACTGACATTTGGTTATATAATTGTAAAGTTAAGAAGTCATAGAAAATATTTAAATAATAAAAATACATAACGTTCTTGAGTGTTTCAATTACCCCCCACCTTTGTTTCATCTGACCCAGGCCCGGGGTCATTTGAAACATTTTCAGATGTTTTTTAAAAAGCTTTTAACTTTTAACAGGTAATTATTGAAATCAAATAAACGTTATCATCATATAGATAGATAACCTGGATATATCTGAAACCTTTTACGAAACAAATTCGATAAAAAACGAGGGTATAATAACCAATTTAGTCGAAAACGTTCCAATTGACCCCAGTCTCCCCTACCTAAAGAATACCTGTACCAAATTTCAGACTTCTAGCTCCAGTAATTTTGGCTGTGCGTTGATATGTCACCCGATCAGTCAGTCAGTCAGCTTCTTCTTATATTTACATAGATAAATTCAGTTTTATTGCTGTTTCAGTATTCTCATATAAAACAAATTTCGGCGATTATTTGACTTTGTTGATCTTTAATCAATATTCAAAAAATGTATGGATCTAGATTTCGTTCTGAATGACAAACTATCAAAAATTGGTCAAAATTGGTTAACAATTAAGGGGTGGAAATCGTTATCGCGTTTTGTATGAAAAGTGTTCAATTCACTGCCGCGAGGACACACGCACACGCACGCACACACACACACACACCATTTTGTTTTGTTTTTAATATACATTACTCTGTGTGTCTTCTTTGTAAGTGAATAAATGTTTCTCTTTCTGTTGCTATCTCTCTTTTTAAAAAGGTGAGTTGTGCCGTTGGTTCACAGTCCTCAGACATAATTACCAGATTTAAAAAAAACCGTTTTAGTGGTACGGGGTACTGATCTTCGTGTATAATAAGCTGTCATCAGACATACAGATATGACAAAATTTTTAGGGCTCCTCGATTGAAAACGGAACCCTAAAAATTACAGCAGACTTGTCAATTCATGGACAAACGACCAAGCGCCGTTGTTACGGATCAAATTCAATTTGCAAGGCGAGTATTGAAAAGGGTCCGACGACTGGCGGGACGGGGACGGGACGCGGACGGGACGGAGTGTCGAATGCACGTGAGCACGGTGCGACGCCCTTTATTAGGTTGTTTTGCATGGAATGAACGGGATATTTCGCGCTGCATCTTAAGAATAAATAATCTTATAATTTATCAAATAAAAAAAACCAACTACAATTATAAAAAGTAAGTTTTTAATTTTCACTTTTTACTTTCTATATGTGATTTAACGACACACATTTACTACATAAAGTAACAATAGCATAATGCCAATTGCTCATCACCATTTACAAACTGTTGCTATCCAAGGTGCAAGGATGCAACAATCAAATCGCCAGCCGTGAAATACTTTTCATTTAGGACTTCCGGTGATCATCTATAGTCTTCATCAACAGTTTCACTACACCAAATAATGTTTTCGGGATGTGACTGCTTGAGTTATTACAGAAAATACTAAAATTGCTATATGCGTGCCTATAATATGTGACATGAAGAGTTCCATCGATTCCTCATCAATTCCTCATCACACCTCGACTTTGACTACAACGGGACCAAACTGGAGTTATAGGTACGCTACCGATTACTAGACAGACATACAGACAGACGGACGGACGGACGGACGGACGGAACCTCCTCCTTTTTGAAGTCGGTTGAAAAGTAAATAGGTCGGTATTAGTCTGGCTTCTCTGTGAGGGTATTCAACTAGGCTCCCGTCACTTCGTGCAATTCTTCTTACCCTCAATGCTGATAGCGTACTCAAGTAGACATTCAATACTAAAAACACTAATTAAGTACGCTATGTATCTTGAGCGCAGATTAGACACGGGCAGAGGACTCGCGTCTTTGGCAACACAAACGTTGCTAAACACCATTGCATTGAACTAACAGAGCAGTAAAGTAATGTTAAAATAAATAAGAACTACAAAATTGCCCACACAACATTTTAAAAACACAATCACAACAAAATGGAAACTTATCTCGCCCCACGGGCTCAATCGTAAACCCACCCTTTTTGATTGTGTACTTATATTTTAAACCGTACTTCGAAACTGGGGATAAAGTATTGATTGGTCGATTTCTCTATTAAACTTTCACAATAAAATGAGATAACCTGTAAACTCTTTTGTGATGGCTTCGAAGCCAAGACGTTTGATGTCGAATCGTTCAAGAGTTATTCATCTGATTTACCAGCCCGCATTGACTTATTTTCTTCATTTTATGTTTATTTCTTAAACTGGCTCAAAGGATAGATAAGTCTTATAAAATGTGTAGTTGTAGAACCAAATAATATATCACATTCATCAAAATCTTCTAACAGTAAGTTAATAGTAAAGGACCTACCTACTTAACTTGCCCCCTTCAAACGCAGGAACCTTTTTCATATTTGCGAGAAAACCTTGCGGCTTAACATACTGCTGAAATAACGAATTAAATCCAATTAAAAATGGCGGCACTCCCAAATACCAGCGATGATGACGCAGAATGACGCAATGACAGTTTATCTGGTGCTGTAACAAGCCTCAAAACGCAAAGTTTCGCGAAGAAACGCACGCTCCGCAGTAATTTATATGGAACTTTGCCATGGATCATATTAGTTAGGAAAGAAGACCCACCGACCACCACCACCCAAGTAACAGTACTCATTTCTGCAGTATATTGTGTTAAGTATTACTGCGCCTCTATTCGGGAGCGTCGAAGCGATATAGTTGCGACTCGCGAGCGAGACTCGCATCCCGCTCTTATGCATCGTGCGGAAGGAAAGGAAAATCAGTATTTCTAGCAATATTCCTTTATTTATTTATTTATTTATTTCATATATTAATAAAATGTAATTTTACATGTCAAGTTCAGATTCCAATTATATTTAACATTCCTTTTTAATTTAATTTAATTTCTTAATCATAGTTACACATAGTTAATCATAGTTTACGATCTGTTTAAATTTCCGGGATGAATAGTCATGTCTATTTCCAGTTATTAATTAGATACCCTTGTGTACATTTTCAGTGAACTTGGTTTATGGTAAACCTGAAAAAATACAATAAACACGCCGATTTACTTTCGTATTTATAGTTAGAGGAATACCCAAACTGACCATGCCGATAATAGCACCAATTTCCTTTTCGCTTAGGCCAAACGACCGGTCAGAGAATCAACTCCCGCCGTCGTGGTTTATTTTCCATTTATTAAAGAACTTTGTTTCAAAGAAAATTTTAATTTTAATAAAAAATATACAACATAATTAACATACAACATAATAAATAAATCAGGGGACAATCTTTACACAAATCGATCTAGTTCCAAAGTAATCTCTAAAGGCTTGTGTTATGGGTACTAGACGATGATATACATTCTTATATGTATAGAGAAATAAATACTTAAAATACATACGAAACATCCAAGACTCAGGAACAAAAATTCGTGCTCGTCACACAAATATTTGCCCTTACCGGGAATCGAACCCGGGACGCTAGCTTCGGAGGCAGGGTCACTACCAACTAGGCTAAACGCGTCGTCTAATCATAATGCTAAATATAATTAATTAAATCTAAATAAAAAATAAATTAAATCTAAGAAGATCCTGTTCTAAGAAAGGTTTTGAAAATAGTATCATTGTCATCATCAAAAAAAACTATAATACACAGTCAGTACACAGTCTTCGGCTAAACACCAGGACAATGCGTTTTCCTGAAATCTTAAAAATTATTTATTAAACTTATAGATCTCCAACGCTTCCCTACTCCTTCCGTGCCCCCTTTGTGATGAAAGCGACGAATGGGAGCGGGCGCTGGCAACTCGCGATAAAGATATTATAGCAGTGTGTGCTTAGACATGTTTTATTGCGACCGTTATGACGAGTTCGACCGAGCTCGTAAAATGTTTAGGCATTGTTTTTGATTAACAATGATGGGTGTTACGACGATGATAAAAGTTGCGTAAAACGATAGATAAAAAACAGTATTTTACCGTTGGCAAAGAGTTTTGCTTCATTATCATAATTAATCTGCTGATTAGGCTGGTTAACGTGATCAATTACGGTTATTTTTGCAAGCTTTTGATTAACTTGTAATATTTGTATGTTAGTTTGTTTGTTTAGGTCAAATCTTGTAAGCTGAATTAGAACCACTTCCTCTTGAGTTGTAGTTGAATTTTACATGCTGGATCAGTTAATAATACATTTTTATGGTAAGCATGACCTGAATCGACAGGGCTAGCTCCAGATAAAAGAACTCTTCAACGGTCAACAGCACAAACACAACATTTTGTGTATGCATTTTATTGCAATATTAAAGTGCATTGGGCAAACTTTGACCTTATAAAAATGCAATAAAAAAATCTTTTTGCTTTTGAAATGCAGTCCTTAATATCTACTTATGTATTCGTTCAGTATGCTGTCAGTTGGCCGAATTCAGAAAGGCCACTCAAATTGAGCTTTAATTAAAGTGACACTGCAGTGACGTTTCTGTATAGGTTGACAACTAGTAGAGGGACATTTAACTACTTAATATCTAGTCAAATGCTTAAGTGGCGTTTCTGAATTCGGAGTAACAGTACTTTTAAATTTATTAAAATTAATAGTCAGTGTAACACTTCCCGTACAGGTGAAGGTGGTGGACTTCACTGGCGAGAACTTTTTCACAACGTAACACACATTATGAGAGGTTAAATGTAAAATACTGTACAAAAATGCATAAATTTGTTATTCTGAGGTCAAATCCCCGTTCCATCTTAAAAGCATAGACTGTAACCCGAAAAAATCTTAATGATTGCAAAGAGAAAAAAGAGGATCTTAGGAGAAATGAGCTTCACGTCTTTCCAAGTTATAAAAGGTAGAGAAAGAGCGTGCAGTTAGTGAATGGGTATTCAGTGTCGGAGAATTCAGACCACGGCGGTTCAGCAGCGTCAAACGAACAGCCAGCTCACTAGCGACTTATCGAATAGTCATAGTAATAAAGCCCGTATGTCGTGAGCAAACGCGGAGTCACATTGCGGGTCAAAAGTAACGCATAAGTTCATAACTCGCGCTAGTTATTGTATGTTTTGTATTTATTTTTGTTATGAGCCTGCATTTGTTATTCCGAAGAATTTTTCATCATCATCATCATCTTCTTTGTTCATAAACATTAAATTTGGCAATTGCAATTATTTCAATTTCTTTCGTGTTTGTGTTTGTTGTCGATTATGAGAGCTATGTAATTTACAATTCTTCGACTATTCTTCTCTTCCGAGTATTGTTTGCACTACCGCCAGAGCCTCTAGTCAACATTGACTTATTATTATGGTACCTATATCTTATCGCTTTATTTTGTCTTTACCTTACTTTGCGAAGTTCACATGACAAAACAAACCAACCATAATGATCAGTTTCTACATCACTTTGACCAATGTCGAATCTGTATTCTGTATTGGGGTCTGTACCCTGTTTTTTCCTGTTTTTAATAATGAGATGTTATTCATCTGCCCCCGCTCGGCTATATCCAGACCACTGCAACCGTACTTTCAGCACTTTACGAATGCAAGTCCCTTTGAAGGAGTCCGAGGTTTTTTCGACAATCAGTGTTAAGGTGGAAATTACTTTGGCAAAGCGCGAGAATCTGTCTATTGAGCGTCGGAATTCAATTTCAAAGGTTGTTTTAAAAAATGTTGAAAAGAAAGTCTTGGTCATGAATTTATTTCTATTTTTTATTGTAATCGAAGTAAAGTGAATAAAACAGGTTATTTAGAAGATATTTGCTGTAACTAAAAGCTCAAAAAACATGATTACTGAGAAAATATTAATGAAGTTAATAACTCAATATTATTGCAAGAAAAAAATATTTATTTTCAAAATACTTTACAATTTTACATTATTAAATTTTCATTCAAGTTCCACGTAGTTGAAATTTCTAATAAATATGTACTTACTGGTGATCTAAAATGAAAATAGACATTTTGATATCTGTTAGTTTCTCTCGTTTTACAATAAAATAATACCGCCATATTTCAAAAATATTGGTTCCTAGGCTTTACTTCTCAACCTACACCTTCTACTGGATACTTTTAACCAGGCTTATCTAATGTTTCTTCATTGAAATTGACCTATGATCAATGATCAGCATTGGCTGAAATTAATTGAAGTAAAGGCGCTCCTAAACCAGGCTAAGTTATTCGGAAAATGATTGCTGCAATTCGGGCTATTCTCAAAAAGATTACATATTACATCACTAATGGGGACAAAAAGTTTGAATGTAAACTTTTGAGGATAGCCCGAATTGCAGCAATAAATTTCCGAATAACTTAGCCCGGTTTATGAGCGCCTTTACTTAAATTAATTTTAGCCAATGCTGATCATAGATCAATTTCAAGGAAGAAGCATCAGATAAGCCTGGTTAAAAGTATCCAGTAGAAGGTGTAGGTTGAGAAGTAAAGCCAAGGGACCAATATTTTGTATGGTATTATTTTATTGTAAAACGAGGGAAACTAAATAGATATCAAAATATCTATTTTCATTTTAGTATATTTATTGAACAATTTCAGTGTACTACTTCTACGTGGAACTTGAATGAAAATTTAATAATGTAAAATTGTGTAGTATTTTGAAAATGAATATTTTTTTCTTGCAATATAAAATTGAGTTATTAACATCATTAATATTTGCCGAAAAACTAGCCCGTTTACGTACCCCTTAAGACTTTTAGTACGAGGAAGAGGTGAGTACTCACCAAAAACCCCAAACCTCAACCTTTCGCCGAGCACTGGAGGTATTCACGAGATCAAAAGCCTCTTCCAAGTGGTTGCTTGAAATTTACATTATACTTGTTTAAAGGATGAATTTCTTACAAATAGCTGCTTTCATCTAACGAGAAAATTTTGAATTAATTTATTTGAGGTGGGCAATCGGAAATGCTGAGGCACAAGGATTTTTTGGTAAGTATATAACTATAATAATTGGAAAACTGGACAAGTGCGAGGTAAACTCGCGTGGAGAGGGTTCCGTGATTATATGAAATTTCCTATGTTAAGTACTTTAAATATCATAGATTTCTTATAGGTAAAGAATAATTTCCTGGTTTTTGTTTTAAATTTTAGGCCAAGTAGTTTCAGAGATGAGGTGGTGAATGATAAATTTTCGCCTATTTTCCTAAATAACTTCAAAACCGTTTATCTAAAAATTAGAAAAAAATATATATTTAGGATCCTCATAATGAGCCCTTACATTTGATATGTCACACGCAATAGTTTGCGAAACTTATTCTTTAAATTTTGTAATTTACTTACTCCCCAAAAGTGGCCCCCGTCACACGTCTGTGTTGCGGTAACGATGTACATAGTGTACCAAATTTGAACTCAATCGGTCCAGTAGTTTCGGAGCAAATTGACTGTAACAGACGGACTGACAGACAGACGGACACACGAGTGATCCTATAAGGGTTCCGTTTTTTCCTTTTGAGATACAGAACTATAAAAATAACCATAACCTGGAAGTCCTTATTTTATAATAATTAATAATCATAGTTTATCATACAGTTAATTGGATACAAATAATTCACTACTCTTAACTTTAAAATAATAACATAATTACAAATAAAACAAAGATATAAAATAATTGAACCTATAGTTTTTGATTTTCTGGAAACACATTTTTTTACAACAATGCTTAATTTTTTTGGCAATTTACAAACAGATTTAACCAAATCAACTGAATTAGAAAATAAACAGATTCTTTAGATAATGAAAGAATTATAAATGAAAGCTGATGCGATCCCCAAGCGAAATCCTAAGAAATCGATGAAGAATTTGCCAGAAAACAAGTACAAACATGTTGGGATTAACAAGAACAACGCACGAGATGACGGTCCCGAATCATATAACGATTTGTTGGGTCCCGGATCCAATTTTCGCAACACTTGCGACGGTCCTTTTTAATCAGGACGGAATCTTTCCAAGCTTACTTTGCATTAGCGCTGTTCAATGCGATTAGGGCGGAAAACCGTTGCTTGGTTTCAAGGGTTGTTTAATTTATTCAGATTGAGTTTATACTAAAAGCAGCTGACCAATAATTAGTTATTTGATATTTTATTCATACAGCTAATTTTAAATGCGAGAAATAATTATAACCTAAAGTAATTAAACCGTGTACTCCATTTCACCGGTTAACGAAATGTATCCACTTCTTTCCGAGATCGAAAAAATGGATTTCTCTCGTATAGAACATCCACAAAACCAAAATGACACCAACTTCTGTATTAAAAAAGCACTTAAGAAGAGATCTATTGACCGATCTATCTGTGTACAATGTCCTACTAACACAAAAGAAAGCAATTCAAGACCAACTAAGAGGGTGTAGAAATACCGCCGGTAGTGTGAGTTAACATCATTCCCTCGTTTTCCTTGTTACAAAGCGGGAAAATTGAATTTTGCGCCTTACTCTCTTTGTTTACAATGAACGTCACAGCAACGTAACTTTAGCTAAGAGTTAGATTCAAATTGGCATCTCTTTTTCAAGAAGATTATTGAGTATTTTCAAAGATCTCAAAAGAAGGATATGCCTATCAGTACAATTTCGTGTAACAAGTCTCATAGAAGGTTGTCAAACGCCGGCGCCATGGCATAACCACATGCCCTATTGCTGATGTCTTAGTACTTACAACATAGATACTAAAGTCTAATATTGCTTGATTCACACGCTTTCATATCATTGTCGGCGGTGGCTTCGGATGTGCGGTCTCACAGGTTGTTTGTGGAATCACTTAAACGGGTATCCATGACCGTGGTTGCCATGCGACTGAACGTGCGATGGTGTCATATTCGCGATATGACACCTCAAAAGTAAGCATCGCGAGAATTGCTTTGAGCAGTTCCTTAGTATTTATTTCAATGAGTATTTTTAACGAATAATTTGACAGTTAATTTGACATTAAAACTTCAGTCGTATTTTTTAAAACTGATCATGAGGAAAGCATATAAACGTCTACAGGATGAAATTAAGATAACGAAGAAGACTCGTTAATAAAATAAAATAAAAAGCCTTTTAATTTCACATCATACAATAAAAAAAGATTTAGAACATTAAAATTAATTCATATGTAAATAAGAGAATAGCAAATCATTAAATTTCATAATTAAGATTATTGCAAGTAGGTCAGTTGATAATAATAACATGCGTAATTAATATGTATGCAACGATTTCAATCTTTGAAAATAAGATGTGTAAGGGATAATTAAGGAAAAGAAAAACATTTAAATGAGGTATGATGGGAACCCCTCTAGTGGGTAAAGGCTTCCTCCAGGCTTTGCCAATTCTCTCTATCTCCAGCTGAAGACTCGTTATTAAACTTTAAATATATAGAAGAGTATTATCACATCTATGCTTATTGTATCTTAGTAATATCAGCGGTTTTCAATATATTTGTGAAGTTTTCAACACACATTGCACGGATACAAAATATGGATTCTATTTCCCACTGGTCCCACCCACTTTCGAAGATTTCAAATCGCAACGTCACATACAATACACACAGTTTCAAATATAAGAACAAAAAGTTTGTTCCGGATAGGAACATTCAGTGGAATTGCCAATACCGTACCGTACCCGATAGCTCTCAAAAAGGAATTCTCCAGGGGGAAAAATTAGATTTGTGAAACTGAAACGTGCCCGTCTTGGCGAGGATGTACGAACCTCGCTCGCGAATTAACCGAATGAACTTGAGTTGTCAGCGACCAATAATCGGTTAGTGTTCAGTTTAAGTGCTCTTATCGTGTCCGACAAACAATTGACAGCTTTTACCGACATTAGTTTTGGAAACAGGGTAAACGTTTTACCCCTAATTAAAGATTATTTATGATACTGGCAATGACTGCGGTCGGATTGCTCTTAACAGAACAATCGTGTTTACAAGATCTTATAATCGACGTTTAACTCAATTGTAAGAGCGCTAATTCTATCAAATTCGTGTTTTTTAGGGTTCCGTACCTCAAGAGGAAAAAACGAAACCCTTATAGGATCACTTTTGTGTCTGTCTGTCTTTCTGTCTGTCTGTCTGTCTGTCTGTCTGTCTGTCTGTCTGTCTGTCTGTCTGTCTGTCTGTCTGTCTGTCTGTCTGTCCGTCTGTCACAGCCAATTTGCTCCGAAACTACTGGACCGATTGAGTTGAAATTTGGTATACATATGTAAGTCGGTGACCGCAACACGGACGCGTGACGTAAATATATGAAGTTTAAACATGGGGCCACTGTTGGGGGGTAAATTGGAAAATTAAAAAAAAAGTGATGCAACCTATATCGTGTTACATATCAAATGAAAGGGCTTATTATGAGGATCTTGAATATATTTTTTTTGAATTTTAAGTAAAATAGTTAAGAAGTTATTTAGGAAAATAGGCGAGAATTGATCATTCCCCCCCCCCCTATTTCCGAAACAACTGGGGCTAAAATTTTAAAAAAAATAGAGAAAATAGTTCTTTAGCTACAGATTACAGAAAAACCTATAAAAAAGTCTTTGGTATTCAAAGTAACGTAGTACATTTCAGATAATCATGTACGGAACGGAACCCGCTCCACGCGAGTTTAACTCGATCATGAAATCATGCGTGATTTCAAGGTCAGCGTTTTCTTGATAACTTTAACATTTAAGTAAAATCTGTATCATCCTTGAAAATGTATAATACCCGTCACAACATCGGAGTAAAATGCAGAAACTGAAAGAAAGTTTATGCGGACTAGGGTTTGCAATCGTTTTCCAAGTTTCGCATTTTCTCGCAAACATACGTGGAGCGTAAGTTTTCTCTGAAAGTGGTCACTTATATACTTGAAAAAATATTTCCACGTCTAGATTAACGTAATCAGTTAATTCTCATTTTTATTTTGTTACGTTTAATTTAAACTGACAGCAAATAGAAAACTTTATCCGCGACAGGGGGCTAGCTCAACATTCCCGCAAATCGTTTGTCGTTGTGACGTCACTGGCGTACTGTCAATCTATTCAAAATTCTGGGGTCCTAGTGAAAAAGGTGTTAAGTCGAAAAAGTGTGACATTTAGTTATATAGCTTGTTGAAATCAGAACAAGGTATATAATTAAATGTCACACTTTTTCGAATTAACCCCTTTTTCACTAGGACCCCAGAATTATGAAAGGGACAAACTGAGCAACAAATGACTCGGCAATAAATAGTAAAACAAAAACAAAACCTATTAGTTTTTCAAAATCCGATGCATGTCACTGCTGTATCATATGATACTATGCAAATGACCTTAATCACCAAACTTAAAATATTATCATAAAATTCGTTGTACCTAAAGATAAAGATGTTTAGTGTCCAAAAATGCTGCACTGAAATTTCCTGGTTGTTTAACTGATTTGTGCATACTTACGCTTATAAAATTGTGATGCAAACGAAGAACGCGAGGCAAGCTCGTTACTACCACGATACAGTTTATTACCTGGGGCACACACGGAGCAATTTTCTTTTAACGCCATATTTTCCGTTTTCAATGACGAGACGATAAGAGGCAAGTCAATAAATCATTTATAACGTGCATCCTAGAAAATATGATTTATTCAAGGACACTAATTATAGCACATATGGAAAAAAATAACAAGTAAAAAAACCGACTTGAATAACGCTTGAAGTCGGTTTTTGTCTTGTTAAATTTTTATTTTGTCTCTTTTTTACAGGTGCTCATCACCCTTTAAACCCTTTACAAAATGTTACTATTCAAGGTGCAAGGACGTAAATCGTCGAGGAGTTTTCCTGGTTTTTCACCACTAGTTCTATTTTACCACATGAATTTTCATGAGCATTAGTTGCTCCTCGACCTTATACAGAAACATAATCGTCACCCGTGAAATACTTATCATTGAAGAGTTCCGGTGGTCATCCTTGGTCTTCATCATCAGTTTCACTTCATCAAATAATGTTTTTGAAACGCAACTGCTTGAGTTATTTCAGAAATAATATGCACGCCTATAGTATTTGAGCTCCTTCGACTCCTCATAGATCGTCTCATCAGACCTAGACTTTGATCACAATGGGACCACCTTATAGAAATACGCTATCGATTAAAAAAAGAATCATGCATATCAGGTAATCGGTGATAATAAATATAAAAAAAACAAATATACGCGTCGAATTGAGAACCTCCTCCTTCAGTTTTTTTGAAGTCGGTTAAATAGTACATTGTGCATCTAGGGCCGTCAGAAGGGGATAACTAACGAGAGTCTGTTAGAAGCCCGACGCCGATAGGCGAGGGCTTTTATGACTCGAGTTTGTTATCCCCTTACTGCCCGTGATACACACAATGTTTTTCATCACATTTGCGAGGAAAATAAATAAAAATTAGACTAAAAATAGTAGTTTATGCAACGGTTGCATAATAATAGGCCTTAAAACACTAGTGCGGTTTTCATGAAACGAGCCGATAGGCGAGTTTCATAATAAGATCGCACGTGTGTTTTAAGGCCAAATTATGCAGAGTTGCATATATAACTTTATCTACACACATATTATAAATCTTCCATGATTGGTTCAGAAACAATATTTTCTGGCAACAAGTTATTTGTTGCAATTGTGGCTGCATATTTCCGATATCCGGCGCATTTTCACATCACACACACTCCGAGAAGACTACTTACTATTCATATTTTCAACTAAAATGTAAATTACAAACAACTTTTTCTATTCAATTCAAAAACAATTCTACTTTCGTTCAGCAAAACACCAACATGGCGATCTTCCGTCAAGACCATTTTTTTTTTAAATCATAGATAAACGGATGAATTCTCTATTCTCACGTCACTCGAGATCAAATATTGTGCAGTTTATATTAAAAAAACATACTGAATTGACGTTTCGTATCAATAACTGTTTTAATATCTATGGATACTAGAATAGAGACCCACTTGAGTTTTGACAGCTGTTCCAAATTTAATCTCATTTCTTTACTAAAAACGATAAAGAAGTCATGTTATTTCTTTATCGCAGCACTGGTTTTTCCTAATTGGTTGTCAAAATGGTGGTCATTTCCTACGGTTTTTGATTAACCAATGGAGGTTTTATGATATGGGTGTAGATAAAAGAATATAGGTATATTAATTTTATTCCCATTTTACATCAGGTGGGTGTTCATAAACTGAGCGTACGTTGCGATCAGCGCGGGGCAGCTCCGCCGGCTGCGGCTCGCCCCGCCGTCAGCGGGAGTTATAACCCATACAAAATCCATAACTGCCCTTGGGAGGTAAGTAGGCTACAGCTGCTCTGTACGCCTGCGTATAATAACAGCCTTTCCGAGCAAGTGTGATGAAAAAGAATGAACACTCATTACGCATTATCATCAGAAACAGAAATACAAGCAGAACCTCGTGAGAGTCTGTGGTATATATAAAACGCAAAGTGCCGTAAATAATATTTTATCTAATATTACTCTAAATAAATAATGTTAGCAAATTCGATCTATCGAAAGCGACCACTTTGTTATTTACCTATAATGCCATAATGTTTCTTCCGGTGTCTCCCAACCCTACGATATGCAGCGTAAGAAGGAAAGAACAGTACTGTTTTTATCTCCCTCATGCTAATCGAAACTTCGCTTCAAGGGCCCATAGTTCCTCAGTATGTACAGTATGCGTTCCTTTGAACTTTCTGTAGTCTTTTAAAATTAACTTAAATAAGTATGGTAAAGACAAATGACGAAGAAAGAAAAGGAAAGAAAAATACGGTATAGCTTTATGATGTAAACTGCTTTTAAAGATAGAAATGGAATCTGTAAAAATGTACTGGCAATTATTGAAAATATAAGCTTGGGTTTAAGATCTTAAGAACCGGAGGCCTATTCCCTCATCCCCATCCCATCCCCATTCCCCATCCTCCCTAGACTGGCAACGCATTGGCAGCACGTCTGGTGTTGCAGATGTCCATGGGCGGCGGTAACCACTTTCCATCAGGTGGGCCGTCAGCTCGTTTGTCAGTCAATTAACATAAAAAAAAAATGCATTTTTTATATAAAGGCGTTTAAAAAAGTTTAGTCAAAATAGTCAATTACTGACCCTATATCATTAGAAAACAGCAGAGGACAAGTCTCAAGAATTGTCGGCTGGTGAGACGCCATGTTCTTTCTTCTCGAATGATTTATCATTTTTCCTGGCTAGATTATTTTTCAACCAAATCTAATAACAAACTGACTTGACATAACATTGTTGAATGATTTTTGAGAATTCGACGCTACTGAAATTAGAATTGCCGAACAAACAGACAGAACCACACAACGATCAATTCACGAGCTTTTTATTTTTTAATTACCCGCGTTTTAACACGAAGTGGTCACGAATGGATGGGTCCGTGTAAAACTGACACGGATACCCGGCACGTGTAACCAAAACCAAAACACGACCGGCAGGCAGCTCTATCCGAGTACCAAAGACAAAGATACATCGTGAACCGACTGTTCAGTAGACAAGTTTCACGCTCGCAAGAGGCCATGCTTTGTTGGCTCATGGTGCTCTATATGTACCATTTCCTTGCAATTGTGTTAAGAACTTTAGTTATACGATAGCAAGAACTAAAGCCCTCGCTGTACGAGCACCAAAATCCTCGAGATAGGAAATGAGCGGGAAGCTGTGAGCCGCCGGCTTATCTAATATCTCAAGCAACTTTACGTTTTATACGAGAATCGGGTGAAATTAAGTTACGGTCTTCGATGAAATCCACCACGCTTTACTTATCCATACAATGCGTTGAAAAAATATAAGTAAAGAGAACAATAATTCTAAGACGGTCTAAAAGATAACGTCACGCCGGGGGGTCATGTTCGTTTCGTTCATTGTTCTTCGCTGTGGATAACAGATCAGCGCCTCTATTCGGGAATGCTAAGTGATGTTGTGGCGACTCGCGAGCGAGATTTCTCATTCCACTCTCCCCCCGACGCGTAATGCGTAAGAGCGAGATGCAAGCTTCGCTCGCGGGTCGCTGCAGTATCACTTAAACGTTCCCGAATAGACGCCCAGACGTTGTTCGATTTTGTATTGTCGAAATTAAATGAGATATGAAAATTCTGAAAACACCTGTAGATAGAGCTTAGTTTAAACAACGAGATCATGTATTTAACCTGTTTGCTATAAAATCACATCGGACGCTGTTCTTCGGATGAGACGATATTTAACCTGATAAAAATTGGATGCGAACTTTTCAGTCTCAACCATACCGAATTTTCTATTTAAATAGTCAAGCTCCATTTCTAACCGTGCCCACTAAAATGGAACATACTACTTCTAATTTAGCTGAAAACATCCGTCACTAAGCCATCCACTTGTACCTTCCACTAAAACTTTTTTTTTATCTCGAACGTCCGCGCTAGCTTTGTTCAAGTGAAGCACAATTTTTCCTTAATCATATAGGATTTCACTTCGGCACTTCTTCCTTATCTGGCGGAAAAGGTTCCTCAGCGAAATCTCGTCAGGTAAAAGTATTACTCAATGTTAAAAGAGCTAACGCCATACGGAAGACGACCCAAAAAATATAGTCCATAATTTAATCTGGCTAAAGGGTGGATATCTATTTTCCGGACACACGCCTACAAAAAGGCAAGACCCTTATTGAAAGGAAGGTCTGTATTATTCACACATTATATTTTCACGACAATGGAACTACTGAGTTTTATCATTTCTAAACTAACCCTCGCAAATGGACAGGTGCGTTTATAGGTAGCTGTATTTTTTTCATGTTTCGTGGACTCCCTTGATATTATTTTAAATTGTATAATATAACTTATTGACATTCGTAACATATACTGTTTGCAATATTGTAGGCAGTATTTAACTAGATTTAACCACAGATGTACTAAAATAAAACTACTTCAGAAAGTTCAAAACACGTGCACAAATGCACATAGGCCACTGAAATTGATTTAAAACATTTATTTAACTTTTTGATCACGGCCAACAATGTTTTAAAATATATAGTATGGAGAATAAAACTAATAAATTGTGTCCGAATTTCAATTAAGGTAATGCAATGCTTTTCCTGCTTAGCTCTGAGTCACACACTTTTCAAGTATGAACATAAATTAAATTTTAAAACACATCCGAACAGAATCCCAAAGAATCTATTAGGATAAAACGTTTCTTATTTCCACGGGAGGAAGTTTTATGGTTTGTAAAATATTGAGGACATAAATAAGGCAGCCGTCGTGTATAGAAGCACGCGCCGTGTACCTACTGTCGTATTTTATCTCGGATTCTCTTTCTGGAGAAGAATGGATATAAAATTAATAAATCAAATGCTAGTGGCTTAAGTGGTGACGGCTAAACGTATGACCTACAAATGGCGTGGAAAACAATGCGTTAAACAAATAGAAATACAGTGCGTACAATCTTGGAATATCTCTGCTACTGCTGAAGCTTTAAGAAAATGTATACAAAGAACGCTATTTATTTCATAAATAACGTAAATATTATGTCCGAGGTACGTTTAAGTACATACATTCTAAGACACAAATTACGTCTGGCGAATTTTTTGGAGCTTTGTTCATTACTTTTTATTTTAACATAACGTAAAGTGAAATTATACAAATAATGCTCTGTAAATATTAAATGAAAGGTTAGAGATAACTAAAAATATACCACTTAAGTCTCTTTTGTAAATACTTATCTAAGGCCCTTGTTACAAAAATTAGTAATGCGGGGCAAGTAAATAAACGTTTATCTCTATTAAGGTAATAAACTAAACTCAAATGACTTCCTAAGTCATTGCACCGCTCGGCATTCCCATCTCAATTAACAGATTAAATGCTTGCACCGCCGAAACTCCGAGCCAAGTAGCAATAGGGTCGAATTCCAAATGAATATTTGACCCACTTCTGAGATTGTATACGAAAACGGCAAAACCGTTCGCAATTTATCTGTATTCACAGCACATAACCTACGACGTATCTCTTGTATAATGGCGTATTCGTATAAAGACATGTTCGACGCAAATGGACCGTCCTAAGAAAACACAGAAGGGACCGCTCCGAATCCCGATTTCGTTTTTGCGACTCTGATTTTGTCCGCACTACGACTGTTACTCGCGAACACTTGATATTTCATTCAGATGGATAATACGAGGGTCTTTTTGGGTCAAGAACAGGCATTTAGGGGGTTTTAGCACTAATAAGTATTACGTGAGCTGAAATTTGGGTCGGTCTTGTAATAACAGCTGTAAAGCATCTTGTTTTATTAGCAGCAATTTGAAAATAGCTAAATAGGTAAACTTAATTTTTTGAATTTCTTACATCCTTAAATCGAGACTTTGTTGAGTACACGTCTACATTGAAGCTCCCAAATGCGTAACAATTTGCAACAGATTTACATTGAAAGTGGTAACTTAATCACGTTTCCGCCGTTAAACCTCAGTAAAAGGAGTTTATGTTGCCGCAGACCCCGCACTAGTGTTGATCAACCGTGAACAGCGTGACAACGTTTATATTTACCAGAAAAAAACATCTAGAATGATTTGATTGTGTCGGGAGAAATCGACTAAGTATGGAATTAAACTAATATTATTGTTAATTATTTTTAGACTTAATTATTGTAACTGCCTATCTAAAGGGAATGATATCGGGTCATAATCGTTTTGAGAGTTGTTTGTACAGTTACCAGACTACTCGACAATTTTCAAATTTAAGCATCATAATATTGAAAATGTCTTAATTACAATGACTAATCATTTTGTGAATACTTCTTTGAAGAAGTTTTAAGAACACGAAAGTTTCGTAACTTTGACTATTTCTTAGCAGTGTTAAAAAAAAGAAACTGTGTCTAAAAGATTATTATTTCGAAAACATGAATATTCGATTAGTTTTCTTACTTGAGACAGTGCACGTGTACCTTTTCATTTCATTTCATCAATTAAGAGATACGGGGTGATAAAGTTAATAAACAGCAAACGGAACACCTCCCAAATAAAAAAGATTAGGTGCTGTTAACGCCCCAGATTATTGCCTTTTCATTGTGTGATAAAACTTCATCATAGTTAATAGGGTTAGTGACGGGAATTTACTCACCCTGGCTTTTATGTTATCTTTGTTAGTAGTACTGCATTTTTCTTTAGTGTCTGCATCATCAAACAACTTACTTTTTTAAATGTTAAGTGTATTGGTTTAAATACGCTTCAGGTAGTCAGGTAGGTGTTTAAAGTCAGCTTTTACTTTATGCAGTAAAATGTTTACTACATTTTACTGCATAAAGTTAAGCTGATCTGAAATATCCTGATTTTCATTTGCAAAATTTGCACCTCCCTCCTCTGCTGCACTGGGAGTGAAGAAATCCCTCCTCTGCTGCACTGGGAGTGAAGAAATAGCATAGAATGCGTGCAGATGCTTATCATCCTGGCATGTCGTAAAAGTCGACTAAGGGACGGGTCCTCTCCAACATGGTGGACTATCTGTATGGGCGATGGGCTGATCACCTGTCACCATACGGTTCATCATACCATCTTAGGACTAATTAATCGAACGTGGCCACAAGTAGTCTTGTGGCTCTGCCCACCCCATTAGGGATTTCGGGCGTGATAATATGTATGTATGTATGTAAAATTTGCACAAAAAGTTGGGCGAATTGTATAGGCCTTGGCCACTGGCACCGTTATGGACTTTTTGGTTTTTGAAAACTAGCTGAAAAAGGCAAATGTTTTGAACTACTCTTACTTACCTTCACCTAAAGATCTCAAAAGAAGGATATGCCTATCAGTACAATTTCGTGTAACAAGTCTCATAGAAGGTTGTCAAACGCCAGCGCCATGACTTAACCATGCACCCTATTGCTGATGTCTTATTACTTACGACATACATACTAAAGTCTAATATTGCTTGATTCACACGCTTTCATATCATTGTCGGCGGTGGCTTCGGATGTGCGGTCTCACAGGTTGTTTGTGGAATCACTTAAACGGGTGTCCATGACCGTGGTTGCCATGCGACTGAACGTGCGATGGTGTCATGTTCGCGATATGACACCTCATAAGTAAGCATCGCGAGAATTGCTTTGAGCAGTTCGTTACTATTTATTTCAATGCCTTTACCAAACAACTTTTAACATAACATTTTTAAAAGTTTTTCGTGAATTCTGATGTAAAAATAGCGGTGAACTTGGTCGAGCAATACGTTGTGGGGCATTTGCATTTTTATGAAAACGCTTTACGACTGGACAGTGTCCCTTCACACGGCTTTCGATTTACATCGTGTTTTTTTAGGGATGTTGGCGAAAAAAATTTCATTGGTTCAATACCATGTGAGCAGGGTAAATATTGATCTACTCTAGCATGGTTTGTGGTGCGAGTGAAGGCAATGTCAAGTTTTCACCTTTGGTACCGATTGGCTTCTATTCCCGATGTTACTTCTCATTTACGTGACGAATATTGCATTGCAACTCTGGTATATTTTTCTTAATAATGTAGGTACATTTTTGTAAGACTGTTTTGGATAAAAAGCACCACTTTTCAAAGCGAAAATGTTATCATATAACTTTACAACCCTTCATTTGTAATTTTGTTTGAGTATAATATTTAAGACTTAGTCAAAAGGTATCTATATATATATATATATATATATATATATATATATATATATATATATATAAATGAATTGCTGTTCGTTAGTCTCACTAAAACTCGAGAACGGCTGAACGGATTTATCTTATCTTAGTCTTGAAATGTTCGTGGAGGTCTAAGGAAGGTTTAAAAGTACATAGGTTACTTAAATTATTATTCTTCGCAGACGAAGTCGCGGGCACCAGCTAGTATTTTACTAAAAATTAAACTTTTCTATCACACTTACTTGCTCGGAATAGGTGTTATTATACGCAGGCGTATAGAGCAGCTACAGCCGATTTAGCTGATCTACGCCCCGCGACAGCATGGCGAGCGCCAGTTGGCGGGGGCGCGCGCCGGCTCCAGCGGTGATCGTTTTCTTATACAAGTAGCGCGCAACCAACGCGACATACCGTTTATTTTACCCACCTGATGGTAATTGACGGTGTACAATGGGTTTTTTTTTCTCTAATTTTTATTTCATTTCCTCGTAAATGTGATGAAAAACATTGTGTGTATCACGGGCAGTAAGGGGATAACAAACTCGAGTCATTAAAAGCCCTCCTGACTTCGGCGTCGGGCTTCTAACAGACTCTCATTAGTTTATCCCCTTCTTATGGCCCTAGATATACAATGTACTATAAATGAAAACGTCAATGCCCGTAGTTGCTTTAAACTCCCAAACAGCGAAGTGAAATAAGGAGAGCGCCGCATAAAACGTTAACCATCTGGACCGTGGTTCTAGGACACCCGCTATTCATTCTAGCCGCAACGAAGGGTGACCGTAAGACCGGCTTAGGACGGGACTGTCTCGGGTATATTCTCAAGGGAGGCTAAAAGCTTATGTTTAAGGTTTGTGGCATTAGAAAATGTCATTCGGAAAAAAGTATCAAATAATAATAAAAATATTTGACAAGTTAAATCTCCCATCACAGAATGAACGGACGATACACTACAATGTTGTAATCATGCCTCGTAAAATGAACATGATTCTTGTCAAAATAGACGATAACTCACTGTACCGCTTCTAGTTTTTTTGGACATGGACATCTGCAACACCAGAGGTGCTGCCAATGCGTTGCCAGTCTAGGGAGGATGGGGAATGGGGATGGGATGGGGATGACGGAATAGGCCTCCGGATCTCGTCACTCACCGTACGAAACGCAATAGCAAGCTATTACTTTACGCCGATATTCTGTGAGAGTGTGGTACTACCCCGGTCGAGCCGGCCCATTCAGTAATCATCTAGTGAGGATTACTGTTTGGCTCTACCACTACTTGAAGTATTATTTAGAGTAAATTATGCCAAAACATGTCAGAGTTAAACGCAAAAAGCTTTATCAGTCAACCGGAACACGAATTTTATTTTAAAGAGTTACCATTTGCTTCACCTACCGATGCGAGTAATGTCAAGTTTTCACCTTTGTTACCAATTGGCTTCGATTCCAGTCTAGTATTTACGGTTCCAATTTTATTAAATATTCACACTGATTAGGTATATGTAGCTTGCTTGCATTTGTCCGCAGCTTAGTTTTTATTTTTTGTATAACTGAAGATATTGAAAAAATATAAAATGATGATTGCTGTTCTTTAAATGATAACAACTATTCAGTTATCAATTCCCTCTCAGGACTCATTCCTTTGAGATGGACTTTAAAAGTTAATTAATGGTATTATTCTATGTCACACGTCATTATTTATTTTTATTCAAAAACATGGTAATTAATTAAGATACATAGTGATTAGAAGCCTGTGGTATGATTTTTTTACGTGCACAGTGGCTGATCAGCGGATAACCGAAACAACACTCAGAAAAAATGACAGCCAAACTACTTCGGTTATTTCAGTTTTAATTATAATTTGGTAAGGCGTTACTAAAGTTAATTATATGCAACCAAATGGTTTATCTATAACGAACAAACTGAATGTACGGTATTGCCTTAAGTTATGTAGTCACTTTTTTAAGCTACTGATAAACGAAAGTCCGGTTGCATTTAACAAACTGTTTTTTGTTTTTTCAGTGAACATTATCTCTTTTGTATGTGTTCCTCATCACTGATCAGCCGTTGCGCACGTTAAAGAATCACATTGCTGCAATATTCCATGTAATTTGAAAACATTTAATGGTTACTATACTCCTGCGCTCCTTTCCCCGTCAGGTTTTTCTCGTTTACATTTACGTAGACTATTCGCTCGGCCGCGACGCCGCTCTTGTGCCATCGCTTAAATTACTTCTTTCATCCTCTAACAATGTTACGTTTTCTTGTTACAAACCTCAGGACTTGAAAAAGAAAATTGTATTTCCAGAGTCTACAATAAATATATTTATTATTGATATGTTTTTGATAAAAACATTCCAAGCTTAAGCCTGATCATAACATTTTTTTAATGTAAAAATGGTTATTGAAAGTAAATTACACGTGCATGCAGTTTCGAAATTGACTTGCAGTATTTGACCTCAATTTTCAAAGTAAAAAGGATTTACAATACATTTTAACATCCTACTAAATTCCAAAATAGTTCATCTCAATAACATATTATTATGATTATAATGAGAAGCAACATTTCAACCTGCCTTGCACAAATCTGTCTATTTCCACTTGAAACTTTTCACCTCCGCAAACTCAGCTGTGCAATGTCTTAAAATTATGAACAGGCTGAAGTTCAGAAACCTCTTAAGACATTTTTACTTTAATAATAGTCGACCACTTTAACTGGAGAGCCAAGAGATCCCAGAACTTATGCAATTAGTGAGCTCCAGTCAGACAGCAATTAACGAGAAATGCTATTTGAACGTAGAAAAGGTAGAAATAATTCAGCCAATAACAAGGAGGTACTGGGGGAGTTGACTCGTTAGCTAAAATATTCATTAACAACTAATGACCGAAATACATCAAGACATGCAGCGTTGATACTTCGCGCGAGTAATGACAACCCGTTGGACGCTCGCGACTGCGCCATTGCACCTATTACAGCGTTTGTTTTTATACCGTGTTAGTTGCACCATTACAGTTTATGATACCACTTGTATCCTTAATTGATAATAACTGCATAGTTCCTTGTGGAAATCCTTGAGGGAAATCTACGTCCAGCAGTAGATCTCACAGAGTTGAAATTACAACGTTACTTTCTTTTACATTAGTTTTATTGACATTATTCAATTTTGTCTGAAGTTATAATATTTCTATATAAGACAGTTTACTCTAAATTTCAGTATAGGGAAGTTCGTATAAAAGTGGTAATCAAAAGCTTAACAAATAGGTCTCCTCGGGCGATTTGCACGCAGTCTTCCAAATTGCCGAATACTCGAATAGAAAAATGGCGCTCGCGGGTGCCATCGATTAGTCTTCATTACTACGAGGAATATAAAATTATATCTCAAAGATGAGGCTACCTGGAGGTGCTTCACTTGGGACTCTGGCACTTCCTATTCCAAAAAGATTTTTTGTTTTTCCAATGTCGTTTCGTGCAACTATAATTGAAAACGTTGTATCTGAGCAATGTTTTAAGGTTTACCTAAACGAATATATCAATGAAGCGTCTGAATTTGAATTTGTTCACATTAACTGCGAAAAGGATACGTATCATAATACCTAAGTATTCTTGTAAATATTATTGGTACTATTCTTTGTGGACGATTTCTTATCCTAACACAAGCAACCCTATCATCAAAACGCACGACAGGGCGCATAGGCTAAGTTCAAAAGAATCAAGATTGGCTGTACAGGGGCTTAAGACTAGCGCTTTCCGAATACGGAAAATAATAACGCGAAAATTGTTTCAATAATTCTTAAATTCTCTGTATCCGCGGTCGTAATCTCATTCCGTGTAAAGATGGTCGAAAGCAGAACGGCACTTAAGGCCGAACTAAGCGTGATTTATGCTGGGCTCTGCGGAGTTCCCAGCCCGTGTCAAGCCTGATTCCAAGAGTTTCGAACATTAATATTCATTACAAAACCCAACTTGTTCGCTTATTTAATTTTATTGTGAATAAAACACGCAGTTCCGATGTTACCTGCTGCTTTGTGCTACGTGAAGTCTTGTATAAGTAAGAAAAAATATAAATTTCACCAGCACAACGATCATTGCACTCTAATGTTAATCGAAGATAAGGTTTTGTTTATTAAAAACACACACACAATACGGGTTTAGTACCCGTACTAATGATAACTATAAAAAAATCAATAGCATGAATTATGAATGAAATATCATTACAAGCTTCACAGTAACGAGCTACCGAGGTTACACGAGAACGGTTTGGATAAACTCATGGTAATGCTACTGTTACCTAAATTGTCACTATCTAAAGCTGATATCGAGTTTATATTTTGTGAAATGTTAAGACCCTACACTGAAACTATTGCAATTATTCGTATTATGGTAGCTTGCTCCTCACCTCAATTCCCTAAATGGTCACCTAATATTTCGGTAGCTTTTACAAAATTCTGTCTGAGCGAGCTTTCCTCCTGAAAGAGCGGCATTAAAGTTTTCAGCTGTAGCGGTTTTGCTCGACGTCAGGGCAATTTCATATAAACGTCCTAACATTTTTAATGACTCATTTTCGTAATGATTCAAATTATAAGGCTTACACATAAGAAGCCGGTACGCATGAAATTTTTTACTGCACAGAGGTAATATAGTACATTTTTGTCGATTTGGCGATTACAAAGCTATTTACAGATGTAGTGCATAATTCGTTTCCATCGTGTTTTATCGGAAAAGTTCGTATTTATCGTGCTCTCTCAATTAGCTTCAGCAGGTCTCCAATTCTCGGCGCATTCGAAATAATCTAAAAATCGAGATTAAACGTCAGATTCATACAGTTGTGTCAAATGACTGTATGCACTATACAGTCATTTGACACAACTGTATGAATCTGACGTTTAATCTTGCAATCGACATTATCTCGTAAACACCGAGAATTGGGGGCCATTAGCCATCATACCATGCCGTCATTTTTCATTTTGTCATTTGACAGTAAATAATAAAGTATCATATTAATGAGCATAAACATGTCACTCATTGAATACAATAATTAATTGGCACTTCGGGTCCCGTCGTCTTCCGATTGAGATCCGAGTTTTACCGATGGAAACATATTATTCACTATATCTGTACACACAATTTAAATTTAAGTAGTCCAATTAACCAAAGGCTGATTTCGTTTAGTGCCTTAGGTTTTTTTTTCTCATTATTTTTAGCTCTAGGGAGGACATGTATCGCTTTCATCCCGCATCAATAGATAAACAATACCCTACTATCAGAGTGTGAGAGAATATTATTTATTTATTTCTTATCATATTTCTTAAGATATGATTATCTTTACGTTTACCAAATTCTCCCTATTTATATGGTGAATAAGCTGATAAGTCATTGGTAAACAAGTTAATAAAATAAGTCTTTTAAAAAAAAAACTAAGAAGAAAGTTGCAAAGTTCTTAGTAAATATCATTTTTAAAGTTTGCATACAGTCCTGAAATCAAGTAACAGGCTCAAGTTCAAATGGTGAGTGGATTTACCAGAAAAAGTCAATCTTTGAAATGGCAGCCCTGTGTAATTTCTATTTTGGTAATATCAACGTATTCACGTGAAAATGTACTAAGACTAATAAGAAGTAAGGTCTACTTTATTTAATTATCAAATTTATAACGCAACCTTAAACATCAAAACGTACTCTGCGACTCGGAATTATTTTGTATCTCTTTTCTATGCGTGCCTTTCACGGATTCATTTGATCCTCTTTAAAGTATCGCAAAGGAGTATAAAACGAGTAATTTGGAGCGGTCATCCCGGGTCCTGCTTAGTCTTCAATTTAATTTTATCCGGGTCGAGCCGAGCCGGGTTTAACCGAGTATAGCCGAGTATGCCCGGCCCGCGGAACGCAACATGCTATGAGCTTCTTTAAACTCCTTTCAATCCTTCTGGCTTCTTAATTCAATGTTTGCTCAAGGTGGAGACGGATTGTTATAATTTAATTTATTTTAGTAAAAAAAATTAAGCATATATTTTGACAAACATACAACATGAATTCATATAAATATCACACGGCAGTGTGTCAGCCAAAGTTCGCGACACACCAGCCGTAGGTTATATTACACGAACCATTTCGAGCCATTTTCGACCCCCCATAACTTAGAATCTAATTGACCGACATACTTGCAATTTCGCGTGTCTAGTAAACCCATCTTCTAATTGCTAAATCCCAAATTTCAATTAAAAACTTCTTACCATTCACGAGATAATGACGTCCGAAAATCACTATTTTTATCACCGACTGACTGACTGACTGACTGACTGACTAACTGACTAACTGACTGACTGACTGACTCACTGACTGACATATAGATCAAAAGGTTAGACTACTTCCAGGTAACCTAGGAAGTTGAAACTTGGTGTGGAGGTAGGTTATTGGACGTAACCATAGAAAAAAATCAGAAATCACCACATTAAGGGTTGGTATAGAAGACAAAGTTATTAATGCGGCCAGTTTCGAACATTTTATATGGAACTGGTGGATTAGATAACTTTGTCTTGTTATTGTTGAACGATTTTACTTTAACTTAAATTAGGTTAGATATTTAGAGTAATTTAATGACGTTATATTTAAATAATGAGAAGAGATAACTATGGCTTGACTGTTTTTGGGTATGATGGGAAAAACTGCCATAGTTTCATATACGACGGAGCCTATGGTTTAGGGAATAAAATGAATCATTATTAAATCTCAATGTCTGTCACAGCTGAATTTTGTATACATTATTTGGCAATATTAAAAAGGTCTGATTTCATAACATGTTATCACCAGCTTCAGGCATTTCGCTTTAGTGATACAGACATTAAATAAGATTACTTGTTTTACGTTGAATCAGCGTTCGGTACTCTGAAACTATTCCCTAGACTTATTAAGGTCCTTATATCGACTTAAATACAATTTTGTGTGATAGTTTCTGAGTAATCTTATACAAATGACAGTTTAAATGGATGGAAATCCACAATTATCATGTTTCTTGTTAAATTGATTTATAGAAGTAATCATTTGGTGTTTTATCAAGAAGTATATTTTTTGTGATTGTTTTTCGGTCGTCCTGTGTCTAGAAAAACATTTTTAATTTCTGCAGAACACCGCAAGTAAAAAGTATAGGTGTAATATTGGAATACGGGATAACGTCACTTGGGAAATTATGGAACACGATCTTTACGCCAAATTTCGACGAGAATGTTTTCCTAAAAAAAACGAACATAATCATCTGAATGTTGTATATGTAAGTATATTAAGTTATTTTGTGCGATAGTTATTCATGACTTAAAAGGACTTAAAAAAATACTTTAATGCAAGAGAGTTGCAAATGAAACAGAGGGTCAGACGGGAAAGGGGAGTCAGTGACTGACATCTTGGGTTTTGCCAAACATTTAGTTATTATTCTGATTATGTTATATTAAATTAATAAAAATCAAAATGTCGTCCTTAAAAAATACACAAGACATTTTTGAGATACTATTTTATCTTTTATAGTATACACCAGGGGTGGGCAAAGTATGGCCCGCAGGCCAACTCCGGCCCGCGAAGGGCTTAATCCGACCCGCCGTTAATTTAGTTTTTAACTAGATAGATCATTTAAATTAAAATATGTTAAAAGATAATGCCTTTTTTTATAATTCTGCGGCACTAACATGCATGGCACAAACATAAATTAGAACCGTTTATCTCTAAGTGCGTCTCTCTCACACTAGTGCCGACGAAAGAGATAAACGGTTCTAATTTATCTGTGTGGCATGCATGTTAGGGCCGCTGGTAGGCTTGAAATATCTTACGTTTTTCTGACCGCTAGTGAAAAAAGTTTGCTCGGCCGTGGTATACGTCGTATGAACGGTATGAAAATGAAAAGAAATGATGTCTATTTTAGCTGTTTGACGGCAAATTAATAAATGATTTACGCTGCCTCAAACGACACCCACACTCAGTACTAACCAGACCATGTTAACCGAAAAGAACTTAAATAGGGTGCCATCTATTTGGCATAATTTTGAATGTCCGAAACTGATTAGGCATAACAAGTTTCGCATATTTTATTTTCGCCGAATCTTAAACATGCCGAAAATTTATTAGGCATAATTCGTTATTAGCCGCATGGTTGTTTTCCTGAATATTATATTAGCATAATATTGATATGGCCGAATTTTATTTTGCATAATGTTGTTTAGCATATATATAATTTTGCAGAATTTTGATAGCCCGAAATCCTGTCCGAATCTATGTCCGAATCTAGTTGCATAACATACAAAAAGGGGAGAAGGGGGGGTGAAACCCCCCATTAGCGTAATAAAAAGTAAAAATACCGTAACAATTGTATAATTGGTAGGTTAGGTTAGGGTTAACTTGTGTCCCTTACACCAAACCAATCTCTAGTTAATAGTTTCTATTATAAGTTATTTATTATTATTAGTTTGTTTTCCCGCTGAAAATCAGCGTTGTGGCTAACGAGCCACAACATTATGCTGAGCGGGAGTCCTTTCGGTGACACTCGGTCGTATTGTGTCCTTTGTTAAAGGGCACAATGTATTCAGAGTCATCGAATAAATCTTATCTTTATCTTTATCTTCTTTATCTTTATAAAAATAGATTGGATTAGGTTAGATCAGCTTAAATTAAAAAAAAACTAACATTTTATAATCATGTGTTCGTTTTATAATCCATCCCGGAGAAACTAAATTATGCGAAAGTAACTTTCGGCGTAACTAATTTATGCGTAAGTCATTTTCTGCCTAAGCACTATTCGGACTTCGCAAATTATGCGTAAAAAACATTCGGGTTAGGTTGGACATGCGTGACAGAAATATGCGAAATATAATTATGCGAGATTAGTTTCTGCGCATATACAATTATGCTTATACTGATTATGCAATATATAATTATGACATAAAAAATTATGCGTAAACAAGGGGAACCCTTAAAATAATGAAAGTTCACAACAAAAATAAGTACATTTTTATTCACAAAACAAAACAGCGCGGCGTTAAAACTGCTTCCCGATATAAACCTGTTTCCCGGCAATTCGCGGACAACACATTGACAGTCAATTTGCATTTTTATTGAAACAGTTTAAAGAAACAATGAAAAAGGCAGCAACGGATACCACTGGGAAATTCCGCTGTTTGCTATCTCTATGTCGATTGACTTTTGTTTTTGATAACACAGAAGTACTTTTACGCAAATAAGCATCGATATTATTTTTTTGGATTGTAGTTTACAATAACTAGTCAAGTCTATTTTTAACCGACTTCAAAAATGTTCAATTCATCTGTATTTTTATCTCTTTGATTATTTCACAAAATCCAAAATGAAATAGTATTATACTGTATTGAAAGCAAAACCTACTATCAAAAAGTCAGCAATAAATCAAATCTATGAAAAAGTCAGCAACGTAATTCCTACCATACCTCGTCATCAACGTAGGCACTGCAATGAGGTAAACAGTATCTTCTTTTATTTGTGCATACATATCAAATGCAGCGTCAGGAACAATGCACGTCAGCCCGGAGTGCCACCATACCACTCTTTTCGACTCGTATCCTTCAAAGGCACCTCTCATCTTAATATCCCTGTTTTAGTCTTATTTCTCGTGACATTAGGGACCGAGGCGAAAAAACGCGGTAATATTCTGGGAAATTTAATCTTCGGCGAATTTTTCTACGCAATTTTTTTCGGTGAGGTTTTTATAGTAACATAATCTCACATATTCCAGTCTTTAAATGTAAAACACATTAATTCATTGCATCGTTTTTACTTACATTTTAACCCGATGTTACGCATGCATACCTCAATCAAATAACGAAAATTGTTAAGGTTGGTGTCTGAAAATACAATAAAAACCAAACAGCAACTACTATTGTCTTTTCAGACGCCAATTTTAAATCTTTTTGTTATTTAATCGAGGTTGATATGCATGAGCACCACCGGGTATTTTGTTTTGTAAAAAAGTGTGCATGCCACTAAAAGACTGGATTCCTGGAGCAGGGGCTCTATTCCACACTAGTGTTGAGTTACTCATAGATGAGGCACCTCAAATGTCACACTCACTTTGTAAGATTGTCACAACACCTCACTTCGTAAAAATGTCCCACTTCAATGTTCATGTCCCACTGATAGCGACGAACCGAGCGAATCATGCGAGTGAGGCGAAATAGATGATAGCGTAGCATAGACAACGTAGCGAGCAACTCAGAGTGTGAGCGAGACAAACGAGCGTCGTCCGGTCCGTACAGTGTGACACGCTGACAGGAGAGCGAGGCGTGAGCCCCGCGTAGTGCCTCGCCTCATTTGAGGTAGGACATTGTACCACCTCGTTTTGTAAAAGGAGTTACTCCCTCAAACTCGTTTTAATTTCATGTCCTGCCCAACACTATTGCACACGGCCTAAGTGATATGACTTATCATATTCTTGGTCTTTATCTTACTTTGCAAAGTTTGCATTGAAAAGAAAGTGACAAAAACGCGACATTTCGTTAACATAGTAACAGTCGGTTTTATCACTTAGACCAATATCGAATATAGGCCCAGGGGAGCTAGCATGACATGCTTGTGAGTAACACTCAGTGCGTCTCTGTCAAACTAGTCAAATATGTAAGGGATGCACTGAGCGACAAATGACTCGCAGGCAGCTTGTACTAGACGTGCTGTTAACCTGTCATGAGATAATAATATGAATGGAGAAAGAGGAGATAAGAAGAGAAGTTAAGATTTTTACACGATAAATATAATTAATACGCCTAATAGATGTATGACGTCGCTTATAAGTAGTATGTATATCAAATAATACAAGTAAGGTAATATTAACATTAATATACTTACACACACACACACACATTAAAAACTATGTTTCCACTTACCAGACCCATAAAAGTCGTATTTGAACTCTTGTCACATTTCAAGAATACTCGCTAAATTTTGGACGAGCGCATCCAAACGTGGAGAATCCTTGAGGCAAGTACGCGATATGCTTTGTGTCTCAAAGTACAGTCGGCGGCAAAGTAACGCCTTAACGCTGTATTGGCGAGGCTGAGGAACGTTGAACTTTCGTTGTTTGCTGTACGATATGCATTACAGTCTGCGTTTTGACGTCAGACAGGAAAAACGGGATCAGTTGCAAACGGAGAAAATAAGTTAACGGCTTTAAACTCAGAAAATTATACGTTTATCCGTGTGTTTTAAATATTTCGTTTTTGTATATTATAAATGTTAGCAAAAACAGCATAGTTACGTTTGTGAAGTAATTCAAAAATGTGTGTGAAATAGTCAAATTAAAACTTTCGTGAGACATTATGAATACTTGAAAAACATACGGCTTTACCCACGATTTAACTCGAATGGAGTCCTTCTTCGGGGTTTGAGTGCGGTCCCGGTCAGAGCAACCCGCGCACTGCCCTCCGCGCAGCGCGTTGCGCCCGTGCAGAGGGTGTGGGCACGGGGGCGGCGGGGGGCGGCGCAGGCGCTGCTGACGTGCCCGGCTGCGGCTGGTCGTCGGACATGTCGGACTATTTCTGACAATAAAGCCCTGTGTTTTTCAAGTATTCATAATGTGTGTGAAGTCCCTAATCCGCACTGAGCCCACGTGGGGACTACTGCCTAGACCTTCTCACCAACGGAAGACCAGCGTTGGCTTCACAGCCAGCACATACTGAGTTGGGACCGTTACGCACCAATCATTTTCTTTCTTGTTTTTATACGTGTTTACTATGTTTATTGTTATGAGTAGATTTATTTTCTTTCTTCTTCTTCTTTCTCACTAGATGAAGCCAATGGCTAGCAATGTGTCATTTATAGGCATTACTTTGCTTACTACTACACCCCCGCATACTAATTAATGATAAGAGAACCATTTGTTTAATCGCTTAACAATTTAACAAACATGAATTAACTAAATACACACCCAAATCACTTCTGTATAAACAGGGCAAACAAACAGTATGATAATTTCTGAGACATTTTGGTTTGTTATTCAATTATGCAAAACAGCTTAAATAAACTAACAATAATTAGTTTGACAGTTACCGTGTTTATTTGGTTTAACTCTGTCAACGTACTCTGTACCAAATACTATTAGCGAATAACATAAACATGTTACAGTGGCCGTCAACCAAAGTGACACATGGGGACATAAAACCATTAAAGTCTGTTCGCCGAGAATTTATTAAAAAACAGGGCATCTTAACTCTAGCCTAGGTCCTAGTCTACTAGGACAAATTGTTGGTGTTCATAGGCGGTAGTATCGCTTACCATCGGTTGACGCGAAGATTCGTTTGCACTCCCGTATAAACCCGGACGGACAAGTGCGAGTTAAACTTGCGTGGCGAGGGTTCCGTGATTATGGGACATTTCCTATGTTATTTTAAATACCATAGACTTCTTATAGGTTTTCCTGTAATTTATAAATAAAGAACTATTTTCCAAAATTGTAGGGCCAGTAGTTCCGGAAATAAGGAGAGGAATCAATTTTCGCCTATTTTCCTAAATAACTTCAAAACCATTTATCTTAGATTATGAAAAAAAATACATTTAGGATTCCGATAGCAAGCCACACGCCATAGTTTGCAAAACTTTATTTTTTAATTTTCTAATTTTTTCTCCAAAAGTGGCCCCCCATGTTTAGCAATCTTTTATTTACGTTACACGTCCATATTGCGGTCACCGACTTACATTATGTGTATCAAATTGCGACTCAATCGGTCCTGTAGTTTCGGAGCAAATTGGCTGTAACAGACGGACAGACAGACAGACAGACACACGAGTGATCCTATAAGGGTTCCGATTTTTCCTTTTGAGGTACGGAACCCTAAAAAGTAAATTTAGAATGCATATGTATAGATATAAACCGAAAACTACTATAGATAGTATATAGTCTGATTAAAACTTTCGTGAGACATTACTAAGACTAGAAATAAACACGGCTTTACTCACGATTTATTGTTAGAAATAGTCCGACATGTTTCGGACTCATATGGAGTCCTTCTTCAGGGGTTTCAACTGGGACAATAAATCGTGAGTAAAGCCGTGTTTATTTCTAGTCTTACTATAGAGAGCTTAAAATCACTGTAAAGTTTTAAAGTAATTTAACAAGTGATTCCCGACACGCTCTTGGCCGGCTTTTTATTTTTTTCAATCGAAGCCGTAAACATAGACCATTTGGATGCATTTAGGAGTCGTCGTTTCTTCTAGCACCACTAATTTGGCTCAGGAGCCGAAGGACGTGCCAAAACGTACCCGCTTCCACCGCCTGCCAGTAAAGCGCAGTAATTGCATCACATTACGCTAATGTGGTTTCTATTTATTTTATGCGAATGATTTGGATTTTTAGTAGTTTTGTCTTTGGCAATCGCTGACATAGTTTTCTATTTCAGAGAATTTTGTTTAATCTATTTTTAACACGCTTTTTGACCGAACGAGCGAAGCGAGCGAAGCGTCTCCGTTTCAGCTTGGGCAAAAATGCTTTCGTACCTATGTTCGGCAGGCTGTCCGGTGGATTTCCATTTGTTCTCCTCTACAGCTCTGAAATTTTGTGAGCAGGTTTGATAAATATATAGAACTAGTGGACCCGTCACAGCTTCGCCCGCGGTGTTTTCCATACAATCTTTATCACCGCTTTTCACCCTTTTAGGGATCGAATTTCAAAAAATCCATCCTTAGTGCACCTCTAGGGTACTCGATGAATGTCTCCTCCCTCTAGGACCCCCCGTTTGGACTGCATGTTGTCTATAAGTGAGTAAGTGAGTACCGTGAGGTACAGTTTTATATATATTGTTTTTTTTTTTGTCAATTCACTTTTACGAAATTTTTCAAAATGGCAGAGATATAATATATAATGGGTTTTTGCTACCCATTTTCAGTCAAATCAGAACCATAACTCAATTAATATAAACTTTCCAATATACATCTAATAAATGATATTTTATGAGTTAAAATGCTGGTACGTTCATCGCAGAACACTTGGAATTTATGCGTATAATTAAGTGGAGTTTGCGTTCGAGCGGACGGCACTTCCCGGGCTAAATGAAATTTACTCGCGTCTCCGCCTCCGCCTTGAGTGAAGCGTAAGTATTGAGAGCCTGTACTTGAGTTCTGAACTTGTTGCGGCCATAACTTTACTTGTTTGTTCGTTCGTCCGTTTTCCCGCGTCAAATATTGCTAGACGATCCGCGTGAAATTCTGTATGTAATCCGAAATCATCAAGAGTATTCGGAAACATTTCTCTACATAAGCTTATGGACTTTCCTTATACATTATTATTATTACCTTTATTTCGTAACGACCGATTGGTGTCAAAACCAGCAACGGAACTCGTGATATCCGTATCACTCATACTCATCTAATTATGTTCGTCCACTTACTTGTAAAATAATGAACGCTTAGGACGAGGGAAAAAATTAACACATAATTTAAAATTAATCAAGCTTTAATAACCTAAAAGTCGGATTTACTTAGTTTATCCAGCAAAGATTGTCATTTTTAAAACGGAGTGAATTTGAAGACGAACTTAATGCAAAATACAATTTTTCCGGCTCATTGAAGATACCAATTCGCATGACACTAATATATGTACATATGTTAAATGCGAAACTTGTGAATGCGTCCCTTCATGGTCAACTGATCCCACATAAAATTCATCCCGCGGGCTGAATGACCCCTTTCGGTTTTTTGCGTGGGTGAGTGGACTTGACTCAACCCGCGGGCTCAGACGACTACTATTTTCAACTAAAGGGTCTACTCGGCCCACGGGCTCAGATGACTACTATTTTCAGCTAAAGGGTCTACTCAGCCCACGGGCTCAGACGACTACTAATTTCAGCTAAAGGGTCTACTCAGCCCACGGGCTCAGACGACTACTAATTTCAGCTAAAGGGTCTACTCAGCCCACGGGCTGTTAACATTACTGTTAACTTACAGGGTGATTGGGAGCTTTGTTCAAAGCTTTAAGAGGAAGCTAGTACAGACCATTTAGAACCATTTGAGCCATGGTTGTATTAGACGATCTCACTAAATTCTATCTAACAAAACAGGTTTTAAGTATCTTTGTCATCAGAATTTGGTTTTACACACAATTGAATACTCGAAAGATTTCTAAGGTTTAGGAAATACTTTGTGTTGACGGCGTTTAAAAAAAACAGACCATGTGATAATTATTCAAACCTTTTTATAAACATGTGTAGTTATTCATCTTTCTTTTGAGGTATCATTTACGCGATATCTAGGAAAATATTGAAATTAGGACCTACAAACCAAATTGAGAGAAAAAAATTCAAAACGACATTGAAAACTTTTAAATATAAGACAAGAACAAATACTCTTTGATGATAACTGCCTTTAAGAAGGATTCAATTCTGCTGTTTTGTCCTCTAGATTTCTAGATTTATCAGCTATTGCAACTGATACTGAATTTTATATGAAAACCAAACTTTGCACTGTAATTAAATTACGTGATATTAAGCGGTTAGTTTATAAACATAGAGTCATAATCAGTGATCGGAATCGACGGAGAGTGGTCGTCTGAACCCGTGGGCTAAGTAAACCCTTTAGCGGTAGAGAGTGGTCGACTGAACCTGTGGGCTAAGTAAACCCTTTAGCGGTAGAGAGTGGTTGACTGAACCCGTGGGCTAAGTAAACCCTTTAGCGTTAGAGAGTGGTCGACTGAACCCGTGGGCTGAGTTGGCCAGACAGGTGGAACGACTCACCCACGCAAAAAACCGAAAGGGGTCATTCAGCCCGCGGGATGAATTTTATGTGGGATCAGTTGACCATGCAGGGAATGCGTGTGTGTGTTTTCCTAAAAAATCTTTACCTAGGAATATACAGTTGAGATGTATACTAGATGAGATTTATCTAAAACTAGCAAACCCGGCGAACTCCGTTTCGCCACCAGATGGCTTCGTTTTATGTAACTTTTCGTTTGGTGTAGCTATGTATCAGAGATGGCACTGTATGTGAAAAAAGATTTTCCCGCTTTTCTGTTGAAATTTCTTCTGAATTTTCTTTGCTATAAACCTCACGGAGCCCGAGACCTTTCCAACGAATGCAAAACCGTGGAAATCGGTTCGTGCGTTCTGGAGTTATAGCGTCAGGAAGGAAAACCCGACTTATTTTTATATAGTAGACAATGGCTTAGCATTACGTCTCCATCCTGAATATGTTATTATATTTTCATTTGTTTATATTTTGGTTTTTATATAATACAACCGAAATTGCCGCTAATCACTGCTTACTTGCGCAGTGTTGCCGGCTTTTAGTGCAGTAAAAGGTTTGGGAGAATGTCAATCCTCTATCACAAAAACACATTGTAGTCCAATACAATAATATCGTGACCCAGTTATTTATTTCTCCAATTTATTTCGTCGTTATCGTCATCAGCCGTAAAACGTCCACTGCAGGTCAAGCCTCTCCCAAAAATAGGGGATTTGCCACGCTTGGCAGGCGGGATGGCGACCGCAGTTGGTCATGATAGTACGCGAAGGACGCCGCTGCCCATCCTTCGGTTGGTCCCTCAACGACACCCACGGGAGCAGATGGGATGATGCTATTCTTAAACGGCACCACACGGACGAATTTATTGACATTCACGTATTTAGCTGTAGGTACCTAATAAATATATTAATATTGATTAACCTTTAACTACCTTTTACTTTATTTTTTGTTTTAATTAGTTTTATCAATAAATTATGACTTATGACTTATTTATGATTGGTAGCATTCTACCATCTGTGGCAATAACAGTGGAAGGGAGAACACTTCACGTCATTATAGTTGGTATTATGAACTCGGTTTTGGTAAGCTATATGACATGAATTTTTTTTGAATAAAAAATAATAGTACCAAATATGAGAACACTAACTAATTATCAACTGTTTAAGGGAATTCAAGCACGTAATTGATTAAAATTCAATGAAATCCGATCCGAAAACAAACGATACTTTTATGGAATCTGGGTTCGTTAAAACTAGTCGGAGTCCTTAAAGCGCATGCAAACGCTTATATAAGTAGTTACTTGAAACTTTAGGCGCATTTTTTAGCCAAACAATGCCCAGTCTGACCGGACTAATCTCCAGTCCTCAATGTTGGATAAAAATGAAACTTAAACCAAATGTCCAAAGAATAAAAAGTCGCTTAGAAAAAAATAACAAAGCTTACAAAAACCAGTGGTTTCATTCTTTATAACTGTTTGCACCGGTCCCTCCTACTCGTCATCGCTCTAAATCTTGCAGAGGAGCCGAGCCCGTTATAATGAAGTAAAATATTCATTATACACTGTCTGGAGACTTGACTGGCGCGGCCTCCCGAAATCCTGGGAAGTATTCCGGAATAAAGCAATGGGCAGAGAGACGAACGCGATGAGATTATGATAGTAATTAAGACCATGTACTACAAGTTCGACTTGTGTTAACAGTTTGATCTCTCGCTTTTTACTTCCTTGTCCGGTCAAGAAATCTGACTGTCGAACTAGAACAATGCATAAAAGGAAAAACTAAAGTCATCTGGCAAATAACTGCATCTCACCACCACCTTTATTGAATTGTATCGTTTAACAAAATAGAAAAGATGTTTGTCGGTGGAAGATTGCAAAACTAGAAATTCGTATACAGCGCTGACGTGCTGTATGGTAATATATGAACGCCTTTTCAGCGTTGAACTTTTATTTTAGCTTTGCTTCTCTAAACGCGTTTTTATTAGAGTTTATAAGTACTTACTTTATAGTTATTAGATATTGTGTGGTTGAAGCGTGCAGTATAGTAAATATTGTATAAAAATATAAGTGAAAATGCATTAATGTCACTACAGATCGGACGATTTTTTTTTATATTTATTCCGTGGGTAATGTGACAAAACTCCTCAGAATGAAGTTAGTTTTCTTTTTAATAAATTATTTATTTATCAACCGAGAGCGACTTAAAACATTAGAATACTTTACGAAATCTATGACAATCATATCAGTGTCGTGTACAGTATACACCACAACTAGGTACAACACTTCAGCTCTATCGAGTTAGTTTTTTTCTGTCTTCCTATTTTGTTATTATTATATGTTTCAGTAGTGGTAGAGCCAAACAGTTATCCTCATTAGATGATTACTGTTCTAATGGGCCGACTCGACCGGGGTAGTACCACACTCTCACAGAATATCGACTTAAAGTAATGGCTTGCTATTGCGTTTCGTACGGTGAGTGACGAGTTCCGGAGGCCTATTCCCTCATCCCTATCCCATCCCCATTCCCTATCCTCCCTAGACTGGCAACGCATTGGCAGCACCTCTGGTGTTGCAGATGTTCATAGGCGGCGGTGACCACTTTCCATCAGGTGGGCCGTCTGCCTGTTTGTTAGCCTACTCCTTTCTCGAAGAGCCGGCAACGCATCCGTGATTCCCCTGGTGTTGCGGGTGTCTATGGGCAGCGGTGATTGCTTACCATCAGGTAACCCGCCCGCTCGTTACATTACACATAACAAACGATCTCATTGAATTAGTATCGGAATAGGCGCGCTCGCTACAGACGCTTCGCTGAATTTTTGAAAGCCCCGTGTGAGACCGGCGCATATTTCCCTTGAAAAACTGCCGGCGTGTCATTCAAAAAAGGAAAACTCATTTACGTAACAAATTTTTAATCTTTTAATGTTTTCGCGGCGCGTCACACCGTCCCGTTCATCATAGGAGAGTACTCGTTACAGAAATTCAATTCCAAGTGTTATTCCCGCTGGATATTTTTTGGAGATGATGGATTAAGAATTTGAATGCAAGAGTTTTTGTGAGACTGTGTTTTTGTTAGTGCCTGCCAAATTCAGTTGAAATAAATAAAAGCCTTTCTCCTCAATTTATCCGCCTAGAGTTTCTCACTTTTTCCTTCGTACGACAAACAGGTTTTATACGAAACTCTGCCGATATAAAAAGTTGATACATACATAGGTATCGAGATCGGCAATTGTAGCTTTAACACTATCTACGACTTCCGGCTAGTTCGTACGTACATAATTCTACTACACGAATAAACATATTGCGTGAAAACATATTTTTGATTATAAATTTATGGAAATGTAGTGCTCCGTTTTACTCGAGGTGGAATAGCAACAAAAAATAAATATTTATTTAATCCTGTTTTTTGGTATTTGTTGTTATAGCGGCAACAGAAATACATCATCTGTGAAAATTTAAACCTAACTATCACGGTTGATGAAATACAGCCTGGAGACAGACGGACAGACGGACAGACGGATAGACGGACAGCGGAGCCTTAGTAATAGGGTCCCGTTTTTACCCTTTGGGTACGGAACCCTAAAAAGCGCGTGTCAATTAAATCCCACTGCAGAGTTTGAACGCGTACTTGCAATTCTTAAACCAACATGAAATTTATCCTAAGATTACCCAATTAATTACACCAGGCAAAATCAAGAAACATCCATTCACCCAATGTTATATCCAATCTGTGACGTAAGATGGCGGCCTTATAAACATTGCAATATGACGAGATTACTTATTAAGCAGATTACCCGCCGAAGCCATTGAAGGTAGACTCCGCAGACGGCTGATGAATTTTTGAGAGGGCTCGACGTCGTGTGTGCGGCCGAAAGCTTTTACGTTTCAGAAGGAACGTTGGCCAAGTTAGATCCACCAATTTTTCTATAGTCGCCAGCAGACTATCAAAACTCTAAACGCATTGAAATAAGGTGTTGTTTCGCTTGGATAAGAACTTTGACAGTTCACAAGAAGGTTGGTAGATATAAGCAGACTTGGCTGTATGAATTTCGTGCACGCTTTGCTTATTTTCTGTTGTATGGTGATGTACAAACAATCTGACTTCTTGACGTCAGTAAATTCCTCTATAATCTTACACTGTCATTATGTCGTGATTGTTCTAGATGTTTTAGTTAGGTTATTATTTATCAGTGGTGAATCGTGAAATATTTCCTAAGGGAAGCCGGAAGAATTCGAACCGGACGTGCGAGTCTGATATTTAGAGTAACATGGACTTCACTGACAGCTAGCCGTAGCTTTCTAGCTTGGTAAAGCCGTCAAGAATCGGCTTGTAGGCAGGCTGCGCCACTGTAATTTATATTAACTGCTATCCGTTATCCGCTCATCATAAAAGAAATCAATGATAATCTTTCTACAGGGAGTTTTCTTGAAAAACTTGGCGCCGCCGACTCACAGTCGTATTGGAGGCGCATAGCATCGGTCTCACCTGGAGTGGAGTGAAGTGAGCCTCTGACAGCAAAATGGAGAAATGTAGTGCCTATCCTGTGCCCCAACTGTGGGAGATGATAGGTCAACCCATGTAGTTGGATTTATAGATAAAGATTGAAAAAATGTTCTCAAATAAATTCTAACTGTGCTTTTCACAGATCTCAAAAGAAGGATATGCCTATCAGTAAGTATAATTTCGTGTAACAAGTCTCATAGTAGGTTGTCAAACGACAGTGCCATGGCTTAACCACATCCTATTGCTGATGTCTTATAGTTCTTAAGACATACATACAAAAGTCTAATATTGTGTAATTCACGCGCTATCATATCATTGTGGACGGTGTGGTCGGTGGTGCTGGCAGGTGGAATTGAAGAAAAAAAAAGTTTATTCAAAAAATAACTTACACTAGGGAACAATCCAACTGTACTAGATACTTAATTATAACAGTGTCACTTAAACGGGTGTCAAGGACCGCGGTTGCGATGCGACTGAACGTGCGATGGTGTCAGATTCGCGTTCTGACACCTCAAAAGTAAGCATCGCGAGGATTGCTTTGAGTAGTTCCTTACTATATATATTTCAATGGTGTTGGCGTCTCATAATTAGTTCCATCCAATTTCTCATTGCTATTGTGGAACAGCACCAACATCACTATCGAAATTAACTACAATACCGAGTATTTAGTATGTGCGGGCACGACGCACGCCAGCCTAGGCATACGCTATAACCCGACATCTTTCGGAGTAATTAATTTCACATCCGCTGATTACCTTCTTGAACGCGTATGTCGCGTATGTGTTATCTTGCAATTTAAACTTTATTTTAACGTTTCTAAGCCTTTTTTGCAAGTTCACGTTCGAGAAAGATACGAGCTTGAAAAAGTAAACAGACGACATAGCTCCACGTTCAAACATAAACAAGGATTGTAATGAGCTCGGGCGTGTTTGTTTGTTCGTGTATAATTTGGTAAGATATTAAAATTGAGCTTCGAATGGTTTTATTTATGTTTCGATGTAAACGTGGAGCGCTTAGATAAACAAAAGAAATATAACTTTGCAAATGATTCGTCGATTTATAAGCTCATAAGCGATGAAGTTTTTAATTGTAGATGGTCGAGTTGAAAATTTAATAGGATTTGTGAACATTATACTATATACTCAATACGTCAAGTTACAATACAATACTCTTTATTAAACACCAAGAAATAAAAAAACAGACAACGAAACGTCTCGAAACAAACTTTGCGCAGGTGGTGCAAACCTCGATTACGAAGTAGGAATTTTGAAGTTAAAACATTTAAGAAATAAGCACTGAAATAAAACAAATACACAAGTACATAAAACTAGTTATATTTAAATATAAAATAATGCCCGTATCTAGAAAAATATTAAAGACTGAAAGACAAAAAGAAATATACTAAACATAAACACACAACAACATTAAAAACAGCTATGTGTACATCCAGTTGACCCAAGCAAAATAAAAACGAGCACATTAACCTTTTGGCCGCCAAGCACGTCTGAGAAGTAACACGAATTTCAACTTTAAGCCAAGGTAATGAAATACTTTTTTACCCTGTGTACGCTGTCACGCATAGTCGACAACGGCCGCCAAAAGGTTAATAAATAAACCGAGAACTCTCTCTCTCCTCCAACTAGACTAATAAGATAAAATAAGCAAAATCTAGTAGTGATACGTCTTGCATCAAACAGCAGGAGGGCTGCTTAGCCCTCAGAGCAGCGCCTCTATTCGGGAACGTCAAGTGATATTGTAGCGACTCGCGACCGAGATTCTCATCCCACCCTTCCGCATGATGCGTAATGGGTAAGAGCGGGATATGAATCTCGCTCGCGAGTCACAACAATATCACTGAGACATTCCCGAATAGTCGCCTAGAGCAATTTAACTAGGACAATCTGAAATACTGCTATAACCATGTCATTGTATGAACGACTCATTTCTGTTTCAGATCTACTACCTATTCCTTTTACATAACTTTTAAAGCTCAGTGGTGACTGGTTTAATCTCCTGGCAGTTTAAGGTGGCCCCAACAATAAATTATTGCGCTGATCACGATGACATTTTCAAGCGTCGCACCAAACCCTTAGACAAGTTGACATTCTGGAGGACTGATAGTATTGTTTTACAAAAAAACAAACGAAGGCTGATCAACAACGTAAATATTTAAAAAAAAAATTAAATATTTATACTGAATGTAAGTTTTATTTTGAACGCCACTTAAGTTTAACAATTGTTTGGGCTATTTCGGTTACTCTAGATCTCATCCGAGCATAGCCCTCTCCATCGCCCTTTGGGTAACCTTGAGCCTTCTTATGAGGACAGTATTGAGCGAACGCGTCTTTGTGCCGTATGTCATCACTGTCAAGACCACTGAACAAAGACTTTCGTCTTGAGATACTGCGGTATATTGGATAAGAAGTTATGGCGTAGAAAAGATGGTCGTTGGGGTCGCAGAGTTCTCGAGTGGAGACCACCCACACGGTGGACTGACGACCTGATGTAGATTGCAGGACTCCCGCTAAATGTGATCTGCACAGAGTCGGTCGTTGTGGGAATCGTTGGGGTCGGCCTATGTCCAGCAGTGGACGTCACTCGGCTGAAATAATGGTGATGACGAGGGTTGAATATTAAATATTAATTAAAATAAAACAACTTTTTAGTATAATTTAGATGATTCTTAAGTGAAAATAGTTCAAGGCCCAGAGTCTTGTAGTCATTTATATTTGGCGTCTTAATGCCGATTGATTACATGTTTTTATTTATTTCTTTATTAGCCTTGTGCTGCTGAATTATTCAATGTACATGAATTGTTGCATATATATATATATATATATATATATATTTTTTTTTTTCCTTTCTGGAATTTGTCACTTATTATTATCTATTGTAGTTCCTTTCTGGAATTCATCTTTTATAATTATCCATTGTAATGTCTTATCTAATAAATCCTTGTATTATTTATAATATTCTTATTACATAAATTTGGTCAACTCAGCACGCCCGTTGGACGAAGGCCTCCTCCAGTCGTCTCCACTCTTTCCTATCTTGTGTCGTCCTACTCCATGTACGTCCCAACATTTCTTCTGGGTCTTTGCACCATCTTATCTTTGGTCTCCCTTTTGCTCTTTTACTGTCCCGTGGGTACCAATCAGTGACCTTTTTGGACCATCTTTTAGATTACATGTATGACGAAGTAAATGTTAATTTTTATATCATCGTACCGCATGCGGACAGCCGGGGCACCACTCTGTTTTAATACGTGACCAGCGTTGCAACATTTAATATAAAAATATGCTGATTCATATATTAAAAGAAGCCATCACGTCCGCTTGCAAAGTTTATTAATTAAACTAAGCAAAAAATGTGTTAATATGTTGCAAATGTACACGCGACATTCTTTATATATATATGTATATATATATAAAAATGAATTGCTGTTCGTTAGTCTCACTAAAACTCGAGAACGGCTGAACGGATTTATCTTATCTTAGTCTTGAAATGTTCGTGTAGGTCTAGGGAAGGTTTAAAAGTACATAGGTTACTTAAATTATTATTCTTCGCAGACGAAGTCGCGGGCACCAGCTAGTTCTTTATAATTATTTCCTAACCAGGCAACAAAAATAGCGCTGTTTTCAAACATAACTCGGACGCAGTACACTTTTACCTTTTTTTAAACATGAGATAAGAAAACTTCTCTACCGCCTCATCATAGGCACGTGGGCATCTTTTGCCTTGAGCAGACACAACAGGACGTCGAAAAAACACGTTTCTATGCAAATGCAGCAAGTCTCTGCAAGGAAAACTCAAGTGTACTCAGGCCTTTTTTTTCTTTCATTTTATGCCCTCAACGTTTTTGACTCGCACTCTCGACTTCGCATATATCGCCCAGGAATGCTGTATAAAATTTTGCATTGAAAAAGAGGTTGTTAGCCCACAAGCCATCTTTAGGATTTATACGGCAATGCAGTTTTGAGCTTGGCATCCTGTAAGTTTCAAGCAAGTACTAGTACTTAGTGTTTTAAAGGGTAAAGAGGGATGTAAGTAAAATTTAATTTTACATTATATTAAATATTTTAGTAGAAATGACACTTTAAATTCATATTATTGTTGTTTTATAACTGACTTAGTTATGCCGTAATTAGACAACTGGGGAGCGCAATTAAGGCGATACTTAAGGAGTTACGATCGCCTGAAAGCCATGACAAAGCTTTTAAACAAAAGCACAAATTTATGCAAAAGTTTATGCCCCGTTAGAGAAAAACAAAGGGTGTAAAAAGTGTTAAAGTCGTGTTTTGTGTTCAAGCTGCGTTTGTTTATAGCTTCAGTGCAGACATAAATGTCAGAGTGGTTTGCTAACGGTGTGTAACTAGACTTTTACTAGGATTTTATTCATATTCAAGTATATACCGTCTAGATTTTTTAGTTCTTTAAATAGTTGCTAAACTTAAACGGCAGAGCGCGGGGCACATTGCTCGTAGACTAGATTGCGTGCAGCCGCTGGGACCGAAGAGATCTTGAGTGGTAACCCCGTACTGGAAGGTGCAGTGTGGGGTCGTGTCCACGGGGATTGACGAACAGCGCCTCTAGCATGCCAGACACGGGGACAAGTTTAACCCGTTTATCTCTCTGACTATCTATTTCGTCGGCACTAGTGTGAGAGAGACGCAATTAGAGATAAGACTGTTTAATTTATCCTTGTGCCAACCTTGCTAGGGCTGCTGGTGAAGATTGCGGGACTCTAGCTTCTAGCAGCATATATAGGGTTAGTCGTAGTAGCAATCATTGGAGAAGGCCTATATCCAGTTATATAGCATTGGACGGGTTTGGGATGAAATGAGGTTGAAGATGATGAAATTTAGAGTTACCTTAAACAATCTAGTTGTGTGTCATTTTGAACATAAAATTAGTTTTAGAAATTTGTTACACTAAACTGCATTTTTTCAATGATGCTACTATTTATTAGCAACATCAAGTACCAATATTAAAAGGTAAACAATGACTGACGGGAATCAAACTCGCGAACTCATTATAGAAGTTCTAGGCCAAACGTTCGGTCAAATTTCTAATTCCTCTGGCAAATATAACAACTATATCAAACCCCGCCATATTGTAAGCAGAGGGCTTTATTGGAAATACTAACATTTCCTATTATCAGTTTCAATACGCCCTAGGGCTCGTAAGATATGGGATGTTCAATTATTAGGAGCGAACTCAATCGAAGGTTGATGATTCATTTATTGAAGGTTAAAGCGATTTCATTGTACTAATTCCTGCGTCGGTTGCCCTCGGAAATACAGCGTTTGGTAGCATACAAATATTTTAACTAGGCATTTCATCAAGAATTATCGTCAAACATTGGTATTTTTAAGTGAATTTATAAAATGCGCACAAAATAAAGAAATATTTTGACGACACTGTTTATTTTTAGCTATCTACTTAGATTAGACGCAAATATTAAACATAAAAAACAAACATTTATTTACTAACATTTCGACACAAATAGATACAAACGGAATAAATAAAAACCGGTCAAGTGCGAGGCGGGCTCGCGCACCGAGGGTTCCGTACTGCGCCAGTTAGGCATCGTCTCAACCAATCAGTAATAGACTTTATGTTAATGATATAAGAACTTTGGCAGTTGCAACTAACTTGGCAGATTGTAAAGCTGCAGCGTTAATTTTCTGATTTCATTTCAGTACATGTTTCACATTTCTATTCCTAACAGAACTCCATTGAATTGATATTTGTTATGAGACTATGGAGTATAAACTAAAATCAGGCCAAATTTGATATCTGAAACTTAAGACGTTATGGAAATAAAGCTGGAACAAAATTGGTCTAAAATCAGTAAATTTATGGCATATCAATGTACAGATGTACTGCATAATTAGTTTCCATCGTGTTTTATCGGAAAAGTTCGTATTTATCGTGCTCTCTCAATTAGCTTCAGCAGGCCCCCAATTCTCGGCGCATTCGAGACATTCTAACAATCGAGATTAAACGTCAGTGCATACAGTCATTTCACACAACTTTATGAACCTGACGTTTAATTTTGCAATCGACATTATCTCGAAAACACCGAGAATTGGGGGCCAGTAGTCATACCATGCTGTCATTTTTCATTTTGACATTGGACAGTAAATAATAAAGTTTCATATTAATGAATATAAACATGTCACTCATTTAATACAATAATTAATTGACACTTCGGGTCCCGTCGTCTTCCGATTGAGATCCGAGTTTTACCGATGGAAACATATTATTCACTATATCTGTATGGGGAGCTTCTCAGGCTTAAAACTTTTTGATATTTTTATTATTTGCTAGTAGGTATTCATGCCATAACAATACAATGTTCTGTGAAAATTCAAACCTAGCTCTTACCGGTGAGCTAGATGCCCCTGACAAAAGGAGGGACGGAAGGACGTTGTAGGCTCATTAATAGGGGTCCCGTTGATCCCTTTGGGTACTGAACCCTAAAAAGCAACAAAAATAAAGCATGTGTGCCGAAATGTGCCAATAAGGACCGTACTCAGCACAAACACGTCACGGCGCATAATTGTCACACTGGTAACTGACAGCTACAGCCATGTGAAATTTGGCGGTAAATTTAAAATAGATCATAACAATACAATTCAAATAATGGGGCCCATTCGAACGTGTTTTCGCTAAATTTAGAAGTCGCTAAATTTCAAATAAGAACCGTTAGACTCGATTTAAAACTTTGGAGCTATACAAAATCGAGGTTGACGTTTCTTATTTTAAATTTAGGCAATTTTAAATTTAGCGAACACCGGTTCGAATTGGACCCAATATGTACTTACTGAAAATTTCTAGTTTATTTTTATATAATTCTGTTTAAAGTGACGATCTTTTTGTGAAAGCATTATTCTTTTTGACATGTAAATTGTAATGTTCTTTCAATAAGAAATAAATGACTACCTACCTACCTATCTACCTTAGTAGTAACAATTGAACCGGGATAAAGAACTTGCTTTTGATTACAAAGTAAGTGAAGCCAAAACATTAAAGATATATTTATTTTCTACTTATCAAGGCTTGTGGTCATGATGCTACCTTATGGATGGGGCTAGTAGATCTCGGGCCGGCCACCTCCATCTATCAGAGTAGGGGGCGTTGCTGACTTGCGCGTGCGATACGACTCACGTCATGAATCGTTGCGATGATCATGCGACACGAAATAACTGTCGTATCATGTCAAAGTAAAATATACGACAATATACTTGTATTTGGCTTGCCGTCCAGTCTTTTGTGTATCTTTCCGTGCTGTTCACAGATCCCAGTTGCAGGTTATCCTATTGCTGGAACTATCCAGCGGTTGAGTTCAGAAGTTTAAAAAAACAAGGTACCTATCAACGAAAGAACTGACTAGAGATTCACTGTTTGTTTCAGCATTTCTCTGTCGTGTTTCCCGCATCATTTAGTTTATCTGTGCATCTCTAATTTATGCACATTGGCTGAAAATAAACTATCCTACGCGCGGTGTATTATGTACAAGCGCCATAATCAGGTCTTTGTTCGAGTTGACAAAGCGGAGACGTCCGCCCTCCGCTCAAGTTTGGCAAGAGGTCTTCGTCAGCAGACGACGGGTTGCGTACATACATCGGATCTATTACTTTTTCAATTTATCATAAACTTGTGTCAATTGTTTTAAATATTATAAAGATACGATTTCAGCGCTAAGGTTCGCGTAGGTTTAGAATGCCGTAAGCTGTTTTGTGTGTCAGCCAATTTTCAATTAGGTTTTATGTAACTGATATGTGACTAAGGTTGTTTTGACTATTAGTGTGTGTGTGTATTTGTGTGTGATATGTGTGCGTGCGTGCGTGTGTGTCTGTGTCTGCTGGACCCTGCATCCGCTATCGGATGGACCGATTTGAATGCCGTTTTTTTCATTCTTATTGTAATCAATTATCTGTGCAATGCCATACAAAGTTCAATATTAATTAATTCAAACAAAATATCAGTCAATAGACCATAAGTAGTTGAGTCGTTCAAGAAGCGGCAATGGCGGCGCTCGGTTACAGTACTAGCCGCTTAATCATCATTTCTTGTAAATAAACGATCAAATTTAGCAATTATCTCAATGTTACTAGTGTTCTATGTGTACTGATTTGAAAAAATGATACCTCACCGAGTTTCTTGCCGGCTCTTCTCAGTAAAGGGTTTTTTCAGAACCGGTGGTAGATTCATTCCTTGACCTTCATAAGAGCTTGTAAAAGCCTAAATTGAATAAAGATAGTTTGACTTTGACTTTGTGTATAGAAAAAATCAGCGTATTCAATATTAGGTGGTTTAATGTCAACACCCTAACTACACACATCATATTTATCGCGTGTACAGGGTACATACACTCTTCAAAGGCTGAAGGAGCAGTTCAGCCAACAGTCAGCATACCACCAATGGATAGATTGGTTATACCACGGTGCTTCTAACCCACCGCCAGTAGACGACGCGGATAGCCTAGTTGGGAGTGACCCTGCCTCCGACGCAAGCGGGTTCGATCCCCGGTAAGGGCAAATATTTGTGTGATGAGCACGAATGTTTGTTCCTAAGTCTTGGATGTTTTCTATGTATTTAAGTATTTATTTCTCTATATAAGTATTTATATCGTCATCTAGTACTCATAACACAAGCCTTTAGAGCTTACTTTGGGACTAGATCGATTTGTGTAAAGATTGTCCCCTGATTTATTATTATTATTATTAGTAACCGTTACTGCCTAAGTGATTAACTACATCGACACTAAAATGCCAACACCGCGAATGTGTCATTATTTTGTGCGATTTTAATGTTCACATTCGCGGTTTTAGCCTTTAGTAATGATATAGTAAATCAGTAAGCAGTACGAAATAAGGGCTCGGTATAAAAATGTGTGTAATATGAACTGACAGCGAGCCATCCCGGCCGCTTAAGGGCCGTCTACACAATGTAGGGCTCTCGACCTTCCCTAATATAAAGGGAAGTCTGTTTTAACTTCATCTCGGCTACACTCGCCATTATTGATTAATTCCTGTCTCAATAATTAGTCGTTGAAAAGCTTAATATTTAACGAAAATTTTAAGCCAATAATTATTATCAAGGATTAATACATCTTAAAAAGGTAAAAGAAAAAATAGTCATAGCTGCACTGTCGGCAAAAACGTAACTCGTAAGGGCCTATACGATGACATTTCGCACGCATTCAAAGTCCATTTTGTATAAAAAGTAACAAAACATGTGTTGACTGCACGCGATAATATAGTCATGCACAAAGGCCCTAACATGTACAGATGACGTCAAAAGTCATTTCTTTGTCCATTTGCCTGCGCTCTACGTCCGATCCGTATCTGATCCGAACCCGTGAAAATATGGTCCGGAGTAGTCGTAGAACTATTTCTATGGTAGTTTACGCACTAGATTCGGCTTCCGTCATCCAATTTCTCTCCATCATCCGTGAATCTCTAGATTTCTAGATTTCGTTCCGAGATTTCTAGATTCGTATTTTTACGGGTTCGGATCGGATACGGGTCGGACGTAGTGCGTAAGAAATCTAAAAGTCAAAAGTAGCGATCCACTATAGAGTTGTATAAACGCAGCTATAAATGTGTTTAAAAACAGAGCACAAATAAAAAACGTACAAGTCACATCCACGCCACAAACAAATGCAGAAAACAGTAATTTATAGTTCAAAACTCCATTTCAACGGTTGTCGCCGAACAATAACGTTCGTACAAACTAACTTAAAATAATAATAGAACATTACGACGAAGTTACGTGGCTGCAATGTGACAGACATTAACCCGGGCGACTGTGGCAAACGGTATTGTTGTTAATGAGATAAACTCAACTCTGTGGTGTGGTACAGACTAATTTATTTTCTACTCTATGTACCATAGAGGAGGGTAAATAATGAGCCACTTTGACAATATTCAATTTGGCCGTTTCATACCGACAGTACCACAGAATAGATAATTTTATTTATTTATTTATTTAATGGTACTGCATACAGAAGAATCACTGTCAACACAAAACCGGTGTTTAGGTATGAAAATATGCATAATCATACCCTCTCCCTCCATTGCATCAAACGTGCTTTTTCGTGTGCTACACGCACACGTTGCGTTATCCAACAACACCAAATATCTTGGCTACAGCGAGCGAGCGAGCGGCAACCTACTGCGATTTACATCTCAAAGAAGCGCCTCTATTCGAGCGAGATTTCTCATCCCACTCTTCCGCACGACGCGTAATGCGAAAGAGTGGGATGAGAAATCTCCCTCACGTGTCGCTACAGAATCACTTAGCGTTCCCGAATAGAGGCGCTGTCCGTCCAATGGCCGAGCGGAGCAAGACCTCCCTGACAGTACGTCATTTTGACATCCCGTTGTTTAAACCGTCAGAATAAGAAGGCTGTCAAGTATATCAACAATGAAATCCCCCTAATTATTTTATTTTTATTGCATTTAATTTCTCCTCGAGACTTTGCCCTGTGCCATGTCAAATCACTGAGCGAGACTTTCAATAATGTGCTAGACGCACATAGGTACGCGTCCACGACACTGAGTGAAAGTGCATAAAACGCATATATGCGCCGGCGACCGCGAATGCGTTAACACAGTTTTTGTGAAGTTTCTATGAGCTTAAGGCCTAAACTTTTAGGCCTATATTCAAATTTTTCACATAAAACATAACCTAAATATTTTGTCAAAAAGGGCAATAGTACCTACCAAATGTAATTTAATTTCTCACCTTGATTATTTGTAAATAGAAGTGAAGTCACGTTCGCACCTATCAGCTAGGAACTCGCGTACCCAAGTCACGCAGGCGCATCATAACTCACCGAGCCCTAGGGTGCTATTGCCTTAATTACTATCTATTATAAGGAACATGTTTTATTGCCAAAAAATAATGAAAGAAAAGGACGGTCTTTATTACAACAATACTCTAATCAGAAATTATAATTTTTTGTTGATCTTTGTTAAAGAAATCTATGTATGTATTTGGAACTTTTTTAACCTGAGTAACCTTCCTTTTTCCACATAAATCTACACTTAGTGGAAAATAGTATCAAAAGGAACCGCGAAATACTGGTACAAATACATACTTGAATCCATCGTTTGCACAAAAGCGAAAGTTAACCACCGGATTTGCTACAGATCAGTGGCGTAGCGTGAGGGTAAGCCGGTGTATCATCTCTATTTTTACACATTATAATTATGACTCATTAAACATAGTTTTTACATTTTAAAAAAATGCAATAATTAATAATTATCATAATATTCGAGTTAAGGAAGTATGCACCGGCTTACCCTCACGCTACGCCACTGGCACAGATACTTCATCTTTGTGCGTGGCGCTATGTGTGAGTGAGCTAACATAATGCAGTTTTTATTTGTGTGGCAGTGACGCAGCAGCCATCATGTGGCCATCATCCGCGCAACAAGTCAAAGCTGGGATGTGATTATCATAACACTTCGTCGACGAACTCACCGGCGAGCCGAACTTGACCTGTCAGTGTGTATAAACAACATGTTCGTAAATTTCTTCGACCTTGGCTGTAATCCGACATAACTGGCCACGGTCGTAGGTACCTAACTCCGCATAATGCTTACGAGTGTGCGGGTCAATTTATGATTGTCAGACGATAATGAGAGACGAAATGAGCGACGAGATTTGTTGCAGAATAACATAGCTGCATACGAGTATGTACAAGTTCACGCGTACATGGCTACGTAAAGATGAGTTGAAGTATCTATAATACCAGCCTTGTGATCCTCTAAAGGCCTGGTTACATGAGCAACTTTTTACGTCAATTTATAGCCGACAACTGTAGCTCTACTCTAACGTCATACGTTAGAGGAAGATGCCTATATTTGCCGGCCACATATCGATACCTTGCGGCCCAAAGGGTGTAAAGCACAAAACAGGACTATTCAGGAGAAGCAAAAAACGTGCTTTACGCCCTTTGAGCCGGAAGGTATCGATATTGCAGTGAAAATATTGCTAGAGTAGCAGCACTTTTAGCTGCGCAGCGGCTGATCAGCGATAAGGGACACATTCAAAGGACCGAATGAATATTTACTTGCAGTCGAAATTAATAGTTTCATTTTCCCGCTAATCAGCCGTTGCGCAAGTTAGAGAATCACGCACATAAAGAATCTGTCACCTTTTAACTAATATGCGGGGGCAAAAGGGACGAATGCTCTATGTGCGCGATAAAAATGTTTGTGCTACGGGGGCAGAGCGGCAAAAATGAACGATTTATAAAATCCTACAACCTTCCCCAGATCTGACATTACGGAACCGGACACCTTGAAATAGAAAAGTCCTAAGTTATAAATCGTGACGCCGCTATATCACGAAAAACCACAGATTAAATTATCGCTAACCAGAAAATATCCACCACTCGCAGTCCATTAAAAACTTTTACTGAGTCTTCTTAGCATGTGGCTCGGTTCCCTCGGGGCATGGTTGCGGTGACGTCTCCTAATATTACCATTTAAACAAGTTTTATGTAAATGACACCCAGCCCGCGGGAGCTTATGTTCGTACAAAATTTTAAGACGCAAGCCAGTAGGTACCGCGGTTGACTTCGTGACTTTTAAAGGAGATACAAACTTTATATCCTTCTTTTAATCAGAAACTGTTGAGTTTGTTGAAACTCGCTCGGGCTATTCATGAAGTGAACGAGAGTTTATGATAATCATATAATAATATTGCAAATAGCTTTTAATATTGATTCACATAATTCTCGGGAAATAACGGGACAGCGAAAAGCACTTTGCCTATTCAGACTAAAGTAATGTACGCATGATAATCATAACCAAAGAAACGCCGCGCACCTCGCCAATCCCAATACAAACTCCGCAATAAAAGTTCGCGCGTAAAACAAAAACTTTCACACAAATAGCGAAAAAGTTTAACTGTTCTGCAGTAAATCTGGAATTTTCATTGTACCCACATACACAGCTCTGCTTGGAACCAAAGGACGTATAAAGTTGGAAGGGCAGGTTGACTTAAGACGCTTTAAAACTAGTGTGCAAGAGGTAAGAAAGTGGTTCGCCCCAAGGAGCTGTTCTCTCTTATATGTTACGCAACTTATGAACCGTGAGATATTGAACTATTGTAATAGAGCTCCAAGGAAGCTATCCGAACTGAACGAACTAAAATTACTGCATATTTAAAATATAAATTCCTTTTAGTATGACACAAGTTATTCAGAGGTATTAAGGGGCGACATCGAAAAAAGCGGCATCGTTCGATTGTCGAAATACAATAAAACACATATTATATACATTGAAAATAAGATAACAATGATAAATTGCTATGGGATGCTCTGTTTACCTAATTTTATGTACGCGATAAACTTATAAACTACTGGACGGATTTCAATGCAGTTTTCGATATTATATTAGCAGCAACTTCAGACAGAGCATGGGCATAACTTTTAGAAATAAAAAAAACTCTTGAAATTGTGCATTTAAATTCTTTATCTACTATATAAAAATACTAAAACACGATGAGATCAACTTCGCGCGATACCTTTCCTTGCTGTCGCTTCTAACTTTAAACATTTTACGTTGGCATTTGGCGTGGCTTTCATAGTGATTTTAATTTTGAGCTTTACAAAATAAGTTTCTTTCTTGGTTACTACTTCCTTACGGACATTTAATACAATTAAATTGCCCAAGCACAAACGCTATCCCTTTCTTTCATGCGCGGGAGTAATGCAATCACTATCCAACGCACCCCCTTTTGGGAATTAGGGCGTGGCTTCACGACGCATGGCCTTAATACGTATAGTATCGCAAATTTATTTTAACCGTTTTATCAAGAAAGCAAATAAATAAACTAAGAAAGACCATTTCTAAAAAAGATAAAAAGTTTTCAATAATATGTAAACACGTTCTTTAAAGTGAAGGCAAGATTCAAAGTTTCGTTAATTTAATTGTTTCGCCTTGGGCTGTACCGTTTCTTTAAAAAGGTCCAAGTGGTTTCAGATTAGCAGACGCCATTACAGAGATAAAGAAACACCTCAATAACACTCGATGTCGTCTTCAACTGGCAAATCGATTTAGCCAACAATTTTAACAAAGGGCGAAACAACTGGGAAAATACTAAGAGCTCTTTGCTTCTTTTGCTTTTCCCTTTGTAAATAAATGTCTGAGGCAAAACCGGTTTTAGAATTTCAGATGTAAAATTATTTATTCTTGTAGCAAGAATTATTCGGAAACTAATTTAATTAAATTGTAAATATTTACTCTAAAATAAACTAATGTTAAGAAACTACGATACAAAATGCCGTGAAAATTCTATTTCTCAAGTCTTCATCTTCTGTCTGGGATTATCCCGGGAATATTCCTAATTTTATCGGCAAGTTTTCTAAACGTCCGAAAACATTAAATAAATAAATAAATCAGGGGACAATCTTTACGCAAATAGATATAGTCCCAAATGAAGCTCTAAAGGCTTGTGTTATGGGTACTAGACGACGATATACATACTTATATAGATAAACAAACACTGAAATACATAAGAAACAACCAGACTCGGGAACAAACATCATGCTCATCACACAAATATTTGCCCTTACCGGGGTTCGAACCCCGGACCGCTAGCCTCGGATGCAGGGTCACTACCGACTAGGCTAACCGGCGTCATTAGAAGCTTTATAGGATTATCCCGTAAATTATTACAACCAATTTTGTGCCGTAAAAACTACTCTCTCTTACATGTATCCAGAATCAATACAATCATTTCGTTTATTATTTTCTCCACTGCGAAATACTCGTGCGAAGAACCATTTCAGTTCGCCTGAAATCGACTCCTTTTGTAATTGCCCCCGAGACTAACAAGACAAGACAGTGGCTCGACAAATACCAATTCGTTTGTTATATCGACTATCAAAGTTCACATTGTAACAAGACTAATTGTTACGTAAATTAATTAATTTCGCTTATACTGTTCAAATTCTTTTTATTTAACTGACTCAAAAGCACAGTGGTAATGTAAGTGTATTATTGTGCCAGAAGTCATGGGTTCAAAATATTTAAACTTATATATAGCACTATTATGCATTGGGACATATCCTTTAGGATTTGAAAACGAAAACGAAAATGTTTATTTTGCAAGCCACACGGGCTCTTTCATATGTCTAATCTACCAGCTCTTCGAAAGGTGACATCTGCTGAGAAGAAACGCCGCAAGAAACTCAGCAGTTAGTCTTTTTTAGGAATTGTATCTCAAAAGGAAAAATTTAAACCCTTATAGGATCACTCATGTGTCTGTCTGTATGTCTGTCTGTCTGTCCGTCTGTCTGTCTATCCGTCCGTCTGTCTGTCCGTCTGTCTGTCTGTCCGTCTGTCACAGCCAATTTGCTCCGAAACTACTGGGCCGATTGAGTTGAAATTTGGTATATATATGTAAGTCGGTCACCGCAACACGGACGCGTAACGTAAATATATGAATTATTAACATGGGGGCCACTTTTGGGCGGGTAAAGCAGAAAAAAAAATATAGGCGATTTTTTTTTAATTCAGAAAATAATTATTTACCTATAGATTACAGGAAAACCTATAAAAAGTCTATGGTATTTAAAGTAACGTAGTAATTTCAGATAATCATGTACGGAACGGAACCCTCTCCAGTGTTAAACTCGCACTTATCCGGTTTTTTCAACTTTAACATAACAGTGGGGCCAATTCGAAAGTGTGTTTGCTAAATTAAAAAGTCGCTTAACTTGAAATAGGAAACGTCAAACTCGATTTTGAGAGCTTGGTGCCATACCAAATTTAATTTGACGTTTCTTATATATTAAGTTTAAAATTTAGACGACGAATTGGGCCCAGTATTAACTAAAACGAACACATAAAAAGTGCAACAAACAAACCTAATGGATACAAATTAATTATAATAAATAAATAACTAATAAGTGAGATGTATAGGGTCCGCGTCTGGACAAGTTAATTTAAGTGACTCATGGCCGAATTCAGAAACGCCACTTAAGCATTTGACTAGATATTAAGTATTTAAAGTTCCTTCAAGTAGTTGTCAACCTATACAGAAACGTCACTGAAACGTCACTTTAATTAGAGCTCAATTTGTCAAATCATGTCCTATCCCAATAATAAAAATAATACTAGCTATTATTACGCCAAAAAAAAAGTCACTAACAGTTCATTATGTAGACACAACAGGCAATGGCGACAGCGCCAGGAAACGAAAAACACTCCCGGACACTACGAGGTTACAGATATAGTGAATAATATGTTTCCATCGGTAAAACTCGGATCTCAATTGGAAGACGACGGGACCCGAAGTGTCAATTAATTATTGTATTAAATGAGTGTTTATATTCATTAATATGAAACTCTATTATTTACTGTCAAATGTCAAAATTAAAAATGGCAGCATGGTATTAATGGTACTGGCCACCAATTCTCGATGCGTTCGAGATAATGTCGATTGCGAGATTAAACGTCAGATTCATACAGTTGTATCAAATGACTGTATGCACTGACGATGATCTCGAATGCACCGAGAATTGGGGGCCTGCTGAAGTTAATTGAGAGAGCACGATAAATACGAACATTTCCGATAAAACACGATGGAATCTAATTATGCAATACATCTGTACACGGTTGCGTTTTTTGGCCTCAGAGCTGGCCAAGCTTCTTCATCATTTCAATAATCTTCAGTTTTATAATATCCTTTCTTAAGAAGTTAATCTTTAACATAGATTAACATACAATTCTCATGCTTCCAGGGGAACTTTATTGTAGAATCTTATGCAGTTCCCCAAATAAGATTTATTACTTACTTTCTTAAGGCGAAACTTAGGTACAAGGAGCTTATGCTTACTGTGTTGTATGTGTATATTTGTATTTGTAATACATTTGTGATTAATATAATATTAAAAATAAATGCTAATCATATTTTAGTCCTTTCAGAGAAATGCTGTTTCTTATTAGATATTTCTGTCTGAATTTTACAAAATAAGCAATATGCTTTCTTTTTGGGTTACTAAGTATTCCATCCTACTAATATTATAAATCCAAGAGTTTGAATGTGTATGTGTGTGTGTCTATCTATGTATTTTGTTACCACTCAGATTCTCATTTAATTTGGTATATAGTTATCTAAGTCCTGGAATAGGACAACGATTTTTTTATCCCGGAAAATTCAAAAGTTCCCGATGTAATATAAGTACGTTTATAATCCCCAAAACCTGAAGAAAATCAAAACGAACACTTTACTTCTTATAAAAGAATCCACATTGAAAAATAAAAGAGATATAGTTCCATTTAACAAGAGACACATCCAATAGACTTCCCCCGGGTAAACTTTTTAAATGTCTAAGACTGGCCGCGATCTCAAGTGATTTATTGACCCAGAAGGCTTCCTATCTGCGATCCGCGGGACCCGGGAACTATTTAAATGAGAAAGTTGCTCGGTGCCCCGGGATGCCATTATCTATTGAATTTTATTAGCTAAGCTTTAAGAAACAAGTTTCAGTGCTGTTTAATTATTAAAACGTTTTAAGAAGCGCACATTGATTTTATAAAACCTAGTTAAGGGGCTACCGGTTCCCAATGTCATCTGTTAGTTATTAAAATACCACTTGGACATTTAAAAACGAATAACAAACTTTAAAAAAATACTTTATCTTAAGAATATACCGGTCTGGTAGGTCAGGTCGGTTCGGCGAGAGTAGATAAAAAAGTAAAAAGTCAGGGATTCTTAACTCATTACAAATAGGGCCAGCTAATTATTTTTACCGATGATAACAAAAAAATTAAAGAGAAAAATTATATTTTTGCATACAATATTATTATTGAATAGCCTAACTGTATAAAAAGAAAGCGACACGCAAACAGAACACCCCAACGCCACACTCGTAGCCAATGACATTATTATGTGTAGAAAGACACAAGACACGTCATATCCATACTCAACGCGTTTTAAACATGTGTCATAGATATTTTTTTCTTTTTCGTTTCTTTGGCCGAAGCCAGTGGAGATTATTTAATTTATATGACATTTGACGCGGACATAATATAAGACATCAATTTGCAATATGGCGATAGTGTATATGAACAAAACAAATATATTTCTTTCGCCACCGTCCGCCCGGCGCGAAACCGCATTGACAACATCTGCGTCCCTCGTACCACGAAACTCAGTACGCGCGGCGATACGCGACGCCCCTCATACAGTTTTTGATAGTTAAGCGACAGTCGCTATTTCGAAACGATATCATAATATTTATCAACTCTGTGCGAACAGACCTTAGTTGAGATACAACTATGTCAATTTACCAGTTTGTGGGTTTTGTATTTATAAAAAGCGTGTGTTTGTGTGAATATTGTGTGACAAGTCAGTGGTCTTTCACTAATACTATTGCTATTGGGCATGGTATGCTTTGAATCCCGCTATTTTTTATCTCTCTCTTTCTAAGTTTCAGGAAAACCTAGAATGGTTTGTTTCTTTGAAATATGTAACCATTTTTTATGCCAATAAATAAATAAAATAAATAAAAATAAGTTATGATGACAATAAAATAAAATGAACTAAATTGTAAGTGTTCGGTGTGCATGGGCCTTAAGAAACCGCTAATCAGCAGTGATCACTTAGAAATTATGTCAAAACCTCGTATACTTGCTATTATAAGATTCGGTCCATCCCATAATACTTGAAAATTTTCTCCAAATTAACTCGTCTGCGATATCTGAGCTGATAAAGCATTTCTATACCATCATTTGATTATGAAGTCAGCGTATACTATCGCTTTTAGTACAGCGTAACTAGGTTAAAGCCACTTAGCGCTCAAATCGTCTCTGCAGAGTTAGCTAATACCTAGTAGGTAATCAAACTAAGCCGTAGAGACGTTGAACCAGCTACGAGATAACGCCTACGAAGCTACGACAGCTGAATTCATTGCTACGGTCGTATCTCGTAGCTCGGAGCTCCATTGTGTACTCTCATTGATAAAATTAACCTACTTTCTTGAGTTGCGAACAAAGTGAAATAAACTCCATTTCACGACGGACGGACTTGGCTTTAAGTAGTTATTTTGTGTAGCCATTTGTACTTGAAAATAGACACTAAAGTTTATAAAAGAGAGAGATTGATTATTAAATAGAGAAGCGTAAGTCATCTTCACCAGAAAAACTTGTACCTTCGAATGGATTATATCTTAAAAATTCAAAGTTATGGATGTTTTACATATCTAACTTTAAATCACTCTGAAATCTGTTATGACTGAATAGCGCCTCTATTCGGGAACGCTAAGTGATTCGTGAGCGAGATTTCTCATATCGCTCTTACGCATTACGCGTCGTGCGGAAGAGTGGGATGAGAAATCTCGCTCACGAATCGCTACAGAATCTCTTAGCGTTCCCAAATAGAGGTGCAGTTGTAGATATGTCATGAGTGACTTGACAGTTTATACCCCGGAAAGACGAAAAATAATGATATGATATATCACAACAATTATTAATGTAAGTAATTATAATTAATGTCTTGAGCGTCCCATTGGACTTGCATCATTATCTCAATTAATCTGCATACGTAGCCAGAATAATTAAGTTATTAATTTAATTCGATTATGTCACAGAACTGTGTATTTGTGTATTACGTTACAAAGGCATTAGGGAAGGAAATTACAAATGGATACAGGGTAAATTTCCGAGCCGCAGGCGAAGGCTTCATAGCATATTAGCTATTGCGGCCAATAAAACCGGCCAAGTGCGAGTCGGACTCGCGCACGAAGGGTTCCGTACCATTATCTATGGGGTAATGGGGGGGTCTATAATGGGGTATCATTATGATGAGTGGCGAACGTCCGAGTGTCATAGGCTATAATAACAATTCTAAGGGAGCATCATACTGGGATAAAAAATGTTTTTACAGCGTCAGTCGGGTTTTAGTTTTTAACTTTATTTTTTACTAGCTTTTTTCCCGCGACTTCGTCCACGCGGAATTCGGTTTTCACTGTTCCCTCGGGAAACGTATAAATTTCCGGAATAAAAAGTAGTCAATGTCACTTGGGATAGCGTAGTTTTCTATTAAAGAAAGAATTTTTAGAATCGGTTCAGTAGTTCCAGAGATTACCCCCTACATACAAACAAACAAATTTTACCTCTTTGTATAATGATATATATAGTGTAGATAAAAAGTTGCGGCAAAGAATACCATTCATTATCTGACTCTGGCGGGCGACACCGGGCTCTTATATATATTCAGAGAGCTAGGCTCTAGGATATTCGAGAAAGTTTGAGAATAACAATAGGTTCTGCAGCTGTAGCATACTTTCGAAATGCAACCCAAATAATCGTTCTGAATGAAGTTCAAATACTCGACAACAGATGGCGCCACTACACTTAATTTCGAAGTTCAAATACTCGACAACAGAACAAATGTAACTTAAGACTATTGAAATTAGAATTTTAAATTTCGCGCCATTACTACACATGCTGCAATTGCTCGCAGCGCCTTTCGAAATGCAACCCAAATAATCGTTGTTGTTCTGAATACAGTTCAAATACTCGACCACAGATGGCGCCACTACACTTAATTTCCAAGTTCAACTGCTCGACAACAGATGGCGCCACTACACTTAATTTCCAAGTTGAAGGGTTGGAAAAGCCCTTATATCTTTAAAAACACGCCCTTTAGGTTAAAACGGGAACTTTCTTGTTCGAGGGGGGATAAAGGGCTATCACACTATATAAGTCCCTTTATCGTGCCGGGACTCCTTTTTAAGTTTTATCGGCACGCACATTTTATTAACTTTGTTTTATTATATATAATGATAAATAACGAAACATGACGCCAAGGATCCGGAGGATTACAAAATAATGCTTAAATAGAAAGATATAATTAAACATCATATCTTAATTATGGAACCCGAATCGTCACACTCTACTTTATTATTTACATCTATTTCAGTTACCTTAAGTATTAACTAGTTTATAATTTCTAATTTGGAAAGAGCTGCTAGTGAAAATTTTAAACCTATTCTGCCGAGATGTCACAATTTATATGAATAGTAAGTAGTACTTTATTTAATCCACTGAGCATGACGTCTAGGATGCATATTAAAATAGCATGCCCAGTTACTTTGAAAATAAAGTTGAACTGGAAGTGTTTTAAACACAAAATGGTGGGGTATATAATCAAAATCAATTACCAATGTCACAGGGCTGGGACACCATGGCCTCTCCTGTAGGAGGAGCGCCGGCCGCTTCACGAGACACGCCAGCATCAATGATGTGTTGCGCCGGGCTATTGTCAGCGCTGGCGTGCCAGCGGTTCTTGAGCCGAAAGGTTTGGCACGCCACGATGGCAGGAGACCCGATGCATACCGCTCATAACGCTCATCCCCTGAAAGTTGGGGCGGCTTTTGGTTTGGAACGCTACGTGTGTCGACACCCTTGCGCCGTCCGACCTCCCAGGGACCTCCGCCGAGGCTGGTTCTGCCGCGGATGTAGCTGAGCAACTCAAGCGGCAAAGATATGCCGCTATCGACAGTGGCTACATGTTTTCGCCGTTTGGGGTTGAAACCCTCGGGCCATGGGGTCAGAGCGCTAACCAAATCTTTTTTGAGCTGTCGAAGCGCCCTGCCGAATTGATTATGTAAGTTTCTAGTGATAATAATTCATTTGTACTGTAAATATTACAAGATAATCCAACGTTGTAAGGAGTGGAAAGAGGAAAGGAAGGTTTTTCGCTGCATTAGCATAGTATAGGCTGAAAATTAAAACAAAATAGCTGTAAGATTGCTATGCTCTAGCCAGGGAAACGTCATGTGGAATTTAAACAGTAATATCAATATTTAGTACATATTTAAAACTGATTTTATAACATGCAATTGTGTTATAAAATCAGAACTTAACCTTTAAAATATGTAAACAAAATTTGTTGGTAACTTAAATATGTAAAGATGTTCGGTATGTTTATATTATTGATATTATATAAACGATTTTATTTTAATATTTACTTAAACCATCATCATCATCAACTGTATACCTCCCAAGGCTGGGCAACCTCTTCTCATAGTGAGAGTGATTGGGCAGTAGTGCCCACGCATGCCCAGCGCTGATTTCCTCACGAAGTACTTTAAAAACCGGACAAGTGCGAGTTGAACTCGCGTGGAGAGGGTTCCGTTCCGTACATGATTATCTGAAATTTACTAGGTTAGTTTAAATACCATAGACTTCTTATAGGTTTTCCTGTAATCTATAGGTGAAGAACTATTTTCTGTATTTTAATCAAAATTTTAGCCCCGGTAGTTTCGGAAATAAGGGGGGGGGAATGGTCATTTCTCGCCTATTTTCCTAAATAACTTCCAAACCATTCTATTTAAAATTCAAAAAAATATATATTTAAGATCCTCACCATAAGCCCTTTCATTTGATATGTCACATGATATAGGTAGTTAAACTTTTTTTTTATAATTTTCTAATTCACCCCCCAACATGGGCCACCATGTTTAAAATTCATATATTTACGTCACTCGTCCGTGTTGCGGTCACCGACTTACATATGTGTACCAAATTTCAACTCAATTGGTCCAGTAGTTTCGGAGCAAATTGGCTGTGACAGACGGACAGACAGACAGACAGACAGACAGACGCACGAGTGATCCTATAAGGGTTTCGTTTTTCCTTTTGAGGTACGGAACCCTAAAAAAGCAACAAATAATTTTCTGTTAAAAAAGCATATACGAGATATCTACTTACCTATCTCTCATCTTAAAGATAGATCTCTGTAAACGAACTACACAACACGTTTACGATTCCCCAAACCCTCAGATCGCATGCAAGCAATCTGCGCTAAAACCGACACCCATCTTATTACACCCACAATATCCAATCCCGGGAAAACTTGCTTACACCACGCTTACACTGTTTTCTTTGCCTCTTCAAATACCGTTTACATCGGCGTCGAATATCGTCTTGCATAGCCAATGAGAGGGTCCGTCTGGCTTAGCAAAATCTGTACCTTCATCCAGAAACTAGTCTTAACGCGAATCCTAAGGAAGGTCTTTGAATGTTGATTAGGTTAGTTATAGACGGAAATTTAATAACGCTTTGTATTGTTTTGCCTTCAACGACGGCTTTGACTATACTTTTTAATTAATAAAATTCCTAACAAACGATTTAATGTTAGTTAAAACTTTCTTTATAGCTTTAAATGCTTTAACGGATCTACAAAGGCTTCAGTAAGATCTAAAGGCTATAAAAGAGTTTAAAAAGCATCTAGGCTAGGCACATCATCGTTATAGCCTTCTTAACTGTGAAGTTATTATTGCAAAAAAAAATGCCGCAGTCGGTTTGAGCTTTGAGTCACAATTATGCAGGTACACGTTTCATTATAGTCACTGTAAATTGACTTAAACAAATACTAGATGGTACTAAGCTGTGTGGATATATTATGGCCGACTCTACCTATATTTCTGCTGAATAACCTTATTATAATGAATTGAATCTACAACAACACACAGCAGCTCATCTGCCTTTTAAAGTGAAATAAATTCTCGCTTTGATGATACACATAATGCACATAAAAAGACAAACTTAAACACATTCGCTTAATTAATTAAACACGCCCGCATGTCAGTCCAGGGTTCAACCTGTTTGCATTTCTTTGATTGTGAACTTGCATGTGTGTACTGTTTGTATAATATGTTCTTCTATACATTGTTAACGACTTGGCTCTAATTACAAATAACCGAGCGTAGAAAATTATTTGCACGACGCATTGGGGAATATCTTTAGGACTTACGACGCTGGAAGGGTTCATGCTCAATATAGCTTTTATATGATTAAGGGAGCGTTCAAGTATTACGTAACCAATTTGGGGGGTCTTGTAAAACGTTACAGATGTAGTGCATAATTAGTTTCCATCGTGTTTTATCGGAAAAGTTCGTATTTATCGTGCTCTCTCAATTAGCTTCAGCAGGCCCCCAATTCTCAGTGCATTCGAGATAATCTCACAATCGAGTTTAAACGTCAGTGCATACAGTCATTTGACACAACTGTATGAATCTGACGTTTAATCTCGCAATTGACATTATCTCGAATGCATCGAGAATTGGGGGCCAGTACCCATCATACTATGCTGTCATTTTTCATTTTGACATTTGACAGTAAATAATAAAGTTTCATATTAATGAATATAAACATGTTACTCATTGAATACAATAATTAATTGACACTTCGGGTCCCGTCGTCTTCCGATTGAGATCCGAGTTTTACCGATGGAAACTTATTGTTCACCATATCTGTACGATGCATTCCAGAGGCGGGAGGGGGGTTTGAACTACGCGTTACTTAACATTTTTTTAACCCTTCAGAACGATCTCTCACTCATTTTTGGAATGACCTCTTGAAATTTTACTAGCGGGGAGGGGGGTACAGAAAAACGTTACGGCGCGTTACATGGGGGGGGGGGTCAAAAAACTCCAAATATTGCGTTACGTAAAACTTGAACGCTCCCTTAATATAATATATTCATTTATCATAAAATTACATTACGAGAATTGCATGTTAAAGATAATGAATTCACAAAAAGATCGCCAGTTGAAATAACTATTATAAAAATACCGTCTAGAAATAAATCCCAAATAATCAAAATAGATATGTCTTAAAATTCAATTTCAAAAAAACAAACGAAACAGCTATGAGGTGAGGAGTACTGGAAATTGGTGGAAGCCAAGTTGACATGAGGATAAGTCGCTGCTTTAGTACAACAGTGACACGACTCAAACTTAAATGGTCTCCGATTAGAGACTTTAATTGAATGGTGTTAAGACTTTTAAAAGAATACAGTTTCATTTCCAGTTGTGCCACTGTCCAACTAAAGCAGCGAAGTTGTATCACTCTCACACTAGTACCGACGAAAGAGTCTGAGAGATAAGACGGGGTTATTTTATCCCCGTGTCAAACTGGCGAGGGCCAGTGGTGACGTCACATGTAAAATTTGATAATAACATTATTAGTAATCTAATAAAATGTTGCATAAGTAATCTTTTTAAAATGTATTTCTTTATAAAAACAAACAATGATTACCATGTTTCATGAATAATAACGTTAAAGGTAATTTACGCAGTCGAAATCAAGTTCAAAAGCTATTTGATTATAAATTGAAAATTATTAGGGCAAAAATCACTTCTAGAGTTGCAATATCTCTTTACCCGACAAGATAAAGGGGTTGCCCTGAGATGAAAGATTACTGAACCTTTGTTGATGCCCTCCAAATATAATTAGAGTAGTGGTTACGTGCAAGTCCAAGCCCTCAGATCTGCAATCAAAGGGTCGTGAAACTAAATAAAGCGTAGTTAGTCTATTTTCCACCCACAGGGTTTTACTCTGCTTTGTACGAAAAGACTTACAAAGTCCTTTTAATGAACACCGGAGAATACTTATAAGAAGAAAGTTGTCGACTAGCGAGTTTCAACTATCAATGACATTTGATGTTGAGACGTTTATACTCGACGAACGAATCTACCTAAGCTATACTCAGCGTATCTACCAAGAGTTTATGCAAACCGTTCTCCTAATAGAAAATATCGTTCGGTCCCGTTTACTTGTATCGGCAAGTAGCAGTATTTCCGATAGATTTCGATAACGAGAACTGGCGCCTCATTCGGGAACGCTAAGTGATTCTGTAGCGACTCGTAAGCCAGATCTCTCATCTCGCTCTTACGCATTTCGCGTCGTGCGGAAGAGTGGAATGAGAAATCTGTCTTACGAGTCGCTACAGAATCACTTAGCGTTCCCGAATGAGGCGCCTGTTTTCGTATACGTATGGTAATGAAACAGGTTTTTTTTATTTATGTAACCTATAACATAGTTATTGAAAAAACCGGGAGCTTTCTACAAGGCTCCCAAAATACCGGAAACTGAATTGAACGACTGATGGCTGAATGGAACATTAGTGAAGACCGTGAATCGACAAACATAAAGAGCAGCTATAGGTGGTGTACTGAAGAATACAGCGGGGAAAGACCAGATATTGTATATTGGGAACGGTATAGACTGAAATGTGCAGAATAATGGATAAGAATAACATGTGTATAATTTTTATCCCAGAAAACTAACACGATGGCATCGTGGACAACAATAGCTGTACTGAAAGTAATAAAATACAATGAATTTATTTTACAACGTTGATTACAGCTCTGGGGGTTCACCCACGTTTACGGCACTGCAGTGTTCAGCGCTTTGTACATTACAGGTTCGTCGGCCAAGGTTCAACTCAGGTCATCTTTGGTCGAACTTTAATTTACATGGTAAATCGTGTCTTCATTTGAAGTTTTAAGATGAGCATGCGGTGCGTACACTTCGATATTCTTCGCCACCTTGAAGCTGCTGCTTCCTGGGAAGTGTGATGATGATTCGGAAAGCCCAATTTTATTTTGTAACGGCCCATATATTAACCCATTCGCTGCCGCACCTTTGCCCTGAGACTGTGTGAATGTACGTGAAATGCATATGCGTCGCCAGCAATGAATGCGTTAAGCACATACCATTTGGCACAGCATTCCCAGCGCACGCAAGTTCATGCCCACTCAATCGCAAACACACCTTTGACATAATTACGCTAACATTCTAATTAATATTATAAATGCAAGTGTTTCTTCTGTCCTATCGCATCATCTTTTGCGCAAAATTTGAGCGATTTTTAGGCTGTATAAGAATTCTAAGATTGCGTCATACTAGGAGCAAAAATGCTGTTACGTTGCCAGTCGGATTTTAGTTTTTAACTTTTTATCAAAAGCGATACACGTTTTCTAAGTAAACAAGAGCTGAGTAACCATAGTATACTGTCCTGCAACTGTGAAGTCGCTTGACACAAAGTTCCTGTCAGTCACCGTGCAGGTAAGTTTCAGAGCAATTTGTGGTTTCTAACTCCGTCTAAGACACAGGAATAGACCTTCGAAGTTTGGTAGTTGGCTCTAGTTTGCTCTCAGCATAGAGTAATGCTCTAAAAGGTCCAAATGGTGAAATTTAATTTTGTTGCTCATGTACGTGAAAGAAGCAATCAGTGGCAATGTAATATGGCCATTCAAAGATAAAGCTTCATAGATTTTATGTCGTGGCCTTAATAGGTCATACCCACGTTTAGGTTCAGAACTGTCCCTGCTGTTCCCAAAAGTTAAGGATCCTGGAGCCTGACTTTTTGTTTGGACTATATCCGCATGTAGGGCATCAGGCATAGTTTTGGCTTATATGAAGAAGTACCAGTCGTTTTCATTATCTTTTGGCCACAGGAAGGACAAATTTTGTTTCTTCAAGCGTGAATTACGATATTAAACATACATCGATAACTTATAAACTGGCAGCCTGACTTCCGCAATTGTATATTAGAAAGAGGAAAATATATATATATATATAATATTTGGAAATACAAACATGCCATTGCGTAAGAACGACTTAAATTTGGTCGATTATTTGACATTGTCATCAAAAATTACACCGGAATCTGTGCTCACGTGCAGTGAAGCAATATCGTTGGGAGTAATAAGGCAAGAGCACGTTTTATATTGCCTGCATGCAGCCAGAGATGGCACTCTATTTGTGTCACTTAGGACACTGACGTGCAGTAAGCTTCTGGCTTGGATGTGACAATGACTTGTAGAAAAAAGTTTACCTGATGCTGATGTTGGGTCCAATTCGAAACACTGGGGCCAATTCGAACGTATTCTCGCTAAATTTAGAAGTCGCTAAATTTGAAATAAGAAACGTAAGACTCGATTTTGAACCTTGGAGCAATACAAAATAGAGTTTAACTTAAGTTTAGGCAATCTTAAATTTAGCGGACACCGTTTCGAATTGGACCCACTGTCTTCTTAATTTAAATTCTACTAAACTTAAAATAAGAAACGTCAAACTCGATTTTATAGCACAAAGCTGTCAAAATCAAGTTTGACGTTTCTTATATTAAATTTATCGAACACAATTTCGAATTGGCCCCATTGTCGCTTAAAAGTCGTATTGTGACAAGTAAAATTTCTAAGCGTGCATGACGTGCAAGATTACCTTACTTTTTACATAAAAAGAAGCTTACTTTGTAATTCTTTTTAAGGTATTTTTGGCCCCACTACTCCGGCAGCTTACCCAACAAATATAAAAATAACACTTTTTAATTAAAAATTTATTAATTTATTGAAATATTATTTACAAAAAATACTAGAAATATGATAATTGCTATTAATATTATATATTGGTATTACGAATTGGATACATCTTCTTATCAGAAACAGTCATATGGGTAATAATCACTTTAAGAAACAACATTTGTCTTTCCTGTGGCCAAAAGTTAACGAAAATGAAGGGTTCATTCACGTTTTCTTTGTACAGCCAAAATTATGTCTGACACCCTACATACAGACATAGTCCAAACAGAAAAGTCAGGCCTCAGGATCCTTAGCTTTCGGGAACAGGAAGGGACAGTTCTGAACCTAACTGTGATTATTACCGATATTTATTATTATATTGACTACTTTTGCTCCAATATTTTCCTAAAATCTAACACAATATCTGCTGGATATATTCCTAATGGGTAAACGATACGCCTCATCCAAAGGCTCCGTGATCCCAGTCCGAGCTAGAATGTCACAATGTAATTTGCTGTGGTTGGCTGTACACCAAACCACGAACTGTACGTTTGATCAATTGTTTTGATGTACACGAGTATTTTAGCTAGATTCTACAATAAGTTTAAAAACAAACTCCTAAGGGTGGGTTTTGTGGAGTTCTACGTCAAATCTCGGACGATCCAATTTCGATTAAAAACGGATCTCACACAACCTAAATAACTCAATAATATGATATAGGTTATAACCAAAGTCTGAATTAGAACAAGATACAACAATGGCAATATTTCCCAAAGTAGGTAATAAAAGTTTTTGATAACACATTTAAGGTACAGATTTAGCGTAAATATTTTATGCAACTGCAATAACCGAGGCAATGCAACGACGCGGAGCCCCGACAGCTATAAGATGACATAATAGTGAGTTGTGGGCCTCCAACCCACACCCAGGAGGAATAAAACTTACTAGTACTTCTTAACGAAATAATTGCCTACGTGAACGTTTGTAGCCCCATTATTTGTAGGTGGATTTTATTTACCTACTTCGCTCCCAAGCGGATAACTCACTTTCTAAGTATCCCGTATCGATCCGCTGGGACGCATAAAGTATTTTTGCTTTTAGATGAACGCTGACGACAATGTATGTTATGGGATGGAGTCGGTCCTTATTATTGCTAGTTTCGATTGCATTTTGTTTTCTCGAGACCATCTATTCGTGGAGGTTAAGATGTAATGTCAAGAGGACTGTGAAGCAACGGCAAAAACCAACCTTTTCATACAAAAGGCGATAACGATTTCCACCCCTTAAATGTTAACCGATTTTGACCCATTTTTGATAGGTTGTCAGTCAGAACAAAATCTAGGGTTACGTTTTTATGAATATTGATTAAAGATCAACAAAGTCAAATAATCTGCCTTTATAAAAAACCTAAACGTACAGACCTGGATTTTGTTCTGACTACTTAACTTACCTATCAAAAATTGGTCAACATCGGTTAACATTTAAGGGATGGAAATCGTTATCACCTTTTGTATGCAAACCCGTAGATTCACACTCCTCTTAAAAATAATGTCAATAGAAATTTTATGCCAATCGCTCATGATAAATTTAAAATCTAGTATCAGGGACCACTTATGTTTCTACGAGTTATTTTATTGTTTAATTTATCGAACGTAATAGTTTCTTAGCTAGAACAATATTTCACAGCGCAGTACCGCAACTCTCGAAAGCGAACAACTTGAGCGCAACTCGCAAAGAATTCTTGCTTAGTATAGCTCACAGCTATTCTTAACAAAATACTTGAGCGCAACTATTTAAATTCGCTGTAAAAATATTAATTCTGGAAAACTTTCAAGATGCTTGTTGAAGTTATAAAAACTTTTTAACATGGGATTAAAAAACATATTGATGCGCAGACAATGAACATGCCATTAAATTAAACTAGCTGTAACTAGAACTGAGTTTTTTTTGTAGAAAGTATACGTGGGATATTCATGTGTATCAAAACTTCTTATTAAAAAGCTTTCGTATGTATTTCACAAGTCTTGGGTTTTACTTTTGTCGGTGTTCATACTTTTGTCCCTACAGACAGAAGAGTTAGAGGGATAAAACAATCCAACATCGAAGGAGCTATACAATTAGTATAATTCCAATACAAACATAGAACCATGTTTCACCCCTGTCATATGGTGGAAAGTCTTAAACCCGGTAATTGAAGTAAGTAGGTTTTCATACTTTTGGAAGCTTTCCGATGAGTAAACGTTATTCTGATTTTGCCACGACACTTCAATACAAAAGTTGATTCGATTGTGTGGCCTCAGGGGACGAGATAATCGTGTTTTTTGGGTAATAAAGTGAAAGAAGCAACTGCCATTATCTGAAATTCGTAACTGCCTCAGTTGTGTAATAAGCACGCAGAAATGCAGCACGTGTGCCGAATAACCTCAGATACACAGTGTACGTTATGTACAGTAAGTAGACATAAAATGCATGCATTACAATGACGTAAGAAATTATACTTAATACTTGGCATCATCATAATCATTTCAGCCAAAAGACGTCTACTGCTGGACATACCCAAGCAGCAGATAAGCTATATAAGAGCTTATACCGCCATAATAACTCTAGTTTGAGCACTATACATACATAGCATCATGCCCGAAATCCCGAATGGGGTGGGCAGAGCCACAAGACTATTTGTGGCCACGTTCGATTAATAAGTCCTAAGATGGTATGATGAACCGTATGGTGACAGGTGATCAGCCCATCGCCCATACAGATAGTCCACCATGTTGGAGAGGACCCGTCCCTTAGTCGACTTTTACGACATGCCAGGATGATAAGCATCTGCACGCATTCTATGCTATTTCTTCACTCCCAGTGCAGCAGAGGAGCATTGAGCACTATAAGGGCTGTGTAAGCTCTTATAACGCTCAAACTTCCCCAATAATTTCAATAACGATAGATTCTGTGCTGCCCGCATCCAGCAGAGCTCTGCAATCTTCACCGGCTTGTCAGTCCACATGTGGGTGGTCTGCCCACGATATAATACTAGTCATGAGACCTTAAATTTGTCATTTTGTCGATTTTCAAATCCCCATTAAAAAAACTCTCGTTGGTATCGTTGGCAAAATGAAAAATAAACATGTTATAGTTGTTAGATTCATCAGTTTCATTTCATATTGTGGCCAATTCGAAAGTATGTTCGCTAAATTAAAAATTCACTAAATTAGAATAAGAAACATCATACTTGATTTTGACAGCATTGTGCTCAGCAAAATCGAGTCCGACGATTCTTATTTTAATTTCAGGAAATTTTAAATTAAAAAGGTACCGTTTCGAATTGGACCCATGTTTGTCTACCTGTTGGTATCTTGAAGCAATTTTTGCTGTAAATTGGCATCATGGTTATAATTGACCATGATACCGACTAAATATTTCTGCATATTTTATTTATTGTTTCATTCCACTACGCAGAGCGAAGGCGTTTTCCGTTTTTTTAACCGACTTCAAAAAAACCGAAAAAGGAGGTTCTAAATTCGACGCGTATCTTTGCTATGTTTCTAGGTAATTTACTTACAAATGCCAATCATTATTTATTACTTTTCAAAGGGTTTTTGAAGTCGGTTTTTTATTTGTTAAATCTTTTGTTTTCCCTACTATTCTTTGGAATCGGCGTACCAACCAAGTTAATATGGATATACATATAAAAGTACATTGTGCATCTAGGGCCGTAAGAAGGGGATAACTAACGAGTAACTTGTTATCCCCTTACTGCCCGTGATACACACAATGTTTTTCATCACATTTGCGAGGAAATGAAATAAAAATTAGACAAAAAACAGTATATATATTAATTTTATTCCCATTTTACACCGTGAATTACCATCAGGTGGGTAGAATAAACTATAAGTACGTCGCGATCAGCGCGGGGCAGCTCCGTCGGCCTGCGGCACCCGCGCGGCCCCGCCGACTGCGGCTCGTCGAGCAGCTCCGTCGGCGTGGGGCACGCACTGCCCGCGGGAGTTCGAAACCTCCTAGGGAGTTATGGATTTTGTATGGTTTCGAACTCCCCCTGACGGCGGGGCCCGTAGAGGAGTTAAATCGGCTATAGCTGCTCTATACACCTGCGTATAATAACACCCTTTCCGAGCAAGTGTGATGAAAAGATTATTTACCCATCTTCAATATGTGTTATATTACTGTGTTTTCGTTCACTATGGCCAAGCGGCAGGAGTAATGTTATTACCTGCCCTATTACTGTAATTATGCCGGCAGATGCCAGCTATCTTAGTCTCGCCTACAACCGACTGCTTGATTTTGATCACCCACTAAGTTTTATTAAGCAAACAGTTAATTAAGTCGCCGTTTGAAAATGACTTCATCAAGCCTCAGGTCCTCACTATTTTTAAAATTAAGTTAACAGTGTAAATTCTTAACGAGATTCTCAAAAAATGTAAAAAGTCACTCCTCTGCTGCACTATGGGTGAAGAAATAGCATAGAACGCGTGCAGATGCTTATCATCCTGGCATGTCGTAAAAGTCGACTAAGGGACGGGTCCTCTCCAACATGGTGGACTATCTGTATGGGCGATGGGCTGATCACCTGTCACCATACGGTTCATCATACCATCTTAGGACTTATTAATCGAACGTGGCCACAAGTAGTCTTGTGGCTCTGCCCACTCCATTAGGGATTTCGGGCGTGATGCTATGTATAAATTCTTACACCAATGAATTTGACAGAGCTTGAAAATTAAAGAAGAATTGATTAGGGTTGTTAAAATAAATGGTTTTCCACGAAATAATAATGGAATCTGTCTAAATGCAAATTTTATTTTCATCCGATGTATGATCCTATTTAAAATGCTAAGAGCAAGCCGTTTAAATGGTTATTGGCTTCAATTCTACAGTGTATTTGCTAAATTTAAAAGTCACTAAACTTAAAATAAAAAACCAGACAAGTGCGAGTTAAACTCGCATGTAGAGGGTTCCGTTCCGTTCATGATTATATGAAATTTCCTTTGTTACTTTAAATACCATAGACTTCTTATAGGTTTTCCTTTAATTTATAGCTAATCATCAATTTTTTGTATTTTTTTTCAAAGTTTTAGCTTAGTAGTATCGGAGATAAGATAATGAATGGGGAATGGTAAATTTTCGCCTATTTTCCAAAATAACTTCCAAACCGTTTATTTAAAATTTCTAAAAAAGTATATTTAAAATTCTCAAAATATTTAATTCTTTATTCTTTTTCATTTAATATGTCACACGATATAGTTTGCAAAATATATATTTTTTTAATTTTCTGCTTCGGCCCTAAAAGTGGCCCTCATGTTTAAAATTCATTTATTTACGTTACACGTTCGTGTTGCGGTCACCAAATTACATATGTGTACCAAATTTCAACCCAATCGCTCTAGTAGTTTCAGAGCACATTGGCTGTGACAGACAGACAGACAAACACACGAGTGATTCTATAAGGGTTCCCTATTTTCATTTTAAGGTGCGGAACCCTAAAAACTTCAAACTTGATTTTCACAGCTGTGTGCTATACAAAATCGAGTTTGGCGATTCTTATTTTAAGTTTACGAAATTTTAAATTAACAAGACACCGTATCAAATTGGACCTATTCTATAACATAAATAAATATAGGGGCAATTAAAAGAACTTTGTCACTTTCAGAATAAGATACAGGCTGAACAATTAATACGTCAAGTAGGTACCTTTCTATCGTCATTTTGCTATAAAAACGCCTTCAAAAGTGCATTAAGATCAATTAATCTATTTGGGAATCATATCATCGTAGAGAATCAGACAAAGGCTTTAATTTTGAATCGGGAGTTAAAAAAAAAAAACAAATATACGCGTCGAATTGAGAACCTCCTCCTTCGGAATTTTTGAAGTCGGTTAAAAATAGAATAACCCAAACACCCACGACTATATAAACACTGAAAGGATTTATCTGTTCTCGATTTCACTTAAGGAAAATGTTTCCTAAACAACGCACAGACTGGAAGGCAATATCTAATATAGTGTCCATGAGTTGGGTATCGAATAGAAGAAGTGGAGTGCTTTGTCCAAACGGCAGACCTGGCGCGGACAATATTTGCTAATCTCGCGAGCCGATCATACGTCATATTTGCCGGAAGTCTACGGTGGTAAGCCCTGATTTGTAAGTGATTTTGTGTATCAACTCTTTTTATTTCAATATTTATACAAAAAATATTACCAAGTGCATTATTTTCCTAGGTATTACTTTAGCTTGTAAATACAGGTATTTATGCTATGCTAACATACTCTTTCCGGAAGTATTTTTTAAGATTTACCATTTCAAAAATAAAACTTAAAATAAGTATTTACTAGTTTATTATCATTTTTTTTGTATTCTTTATCCTCGAAAATATATATTTAATTCGTGTGGATACGTCTCAGAAGACGGTAAATAATGAACAATTCCGGCCTTGTTCACCATTTTGAATATCTCACCTTCGGTCATGATTTTGATTTTGTAAACCTAGGTATATTCAAGTAGTTGTCTCCTTTTTGTAACGTTTACTTCCACTCTCTAAAAAATAATCAAAATAGCGTTCCAGATTTAAACACGACGTAGCCTGTAGCTACATTCACAACTAACTCGAATCCCGCTATGTAGGGCACCTGCTTCATGATTCGAATTCCTCTGAAGTTGGCTGCGTGCATCCTTAGCGACGAAATTGCTATTAAGGAGATTCGAAGCTAATGGAGGTGTAATTGGCTGCTTCGCTAACTAATGGACAATTATAAAGGCCCATATACATTTTGAGAGAATTATAATGATGTTATGTTGATTTTTAGACGATGTAGCACTTAAGAGAACCCCTAAAAGCTCTTTATTAGTGCTAAATACTAAAGAACGTAGGTGTAACAAAATGGCAGATACTTGATAAAATCAAAAAAGAGAGCATTATCAAACTAATAATTAAAATTACCCAAAATAATTACATCGACAAAACGACATCCTTATTTCATCTTGGTTCATTACCAAGACAATTCCTCCCCTCTAAGTTAACTGGTAGGTACGTCATAACGCACATTAATTTGGGGCATATCTTCCAAAGTGGGAAGTTGGCGTGTCGCCGCATGTAAAAGTTGTTGTGTACTCGAACTGCTGACAACTCGTAAACTAGCGGGACGGCAGGCAAGTCCCCATAATTCGGTTAACCCAAAGACTTGAATAAACTAGAAATGACAGGCATTATACCTACTTCGTTTTAGTGGTTAAGATGTTCGAAAAGTTATAGGAATAATAATTATATTATTACGTTTATCAATTAGTTAGGTACTAACCACAATACACTCACTTATACTACTAACTTCCCGCTACTTCATTCGCGTCGAATTCCCTCGAGAACTTTTAAATATTTAAATCTGATATATAAACTACATGCTGCCAATTTTAATACATATCCGTTCAGTCATTCAGGCGTGATCGAGGAACAATCATCCGGACATCCATATTTTCACTTAATTCCAGTAGGAAGTAGGATTAGATAAATGACTCAAAATTTTGGAAGGTGGGATTTATAATTTGCCCACGTAATAGGCAATAGTATAGAAATTGATCTTACATTTTACACTGTGAGAGCGAAACAAATTTTGCACTCATATTATTATACCTTAAAACATCTAACGGTAACCAGTAATCTAAAATTAATAAAATAACCTTACTTATTATTTGCCGTCTTCACGCTCCTTTCTAGCCTAAAAAGCTCAAAATTATTAATAATATATATCCAGTAAACATGCGCAGCGACTCTGAGCATGTCACGAAAACTTCTTAAAAGCTATTTGCGGTAGATGCGGGCGAACACCGACCTTGACATGATTCACTTCGTTTACTTGATTTAACACAAGTAGGGTGCAGCGCAAACACGTAGAAACATTCGTGCAAACCTGAATCCTAACTGCTTGAGTCGTCAACGTTGTAATAGAGCAATTCCTGACTCCATAAGTACTGCCCGACCCAATAATGAGACAAGCCCACAGATCAAATATCCTGGAGACACTGTTTACCTAACCTTTACAAGCCAACAACCCTCAGAACGGCCACACCAATATCACCATGGAAACTAAGAATAACGTGCGTGTTCCTCGCTGATCAGCGGCAGCGCATGTTAGAGAATCACGTTGCTGATAACGTCACGCTCCGGTCGCGCCGCGGTCCTGCCATGCCCGCAATGCCGGACAAAGGCCCCACCCAGTCATACAACAAACATTCTCACGCATTCTGCGCTCATCAACTTTTAGCGAGCTTATGGCCAAACAAAGGCCACACTAATTGATCTTTCGGGCCCATAATCTCGGCGTTTGAATTCGACGTTAGTCAAGTACCGACTGTCGGGTTATTTTTAATTTGACTTCATTACTTATTGCAGACCATACGTTGCGACTTCTCGTCCGTGGTTCGCAATTGAAACTAGCTTAAAATAGCAAAATCTAACCGAATCATGTAACTAATTATGAATCACTGTATCGTTTGTATACGGAATAGAACAGCGTGACAAGCTTGTCGTATGGGCACCTAGAACACTGTTGCTGGTGAATAATAAAGCGTAAACAATAAAACATCGAGTGTGCAATCAGCTATCTGATTCTCTAACTTATACAGCACTTTGCTCGACGACGAATTAGCCTTTAATGCATATATTTTTATAATCCCTTTTTTTTTAAATTTTTAATCTCATCTTCAATAAAACCTAGTTACGTGCCTTAATTTCATGTTTAAGGCTAAGCGCGCACCACGCTTTTTTGTCACGTCAATAATTGGAGCTCTCTCACCAGTGTAGAGTGTTCATCCGATGGTCGCCGAGACATCTAGTTTGACAGAGACACACTGAGCGACAAACAGCTCGCGCGCACGGGTGTAGCGAGGTACGGGCGCGGGGAGGCAGCCTCCCCCCCTCCCCTAGAAGATACAGATGGTCCAGATGGACTAGTTGTCGCTGTTTTTAATTTTTAACGTAATCTGTCCCATTGCTCCCCCCCCCTCTTTAACATAATCCTGGCTACGCATGTCTTGCTAGCCCCCCAGGTATCTTGATGTCTCGACGTCGACGTCGAGCACAGCACTTGGCGAAGTCAAGAATCGCACTCCAGCGTTCGAAGGTAGGTATTGTAAAACAACACACGATATGATTGTTATCGCAACATGTTCATGACTTGTTGATGGTCGTGGACATATTGGACGGTCAGGTTATTGTTACAACTTGGTTCGAATTGTACAAAGTGACAAACAGTATGCCATGGTATTGATAGTTCATTTTCCTAATTTGACATTTAGACAATCTTTTTTTTCCGTTACCCTATATTTATATCACATGTAATTCCGTGTTGAGTTGATTATGCAACCGATCAAAAAAACTATGTAAAATTTCGGTTACAAAATGTTTTTTTTTTATGTCAATTGACTGGCAAACGAGCTGACGGCCCACCTGATGGAAAGTGGTCACCGCCGCCCATGGACATCTGCAACACCAGAGGTGCTGCCAATGCGTTGCCAGTCTAGGGTGGTTGGGGAATGGGGATGGGATAGGGATGAGGGAATAGGCCTCCGGATCTCGTCACTCACCGTACGAAACGCAATAGCAAGCTATTACTTTACGCCGATATTCTGTGAGAGTGTGGTACGACTCCGGTCGAGCCGGCCCATTCGAACAGTAATCATCTAGTGAGAATTACTGTTTGGCTCTACCACTACAGAATGTGATATTATTATTAACTTAACCGCATACATTCTATAATATTTAAGCAATATCTGACACAATCACACTGAACTCTGTTCATAAATGTTAACATTAAACAAACCATTGTTCTTCGGATAAAAATCATCAATTCGGTTTAAGGGCCTATAAGACCCAGGAGAGAAAAACTTCATCGTGTAAATAGCTGCAATGAGCAAGCCTTTGGGACACTAATAGGCAGTAAATCTCGAAGGTGCGGTGATTACCATTGCGTTATAGTAGAAACCGCTGACTCATTATAAGACGGTAGGTATTATAAAACATTATTTTTGAGATTCAGAATGTAATCACAGATTTGAATTGGATACTTATCGCAAGTTACACTTTATTGCGAGCAGGGACTGTTACCGGTATTCAAATTACCGATTAAAATTAGGTACTACCGGTTGTAATTTACTTTCACTATTTAATTGTTAAATACGATTTCCGGTTTTATTTAACTCAAATCGTCGGGGTTTACTAATTTAAAAATCAGCCAGCATTATTTTGCTACGAAATATCTTTAAGTACTTATTTGAATTTTATCTGAGTCTCGGTATGCCGAGACTCATTCCCTGAAGCACATTCTTGTTTCAAATTTCATCGGTGAATTTAGCAGAGGATTCGCAAAATTATTCAATTAAGAGACGCCTCACACCACATTAGCGTTTTTCGAGCGTCGGCGTCTGGCTAGCGCCCGTACAGCGTCGATGCAACTCTCGCGCAGCGGCGCCGTGACGCCAGCGGCGTCTTGCCAGCATCCGCACTGGCATGAGTTGTCAGACGCTGGCGTCATAGTATAAAGATGGGAAGTAAGTTATCTTCATACAAACGAACCCCGCGCGCGGCTTGTATGTGTGCGCCAAAGTATCTATGCGTCGCCGCACGCACACTTAAACAAAAATAAACCCGTTTATCAGTGCGCCAGTCGGGGCAAACACCAAACGAGGTTTGCGCGTCACGGCTTTTCGGCACCGCTAAATGAATGAAAAATGTGTGATAATTGCAGGAGAACGTATTGATTTGTGTTTGGGTGTCTTAATAATTCATCGATTCCAGAATTGTCTCTGTTCAGATTACCTTTTGAACAGGAAAGGTCACTTATTCTAGCATATAATTTTTTACTTGATGATGAGATACCTACTTACTTATTTTTTGTTGTATTGATTTTCTATCAGACAGAGGAAGTAGGTAGGCTTACTTTCCCACTAGAATGTATTAGGTACTTTTGATCTGTCAACCCTAAGACAGTAGGCAATTATATCGCGGATTGGGCCGGAGATGGCCTACTTCTTTATACTATGCTGGCGTTGCATCGCCGCCGCGCGAGCGTCAGGTCGACGCTGCACGAGCGCTGTTAAGACGCCGACGCTCGAAAGACGGTAGTGTGGGGGATCCCTTATTTATAAAATGTACACTACACGTTTGTATTACGTTCGCAATAGATAATTTGGACAATAAATACGGCACGCTCATTGCAAAACTTGCCACAAAAAATAAACAGTGTATGCAAACTAAACTAGTATCCACTCTATACCCCCAACCCCTAATTAAATAGACTTCACGGGGTATCAATCACCTTGTTTTTTCGAGCCGTTTTATCGAACGCGCCGTATATTGGATTCAATCTATCTGTCAGCAGCTGATTGGACGGTTGTCTGTCCTCCCGTGCTGACACATATTCGATACTCCAACAATTTCTGCCCGTATCGAATTTGAAACCTTTCCGGAATTAGAATTGCGAGTTTTGGTTTTTATTCTGTTACAATCCTTTAGGAGCGGATTTTCTTGATTTTTTAACTTGAGCAAGCTCAAGAGAGCTTTTTCTTTACAAAACTAGCTTCATGCTTTTCAATTATGAAATTGTAACATGCTCAGAACGTATCAATTTCTAATTAATATTCAAGTCAGTATTCATTACCGCCGTTTATCACTAGTAAATAGAATACCACATATAATTACGCGTTAAGCCTCCTCGTTAATATCAAAAGGCGGCCGAAATTAACGACATCGCGCCTTAGGGCTTGCCCGGTGAAATTAACCCGACCGAAAACCCCTACTACGCAAGATTAAACCAATAGGTCTTTAGACATCTGTATACTTGCTTACTCATAACCTCTGCAAAGTCTGTAAATAGCTTTGAACGAAAATCGCTACGCTCTTCCAAACGCCTAACTATTTTGGTTGGATCATTTGCGCTATTTTTGTACTACATTGTGTATCGCATTTTCATGTTGTACAGACTAGTAACTAGTACTTATAAAAGTTTCTTGGTTAGCAAAGAATTATACAATTGAAAATGAAAATGAAAATGAAAATGAAAATGAAAATGAAAATGAAAATGAAAATGAAAATGTAAATGAAAATATTTATTTTGCAAATAGGCCTCACGGGCTCTTTTACATGTCTGAATCTACCAGCGCTTCGAAAGGTGACATGTGCTGAGAAGAAACGCCGCAAGAAACTCAGCAGTAAGTCTTTTTTCCACTTTAAAATTACATATAACTAAAACTAACATAAAAAGTGCAACAAATAAACCTAATGGGCACAAATTAATTATCGTATACAACTAATAAGGGAGATGTATAGTCTCCGCGTCTGAACAAGTACCAGTAGAGATATGCAAAAGCATCAACGTTTCTATAATATCATCTCGAACATGATTGATTGACGTACGAATGAACTTATGTATCGATGTAGGCGAGACTTTGCCCAAGTTACAAAATCACACCCCTCGGGTCGAATTATAAGCTCTTAATTCCAGGCATTTTCCGCCGTAAACTGAACTACCTGGAAAATTTGTGTTAAAAGAATTTTCCAGGCAGTTCAGTTTACGACGGAAACTGCCTGGAATTAAAAGCTCATAATACGACCCTGAACGGCATAACCACACCGTAAAATTGAGGCAATGAGAGCAAAAGTGGACTAACCCATGATTTATTCGTATAACAAATGCAAGCTTAATACCTTGGCATTAAGACACGATGCAATAGAATAGATAGAATAGATTTATTTAATTCAGACGGCAGTGAGGCCCATAAAATAGTTACCTTAAAAACTAACAATCATAATGTTAAAAATAACTTAAAATGAACACACTAATTCTGCGATTTGTGATGCAATTTCACAATATCCCGGTCATGAGTTAAAGTCTACTTTATGCTCTCACTGTCTCAATTATGGTCAAACTTAGTGTAGCATTAAAGTCAAATAGTGACATCTGTGTGAGAACAAAAAGTAACCTCGTCGAATTAAGCAACCTTCGCCTCTGCGGGCAGGTTAATAGCTCCCCCATTTGTTTGCATCCAAGGGAGCCGTTTTCTTTAAAATTTACCGCTACACAGTGGCGCCACCGAAATTTGTTCATGAACAAGCCAAAATGTAACAGACATTAAGCCCGAACGTAATTAACTTTTGTATTGAAGTAAGATTTGATTCTCGTTGTAGATAAAATAAATCGGTCCAATCAGTGCACTTATCATTTCTCAACAATTTTTTTAAATGTACAATTAACTCATTAAGTAAATCATTTTAGTATACTAAATAAAGTCTGTTTGCCGTTAGTTGATAAATATTATGATATCGTCTCGAAATATGGATTGTCGCTTACCTATCGCAAACTGTATGACGGGCATCGCTTATCGCCGCGCGCACTGAGTTTCGTGGTACGAGGCACACAGTTGTTGTCAAGCGCGGCGCCACGCCCACCCAGCGTGGTGCAATATACAGGCTATTCAATAATAGTATTCTATGGAAAAAAATAAGTTTTCCCTGTAATTTTTTTATTATCATCAGTAAAAATAATTAGTGGGCCGCTGTTTGTAATGAATTAAGAACCCCTGATTTTTTATTTATTTTTATCAGTTCTCGGCGAACAAACTTTACTTGCAAATTGAAGTTAACAGGCCAACGTTATGGAAGAAGGAAGACATGAGGGTAAGAAAAAGATGCATGTGTAGCATTGTGTAAGAACGCATTCTAGTCACATCAGTCTAAGAAAAATATAATACACATTTTATATTTTTCTTAGACCGATCCATCCATTACATTTAATGATGCAAGAGTCACATTGGTGAATTCTGTTGCTTCTGTATCTTTTACTCATATCATGATTACTACGATTCAAAACAAAACAGCTACCGATGCCAATACGATAGTTTAACAAACAGGCTGATCCTTTTTTCGATAATTCTCGGGTCGGTCCACCAGGAATCGAGGGTTTGCTGTCGTCGGATCACCGAGAAGTTTACGCACCGGGGAATACCAGGATACACGAGTGACGCTCGACATCGAGGGAAATTACAAAAATAACTCAATAACTCAACCAAGATTAGGCTTTCACCTATAAACTATAAAGTGTGGAGTTCTGGCAAAAATTGCTAAGACATACTCGTATAGGTGGACGGGCAGTCGGTTGATTGGTCATGGTATTTATTATAAGGGTTCCTAGGTCAACTACGGAACCTTAAATACGAGTGACAAGAGTGCTTTTTTCTAGAAAATATGTTTTTATAGAAACATTGTAACTTGTGTATCTATGTCTCAGGAGCGAAATAGATGAGGTTAAAATGCGTGTATATTTAATTCGAAGTCACATCTACCAATTAATTTGCCTATAATTGCTTGACTGACTGAATTTTTCTTTGGAAAATTATAATCAAACAAAAATAAGAACAAATAATAATACATCGTCATGACATCCCTCTGGTATGTTTTAAGAAAATACCCGTAATTCATTCACGGTTAACATCTAAAATTATTTCCAACGTGAAAAACAAATTCAGACAAAAATACTGAAGCAAGTTTTGCATTCGAAAAACTAACAATTTTTATAACAGTTGAATGCAAAGATAAACAAAAAACCGGACAAGTGCGAATTAAACTCGCGTGGAGAGGGTTTCGTTCCGTATAGGATTATCTGAAATTTACTAAGTTACTTTAAATACCATAGACTTCTTATAGGTTTTCCTGTAATCTATAGGTAAAGAACTATTTTCTGTATTTTATTTTTAAATTTTAGTTCATGTTTAAAAATCATATATTTACGTCACACGTCCGTGGTGCGGTCACTGACTTACATATGTATACCAAATTTCAACTCAATCGGTCCAGTAGTTTCAGAGAAAATTGGCTGTGACAGACGGACAGACGGACAGATGGACAGACGGACAGACAGACAGACAGACAGACAGACAGACAGACAGACAGACAGACAGACAGACAGACAGACAGAAAGACAGACAGACAGACAGACAGGCAGACACACGAGTGATCCTATAAGGGTTTCGTTTTTTCTTTTTGAGGTACGGAACCCTAATAAGGGTTTCGTTTTTCCTTTGGAGGTACGGAACCCTAAAAACAAATTCAGACAAAAATACTGAAGCAAGTTTTGTGTTCACAAAACTAACAATTTTTATAACAGTTGAATGCAAAAATAAACAAAAATCATTCTTATTTCTCTTTCTCGGGACGAAATAAATCTTGCAAGGAACAAGAATGTCGCGCGCACGCGGTAACTGAAAATCAACATGGCCGCGACCCCTTGTTTGTCCATTAGTTGCCGCAAACTGTGCAAATATAAGAGAAATGCCGGCCAAAGATACTATGTTTTACTTCGATACTGCGCCCTGCTTTTCGGTTGAGGGTAAGCCTGGCTATTAGCTGTTACAAGCGGCTTCTCATTCGGAGTTGATTTTTTCTTTGTTCAAAATAAGCCAACACAGCCAAGGGTTTGGAAAGGTGAATTATCATTAGACTTATAAATATTATTCATACTGTATTTATTCCCCAAGTAGACCTTGCATTTGGCCTATCACCCGTTTATTCCCATCCCTCTGACCACAATGGAAACAAATGTTCTATTTTTTTTCAGGTTTAAAATAGTTTTAGAGTTGTAGCTGCCCGACAAGGTAATCAATCATACCCTGTTGGGCAACTAAAGTCTGTTCGGCGAGAGTTGATAAATATTGATATCGTTTCGAAATAGCGACTGTCGCTTAAACTATCGCCAACTATTATGACGGGCGTCACTTATTGCCGCGCGCACTGAGTTTCATGGTACGAGAGAGAGAGATGTTGTCAACGTCGGTGTCGCGCCGGGCGGACGGTGGCGAATCGCCATATTGCAAATTAATGTCATATTATGTGCGCGTCAAATGTCACATAAATCCAATAATCTGCACTGGCTTCGGCCAAATAGAAGAAAAAGAAAAAAAGTATCTATGACACATGTTTAAAACGCGTTGATTATGGATATGACGTGTCTTGTGTCTTTCTATAATATGTCATTGGCTTCGAGTGTGTCGTTTGGGTGATCGCGTGTTGCTTTCTGTTTATACAGATCTGCTATTCAATAATAATATTCTGTGAACAAAATAAAAAAAAATCCCTTTAATTTTTTATTATCATCGGTAAAAATAATACCGGGCCGCTATTTGTAATGAGTTAAGAAGCCCTGACTTTTTACTTTTTTATCAACTCTCGACGAGCAGACCTTACATTTTTTCAAATATTTGCAATGGTGTGATCATCAAATCATGACCAATATAAATACATGTTATACCTATGTTATTTCGATAACTGACTACAAGAGCGCTTTATTAATAAGTAAACTAATTATTTGATAATTTTTGATTCAAACTTTTTACTAGAACCTTTTTTGTATAAGATGACGTTTCCCGTTTAAATTGTCAGAACGCTGACAGAGTCACGTGTCATTATGCTGTAATTTTGGTCGAATTTATTCTTCATATACTTTGAGCTTTGAGAGAATACGTTTACTTGTGTGTCTTAAGTGTTAAGTTTTATTTTTTTTAATTGCGAATCGAAACAGATGTCATGGCTTCTTCAGTTTTGTCAGAAACCATAATATTTGAAGATGTCGATTTTGGCGCACCTAATATCATGGCTCGATTATGTAATAAAGAAAGACGATGTCCAGTGATAGCTACATTGGGTAATTATTTATGTTAATAATGAGAGTTTTTTTTATTTCATTTACATTTTTGATAATGTAGATGACAGACTAAATAGTTTCAGAAAACTAGCCAATTTGAAGTCGTATAAGACTTGAGTTACACAATTTTGATTGTTAGGTTCTACTCAATATCCTTCTTTTGGCGACGAAAATAAAGCAGGAAACTTTTCCGTCTCATCTCTTGAGAAAGATAATACCTATAAGAATGATAAATATATTCTAGCTGACTCTCAGATTACACCAGTGGATATCCAACAACTGTTGGAAGCAGGGATGAACGTGGCGCGATTCAATACGTCAAACCACACAAGAGGAGATAAAATCCGACTTTTGGGCAAAATCGACAAAGCCGCTACGGCATGCTGTCGGAAGTTCGGTGTTCAGGACTGGCCGATCGCCACTTGTATTGAGCTGAAGACCTGTATTAATAGGACTGGTATTATTGAAAATGTACGCACATATCTGGCCATTTACATACTAAATATGCACATCTGAGAAGTAATTTGATTTAAGTACCTATCTGAAATCTCCAATCGGCTCTGACCGGGCCCGCGTAGGGATAACAGCGCAGTCCGTCACATTAACAGACCATCCACCATCAGCAGTAGGACATTAGCAGATAGTGGATAATTACATTCAAACATGAAGATCATCCCCTTTGATTAATAAGACTAATCATTCAATTATATAATATTCTGGTTTCAGGAATCATCATCTATACAGATAAATGAAAATTCCGAAGTAATATTGACTTGCAATGTTTCTTATTTCAACAAATGCAACAAACATCAAATATTCGTTGACAACACCTTTTTAACAAGTGAAGCAAAAATCGGACAAGAGATTACCATAGACAGTGGTGAAATTGTCCTTCTTTGCACAGAAATTATTGATACTAAATCAGTGAGATGCAAGGTAACGAAAGGAGGCGTCTTGAAGAACATAACATACGTTTGTATCAGAGGTGTCAAACATGCAAGGCCAATAATTACTAAGAGGGATTTGCAGTTGATTCGATTTGCATTAGAATATCAGGTAAATGATAAGAACGAAGATATAGTTCGCGCGAATATGAAAAACACGTATGATAGACAGCGAAATGTATTGAATTAGCTTTATAAATAAATTATAACTTATTCTACACTGCTCTACTCCGCTGAGATGTCCGAAATCTAATTTCAAATAATGAAGATCCGTAACTAAAGCAGTTGAATTTGTTAGTGTAAAGATGTAAAACTTTATAATTAATCCAAACGTTACAAATGTCAGCTCGGGGCTATCTGACATCATGCATATAATATACATACATAATGTAGTTTTACGACCTGCCGAATCCGGGATCATGGTCGAAGCGTACCCCGTAGCGTAAGCGTAGACGGGAAAAAGCGCTAGGAAGAGAGACATAATGTAGTTTTATACTCTTTGCACCATCAGTAATCTTCCAGACAGCGTAGAAGTTGGTCGCTTTCTTTAGTAACTAGGGTTTATTTAGAGTTTTAAATACCTGCAGTTTTAATGTCAAATGAAAGGTCTGATGACGAAACCATGATAAGACAACGATTTGGTGTTTAACAAGATTTTTTTATTCTTTTATTTTTGATGGTCTTTCGCTTGACTACAGTCTCACCTAATGGAAATTAATGATGCGGCCAAAGCTTGCAAAGGTAGAACGCGATTACCTAGGAAACACCTATTTACTCAAATGGGCATGGAAAGGAAGGAAGTCGGATGGGGCACCGAAGTTGCAACTGAAAAATTGTTCGCGTGTTTAGTGCAACTGTGCAGACCCAACCACTCCAAATGGCTACCCAAGGCATCATGCCGGAACACACGGAGTCGTTTGGCGGCAAGGCTTTGCAAACGGGATGGTGATCAGCTGCGGTTTTTTTCAGAGTCATTATTTTGCACTTTTGACATTTCGACATAGGCAACATTATCAAACGAAATTCATCAGTGAACTCAACTGGATTTGTTAGATGGGTTCCGCGAACGCATTATTTTCGTGTAGTTTTTTCCGAGCCGCATTTTGCCGATCGATTAATTTCTTCATCGGAATTTTACTCGTAGCTTTTTTCCTCGTCGCATTTTTCCGTGCTCGATTAGTTTATTCATCAGCATTTTACTTGTGGAAATATCAAAATGGTGGTTACTTACTTTATCAAAACTCGCCGAAAAATCTTTGAGAAAAATTAAGTGTAGGTATGATACATTCGTACATAACGTTGTTCTTCTAACGAATTCACAAAAGTTACTTTGTTTGTGTTGTGTAATTAGGTACTTACCAACTTAAATTAATAATGTGCTACACTATCGAATTGGGTAAACTGTAAGGATAGATGTAATGTGGAAATAAATAAATAAATAAATAAATAAATAACTTCCATCTTTAACATTATTTGCGTATAAAACATTTTGAAAGTGAAAATAAATGCGTCATTAAACAAGATACGGGTAGATAGAATGCCTATGAATGAATTTTTCAGTCGCGACAAAATGCGACTTTGAAGAAAGCTACTAGTAAATTTAGCGATGAAGAAAATAATCGATCGCGGAAAAATGCGCTCGGAAAAAAGATACACGAAAATAATGCGTTCGCGGAAGCCATAGATGGAGCCACAAATCCTGAAATGAAAATTAAATATTTATCCAAATTTCAAAATAAGATCATTCTAAATTGAAGCATTACAATGAGCATTAGGCATAACAGGGTTGATCACAATTGAGTTGGGGGTATTTTTTATAACTCATAAAATAGGTACTCAATTATATATTTCAGGTGGACGTAATAATAATAAACTACGTGAATCACGTTGACACTATTAAAAAAGCAAAGCAATACATCGGCAAGAAGATAAAACGGCCTATAATTCTCAGCGGGATTTGCACTGAACAGGGGCTTAATGCCTTTGACGATATTCTTAAGGTAAGAGACTCATTCATTATCATGATTTCAGCCGAAAGACGTCCACTGCTGAACATAGGCCTCCCCCAATGATCGCCACAACGACCGATTCTTTGCTGCTCGCATCCATCTAGACTGATTATTTACTTAAAAAACCCGATTTAATACCGGAATATGAATTAAGACAAGTTTCAAAAGCTTCATTAAATAAACTGTTTCAACTTTTTTTTTGTGAAATCTTGTTGAAAAATAAAAACAATATTTAACAAACACTATTAACTAATTAAATGGACATTGTGCAAGGCGAACTTATTCCTTTTTAAGGAACTGTCTTTTTTTGTCTTATATTACGGCTACTATGATTCCAGTTTTATACGACTTCGTGTTATATAACAGTCATTTTGTGGTGTATTATGACTGTTACATAACTTGAAGTCGTATAACTGGAATTTTACGATAATTTTGCTTGATCTATTGTATTAGTAGTTACAAAAATTATTGGATCAGAAAGGATGGATTCAAGGAATTGTATTGTAGGGAAATGAACGAAAGAGATACAGTACAAAGCAAATTACAACGTACTAGTGGTCCCGCCACAGCTCCGACCGCGAGATTTCCCTCACAAACTTCGGACTCCATTTCATCCTTTTAGGCTATTTTCGTAAAATGATTTCTTAGCTGATTTTTATACCCTAAAAGGAACCTACGTTCCAAATTTCAAGTTCGTAGGTTTCATAGCTCCTGAGATCTCGTGATTATTCATTGAGTGAGTAATATTTCGATTTTATATTACCTATAGGCAATGGTAACAACGAGATTGGTCTTCAGCTTAGACTCTTACTTAGTAGGTTCTCTTAATTTTGCAATAACAAACATTAATATTCTAATCTATTTATTTTTATAATGTAGATATTTAGCACTCAAACACGAATCAAGTGTAGTAGTATAATATAGAATTGAAGACTCAATACCACTTGCGTCAAGTCTTGATACACCTGTACCAGGAGCTCGTAAACAGGCTAGTTTTTCGGCAATTTATTGTTGCAATTCAGGCTATCCCCAAAAAGATGACGTTACATCACTAATGGGGACAAACATTTTGGATGTAAGCTTTTGAGGATAGCCCGAATTGCAGCGACAAATTGCCGAAAAACTAGCCTGTTTACGAGCTCCTGGTACAGGTTTATCAAGACTTGACGCAAGTGGTATTGTGTGTGGTAAACTAGCTCGTTTACAAGCCCCTTATCAAGCGGCCGGGTTTTATAAAAATCCTTCAGACCGAACTACAAATCATGTTTTAGTTAATCGGTACAATTTTTGATATTCGTGACCTCAATAATCGAGTGGCCCAGGCCCGAATAAAACCCAGCCGAATTATTTCTGATTTCAGGAATCCGATGGTATTATTCTCTCGCGAGAATTCTTGCCGTACGAATTGGAGGAGTCGAAGAAATACCGGCTCACCACCATACAGAAATGGATGGCAGTGAAATGTCAACAGGTGACCGTATAATAAACGTCATTCTGCATTCGGGAACAAAATGATAAGGACAAGGATTGGGGTTGTAAAACTTTTAGTGTACAATAATAAACAGAATAACGCAGGGTTGTCGCGCAACGAAATTAAGAGGACTTTTCTCGTTTGGTTGTATATCTTGTCAAATGCATGATCACTATAGTACACATACATAACACAGCATACTCGTAACAGACACGGAAACGACAAGACTCCGATAATCCATCGGTGAATTGGCGTGCGCTGTTATGTTGTGGCTTAAAGGCTATGAATGCGTTTTAATAAATTTTCTAGGTACTTAGAACTTGCCTATTTTCTAGGTTGGTAAGCCCCTATATCTATCTGGGGGCATATTCGATAAAGCGCTTGACACCGGTATATTCAACGAAGCTGAGATATCAGACATAGCTAATGCCGTTCTAGATGGAATAACTGGCTTCATTTTGAGTGACTGTAACAATAACGATAGAATGCTGGAAGCTTTGAGACATATCAAAGAAATATGTTGCAAGATCGAGCCGTACACGTCCACGAAAACATTTTTTTGGAATCTCACTGATCAGGTACTGAATTTAGAGACCACATTTGCTATAACATTGGGTTCAATTCGAAAACGCTAATTTAGACGTCGCTAACCTTGAAATAAGAAATGTCAAACTCGATTTTGACAGCTTGGTGCTATACAGAATCTAGTTTGACGTTGATTCTTTTAACTTTAGGCATTTTTTGGCAAGGACACTACCAGCCGCACTACCAGTAGTGTGGATACGTCATTAGATAAAAACTTCAGATTCAAAGCGATTTCCGTAAAGATTTACTGAATGTTCTCAACTGGTTTAGATGCAGATGCCACTAAACGCAGCAGAAGCTTGCATGATGTCATGCGCAGTCCTGGCTAACTACGTCAATGCAAAAGTCATAGTCATGCCTACGGTGACCGGCCGGACGGCCAAGTTACTGCTCTGGATGCGGCCGTCCTGCTTAATCCTGGCCATCTGTAGTAGAAGGAGCACAACCAGACTGCTGTCTTTGTATAAATGCATGGTGCCGTTACTGTATTCCGGTAAGGCCAAGTTTAACCGGTTCTTACAATTTCAATGAATATTAGTTAGTTTTAGAAATCAATCAATTATTGGTAGCACGTCGAATTGTCCAAGTAGTCCGTATTCAAGTTTCAATTGCATTTTCGCTTATGTTCTTTTTTAACAGGCCAAAATATGTCAGGTATACTCTTTACAGATGTAATAAATAATCCTTTACCATCGTATTTTCTCGGGAACGTTCGTATTTGTTATGCTTCAGTCAGTCTCAGAGTACCCATCAAGACACCGTAGGGGAAGCTCGCATCGCGAGATTAATAATTGATATAGAGTGGTTAATAACTAAGTTAAGATTTTCATTATTCTAAGCTTGTTTTCAGTTCCTTTTAAGAGTCATGCCGAAAGCATTAAGGCATGGGAAACGTTTAATTTGACAAGCATGTGAAATTCTTTTATATTCTTTCTTTTATAATTCTTAACTGAAAAATGGTAAATTTAAAAATAGCCACAATGCTGATTATTCCTGTAAAGTCCAAAAACGAATTTCGGAGGCCAGTGGAATTTCTCGACGAACAATTCTCGGTAGTTCGATTTTAGTTAACACTACAATAATTCTCTATATAATTTGATCGCGTTGGTTATAACATCTCAGTGTTAATATACTTCAAACTTGTGGTTTGACATTTGCCACTGATAAATAAAGTACCCTATTTATTTTATACAAACATGTCACTTATTAATACAATAATTCATAAAGACGTTAGCAGCATTCGGAAGTAGTCGTGTGTTCCGTGTTTTCACGATGGGAAAGGATTATGCACTACATCTGTACTTGGTATTGTTTCATATATGTTACATTCTTTGATGTGGTTTGATTGGTTTATTTTTATTTATCAAAGATTTTAGATGATTTTCATTTAAATGAGTTAAGGGTTAATTGTTACTAATAGCTTAACATGTTCTATTCTTTTCAGGGGAACCTAATAAGCAATGGGAAAATACGGTAGAAACTCGAGTCAACTTTGCTATTGAATTTGCAGTTAAAAGGACTTGGATTGTTTACGGAGACAATTACGTGATCTTGCAGAAGGGATCCGAAAGCAGCTCCTTCTGCGACGTGGTGCGGACATTGAAAGTCACTATCTCCAAGAAGCACTCGGTCGAGTAAGTGTAGTTCACGCTTTGCAATGTAATTTCAGATTTAAATTTAAATATCATATACATTATGTTAAATAAATAAAAAATATTTCTCACTACAGATGCGACGATGACGAAGAGGCTGTTTATTATTGATGATGCAAATAAAACTTTTCATCAAGTTTTTTTGTTTTAATGCCGTAATTGGCTACTTGACTATAGTAACGAATATTAAAATATTTCTGTGGAACGGTAGCTAAACATAAATAAATGCATGTCAAAGAAACAAAAAGATCATTTTGACTGTTTTTCTATTAAGGGTCAAAAATTTTCAAAATAAGTGAAAAATAAATATTGCTTTTTAGTTCTGAATTACTAGTTTTTGACATCCTCATCAAATTTCTGTCATTTTTTAATTCAACAATATTGGCCTAAAAGCAGTATTTTCGGAAATAATTGCGAATTTCATATATTTTGTATAACGAAACCAATGTAAAAAGAGCCCTGACGGCCGTATAAAATGTATGACCGTCAGGGCTCTTTTTACATTGGTCTGGTATACACTCTAACTGAACTGTGTCGTCATATTTCAGGGCCATTTTGTATGGAGCGTTTTTGTGAGTGGTATGAACTAGGACTTTTCAAAGCGTCGTATCTCGAAAAAAAACAACACAATAATGTTTTGCGAACACAGTTGGGTTTCTATGACTCAGTATTTTCCAAAATAAGATGAAATAAAAATCATGCAAGTAGCCAATTCTAAAGGTCACAGCTCATTAGAGCCACCCGACTCTCACCGCCTCGCCTCGTGCGGTAAGTATTCTTTATATGGACATGTATGGCCCTGCGCTCACTATATCAACTCCGTAGCGTCACCGGATCGCCGCCGACGTAGTGAGCGAATGTCAATACAAGTCCAAATGAAGAATACTATCCGCATGAGGCGAGGCGGTGCGGGTCGGGTGCCGGGTGGCTCTAATGAGCTATGACCTTAAGGAAGCGAGCCAGAGTTTTGAAGCCACAAACTGTAACCCGAGTAAGAGCTGAATGTGTTACGACGTGGTTTATCCTGACAAAGTTCCTAAATTGCATTGTAACGCTTGATGCGGGCGTATGGGAAATAGTGATGTTATGTAAGAAGCGACAAAAGAAGTGAGGGTAAGGTGCAAGCGGCTGCGGTTCTATAGATCATTAGAAGAAGCAGGACAAACTCCAAAACTTTAATTGTCTCATAACGCTACGCGCTACGCTCGTAGCGAGGCACAGCGTGTCCACTTTGTAGAGAAATATTTCTATAGAACCTGGCTACCTACAGAAAGTGGCAAAAGACGTGTTAAACCGACCAGCGGCCCTAACATGTATGCCACAAAGACGAATTAAACCCGTTTATCTCTATGACTATCTCTTTCGTCGGCACTAGTGTGAGAGAGAAGCACTTAGAGATAAGAAGGTCTATCTTATCTTTGTGTCATGCATGTTAGGGCCGCTGGTGTATATTCTTATCTATCAAGGACTTCACCTGCTAAACGTACCTTACACACAGAACGCTCGCACTCTATTTGAGTCCATCAGTTTAATACATTTTGCCATTGACATGCATCTTGTGGAACATGAGAGAATGATAATGAACTCGAAGTTTTCTATGTTCCCGCTGCCAGTAAGAAAGCGAAAAAATAACCTTTTTATACCGTATATCTGAATCGCTCATCGCTCCCATTTCTTACCAAAGCGCAAGCTAACAAAGGGTTTATACGTACGCATTGGATGGACGAGGATTTTTTAGATTGTGCCCCCCTTGGGAATGACTGAGCTGTATTTCCTTTAACAATTTGTATTGAGCACTGCATGACTCCTCAGACGAGCCCGTTCAGGGAATACTATCGAAGATGAAAATAAATTTCTACGGGCAGAATTTGGAATCAGGCTTTTTTTAAATTATGTATCAGGGTGGGCTAAAACTGGACAAAAACATCTCGTAGGAACTTGTATTCGGATTCAGTTGTTCTTTTGCTAGAAATGGCTTTTAACGCTGTTAATTTATTCGCTGTTAATCAGATTATACAAACTACACTGTACGGAAACTATTGCAAAAAAGATCAATTTAAGGATGTATATCCAATATTTGTATAAGTTTCGCTGATATTGAATAGTATGGTAATATTAGTCGTTGCGCATAAGTGTAATAAAAAATAAAACCACTTTACCGTTCTTTTAAAGGAGATAAATAACATTTAAGATTAAATGTGGTTTTTTTTATGTCATTTGACTGGCAAACGAGCTGACGGCCCACCTGATGGATAGTGGTCACCGCCGCCTATGGACATCTGCAACACCAGAGGTGCTGCCAATGCGTTGCCAGTCTAGGGAGGATGGGGAATGGGGATGGGATGGGGATGAGGGAATAGGCCTGTGCCTGTTATGTGCTGTGCCTATGTTATTTGTACCGGAAGTTGATTAAATTACAAGAAAAAGCGAAAAATTTTTTTGTTCCATAGTACTTTTAAATCAGAAAATGTATTTTCTATAACTTTGAACTCTCCTCGATTTTTTGATGACAAAAAAAATGTCGTTACCGTTGTTCCCACGGAAATATTCTTGATTGAATTTCCATGTGTCCGGACCGTAACGTCAAACGGTAGGGAAAGGCCGCTAGCGCAGTTGTCACTCGAGTAGTCAAATCCGGTTCTAATTTTATTTCACATACTAAATAATTATTAATAATCACACAATTTATACATTTTAAATCATTATTCATACAAAATTACTTATTGCCGTTATTTGGTGCTAATGAAACAAAACTTGAAAAATCAATTAGATGTACTGCGGATTTGACGTGGTATACATCCTTAATGGCTTCTAAAACCTATTTTTTAACTGACAACTCATCCGATAAACAATTCGTTCAAGAAGACATCCACGATGATACTAGAATAGGAGATGGAAAAAGCGGGTAAATAGGTCAAAGTGGATAGGTAAAAAATACCCCGTTTCCCCGATAAATGTCCCATTTTTGTGTTTAGTCTTTCGCAATCGTTTTGATCCCCTAATGGTTTCCCCACAAATAAGGCTTGGCTTTGTTTGTTTACGTAGGCTGTATTTATTTTGTTGCGTTGTTACCGACAGCTGCTCGCTGTTTATCGTTCCGCTTACCTGACGATCGAGATCCTCCAGCGGGCCTCTCTAATTTACCTCTGACTTGACTAAACAGAAATAAAGCTTATCCCCAGTTAAAATAATGGGCAACAAAGGATTATTACACGTTTTAACGGTTTTTAATGAGAGCAAACATGTTTTCGTGCTTTAAATTGGGTTTGCCTTTGATAGAAAGCCTGACTTTGTTTATTTAATGTTACCTAATAGTATTAATAATGTGGAACTTCGGGGAGTTTATTTTCGACTTAAAATGGATGCAATACATGATTTGACGTACTACCAAAACCTACCGAAACAAAACCGCGACTGATATTATTGACATTTTGTATGACATTTCGACGTATTGTAGATTTTTAACGGAATTAATAATTTATTTTGTGAGATTATGGTGTGGCCTACGGAGTTTGATCATAAATTAGATGAAGTAAGCAAAACATTCATAACATTTTCTCTATTTGCGTGCGATAAAATGCGAGACAGTATAGAGGGCTTTCTTAACAGTCTGTTTTGTAGTACGATGCTATGGAGCTGCCGGGGCAGCAGCTCTCTGCGGCCAACGCAGCAACGCCTTTAGACCATGTCTTGCACCTCGACATCAAGGCACCTCCAGGATGTCAACGCCTCACGGGAATTATTGCCACTGTGGGTAAATATCAAACGGAAATAGCAAGTAGACAATGGACATTTTAAGAACATTTTCTAACTTCCAAATGGATAACGAGTCCCAATTTCAACTTTAATAGCCAAAATAGATTGTAGTTTGTAAGTATTCTTTTAAAAAGGATGTCTTAGCTAAATATATCCTGAAAGGAATAAAAAAAACCTTTGAAATATTAATAAAACTTAAAACATTCAGGTAAATCAACCAGTGAATTAGAAACTCTAGAAAATATGGTAGAAGCTGGCATGAATATAGCTTTTATGAATATGATATATGGGTCTAGAGATGAGCATATAGAAACTATAAAAAAGCTTAGACTGGCTGCCAAAAATCACAGCATAAAGATGGGAAGAAACTATCCTCTTGCAATTGGTTGTCTCCTGTCTGGCAGGAAAATAAGGACTGGGCTAGTATCAGATGTAAGTTTATCCTGGATTTCGACTATACTTTTTAAATGTTGATTTCAATAATGTTATCGAATTCAATGTGTCTAGTACCTGAGTGACAGAGTTTCACTTGGACGATTTCTTTCACGTAACTAGATAAACATGAATGTAAAACATTATCTAAATACAATATTGTATTCAAATCGTTACAGCCGTGTCAGAGAAACCAATTAAATTTACAAGAATTGCCCGCTTAAAGTAATAAGGTTTTTTAACACTTATCGAATAAGTAATAAATGAAGACGCGCTGATTTTCACACTATTTGTTTATTACATTTTTACAACTGGACAAACCCGATATATTCTTATTTTAGACTTACGGCGAATATGTTGAACTCAAATCTGGTGAAGTAGTCAGACTCACGTCAGATGAAACTTACAAGGAGAGATGTTCAGCGTACACTATCTTCGTCGACTTCTTGTACTTTGGAGAACAAGTGAAAAAAGGCGACTCAGTATATCTAGATAATGAAGCGATTTTGCTTAAAGTGGATATGGTTTCAGCTACTACAACTACTTGCACGATTGTAGAGGGAGGGTTTCTCGGCTCTTACAGAGACGTTTTTGTACCTAATGTGGTTTTAGATATGCCTAATTATTCCGAAAAGGATAGACTTGATATTGAGATGGCTATTCACTATCAGGTACTAAAACAAGATAATAATATATTATAGTAGAGACAACGTAAGAAGTCAATCCTGACACATGTATGCCCAAAAAATTTTTTCAATATTTATATTAATGATAAGTAAGGATAGGAAAGGAATTGTTATTTAAAAAAATTGGACCAAACCTTTCATCACTCAAATATTTGTAGTCTAACAATTAATAACAAATTTATTTACTATACTTAAGTCCGTATTTAATTCGTTTATTATTGGCATGCAAGATTTGTCCCAAACCAACAAACAAAGGAACTAACAAATTCAGAAAGTTATATGACAAATGAGGTTTCTCATTTGTCAACGTGTCGAACCACTCAAAATAGATGTTGGGATTGACGTCCTTTTTCGTACCTCTACTATTGCATAGAGATATCTTGTTTTTAAGATAAAGCCAATTAAACTTGCTATAGGTCGACATCATGGTTGCTCCATTTGTTAATTCATCCGAAGCTATTGGAGAGCTGAGGGCGATCATGGGAGAAAAAGGCAAGAAAATGGCAGTTATAGGTACAATCCAAACAAATGAGGGCTATAAGAAATTAGATGAAATTCTCTCTGTGAGTCGTAATGTATAATTATCAATTTAATGAGTTTATTACATTTTTAAAACACATTATCATAACAAGATAAAATTCCAGGTAGTGGACGGAATCTTGATCGCGAGGCAAGAACTGGGCTCAGACATTACGCCGAAAAAGCTAGTGATTGTTCAGAAAAATATGATTGCACGTGCCAATAAGGTAAAATCAAATCATAACCTGAGTAAAATATAAACATGAAATGTTGATGATGTGATGATATGTAACATTACTTACGTGGAAAAAAATGTTTGAGAGGTTTCTTTTATTTTCAAGGCGAATATTCCCATATGCATCAGTTCACAAGTATTAAGCAGCATGAGGTATAAGAAGCAGCCGCTTAGGGCTGAACTACTCGACATTTCCAACTGCATCCTCGATGGCGCGGATGCCTTGGTACTCTCCTCGGAGACGGCGGTTGGTCAGTATCCGGTTGATACGGTGCAGTGTCTGGCCAGTGTGTGTAAGGAAGCTGAAGCTTGTATTTGGACGAAACAGGTCTTCCGTGACATGATTAATAAGGTATTTTTAACAAATGAGAGCAGATTTTGCTTTGCATTAACATGTTATTCTTTGTAATTCTTAATGAAAAATCTTGGAATTATCTACTAAGTTAAAGTGCGCATAGCTGAATCACTTTACTTTTCTATCGGCCCTAGAAAGATTCACACAAGAACCTCTACTCCAATATGTTCAACTATCTGTTCAACCAGTTGAACAAATTGAACAACTTTTCTCCAATTTTTTCAACTTCAAAATGTAGTTGAACTACTAGCACTAATTTTCAGTCAATAAGTTCAATCACAATATTTTTATATAAAACAGGGTTCAATTAAAAATTACTTTAACTAATTTGTTTATTTATTTATCTAATCGAGTACTTGGTGAAAAAACTATTCTTAGTTACATTGCACATTCTAATAGAAATTGGCCGATACTTATTTCGCTGTTAATCAGTTTCATTTGTAGGTCCATCATTATTTTGTCGTTCAAAATACTGTCTTTATTGCGTTTATTAATTTTTTTGTTTATTTTTTATTTGCTTTTCTTTGACAGTATCGGCCAATTTCTATTAGAATGTGCAATGTAACTAAGAATCGTTTTTCACCAAGTACTAAATTAGATAAATAAATAAACAAATTAGTAATATTTATTTCTATTGAACCCTGTTTTGTTATTAAAAATATTGTGATTGAACTTATTGTAATTTTCAGTGCAAATAGTTCTACTACATTTTGAAGTTGAAAAAATTGGAGAAAAGTTGTCCAATTTATTCAACTGGTTGAACAGATAGTTGAACTTATTGAAGTAGAGGACACGAGGATAAGTTATCCCCATCTTATCTCTCAGTGTATCTTTTTCTTCGATACTAATATGAGAGAGGTGCACTGAGGGATAAGATAGAATAACTTATCCTCGTGCATATCTACTTGATACAGCTATACTAGATTGTGATTACAAAGCTTGTTCACACACATTTTTGTGCTACGTGTCTCGTGCTTGGGACACGGCTCCTTTCATACCCTATATGGGCTTAGAATCGGGATAGAAGACATATACATCTTGGAATTATGTTAAGCCCTTACATGACTACGGAAATACTTCGAGGCGCCAGGCAGTGAACCTACAAACCTTTTCTAGAAAAGGCGCGTGTCAGACCACTATTACTCGTATATCAAATCTTGTTAATCAGTAACCCAATTGTTGTAGATTCAAGTACCGTGCAACGCCCCTACCGCTACAGCACTTTCCGCTGTTCTAGCTGCCAATCGGACCATAGCAGCAGCCATTATAGTGATTACAACCACGGGCAGGTCAGCCCAAATAGTGTCTATGTTCAAGCCAAGATGCCCAATAATAGCCGTCACTAGATATGCGCCGATTGCGAGGCAACTACACATGTGGAGAGGCATCGTACCTATCATATATGAAGGTAAAGTGCTTTTTTACACAAGTTTTTTGGTTCATTATCAGATAGGCAATTTAGTGTCCTGGCAGAACCGTAAGGGCGTACATACCTTGTTTTTATGTAGAAAAAAAAGCCTCCGGCACGTAATGAACACCTTCCTAAAATGACCACTTCCTCCGTCCTTTGGAGATGTGGTCATTTTAAGAAATGGACTGTTTGAAATGTGGTCTTTGTAGAAACTTGTCATTTCAAAAAAGTGGTCGTTATACGATGTGGCCAATATGGGATGTAGTCATTTTAGGTTGTGGTCGTATTGATTGTGGTCGTTTTGGGAAATGGACATTTTAGGAAGTGATCATTTTAGGAAGGTGGTCATTACGTGCCGGAAGCTTATTTCCATATACTTCTAGGTATATAATGTGCAGTCTGTACCAAAGTTACTATGGCCATCTGGCATTCCCCTTTGTTCATAGTTTTGATCTCGAATTTCATTATCTGTTAAGTCTGAACACGTTTAAGTAGGAGTACAAGAATAAATAACACGTTTTTCGAGTCGGCCTTGCTTCGAGTAGCTTTAATCGAATGAACCTGAAAGGCTAAAAGGGTCAGTCGTTTTTAGGACGTTCTCTTTATTTGCGCGGACATTCATTAGGTTTGAATAGACCGATTTGTAGATTGGAATTGGTACTCAACATAGTAAAGATGTACTATTTTTAGATATTTAATTTCAAATGACTGGTATAAGACGTAGATAAAACGAGCGGGCTTAAAATAAGTTGTTTTTAATTGATTTTTAATAACAAGCTCTTTTGCCCATTCCACTTGAATACTGCAATAAAATGCGTACACAAAATTTCGTGTCTGTGCTGTTGACCGTTGAAGAGTTCCTTTATCTGGAGCTAATCCTGGCTGTCGATTCAGCTCATGCTTACCATAAAAATGCATTGTCATCGGAACTGAACCAATATGTAAAAATTCAGCTCCGTAGGATAAGAGGAAGTGGTTCTAATTCAGCTTTCCAGTTGCCAGTGCTGCCAGTTTTTGTAATTTGTAGCTTTGTGAGACTAGCTTCTGGGGGCCAGGCACACTAGCTTTTATCGCGTACATACAGCATCCGTCACGTTTTACTAATATGCGGGAACGAAAGTGAAGAATGCTTTATGCGTGGGATAAAAATTAGTGTGCTATTGGGGCTGAATATCACCTAATGCGTGAAACATTAAAATACAATCTAGCCTCAGGACTCAATAACTAAGTATTTTAATTGAAAATTTTCGTCATCATCGAAGTAGACTTTATTAACTTTTCTTATGTCTCTACTCTATTAAGGGGAAGACACTTCGTTATAGTGTTCTTTACTACTAGATTTCTTCTGTAGTGATAGTGAAATTAGTGTAGTAAGTACTAGTCTACTTACTGCACTAATTTCACTATCACTCCACTAAACCGACACAAATAGTTTGCCTGACGAAACGCAATGATTTTCTCCCAGACGCGCCGAATAACAACTGGGAACTGGACTTAGACCACCGCGTCAGCTACTGCACCAAGTGGATGATGGAGCGTTCCTTCATCAGGGTAGGAGACCCGTTAGTGCTGGTATTCGGCTGGCGCCAGGGTTCAGGATACACTAACACGATGAGAATCATCTACGCCACAGCTGACCCGACCGAAGTTTAATTTTCTATTAAACATATTGTAATTTTTTGATGTTTTTGGTTTTACTTTCCATGTAATCGAAACTCTTTAGGGTTGCGTTAAGAAGAACACCTGTAATTTTTTCTTTTTTGCCATTGTTCATTAAAATATGTATGCTTAAATTTTGTGTAGCTATTTCCTCACGACGATCAAGACCCATCCACTGCGATTCCACTCTAAGCCCCGTGATTCAGATCACCGACGTGGCGGTCGTCGTCAAAGAGCGTCCATCCTGGTCGCGGCAATTTGCGCCACTCTGAAATGCCCAAATTGAATTTATGTAATCTCTCCTTTCGCACTCACGGTCAGGGCGAAACGCGTGCGGTAAACCGCGCTTATTTGCAGGTTCTCGTTCAACGTTTTATGAAGATTAGCGTGGTATTGAACGCACGCACAATAGTTAAATGATCTTATCCGTTTATTGGTTAAGAGGAGTGTGAACCTACGGCTTTTCATACAAAAGGCGATAACGATTTCTACTGCTCAACTGTTAACCCCTCAAATGTAACCGATTTCACGGTAGTCAGTCAGGACAAAATCTAGGACTATATATTTTGGTTTTTTCCCTATAATCAAAACATTCAGTTTTATTGCTGATTCATCATTCTCATTCAAAAATAAAATCGGTGATTATTTGACATTGTTGATCTTTAATCAATATTCAAAAAAATGTATACTTAGATTTTATTCTGACTGACAACCTATCAAAAATCGGTGCCTTTTCTATGAAAAGCTGTAGGTTCACACTCGTCTTAAAATAAACCGCAGCAGCAAACTGCAAGCGGCACCGTTTCAATTTTGTCTATAAAACCATTCAAAATTCCGCACCTCTGCTCGGCCTTTTCTCAAAACAAATTAGTTTAATAATACTATTGTGTTCATTTTCTCTTTTAATTTACGAGACAAAACGAGCCCCTGCTGTGTTTATTGCTCTTTCGACCGCAACTTCACTGCCATTGCGGTCAGCCGCTGCGGTCATTTTCGGAATGATACCTTACCCTGCCCTTATCTTTAAGTGCACGTCAATTCATTGTCTAAATAATTTCCTTAATCTATACAAATAAAACAGTACTGTGACTCACTTATAGACAACGCGCAGCCTAAACGAGTGGCCCTGGAAGTTTGAAATTTGGAGGAGACATTCCTCGAGTACCCTAGAAGCGCACTAAGGAGGAATTTTTCGAAATTCCATCCCTGAAGGGCTGAAAAGGGGTGATAAAGTTTGTATGGAAAATACCGCGTGCGAAGCTGTGGCGGGTCCTCTAGTAACTATCTAACTCGCAACGGTGGACTTGCTTATGGAGAATAAAGCAAACATTTCGGTACATAAAATGTTTCGACTTTGCTTCCCAATCGTGGTTACAAAATGTGCCAATGATCCCGGGAAAACGTTCAATATTGGTGCATATAACCCGGGGAAGAGAGCCTTCGCCCGGTTTTGCTTGGAAATTCTCTTTGAGATCATGTTTTTTAAATTTTCAATTTGGAAAATACAGCTTTCAGTCGTTTAACCGATTGGACGTCCGGGTAGATTGTAGTGCTTGCCACGTGTCGGTTGAAAGGAAGTTGCTTATTTTTAAACGACTTCAAAAATGCGGAGGTTATCTATTTGACCCGTATATTTATTGTTTTAAAGACTATTATTCATTGTTTTTTTAGTGTGCATTTACAAAACAAGAATAAACAATTTAAATCTTATGGGCTTTTAAACGTTTGTGTTCTTAGGTTGGGTGAGAAATATTAGCTTTGAGGCGAGAGGTAAAAATGAGCTATTTCATATGATTTTAGCTGCAAACCTACACATGTCGATACTAGAATGAGAATGAGACGCACTGAGGGATAAGATGTGGATAACTTATCTTCGTGTCAATAATGCAACGTCAACAAGATCAATTCATCATGCCGAATTTCAAATTCCTACGTCACACAGTTTTTAAGAAAAAGATCGATAAGCGACGTACACGGACACGAGTAATCTTATAATGTTTCCGTCTTTCCGTGTCGAGGTTCGTAACTATAAAAATCGTAGTCGAGTATGATTCCAATCTTGAGCACAGACCATTAATACGCGTATAAAAGTTACCTATATTATTATTATAATAACTAAAAATCTTCACGTCAGTAAGACTTCTTAATATTTTTTCCTCAAACATCTCTGACCAAATCTGTCAGTATTCGAGTCACGGGCCGTTGTGTGAGCTTCTGAATGCCTTTCGCATTATTAATAATGTAGCAGTGTTGATTAGACGCAGTCATTAAAAGCACTTTGAAGTTCATATGGACTGCCGCTAACTCAGTTACTGTGCCTTAAACCGGATTATCAGAATTTCACTAACAATTTGTCTTCGAAGATTGTCAAAGTTTATGTACTTATTTAAAGTAGACTCGCGGTATTCGTGGAATGCGACAATAAAAAACATAATACACGCTTTAAGAAACAAAATTTGTCCTTCTTGTGGGCAGAAAATAACGAAAATGGCAGCATAAACTGTCTGATGCCCTCCATGAGGATAATATACTCCAAGCAAAAAAAAAACAAGACCTCAGAGTTCTAAACTTTCGGGAACAGGACGGACATTTCTGAAGCTAAACGATCTGTAGGTATGACCCAAAAACCGTTAAGCATAATTTCCACCAAACGGCCCGCAACGCATCGGATCAGAACAGATTTTAAAATCTTTAAGCGATATTAAATCATGTACACAGTATTTAAAGTCTATATTACCTAGCCGCGCACAGCAGCTTGACCGCGGGCGTATTATTGTTGTTATTTTCTGAGAAGTTAAAGAAATGTCTACAGCTAGCTACTGAATAATTCAGTTTTCTTAATATTTTCTGCATAACTAAATATAAACAAAAATGATGAAAAGTCGGTGATATTTTTTCCTATTGAGAGCGCTATATTAGAGTTATCTCAGAAATTATGCGAGATTGCCAATTATTCCACACCGCAGCGTCAAGAGGCGCAAATCAAATTAAACACAACAAAATAGGTAGCGCGGCAGAGTATCCGACGCCTCAAATTGTGCGTAATATCCAAGCCCGCAAAAAGGTGAAATTCCCCCCATTATGAATAACTTCTACCGCCTCACCTAATTTAACTTGTAAACATTACAATTTAGAAGCCCATCCCGACTTGATGTTTCCAAAAGTGCCATTTGCTACCTTCCGCGGGCGAATTTTTATTTCGTATTTCATTCTTTTTTGTTTGCGTGTTGTTCGCTTGAAGGTAATGCGTTTGGAGATGATCATGACTTTAACATGTGCCAAGTGCATCCTCGGAATCAGAATCAAATAATATGTTTTCACTAATGTTGTACATTTTGCAAATCATCAGACTATGATCCTTCATACCATACCTTCATACTAAACCACCTACTTACCCTACGGGATCACGGAATTATACCCTATGGGATCTTTTGTGTAATTACCGCTCTCCAAAGCATTTAGTCCATGGCATTCTCCACCACTTTGATGAAGCGAATCATGGAGCGTAGTGCCTAGATTCCCCTGGTTTTGGATATCCATTGTCAATACTCATTGACAATGTACTAATGTACTGATTTTCATTCTAAGTCTGGCGACGGCGTCACATTCAGACATGCGTTTCATTGTTGAAATCAGGAATTTTATAGGTACTAAACAATACTGGTTACAAACAAAAACTTTACAGCCAACACTCTAAATTGTCTAGGTAACAAATCGTAGTAGTTATACCTATATCACAGAGTAAAGATAATAGACACAGAGGTCCGACGAAGCCGTCTAGACGGAGCAATCATCGGTGTGTGCGGGGCGAGGGGGCGACCCATACTGGCCTTCGTAGCATGGGACCTGTATTTAAGGGCTGTCGGCTCGCGATCGCGCATGCCATATTAATATTGTTATTTATTACTAACTCAAAATATTGATTTACCATAGTCCTAACGACATAAAAACTTCACACAAAGTTCTAGGAACTTCAAAGAAAATTCTAGAAACCTCATAGAACCGTCCAGCAACTTTACATAAAATTCTGGAAACCTTTAGAACCTTCCAGAAATACAATCGAACCTTCTATAACCTTCATAGAAACCTCATAGAACCTTCTAGAAAATTATTCTTACTCTTCAAATTTCATAGAAAACTCCAGAAACTTCATAGAATCTTCTAGAAAGTTCATGGAACTCTTATGAAACCTCATAGAACCTTCTAGAAGCTTCATGGAATCTTCTAGAAAGCTCATATAACCTTCTAGAAACTTCAGGGATACTCCTACAAACTTCATGGAATCTTCTTAAAAATTCATAGACACTTCATAGAACACACTTCTTCAAACTTCACAGAAATTTCCAGAAACTTAATAGAACCTTCTAGATATCTCCATAGAACGTTTTAGAAGCTTTGTGGAATCTTCTAGAAACCTCATAGAACTTTCTAGATAGTTCAAAGAGCCTTCAAGTAATTTCATCATAAATTCTAGAATTCTCATAGAACTTTCTAGAAACTTCATGTAACCCTATAAATTCTCATCAAACCTTCTAGAAACTTCATATAAAATACTAGAAACCTCATAGAACCTGCTAAAACTTCATGAAACCTTGTAGTAGAAAAGTAGTACTTAGTGAGAAGCAATAAGTATAATTAAAAGACTAACTTTTGCCCACGACTCCGTCCGCGTTCAATTCGTTTATCCTCTTTGCGAATTGTGGCATAGCGACAGTATGAAAATCGAAGAGTTATAAAAAATACTTTTTATCCTGAAAAAGCAGCACTATTCCCCAGGTTAAAGTGAAGTCGCGGGTAAAACCTAGTGGTTAATAATAATGATGGTGACGTTCGTCTGAAATAAATAAATAGGTAAATTATATAAATATGGTTTACTTGTGACAACCCTAGCGTACATACGCCGTTTCGGAACTGAACAGACGTTGTCGGCATTTACCGCGAGATCAAAGGCGTCGGACTACTGTGTCTCTTTATACTGTGCCTATATTATTATTGTAGGTAACTTTGAAAAGTCATTGTCGTTAGGTATGTAATATACTAGCCATATGCCTGATGGGATTTTCACACAGCAACATCTCATGAACCATCGGACTTCCATACAAACTTTAATCCCCTTAGGTGATGAATTATCAAAAAAGCTTTGTTAGTGCTCTCCTATTTTATATAAAGAACTCTTTTGCAAATTTTCTTGCCTACCAATTAAGGCTGTTTGTTTTTCATCAGTCAGTGTTACAAATTTTATGAAGTAGATTGTAGTGTACTTGAGAAAGGCACTGGTGCATCGTTCGACGAAATTTTGTGCAATACGGCTTCACATTTCTAGTCCAAAATAGTCTATTTTTCTAATCGAATATAAAAATTCAATCCACGAGATAATCTGTCTCTTGGATTTATAATATCCCTTATTTGACGAGAGATAACAGAAAGCACACAGCAGTGTAAGAGCGATAGCTAGCCAAGCAATAGCTTATGTAAGTCCTAGTCCATCGCAAATTGCCGTGTTCCTCCGTCAAAGAGGGCATTTGTCCAGCGCAGCGGTAATTGCATCCGATGCGGACTCTGTTGGCGATCATTTGCATTATTACTCCTAGTGACTCTGCAACACGTTCCGAAATTCGTTTTTCATCCCGCTCACTCTTCAATACTAATTGAATAGATTACGGTAACTTCAAAATTTAAGGAATTGTCCTTCATGTGCTAGATTTTCAAAGATTCATGATTAGTCGTTTCATATTAAACCCAGTTAAACTAGATGGCGCCACAACCATAGCCTGCGGGGTATTCAATCAAATACAACGAAACTTAACATTTCTATACACTGAAATACGGAACGGAGGCGGAGCGGGTTGGAAGCGAGCCAGTGTAAACAGTGTCACATCTGGTGTGAAGAAGAGAAAAATGGCGTAACGTCGTTTGTGAGAACTACTAGTTTTTCAAAGAAAACCATTGTTTGACTGAACTATTACAAGCGTCCTCTACAATATAACATAGGTTACGATGTAGGTTCCTATGAGGGGCAGCTTCGCCATAGAAGTACGACTAGACCCTTTTTCCGGTCTCTAACTCTTGATTTCAGGTACACTACTGAACAGAATTTGCAGTTTTGTATGTTCATTCAACGCAGAATTTAACCTTCTTTAATATTGAGGTGTTTTTTTTTTCCATCAGACGTATCGTTTTCGAGCTGCAAGCGAAAAACTGAAAAAGGAATCAAAATTTCTTGACTATTTGGCTCCCAAAATTTATGCTCACCTCCTAGGATGGTTCAAACTCGGATTACACGCATTTAGGACCAAATGAATATATTAAAATGATGATGCCAGCTTCCTGGAAATTGATCTCAATACATTCGAATTTAACTGACCTAGAATTGCAGCCGCAATTTAAGAAATTCACCGATATTTGGCGTTATAAAATTATACGTACGCTTGATTGTAAGGCGATTGTCAGTTATCTTGCTTTATTCGTCCATGCTACTATCTACCATATTCAGTACCTATTGTACTATACTCGAAGAAATAAAAACTATTCTATTCTATTCTTCTAAATACAGATATCCTGGTCGTTGGGGTGTCTCTCAAGCAGAGGATCGTGGTTTAAAATCTGTCCGCTAATTTTTTTGAATCTTAATTCGATAAATACCACTTGCATTTTGTTGAAGGAAAAGTTCATGAGAAAACCTACAATATTTACGAAGTAATTCAATGATGTGTATGAAGTCGTCAGTACGCACTGGGCGCGGGGATTCTGTACAGAACCGCGCATTTTGAGGGGTAGTCAGCAAACATGGGCAGGTATCAAAAACTGAGATTACCTATTCAATGTATAGCAAGTATATGAACGCGTGAATGTTCACAGGTAGTGCTTAATCTTCGATGCAAGACCATTTCAGCCGCTTAACATATCAAAGGGCCCGATCTGTGCTGTAAGCGTTAGGTCTATCTATTTCGAATACCAGATAAAGTGCCAATAGTCTAGCATCAATAATATAGTCATAGCCTGGACTTACGGAGTGTAAAATAGACTGTATAAATGCATGACTTTAGGTTGTTCATGCGAAGTTTATATTTCAATAATAATTGTTTTTTTTTTCTAGGAGGCTTTTGAAGCACTAGGTTATAAAAGGATTTCTTGAGGATGTAGGGTTCGCGTTTTGACCACCGTTGCCATGTGTTACTACTAAATTATCACTATCACGTGCGCATCGGCGGATCGGCTGATAAACAAAACTATTAATTTAGACTTTGTGGTTCAGTTTCCATTGGTGCGCACGAAGCGGTTTGCTTCGTCATTCATCATTCGTACGGCCAAGGAGTGGAACGCTCTCCCTGCGTCTGTATTCCCGGAATCGTATAACCTTGGTGTTTTCAAGGCAAGAGTGAATAGGCATTTTCTGGGTAAGCGTGTACCACCTTCGACCTCGTCATCACTTAACATCAGGTGAGACTGAGATCAAACGCACACCCATTTTCGATAAAAAAAAAAAAAAAAACTTTAACAAAATCATTCGGTCTAAATTTAAATGTGGCATCGTTGATCAGCCGTTGCATACTTGTTTCGTACGTGATTCTCTAATCACATGGCTGAATTGACTTGCAAGAGTTATTCCAAGCTTTGCTTTTAATATTCATATATATCAAAAACATAAAAACATCTCGTAAATTCGCGGGAGCGTCTCGCACTATCCACGTCCGTACCCAACCGCGGCGCACTCGCGACTGTTGTGTAACGAAGTTTACCGAGATTTTGAAGCGCGTCGTTTCGGCCGTTTGTATGAAGATGGAATACTATATACTTGATTATACTGTGCTGGAACGGCAGTTGTAATACTCCTGAATTTTACCCAAAATTTTCTCCACGCGAATCTAACTCGCACTTGTCCAGTTTTTTACCTTTTAGGTAAGTAAAAAGTCCTTGCTCTACCTAGTTACCGTAGATGCTTGAACATGTCGATCACAGGTGCAAAAAAAAAGGACAAAGGGAATAATGAGGGGCTAAGAGTTGTGGCCGCGCAGCGGGAATGTGCCCTATCAACCTCATTCGAGGGCTCTCGGCTCAGCGCAAAGTATTCGGGACAGTTTCAACGTGTACGGTGTGTACTAAGATTTCCTTTAGAGAAGTGGATATTGGTATCAAAATTGAGTCGGTTATAAATTATATTTAACTAGTGAACCCGCCACAGCTTCGCCCGCGGTATTTTTCATACAATCTTTATCGACTCTTTTCACCCCTTTAGGAATTGAATTTAAAAAACCAGCCAAGTGCGAGTCGGACTCGCGCACGAAGGGTTCCGTACCATTATCTTTAAAAACGGCAAAAAAATCACGTTTGTTGTATGGGAGCCCCCTTAAATATTTATTTTATTCTATTTTTTAGTATTTGTTGTTATAGCGACAATAGAAATACATCATCTGTGAAAATTTCAACTGTCTAACTATCACGGTTCATGAGATACAGCCTGGAGACAGACGGACAGGCGCACAGATGGACAGCGGAGCCTTAGTAATAGGGTCCCGTTTTTACCCTTTGGGTACGGAACCCTAAAAAATCCCCCCCTTAGTGCACCTCTAGAGTACTCGAGGAATGTCTCCTCCTTTCAAAGCTCTAGGACCATCCGTTTAGGCTGTGCGTTGTATATAAGTGAGTCACTGTCGCATGTAGCTTTAGAGAGCCGAACTCTATGTGTAGATATAAGGCACCCTTTTTATGTACTTAATAACTTTAAATGCTTGTATACTTAGATTCATCCCACGTAGGAAGACATTTTGTATCAAGTAACTATTTTGTTCACTATAGGTCGAGCAGCCTTCTTGTTACTGGGCAGTAACCCCACTAGCTCAGCCCACCTGCGTGTGGTGTGAGCCGTACGAGGTTGCTGCACCCATTGGCTCTGGCCATTTTGCTTACTGGACGCTACACCCACTAGTTGCGCCCACCTGCGCGTGGTGTGAGGCCGTAGCGTCAAATCTCCGCTACTTTGAGGGTAATCGGCAAAACATGTTTGCCGATCTACCCCAAAGTTGACCGGTTTATGTCATAACGGGGCTTTGCCCCCACCCTAGAGATTAAGAACTGTATATAAGGAGAGACATTTATGCAATAAATTCACTAGTTTTGTTTGCCTATAACCGCGTGTTTTAACTTATCATCCCAGTATCCCCTAGTGCCCCAGTCGACCTAAAAATCCATCCTATCATACAGTCCACACACCACAGTTGGTCAATCGGAACCGGATCAGCCTAGGGGATACAAGGCGCTCAAGCAAGCTAGTCAAGAAGAAGACACGGAGCTCAAGAATTGGAAGCCAGGCGCTCAAGAAATTATTGAAAACTTCCGTAACGTTTCGCTCCGAGATTATTCTCAGCGTACGCGACGGTCGTTTCTTGAGAAGAGTCCCGGCTTCTGCAGCGTGTCTTCGGTGGCCACCAGCAGCCAGGCGCTCAAGAAATTATTGAAAACTTTCGTAACGTTTCGCTTTGAGATTATTCTCAGCGTACGCGACGGTCGTTTCTTGAGAAGAGTCCCGGCTTCTGCAGCGTGTCTTCGGTGGCCACCAGCGGCCCGAGAGTAAGTTCTCGACCGCTACAAACTTCACCACGGTGGTCTTGAGATTAATTTCTCGACCTCCTGACGTCAATCAAAAGGCCATTTTCATGGCCAGGCAGCTTTCGCTGTATTGGTTGTCTTGAGATTCAGTTCTCGACTTCCACAAACTTCATTTAAAAGGCCATTTTTATGGCCAGGCAGCTTTCGCTGTATCAGTTGCCTTGAGATTAAGTTCTCGGCTTCTGGATCGGTTGCCTTGAGATTAACTTCTCGGCTCCCGACGGTCGCCTCGAGAGTAAGTTCTCGGCTTCCACAACAGTTTCTCAAAAAGGCCACTTTCGTGGCCAAGCAGCGTCAAAGGTAAAGAAGATCGACGGCAAAAGAAGAGCCACAAGTTAGTGCTAGTGTAGCAAGTGAAACGTTAGGTCCCCCACGTGTGTAGTTAGGATGCCTTCGGATATGGCGCTTAGGTCGAAGGGCTCGGTTGCCCCCGAGAGTACCCCGGAATCAGGCGCGACAACGTCGGCCGAATCCAATACGTGGAGCAAAGGCACCAGCGGCGACACAAACACAAGCGGAAACGTCGAAAAAAGTGATAGTGGTAGTAAATTCGCGACTCCTCCCGTGCCAGAACGCGAGGAGAACGATAACGCAATGGTTAGGGATAGAAGTGTACCGGGCACCGTTGTAGACGTGCCCGTCGGAAGCACAAGTCAGCTCTCTGTTTTGATGGCCGAACTGAAAATGCATAAAGCCGAGCTAGAGCTCGCTCAACGGGCGGCGGTCGCCGCTAAAATGGAATGGGAGGTAGCGCGTTTTGAAGCCACGCTATCCTCCAATAGCGCGCCCGCCCCTGAAGTATCGAGCAATACGAGAGTTCTAGGCTGGGTAGCACAACAGACTCAACGGCCAGCAATAGAAAATAACAGAGCGCCGCATCTCAATCCCCCGCAGGATAGGTTAGAAAACCGCCGCGATTATCAAAACGCGAACGAATTAATGAGCCGAGCACCGAACGCGCCTATGATGTACAGGCCGGTGCCGGAATTACCACCCTTCGACGGTAATATATCCGAGTGGATCGCGTTTAGAGCCGAATTTGAAGATAGCGCCGCCGCGTTTTCCGGCGTGAATAACGTCAGCCGCATTCGTAGGGCGCTGCGAGGAGAAGCACGGGTAGCAGTAAAAGCTATTATGTATACCGTAACGGATCCGTACGAAATTATGGAAGCCTTGGAAAGGCACTTCGGCGATCCGGAGGAAATAATCCTTTCAGAAATATATAACGTAAAAAAAATGCCCCGCTTGGCAGAAGATAGTAGCAATATCGTGTCATTCGCGGGCCACGTGGCCAACGTAGTAGCAACCATTAAGGCGTTGCGCCAAGAAAAATATTTGCAAGCTCCGGAGCTCGTTAACAAAATCACGGATAAACTCAATTTGATACTCCGTTACGAGTGGTCTAAGTACAGGGCCTCGCATCCGGGAGCACCCGATCTCGTTGCCATGGCTAGCTTTTTAAGCGAAGTGAGTAGCGCGGCAAAAAGGACGCACGCTAGGCACCCGCGGCCGCGAGCAAACGTACACGCGTTGAAGTACGAATACGGTTGCGCCTACGATGGGCCGCGAAATAAATCTCCCTCGTATAGAGCCGCGTCCTCCCGAGCGCGCAATTCGACGCGTAGACGAGAAGACAGTAGCAGCGATTCCGAGCGCGAGATAGATAGTCGAAAGCCGCGTACGGTCGCGCAAGTTAAACCCAGTTCGCACCACACGAAAAAACCGTCCCCGCACAAACCAAGAATAATGCCAGTCGCGCAAATTATCGCGCAAGCAAAATGCGTTCTGTGCAAAGGAGGACATAAGTTAAAAGCGTGTCAGGAGTTTATTAAGTCTCCGATTAGCGATCGTTGGGAAATAGTTAGAAACGCGAAAATATGTTTCCGATGTTTAGACGTGACGCACCAGCGCCCAGTTAAGTGCAAATACGTACCCTGCGGAGTAAATCAATGCGAGGCGGGTCACCATAAGTTACTGCATGGTTTGGGTGCCGTCACAACATCGGAACCGACGCGGGCAAACGTAGGCAACATTAATCACGTATCAAAGTCGAAAGCGTATTTGAAAATAGTGCCGGTCGAAATAACGGGCCCCCTAGGCACGGTTAATACTCACGCCTTATTGGATGGCGGGTCTACGATGACCTTGATCGAGAGAGAGACGGCCGATCTACTGGCCCCTCGAGAAATGAGTAAACCGCTGACTATTGAGGGTGTCGGCGGGCACATAGTCAACGACGTCGATTCGTGTAAAATTAAACTAGCCATTCGCGGTCAGTGTAGTCGAAACGTCGAAACGATACACGCCTACACCATAGCGAGTCTGAATTTGGCATCGCAGAAAGTACGACGCGATTTAATAGAGCGCTGCGACCATCTTAAAAGCATATCGGACGAGCTGTGCTACGATCAGGCGACGCCGACTGTATTGATCGGGCAGGATAATTGGCATCTCATAGTGTCGCGTCAAATATTGAGCGGACATCGTTCGCTTCCCGTCGCGTCGCTCACGAACCTAGGCTGGGTACTGCACGGGCAGTACCACGCATCGTGTAGCCAGGCAGGTATAATCAATCACGTCAAACCCGTCACTAAGGAAGACGAGATATTGACGCTCATGAAGCAACATTTTAGTATCGAATCGTTAGGCGTCGAGTCGCGCGTTCCGAAAGCAGACCCAGACCAGCGCGCGTTGGACGTGTTAAGCGCAACGTGCGTAAAAATACCCGAAGAGAACCGGTATCAGTCAGGGTTGCTTTGGCGCACCGACGGTGAAACTTTGCCTAAAAACAAAGAGCACGCATTACGTAGGTTGTACAGCTTGGAAAACAAGCTGGATAGGGACGCCGTTTTAAAAACTGAATATACCGCGCACGTACAAAACCTATTAGCAAAAGGTTACGCGGAGATAGCCAGTTCGCGCCCGCCGGCGGATGCTCCTAGAGTGTGGTATTTACCACACTTTCCTACGACGCATCCGCAGAAAAATAAAATGCGTCTAGTATTCGATGCTAAAGCAAAAGCTTACGGAAAAAGCTTGAACGACGCATTGCTGACCGGCCCGGACCTGTTAGAGTCGTTATTTGGCGTATTAATACGTTTTAGAGAGGGCAAAATAGCAATAGTCGCGGACGTACGAGAAATGTTTCTCCAAGTAGACGTGAAAGAATGCGATCGGGATAGTTTACGTTTTTTGTGGAGGGGGGAAGACCGGGTCAACCCACCGCAAGAATACCGAATGAAGCGGTTAATCTTCGGTGCGGCCTGTTCACCTACCACCGCGTTATACGTGAAAAACAAAAACGCAATTATCCACAAGGAAGAATTTCCTGTAGCCGCGGAGAAAACAATTAGAAATGCGTACATGGATGACGTACTGATCGCGTTAGACCACTGCGAGGCCGAAGCGAGGCAGATAGTCAACGATATTTATAACTTAAATTTTAGGGCCTCCTTCGAACTTCGCGGGTTTGCGTCAAATAACGAGAACGTGATAAGCGACGTCATAGCTAGCAACGCGGATACATCGGTATTGGGTAAAGGCGACACCGAGCGTACACTAGGTCTTATATGGAACCACAAGAGCGATACTTTAGGGTTTAATGTTAATTTACGTAACACACCGGAATGTGTACTCAACGGTACGACTTCGCCCACGAAGCGGCAGGTAACTAGCAGTGCGATGTCGATATTTGACCCGATAGGTTACGTTAGCCCGATATCCGTCTTAGGCAAAGCACTCATGCAAGAAGTGTGGCGCACGGGCGTCGGCTGGGACGAAATGATACCCCAGTCATGTCACAGCGCGTGGTTATCATTCGTTAGCAACGTTCAGCAACTAAGAGACTTAGAGATACCGCGGTACGTACCCACGAACAATCGCACGGGCGATTTGCACATATTTAATGACGCGGGCGAGAAAATATACGCTTCCGCGGTGTATTTCGTCAGCGATAACGGCAACGGCCGCAAGTCTTCGGCATTGGTAGCCGCTAAGGCACGCGTCGCGCCGTTAAAAACGATATCCATACCACGGCTCGAGTTACAAAGCTGCGTATTAGGGACACGTTTAGCTAACGCCGTAATCAAAGAGAGCGATTATACAATTGAAAATAAGTATTTCTGGTCGGACTCCCGCACAACGTTGGCGTGGATTAAGTCCGACCCGCGAACCTTTAAGAGCTTCGTAGCGCATAGGCTAGCCGAAATAGAGGACACAACCACGCCAGTCGACTGGCGCTGGGTCCCTAGCGCGCTCAACGTAGCCGACGACGCAACCAAAGGCGTCCCGGCTCACTTCAATAGCGAACATCGATGGTTCCAAGGCCCTGATTTTATTACGCAGAGCCAGGAGCATTGGCCCAAAGAAAAAGCCGCGGCAACGTTGATCGCGCTAACGGGAGAGGAGCGCGTAGTTAAACCCGTGTGTACAATAAGTAGATCGTCCGTCGCTAAGTTCGATTTCCTACCTGCGGTGGATCGATTCTCGGTGTTTAAAAGATTATTGCGCGCGTCCGCTTGTGTTATTGTCGCTGTCGAGGTATTCAAAGCCAACTTGCTATTTAGAAAACATAAAATAGAAATGAACAACGATCATTTACGGATCGCGGAAACGCTGTTGATGAAGCGTAGCCAGCATTTAGCATTCGGAGACGAGATCAGACTGTTAGAGGCTGGGCGACCACTCCAAAAGAAGTCGCCGCTGTACAGAATAGCGGTAAAATTGGACAAAAATGGAATTCTCGTGTTGGACGCCCGCATAGATCGCAACGTCAACAACGTACCGATATTGTACGCTAAAGAAGAATATGCGAAACTGCTTATCCACCACTTTCACGTCATGTTTAATCACGGAAACCATGCCACCGTGATAAATGAAATTAAACAGAGATATTACGTGGTCGGGCTGAGAACCAGCATAAGGCATACAAGTAAATGTCAATGGTGTCGCGCGTACAAAGGCCCCCCACTCAAAGTTCCAGTAGCAAACCTTCCGCCCAGTCCTGGGAAAAGGCTCAGATACTGGCTGACGTATTTTCGAAGAGGTGGATTAGAGAATACCGCCATACGCTGTCACCGCGCCTTAGTATACACGGAAAAGGTGGACATAGGAAATTAGCCGTGGGCGACGTGGTGTGCGTCGCGGACCACACCATGCCCAGAGGAATATGGCCCAAAGGCCAAATAGTAAAGACCTATCCCGGCCCTGATGGCCACGTTAGAGTCGTAGACCTCCGCACGCGAGCTGGGATAATCCGTCGCCCCGCCTCACGTCTGGCAATCATATGCTCCTCCAACGATAGTGCTAACGCACGTGGGGGGGAATGTCGCATGTAGCTTTAGAGAGCCGAACTCTATGTGTAGATATAAGGCACCCTTTTTATGTACTTAATAACTTTAAATGCTTGTATACTTAGATTCATCCCACGTAGGAAGACATTTTGTATCAAGTAACTATTTTGTTCACTATAGGTCGAGCAGCCTTCTTGTTACTGGGCAGTAACCCCACTAGCTCAGCCCACCTGCGTGTGGTGTGAGCCGTACGAGGTTGCTGCACCCATTGGCTCTGGCCATTTTGCTTACTGGACGCTACACCCACTAGTTGCGCCCACCTGCGCGTGGTGTGAGGCCGTAGCGTCAAATCTCCGCTACTTTGAGGGTAATCGGCAAAACATGTTTGCCGATCTACCCCAAAGTTGACCGGTTTATGTCATAACGGGGCTTTGCCCCCACCCTAGAGATTAAGAACTGTATATAAGGAGAGACATTTATGCAATAAATTCACTAGTTTTGTTTGCCTATAACCGCGTGTTTTAACTTATCATCCCAGTATCCCCTAGTGCCCCAGTCGACCTAAAAATCCATCCTATCATACAGTCCACACACCACAGTCACGGTACTGTTTTATATGTATAGATTATAAGTCAATTACCTATTCTCGCGAGTTTATCTGCCTGGGATCGGGAGGAAAAGTTTCCCATGTTTTATTCCAACATATATTATGGTCTATCTGCCAGCCTTTCATTCAAATTCATCTAGCCGTTTTCGCGTGATTGAGGAACAAACATCCAAATATCCGAAGATCTTCGCATACTTTCACATTTATAATATTACGAGGATAATGTAATAATTCAAAACACAGTTAACAAATCACCTTCCTCATCATTGCATTTGAAAGAGCCGAACTTAAACTTCTCTACAAAATACATTAACACGAACCTAGTTAAGCAGATGAAAATGCAATTATTCTGGCCTGTTCCCTCGTCCCTATCCCATCCCTATTCTCCATCCTCCCTAGACTGGCAACGCATTGGCAGCACCTCTGGTGTTGCAGATGTCCATGGGCGGCGGTGACCACTTTCCATCAGGTGGGCCGTCAGCTCGTTTGTCAGTCAATTGACATTTTAAAAAAATATCTCATGTTAAACAAAAAGTTTTTGTTAAAAATTGCATTTCTATAACAATATTTTTTACCCATTGCACTTGAATATTCCAATAAAATGAATAGTTACTTAAACTAAATTTCGTGTTCGTGCTGTTGACTGTTGAAGAGTTCCTTTATCTGGAGCTTATCCTGGATGTGGATTCAGATCATGCTTACCATAAAAATGCATTGTCACCGGAACTGAACCAACGTGTAAAAATTCAACTCTATAGGATAAGAGGAAGTTTTTCTAATTCAGCTTGCAAGATTTGACCTTAAGAAACCGGACAAGTGCGAGTTAAACTCGCGTGGAGAGGGTTCCGTTCCGTATATGATTATCTGAAATTTACTACGTTACTTAAAATACCATAGACTTCTTATAGGTTTTCCTGTAATCTATAGGTAAAGAACTATTTTCTGTATTTTTTTCAAAATTTTAGCTCTAGTAGTTTCGGAAATAAGGGTTGTCAATTTTCGCCTATTTTCCTAAATAACTTCTAAACTATTTTAGTTAAAATTCAAAAGAAAATATATTTAAGATCCATACCATAAGCCCTTTCATTTGATGTCACACAATATAGGATGCAGAACTTTTTATTTTTATTTTTCTAATTTACACCACAAAAGTGGCCCCCATGTTTAAAATTCATACATTTACGTCATGCGTCCGTGGTGCGGTCACCGAGTTACATATGTTTACCAAATTTCAACTTAATCCATCTAGTAGTGTCGGAGCAAATTGGCTGTGACAGACGGACAGACAGACAGACAGACACACGAGTGATCCTATAAGGGTTTCGTTTTTTCCTTTTGAGGAATGGAAACCCTAAAAACAACTAACGGTTACTATATAATAATGTCACCGGCAGTTTCTAGCGTCTAAGACACAGGCTCGGCCTAGTTTAGATGCTAGCGTTCCATACAGCTTATTTTGAGAATGTTACTTTGTATCTTAATATATACTTATAAAATTTTAAGCTTTTATGTACCTACTTTTTTGTGCTGAATAAATAAATAAATAAATAAATAAATAAATAAACAACTAACATACAAACATTGCAAGTTACTAAAAAGCTTGTAATAATAAACATTATTGCAAAGACGTTAAAACAAATATGTTACCTAAATTACAAACCAACTCCACTGGATTTGTGGTGTAGGTATTTAAAGTTAATAATTTAATTAAGGTAAAACGCAAAGTTAATCTTTTATAAAATTACATAAGCATATTAAGGCGAGAGCCAACGAAAATATACCTTCATATTGTTAGAGAAACCGAGGCAAATGAAAAACCAACGTTGTTCTCAGTGGGAAAACCACATCTAATTTTCACAGTGAAATGCGCGAAATTTATTTGTAAGAGGCGAGACTTGGCGAGGGCGACTTAAAGGCGCAGTCACACCGGCGCGCACGCCGCGGATTAAATCTTAACTCTATTTTCTACAAGCATTTAGTTTCAGCTTGTATTATGACAAGACAGACATTTGCAACGATTTTACTAGACAACTAATTAACTAACATGAATCGGAGCAAAACACGGTTCAGATTACAAAACGTTTTTTGATAATTTCTGTGGACACCACGCGCCGTAACGGAGAAATTTGGTTAAAATCTTTGTACGTCGTAAAATTTATTTATACGCTTCAATTGTAAAACTTCATAAGCCGTATTTTTGACATATGGAGTCCTATATCAGTCAGTTAATGCAATATTTAAAAAGACCCTAAGATAGCCATTTTCACAAAAATATTGCATTTTATTTTATTTTTAGGCAAATTCGGCTCTACTTGAAAACTAGTTAAATAAATACCAACATGCACATAGCTTTACCCCTTATTTATTTTAGTATCCAAAATCAAATCTACTTAAGTAAACGGCCCTAAATAGAGTTAAGAATGACCACAATTTAAGCATTCCATCATATCAATCCTATCCTGCTATTCGGACAGCCGGACATATGAGAGCATTTTTGCCCCAGCAGAAACGGACACGCTTCGCTCGCTTCGCTCGCTTGGTCGATAAATGAGAAAGTTTGTGAGTGTGTGAACAGATTTTAATAAAACTTGGTACATAGTTACCTTAGGTCCTGGAATTAGACACAGGGTACTTCTTATCACGGAAAATTTTACAGTTCCCGAGGGAATAACTACTTATAACCGAATTCCACTTGTAGAATAAGATGTAAATTGACTTATGGCTGTACGCAATTTTTAATCCGCGGATACATTTGGTTACATTTTGGTTGGTTTTGGTTTTGATATATTCCGCATAGAAAATATATGTCAATTTTGAACTGTAGTGTTATTATCTTAAATCTGGAAACTCAGCCGTAAACAGCTCAGATACATAATCGGAGTATTCACGGGTGACTTCGGGTTCAAGTATATCTTAGCCAAGATGGGACTCTCTGACAACAAGCTGTAGAATGTGTGGCGAAGAGGAAGAAACAATGAAACACATCATGTGCGAATGCGACGCCCTCGCCAGACTAAGAATGAAAATACTTGGCAATGGTTATCCAGAACCAGGGGAATTCAAGGCACTACCACTGCGCTCCACAAGTCACTTCATTGAAGTGGTGGAGAATGCTATGGATAGTGCTTAGGAAAAAGCGGTAATTACACAAAAGATCCCATAGGGTCGAAGTGTATCCGCAAGGACCCCACCCTCTAAGATAAGATAATAAGATCTTAAATCTCAGCAAGTATCGCCCAAGCTTTATGTTTTTGTATCGTGCGTGAATCGAGCCTGCCTAATGAGGCGCGTTACGTAACATTCGTTCTCGCATCTGAACACTTCGTTAGTCAGCACGGTCAGCGAGAAATATCAGTCTTAATGCAACGGCTTAAGAGCCACGGTTTGGTGCTTAACTGTACGCCGAGAAAAATGTGAGGTCACGCTAACGATGCAATTTAAGTATGTAAGGTTGTAACCATGATATTGTTTGCAACATTTTATTCATGAAAAGTTGGGATTTTGTAAATTGCACTGATACACTGATAAGAGAAGAGAAACCGATCAAGAGCATGTCCGGCCATGTAGCCGTTTAAACTTCCGAAAACCATTACTTCAAATAATTTTCTATTCAACTTTATTGTGTACTATTTTCGATAATTTTCAGTACGTATAAACAGTTTAGTGACCTATCACTCTTGAACCAATGAAGCATACTTCGTCGTGATAGTTTTTTTTTAACTACACACCTGAAATGATAACTTTATAGTCCAATATTTCCAAAATGGTCTCGAAAATCTAAAAATTTGTTGTAACTAACTCATAATAGTTTTCAAAGAGTTATCCAACCACTCCACAACAAAAGATTATTTCAAATTGGTTTATAAATATCGAAGTTTATTTTTGTAGTGGTAGAGCCAAACAGTAATCCTCACTAGATGATTACTGTTCGAATGGGCCGGCTCGACCGGGGTAGTACCACACTCTCACAGAATATCGGCGTAAAGTAATAGCTTGCTATTGCGTTTCGTACGGTGAGTGACGAGATCCGGTGGCCTATGCCCTCATTCCTATGATAGGGATGAGGGATAGGGACCCTATCCCATCCCCAGTCCCCATCCTCCCTAGACTGGCAATGCATAGGCAGCACCTCTGGTGTTGCAGATGTCCATGGGCGGCGGTGACCACTTTCCATCAGGTGGGCCGTCAGCTTGTTTGTCAGTCAATTAACATAAAAAAAAGAAGTTCTGAGATAAAAATCATTAAAACTGCTTTTTTGAAGTTGGTTGATAAAAAAGCAATTTTACTGTTTATATTTATGCGCGATACAAACATTAATAATCGTACAAAATTGACTACGTAACTCTAAACAGATACAAGTCGAATTTAAATAAATTGATATGCCAAAAAATATATCATGTTTAACTACAAGCGCAAAAACTTTAAAATATCGATAGAAGGCAAGCCGTATCATAAGATAAGTAATTCCACGGTTACTCAAGAAGTATATTTTCTGCAAATATTCTATTTGAACACGCAAATTTATTTTTAGTTTACCTTAAATATTTCAATTGCATTTTATTAACCTATTAGGAACTACTGTTCCTAATAGGTTAATAAAATGCAATGTTATATGTACGATAATCTAAGCATACTTGCTTAGATTATCGTACATATAACATTTTCTTATACAAAAAGAGACTATTGATAAAATTGAGAAACTTATCAGAGCTTGATCTGTAACAACCATGAGTTAATGAAAACAGTTCTCGTTTTACGGAAATAGTGCTTGTTGCCGATACAAGTAAAAGGGACCGAGCGATAGTTTTCTATTACGAGAACGGTTTGCATAAACTCATGGTAGCTACACAGCATTCAATTTATACAAAATTATTTTGTACCAAAAACGACACGTCAGACATTTAAAGATAATTTTGATAACTAGATGTTCCGGGCATGCAATGTAATCCATTAGCTTTTAATTGCTTTTATCGTCATAAATAAATAGTATCCGACCGAAAAAATTAAGTTTCGGCCGAAGGTTCGGTTTCGGTCAAAAAACGTACCGAACCTTTTGGTCGAGCCGAAACTTACCTAGCCGTAATTTCGGATCTCGTTCGGCTCACTTCGGGTGCGCTCGCCAAAGTCAGTTACGACGTAGTTCACCCGAGTTCGCCGGAAATCATCTTTTTTCAACTTTTATAAGTGAATTTATTTAATTTATATCACCTACACGACCTGCACGTCTAGCACGACCTGCCCGCGAGTCGTTTGTCGCTCAGTGCATCCCTTACATACTTGACAAGTTGGACAGAGACGCACTGCGCGACAAACGACTCGCGGGCATGTCGTGCTAGCCCCCCTGGAAGTGGCTTATTGTTCATATGTCTAGAAATAACGGTCCACTGCCATTTTTATTCATAATATTCAACGATTTTAAGTCTAAATCTTTTAACACATCTGTAAAAGTTTCGGTTTTGGTTTTGGCTGAAACTACAACCAAAACCGAATTTTCGGTTTCAGATCCGGCAAAAAAACATGTTTCGGTCGGACACTACTAAATACTACTAAATAAAACTTCTCGGGCGTGAGCACGACAGCTCTCCAAATCTTCATGGTAATAGAATGAACGGCATAGGAATGCATAGGAGACGAACAAAGAAAAAAGATAGACACATTTGTATATATTTCAACAAAAATCTATAGTCTAGTCCTGCCTGATAGTTGCCCCCTAATATAATATCCGAAACAGCATTGAAATCCATCGCGCACATACCATCACACAGACATGAAATTCAAAACCAATTTAGATTTGTTGTGTTTTGCTCATTCTGAAGCCCCATAGCATTTTTGCATTGTTATCGCGTATGACGCGTCATACGCGTCATACTCGTGAACGGGTGCTGTCTGTGGGGTCCGGACGGTTCATGCTCGCAAGGACCATGTAAATTGTCTAGTGTTTAATTTATTAGTTTTGTGCGATATCTGAACCTGACTAGAGAGACTTCATAGTGTTCTCTATACTATATTTGATAGTTTTTCATATTCGGATATTTGTATTATTAGGACATGAAATTTTATATTTCAAATTGTTTCTTTTGATATTTGGAGACATTACATCTCCATTTTTATACTTGACAGTGGAGACTGTCTACACCTCCATTTAACCTAGATTAATCGATTTAGATGTTTCTTTGTTTCAATTTTTATTTCTATTATTATGACCCTTAGAGACTTTATACATCTCTAAGTTACTTAACTTGTCCAGACGCGGAGACTATACATCTCCCTTATTTATTAGTATTAATTTGAACCCATTAGGTTTTTATATTGCACAGTTTGTGTTAGTTTCTAGATAAAACTGTATTGCCAAAGTTGAAAAAAGACCTACTGCTGAGTTTCTTGCGGCGTTTCTTCTCAGCAGATGTCACGTTTCGAAGCGCTGGTAGTATCAGACATGTAAAAGAGCCCATGTGGCCTACTTGCAAAATAAATATTTTCAGTTTCAGTTTTCAGTTTTCATCTTGAATTCTTCAAAGTTAAATTCTAACAGTAACAACACTTTAATACAAGTAGTATGACTCTCAAGCCCTATTAATTTCACGGCCAGGTAAGTGTTTGTGTTGTACGTGTAATAAAGTTAGCAGGCACGAGACACTGTTGATGTACTTCGGCATCGGGGACGGAACACTATTAAAAGTTGGTCCAACTCTCAGGGCTGACGCAAGTTTTAGTATGGGTGAGCTGTTTGCTTAGCTCTGGATGTGTAAATGTTTGGAAGATGTTAATTGTTGTTATGTATTTACTTCTGCTGGTAGGTCTTGGAAAATCTGAAAAAATCTCTTTTCGTAGATTTGGGGAATTATAAAAAATATCTTCTCGTCTTGGCAAACGTATTTGTTTGGTTCACTTACGCTTTTTAGGGTTCCGTACCTCAAAAGGGTACCAATCTGCTCCAAAACAACTGGACCGATTGAAGTGTTTTTTTTTTTGCTACACATAATTTTATTATGTAAGTCGGTGACCGCAACACGGACGTGTAACGTAAATAAAATAATTTAAAACATGGGGGCCACTTTTGGTGGGTAAATAAGAAAATTTTAAAAAAATTGCCGTCTATAGCGTGTGACATATCAAATTAAAGGGCTTATTGTGAGAATCTTACATTTTTTTTTTAAGATAAATAGTTTTGAAGTTATTTAAGAAAATAGGCGAAAATTGACCATTTTCCGCTTATCTCTGAAACTACTGGGCATAAAATTTTGAAAAAAATACAGAAAATAATTATTTACCTATAGATCACAGGATTATCTATAAGAAGTCTATGCTATTTTAAATAACAAGAAATTTCATAGGTATAATCACAGATCCCTCTCCACGCGAGTTTAACTCGCACATCTCCGGTTTTTGTATTCTTCTTCCTTTGCAAGTATCATCCTTAATTTTTTAAGGGAATACCATGACTATGCAGACAGAATAAAACTTTGTTTTATATTATTATGCTAAATTATATTTCAGTTTCAATTTAATATTCGATGGATCGTTTTACTTTGTAAAGGTGATGACAGTTCGTGATAATATACATCAATGGGAATGTAAGTTTTCCCGCCAATTCCCAACAGCAGCCATGTGATACGATTGCTTGCTCTGTAACTAACGCAAAGTTTGAACCCACACACTAACAGTTTATGAGAATTCATACAGGACCAAAGTTACGCTTCGAACAACTAAAAAACCGGCCAAGTGCGAGTCAGACTCGCGCACGAATGGTTCCGTACCATTATCTATAAAAACGGCAAAAAAAATCACACATAAATATTTATTTTATTCTGTTTTTTAGTATTTGTTGTTATAGCGGCAACAGAAATACATCATCTGTGAAAATTTCAACTGTCTTACTATCACGGTTCATGAGATACAGCCTGGTGACGGACGGGCGGGCGGACAGACGGACAGACGGACAGTGGAGCCTTAGTAATGGGGTCCCGTTTTTACCCTTTGGGTACGGAACCCTAAAAAATTACGTTAGAAGTGAGTAAAAAATACCTGCAGCGTTGATTTTCTTTTAATTATTATTTATCGAAGCAAAAGCTATGCTATGTCGTGTCGAGTTGTATTCATTTAGCATTCCATATTTGAAAAACAGAAATAAATGGTACATACATTCATACTTTGTTATAAATACTATTCACACATTCACAATCTCCCATCTGCCATGTGCACATGTGATTCTTTAACTTGCGCAGCGGCTGATCAATGATGAAAGACGCATTAAAATTTGAACCGAACGTCTTTATTCTTATAGTCTAAATTAATAGTTTCGTTTATCCGCTGATCAGTCGCAGCACATGTTATAGAAATACTCCATTAATTTAAAGCGTTAAGGATGGGCTTTTAGAAGATTCGTGACCGAATGATCGAACGGATCTTTATAAAACACAGCCTTTATATTTCTCCAAAGTGTAAAAAGCTTTAAATTTTACATACATACATAGCATCACGCCCGAAATCCCTAATGGGGTGCCACAAGACTACTTGTGGGCACGTTCGATTAATTAGTCCTAAGATGGTATGATGAATAAACTTAAATTTAAATTTTAGAACTGTTAAATTCCGTATAAATTGCATTAGTTCATTAGCTATTTCGAACTTAAAGTTAATAGATCGTGTTTGTTCACCACATAACTTAATCTCTAACTTGGATGAAGCACCCCTGGAACCACAATCAAAGTACAACCACTAACTGGATTTAATTAATTTCCAAGTAAGTTTAATCAGACAACGGAGGAGGAACGGTGGAGGTTTGTCATAAACATAAAAACCAGCCAAGTGGGAGTCGGACTCGCGCACGAAGGTTTCCGTACCATATTCTATAAAAACGGCAAAAAAATCACGTTTGTTGTATGGGAGCCACGTTAAATATTTATTCTATTCTGTTTTTTAGTAGTTGTTATAGCGGCAACAGAAATACATCATCTGTGAAAATTTCAATTGTATAACTATCACGGTTCATGAGATACAGCCTGGTGAAAGGCGGACATAGTAATAGGGTCCTATTTTTCCCTTTGGGTACGGAACCCTAAAAAGCAATTTTCAACTCAATCGGTCCAGTTGTTTCGGAGCAAATTGGCTGTGACAGACGGAAAAACGACAGATAGAGAGACAGACAGTTGCATACATAACTTTATTTACACACATATTATAAATCCTCCATAATGTGTTCAGAAACCGTAAGTAATGACCAGCAATATTACAACCAATGCTACTATGAAACTTTCTTATCTGTGATAGACTATAGACTATAGATATTAAAATAATGCAATAAAAATAAATTTGAACAAATACAGACACAAATTATTTATTGTATTGGTACTAGAATAGAGACCCACTTGAGTTTTGACAGCTGTTCCAAATTTAAACACGTAACGTTACGAAAATTGATACTGTAATAACATTACAGTACAGTTTTTACCTACTACCGCGGACAAGAAAGTTCTCATAGTAAAATTGGTTGTTTCCTGGTAATTTCCTACGGTTTTTGAATACATTATGGAGGTTTTATGATATGGGTGTAGATAAAAATGTTACCCTACGTCTCTAGTCAGACGTAGAATACTGTAATGTGCCGAGTTAACTGAACGTGATAAAGTATTCCGGTGGGAGCATACACGTGGCCGGTCTATTTACTCCAGGCTCCAGACTTAAAGTAATTATAACTTGCTAAGAGCCTGCCCAGCGTAAACCATTAATGTTGTCGCTGAGACGAGTCCATTCTGCGGTGTGATTCCCTAACGCGCACAGCGGCTGATCAGCGGATAGACGGAACTATTAATTTAGACTGTAAGGACAAGATCATTAGGTCTAAATTTAAATGTCTCCCGCATCGCTGATCAGCCGCTGTGCATATTATTTGAGAATTACAGCGCTGAAAGGTAGCCTCCAAGTTGTTTAGGAAAGATAGTAGTTTAGATAAGTGTTTTAGTAGAATAAGAAAAAAAGAAAAATGTATTGATGCTAAGAATAATACAAAGTAAGATATTGAATTTTTTTTTATTAAATTGAAGTAATTAAATGAGACATTTTAATTTAAGTCATGGTAAAAGATGGGATTAAAATAAAACCGTTTTATTACAATAAATAGTAGTGCAAGTTTACTAATAAGTACACAGCATAGGTAACTGCTTTATTAGAATTAATTTGTACCCATTAGGTTTTTATGTTGCACATTTTGTTTTAGTTTTTAGATAAAACTGTACTGCCAAAGATGAAACAAGACTTACTGCTGAGTTTCTTGCGGCGTTTCTTCTCAGCAGATGTCACCTTTCGAAGCGCGGGAAGATTCAGACATGTAAAAGAGCCCAGGTGGCCTACTTGCAAAATAAATATTTTCATTTTCATTTTCATTTTTGCTTAAATGCCTACTGATCTCCTTATACAATTTTAATAGGTCATTTACTATAGGAATTGGTGTTCAATTCAATAAAGCTGTTTTCACTAAGACAAGAAGTTTAGTCACACACCTCTAAAGTTATACAAATATTTGCCAGTTTGGAAGCACTCTGACGGTTCCCGCAATGTCCGTCTATGATTACAAGAGAACCAAACAAAAACAGTCTAAAAACGCAGGAGTGCAGTCTCCTTAATCCGACATACTACCGGTTATGGTTTCTGTAATCGGCGTCGAGAAAATTGAATCTGTCCACGATCCGCGATTGCATTGCGCCGGGGTCCGACCCAAACACAAACATTCCATTTTCCCATTTTGTTTTAGATTTGCACAACACTACTGTCGAAAACTGTTTTATTTTTTATTCGATAACGCATTCGGCTTGAGGAAAACAATTGCATGTACATAGTAGTAGTAGACGTTTGAGTGATCGATTGCTTGAGTTCCCGTTGGGCACTATTTGTTGATGCCAGGAAATGAATATTAGTATCTAATCTAATATGGAGATAACAGCTCCTCTGCTGCACTGGGAGTGAAGAAATAGCATAGAATGCGTGCAGATGCTTATCATCCTGGCATGTCGTAAAAGTCGACTAAGGGACGGGTCCTCTCCAACATGGTGGACTATCTGTATGGGCGATGGGCTGATCACCTGTCACCATACGGTTCATCATACCATCTTAGGACTAATTAATCGAACGTGGCCACAAGTAGTCTTGTGGCTCTGCCCACCCCATTAGGGATTTCGGGCGTGATGCTATGTATGTATGTATGTATGTATGTATAATAAAACCATTTATTTCAGGCACCATTGGCCCATATACAAATACCTTACAGACTAACATACATATTAAAATAACTTAAAAGTAATTAGAATTATTTAGGGGACGAAAAGGCGTGGCTCCTTAGCGTCGTCCCACCTGGAGTCGGGTCCTGGACAGGCATGGTGCCCCGGAAGCGCCTGAACACGACACCTTTCGGCCAGAAGTCCGGACACGTGACGGTCTCCAGCAGCGGCCGCGGCACGCGCACCACGAACGAGCTGAAGTGCACGTATTGGCGCGATCGCAGCTGGAATACCCTCAGGGAGTAGCCGGACTTCTTGCGGACATACTCCACCACCTCGTCATCTGTGGTGGAATAGTGCAGGCGCGACACGTACAGTGCCGTGTTCGGTGTGGCGGCTCGCAGGCCGGAGTTGGATTCCGGCTCCGCAGTACCACACAGGCTCTTGCGAGGCTTCCTGCATGCCTTGCTCTTTTTCTGCACCAGCGTGAAACCCTCCTCATCCACGATGGTGCGGGGAAGCTCCTCGGAAGAGGCTCCTATTTTAGGCGCCTTGAGAGGCGCGGTAGGCCGACGGCGCGCTCGGGGTCGGGCGGCCGCGTCAGCGTAGCCGCACTGAGCCGGCGGCAGGGCGGCTTTATAAGACTTTAGTTGGTATTTAAAATTGACATACTCAAGAATTAGCTATTAATGTATTCGATGATTAAATAATACATTTCTAATAAAAAGAACAACGAAGGAACAACAACCGGTAAGAAAATCTGTAGGAATTCTTTTTTCATTTTTTTCACTCTCTCTCGAAATATACCTGTACCAACAATCTGCCTACAGTATGTACGCTGTACGAACTGATATTCAAACATTCCATTTAAAAAAAAACCGGTCAAGTGCGAGCTTGACTCGCGCGCCGAGGGTTCCGCAATTACGTATGAAAAAGAAACAGTACCTTGTAAGTACGGAACCCTAAAAAAGAAAAAAATAGATTTTAACAACGGGGTAACCATTGACCTACCTATGAAATAAGACAAAAAATAACTTTCGCAAGCTCCTATCTCCGTTCAATCGTAGAGTGTGATACGACTTTGCAAAGGTTATTCCGTTTAACTTTTTTTTTATGTGATGTAATTTCAAATTCACGGTTTTCGGACTTTTTCCTTTACTTGTGCTGTAAGACACTGCTTCTTGCTAAATTTCATGATTCTAGGTCAACGGGATGTACCCTATAGGTTTTGATTCCCTCCCTTTGGATTCTTTGGAAAGTATCAAAATATGCGACATAAACGGCCATATCTTTTGATTGGGACGACTTACAAGGTTGATTTTTTCACAACTTCAAGAAATTGCAGACTTGTGTATTTGATATTAATTTCAACTTGATACCTCCACGCGTTCCTGAGAACAAGGTCTTGACAGACAGACAGACAGATAGACAGACGGACAACCGAGTGATCCTATAAGGGTTCCTTTTTCCTTTTGAGGTACGGAACCCTAAAAATAACGATACATTTTATACCAATATTACAGAAAAGAATATTATTATCTAGACTGGAACCTGAACTTACAAACCTATTATTAACCGAAGAACTCTTCTTATTGACCTGAAAGGTAACCAAAGTAACTTAGTGCTATTACGTTATTATTTAGAAAATTTAAGAATATTTTTTTAAACTTAGGACGACTTCAATTTATTTCATCATTAGTCAGACCCGCAACTATTTCCTTTACAATAGTAATCTAGAACAGCTAGTACGCTTTGATTGGGTTTTAGTCTCCTCGTTCTACAGTTTTTTACGACCACAGAAACGTACCTACAAATACGCGAGGCGAATGCAAAGGGAGTGAAATAAATAAACTTGATCGAGTTAATTAGTAAGGACGTTTGTGGTACTCTAATTGGCTATTTTTTGTCTGTGGTCTTTAGGAGGACAGAAAAAGTTTAAGTAGATGAGCTCATTAGGGCAGTGTTAGGACAGCGGCATTGTTTTTATTGCCCGGTTTGGGTTCGTGGAATCACAGTGATAAAAAAACTAAGCGTCTATGCATTTTTACCATTTACAATTATAATAAGAAATAGGGTATTTTACTTCCTCCTCTGCTGCACTGGGAGTGACGAAATAGCATAGAATGCGTGCAGATGCTTATCATCCTGGCATGTCGTAAAAGTCGACTAAGGGACGCGTCCTCTCCAACATGGTGGACTATCTGTATGGGCGATGGGCTGATCACCTGTCACCATACGGTTCATCATACCATCCTAGGACTAATTAATCGAACGTGGCCACAAGTAGTCTTGTGGCTCTGCCCACCCCATTAGGGATTTCGGGCGTGATAATATGTATGTATGTATGTATGTATTTTACTTAAAATAAGCGGTACAATGTATCTAAAATGTCTAGTAAAGCTTTTATACCAGAGAATCTAGAAAGCCTATTTATTATGTACCTGTCTATATTATCAACATGAGCATTTTTTAATTTTTCATTTACACATCATGTATTTTTTCTTCGACAAAGTTTAAAAAAAATATTTTAGGTTCCGTACCAAATTTTGAAAAACGTCTGCCTGTCTATCAACAGTCGTTATGTCGGGAACGGCTTAAAGTATCGAGCTTAAACCTGGCATGGTATTTAAAAGCCCACACAAGAAAAGTTGAAGTTCAGAAAAAAATATTCGAAAGCCCTAAAACTGAGTACATGCGATTGCATCATTTAGGCGACATATTCGCTAAACATAAAATAAGAAAACCCTCTCCCCATTAACATCAGAAAAATAAATCGCGCCTGCTACTAAAAATCTATATATTGGCTATCGGAATAATAAGATGGACTCTCTAGCTTTAATCGTTCTAGAGAAAATTTAAAACAACCGTTATGTATGAAAAACTTAAAAAAACAAGACAAATTGGTACTTTGCTGGCATTTCGCTTTTTCCGTGATAAAAGCGAAATGCCAGCAAAGTACCAATTTGACTTGTCTAAAATTTATCGGTGACATACAACCCATACCTATTTGAAAATTAATAACAGTTTTGTAAATTATAAACATGATATTAAGTACTTTGATATGTTTGATTTTAACAAACAGCTTTGCTCTGTCCGTAATAAGTCACCTAGTTGATATTAGCAATAATTTGTTTATTTCTAGTCCTCCCATTTTTTCAGTTACTATGGTATACGAGTAAATTGTGATATTTATAAAAAATAATTTAATTTTACGGAATTAAAATAACGAAAGTGATCACAATATACGTTATCCGAATGTTATATAGAAGAACCTTAACACTACCATTTTACCTATGTTTAAACAGGCGATTCAAAATACCTTCCTACTTTGAAAGAGAATATTAAATTTAAAACTAGTAGGTAATCTAATTCTAAACATGAAACGCTTTCTCCTATTCCTCAATATTATTTTCCATTAAATTAAAGATAGCTAATATGCCCAACACAATTACACATGTATGAAAGATAAATAAGGAAAACGTAACATATCATTTGAAGAATTAGAGGCTTTCATTAAATCTTCCTGTGCCAATCCAACCCTAGCCTTTATGGAAAGTGTTATTTGTCATGGCTACGTTCTATAAACACTAAAATTTCAATGTGAGATCTCTTCATCCTTCATTCTGTTACTTTCTTTAAACGCGAGTAGAAAATCACAATTTAAAAATAACCGACACTAAACCAATATTTATTTTTATTACCAATATTATTCATCAATATGTTTGATCAAATATGAGTGTCTTATATGTCTTGGTTCTCTAAATCCAGGTACTTCTGAGCTGGACATCATGACACCAAAACTTGGTGAAGGCTCGGGCAAACCAAACGCGTGTGCGGCGCGTCGCGTTTCGAACGCGGGCCCGCGCGATTTATAAAACAACATACTACACCTACACCTAATTTTGAGAGCTTAGTTATCCTAAAAATTGAACTTAATCCTAGCCCCACCAAACGTTTCCATGAAAATCAGCAGCTTTATTCGGAATTGCTGTGTGATTTATTATCGCCCGTTCCCACTATTCAATCCGTGGATAGATTTGCTTACTACCAGTTAAAAATTTACATAGTATTGTATGCGGCAAATGACAAACTTTAACCCAATAGTAACTAAATCTTTCCGCGGATTGAATATTCGGAACGGCATTAGGTATATCGACACGAAAATCCCAAATCGGCGAATGTGTTCTTGTTTTATACATGTCTTACTAGTTATTCGCGGTTTTGGCATTTTAGTGACGATATAATATTTGGCCGTTATCAATATTAAAAACGCGGATAAATTTGGTTAAAATTGTTCATTTGCCGTATACAAAATATATCAATTTTTAATTGGTAGTAAGCATATCATTCCACTGATGTAATATTGCGAACGGGCGTTAGCTGTACCAAGTATTAGCCCGATACGTTTTCGTCTTGGACTATTTCTTGAATTGACAGATCATAGATAAATGAAACCATACAATAAATTATTGTCTACAGTTTTGTAAATGCTGTCGCAGTCTATGTATAAAATTTAGTACATTTTTAATTTGGACTATAGTTGAATTATTGGATCATACTTGTATAATTTTACCGTACATACATAGATATTTTTATAATATTCTTTAGCGCAATGGTCAGAGTTGTCGAAATGGTGAGCGTCAAGTTGGCGTACCCGTAAAACATGGCTCCTATCTCCTAAATTACAAAGGTATTATTTTTTTGAACTCGGTACTAATTCGGTATTATTTAAGTACAATTTTTTGGAATCATCAGATCCTGGATATCTTCCACGGGTACGCCAACTTGACGCTCACATCACAATGCACTCTGAGACAAGCGTGGAAACTAGAAACTACCTACAACTATTAGAAAATAAGTCATCAGAGGCGCTTTAAGGGTTATCAATCTACTATAATACTATTATCTAATGAATAATAAATCAAAGTATTTTTTAATGAAAGTGCTAGGCATAGTATATAAAACGGCAAAATGGTTTATAAATTCACATTAACTTGTATTTTTCTTGCTACGTAGACGCCCGCGTTGCAGCAGTGTTGTAGAGAAAACTCGAAAGTAAAATTAACTTATTTAAAATAATTAACGGGTCCTTGACAGTAAATAATTAATAATTTTATGTTATAAATTTGAATTTACATAATAAGCTTTTTTGCCTATTGGTTTAATATTGCAATATGTGGACATAATTTGTAACGAATTCTTATCACGGAAATTGGTTTAAAACTGAATTCTAGCCCACCCACATTAACTAAATTATAACAAGACAATTAAATCTTATATAGATCTGTTTTGGTTAATCATTAAAAAGGGTCGGCAGCGATGAGACTTGACAGGCTTTACGAATGTTTTAAGGTAAAGCCGGGCGATGAGTAAGTTACATTTTAACTTTATCTTAGGAAATTATCAAAAATTATAAATAAATTATTAGAACTTAAAAAAATAAAGAGGCGGTTCATTCATGAGAAATAATGTTCATTTTTTTCTTTGCATCCGGGGAGCGGCTCTATAGGATACACTATAATTTATCTCAGATCGAAAACTGCTATAATTTTAGGCGAAGGTGAAGGACAAGGAGTTATTGAAGAATAATTGGAGAGTTTTAATTTTTTCATATTTTTCAATGAAGTTCAATGGTATTCCGTGTTGATTTGGAAGGCAGACAGTGTGATTTTAAAGTCTTATTTCAAAAACATTGTTTGGATACAGCTCACCAAAAGTTACATTTTGGTCGAATCAGGCGACGGCGGCGGCGGCGAATACAGACGAAGTCATGACCGAAGCACCTTACTTTCACCAATTTTAACGAATTAGAACAAATTTGAATTCTTATATCCACGCCTGGGCCGAATTCACTCAAACTAACATTTCATAAGTGTCGTTTATGTATTAGCTGACAGCTGGAAACTTAACTTACTTAAGCAGTAGTAAGTATAGTTAATGTATAATAATATGAAAACACTAATTCAATGTTTTAATTTCAGTAAAGAAAGTTCTGCAGTAAAATTAAAATATATAGCGGCATTACGTTTATCGTTAAGTGCCATAGGAGCCTGGCCATATAAACAGTTTGGGAGCCCAAAACTGGATTCTTATTTATCAAAATACAATGCGGTTCTCATCTTGTACGCATGTGTTCTACCCATTTTGGGCATTATTTACATGTGGCATTACAGGAAAATACTGACTTTTTTCGACATGGGCCATATTTACTTAACCATAGTATTGGATTTAATTTACTTGGTCAGTAGCTTTATTTCTTAACTGGGGCCAATTCGAAAGTTTGTTCGAACATTTTAAAGTCGCTAAACTTAAAATGATAAATGTCAAACTCAATTTTGAGTTTCGTGCCACTCGTATACAAGATCAAGTTTGACATTTCTTTGAATTTAGGTGACGCCGTTTCGAATTAGCCCCAATGTGTGCTTTCTAAGCGTTTTAGCCACAAAATAAGGAATTATAATTACAGCAAAGGATTGTGCTCTCGCGGACTGATAAATTAAGAGACGTTATAAAAGAATTATTAGAAGAGTTTCATTTATTTTACTCTAGGAATAAATCTAAATATTCAAGAGAGGTTTGTTGTGGCTTTTGCTTTTTTTTAAACTATTCTGTTTCAAATTTTTAATACCTACCTACCTAGTAAATATCTCAATGTAGCGCTGGGATTCAGTGACGCTGGGATCCATAGACGCTGGGATCCAGTGACGCTAGGATCCAGTGACGCTGGGATCCAGTGACGCTGGGATCCAGTGACGCTGGGAACCAGTGACGCTGGGATCCAGTGACGCTGGGATCCAGTGACGCTGGGATCCAGTGACGCTGGATCTGCTATGGCACTGTTTAGATTATGATCTGTTCAAATCCAGCGCTGGATGCTGGACTGAGTTGAAATGTTAAACACATTGGTCTTCTCTTTTCAGATTTACGATCAAATTAACTTCATATCAAAAATCTTCACAATTTTCGTGTTTTGTCAAATGATTGGCGGCGGATTATTGTTTAATTTTGCGCCTTGGTATATTAATTACACTAAAGGAATGTTTGGGAAAAACCGGCCACCTAATAGCACTTTCGAACACGCTGTATACTATTACTCTCCTTACGAAGATATTTACACAACTATCAAGGGCTATTGGTTTTTGTTCACGTTTAACATATACATGACTTATAACGTCACTTGTGGGGTGTGTATCTTTGATCTATTCCTCTCCCTTGCAGTTTTTCAGATTTGGGGTCAGTTTAAATTACTCAAACACAATTTGCAAAACTTAATAAATTACGGTGCAGATGATCAGCGACTTGTTCACACGAACTCATATGATCAGAATATTCAGATTCGTCGGCTATTGTCGGAGAATATCGAGCATCACAACTTTATTATCAAGTAATTTATGGAAATACTAAAATGTTATAACTTGTTAGGAAAGAGTAACGGCTTAAGGCGCTGACAAGACTTAAATCGGCTTTACTTAAGCAGTTTTTTAACAAAAACTATTTGATTTGGTAGAGCTAATAAAATATATGTTCATATTCTTAATATTATTAAATACCTCACGATTTCAAAAAACACGATTTGTTGAATCGATTAGATAGAACAAAATCGTGAAGTTACGTCTGAAATCCTCTAGAAACAGTTCTATGTCATAATTTTATTAACTTATGGGTCTATGATTAATAACACTAATATATCACGCCCATACTAAAAACTTGATTAATTCATATTTTACGTGTAGTGTGTTTACTTCTATAATTCATCCGTTTTTGATTTTCCCCATACCGCTCAGTGCTTCTTGTTCACTCCAGTGCAAACAGACAGTGACCGATCACTCAAGGTCATTGGCTCTTGTCAGCGTCTTAAGTCAAGAAATATAATATCAGGGTCGATGTTTTGCTGGGACGGCGAAAATATAATAATATATTTTTTTAATTAATTGTTATTGGTTTTCGCATTCCCGTTTTCTCGGGAAGTGAGAAATATTTTTAGGTTAAAGGGCGGAAACCAACCGTGGCGCTCGCTGTGCGCGGACCCAGCGTTTCGTGACGTCACCTACATTTTGATACATAGTGAAGATACTCGTAAGTCTATGTTCGTAAACTAATGAAATCACCCAAAACCACGTGTCCTTGCACAGCGTACGCCGCGTTCGATTTCTGCCCTAAAAAGCATGATAAATTGCAACGCGTATTTTTTTTATTTCGTAACTAAAGTAATATCTAATGTGGGTAAAAAACAAAACTTTATAATAGATAAATATTACTTTTAATTAATCGGATCATAAGATTATAAAATCGGAAAAGCAAAGAAATAAACGTAGGGGGAATTCCCGTAACGCCGGACGGCACCTAGTGTCGGACACTCGTACTATATCGACAAGCCACAACGTAAACGATTCAAACACAGGTGAAAGGGGTGCGAGGGGGTGTAGCGATATATAGGGTCACGGGACGTGGTTTGCTAATGAGGCGCAAGGCAACAGCGGGAGTGGTCAATTGTTGTTTCTGGCGGAACAACACTGCGTCCCATAAGATCCAAGTGAGTATTACAGCAACATTTTTGTGTGTTCATGGTAATTTTTTTTTAAGGTAGTGTTCCATTATTGTTCTTTGGCTGTGAAAGTTTTACTTGAATTCTAAAATAGTTTTGGTGTGGAATACGTAATTTTAGCGTTTCCTTGTCCCCTAGTACCGGACATAAAGTAGTCCCTTAACGCCGGACAGTGAACAAGTAATTTTTTCTCATAAGTTTTTATACTAATTATAATTATTGTTATGCGTTATTTCAGAGGACAGAATAACGGAATGATATCGAAATGGAAGAGAAGAAAAAGAAAGGAAAATGGGACCAAACAAGTATCTCAAATAGGAAGAACAACTTGCGTAGTGAGCTTAGAGGACAACGACGAAGACTGGATACACTGCGCCAGCTGCCGCGGTCGGGCTCATGAAGCATGTACACACATTCCTGAATGTTCAGATGCCTACATATGTGACCGATGCCAGATGTTTTGAAAATCTCCGGTGCTTGGGGTTCGAAGTTAAGTCTGTCCGGTATTAGGTGCTATCTGCTGTGATTGCGTTTTTTTTAACCTGAGTTTTATTTATGGTTTAAAATTATGTTTATGAAGAAGTGGCCTTTTTGTTCATTTATTTTGATTGTATAGTTTGTTGACTAAAATAATTTATAAATAAAGTTACATTTCTCAAAACAATTTTTGTTTTATTTCCTGAATACCATAGGTGTCCGCCACTAGGGGACTTCCCCCTAACTGATTCTTAACAATCGATTTATATAATAATGCTCAGTGGCGTAGCTACCAAAGGGCTAGATCGTGCCATGAACCGGGGCCCCCAAGCTCAGGGGGCCCTCGAACCCTGATCAGCAAACCTCGTAATGAACTAGCTAAAAATTCTACCACCTTAAACAGTTTAGTCACGACCCCAGTTTTTTTGCAACAGAGTCTATGGTTTTTGACGCCTCTGGTAATGTTCGAAGGTCTATGCCCAACAGTGGGACATATATAGGCTGATGATTATGATAATAATAATAATAATGATAATAATCAGGGGACAATCTTTAGGCAAATCGATCTAGTCCCAAAGTAAGCTCTAAAGACTTATATAGATAAATAAATACTTAAATACATAGGAAACATCTAAGACTCAGGAACAAGTATTCGTGCTCATCACACAAATATTTGCCCTTAACGGGATCGAACCCGGGACCGCTAGCTTCGGAGGCACGGTCACTACCAACTTGGCTAACCGCAATCATAAGATAATCTATACTTATTTGAAAGAGTTATTGATGATTAAAGCGATTTATTCTCTTTCAGATTTGTGAATAAATGTTCAAACGCATTCAGTGAATACCTGTTTCTCTTCTACGCGTTTCATCTGGTGACGGGCTGCGTTTTGCTGTTCGAAGTTTCAAGACTAGTACCTACTGTTATTTTGTGCTTTATAGGCATTACTAACTTTTACATGCGACTTCGTCTGTGTGGAAACGTATCTTTAAAACATAGCGAATTTTTGTTACAAAGTTTTCAAACTCCTATTTCACTCTTTTATGGATTGAGTGTCTAATAAAAAAGTAGTCTATTTCCTTTCCCGCGGCTCAAATAGGCGTGTTTCCTGAAAAATTCTAATGAGTCCGTCATTTAAATTATAAAAAAATTGAACACATATTTTTTCTTTTGTCAATTAAACAGCTTCGCCGCAACTCAAGCGGCGAAGATATGCAGCTATCGATAGTGGCTACATGTTTTCGCCGTTTGGGGTTGAAACCCTTGGGCCATGGGGTCAGAGCGCTTACCAAATCTTTTTTGAGCTATCGAAGCGCCTTGCCGAATCGACTGGTGACCAGAAGGCTGGGTCATATTTGGCGCAACGACTCAGCTTAGCCATACAGCATGGCAACGCCGCCAGCCTTCTGGGCACCCTGCCGCCTGGCGCTGATTTGGAACCAATATTTTATCTATAGATAGTTTAAAATTAGTCTTAGTTTACATACATACATACACATCACGCCCGAAATCCCTAATGGGGTGGGCAGAGCCACAAGACTACCTGTGGCCACGTTCGATTAATTAGTCCTAAGATGGTATGATGAACCGTATGGTGACAGGTGATCAGCCCATCGCCCATACAGATAGTCCACCATGTTGGAGAGGACCCGCCCCTTAGTCGACTTTTACGACATGCCAGGATGATAAGCATGTGCACGCATTCTATGCTATTTCTTCACTCGCAGTGCAGCAGAGAAGTAAAGTCTTAGTTTATTTTGTATATTTTTAGTTTAAGAGCTGTACCCTCATTTTAATACTAAGTTTTGTTAGATTCCAATATAAATACCTTGTATTAAACAAAAAATGACGAAGATACATATAGTGCGTTGAAGTTCAGCGTGACGTCACGACTGCACACTTTTTACCATTAAGTGACGTCATTAGCCCCCACTCCCGAAATCTGATGCGCGTTATCTTTGTCAGTTTTGATTGATTTGATAAAGCAAAAAATACGTGTTCGATATGTTTTGATAATCTAACTGGCGGACTAATCATGATAATTATTTTTTTACCCGGGAAACATCCCTATTATCTCCGTACCAAATTTCATCAAAATCGCTTCAACGATATAGCCGTGAAAGCGTCACAGATAGACAGAGTTATTTTTGCATTTATAATATTAGGATGGACTTTAATTATGTTGTTACTTATACTAACATTTTGCTTTTAATTTACAGAGCGCTGATTCGTTTATTAAATATGGACCTCTGACTATGATAGTATTTGAGCAACTGGTTCAAGTGTCATGTGTATTTGAAATAGTGCGCGCAAAGGCAAGTGCGACATAGATACGAGCACATAATCATTATAATAACGTCGATTACAAATTAAAACAACCCTTAGATTCTCTAAGATGCGCGACGGCTGTTTTTTTAGGGTTCCGTACCTCAAAAGGAAAAAACGAATCCCTTATAGGATCACTCGTGTGTCTATCTGTCTGTCTGTCTGTCTGTCCGTCTGTCACAGCCAATTTGCTCCGAAACTACTGGACCGATTGAGTTGAAATTTGGTATTCATATGTAAGTTGGTGACCGCAACACGGACGCGTGACATAAATATATGAATTTTAAACATAGGGGCCACTTTTTGGGGGTAAATTAGAAAATTTAAAAAAAAAGGTTTGCCACCTATATCGTGTGATATATCAAATGAAAGGGCTTATTGTGAGGATCTTAAATATATTTTGTTTTGAATTTTAAGTAAAATAGTTTAGAAGTTATTCAGGAAAATAGACGAAAAATGACCATTCCCGCCCCTTATTTCCGAAACTACTGGGGCTAAAATTTTGAAAAAAATACAGAGAATAGATCTTTACCTAAAGATTACAGGAAAACCTATAAGAAGTCCATGGTATTTAAAGTAGCCTAGTAAATTTCAGATAATCATGTACGGAACGGAACCCTCTCCACGCGAGTTTAACTCGCACTTGTCCGGTTTTTTTAAATAGACACACCAACAGCTTACCCATTAAAACTACCATAAAATTAAAACTTAAGAGGACTGTGGACCAACGGCAATAATCACCCTTTACATACAAAAGGCGATAACGATTTCCAAACCCTTAAATGTTAACGGATTTTTACCTATTTTTGGTAGGTTGTCAGTCAGAACGAATTCTAGGTCTATACGTTTTTTTTAATATTGATTAAAGATCAACAAAGTCAAATAATCTCAAAAATTCGTTTTGTATGAGAATACTGAAACAACAATAAAACTGAAATTATTGATTATAGTGGAAAAACCAAAACGTATAGACCTAGATTTTGTTCTGATTGACAACCTATAAAAATTTGTCAAAATCGGTTAACATTTAAGGGGTAAAAATCGTTATCGCCTTTTGAATGACAAATAGTGATGCAACGAATACGAATACGAATATTCGTATTCGGCGAATACTAATACGAATATTTAAAAACTGATATTTTTGTACGCAACTTACTGCAGATTAAAAACGCGCGTAAAAATATGACGTGTGCAGAGGCCCTTAACCGCAACGACGACGCAATATTTTTCACTGAAGCCATGTACAGTCACCTTGGAAAGATTTTTTTCAACGCCTGGGAACATCCATACTGAAAAAAGAAATCGCCTAAACACAAAATCTACAAATTTTATATTTTTTAAATAAAAATTTGCCTGTTGTAAATTTTAATTATTAGAAGAGTAAACATTCATCAAATAAATAAGTCTTTTATTACCATGGCGAGATATTCGTATTCGTATTCGTATTCGCCGAATAGTAGGTTTGATATTCGTATTCGTATTTGTGAAAGTAGTATTCGTTGCATCACTGATGACAAGCCATAGGATCACAATCCTCTTAAGAATAGAAAAGTCTAGAAAATTATGTGCAGGCTTATTACAGGTGCCTACAGCACTCTTAAGGAAGTCTGTGTACTTTTAGAGCTTATAATTTAAAGTAATTTCTGGAAAGTAATAGAATTATGAAACACAAATAAATACTGTTTAAACTTATCTAAATATGAAATAATAAAATAATCTGATCAGCGAAGGACTTATTAAAATTAAGATCAAATAACTTTGACTTTACAGGCTAAATTACTAATTTCGTTTATCGGCTGAGCTGCGTAAGACAATCCCACAACTACCACAGATTATATAATACTAGTACCACTACTCACTTTTACCACAGATAATAATAGATAACAGTACTAACGTACAGAAGAATCACTCTCTAACAAAACCGGTGTTTAGGCATGAAAATATGCCTACTCATGCCTTCACACTCTATTGCATAACACTTGCTCTTTCTCGTACGCTAGGGTTGTCAGTTAGCCATCCGCGTCATACAATAACACCAAACATCTAGGCTAGGCTAATAATGCTTTAACAGTCAATTTTTTTACAGAGCGAGGAGCTTATTGATGTCGTTTATGATCTGCCTTGGGAATATATGAACAATAGTAACAAAAGAACTGTGTTACTATTTCTTATGAAAGTACAAAATCCTGTGAGTTTTAAGGCGTGCAACATTGTACCTGTTGGTATTCAGACAATGTTAAAGGTAAACTTAACATGACGGAAGGTGATATACATTTCAGTACCCTCATCACGAGGTTTCCGATGAAGGAAAACATTATGAGAAAACTTACATATCTGTGAATTTATTTCAAGTCGCCAATTCACGCTGCGGCCCGAGCAAGGTTGATAAGTATAAGTTAACACCGTACTAATCACTAAATGCGTCTCTCTCACGAGAGATAAGACGGGGTCAAGTTAATTCGTGTCAACCTAGCTAGGGCCGTTGGAGTCGCATGTCATCCGGATCATGAACACGTTTAGGTTCAGAACTGTCCCCTCTTGTACCATTACCATGAGTTGCGCAAACCGCTCTCGCTAGCGTTAACTATCGCTCGGTCCCTTTTACTTGTATCGGCAACAAGCAGCACTTCCGATAGATTACGCTAACGAGAACGGTTTGCGCAACTTATGGCAATGGCGCTTTTCCCGAAAGTTAAAGACCCTGCCTGAGACCTGATTTTTTTGTTGTGACTATATCCGCATGTAGGATATCAGGCATAATTGTGGCCTGTATGAAGAAAACGTACAATTAAGCAGTCGTTTCCGGTAACTTTTGGCCACAGGAGGGACAATTTTTGTTTCTTGAAGTTTATGTAGGTATTAACCAATCCGCGCCATCTCACGTATCTTATATTACTTCACTTGTTTCAGATTTTAAAGGCATCGTTTTCATATTATTTGATGCTTACAAACTTTGCACAAGAAAATTAACGGGAAACTGTTTAATCCCAGTTTGTTCTCAACTTTGCGGTTCTCTTATATCACGACGTTAATATTATTATTTTTGTATAGTATTATTGTCATGCAAAACGTATATTGTTAGAATTTGTTGGTGTACCTATAAGCTGCACTTGTCAGAAGAATGAGTTGAATTTAGATTCTAATAATCATATAATTTATAAAATAAAAAAACTGACTTTAAATAGCCCTTGAAAAGTTTTTTTTTTCCACATTTTATTTATTATTCTGTGATTTAACCACACCATTTACAAACTGTTGCTATCCACGATGCAAGGATGTCAATCGTTGAGGAGTTCTCCTGGTTCTTCAATTTTACTACATGAATTTTCATGGACATAAGTTGCTTCAGAACGTTATACATCAATTTAATCGCCGACCGAATACTCAACATTTAGGAGTTCTGGTGATCATCAATGGTCTTCATCAACAGTTCCACTTCACCAAATAATGCTTTAGGAACGTAACTACGTGAGTTATTACAGAATATACTAAAATTGCTCTATGCTTGCCTATAATATTTGAAGAGTTCCATCGATTCCTCATAAATCCTCTCATCATAACTCTACTTTGACTGCAACGGGACCAAACTGGAGGAATACCCTACCGATTAAAAAAAGAACTTTCAAAATCGATTTATAAATGACGGAGAAAGGGAGGAAATATAAAATAATAAATTTAAAAAAGTAAAAATTTAAATTGTTTTAGGTAGGTATAAAATTTGTTTCTTTGGAACGAGTGTCATTATTATTACTTACTTAGTATACGAAATTACTTGATGTAGGTCCACAGATCTCACTGATCTTAGATTTGAAACATCTGCGGTCCTAACATGCAAGACAAGTTAAAACCGTTTATCTCTGTTATGACTCCCTTTCGTCGGCACTAGTGTGAGAGAGACGCACTTAGAGGTAAGACAGTTTAACTTATCCTTGGGTCTTGCATGTTAAGGCCGCTGGCGATGCATTTGGACGTCCCAGCTGAAACATCTTTAACCTTTTGACCGCCAAGCATGTCTGAGAAGTAACACGAATTTCAACTTTAAGTCGAGGCAGTGAAGGTGTCTTTTACCCTGTATCCGCTGACGGCTGTAGCCGACTGTGGCGGTCAAAAGGTTCATTGGAAAATCCGTTATTCTCTGTAAATGAATATATGGACATTTAAATGTCCTAAACTGCGTATCCATTTGATTTTTAGGGTTCCGTACCTCAAAAGGGAAAAACGAAACCCTTATAGGATCACTCGTGCGTCTGTCTGTCTGTCTGTCTGTCTGTCCGTCTGTCACAGCCAATTTGCTCCGAAACTACTGGACCGATTGAGCTGAAATTTGGTATACATATGTAAGTCGGTGACCGCAACACGGACGCGTGACGTAAATATATAAATTTTAAACATGGGGGCCACTTTTGGGGGGTAAATCAGATTTTTTTTAAAAAAAGTTATGCAATCTATATTGTGTGACATATCAAATGAAAGAGCTTATTGTGAGGACTTTAAATATATTTTTTTCTGAATTTTAAGTAAAATAGTTTGGAAGTTATTTAGGAAAATAGGCGAAAATTGACCATTCCCCCCCCCCCCTTATTTCCGAAACTACGGGGGCTAAAATTTTGAAAAAAATACAGAAAATAGTTCTTTACCTATAGATTACAGGAAAACCTATAAGAAGTCTATGATATTTAAAGTAACCTAGTAAATTACAGATAATCATGTACGGAACGGAACCCTCTCCACGCGAGTTTAACTCGCACTTGTCGGGTTTTTTGTACCTATCAGCGGTCCTAGCAAGGTTGACCCAGGGATAAATTAAACCGTCTTATCTCTAAGTGCGTCTCTCACTCACTAGCGCCGACGATAGAGAAGTCTGAGAGATAAACGTGTTTAACTTATCCCCGTGTCTGGTATGCTAGGGCCGCTGCTTTTGGTTTAACATTATTTTGTTTTGACATTGTTAAGTACTCATTTAAACGTTTTCTCAAGTACCATATTTGTAGTGACGGTCCTATTCGGAGACATAATTTGACATTCAATCTTTTCATTGTATGACACATATATATATATTATCACGCCCGAAATCCCTAATGGGGTGGGCAGAGCCACAAGACTACTTGTGGCCACGTTCGATTAATTAGTCCTAAGATGGTATGATGAACCGTATGGTGACAGGTGATCAGCCCATCGCCCATACAGATAGTCCACCATGTTGGAGAGGACCCGTCCCTTAGTCGACTTTTACGACATGCCAGGATGATAAGCATCTGCACGCATTCTATGCTATTTCTTCACTCCCAGTGCAGCAGAGGAGTATTAATTGTATGACACATAGTTTTATAATAGTTAACTTTTAGATAATTTTAACTTGTATTGTATTTTTAATTTACGATCTCAATCTTAATTCTTGTACTTACTTTGACATGCGCAATTTATCACGTAATTTTATTTTGACAAATAAATTATTTAAATCTTAATCAATATCATCATCGCTGCTTAGTTATTTTATACCTAGAAAACTGTTGTATATTTCATTCCATTCTTTGGCCCGCTTCATTCACACAAGCTATCCGTAATTTTAGTCGAAAAAAATAAGCAAAAAGCTTTATATTTACATTAAAAATTAGCATGATTTTAAATTTTTCAAAACCAACTGACGACGCGGTTAGCCTACTTGGTAGTGACCTTGCCTCCGAAGCTAGCGTCTCGGGTTCGATCCCCGGTAAGGGCAAATATTTGTGTGATAAGCACGAATATTTGTTCATGAGTCTTGGATGTTTCCTATGTATTTGAGTATTTATCTTATATATAAAATTCTCGTGTCACAATGTTCGTTCCCGTACTCCTCCGAAACGGCTTGACCGATTCTCATGAAATTTTGTGAGCATATTGAGTAGGTCTGAGAATCGGCCATCATCTATTTTTCATACCCCTAAATGATAAGGGTGACTCACCGGGCAGGACGACGTCTGCTGGGTCCGCTAGTTTCTCTATATAAGTATGTATATCGTCGTCTAGTACCCATAACACAAGCCTTTAGAGCTTACTTTGGGACTAGATTAGATTAGGTATAGATAGATCCCCTGATTTATTATTATTATTATTAACTGACAAAACATCCTGATCCCTAGACAGACGTGTGTCAAGACCCGGTGAGCGTTAAGTTGGCGTACACTTCGAAGATATACGGGGTCCGATGATTCCAAAAAATAGTAAATAAATAGTATCCGATTAGTACCTTACTAATTTCGAAAATTATGAGCTACCGTTCATGTATAGGTAGAATTATAATATTTTTACGTCATGTCATCAAGGCATTAAATGAAATCGCGGGTAATAGCATACGCATTTAAAAGTCGCTTAACTTAAAATAAGAAACGTCAAACTCGATTTTGACAGTGCGGTTCCACACTAAATCGAATTAGTCGTTTCTTATTTTAAGTTTGGGGGTTTTAAATTTAGACACCGTTTGGAATCGGGCCCATTATAAGGGGGCGTCCATTAATTACGTGGGGCATTTTTTTTTTTATTTTGACCCCCCTCCCCCTTTGGTGAGATGTTGTAAGATTTTTCTTGACTCCCTCCCCCCTGCCCCAATCTCACGTGAGATTTTTCAAAATATGTATTTTGGTTACAAAAGCGTAAGGTACAATTTTTTTTGCCATAATTTATTCAAGACACTTTTTTTACTTTCATTTAGCTTTAATTTAACTTAACTTTCACGCAGTTTCACACCGTTTTCTGCTAGAAAAAAATTACGTGATATTTGCCAAGACCCCCCCCTCTCCCCTAAGTGAGATTTAGTAAGATTCGTCTCAATCCCCTCCCCCCCTGAGCACCTCACGTAATTAATGGACGCTCCCTAACTCTACTTTGAACATTATAAGTACTGTATAAGCTCTTATATACAGCTTGTGTGCTGTCTGAGTTATAATTCGGCCAATAATCGTTCAACGTTAAGAATATATTTCTTTTTTAAGTCCACATTCCATGCGACATCGCTGGCAGCTACAAATCCCTTGGAGACTTCGTATCCTTAAATTCCCGACGAAAACAAAGAATCCGTGAAGATAGGGAATACAGGTTCGCGAAAATGCCGAATGGAAATTTACATCCTAATTTCCCAAGTGGTTTTACATTGCGAGTCTCTATTTGTTAGAGATATCAAATATCGAATACCGGGGCCTCTATACGGCATTGTCTAAACGATATAGTGAGGCCAATGGGGAAGTTGCATGAAAATCAAAATGAGGTTTAAATGATATAGGTATTATGAAAGTAAATGTAAACAAAAGCGTCATCATCATCAACAGCCCATACTAGTCCACTGCTGGACAACGGCCTCTCCAACTGTACGCCACTGAGCACGATCTGCGGCTACTCTCATCCAGCTCTTGCCAGCCACCTTGCGGAGATCGTCGCTCCACCTTAGTCTGAGGGCGTCCTACACTACGTTTGCCGATTCGCGGTCTCCACTCCAGAACACGTTTACCCAAGCGGTCATCGTTTCTGCGGCTAATATGGCCGGCCCACTGCCACTTCAGTTTGCTGATTCGATGAGCTATGTCGGTAACTTTGGTTTTCTGTCGGATCACCTCATTGCGGATACAATCCTTCATAGGAACTCCCATTATAGCCCGCTTCATAGCCCGCTGAGCTAACAAAAGCATATTAGAGAAAAAATCAAATCATTTTGACTAGGTGTTCATTTTTATTTGATTACGAGTCAAAATTAGTGAAAAATATATATTGTCTTTTTATTTCTGATGTTTTATTTCTACGATGTTTGTCTAAAAACAGTTTTTTTCGGAAATGATTGCAGATTTCGTTTAAACGCCATACATTTTATACAGTCTGACGACAGTTGTGACGTCATAGCTATTGTCCATTTTGTATGGAGTGTTTTTGCGAGTGGTATGAACAATGACTTCAAAAATCATAACTCATAAGTACAATAATCTAGGGTGAAGGCGGCAACAGTGGCTATAGCGACAACAGTGGTGCACTGGCCGTTGTGTCAGAAATATTATAGATAGCTTTCTTTCTTTCTGACTCTCCGGAAGGTCTCCCGATAGAAACAGGTTACAACCAGTTCGCTTGCGTCAGCTATGTAACGAACCCGCGTAATTAATGTATTTTTGTTTTGACGAAAGAAAATGCGAATTTTAAGGTAAGGTGTACTTTCTATTTTTTCACGAACATTTTGTTTTACCAACGGATTAATAATTTTGCTGAGAAATAAACTTAATTGAGGTCATTTTGACGTATACCTACTGCACTTCGATTTAAGCAAAAGTATCACGCGTGGTATAAGTTAAATCCAAAATGGCGGTTTAGTACACAGTGGCTCAAATCACATGAGTACACAGTGGTTCATGAGCCAAGCATATTAATTCAGAAAATTTTACAAAATGTAATATTTTTTGTTAATTTTCTCATTTAGGATGGCCCTCGTTAAGCAAGGCCCCGTTAAATACAGAAACAGACAGATAAGGGCAAAAAAACGCTTAAAATAAAATAAAAAATGTTATGAGCGTGTGAAAAGCGTCTAAAGTTTAAGACTGAGAAATAAGTAGTCAAATTTAAGTTACCTGATTATTAAGTAATTTGTTCAATGCGAAAAGCCGAAAATTGCATTATTATTTGAGTTAAATTAAAGATGATTCACTGTGAACAGAGGGCAGATCCACTGTATCCCACCCCCAGTACACAGTGACTCAAATAAGTTTTTTTAAAAAAATACTGTTTATTTTCCAAAATATTACCTTGTTGAACTAAATTGATTAAAATAATCAATATACATTAGTTACACTATAATACTAACCCTTCTACATCTTTCCAACACTCGCCCAAATCAAGTAAGCATCACTCGAAAAAAGTGACCCACTGTTGCCGCCTTGACCCTACATAAAAATGTTTTGCGTACACACATCGGTTTCTATTACTCAGCACATTCCAATACAAGATGAGAAAAAAAAATGCGTATTCCCTTTTCGAACGTGTGTTCGCTAAATTTAAAAGTCGCTATACGTGAAATAAAAAATGTCAAACTCAATTTCGATAGCTTCAACACCTCGGTTCTATACAAAATCGAGTCTGACGTTTCTTACTTTAAGTTTAGGGAGTCTTTAGACGATGCCGTTTCGAATTGGACCCACTCTTTGATTTTCACAAGCTTTTATTTACTTGCACCAGCGCCTCTATTCGGGAACGCTAAGTGATTCTGTAGCGAGACGCGAGTGAGATTTCTCATCTCGCTCTGACGCATTACGCGTCGTGCGGAAGAGTGGGACGAGAAATCTCGCTTACGAATCACTACAGAATCACTTAGCGTTCCCGAATAGAGGCGCTGTCCCGGTGTCTGTATAGGTAATCAAATCTTGCAAGGTAAATTTGACCCACATTCCGGTTTCCGATTGAGCTGAGAGTTTGCAAGCATATGTAAATCAGATAACAATGCAATATCATTATGACATGGAGCCAGGACCGGATTTATCCCCTGCTACGCCCCTGGGCACCGGAGAAATGCCGCCCCATTACTGAAATTTTATCAAACTTATAGGTTATACATCTTCCAAATTTTGCCGCGCTAGAACATTTGCCGCCCTGGGCACTAGCCCCGACTGCCCCTAGTGTAAATCCAGAACTGCATGGAGCTGATTCCATGATGGAGCTGGAAGGTGGCCATGAGAACTGTAATAAAATGACGCAACTCTATCGAGTATTGAGCTCGTTTGATTTGTCTTGTCTTGACAAGGACTCTTCTTTTTTTATTAACAAATAATAACTGCTTGTTTAAATTTTTATTTTTTAGGAATAATTGTTCTAAGATGCGGCCGCCTTTTCTATCAAGTTAATAAGCTATATGGCAGGAAAATTATATTTGCTATATCTGTTAGGAAATTTCGAATTTAGGCCGAGGCTTACTGTAGATGATTCTTTTTTGTTATGAAGCATAGCGTACGTTGGGTTAGCCCAACGTACGCTATGCTTCAAAAGTAAAAAAGCTATAGAATTTTGGAAGGTAAGCATTTGAAATGTGGGGTTGGACCGGGTAGGCGACGAATGGAATGTATAAGCTGGACAAAGCGGAAAAGTACTGATGATGTCTTAGACATGGTACACTACAGAAGAACAATTATGTTATCAATACCAGCGGCCCTAACATGCAAGACACAAGGATAAGTTAAACCGTCTTATCTCTAAGTGCGTCTCTCTCACACTAGTGCCGACGAAAGAGATAGTCAGAGAGATAAACGGGTTTAACTTCTCTTTGCGTCTTTCATGTTAGCGCAGGAGAGGCAAAATGCTGGGATATTTGATGCGGCTCATTAAAATCATTATAGAAGGGAAAGTGCAAAGGAAAGAGGTAGAGGTTTTGCTTCCCTTTTTCTTAGCTTATACACCTCGAGTTTTTTAAGAAAATGTAGACTCAATCGTAGGGCTCGCTTATTTATTTATTTGTTTTATGATTTATTATAAAAAAGGATTTATTTATTTATTCTGCATACCTATATCTTATGTCACTTATGTCACTAATGGTTTTGTTTTGTTTGTAAACTCTTTATTGTACCTATATATAACTGTTAGTTGTCATGTAATGTTAATCCGTATTATGTAATTAATGTAAACATGTAATATTAAGGAGCACTTGTGTTGTGCATCTGGGTCCAGCTGAAAATCAGCGCTGTGGCTTTGTTTAAGTCGCAGCACATTGCTGAGCTGACCGCCCATTTAGCAATTAAATTATAATGTTAAGTACCTATTTGTGTTCTAAATTTGTAAATATTGCTAAATAAATGTTTTTCTTTCTTTCTTTCTTTTAGAGAGGGCGACCTCCAAGAACCTACATGGAACAGGTGAAAAAAGAAGTTAATGTCGTGTTGTATCAGAAGTTCAAGACTAGAACCTACAGAAGTGCATGGAAAGTACTGCATTGAGAAGAACCCAGCTCTTAAATTATGAATTAGAAGAAGCATTTGAGGATGCCCCAGTCAAATCATTGAATGTAAATTAACTTTTTGTAGACATAGACAAGTACGAGACTTTGAAACTTACTTCTGGTAGGTACTAAAACCCTTAAACACTTCGAAATTACAAATTCAAAAATGTTAAGTAGGCAGACAACTTTTTAATCCTTAAGGCTTTATCCTCGTTCGCACCTGTCTTATTCTAAAGCTAAAATTCTAAGTTATAAATATGTTAATTCAAATAAACTTTGTAACAAATTCAAGGTGATCCCTTTCGCTGAGTTTTAATCAAGTACTTAACTTTTTTAAAGACGAAAGTTTGTCATTAGGCGAGACGGCAAAGGTTACAAATATGCCAATGTATTTAGAATTATATAATTAGGTAAATTATTCTTTAGATATAAAACTCTAGTTTCTACGTTTTCTTTCTATCACCAATTCAGTTGGTACTATTGTGATATTACCATTATTACGAAGATAACACAAAGAAAAGTATACATTAACGATACTGGTATTACGTATCAATCATGAGGTAATAAACCGTACCGATGCATGCAAATAAATATTCCCCGTATGAATTACTCTCAAGCAACAACCACTAGACCAATTTTTTTACTAGCTAGTATAATAAAGTGTCGATATGGTTACGTCATCAATACGTTGAAGTGGGCAGGGTCCTAACAGCGCAGCGGCCCTAGCAAAGTTAACACAAGGATAAGTTATCCCTATTTTATCACTCAGTGCGTCTCTCTCACTCTAGTGCCGACGAAAGAGTGAAAGAGATAAGACGGGGTTAAGTTATCCCATGTCAACGTTGATAGAGCCACAGTCAACTATTAACTTTAACTACGGAGCAAGCAAAAAAAATAACCGTAAAAGCAAATATTTCGTGCCTATGCTAAACACAAATTACCTATTTATATTTATTTTGTTGTTTTATTATTGTATGCACACGTACCTACTGAGAAAAGCAACAACCCTACACTGAGAAAAAAATTACTGTACCGACATACGTAATTCTGGATGCCACGTACGTAATTCTGGAGAAAAACGTACCTAACGTAAGTAGAGACTCGGCTACATAGATAATGTTGCGGGCTACATAAATAATTTGGCGGACTACAAACGCCTGTATATGTTTTTACATTACCACGTAACAATCAACATTATTTCAGATGCTTCGACATTATTTGGACTTGACTGCGAATACATTACGGTAATGCAGGTATAGCATCAAACATTTTCTCAGTGTATCCTATTTAAAGTTTCATTATCTTTGCATACCAATTCCCTGAACAAAATGGTAAACGAAGCCTTACATATAATAGGTAGGGGAGTAAATAGCGCGCTGAGCTTTATTCCTCAGTGGCGTAATCACACTAGAGTACAATCCCGAATTACAGCCAGACTACGGCACATAGTTTATAGTTGTATTCATGATCCCACTAATTGCGAGCGACAGCTAAACTAAAGCGCTTTCGCGATTGCCGCCACGTCTCGTCGCCTAGTGGTGCTCGAGACGACGAATTCGTCACCTGTTGAAAATAATTAGGCAAAAAAATCTGTGCTAAAACAAAAATCCAGGTGCTGTAGGGTTTAACCTTCTGTGTTCCCCACTCGACGCGAACGTGGAATTTTTGCTGGATTTTGACGGGGAATATTCGAACTCGAACTATTTCGGATTTCAAACGAGTGTGCTCGCTCGCTTGACGAATTCACGAGTGGAAAACAAACCTCTCTAAATCGGCGGGTTTTTAATAGTTTTTTATAAACTTCGACCTACACGAAATGTTAAAAAAGATTTATTTTTGAATTGCTTTTAGTAATTGAATCGGGTTGATGCTATTCCTTCGAAAAATGATAATTTTCTGCGATGAAAAATATCCTATGAACGTCTTTGAATGGCTAAGGTACCTATTTTAAGAAGCAAAAGCCTTCTCCTCAACCGCTGAAGGAACGAACGCAAACGAGAAATTGCATCTTCAGTGCAACGCAACTGTGGTGGAGGCTACTTTCAGATTTGAAGTTACCTACTTTTTTTGGTTAAGTACTTTTTCCAGGAACCCAGGCCCCAAATTCTCAGTGCATTCGAGATAATCTCACAATCGAGACACAACTGTATGAATCTGACGTTTAATCTTGCAATCGATATTATCTCGAATGCACCGAGAATTGGAGGTCAGGACGACCTCAAACCAACGTGTATATAACTTGAGATGCTAGCGTTGCTATTACGCATACGCCTACGTAGTACGAATGTACGTCAAGTTCATCGGCGAATATAAGGCATCTAGAACTTTCAGACAAGCCTATATGAACCCCAATTTTCGGTGCTTTCGAGATAAGTAGTTAATGTCACATGTGAGATTAAACGTCAGTGCATACAGTTCTTTGACACAACTGTATGCACTGACGTTAACTCTCACCTGTGACATTATCTCGAATGTACCGAGAATTGGAGGCCTGGATGTTTTCACAAAAATGTGTACCTTTTACTTTCATTCCGAGTTTGTAAATTGTAAGTTTTTTCTACTCATAATCATTAACTATTTATTGATTTTAACAGAAAAAAACCGAACAAGTGCGAGTTAAACTCGCGTGCAGAGGGTTCCGTCCATAGACTTCTTATAGGTTTTCCTGTAATCTATAGGTAAAGAACTATTTTACGTATTTTTTCAAATTTGTAAGCCCAGTAGTTTCGAAGATAAGGGTGGGAATGGTCAATTTTCGTCAATTTTCTTAAATTACTTCGAAACTATTTATTCTAAAATTCTAAATAATATATATTTAAGATTCTCACAACGAGCCCTTTCATTTGATATGTCACACTATACAGATGGCAAAACATTTTTTTTTTTCTAGTTTACCTTAAAATTTATTTATTTACGTTACGCGTCCGTGTTGCGGTCACGGACTTACATATGTGTACCAAATTTCAACTCAATCGGTCCAGTGTCCAGACACACAGATAGAGAGACAGACAGACGGACGGAGGGACAGACACACAGACAGACAGACACACGAGTGATCTTACAAGGGTTCCGTTTTTTCCTTTTGAGGTACGGAACCCGAAAAAGATTTCTTAGCATCGGACGTTCTGTACCTACCTCTTCTTTCGTAACTTGCCTTACTGCTTTGTCAAGAAAGCTTCGACAAAATATAAAAAAATTCGTGAGTATGTATTTCTTCTTTTTCTTTGCTTGTTTTCTTTTAAATTGTATTATTTTTTGTTATATTAAAGTAAGTTAGTTAATTTTACATAATTATATTACTATTTTACATTACTAATATAATAACACCCATAAACTATAATAAATAAAGTGGGATAAAAAGTTGGCTGTATTGTTCGCATGACCCATGCCTTTACGACACAAGTAAAAAAATATTGTAAGGGGTGCACATAGATTGCTGTCATTGCTTCTTGGTACATGTACCGGGTCTGTGTCAATAGGTTAATAACTAGCCTTATTCAGATTAAGGCACTATAAGTTTTCTGTTCTATTATGGTCTTCTAAAATTAAGGTATTTAATTTTACGAATAGTAAAATTAAACGTAGACTGGAATGTTTGGAGTTCAAATCAAGCATACGTGATTGTTTTATTTATTTTGGATAGGGTACTAGTCCTTTAGCTGGTTTATATATTTATGTACCGTCTTTTCATTGATTCGGTACAACAGTTATCAATCCCACGCTGTCAACCCTAATCTAATTAGACCTTTGACATTCGCAGCAAATGTAAACATATTGATTTGTTTTATTTTAACTAACATTATTGACTCGCGGCAAAGCTTTCAAGCTTTCATTGCAAAATGGATCAAGAGACAGCGAAGAAGCTCCTTGTTGAAGGAGGGACGTTCGTTTTTCTCGGAGTGCCTCAGGAAACTCAGTTTGGTATTGACATGCAGTGCTGGAACACTGATGAAGATTTCCGTGGTATAAAGATGATTCCACCGGGTTTGCACTACGTACACTACTCGGCAGTCAGCAAGAATACTGGAGATGTGTGCCCGCGGTAAGCAAAGTGGTCATTCTATATTTAAAACCACTTTAGCTGTATGTTAAATTACTTTGGTTCACAATAGGTAAAAGATGTTTCTGAGTATTTTTTTTAAACCTGGAGATCATATAGTGAATAAAATCGTTTAAATATTATAATAAGCCTAGTGTGCTTTACAGAAATTGCATCTTTTCTACATATCTTTTCTGTTTTAGACGTTTAAGTAAATTTCATTTTGACATTTTCATAATATGATATGATGATTGATCAGGTCTGGATTTATGCACTATTTCCATAAGAAAGAGTTTCTCGTCAAGATGTGGGATAAGAAAAGTGAGGACATTATCAAAGAAGAGATAAGCGAGGAGAGTATTCAGCGGCTCAAAGACAACTTGTTCAATTTGGACCGACATCTGGCCCCATACCCCTATGAAATATGGCAGAAATGGAAGCTGTTGACATCGCAAATAACAGGTAAATAATTTAGGTAATTAATTTTTGTACTGTACTTAAAAACAAACAAAAAAAGTATTTGTTGTGCTGACTGTAAGGTATCAACTACCTTTCTATTGTAATGTAGGTACATGACTTGATGAAGAAATAAAATAGATAACCTTACAAGCTTTCAATTCAATTATGAATAAACAGAATGCTATAGAATAGAATAGAATTTTTTATTTCGGACCTTGGTCAATATCAGGTTAGTAACAATTTTATTATCCTACACACCTAGGGTTAGTAAAATACTACACAACAAAATAAAAACACTATACATCTTTATTATTATACTTATAATAAAATGTAACCCTCCCTTTGTTTTAAACAGTCTACTGAATTCTTTTATAAATATTCCCAATCAAATAAGTATTAAAGTAGGTACCTACAAGACTTAACTTATCTTACCACTCTGAAAAATATCCTTTTTTTTAAATTTATTGCAATTTACAAAAATACAGTTTAAAAATGTACAAAATATCGCCAAACTACAGAGCAGTTTTTTGGCGATTTATTACACTTCTTCATTTGACTTGTGCACAAAAGATACAATACAAATAATAGTAATAATTCTATACTTAAATTTACAGCGGAACTTGCAACTAAGTTATCACCAGAAAAAGGAATAATCAGGGCTTCAGTAGAACTCCTTCCAATGACCGATGAGGATAGGCCACGGGGTGTCAAAAACGAATCTATGGAGAGCCAGGATGAGTCTGACTCCACGCCAAAGAGTGCTGAGGAGGGCAGTGAAGAAACTCCAGGACAGTCTGATGCTAAGAAAGCTAAAAGAGTCACAAGGGAGCAGAAAGAAAATGCAATGTTGCCAAACTTGAAACCAGTTCCAGGTACAAATTGGTTTATCTTGCCATAAGCATTATTTACCTCATCTCCAATGTTGAATTCACCTTTTGAAGGCCATGGTCGGCTATATGCAGCGGCTAAACAGCAGATTTTCTTGCCACTGACACTATGATATGCCATTTTCCATACATTTGCACTGGCTAATGCCGTTGATGGCGTCTTTGGCAGGCTTTTTCGCACTTGGCTGCGGCATTCAAAGGGTTAATAGTTAGCTCAGCAATGATGCAGCACTCAAGTGAGGTTTTAGTAACATCAAATGTCAACATGATTGCGATATCAGTCTTGAGCATAGTCTAGTGGTGTAAGATTTGCTTCACAGTCAAACAATAATGTGATTGTGAGTTTATTTGTAATATAATGAACAAATATCGCTCTTCCATAGAATTAATTAATCGAAAATAATTAAAAAAAGCTTTGATATTAATTATAAATAAATAAAAATTCAAATAGCCTTTATTCTCAGAAATAGCCTTTATGCGTTTTACATGCATATTATACAATTCAATTGATAACTACTTATTTAATTTTATACAACCTAATTAATTTAATTTATTATTAATATTATTTTTATGATCATTTATCTATTATTCTTCTTTTATTGCTGGCAACCTATTTTGGTATGTAAGGCTATCCTTTGACATAGCCCTCCCCAGGCTATGAGACAAAAAATCGTATTTTTTGAGTGCCTTCCTCAGGTCTTAGGAAGGTAATTGTCCCATCTTTTATATGGACATCCTCTGGTACTTTTGCCATCTCCAGTCCAGCCAGGGTACCAGCCAGTGACTTCATGCCCTCGTAATTTGTCCCGTCCATCGCCAATTTAGAGTTCTGATTTTATAGGTTATAACATCTACTTTAAAAACTTTCATAATATTTGACAACAATTACTTAAGTGGTTATAAAAGAGTTAGGTCAGCCCCCACTCGTACCCGATCAGGAACTCACTAGCTCAAATTGCATGTAAGGATCTTATGTAAAATTAACTTATTTCTATGTTCTATTTCCTGAAGGTTCCGCAATGAGATTCACAGAAATACCACTGGACAAATATCCACCGGGATCTACACCAGAAGAAATCACAAAGCATTATCTGGATCAGTCTTATTCCTTGGAGCTGATGATTGCACAACATGAAGAGTAAGGCTTCTCCATGCTACTCTTACCTAGAAACAAATAAATTGTTTGTCCTATAGGTATTGCCTACACTAGTGGACCCACCACAGCTTCGCCCGCGGTATTTTCCATACAAACTTTGTCGCACCTTTAGGGATGGAATTTAAAAAAAAATCGTCTCTAGTGCACCTCTAGGGTACTCGCGGACTGTCTCCTCCAAATTTCAAACCTCTAGGATCACCCGTTCAGGCTGTGCGTTGTCTATAAGTGAGTCACGGTACTGTTTTATATTTATTGATTAGTGCGTTAGTCAATCGTAATCTAAATCTTTAAATCTCTGAAATTTGTTATTATCTTTAAATAAATAAATAAATAAATCAGGGGACAATCTTTACACAAATCAATGTAGTCTCAAAGTAAGCTCTAAAGGCTTGTGTTATGGGTACTAGACGACGATATAGTTTAATCCTTCAGATTATTCATAATATATCTTGCAAGATGTACACTCGCTGCGAATCAAGAGTGTGGTCGCAGCTTAGCGTTCGCGCTTCACGGCGTTCCCCATCTGGTGTCGGTCTCTTGCACTGCGACAAACAGTTCGCATTGGGCCTTCTACAGCAAACTATACCAGTCCGTATTGGGCCTGCTCGGGTTTGAATACTCAGTACCTGGCCTTATTAGAACGGCTGTTATAATATTATACTGCAGCTTTTTAATAGGGGTTTCCTGAAAAATTGTAATTAGTCCGTCTTTTAGATTATAATAAAAATATTGATCACGTATTTTTTCTTTTGTCAATTAAACATAAAATGACGAAGATATAGTGCGTTGAGGTTCCGCGTGACGTCATGAGGTCCCACTCCCGAACTTTGACACGCGTTATCTTTGTCAATTTTGATTGATTTGATAAAGCAAAAAATACGTGTTCAATATTTTTTGATAATCTAACTGAGGGACCAATTAGAATTATTATTTTTTTACCCAGAAAACATCCCTATTATTTAAACATTTATTAACAGTTTGTATTATTATTTCCAGGCCACTCCACATCATCGGAGAGCTGCAGCTAGCATACCTGTGCTTCCTCATCGGTCACTCCTTGGAATCTTTCGAGCACTGGAAGAGCCTTGTCATCCTTATCTGCTCCTGCGACGACGCCATACACAAATACAGAAGCGTATTCTTCCATTTTATAAGGACAATCGAGATACAAATACAGGAAATGCCGGAGGACTTTTTAGCTGATATTGTAATGAACAAAAATCTTGTCTACAAGAAATTAAGGGAGTTCTTCAAGACGGCTTATATGAGTAAGGTTGATGGACGACTGCTCACCATGATTGAGAGGTTCAAAGAGAATCTCACGGAGAAACTTCAGTGGGATTTTACTGGTTTAGATGCAGATGAAGATGATGAGAGGCCAGTCATAGTCAAACTGGGTGGTGATGTAGAGTAGGTGATGAAATTGTATCATTTTTAACTTACATTCTGTGGATGCATTTTTGACAAGTTACAAACATAGTTTCTAGGTTAGGCAGTCAAAAAACCTGATTTAGTAATGAAAGTAATGAATTGCATTATGTGTTAGTGTTTTTAGAATACAGATATGAACGCTCTTCAACAAATGTTATTAGTTACATTACAAAGTGTCTTTTTTAACTTGTACTCCTAGAATATTCATTCAACTTATTAATTAATTATTATTTACGTATATTTATCTTTACAGTTATTTGACTTATGCACTCGTTTAGTGTTTCTTTACTAACTTTGCAATAACCAATGTAACTTTTTAACCTTTTCAACGCCTTACGTCAAATGCAAATGTGTCACTCACACGTCAAGCGCGTTTCAAAAGCTATGCTAAAATCAACTTAATTCATACGAAATAAGGTCTCTTTTGAGTTGTACCTCCGACAACTATAAACCTCGGTGGCGTGGTAGGCACGATAGCTCATGACGCTTTTAAGCGTCCTTGGCGTTGAAAGGGTTAATATGTAGAACGAAAAGGTGGTATTTTCTTCGAGTAAAAACTCTTCCCGATTAAAGTAAAAAAATTAGGCGGTAACTTTGTGTAAAAGGGCACCTGTCGCCACTAATTTGAAAACAACTTATCTTGAAACCAGTCTGCAGGAAACTCAACCTAGCTACAAGGGCGTTAAGTTTATTTCCCTATTAAACGATATTGAGATACGAGCTTTTGGCGTCTTTAGCGTGGCGTCTTAGGGCGAAAACACACGTTGTCGTCTTGTGGAAAACTATACTCTGATCTTCAACCTTGTAAAAATGATATAAAATTGGTTTTTGATTGATGGTTTCCACGAAACCACAACGTCGCGACCTCGTGCCTTGCTCATGTGTTTTTTTCCTTATCGAATCGTACACATTCTAAAATGAAACGTCCACAGGGACGAATCTACTGCTAACTGGTATTTACACAACCTACTATAACAATAACAGCAGTGTATGTCTTCAATTTAAGATTTACCGTACCTTTTGCCCGCGACTTCGTCCGCGTGGAATTTGTTTATTGCGTGCAGCGCCATCTACCGAAGAGTAGCATTTTTCATATGTCCTACTGTGAAAAATGTTAAGAATGGATTTGGGCTGCTTCCAATGAAACGTCCTTTTTCTAATCACTTTTTATTGCGGAGCTTAAGATAACACGTTTGTATTTGGCGGCGATGGCGGCAAGAGAAGAAGGTGTTGCCAGCTACAATTATTAATGTAATATAAATTAAAAAATCTTTTATGTTGCCAACATAAGCTGCGCCTCAAGTTAAGTTCAAGTAATATTCAATATTAACATTTTATATAAGCGAACAATTTTGTACGCTATGCACAATAATTATAATTGCGATACCTGCCTTTTCAACAGATATTAATAAGGCAATATAAAGCTAAGCTTACAAAGTTAACAGTCTTATTTTTACACGTTTTAGTATGCATAAACTTAAACCTCTATCGGTAAAACACAGATTTTACTAGTAGATCTATTATGAGTATGCCCGTTTGCCGTTTGGACCTCGACCGCGCGGACCATACCGTCCTTCCCCGGGAACAGGTTGGTTACCCTGGCCATGGGCCACTCAAGAGGAGATGAATTATCATTACGTAAAATAACTAAGCTACCAATACTTACGTTTGGCATAACCGACTGCCATTTTGGTCGGTTTTGCAATTGATTTAGATAGTGCCTGCTCCAATACTTCCAGAACATCTGTTTCATGCTCGTTGTAATTGACCAAAATTTAAGTAAATTAATAGATTTGTTGCTTACATCTTGTTCTGGATAAGTATTGAGAGGTGCACCAGTGAGAAAATGTCCTGGAGATAGGTACGAGAAGTCGTTTGGATCGGTCGACACTGCTGTGAGCGGACGTGAGTTCAGAACACCTTCTATTTCCACCAGTACGGTGTTGAGCTGTTCATACGTGAGCAGCGCCCTCCCAACAACTCGTTTTAAGTGGTGTTTAGTGCATCTGACACCACTTTCCCAAAGCCCCCCGAATATCGGACTGTAACTTGGTATAAAATGAAAGTTTATGCCTTTTTGGGACGCAAACGAATGTACAGCGTGTTGGTGGCTTTGAGAGGCGTGCAAGCGATAAAACTCGTCTAATTGGTTCCTTGCTCCCTTAAACGTGGATCCATTGTCGCAGTAGACATCGCTGGGCAAGTTACGTCGCGCTATAAAGCGTTTTAAGCAGGCAAGAAAGCACTCGGTGGTTAGATCGCTGCAGAGCTCGAGATGGATCGCCTTTGTGGCGAAACATACAAATAGGGCTATGTATCCCTTTCCGGTTACTGATTTTCTAATGCGACTGTTCTTGACTGATACCGGCCCAGCAAAGTCCACTCCGACCCTCTCGAACGGGCGGCAAGCAGTGACGCGTGCTGCCGGCAGGGAACCCATCAGCTGAGTCGTCGCAGCAGCCTTCAGTCTGAAACATATTATACACTGCGTAAACCATCAATTATCCAAAACCGATGTTTTATAGAAGACAAAACTAAATTTTGGCCTGCATGCAATAGACATATGTGCTCATTTCTCACAATCAATTCAGTAATTACTGATTTATTTGGCAATATAGCCTGATGCTTTGAAACGTATGGAAGCGGCGCATTTTGCAGGCGACCACCGACTCTAATAATGCCTTCACTATCGAGAAATGGAGCCAGAGGTTTTAAATCACCCTTGCTCTGCTTGTGAGATTGCAGCATCTTTATATCTTCTGAGTAAAATTGAGATTGTTCATGCTTGACTATCAGCATGAGTGCTTTATTTAGTTCAAATAAAGTAATAAAACCTTTTAGATTTTGAGAAGCAGGTTTTACATTATTGCAAAATCTAAGAATGTATGCAAGCACTCGCGTCATTTTTCCTATGGTGGAAAACCTTTTTAAAATGTCAAACAGATCAGTGTTATTGACTGTGGTTGTAAGGCACAGAGCACTAACATGATCCGGTTTTAATTCAGGCAGCTCAATGGGCATAATTGACTCTTCTGGGAAACTATATTCTTTATTGTGTAAGAATGATGGGCCGTGCCACCATAAAGCGTGGCTTTTAATTTCTTGAGGCTGAAGACCCCTGCTAAGGCAATCTGCGGGATTATCATTAGTATTAACATAGTGCCAATTATAGCCTTGCGTCAACTCTGCTACAGATCGGACTCTATTCGCGACGTAAGCTTGTAATTTTGTGACGTCGGTCTTTAGCCATGCTAATACAATTTGCGAGTCTGAGAAGAGGTGAATCGCATGAACCTTCAGTTTTGTGGCAAGCGCGTCATGTACCCTTTTAACTAGTCTAGATAGCAGCAGTGCAGCATTTAATTCAAGCCTCGGAGTGGTAAGTTTTTTCTTACAGGGATTAATGCGAGACTTTGAACATAATAGTTCAGTACACACATTACCATTCTCATCTATAGTGCGTAAGTACAGGCAGCAGCCATGGGCCACTGATGACCCATCAGCGAAGCCAATTAACTGATTCACTTCGGTTTTCTGTGGCTTGACACAACGCGGTACAACTACTGACTGCATCTGAGAAAGATCTTTTGTAAAGTCAGTCCACATCTTACGAATGTCATCTGGAGGAGTAGAGTCCCAGTCCAGATCAGCTGCCCATAATTTTTGCATAATAACTTTCGCGCGAACGAACACTGGACCAATTAGTCCCATGGGATCGTAAAACTTACTTATATAGCTTAGAATGTCGCGTTTAGAGTCACTCGTGCTGCTATATGACTCAGGGCACGTGCTCTTGAAGATATCAGATTTGACATCAAAGCTAATACCTAATGCCTTCAAAAACGCATCATCTTTCTGTAACTCTACTTCTCCTATGTGGTGACTTTCCTTAGGCACATTATCTAAAACGGGTTTGCAATTTGAGGCCCATTTGTGCAACTGAAAGCTTCCCATATTGAGCAATTTAACCAACTGTAATTGAGTTTGCAGGAGTTCCTCCTCTGTGCTGCAAGATACCAAAATATCATCAACATATGTATTGTTTTTTATAGCTGATGAAGCCAGGGGCATGTCATTTTCATGTTTTTCAGCAAGGTCACTGAGACAACGAGTAGCCAAGTATGATGATGGTTTGAGACCATATGTAACGGTATTCAGCTGAATGCATTTTATATCTTGGTCTGGAGACTCTCGCCAGAGAATGTTTTGCAGTGATCTTTGAGCTGGATCTAAATTAATACAGCGGAACATCATTTTAATATCACAAATAAAGAAAAACCTATCTGTTCTGAATAGAATGAAAACATCAAAGAGGTCTCTTTGCACCACAGGACCGTTAAGTAACATATCATTTAGAGATACTCTTTTATTTGTTAGCATAGATCCATCAAAAACAGTCCTTAACTTTGTTGTGCGGCTATTTTCTTTTATTACTGCATGGTGAGGCAGAAAGTACACAGGATCTTTAGATAAATCAAAACTATCAATTTCGCGGTACTGACCATGTTTTAAATCAAGGTATTGATTAATGAACTTTTTATACTCATTGAAAAGAGTCACATTTTTATGCAATCTCTTTTCTAGATTCAGAAATCTATTGAACGCTAAGTGAAATGATTCCCCTAACTCAGAGTTTATTTCCTCTAAGGGAATTTTAGTGGGTATTGAAACTTGATACTTATTGTTCTCAAGCTTAGTAGTTTCCCTAAACAGTTTTTCACAATAATCATGCTCTGGTAGCTGCTCTGGGAAACTTTCAGGCACTTTTTCAGCTTCCCAAAATGCACTGAGTTGCTCGCTAATAGTGTTATCACATTATCTACAAAATAAAGACACAACCTGATTAAAGTTTCCTGCAGGGAGCTGGGTGCGGCCGGCGACAACCAGGCCGAATGATGTGTGTACTAGCGATGGGCGCCCGGAGTTGGTGAAGCATGATGTTGCAGTATTCTCGTTGTCGGCAGTCGTGGGGTGATGGCTGTCCACTGGGGCTTCCTCATTAGGCTGTGGTTGCGGCAGGAGGATCTGGAAGAAAACATCAGCTCCAAGCAACAGATGCACATCACCAGGTTTATTAAAGCCTTCATCGGCTAGCTTGCAGTTGGCTGGGAAAGCAATGTGCGACATATCAAACTCAGTTTGTGGCAATTTTTTTGTTATAGTTTTTACAACATGGCAGTTGACATTTATTTTGAATGGATAAACTGTGGAATGCACATCAAGGTTTAAACATTTGTCAATAGCTTGTTCTGCATTAGTGATGCCAATGATAGTCGTATTCGTTTTTTGCAATGACTTTCCTAATATGTCCACAGCCTTCTGTGTAATGAACGATGCTTGCGACCCACTATCTAGCAGTGCTCTGGCATGTATTATCATGCCTGACTTGGCTATTAGCTTTATACGTGCAGTTGGCAATAAGACCTGGCCCTGTTGGGAAGTCGCAGACAAGGTTACAGAAGGGCTTGCATGTTGGGTGGATTCATCCTGATGCAATAATGTGTTGTGTTGTAGCTTACACACTGTACAACGGAAATGGTATTTACATTTGCGCTTGTGTTGAGACAAACAAATATTACATAAATTGTTTGTTGAAGCAAACTCCAAGCGTTTGTTAATTGCAGCCATTTTAAAACTCGGGCACTTAAATAATTTATGTTCAATTGACTTACAGTAAATGCATGCAGCTACTTGCTGGCTCTGCGCAGCTACTGGATAGCTGGCTAGATGTTGCGATTGCACCTTTTGAACATTGCAGTCGGTGTTCTCGATGGCCAGCGCACGCTTCTCGATGAAATCAATAAACTCCTTTACCGTGGGAGGAGTAGCATTGTCTCGCTCTAACTGGAAGGCTCGATATGTCATTGTATCAAGTTTTCTTGACAAGATACATATGATGATGGAGTCCCAGGCGTCAATCATCTCACCCAGGTTCTTTAAAGCAGCAAGGTTCTGCTTCACCACTGAAAGAAACGCACGTAAGTTAGCAACGTTTGATCGAGTCATTGTAGGCATGTCGAGCAGTGCACTAATGTGTTCATGTGTTATTCGCACTTTATTGTCGTATCGATCCTTAAGTAATCTTAATGCTTCAGGATAGCTGTCATCTTGTAGTGGCAGGTTGTTAATTAAGGCTAGTGGCTCACCACTTAGAAAACCCTTTAAATAGTAAAGTTTTTGCACGGAAGAAAATTAAGCTACACTATGAATCATAGCTGTAAACATACTCATAAATTCGTAATATTCTGTGTACTTACCGGTAAAGGTTGGTATAACGATGCTGGGTAATTTAATTTTTCCCGTGCCCGCAGATTCTTTCGAATCAGACGATGGGCCGTTACCTTCCGCTTGGCGCAGTGTGTTTATAATCGCGTCGAGCTGCGATAATAAGTACACGTAATTATCCTCCACCTCCTCATCTGCTGAATCGCCTGAATCCTGCGGATCGAGTGCCGAGACCTTTGTTGACAAACGTTCATACTCAGAAAAAGCTTCTATCAACCTTTGTCTTTTAACACTAGCTCTAGAGGTGAATTTACAAGAACATTTTTATCGAATGAATTTTTTAGCCGTGTAATGGAGGCCTTGGCACGGCCTCGGGCCGCAATGCTTACCTTTAACTCTGACATTGTCGTGAATATACACTACGAGGAACACTTTTATAACTATTATTACAGTCAATAATACTTGTAAAACCACGTACTAGTTACAAAATGCTATGAACGAACACAAATTATGCAGAACAAAATGGCGAAAATATGGTAGACTCGTGTTGGTTGTGCGACTCGGCGTCCTGACGTCGGATCCGGTGCAACTCCGAGCGTAGTGCTGCCACCCGCACAGATAAAATTTTGCATGAAGTCAGTCGATTTCACTCCGTTTGTCGTTCCTTTAATCTGTGGTCTCCCCACAGCGCTTCGCAAACTTCAACGATTGATTGACGTGACGTGACGTTGCAGTTGTACCAACTTATTGCGCTGCTTTTGTGCAATATGCAATGATGTCTGCGAGCGAAAGTTGTTACGTTGGCTCTGCTTCTCTTCCGGCGTAAAAATAATGGCCGACTTGTGACCGCCAAATGACCTTGATTGCGTGATTTTGCTTACGGCTCTCGGTGATTTCTTAGGGCGTAGGGCGCTTATTCCAATTTTCTTCGCTCGAAGGACCAATGTGAAAAATGTTAAGAATGGATTTGGGCTGCTTCCAATGAAACGTCCTTTTTCTAATCACTTTTTATTGCGGAGCTTAAGATAACACGTTTGTTATCCTCCACCACCAATCTTTTATGTTGCCAACACCTACATTTGTAGATTCCTGTAAATCCTTTCAGGATTTATAAAAAATATTCTATGCTCTATATAAGTCTCTATTTATGCCAATTTTTATGGAATTCTGTAAAGCTGTTTGGCCGTGAAAACGGAACAAACATTTTCGCATTTATAATATTATATTACTATGGAATTTTTGATATATATATCAGAGGAAGGCTAAAGAGCATGCGAATCACCTGATTGTCAAGGCTTCGACACACCGGAACGCGAAATAGAAGCGGAGCGGTTCGGAAGCGGGCCCGCATAAGCAGTGTCAAATGGACTAAAATGGAAGCCCTCACACCAGTGACCGCGCGGCAGCCGCCATTTTAGTTCCTGTTACACAAACTATTATTATTAATCAAAATATAGAAATCTTTGATGTGTAACGTCAACTAATTTACAGTGCTTGTGTTCAAGTAGTTTTAAATTATCAAATCAAAAAAAATATTTGTAAGGTTTTATTGTGTCCCAAAAATTATGATGGCGACTGTACACGATGAACTGAAGACGTTTTTTGTGTGATATTATAGACTCTAGACAATAAGCATAAATATTGAGGGTCTAATGCCAGATTTACCCACCTGCTTGCTCTGTTTTCCGTTAGAATATGATCCCCATTTGTACTACCCATTTCGGTTATCCTCCGGTTCGAAGGACCAATGTTAGGGTCCTACTGGGTTAAGTAAAAGTGGACTCTATACTATAGGGCTGATATATTCGCCGTCGTAATACAACTTATTCCAGTCAAACAGTATCATTATACTAAAAAGTCGTCAGTCGTCGGTGGCTGTCGATAAGGCGAGTCTCGCCGCCCGGTTATACATGCGTCCCGGATATAACCGGTTCGCAACACATACAGAGCATATTTTCTAAACAATTTCGCATCCAATCTCAAAAGTACTATAGCAGGGGGGTGTATTTTATAGCAAAGAAGTTTTGTCAATCCACAAGAGACATTTCTAAGAGAATATTAACATTGTGTATAAGACACCCTATATATTTATTTTAGTGCAGTTTAGAACTGTAGTATTGTGTACTGTGTACATTCAGAAATCTTGTAAGATCAAAGGAATTTCATGATCCCCACCCCAATACCAATGTCAATTTTTAAACTAGTAGTGTGTAAGAATTTTTGATCAATAATAGTGTTAATGCAATAAAAGTAGATGTTATTTTCTGTTCTAAATGTTGGTACAACTTTATTAATTTTAAGTAATTACATTAATATAGTAAATAAATGTACCCGTGAAACAGTCTTTTAATTATACGAATAGCTTTCCATTGCAAATGTATTATCGTTCAATACACTTTCCCAAATCCATCCACAACCCAGGTATTCACTTTTTTTGTTATATTTTTTTTTTATCAAAAAGAAAATTAAAAAAACATGTTTTATTTAAACAAAATCTCATTTAATTTGCTTTACTTTTCTTCTTAAACTGTTTATTTCGCGGTTTATTTTCTTTCTTCTCGAATTTCGGCTTCTTGGGCGAGGTTTGGGGTTCTATAATGAAAATTTGAAATGTTATGTGCCTAGAAAATGTACTATAATTTATAAGATGCCAAAATGCTGGTCGGTGCCAAAATGTTTCATATGAAATCAACGGCCAAAATCACCCTTTTCATACAAAAGCCGATAGCGATTTTAACCCCTTACATGTTAACCGATTTTGACCAATATTTGATAGGCTGTCAGTCAGAACAAAATCTAGGTCTACTTATACTTTTTTTTGAATATTGATTAAAGATCAACAAAGTCAAATAATCGCCGAAATTAGAATGAAACTGCATTAAAACTGAATTTATTGAATATAGGGGAAAAAAAATCAAAAGACCTAGATTTTATTCTGACTTACAACCTACCAAAAATTGGTCAAAAACGGTTAACATTTAAGGATGGAAATCGTTATCGCCTTTTGTATGAAAAGCCATAGGTTCACACTGAACTCTTAAGGCTGAATTTGGAAAATCAATGAAAGTTTGTTATTACAAATTATTGTTCAATCATTTTGTATTGGTAGTCTGGCTTTCAGTTAGGCAGTACTTGATATGTTATTGACTTACGTGGATTTTTCCTTTTCAGCACTGGCCCCTGGGGTTGAGACTTAGTCAGCTTCTGAATTTGAGGTGGTTTCTGTCCTTTTTTAACAGCAGTAGCAGCTTGTTTAGTTACTTTTTTGGGCTGTGGTGGTACAGCTACTGCTGGTTTCTTGCCTTTTTTTGCCATAATTGGCATGAGGGATGGTAATTCCTCTTCGCTGAAAACAAATGGGAGTGATATTATATACTGGCAACCTATACTATAGACATAAAGTAGAGAAAGATAATTTATATATGAAGACTTGAAACACTTTTGTTGGTTTTGCACATGGTTTAACATACTTCAAGACCTCTTCTGTCAGTTAATGTTCTTAGAATTATTATTTATTTATAACCTCACTACTGATTACTAACCTGTCATCACCATCTTCCTCCTCACTGCCATCTTTATCATCATCCTCGCTTTCATCACCAGAACCCACATCAGAGTCACTCTCCAACATCTTCTCATATTCATCAGAGTCAAAGTCAACTGAGCTGTCACTCTCTTCACCATCCTGCTCGGTTTGTATAAAGTCCTCTGGAGGCTTGACACCAGCATCCTTCATCTTCTTCTGTTTCTCATTCTGTTTCAATTTTTCTGTTTGTTGTGCTTTCTTGAGTTCTTTGTTACTCTTCACTTCAGCAGGTTTTACCTGTACTGTTTCCTTTTTTTGCTTCTTCGTGCTTACCTGTAAGGTAATTCATACATTACAAAATAATGTGCAAAGTAATATTGAGAACCCTTTTGTAATAATAATAAAAAAGAAGCACATAAGGGCCTGTGCACACCACGTTTTTCAACGCGCCGTTGACGCGCGTTTGTAGCGATACAGACGCGATGCGCTCTGTTTTGTAGGATAAAAACGCGTTTAAAAAACGTGGTGTGCACAGGCCCTAAAAGTTAACAAAGCAAACAAATCGAGAATATTAATCATGGAGATTTAGTACTTTCTTTGCTTATGATACCAAGAAATTAAGCTATTCTGGCCAAGGGCGACTCGTGTGCAGTGCAGTCGGAATAAACTGGTTGTAAGGATTGCTTAAATATCCAATAATGTAAGTAAATTCATGTTCATAAAGTATAAGGCAAACCAATCGCGGTTACGTACGCGGGCCCACGCCGTTGTCGAACGGCGCGGGCGGATTTACCATGCCACACCAAAGTAGCGCCGCAACCGCGTTTGGTTTGCCTGGGCCTTTATCCTGGACTCAGGCATAGATTAAAAATTTATTAATTCGTTTCGACAGTTTTAACTACTGTATCATTCTCTATGCGCTTGAAGTTTTGCCTTAGCAAAGAGGCACTACCAATTCCGACCACTGCTCATGTGTTAGCTGGAAAAACGTATATTTGTCTAATTTATTTATGCAGTTGTGCTCTTTCAAGCCTAAGAAGTTAACAAAGTATTTCTCCAGGCCTAAAACTTTACTAGCTACATTTAAGTAATAAAGTAGACATACTTTCTCAACCACCTCAGCAGCTTTTGATTTGTTTTTCTTCTGTTTCCCATCTTCAACCTTTACTTTCACCATTTTAGTCTCATTCTCCTGCTTGCCCTGTACTCTTTCCAATAGTTCTTCCGGAACATCTACTGGCATGACAAAATCAATGTTTATTCCTAATTCCATGAACTTCTTCTTTTTCTGTTCAAAGCTGGAATAAAAAATATATATAATAAATCATAGTTTTGTCACTTAATTTTAATGGATTCCAGTTATAAATGAAAATATCAACATCAAAACTTACTTTTTTAGCAACTTTTTAGCTTTTTCTAAATTTCCTGCCTCATCTTTATTGGAATTGAATACCTGAGAATTTGATAAAAAAAAGGTTAGTATTTACAACAAAATTTTAAAAAACTTTTAAGACGAACAAAAGCACAGCTATAGTCAAATTAAAGTTTTGTTTTGCTTTACTGCTTTACTCATAATATATTGTCAGAAATGGTTTGACATATTCGGACTCATACAGAGTCGTTCTAAGTAGTGAAGCAAAGCTCTTTTTCTTTCTTTACCTTTTTCATTCGAATTCTCCTGTCCGCTGTGGGGTTTTTCACACTTGTCCAATGCTTCCTCATGGCACGGAGTTTCTGCTTTTCAGGAGGAATAATGGCAGCTACAAGAAATAATTTTCAAATCAGGTAAAACATTTATATGCTGTAAATTTTTCTTATTTATTTTAAAGACTATTACATTATGACGACGCATTTAGCCTAATTGGTAGTGACCCTGCCTCCGAAGGTAGCATCCCAGGTTCAATCCCTGGTAAGGGAAAATATTTATGTGATGAGCATGAATGTTTGTTGCTGAGTCTTGGATGTTTATGTACTATGTACTTACTGTTACTTACTATGTATTTAAGTATTTATTTCTCTATATAAATATGTATATCATCATCTAGTACCCATAACACAAGCCTTTAGAGCTCACTTTGGGACTAGATCAATTTGCATAAAGATTGTCCCCTGATTATGATTATTTATTATATATTTATATGTCAATCTTTCTAATTATTGTGGTTATATCTAAGTTTGTCCTACCTTTGATCAATCTCTTGCCCATGAGGTAGTTATTCATAGTCTCTGCAACAATTTCGGCCACAGCAGGCTCTCTAAACTCCACGAATGCAAAGCCCTTTGACCGGCCCGTGTGTGGGGAACGAATGACACGTACATTTGTCACCATCCCAAACTGCTTGAAGTACTGCGTCATCTCATTCTGCAATAACAAAATATATAGCAACTAGTGGACCCGCAACAGCTTCGCCTGTGGTATTTTCCATATAAACTTTATCACCCCTTTAGGGATGGAATTAAAAAAATCCCTCCTTAGTGCACCTCTAGGGTACTCGATGAATATCTCCTCCCAATTTCAAACCTCTAGGACCACCCGTTTAGGCTGTGCGTTGTGTATAAGTGAGTCACGGTACTGTTTTATATATATTTCACAACGCAGTTAGCCTAGTTGGTAGTGACCCTGCCTCTGAAGTTAGCGTCCCGCGCGGCAAATATTTGTGTGATAAGCACGAATGTTTGTTCCTGAGTCTTGGACGATTCCTATGCATGTAAGTATTTATTTATCTATATAAGTATGTATATCGTCGTCATAACACAAGCCTTTAGAGCTTACTTCGGGACTAGATCGATTTGTGTAAAGATTGTCCCCTGCCTGATTTATTTATTTATTAATTATATTGATACAAGTGGCAAAGCGTTTGTTTTAAAATAAATGGTAGTTTTACTAACCTCGTAAAAACCATGCGGAATATGCGATAAATACACCAGTCCTCGCTCTTTGAGCTTCCTTTTCTTTTTTTCCTTTTTTTCTTCTGCATCCTTAGGAGCCAGCACTGCTGGCGGCTGGGGCTTGCCTTCATTTTTCTGTAACGAATCATTTTGCGTGCAATGTAGGTAATGCGTTTTGACAACATAACCTTAAAGTTAAGGGAATTGTAGACTTACCTTCAAAAGGTTCTTTATCCCTTTTATAGATTTAGCAAACTTTTTCTGTTTTTTAGAATCTAAAGCCACATTTTCTTCCATGTTTTTTCTTAGTTCTCTATACAAATAATCGTAAAATACAAGCAAAGCGAGCACGTCTTTTTGAGAACAAATGTGTCAAGTTGTCAGCAGGGTTGCCAACTGTTGAAAGAGGTATACCCCTAAAATCTAGTTGCAAAAATCCCTAAAATCTCCTAAATCACTAACCACCGTTTGTTATAAGCTTAGTTTCTACTACAGACTGATAAACCATATCATACTCTTATCAGTATGATCAGTACGTAAAAGGCCAATTACGGATGGCCAATATTCTAAAAAGGCACAGTTTTCTTCACGAATGCACTAAAGTTGTAAGTAATGCTATCGTTTTTCAAGCTAACAATCTATTTTGCACTAATTTTCAATCAGTTTTTAACACTTTGATCGCCAGTGTGCCACGACGCCGACGACGGCTGTAGCCGATGCAAATGTATACAAGCAACAAGGGCACGAAAATTTGATGTCGTGTACAGCTAGCTGGCTGTACACGTGGCGTTCAAAAGGTTAATACCCCTATTAATAAAAAACCAGAAAATGTCCTGCCACAAAAAATTCCAATCCACTTATTTTATTCCTGAATTTAAGGGTAAAACCTCTAAGTTGGTAAGCGTGTACATTTGTCAGATCAAGCATATTCCAATACACGTTTTGAATGATACTTGGAATTTTTATTTAATTCAATATTTTTGAGACTAATAATTACATTATTATTCAGGATTCATAATCAAATTAGGTGCTTTAATAGAAGTATACTTTAAATTCAAGACGTATTGTAATTTATAAAAATTCCATCAATCAACATTTTTAAAGCTACTTGTGTAGTAATACTTATAGTATTCGAACGTTGAATAATTTTTTATCAAGTGTCATTTGTGTGCTGTGCTGTGATTGGTGTTTGTGGTGTGACTGAGAAACGTGATAAATTACTATTATTTATTTCTAATATTATCGATAGTTTATCGGTCTGCTTTTGTTTTTGATTTAGATTTTCTAACCATAACTTCAGTAGTTACTTCTGTCAAATTCAACTCCGCTTGCTTATCATTTGATGATTGTGACCGTTTAAGTTAAACTTGCTCGTAATTGTCAGTTAAACTTCCGAACTCAATGTGATCCTTTCTCCACATCATGGCTATGTCAATCAATACCCTTAACCAGTACATCCAGTACGTGGAGCGAGCGTTCAGGACTGCGAGAGGGGACGAGCTCGCTCAGCTTTTCTCCTTGCGGGACGAACACGTAGGAAACAGGAGTCTTCGGTCCAGTGACATCGCGATGCTTGTCGATGGCAACTGTGTGGCTCCGCTGGACGATATTGTGATAGCTCATTTGCTGTGTGTCAGAGTAAGTATCACTGAACTGTCTGTAAAGTTGATAGCTCTTTAAAAGAGTCTGCTTCCATCTTTTTACCTTTAGTCCACGGAAATGTATGGAAAACGGCATATCGTGGTGTCAGGGACACGGAAATCTGCTGTTGGCTACGGCCGACTGGGGCGTTCAAAAGATTAACTGTGTAGCCAATGTACAATGAAAATTTTAACCTTTTGTAAGCCACTAGCTACTAACAATAGGTCTGTGCATTTTATAAGAAGTACATATAATTTACTACAGTGTGGCGGAGTATACATACAAAAAAAAAGCAACTTGCAACAATCTGGTTTATAAAGTTACTAAGAATTATTGTGTCTGCTCATTTGTGCTAAAATTAATGTACACACATTTCTTCAGGCCCTATTCATGAAGGACTATATGGAAGCATTCAACTACCAGACCTTGTGTGTGTCATCTGTGGTGCGTCTTCTGCAAAATCAGAAGGAAGAGAATTGGAGCCTTCCACTCATGTACACTGTGTGCTTGGACCTGAGACTGGTTGCGCAGAAGGCCGAAGGATGTAATTGTAAGCATAACTAGTCGTTATTTGGTTCAGAAATACTATATTGGAATTTTTAGTGGATTTTAAATTAAGCCTAAGTACCTAACTACTTAGTTACACTAAAAGGCTAAAGCTGTGTGCTGAGAAATCTAGAATATTTATAGCCAAGGCTCTAGACACTAGGAAAAAACAATTATAATAAAGTTTCTAGTAATAAGTTGTCAATATCTAAATGGTTTTTGCCAATGTAACACATTCCTTATTTGATAAATTATTTTTCTTTATTTCAGTACAAAGCAATGGCAAAATCATGGAAAAGGCTGCAGACAGCTTACTAGCATGCTTCAGAGTGTGTGCAGCAGACAACAGATCTTCAGACATTGATACAAAGCGACTTGGCATGTTGAATCTTGTGAACCAGCTACTTAAGGTCTACTTTCGCATAAACAAGTTACACTTGTGCAAGCCACTTATAAGAGCTATAGATTCATCGCCATTTAAGGATCAGTTTCCTCTGGCTCAGCAGATTACATACAGGTACTTTGTGGGCCGTAAAGCCATGTTTGATTCAGACTATCGGTCAGCAGACGAATTTCTGTCATTTGCATTTCAAAAGTGCCACTACAAGAGCAGCAAAAACAAGAGACTAATCTTAACATATCTGGTGCCAGTGAAGATGCTACTAGGGTTCATGCCGGCCAGAGATCTGTTACAAAAATATGACTTAATGCAGTTCTGGGATTTGGTTTCAGCTGTCAAAGAAGGTGATTTGAGAGGCATTGACAGGGTAATGGAGGAACATGAAATCTTCTTCATAAGAGCCGGTATTTATTTGATTGTGGAGAAATTGAAGATAACGGCTTATAGGAATTTGTTTAGGAAAGTTTACTTGGTAGAAGGTTCTCATCAGATTGCTATCGCGAGCTTTCAAGCCGCATTGCAGTTGATGGGGCAAGATGATGTGGACGCCGATGAGACGCAATGCATTGTTGCCAACCTCATATATGATGGGAAAATCAAAGGATATATTTCGTACCAACATAAAAAAGTGGTTGTAAGTAAAGCAAATGCATTCCCACCACTGTCAAGTCTGTACTAATTTAGTATTTGCTGTAAACTTCATGACAATTTTTACTGTCTAACTATGCCGATTGTTAGCTACTTATTTGTAAGAATAAATTTATTACAAATTTATAAGATATTTGGTTTTTATTAAGTACTTAACAATAATGTTGAAATGAAACACTAATGACATTTAAACTTTTTTATTAAATCCACAATATATTTCAAAGAATAATATAAATATAATAAATTTCGCCGATCCCTAACATAGCATTATTTCCAACAATGCTGAATATTATATTTCAAGTCTTAGTTAAAAGTGATATATTTGTGATACTATTAGAAAGACACGGTTCTATTCTATTTATACAAAGTTTGTCCTCTATAAAGATTTTATGATTATAGTTGATTTTGAGAGATTAGGTATCTGGTTCAGGCGTGCAATTATTTGAGGTTTACACAAGTTTACTCTCCTTATGTATATGAATAGTTTCACTATATTGAATAAAAAGGATTTGCTAGTAAAATAAGTTCGATCTAGGATATGATTATTCTTTACATGATATGCCTGAGGGTGAGCTAGGGCTGAACAAGTAGTCTTTGTATTTTTTTTGTAAGCAATACCGTCTTCACCATAAGGACACACGGGGCTTGTGCCCAGGGTCCCCATTCTCAGGGGGCCCCGAAGGACCGACAATTTCTCTCACACATTTAATTCGCTTTTTTTACTTTCCAAAAGGGGCCCCAAATTCTTGTGCGCCCTAGGGCCCCAGCCTAGTTTAAGACGGCCCTGGTTGTAAGAAGAAAGCTGCGGTTTGCTACGGTCTCATTATACCGGGAAAATTGTATACTATTATGGCTTAATTGAATTGTTGCCAAATATAATATTTGCTTTCTACTGGGTCCAATTCGAAAATGTGTCTAAATTAATTTGAAATTCCCTAAACTTAAAATAAGAAACGTCAAGCTCGACTTTGTATAGCACCAAGCTGTCAAAATCGAGTTTAACGTTTCTTATTTCAAGTTTAGCGACTTTTAAATTTAAGGCCCGGGCACACCAAACGCGGTTGCGGGGCGTTTGCGGCGCGAACGCGGGTCCGCGCCGTTGTCGAACAGCGCGAGCGAATTTACCATGCCACACCAAAGTAGCCGCGGGACCGCGGCGGTCCCGCGCTGCCGCGGTGTGGCATGGTATATTCGCCCGCGCCGTTCGACAACGGCGCGGACCCGCGTTCGCGCCGCAAACGCGCCGCAACCGCGTTTGGTTTGCCCCGGCCTTTAGTGAACACACTTTCGAATTTGTCCCACTGTGTGGCATGGCCTTAATTCATTCTTCTATTATCAGATTGAGCTAGCCTCATAAAACCCTGTCCAAACATTACAATATTTTTATATCTTTACGATTTTGTTTTATATGCATATTAGTATGCCATTTCTTTGCTAATTTTCTATAGGAAGACTTAGTTGTAAACGAATGTAAACCAAATCATTGCACACCTCTTATGGACATTGTAACTGTAGAAAAATATTAAGAATATTTGACTAGCTAGATATATCAATATCGTAATGTCATTTATCTTATACTTTAAAATATAATCTAAGTATTTCTCGATAATGAAATAAAGCTAAACAAGGAGAACCACTAAAACATTGAAAGCTACTTCTTAATAATACTATTATTAAATACAAAAATGTATTTAAACACTTAATATGCTCGTTTAACATTAAGTATTTAATGGTAGATAGTAACTAGTATATTTATTTAACTTTAATAAAATCTCTTTAATTTGCCCGTCTTTGCGGTGTTTCTTTGGAACATAGCTTTGTTTAAGCTAATACTGAATATCTCAATCTCAATAATATAATAATTCTGGAAAGACTATATACAAAAAAGAAGGCAGGTAGATTAGTGATACCAGTTCAAAACGGCGTCGTGTAAATTTAAAATTTCGTAAACTTATAATAAGAAACTTTTTTTGTACAGCACTAAGATGTCATAATCGAGTTTGACGTTTCTTATTTAAAGTTTAGCGACTTTTAAATTTAGCCAACACATTTTCGAATTGGCTCCAGTGTGTGTCTAAATATAACGACTATGTTAGGCAAATGTTAGGTATTTAATTCATTCAGCTTTGTTTGGTTCAACTCAAACGCTCATGGACTTTCGTAGGCACACTTTCGGTAATTGTTTTGAGGTGTTGGTGCCGACCAATCAAAACTCCATATTCATCATGTTTGTAAAATGAATACTGTTCAGTATATATTTTACATATAAATTCAAATAAAACAAAATATCGTCGACAGAATTGGCTTATCACGCTCTGAAATTAAAAACACACTTTATAAACGGTGTTTGGGTTTATTTTTATTCAGCCTGTGGCTCCCACTTCTAGTCAAAGGCCAATCAGGGACAAAAAAAAATACAGGCGTCAGCGCTTCGGTGTCCGTGGTATGGTTTAGTTCCGCTCAGGGAAGCCAGGCTTGTGCGGCGGGCCCTTGAGTAGTTCGTCTTTGTAGGCAGCGAGGATGGCGCGAGACATGCCCGGCTCAGATGCACTGGCTTCCAGGAACTGCCGCATCAGTCTGTGGAGCATTGTTATAAATATATTCACTTACGAAGCCTCTACTCTTAGGTCTGGATCTAGGGGGGCAACCGGGGGCACATGCCTCGGGCGGCAGTTTCAGGAGGCGCCAAAAATATAATGTAATATGTTTGAAAAAAAGTTCACAAAGCTCGCGAGGGATGCTAGGCGCTGTGTGAGCTTTTTTTTAAACGATTTATCTCAAACTACACTCACGCCCGGATCTAGGGGGGCAACCGGGGCCACATGCCTCGGGCGGCAGTTTCAGGAGACGCCAAAAGCATAATGTAATATGTTTGAGAAAAGCTCACAAAGCTCGTGCTGGATGCTAGGCGCTGTGTGTGCTTTTTAAAACGATTTATCTCAAACTACACTTAGGCCCGGATCTATGGGGGCAACCGGCAGCACCTGCCTCCCGCTAAATTAAGAGATAAATTGTACCTAGATCCGGGCCTGTCTACACTATTACACTTAGCTCGCGAACAGACATGGTCATTGTCATGTCTCAACTTACCCTAACATAATAGATAAAAAAGTTATGCAACCTTGGTGCGCGATTCGCGACTTGTGTAGATGGTCATTAGGTCGGTTAAGTATGGAGTCTAATGAGAGTAGAGACTAAACGCGCGGCAACTTAAAAAAACCACTTTGGAAACACTTTGTAAACGTACACATGGATATATTTATATTATTATCAATAATAATTATGAGTTTAATTCTCATATTTTATTATATTATCGAATCAAAACCATAAAAATAACAAGTTGCTTGCGACTAATGATTTAAAAAATTCCGCGCGTTTTGCAGTTTTCTTTCATTTGCCAGACTAGCGTTTTCATGTACCTAATGTAACGCTTGGCTCTTAAGGGCAAAAACTAGGGTAGAGATTTGGAAGTTATGATTGGATCTCTTAAAGTTTTTTTTTTTTTTTGGTCAATTATTCTGCTATTAACTTAATAAATGAAAGTGAGTGATGAGACTCGTTATCACGCACCGGTTGCCGGGGTTGATACCAAGGTTGTCCCGGGTCTGCATCAGCTCTGGGTGGTCTCCGATGGTGTCTGTCAGTGCGGCGATCATCACGTCTAAAATTTTAACACAAATGATTAGACCCCAAGATGCAGTGTTTATACAAGAAGGTATGATCTGTCGGAAATCGAGACGACCTTTGACTTCGTGGTTTAAGTCAAACTACTGTGCCGACCGGTCAAATATGGTTCAAAAACAGATGGTTGAATGACTTAGTATACCTAAACATACATAGTGGGGCCAATTCGAAAGTGTTTTCGCTAAATTTAGAAATCGCTAAATTTGAAATAAGAAACGTTCGACTCGATTTTGAACCTTGGAGCTATACAAAATCGAGTTCGACGTTTCTTATTTTAAATTTAGGCAATCTTAAATTTAGCGGACACCGTTTCGAATTGGACCCACTACTTACTTATAGATACGCTCACGTATTTCAGTAAAGAGTGATGCCAAGTGTTTAAGGAGAGGGTAGAGGGTAATTACACAAAATATCTTATAAGATCGAAGTGTACCTATCTAGATAGGTATCTAGTAATATGTGTGTCCTAGGACCTCGCACTACAACTTGACAAAGAAGAGTTTGCACGGGGACAGGACTACGTATTTTTCTCCCTGTACCTACTTTAATCCACAAACATCATGTATTTGTTATTCATTTATTTTTAAGTTTATCTTTCCGCTAAGGGCCTCGCCACAACACTCGGTACGACGTCGTGAACGTGAAACGACGCGGCGTCGCTACGTAACCATGGTACGGCGCCGTGCCGTGAAAAATTCCGTTGCACATCACCTTTATAGGTATCAGAGGCGAAGCGTTAGGGTAAGCCAGTGTATCGCTTCTATTTTTAAACATTATATTATAAGTCATTAAATATTGTATTTACATAAAAAAATGTAATATGCAATTTTTATGTTAATACAAGAAGTAATTAATAATATTGAGTTAAGAAAGTATGCACCGGCTTACCCTCACGCTTCGCCACTGATAGTCATAGAGATAAGGGCAACGTGCAACGGGATTTTTCACGGCACGGCGCCGTACCGTGGTTATGTAGCGGCGGCGTGGAACGACGCGGCGCCGCTCCGTTTCACGTTCACGACGTCGTGCCGTGGTGTTGTGGCCAGGCCCTAATTGACCACTTTGCCAAGTCATAAGATGCTGTAACTGACCGAGCACTTTCTTCTCGATGGAACGCGACAGCTGGCCGCGCTCCGCCTCGCGCTCCAGGAACGCCATGAACCGCTGCGTGGCGGCGCGCGCCGACGCCGGGTCGCGCGACAGCGATTGGGAGAACATCATCTATAAATACATACATTGGGGCTAATTTGAAACGTTGTCGCCTAAAGAGGAATGTGAACCATCGGCAAAAATCTGACTTTGCATACAAAAGGCGATAACGATTTCAACCCCTTAAATATTAACCGATATTGACAATTTTTTTTACAGGTTGTCAGTCAGAACAAAATCTAGGTCTATACGTTTTTTGAATATTGATTAAAGATCAACAAAGTCAAATAATCGGCGAAATTAGTTTTCTATGAGAATACCGAAAGTACAATAAAACTGAATTTATTGATTATTGTGAAAAAAAAAGACGAAAAAAACGACCTACATGTAAGGGGTTGAAATCGATATCGCCTTTCGTAAGAAAAGCCGTAACTTCCAACTCCTCTTAAAAAATCCAAACTTAAAATAATAAACGAGAAACTAGATTTTGTGTAGCACCAAGCTGTCAAAATTGAATTATGACATTTTATTATTTTAAGTTTACCTAGCGACTTTTAAATTAGCGGACATTATTTCGAATAGGCGCCATTGACTGGCGCCATTCACGTTCTTATAAATTTAAAATAATATATCGAGACAATTGGGTCCAATTCGAAACGGTGTCCGCTAAATTTAAGATTGCCTAAATTTAAAATAAGAAACGTCAAACTCGATTTTGTATAGCTCCAAGGTTCAAAATCGAGTCGAACGTTTCTTATTTCAAATTTAGCGACTTCTAAATTTAGCGAAAACACTTTCGAATTGGCCCCAATGTATTGACCACATACTACATAATTGAAAATTCGTCACTACTTTCAATAAAACTCGTACATCGGAAATCATTAGCGTACTCAACCTTAATACAAGCACGTAAAGTTATCTTTCCAGTAACTGATTTTAACATACGCTTTTGTCAAAGTAGGTGCCTTATACACATAGTGATGATATGCTGTTTAAAGGGTTTATAGTACATGTGAACGCTATCGCTACGGCTACCAGCGGCCCTAACATGCAAGACACAAAGATAAATTAAAACCGTTTATCTCTATCATTATCTCTTTTGTCGGCACTAGTGTGAGAGAGACGCACTTAGAAATAAGACGGTTTAATTTATCTTTGTGTATTGCATGTTAGGGCCGCTGTACCTGGCCCGTTTCACGAAAGTACAATCGCAGCACTGCACGTCTAGCACGACCTGCCCGCGAGTCGTTTGTCGCTCAGTGCGTCCCTTACGTATTTGACTAGTTTGACAGGGACGCACTGAGCGACAAATGACTCGCGGGCGTGTCGTGCTAGCCCCACTGGTAACCTGCCTGAAAACTGCCCGAATTGTAACCAAATTTCGTTTACCTTGGCGAGCTGGTAGATAATTTCCTCCAACGTATATTCCGTGTAAAGCGAGTCAGCCGCCTTCAGTTTGTCCATCATCTCTTCGTACTCCTCCTCGGTAATGACCGGGCCGTCTCGGTCGTAGTCGGAGGTACCTAACAAACAAGGAACGTCGTTCACAGCAAATGCCTAGGCATTACGTTACATTCACACTTTCAATGCCAAGCACTCGGCATCTGGGTTCTGTCCAAACCTATATAATGAAGATTTTTGACATTCTTATCACATATTATCTTTCAAAAAATAGGGGTCCTGCACACTTTAAGGCCCGCTCACATTGCAGCGTAATGCTGGCTCGGGACTAACGTGACGTAAGCGCGGTGCGACGCCATTATGCATTGCATTAGGCCTTTAGTCGCGTGATGACACGATTTTTGTAGCCGTCCCTATTTTCTTTACACAGTAAAAAGATGCAATTGAAACTAGTGATCGTACCTACTCAGCATAATGGCGCTACAAAGGCAGTTAATGAACGATTAACATGTTCCTTTAATTCCTTTGTAATCTATATGGTTAAGATTATGAGACCTGCCATTAGACGTCGCATTGTGTGACTAAAATATATGTACATATAACGCCTTAAACAAGCATGTTATACATTCGGTGGAAACTAGGGCTGCCAACCGTACTACAGTATAATAGTATTGTACCATATTTTGGCTCTATGTAAGTACTATAATACTATATTTCGGTCAGTCTTTACAAATGGGCTTTGAGTTCGCAAGTTCTACAATGTTGGTATAAATTTTTAACCAACTTCATCAATAAATGGCTACACAACATCTCTCCATGAAGCTATGAATACAACGCAACCTTACTTTGATTCGTTGTGTGTGTTTCGACACATATACAAACGTTTTCAGTGATGAACCTGAAATGGCGGGATGAGAGAAATAGGTCATCTATTAAAGTAATAAAAAATGAACTTTTGATTTATGCCAATTAAAATTGTGACTGTACTGAATCATACTTTGCTTTCATGGGGAATGATACATTTATTAAAAATGCCCAAGGTACTCAAAAATATAAGTTTAAGCACTTTTCTTCTTGTTTCTAAATTAATGCAAAAAATCAGTGTTTTTGTTGTGTTTGTTTGTTCTTCCCTTACTTCATAGCAGGGCAATGGATTGACACATGGTTTATTGCAAAAAGAAACAGGCATTTTCGCGGCTCGGATATCCACAAAATGCGCAATCAGAATGTTAGTAAGATGAATTTTGTGTATTATATTATTTAATTGGGTAGTTGACTATAGTAGCAAATATTAAAATATATCTGTGGAATGATAGCTTAACCCTCAACAATACATATAGAATAGGAGTCATGTAAAAATAAATCAAGATTATTTATATTTTAATCCTTTAAAACCATATTTTTTTACTTCTTAGTCACGTGACTTAAAACACTAATCACGACACCATAAAATCATAGCAATCGGGTGCGTTCCTAATCGCGCTCACAGCGCCAGATCGCGCTCGCGCTCGTACTGATTTATCGGGTCGTGTATTATTACCTGGTCATACATTATTGGCTCCCGCTTCTTAACATTTATGACAATCATTCTCTTTATTTTTGTTTTTTCTGCCAGTGGAATGACGTCACTCACATGCGAGAGCTGACGGTGGATAGCGTTTTGCCTTGAAAATGAGGAAATTTAACGAAGAAAATATTTTTTTCACTTTCAAATAGAATTAACAAGCAGCCTGAAAGATTGTTTGAAAAGCAGTCAAAAACCGAATTAATCAACTCAAACTCAACTCTCTTTAAAAGGTTTTTCTATAAAGTACTATTATTTTCTTTCAGTGTACTTGTTCCGTACTTTCATACAGATTTTGTTGTAAGAGAACTTTTTTCATCTCATATCGGTTAGCACATGCAATTTCTGATCCTTTTTCCAAATTCTAACTGGAATGATGCATATCTGATTTCTAAACGCAACGCGACCGTGCTGCCACCAAGCGGCAGTATTGAGAACACTTTCTTCTCTATGATTTCGAATGGGCGCACGTACGCTCTTCATACAATTTTCATATTTCACCATCAACTTGGTTACGCGAGTTCTATTAGCACCCAGTGTTGAGAGTCAGTGTCCAGCAGCAGCCAAAAACCTATGGATATACAGACGGGGGCCCCCGGAGCACCGAAGCAGGCGAATCCCGGTGAGTCAGATATTGCTTGATTCCAGTCCCCACTATTTCTTCCCTACATAATTTTGGTCCATCGAACCGAATTCTGATCAGTCGAACCGAATTGGCTTGATATATTGTGCGTGCTAACAAGTTAACTTCTATTTCATTACGTATTATGATACATTTTTCAAGAAAGTACCGGCATGCATACGTCGTAAATGTATGTTTCCTAAGTTAATTTCGATTTAATCAACGATATTTCACCTAAGACTCTTGTAATAAGTGTTTAGGTAGTTAATTAAATCATTATTTCCGAGTTTTACATCGTATATCTCGATTTGCACTTTTATTTCCGTAAAAGTGCAGGTAAGTCGCGCGGCCCGCCATTGCGGCGCCACGACACCTCGAGTCGGCGTACCTATAAGCGCGCCACCCGGGTTTTGCTTACGTATTTCGGTATTCTTGCATTTTCGTGCTTAATACTATTTCATTTCGGTATTATAATAATTTAGTGTTTCTTTCGAACATTATTTGTATTTACGCACTACGTGGTAAATAAGTTTATTGTAATACAATAATTCCTTTCACTTTCCAATTTCAAATTTCTTTCTTTTCAATTTGTGCAGAAATACGTTACGTCAATAAAATTATTCTATCTACGTACTGCGTACTAGTTAATTCCGATTTTCGACGTAACAGTAATTTCTACAAACAAACATATTTTATACGTTTTCGTATTAGACAATCTCACAAGATGGAGATTGAGCAGTTATGTTTCGAGCGAGACATTCTATTGAATTCTTTGCAAAAAATGGTAGATTGTTCCGAATCTGATGAAATGCAATTTCGTTGCAGAATTAAAGAATTAAATTCTGTCAAAAAGGATTTCCTTAAGGTACAGGTCAAAATTGAAAAAACATTAGCTAAAAATAATACTTTTTCTAAAAGCGAACAGCTGACAATACGAACTCAGTTTGATGAATTATACTATCAGGTACAAGTAGCTGCCGATACCTACAAGGTTTTACAGCGGCGTAACAGTCAAATCAGTAATAATAATGATAATTCCGGTTCGCATTGTCATCGCGGGGCGAATTTACCTCCGCTACCGCTGCCCTCATTTAGTGGACAGTCCACCGAGTGGGCCGCGTACTTCGAGCTGTTCAAGTCACTTGTTCATGAAAATGTCGACCTCATGGATGTGCAAAAGTTTAGGTACTTGTTGTTAACCTTAAAAGGTGAACCATATAATTTGATAAAATCACTTCCAATTACGGACGCGAATTATAACAACGCTGTTATGATTTTAAGCAGTAGATACGAAAATAAGCGTATAATTGCAACAAAACATTTAGATAACATTTTAGACCTGGAACCGCTTACTGACAAAAATACTTACATCGGTTTACGTAACCTTTTAAATATTTTTCAAGAAAACTTAACGGCACTCAACGCCTTAAATCTACCAATTTCGGAATGGAGTTTCATTCTTCTTAATATTTTACTACGTAAAATGTCTTCCAATATTCGTCGACGTTTCGAACTTTCGTTGTCATCTCCTACGGAGATGCCCGACTATCGTGAGCTACTCGAGTTCCTAAACCGAGAGCTTGCGGCTTCGGAGGTGATGTTGTGCACGGCCGGCGGCGTGCGCGCCGAGCGCGCGCGCTCGCCCGGCGCCGCCGCGCCGCCGCCCGCGCGCCGCCCGCCGCCGCGACATCCGTTCATGCGCGCTGCGTCGGACAATCAAAACTGGTCCACGCGCAATCGTACCTTTTCAAATGTTTCCACGGCTCAAAATGCGCCGCGTTCGGTAAGATTTAACGTCGAGTCTACGATTGTTGATCCTATGAAGTCGAACAAAGTATGCATATATTGCAAATCGGTTTCACATGTTTTAAATAGATGTGAAGATTTTCTTAATCAATGCGTTACTGACCGTAGGCGTTTCATTAATGAACACAATGTGTGTTTCAACTGTCTTCATGTCGGGCACGACGTTAAAAACTGTATTTCTAGATTTTCTTGTAAAGTTTGTTCAAAACGTCATCATTCCTCTTTGCACGAAGCGGAGCCGATTCCCGCGCCACATGTGTCTTCATGCCCGGCGCCTCCGGCCCCGCCGTCTGCCTCGTCCGCTCCCGTTGCGCCCACCGTGACGCACTGCGGTACGCGCGCGCAATCTCCGTGCAACGTGTTACTAACCACGGCCGTCGTGGACGTCCGCTCTGCTGCACCTGCACCGGTGCCCCGCACACCTAACTCCGTGCGTGTTCTTGTAGACCAAGGTTCCCAGGCTACTCTGATCACCGAATCGTGTGTCCAGCGCCTTAATTTACGTCGCTTTCATGCAGAATCGGACCTGACGGTGACAGGAATCGGTGACAAGGATGAAAAATCTCGTGGTTACGTTATAGTTGAGATCACGCCTCACGGTAAACTCGAACCTAAATTAGTAATTGAAGCGCATATCCTGCCTAAGATTACTAGTTACGTTCCGAACATTAAGTGTTCATTAGAAAACCTTTCGCATTTGCATAACCTAACCCTTGCAGACCCCGAGCTCCGCTCGTCGCGGCCTGTTGAGCTTTTGTTAGGGTCAGACTACACTGGTAGTATTTTACTTCATGACAACGTGGTAGGACCTCCAGGTACTCCAGTTGCTATGAATAGCATTTTTGGCTATTTACTCAACGGTCGGCTTCCAGCTAGCGACACAAAGGTCCAGTTGCATGCAAGCTTCAATTCAAGTCAAAATGACTGCCAACTTCAGAAGTTCTGGGAATTAGAATCTTTACCGGAAACAAAACCGTTGACCAAAGATGAGGCCTTGTGTGAGAGGATTTTCGTCCAAACTCATACAAGGAATGCCGACGGTAAATACGTCGTTGCCCTTCCTTTCAAACCCGACGCCCCGCCCCTAGGCGAGTCTCGAGACATTGCTTTTTCGCGTTTAATCAAGTTAGAACAGAGGCTTGAGCGCAATCCGCAATTGAAGTCGGAGTATGTTACATGTCTCCAAGAATATATTGACCTTGGTCACATGGAGCAAGTGGACGAATCTGCCACTACGATGTCGAAGCCTTACTATATTCCTCACCACTGCGTGGTGAAATCCTCGAGTACTACAACAAAGGTTCGCGTGGTTTTCGACGCTTCGTGCAAAACCACAAGCGGTCGTTCCTTAAATGACAACCTTTTAATAGGACCTAAGTTGCACCAAGATATAGTGCAGGTTCTTTTGAAATTTCGTCTGCATGAAGTCGTGTTTACAGCAGACATTAAAATGATGTATCGTTTCATTTCTCTTAGGCATGAAGACTGCGATAACCAGCGTATTCTCTGGCGCACCAGCCCTGACTTACCTGTGCAAGAATTTCGGTTGTGCACAGTGACCTTCGGTGTGGCATCTTCGCCTTTTCTGGCCTTACGAACCCTTCGTCAACTTGCGTTTGACGAAAGTGCTTCATTTCCAAAAGCTTCTAATATTTTACTTAATGATGTCTTCGTCGATGACGTCATTTCCGGTGCAAGTTCTGTTGATGAGGCTCTGCTTTTTCAAGAAGAGCTTATTTCTCTGTGCAAGAAAGGGTCTTTTGACCTTCGAAAATGGAACAGCAACCGTCCCGAGTTAACGTCAGCGGTGACTAGTGCGGAACCCAACGAAGCGCTAGCGATTTCTAACCTCGATGGTGACACTTCCGTCAAAGTGTTGGGCCTTAAATGGTATCCAAGGTCAGATACTTTCAGTTATGAGGTTAAACCTTGTCCGTCAACTTGCACAAAAAGAATAATATTAGCGGAAATTTCTAAAATTTTTGATCCCCTTGGATTTCTCGCCCCAATAACATTATTCGCGAAGCACTTAATTCAATTGCTTTGGATTTCGGGAATATCATGGGATGAAGTCCCACCAAGTTCAATTTCTGACGCTTGGTTTAAATTTCTTTCAGAGTTGCCTCTGCTCGAGTCAATTTCAATTCCGCGTCACGCATTTCCAGAGGGCAAAAGCTTACAAATTCATGGATTTTCCGATGCTTCCGAAAAGGCATTTTCAGCGGCAGTGTTTGTACGTGTCACTGATAAACACGATAACATTCACGTTCATCTCGTGTTGGCAAAAACCAAAGTTGCGCCTCTAAAACGAATTTCATTGCCCCGCTTAGAGCTGTGTGGGGCCGTTCTTCTTTCCAAACTGATTGAGACTGTACTCGGTACATATTCCGATGTAATTTCTATAGACGACGTCTACGCATGGAGTGATTCTTCGATCACTTTGGCCTGGTTAAGGTCTTCGTCGCATCAATGGCGTACATTCGTGTCAAATCGTATCACGGAAGTAACGAGTCGCGTCCCAGCGTCACAGTGGCGACACGTGCGCTCAGCTGACAATCCCGCGGACCCGGCATCGCGCGGCGTCTTGCCATCTGAGCTCGACAAAGAGCTGTGGTTCCACGGTCCCTCTTGGCTTAAACGCCCGGAGGCCGACTGGCCCCTGTCTCATATAGATTTCGTTACTGACGAAGAAAAACGGAATAACGTGTTGGTTTCAACCATAGTCGCGACCGATCACACTGACACGGAATTTATTTCCCGCTTTTCATCTCTTTCCAAACTCTTACGCGTAGTAAGCTATATTTTTCGCTTCATTAATAAATGTCGCAAAAATAAAACACCTGAAAAGTATATTACAGTCCACGAAACTAAATTCGCACTCTCGCGTATAATTTTACTAGTTCAAAGTGAACAATTTTCCGATGATCTTTCAAACATAAAAAACAATAAGAATTGTTCCGATCGGTTACAAAAACTTAAACCATTCGTTGACAGTTCGGGTCTTCTGAGGGTAGGCGGCAGGATTGAACGGGCTCATACGTCATATGATGCCAAACATCAAATTCTACTGTCAAAGGGACATCACTTAACGAGTTTAATAATTGATCATTATCATAGGGTCAGTGTACACGTAGGACCACAGACATTACAATTCATTATTTCCCAAGTCTATTGGATAATTTCCGCGCGTGACGCAGTACGCATGCGCACAAGCCGCTGCATTCCGTGTTTCCGCGCTCGGCCCCGTGCCACTCCACAACCACAGATGGCGGCACTGCCTGCAGCACGCGTAAGAGCATTGCGCCCTTTCTTACACGTTGGGGTAGACTTCGCGGGCTTTTTTCTATTAAAATCAAACCATTTTCGTAACGCGAAAACGTTCAAGGCCTACGTATCGGTTATGATCTGCATGTCTACAAAGGCATGTCATTTGGAATTAGTTCCAAATTTGTCCACTGAAGCGTTTCTAAACGCTTTAAGACGTTTCGTGTCGCGACGGGGACTGTGCTCGGATATATATTCAGACTGCGGTCGAAACTTTATAGGATGCGACCGATATCTTAAGGAACTTTTTGAGTTCTTGAAAACAGACTCAATTCAGCAAGACCTTAATAAAGGTCTAATCGATTCCGGTATAACCTGGCATTTCAATCCTCCTTACGCCAGCCATTTCGGGGGTATCTGGGAGGCTTGCGTAAAGAGTTTCAAAACACATCTTTATCGTGTGATAGGTTCACAGATTCTTACCTATGACGAGTTCAATACCATCTTGTGTCAGATTGAGTCGGTACTCAACTCCCGACCACTCTGTGTTTTGAGCAGCGATCCGTGTGATCCGTTGCCACTTACACCCGCGCATTTCCTCGTCGGGGAGCCATTGACCTCGCTTCCTGAGTATGACTACAGTGATGAACGACCCAGCCGTCTTCAACGCTGGCAGATCATACAACAGGCTGTTCGTCATTTCTGGAAACGGTGGAGTTCCGATTATCTTTCGCAATTGCAACAGCGTGGTCGCTGGTTTCGCGACGGAGGCGCGTCTCCGGTGACTGAGGGATCCCTGGTCGTTGTGCGTGACGAGTCGCTGCCGCCCATGCAGTGGCGACTGGCACGTGTGCACCAGTTGCACCCGGGTGCCGATGGCGTTACCCGCGTAGTTACCTTACGTATGGGTAACTCTTATGTAAAAAGACCTATTATAAAGGTCTGTCCGTTACCTATCAACTAAGAGTTTAAATTAACAAATAGTTAAGTTTCTTAGGTGTAGTATTAGTTAAAATAATTAGCTTATTTCAAGGCCGGCGGCATGTTCCGTACTTTCATACAGATTTTGTTGTAAGAGAACTTTTTTCATCTCATATCGGTTAGCACATGCAATTTCTGATCCTTTTTCCAAATTCTAACTGGAATGATGCATATCTGATTTCTAAACGCAACGCGACCGTGCTGCCACCAAGCGGCAGTATTGAGAACACTTTCTTCTCTATGATTTCGAATGGGCGCACGTACGCTCTTCATACAATTTTCATATTTCACCATCAACTTGGTTACGCGAGTTCTATTAGCACCCAGTGTTGAGAGTCAGTGTCCAGCAGCAGCCAAAAACCTATGGATATACAGACGGGGGCCCCCGGAGCACCGAAGCAGGCGAATCCCGGTGAGTCAGATATTGCTTGATTCCAGTCCCCACTATTTCTTCCCTACAGTACTATTTTATTTATACTTTTGACTGGAAAATACTAAATATATTTCCCCTTTAATAGTTGGCCCTAACCCTAACCCTAACCCTAGGGGATACTGTATTTTTTGCTCTGAATAAAACAATATACTATATACTACCTACGCTGGAAAATATACGGAGTATTATGAAAATTAATATAAAATAACCCTCGAATCTTTAGTAGGTAAGTATTAGATATCTTTTCCGTGCTTGAGTGCCGAGACGTGTGCTCATTTCGTTGAATATTAACCTCGCAATTATTTTAATCAGTTTTAATGAAATTGTTCCTTTTTATTAAAATAAAATAAATCTCTTTCTAAACATTTTAAATCCTTATGTCTCAGATCTAGGGCAAGAGATATTCAATAAGGTTAAGAGGAGTGTGAACCTATGGCTTTTCATACGAAAGGCGATAACGATTTCCACCCCTAAAATTTTAACGGATGTTCACCAATTTTCGATAGGTTAGGTTGTCAGTCAGAACAAAAAAGTTAAACGTTTTGATTTTTTCACTATAATCAGTCAATTCAGTTTTATTGTGGTTTCAGTATTCTCATATGAAACTAATTTTGGCATTAATTGACTTTCTTGATCTTTAATCAAAATTCAAAAAACGTATAGACCTAGTTTTTGTCCTGACTGACAACCTATCAAAAATTGGTCAAAATCGGTTAACATTTAAGGAGTGGAAATCGTTATCGCCTTTTGTATGAAAAGCGTGATTTTTGCCTTTTGTTCACAGTCCTCTGAAAAGAAAATGATATTTCTTTGGTATACATAATTATCGACAACTAAGACAAATTGTTATATTTTCTGACCGATCATAAAGCTGAAAGCTCTTAGATATAAAATGCAGTCGTCTAAGTTACGTCATAAAAGTTTAATGTCGGTACGTATCTTTCACGATCCATTTCCCGTTTTGCTCATTCTAACTCGGTTAGGTTTAGTGGTCAGATGCCATAAAAGGTAATTGCGTTCAGAAATGACTGATCTTTAAACTTCAAGGGCTTAAATAATGATTTGACGTAAAATCTTAAACATCTGACAGATCTTAAAGATTACACAGTTAACTTTTTGAACGCCACGGCTAACGGCGATAAAGCGCGCGAACGCGACGACGGCTATAGCCGACGCAAATGTTTGGAAAACGGCATATCGTGGCGTCAGGGGCACGGAAATCTGCTGTCGGCTACAGCCGACTGTGGCGTTCAAAAGTTAAACAACTTTTCGGTGGACGATCTTATATATTGGGTTCACTTACTGATGATATTAGTCTGCAGCATCGGATCGAATCTCTTGACGGCTTCAGGTCGCAGATCTCCAGCCAGCATCATGGGAGACAAGTTGTTGCTCATCTCCCAGTTCTTGCTGGCGATGGAGCGGATGATGTCCGGGCTGTTGCCAAATGGGAAGGCCTGGAGAGACATCGGGTGGTACTGGTAGTCCTAGAGTTCAAATAAAAATTACTTGTTCAGATTGGTTTCTGTTTGCTTATGTCAGAAAAATCCAATACTACTCGTAATTGGCTATGTTAAGAATCTTTTACTCGTTAGATGATCATTTCAAAATGAATGTATGCACTAGCGCTTTAGACAGGACTATATGCTGTATTTTTAAAGACCTTACCGAAAGACCAACACCCAGCAAAAAACATGGAAGAATACAATAATTATATTATGATGGCATTATTGATTAGAAGAAAATTTTAAATTTTTTCAAGACTTAGTTCACAGGCAAACGGCAGACAGCCCACCTGCAGCACAATTGGTATCGGTTTGGCTCGAAATGCAAACCAATTTAGTCTTAAATCTGTGTAAATCAGGGCACAATTGGTTTACTTTTCGCGAATGCGATACCACTTGGTGTTACGTAATTGAGCTGATGATTGAAAGTGATTGTGAGTGAAAGTTCCGTCTGGTGCCGGCTAAGACGTCCGTATGGTGCCGACTAAGAATATCAAAAAAAGGCAACAGAGGGCCAGCGAAGGATGGGCAGCAGCGTCCTTCGAGTACCTACTAAGTGGCGACCTTGGCACATCATTCCATTTCCTGCATTAGACGTTTTTCGGCTGGTGATGATGCTGAACCAAACGTTGGTTCCATTTTTTAAGCCAGAAAATAATATAAGGGAGATTTTCCAACTTGTGTCATACCAAGAATATTTATTTATTTAAGCTTTATTGCACAAACTAAATGCCCAATGGCATTCTCTACCAGTCAACCAATAGGCCAAGCAGAGAAAAATATCAAAAGGTGGATTGAGAAGCTGGTAGAATATAATGTTATAGTTACGAAATATAGTTAATTAACTCCCGCTAAGTGAAAATGCAGCTTAACAGCCAGTTAACGGTAACGAGCACTCCGTTAACCAAAGTCCACTCTAGTTTTATCTTTACGTCCAAGGGTCGTAAACGAAGATTAAAAGTCCTTAATGTCACCTATTTGGGTCATATTGCCGAATGGAACCAATCTTGCCGAGGTGCCAAACTTGACCTAACACACGTTATAATTATGTCTGCTATCTATCTACATAATATACAAGAAGCGTCTGACTAACTAACGGATATATCAACCCACAGCCAAAAATACTTCAGCTAGAAGTCCAAAATTCTGCACAGGCGTTCCTTAGCTAATGTAAGAGCCCGTTAAGAAAGGATGAAGTTCCCACGGGAAACGCGTTCAAAATCCCGGGGGATAGACAGATATATTCATATAATCGTATTTGGTTTTGTACTTTTTTAAACTTTCACGAACCTAAATAGTCAAATGGACTTAATGCCGTAAAGCATTATATGTACGACTTTTGTTTGCAACTTTTTCGATTAGAATACGGCTGTTGCTCAGCTCAGATCAGCTCTACTTAGCTCCAGAATGTATTATTGTTAATTGGCTAACATAATATGGAATGTTTGATGGAATGGTAGGACCTACCTTGTTGGCTTGTTCCACGAGCAGGCTCCTCAACTTCTCCTGCTGTGCAGTTTCCTCAGCCCGTACATTCTGCGAGTAGTGGGCTCGGAGGTAGTCGATATTGAACTTTATCTCTTGGAGAAACGCTATTGCTTCTTCTTTCGTCATCTAGAATTTAATATTCTTTGCTTATGAAAAATGAAAATGAAAATATTTATTTTGCAAGTAGGCCACCTGGGCTCTTTGACATGTATGAATCTACCAGCGCTTCGAAAGGTGACATCTGCTGAGAAGAAACGCCGCAAGAAACTCAGCAGTGTCTTGTTTCAAATTTGGCAGTACAGTTTTATCTAAAAACTAACACAAAATGTGCAACACAAAAACCTAATGGGTACAAATTAATTCTAATAAATAACTAATAAGGGACCTGTATAGTCTCCGCGTCTGGACAAGTTAAGTGACTTAGAGATGTATAAAGTCTCTAAGGGTCATAATAATAAAAATTAAAATTGAAACACAGAAACATCTAAGTTAAATGGAGGTGTAGTCAGTCTCCACGGTCAAACAAATATAAAGATGGAGATGTAAGTTCTTCAAATATCAAAAGAAACAATACGCTTAAACTAGGTAAGTATAGTTATATTTTAATAGGAAGCGGATAAAAAAAGATTTAGTATTTATATTATAATAGTAATAGTAGTAAAGAAGCAATTATTAACGAAGGGATATTCAAAGCCCGAGTGAACAGCGAGGGCGTTAATAGCACGACGTTCACAATTGCCGTACCGCCCGTGTTACACAATGTATTTCATCACACTTGCAAGGAAAAATAAATAAACATATGGTAAACCTATTATTTTAATAGCAGTTTCTAAATTAAATGGAGGCGGTAGCGTCGGTGGGGCCGGGGGTGGCGTGCATACGACTTAATTTCCTATACGAAATCCATTACGCCCGCGGATAATTACCTACGATCCGGTTTTGTAGCATGTCATCCTAATAATTACGAGCATGTATGATTAAAAATAAGTTATCTATGTCATTATTAGCTGTCGAACCTGGTCTTCAGGGGATGCCAACGTTATTACGATCGTATGGAAAGTATAGTTTTCGTTATAGTAGACTATCCTCCATTAATAAAACTAGTATTACTTCCAACTCATTCATAAAATAACACACCGACTTTTGTTTACGTTGTTACTATTAGTATACACAAAATAAGACTTTAATTCTTGATACATAAAGACTCCCTTACCATGCCTTCCTGCAGGAACTCTTCAATGGCCGCCGTGACGCCGCGCTCGTCTCCCGTCCAGAACACATACTCCGCCATGTCGAGAGGAGAGTATTGGATGCCGGCGTACGATGCGTAATGATCCATCTGGTTATGTAAATAAGGTTGAAATTAATACTGCTGTACCAACATTTTAGGACATCTTTTTTTATATCAAAGTACTGTACAGCGTGCGTACGTTAAGGTGCTTGTAGATTAGCCATCAATTATAGCTGTCTTACTCTAACTTCGTAAGTTAGAGAAGGACGCCTATAAGCCACATTGTTACCGGCCATAAGGTACAGCGCTTATGGCCAAACTATAGTAATGTTAAATGTTTAGTCGGTTTGTTTTAATTGGAACCTTGCATTATGGTCTCAACTTACAAGTCGTAACTCAACAATAATTGACATAAAAATGAAGTTTACGCACTGGTAGCAAGATTGAGTTAGCTACAGGTTGATTTTGAGATAGGACAATTCAAAGTAATCACCGGGATCTTTTGTAAAAACACATTTTGCGATTCATTTCAAGGACTTTGGGGGTTGGAAAAAACATTAGTGTCTTATTATGAAATTGCGATTCAGTTCAGTTTAAGACATAACTTTGAATTGCATAACAAGTTAATGGGTTATAAGCCACAGGCGTGTAGATTCATCCGTGCCTTTTCTCGGTAGTGTTTAGTACCTTAGGCAGTCGGTCAAGAACACAGACCAATATATCCAATAACCTCCGCATAGACGAGCGACTCCCGCTGCAAGCATTAGAGGCAAAAATCCATAGCGGGGCTAAAAACAGGCGCCCGCGCATTTCCGCGAACGCACCAATCACAGCGCTTTAAAAACCCCGCGCCCCCCACAAATCTGGCAGCTTTTTTTGCTAGTAAAAGGTACCTTAAGCGGTGTTTTTAGGATATTTGGTCTGTGGTCAAAAACAAGGGCCTCTATTGGACTTTGCTTAGATTATAGAAGTGAAAGATACGCTGTAAATTAATTGAACCTACGACTGTAATGCTACGCAGCTCCCGCAAACATCAGCGCCCTAATGAGAAAACAAGATGGCTGTATTTTATTAGTACGTCGATTTCAAATATGGTTCTTCGCTTTACGTCAGCCAGTGACAGTATGACCAAATTAATAAGATTGTAATAATGCTGTCACAAATAAACACTAAATTGCCAATATTATTTAGTATCATATCCTTACAGGCCAAACAAATGCGCATGGGTTTGTATGAATCCGTGTGGCCTGCAGTTGACGTTTTGGGCGGCATGGCTTGACGGTTTCAACGTTCACTCTATTATTATTATATACTATAAGGGACTTTGGTTTACCTAAGTGATACAGAATCGTAACGAAATGTCACTTGGCTTTGTCAATTTCTTTTCAATGTTAACTTCGCAAAGTAAGAAAAAGACAGAGAGAGCCAAATAAATGTAGGTACTTCATCATAGAGAATTTTCATACATAAAAAAATTGATCACCTTTTATATCGTTGTTCAGAAAAGCTTAAAAATCAAATTAAATGTGTTTATTTGAATTCTAATTTTGTCATGACATGTATAGATGAAGTTGATCTTGATGCTTGTGGCACTTTTACGTTGTCATTCTATCATGACACTGGCATTGAAAGGTTATTTCATTAACGCGAGCAGTAACCTTTTTTTCGGCGTAATAATATGATTAAAGTGGATTTAGTGAGTGTGATTATGAACTGTAATCCACTTAATGATACGCTTTCTGGAACGTTGCCTAATTCTTCCACCCAGTGCACACCGTCACAAATGAGTACAATTATCAAACTTTCTCTATCAGAAGTTCGACAAACTAAAACGTACTTTGCTTTATTAAGAGGACTGTGAACCAACGGCAAAAATCACCCTTTTCATACAAAAGGCGATAACGATTTCCACCCCTTAAATCTTAACCGATGTTGACCAATTTTTGATGGATTGTCAGTCAGAACAAAAGCTAGGTCTATACGTTTTTGGATATTGATAAAAGATAAACAAAGTCAAATAATGGCCGAAATAAGTTTTGTACGAGAATACTAAAATAACAGAAACACTGAAATTATTGATTATAGTGAAAAAACCAAAACGTATAAACTTAGATTTTGTTCTGACTGACAACCTATCAAAAATTGGTCAACATCGGTTAACATTTAAGGGGTGCAAATCGTTATCGCCTTTTGTATGAAAAGCCGTAGGTTCACACTCCTCTTAAGAGTAATTCTGTAATAAGCTGAAATTTCTACGTGCGATGACGACAGACTTCATTAATTAATATATAACAGACAATTTCAAAAAACCGGCCATGAGCTTTAGCCATTTTTTTATTCTAAATTATTTGGTGCTATTTTCAATGATTTGCAGTAGGTCAAGTAGTAGGACAAGTTAGTCGCCTATAATTCATGACCTAATGAAGCCTACCTACCCGTGATAGTTATCCTTTTAAGTTCGTTTAAAGTCTTTTTAACATTTTTAGAATTTAGTTTTGGCTGTCCGGGGGGGGATACGTAGCTCTAACAGAAATGACACCTTTAGAGTTCAATATGTCCTAAACAGCATGGTAAAAATTTGATAATAATAGTTAATACTATAATAGTTTTTAAAGAGCTATCCAATGCCACATCATTCGAAGTTATAGAAGAAAATATGTATTTTTTTACGTCTGATATACTTGTGGGTATTAATTTATATCTGTGCGCGGGACAAACATTAATAATCGTACGAAGTTTCAGTCATGGAGAAAAAGCAACTGTAAGTAGGAAAGCAAGACAGACATCAAAACCCAACGTCCTACTCCTAAACGGAGAGTTGACAACAAAGTATCACCTTATATGAAGGCTGAATTGTTTCAGGAACTGGTTGAAATAAATAAAAAGTTGCATGAGTTGACTGTGAGAAAAATGACAAGTGAAGTCATAGAAGATAAACAATCTGGAAGTGAGGAAGACCTTTTTAGTGAGTTTTCTGGCCAGTCACCTAAGAGTTGCTTGAAAACAAATTCACGTTGTCTCAGAAATAACACCTTAGCTCAAAATTTCCAAGCCCAGAAACAGTGATGGCACTCGAATCTGATGATACCTATAATAATCAATAACTTGACTAGCTCTTAAGAAACATTCTCTTAAGAGCTAGTCAAGTTATTGAAGAAAATATTTTAAAAGCTACACCAGCTTAAACATCCAGGATTGAATCTTATAAATCAAGAGGAATAAAGACCGGCATCAATTTCCAAATGGATCACGCTTCAATGATTTTGATGAATTCTATTACCGCCGTGTGGACTACGGAACACTATAAAGAAAAGAAATAATTTTGAAAAAGAAATAGAACTTAAATAACAAAAAATAAAAAGAAATGCCTACATTAATCAGTCACTTCAAAGTTAAACGCCTCGTATACCTTAACTAAAATTACGGCTTACTATTTCAAATTATTACGAAACAATTCTATGTAAATTAAATACTCTGTGGCATTAGATCACATAATTCATGCTATTCCATGCTAAAGTATAACTAAATTGCAAATTTCAATCATTCTTTTCCATGCACTTAATCGTCGACCTAATATCAAGATTCAAGGTGCACTTATCAAAAAATTCTTACGGAGGATATAGCAAAATTCTCATTACCATTCCAGGGTGCGACCTGGATATGGAAATCCTACAGGAGCGTAATATGTATTTGATATTTATATATTTTATTGCTTATTCCTAAGCAAGGAAACCATATCAAGCCTATTTTTTAAGGCCTCAGTGAATTTAACCCTGAATTAGTGTAACAAATATCTTAGCTTGACCCACTAACCAATAGTGATTCCGTCACAAAAATAGGTGAGGTGTGTATGATAGCTCTAATTCCCCTAGAGATAATACGGATAATCCATAATTTAGTTACAAAACTTATTAGATTTCCTCGAAAATTCTCTTACACGTGTCACGTTTGGCTATCCTAAAAATAGGTTCTGATGCCTCCATAAATACGAAAATATTTTGCCACGAGAATACTGTTGATCACTCGGAAAGTATCTATTGTGCAGGGTTAAAGTGATGCATTAGCTCCCTAGGGCTGAAAGGTAATTAGAACAAAAAACTAAAGGCAATAGACAAAAACCTATTCAGACAGCCTTTTGTGAAAATTTGACTTTATAATTTAAAAAACTATTGTGATGGCCAAATTCAGAAACGCCACTTAAGCATTTGATTACAGATTAAATAGTTAAATGTCCGTCAACTAATTGTCATCATATACAAAAACGTCACTCAAACGACACTTTTATTAAAGATCAATTTGAGTGGCCTTTCTGAATTTGGCCATGAGCTAGCTAGTTAAATAACTTATAGCAAGATTTCATATTACATAAAAAATTTACGTAGTGAATTAGTCTTACTAAGTTGGCATTTATGTATTTACTAAATGTAACTTTTGTATATTTTCCTTATTGACGAAATGAAAAGCAGAGTGGGCGAAATATTGGCGCCTTCGCTTCTTTCAATCATGCGTCGTGCGTCATAACATCTGGTGTGTAATTGGTGACTTTCATACCATGGTTAACAATCTACTATTACATCACGATGTTTAATGCTATAGAATTAGTAAACAAAACAGATGGAAACTTGCGTTGATCGGGTGGATTTATTATAATTGCAAGCTTATGAAAAGGGAGCTGTTGTAAAGTTATGCACTAAACAATTCCAAGTTAAAGTCTGTCCGAGAGGAAGATGATCATGAAAATATAAATATAAATATTATCTAACCTCAGGGGCCCATTGCATAACTACTTGTAACTTGTAATACAAGTGGAAGTCTCTTTCTAGTAAAAGAAGTTGAAAAGAGGTTACCGCTTGTATTACAAGTTACAAGTAGTTATGCAATGGGCCCCTGGGAGAAACAACCTTTCTACTCATTATTTGAGACGTGGAACACTCACGTTATTCTTGGTTTCTTTGGTGATATCGGCGTTGAAGGCGCGACGAATAGCGGTGTGGCCGTTCTGAGGGTTGTTCGTGGCGGAACCAGGCTGCACCAGACGGGCTGCTCCGTGGAACACCTGCCATAAAGTTATATGTATATTACAAATTGATATGTATTATAAGAAGAAGGGTTATTTGGCAGAATTCTGTGTTTTTTTAAAATATAATAACGTTCATAAAAGAGCCCCGGCTCACAAATTGAGTTTGTACAGCTAAGAAAATTACCATGCGTGAGAGTGCACGTATACATCCCAGAAGTAGTACGAAGATGGGCGTAACGTGTGATTCTACGAAACGTGAAGGGATTAAAGATACCGTTCCCAGCGGACGCTTATAGGTGGCGCTACTGATTTTAGTGGTGACCTCACCGACAGTGGGCGGTGCAGTCACCGTGGCGTCGAACACGCTAACCAGCGGGCTGACCTGCAGCATACTGCCCCCCTTTGCTATGCAACGACTACTGACCTTAGGGGTGACCTCGTCGCTGGCGGGCGGCGCAGTCGGCGCGGCGTCCAGCACGCTGACCAGCGCACCGTCCTGCAGCACGGTGCGGTGCACGCCCTCGGAAGGCACGTCAAGCTGCGCCTGCGCATGTACGCGCGGCTTCTCGCCCGGCGCGCCGTCGGCTGACGCGTGCTGTTCTAGTCGGGAGACTAGTTCGCCGTTGGATTTCACTGCGTCTGAAGCAGAAAATTGTAATAATAATTGCAAGCATTCATCTTGTTCTAAATTAGGATTACTAAAAACCGACACGAATTCTTTTATTGATAAATACGTACGATAAGTAGGTATGTCCCGGGAAAAATGTAAAGACCTCCGTTCACTAGTAGAGCACCTCAAAGGGTATCAGATCTACCGAAAGAAAATTAGGTAATTTTTTTAAAGTCGTTGTCCAAAGTATTAACCGCATTTCAACTGCACTCGCACTGTACCTATAATTATTATCACAAATCGTAAAGATAAATTTATCATACGGCAACACATTTATGCAAAGTAAAATCGACATGCAGGTCGACCTTGCCTTGCTGGTGTTTTGCATTTTGTTTACATATCCTCAGGGATACTGCGAATCCGACGAATCCGGTGATGTAGCATTGGTAGACTGTATTTGCAAAGGACCTAGTGGTTAGGTATACTGTATCCACGGTTTTGGACTATCCCTGACAAGCTGTTCTGACAACAACACTTATATAATTAGAAAGTTAGGTATTACCTATCTGAATATACTGGCTATTGTTGCGTGAACGTCTTTCATAAATAACGTGTCAATCTGCAGCTACTTGGCTACTGGTTACACTAATAACTTCTCGTGTTACAAGGTGTACAGTGTAACAAAATACAGCAAGGTAATTAATGTACGGATCGTGTATCTTAGATGCCTATCCTAATAATGTGCCGTTCCCGGCAATACTTATTGTCGGATAAGTTTTGTTGCCGGCAATATTCCCGGGATAGTTATAAGGTGGTTGTAAAAGAACAATATTTTGGCAATATTGCTGCAATTCGGGCTGTCCCCAAAAGTTTATACTTAATCCCCTAACATGTACAAGCCCCTTTATAAAAGTATGTATGTTGCCGGGCATATTGAAAACATGACGAAAAAATTCAGAATATTTCCGGAATACTCCCAGGTAACAATATATCCAGGAATAGGAACATGGCTACGGTACATATTTAAATATATACCCACAATTTCATTCGGCATTCGAATTTTAGAAAATACATTATTTATAGAATTTTGTATGAGCTTTGACGAAACTCCGAATTCTATTCTAAGACTTTTACGCATTGCTTAAATAAGGGAGGCTTTAATAAAAAAAATATGAGAGGACTGATCAAATAAAGTTGTACACAAACAAATCTCACTCGTTTTCCCTGTGTCGTAGTAAGAAAAACTGTAATACAAAGCCTACAGATTAATATATTTTTTTATTATATTCTAGTAAAAATACTAACTTTTATATTAAAAAAGATAAAAATTTATTAATTTGCGACTTAAATAGGACAAAAATCAACAAAAGAAAAACCATCTAAAAAGATCGTCGAATTTATCTATGCGTCTATCATCCACAAGTGCAGAATTTTGTCATTTCATCATTCTTTATCGATGTAATATAACGTGTATTTCCTCATCGGTGTGAAAACCATTACATATCACGCGGGTTGTATGGAAATCACAAAACATGTGCAATTAAAGTCCTCCCCTGTGGCTCGGACTTCGCACGTCGGTTCGGAATGACTGCATTAAAATCAAGGGACAACACGAAAGCGAGCCATACATCTTTATTAAAATATTAAAGAGCGGCTAAATGCTAATTTGGTAGCCAAATGGACTTGCTGATATCAAGTTATGTGCACTGGAACGATGTGGGCGATATGTCGAACCATTATCACTGTTTACACAACATTGTTATAATGGTACACTATCAGATCACAATTTGCTATCGTACATGGCACGGAGAGTTCATTTATTTCACTGAATGGAGGGAATAATTTAAGTTATTTTATGTAGGATATTGCTATAATAAATTACTATGCCCTTTCTGCAAGTAGGTCATGGTTTATTAAATTATGCACAAGGCTCTCTCTTTCTTTGACAGCTGACGGCCTTATTGGTTGTGGCTTGTTGTGTTACTTAATTGCATGATATCTATAAATACATATAATAAAATCGTGAAATGAAAAAATTCTGTAAATTGAAATGAAACGAAAAAATGCTATGAGTAAGTCTTCAGAATGATGTCTTCATGTCTGTTTGTCTGATTGTATGAGCGCGACAAACTTATACATTTCAATGAGTTTTTCGATATTATATTAAGGGTAACTTCAGACAGGACATAGGTTATGGAAACTTGTGGAAATCAAACTGGAAGAGAGTAAAAGAGGGGGTTGAAGTTATAGTATTTTTATTTATGCTGGAGCCCGACTCGCAATTGGCCAATTTTTAGAAAAGCCAGTGGGGCGTTCTGCCCTTTTGTAAACACTTTAATGAGTTAAAACAAATTGGAAACTCACCCAGACTGTGGTATTCCACGTGCGCGGTTTCCTCAACTCCTGCCAACTTGGGTTCAGCTGCAAACATACGGCAGGATAAATAATGTATATCATGGCAACCGCTTAGGGTCTTTATATTAGCTCGCTGTCTATTTTATATTAAAGAAATAAATAGAGACAAAGATACTACAAAACGTAAGTCACTGCCGAAAGACTCTTAAGAGGACTGTGAACCAACGGCAAAAATCACCCTTTTCATACAAAAGGCGATAACGATTTGCACCTCTTAAATGTTAACCGATTTGGACCAAGTTTTGATAAGTTGTCGGTCAGAATAAAATCTAGCTCTATACGTTTTTTGAAGATTGCTTAAAGATCGACAAAGTCAGATAATCGCCGAAATTAGTTTTTAATGAGAATACTAAAACAACAATAAAACTGAGTTTATTAATTATTGTGAAAAAACCAAAACGTATAGACCTAGATTTTGTTTTGACTGACAACGTATTATAAATTGGTCAAAATCGGTTAACATTTAACGGGTGGAAATAGTTATCGCCTTTTGTATGAAAAGCTATAGGTTCACTTCAAACTCCTGTTAAGTTATAGTTAAAATAAATGGGCTCTTTTTTATAAAATATAATATACAATTCTAGGATTGCCGTATCAAAAATATAATCAGTAGGTTTCTACGTCAAAACTGACAAGAAAAGCTTAACCATGACGATAATATTCAGAAAATATATTACTGTAATTGAGATAATTAGGCTTTTTAGTTGGCTGACTCGATGGCGCAGTGAACTGTCTGCTGTTGAAGGTCGCGGGTTCAAATCCCGCTAAGGGCAAACTTTGTGTGATGAGCACGAATGTTTGTATCCAACTCACGGATGTTAAGTATCTATTTGAGTCATTTTTGATCAGATTCTTATGGTTAATTAGTATTCTGTATATCAGTGACGCAGCCTGCCTACAAGCTTATTCCTGACGGCTGTACCAAGCTAGAAAGGTACAGCTAGCAGTCAATGAAGTCCAAGTCTCGCACGTACGGTTCTAAGTCTTCCGGCTTCCCTTAAGAAAAATTTGACGCTTCGCCACTGCTGTGTATAGTAAATATACTCCAGTTTCGGCTGTTTGTGTCAGTAAAATTTGTGAGAGCCGGCCACCCTAGACAAACAGGCTTAGGTATAAATATTTAACGAGGAGCTTGCCGACATTACTCTGTCTTGAATGCGGACTGCAAATTTGAACAGGACGGACATTGTTGTGCTGATAGTGCATTGAAAAGTATGAAAGATAAAAGTAACCGGATTCGCTGTTATCCTTAGTTATATACGAAAGTGTTTCTTTGTTTGTTCGTTTGTTTGTTTGTCCTTCTTTAACACTAAATTAGAGGAAAGAATAGACGTGATTTTTTGCACAACAATAATTGGAGGGTCGGAGAGTAAAAAGCTACTTTTATCTCGGAAAATGCACAGTTTCCAAAGGGAATACAAAAAATCGAAATACACGCGAGCGAAGGCGCGGGCAACAACTAATAATAAATTATATTTGACTTGTGATTACCCGTGATAATTGTGATAAAAACTTTCATATACTTATTTAATATTTAAATATAAACTTAACATTAATATTTAAATAATAGTCACGTTTCTTGAAAAGTATAGCTAGAAGTGTCTATAGCACGTACGCTATCAGTTGAAAGTAAGATTCTTCATACTAGAGAAAGCGGTCAATTAATCTTTGACTTTATTCAAAAACGTCAAATAACTACAATTTTATTAATATCGTTGTTACCCCGAAAATGCTCGTACAGAATTTGCATTTGTGTGAGTAGATATGGAAAAGAATAAATGTATGCGTATCTGGGTGAATTTCAAAAAAATTGTCCTACGTAATTAAGGCGTAGTTAAGAAAATCTTAAAAAAGTTCCTCTGCGTTACGAAAATTAGCTATACAATTATTTGCCTTATGGCTACAATTAATAAGGTATATAATTGTATGGTTAATTTTCGTAACATTGAGGAACTTTTTTAACTTTTTCTTAACAACGCCTTAATTACGTATTTTTTTTTTAAATTATCTTATCTATGTTTTAAATATGGAACGCTAAACTATTAAATCAGTAGGACATGCAAAAATAAACTTAACATACTAGTAAAAAGGTTGCATTTGTTACCGATTAATTTAGAGATAAAAGAGATGCCAATATTTTTCCGTTCCTTATCTTTCACGCGGCGATTGCATTTAATGAAAGAGTGTTTAATATGAAACATAAACGTTAACTGTTTTCTTACCGGTTTTTAATTTTTCCAACTCCTCGACAGGTACATCCTGCAACAAAAATGATCGTATGTCTACATAACTCGATAAAACAATAATCTTATAAAAAAGCAGAATACAATTACTAGTATTTGTTAAAAATAAACGTAACAAAAAACCCGACTTCATAACCTCAAAAAGAAAGAAACAAGAAATGTATTCTGCCGGGCTCGTTGGGCCGATATGGAAATAGCAGTCGGTGACTCTCCTTAAAATCCTATAATAGCTATTAAAAGTCACCGACTGCTATTTCCATATCGGCCCCGCGAGCCCGGCAGAATAAATTTCTTGTTTCTTTCTTTTTGAGGTTATGAAGTCAGGTTTTTTATTTTTTAAATAACAATTTTAATTTTCATTTTTGAGTTGTGTTTAAACGTTAGTAAGACCTATTCTGCGATCATGAAAGAACTTTATCACTGCTTTATTATAAAAGTCCTCTGCTGCACTGGGAGTGAAGAAATAGCATAGAATGTGTGCAGATGCTTCTCATCCTGGCATGTCGTAAAAGTCGACTAAGGGACGGGGTCCTCTCCAACATGGTGGACTATTTGTATGGGCGATGGGCTGATCACCTGTCACCATACGGTTCATCATACCATCTTAGGACTAATTAATCAAACGTGGCCACAAGTAGTCTTGTGGCTCTGCCCACCCCATTAGGGATTTCGGGCGTGATAATATGTATGTATGTATGTTATTATAAAAGTATTGAAAATTTAAGTGAGAATGGTTCCTTTACCACCTACTTTAAATCGTTATAGATCCTAAATGGTCATTCGGAATGAAAAATAAGAGAAACCTAAAGATGATTTTCAAATACCTATTCAATGATACCCCACTCAACATGGTTCGACGACTTTAATTTTTTTCTTTTTCACAATATGGCGTCTGATTGTTGACACATTTTATATTGATTACTGTCATATCTTTAGTGATACTAGCAAAATTAAGAAAAATTGATTGACGTAAGAATCATCAAAATCGGCCCACGCGTTTCGTTTCCAGATTGCCACAAAGGAACATACATACATACATACATACATATAAACATGCATAGGTTGATGAACACTTTTCCCATCATTGGCGTCGCGCAGTCGGATAAAAATACGCTTTACTCGCAAGACCTCCAATAACACCAAATTACGTTTGAACTGGCTCTGCAGTCAAATGCAAATTCGGTAACGAAAACAGATGTCATTACCGTTTGTGACGTTTTAGTGTGAACTATGAATAATGAGGGTTCATTACAAACCCATTTGGCACGTGCAAACTAAACTCAGAATAAATTAACGTCAACTCAGCTAGCTTCAGGAATAAAATTTAAGACAATGTTTCACGGTCCCTAGAATAATGTAAATAAGTAAGTGTTGAACAAGGGCATTATTTTTATTAATTAATATTTTTGTAGACTTCTTAAATAAATAAAATTCTAAAAAATAATAAACAATTTCATGAAATACTAAATAATAAAATTTTGAAAAAACTAATAAATTACATCCACATCCAAAACATTAAATTATAATAACTAACGAATCGTTGCTTGCTTAAGCTTTTGTTTTCTTCCCTTTTAATGTTTGTGTTGTTTACATGGCATGTGTATGTCCCCACAGGTTCTACAACAAACAGCGTCATCCCCCTTTTTCGGACCCACTTTCAAAACTGGTCAATCACCCCACACACGGCGCTGTTGTCAAAACTTGTCATTGGCAGTAATGGTTGCTCCCCTATTGCGACCGATTGCCATAATGCAAAAAAGTTGAAGTTGAAGTTGACTTCTTAAATAAATAAAATTCTAAAAAATAATAAACAATTTCATGAAATACTTCCTTCATGTTTGGTTTAATAACACATCAGCCTAACATGCAACACACAAGGATAAGATAAAAACTGTCTTATCTCTAAGTGCGTCTCTCTCACACTAGTGCCGACGAAAGAGATAGTCATAGAGATGAACGGGTTTAACTTATCTTTGTGTCTTACATGTTGGGGCCGCTGGGTGGATTTTAATGCAGTTTTCAATATTGTATTAAAGAAAACTTCAGTCAGGACATAGGCTATAGAACCTTTTGCAAATGAAACTGGAAAGGGGTAAAAGAGGGGGTTGAAGTTACACACGATACTTTTTGATGACTTTTGTAAACCTTAGTTTTGAAGCGGTTAATTTTTAGGGTCCTTCTTTGTCCGTCTGTCTGTCTGTTTTTTAAATAACCCTCTTTTTGTTTCACTGCAGTTGAGTAATAACACAACCTTGATAAATAATTTGAAGAAATTATATAGTATTATATTAAACTTCTCGTTGGTTCGTTCTTACATAAAGGATTTAATACCCTAATATCTCGTGGGAAATCAACGTTGGCTTAAAACTGAAGTAGAAACATAATTTGTTTAGTCACGGGCCATAGCGAATATATTAATTAAAGTTTCCATTTTCATTTAGAGATGGTTAAAATTTCCCAGACTCGTTTGGTTTTTATAAGTTTTATCAAACTTTGTCAATTACCATACAAAATTAATAGTTTGCCTTGTATCATCGTGTAGCGTTTACTTTTACAAGGTTTTTTATTTAACTTGCTTTGTTTGTATGTCTGTCTGTCTGTATAACCGGTTCCAAATTTCTCTTTTCATGCACTTATGAGCATTGCTGGTCTGATGGTGAAGCTGGAACGTAGCCATAGAAACTCTGCAACTAAACAAGATAGCCCTCTCGTGTTTTGGGCTCGTTGGTTTGTCTTGACAAGTACTTACTAAAGCTTGATTGAAAATGCAGTATACACTAGTGGACCCGCCACAGCTTCGCCTGTGGTATTTTTCACACAAACTTTATCACCCCTTTAGGGATAGATTTGCAGAAATCCCTCCTTAGTGCACCTCTAGGGTAATCGAGGAATGTCTTCTCCAAATTTCAAACCTCTAGGACTACCCGTTTAGGTGCATTGTCTATAAGTGAGCCAGGGTACTGTTTTATATGTCTCGATTATGGCAAAAACCTTTTCTTTAAAATTACATTTTTAACGAAAACTTATCTATCTATCTATCTATACATATAAAACAGTACTGTGACTCACTTATAGACAACGCACAGCCTAAACGTGTGGTCCTAGTGGTTTAAAATTCGGAGGAGACATTCTTCGAATGCCTTAGAGTTGCATTAAGGAGGCATTTGAAATTCCATCCCTAAAGAGGTGAAAAGGGGTGATAAAGTTTGTATGCAAAATACCGCGGGCGAAGCTGTGGCGGGACCACTAGTGATTAATAAAATTGATCGTTTTGTCCGTGTGGTACCAGCTAGAAATAGCATCACCCCATCTCCTCCCGTGCGTGTCGTAAAAGGCGACAGAGGGATCAACCGAAGGATGGGCAGCAGCGTCCTTCGAGTACTATCATGACCAACTGCGGTCGCCAACCCGCCTGCCAAGCGTAGCGACTATTGCAATTCCCCCCATTTTTGGGGGACGCCTATGTCCTGCAGTGGATGTTTTACGGCTGATAATGATGATGATGAATTAATAATTTAGCAGAATGCTCGAGTGTTTTTTCTCCTACTAAATATACTTACAGTAAGTAAAACTTAAAACGATTTCAAAGGTTCGCGCAAGTTAGCGTCAAAGTAATATAATTTGAATATTAAGGGTTTCGAATGCGCAAGCGGAATATAAAGAAACCCGAGCAGCTGAGTTTATTTGCATTAGTGTTTTTTAGATTTTTTTGATCCAAGTGGACAATAGCGATGTGAACTATAATTATAATTGTTCTTCAAATAATTAAAACAAACAAAAAGCCCGACTGCGTAATTTTTATTTTCATCTCTTTAGTTTAAGTTGTGTTTTGCTTTATTTTTCACGTTAATAAGACCTATGCGATTATATAATAACTTTATCACAACTTTATTATAAGTATTAAACTTTAACTGAGAATGGTTGCTAACCCACTTCAAATCGTAATAGATCCAAAATTATCATTCGGAATGAAAAATGTTAAGATAAACCTTAAATGATTTTCAAATACCTATTCAATGATACCCCACTTAACATAGTTTGCCGACTTTAATTCTTTTAATTTTTTTTTTCTGCACAATATGGCTTCTGATTGTCGCCATATTTAATTTTGATTACTGTCACGTCTTTAGTGACACTTGCGAGATTAAGACAAATCGATTGACGTAAGAATCATCAAAATCGGCGTACGCGTTTGGTCTCTAGAGCGCCTCAAAAGAACAAACATACATACATAAGCTAATTAACACATTAGCCTCTACTTACCTACCTACTATTATTATTTTAATAACATTACATTACATTACATTAAATATTACAGGAACAGGATCCGTTAAATACCTAATAATATACCTAAAATTCAATCCGCAACAGGCTTCGTCAGGGTTTTCGAATACATTTTTTCTCAATTTCCAATTAGCCCGAACAAAAGCCACAACGCACATAGCTTACCGTTTTCATTTCCCGGGAACCATCTGAAACAAACAAAACAATTTTGATTACGGCTTGCTACGAAAATATCTACGACGTAGCGGCTACGGCGTAGGCCGGAGACGCAATTATAATGACAGCGCCTCTATTCGGGAACGGTAAGTAATTCTGTAGAGATTCGCGAGCAAGATTTCTCATCTTGCTCTTACGCATTACGCGTCGTCCGGAAGAGTGGGATGAGAAATCTCGCGTACGAGTAGCTACAACATCACTTAGCGTTCCTAAATAGAGGCGCAGATTACATTCGTACAAAGAGTTCTAAACGGTAAATGTCGTAATATGCCTATTTAGCTTCAGGTTAGAGGAAAATCCAGTCAAATGCAGGTCCGAGTCGCGCGCCGAGGATCGCGTACTTACCTATGTAAACCAGACAATACCTTTTAATAATATCCGGGTAAATTTAAAATCTACCTATTAAATAAAACAAGGCAACTTTCGCAAAACTCCTATCTCTCGTGAAGGGATGCTGTCTGTGGGATCCGGACTCCGTGTTACATATTTGTTGATTATTCAATAATGGATATTATCTTTACTAATCTTAATAATTATCATTTATTGCTTTGTTACTTTGTAATGTTTCTATTTATTATTATTAAGAACTATTATATTAAATTAAACTATTAAATTATTATATTTATTAAGAACGCTAAATAGCATGAATTTGTCTGTACCTCCTAAATGTAACAATGAATATGGCAAGAGAATGTATCATATAAAAATGTGAAAATGTGAAATGTGTGTGTGTGAATGTGTTATATATTTTACCTAAGTTGATAAATAGCCTTCCAAAAGACAAACAAGACCTATATCTGTGTAACATTAAAGCTATAAAAAATATCAAGAAATATTTCTTGTCCTGTAAAGACATAGAATATATATTGTAAATCCTTACCTCATTATGTGTAACGTTAACTAGTTAATCTAAGTTAAATTTATGTATAAACTGTAACAACCATGAACTCTCTGACTGCGCTTAAGCCACCCTGGCTTCTGCAGTCATAAATGCACTTAAAATATGTAAATAATGTAAAATGAATCTTTAAATTAAAAAATAATATATTTTTTAATTATATTTGAGTTTTTATATATGATGTAAAATCAATGCTCGACTTGAAAGGACGACTTTCTGCTGAGTTTCTAGCGGCGCTTCTTCTCTGTAATGATGGTCCTGTCCGAAGCGCTGGTAGATTCAACCCATTGTAATGTATTCATGTGACAAGTAAAAGAGCCCACAGGTAAATTTATTAGAGATAAGATAATATTTAGTCCGTGAAATGACAAATCTATGAAGTAAAGGTTAGAGCAAAGAAATTATAAAAAATCCTTACTGATAATAAAAATGAAAATGAAAATGAAAATATTTATTTTGCAAGTAGGCCACATGGGCTCTTTTACATGTCTGAAGCTACCAGCCATAATGTATGAGTAACATACATAAAACACCATATTTTACACTGCAGTAATGTTACGATGTAAGTCACATAATATTTTTACCTACTCCTTTATACTAGTGGCAGGATGACAACTTAAAAGTGTCTGACAGTTATCTATACAATGACGAAATTCAAATCAACCTTAATTAATTAATTTTAACTTTGAAGCGTGTCTGAACTGAAACAGCGCCTCTATTCGGGAACGTTAAGCGATTCTGTAGCGATTCGCGAGCGAGATTTCTCATCTCGCTCTTACGCATTACGCGTCGTACGAAAGAGTGGAATGAGAAACCTCGCTTACGAGTCGCTACAGAATCACTTAGCGTTCCCGAATAGAGGCGCTGGTCGCGATAAGATTAACGTGTTGCTGAAATTCCTATAAATAGATTACACGCAATATAGCACACCTACGCTTGAGTTCGCTCTTAGCAACCTTGGTACAATAAGTACTTATACGATTACCAATAAACGGGCTCTTACCGCCATGTTTTAAGAGGTGTCTATTTAATCGCATTTTTAACGCATAATATACTGTTTCGCATAATGATCATGTCGCGATATTTTCTTTCTCACGCAAACCATATCTTTTCAGCAAAACTTTTGTTAAATTTTTCATCGCAAACGAATTATACGAAACGATCATTATGTGAAACATTGCGTTATGCACAACAAAACATATCAGAACACCGCAATCTAGAACTGATATTTGGACGATGATGTAATGCAATCGTCAGAATCAAAAGATAGCTCATGGTGAATATACCATTGTAGAATTATTGGAAGCTCTCAAAAACCCCAAAATTCAACCGTTTCACTGTAATATTTTACGAATACAATAACTGGAACAATTTTTCAATTTGATATTATTTTGTATTCGGCAAATCTCAAATTACGATTATATCCTTCGTAACCAACACGATTCATTTTCTGCATATTTTTTTTAATTTATGAAGTGAAAACTTCATTAGGCACGTTAGTGCTCTTTCTGAAGAGTAAACGAAACTAAACCGTCACGCTTAACTTGGTTTACGCTGAATCGGGTATACTCTGCTCCATTCGCCATGAACCGCGCTCGGATCGGAATCGCGTATGAGTAGGTACGTATGAGTATGAGTATGAGTGAGTGAGTGAGTGAGTGCGTGCGTGCGTACGTACGTGAGTGTCCGTGTGCCCCTGCATTCTTTGTTTTTGTAGGTTTACACTTCTATCGTGTGGTTTTATGCACACACATTTTTTATTTCTTTTATATGCTATTTCTTATTTTTAACCGACTTCAAAAAATCCGAAGAAGGAGGTTCTCAATTCGACGCGTATATATATATATATACATATATATATATTTTATATGTATGTACACCGATAACTCGGAGATAGCTGGACCGATTTGGATGATTCTTTTTCTAATCGGTATTTATCCAAGTTGGTCCTGTTGTAATCAAAGTCGAGGTCTGATGAGAGAATCTATGAGGAATCGGAGGAACTCCTCAAATATTATAGGCACGCATATTGAAATTTTGAAATTTTCTTATATGACTCAAGCAGTTACGTATTAAAAACATTATTTGGTGAAGTGGAACTGAATATGAAGACCATGGGTGACCACCGGACCTTTTCAATTATAATTATTTCACGGGTGGCGATTAGATTTCTGTATAAGGTCGGGAAGCAACTTATGCTCGTAAAAATTATACTAGAAATTATAGGTGATGAAGAACCAGGAGAACTCCTCAACGATTGACGTCCTTGCATCTTGGATAGCAACATTTTATAAAGAGTGATGAGCAATTGGCATTATGCTATTGATACTTGATGTAGTAAATGTGTGTCGTTAAATCACATAATATGATAATCACTAAAAAGAGTGAACAAAATTAAAATTTAACAAATAAAAAACCGACTTCAAAAACCCTTTAAAAAGTAAGAAATGCCCTTCGTATTCGATTTCGATGTATTTAATGTATCACTTAATCAACAATATATCTGAAGTTACTAGGTAATTTACTTACGAAGGGCATTATTTCTTACTTTTTAAAGGGTTTTTGAAGTCGGCTTTTTATTAATTAAATTTTTAAGCTTAGATTGGACGTAAACGATCATAGAAAATATTTCAAATGTCATTCTCTCCTTTGCGTAAACAATCTCATTCATCTCAGTAAATATTAGAGGGTGTCTGTTTATTTTGGACGAAACAACGTGCAAACTACAAGGCATAATCTTGTGAGACGTTGTCTTGCCGGAGGATATTATTAGATGTTACACATTCGTTAAACCTTGGGACCCTTAGGCCCTCTTCCCTTTCAGAATTACATAATAACAACACAGATATTGAGGTCGTAACTTCCAGAATCCCCAAATTAATATATATTTTTAAAGCCCTTCGTCATGTAGCCGACCCTAAGATCCTCCAGTGCACCTATTTCGCACTTTGTCAATCAAGCCTGACTTATTGTATTACTTCATGGGGGGGCTCGTCTAAATCTCACCTATTAAAACTGGAGCGTGCCCAGAGAGCAGTTCTGAAGGTTAGTTCTTTCTTGCCTTTCTTCTACCCTACCTATGACCTGTATCAGACTAGTAAAGTCCTTACCGTCAGACAACTCTTTGTGCTGCAAATTATCCTATAACAACACTCTACACTAATTTATGATGTTTCCCTTATACAAAATAAGAGACATAAAAATAAAGTGTGTTCCCAAGCAATCTTTAGGACTAAACTCCCACGTAGGTTTTTTTGCTTTTTAGGTAACTACCTATACAATAAGATAAATTCTAAACTATCCATCTATTCATTTACACAATATAAATGCAAAAGAGTATTAATGGAGTGGTTACATAATCTTACCTATGACCAAACCGAAAATTTATTTACTACAATTACGTGAAGATCCACACTTAGTGTCTGATAACCATTTAATAGTAGGTGTACTTTCTCTCGTATGTACGCACACACACACACACACACACACACACACACACACACACACACACACACACACACACACACACACACACATATACACACACACATACGCGCGCGCGCACACACACACACACACACACACACACACACACACACACACACACACACAAACACACACACACACACAAACACACAGACACACACACACACACACACACACACACACACACACACACACACACACACACACACACACTGTCGCTCATTGTTTCTAAATTACATAACTAAGTCTTAGCCTTTAAGTAGCATCGGGGCGAGAGCCTGGCGATCTGTCATACAGGGCTCCCTAGTACGGACACCAGGCCCTCACACTGGTTCAAGTTACCTATCTGACCTTTGTTAATAGTTATAACAAGATTGTTAAAAACCATTGTGAGAGCGAATAAAGATTACTATTACTTACTACTATTACTATTACTAGATATAATTATATTAACACGGACGGACTTTTTTGAAAGGCATTCTAGAGTTCCGTTATGTTGGTATCCACGCTAACTGAAAATACTGCAGCGATACAAAAAGGAGGGTTATATTTTTCATGTGTATGTATTGTAAGGAGGTGACTGGGAGCACAAGTAATATAAGTCATTGATGAGTAAATACTGCTTTATTAGGCTAAGATAATATGCTTATATACTAGAGTAACATACGAGAGTGTGAGTGTGGCGCAGCTCACACTACACCTCCCCTCTTATTAAAAGAAAAAAATAAACACTTTTTTTTTTGTCTATTATTTAATTACTTACACAACATACCTACTACCTACTACTACTACTACCTACCTTTAAGTAATTTTTCTCAATTAAATGTTCTAAATGTGAAATGCAACACTTTTTAGTATAAAGTCTTTTTTAATTATTCGTTTACAAAACTTTCTTTTATTTAACAAAACTGCAACCAGTTTATTATTATAATCATATGCCTATGAAAGTGTCACATTAACTTAAAAATGTATACATATAAAAAAAATAGTAAATCTATAATCATAATCATGTAAAAAAAAAACTGTAATCATAATATGTGTAAATATATATAGAACTGTGGAAATAAATTCATCATAATTTTCTTACAAACTATAAATACGCTTCTTAAATTTAAATCTATGATAAATACAACTTAAAGACAAACACGCTTTGCTGACGAGTATTTAATTTAATTTTAAATATAATTAAATGTATACATAAAATTAAAATAAATGTATGGTAATAATATAAACTATCACTATATTGAATGCAAATAATAATTATGCAAATTCAATTATTTATGTAAAATGTCTACATTCTATAGGTACCTTATTAATTTTTTGTCTTTATTATAAGCTTTTTGTCTCATCTTTTGCTTGCAAGTCTTAAATAATATTTATATGACGTCATTTCTTTATAAACTTCGTTTATATATCACCATTCTTCATTAATTATAACACTACTATAAGTGTGCAACTTAGGCATCACTTACATTGCAAGGTACACAACACATATTTACTTGGTCGGCCGACCTTAAACATATTTTATTTTACTGTTCAGGATACAAGGATTTTTTATTTATTGTGCGCGCACACAACATTATATAACCATTTATATTATACACATTCAGGCAGTTCTTTTAACACATCCTTTCTTTCCTTAACTTACCTTGTGTCCAAGCATCTTCACGATTGGTGCTCGACCGAATCATGATCAGATGACAAGGATTCCGTGCCTGCCCTGTATCCTGGTGTACCTTGCCTCTCTATACCACTTCGCTCAACAGCGCATCTAGGGCTACTGTTGATAACGAATGGTTTATTAATAAATAAATAAAATTCTTCCCTTCTCATAAAAAAAAACCATTCTAATTCTTTCAAAATAAACCATTCGATATGAAAACTTAAACTTATAAGAATCCCAATAACTCTTAGGTGATCAGTCTAATCGCTAGTTGAAAAACTTATCTGCTTCAGCTTTCCCATACATATTGCTATTATGCACTTTCTAACAAAACCAATAACCAGCTCGTTAAGTAATAACCTTTCGTTCGCAATCTCTCTTATTTAAAATTCTATCTAAATCAAACCAATTCCTATCATTATAAAATGTCCTTAACATTCTTAACAAAATCTACGCTCTAAACTGATAACCATAAAATCCATCATAATATCAGTACCTACCTACTTACGAACCGTAATCCAACTACAAATTTACTAATTCCATGAACCCGCAAAAACTAACCTGTAACCACTCTATTCTTATTTATTTCCGATTTTAAATCCTCGTTCTATTTTGTCACATCCGTGTTATCTATTCTATGTCATATCCGTTAAAAATGAATATTCTAAGTCTACCCTTAAGCTAATACTACTAAAATAACCACTTACGCTTGCATACTTAATATAAATTTTGTTGAAAGTAGTTATTATTATAATGATTAGATAATGGTTAATATATATATATAAAACATGAATAACAGGAAAATTTAGATATTAATAACTTTATTATTAATTGTATACTTTTGTATGAACTTTGTCCTTTTATTAGTGCACCATGCCATTGTAACATCGCGCAACTTGAGCTGTAATAACAGAATCTGAATTCCATTCCATATTTGCTGATCTACGTGAGATCATCCGATGCGCTCGCTGTACCTATGTATGTTTTAAAATGAAATTATCAATTGAAATGCTTTATTCTGTATTGGAATGTTTGTTTTTTTTTTTTTAATAATTGATTTAGTGATATTTTACCAATAAGCAGAAATATTGATTCATGTAAAATTTTACTAATATTTTAATAACGCTTATTTTTTATGCTTCTCATGTTACCATAATAATTATAATTATATACATATCATTATGTAAATGACTGAAAATATTAGAAGGCGCGAGTAAATTAATAAAGAAACATTACCTTTTTAAAACTTCTGTATGTATTTGTCTCCTTAATGTAATCTGAAACTTAATAACCGTGTATATCTCGTCAACAAGCGGCTTAACCTAATTAAGTAATTTATAAAGTACATACACTATGTTATATAACTTGTTGTGCATAAGCACCCAAATGTCTGAACCACATTTCAATATGGAACCCTAAAATCTATAAAATAATTAGGCAGTTTTATCCAGATGCCTTTAAAAACAAATACGATGCAATAATACATAAAAACCCTTAAAGATTTTTATAATGATTTTCATTTTCATATGAACTGAAATAAGTGGAAAAATTAATTATTTATTTTTCCATACATACATACCACACTATCTCTTTACACTTTATATACGCTAGTTAAAAAAATATGTCGATATAAATCTTTGCGTAAAATTACTGCTTTCCGTTCGTGCTCCATCGGTGACACGAGCATCTCCCGGCAGCAATCATTCCCGAAAAACAATGCTCCTGACTCCCCGGCAGCAATCCCCTTTTATTTTGTTTTTCAGATTTTAATTTCGTACGTTTTTCTTCTTCTTCAAACTTGTTTTTTTTTTCTTTGCCTTCTGTGCTAGTCCTTTGCCGAAAAAGTTCTCGTTCTCACTTCTGCCCAAAAATTCAAATTCCAAGATGCTGCTTCTCCAAAGATTCAACAATTGTATGTATTTTCGTAGGAAAATATATTAGAATTTCCTATTAAAGTTCATACTTATTTATCATTTAAATGTTTACTTTCACTTTGATTTTAATTAGGTAGTCCATATTATTTTCACTTCACTTTCTTTAGTATTATTACGAGTCTATAGTTCGTTAACTGGTCGGCGCAGCGCGCCACCAGTGCCGCACGAAGGCAGCACTGGCAAGGTCGCCATGTAAGGAGGTGACTGGGAGCACAAGTAATATAAGTCATTGATGAGTAAATACTGCTTTATTAGGCTAAGATAATATGCTTATATACTAGAGTAACATACGAGAGTGTGAGTGTGGCGCAGCTCACACTACAGTATGTATGTATGTAATCACTACATTAGTTACCACATAGAGCCGAAACTACTGAACTGAACCGATTCTAACAAATGGGTCGTCACTTTCATCTCAGTCGATGTCTTTGAGGTTATGCAGTCGGTTTTTTTATATTACGAGTCTGACACAAATTAAAGAAAGGATTTGTATATTTTTAAAATTCTTTTTTAAAAGTGGCTCTGTACCATTATCGTTGTCGCTATCGAAATATATCGGAAATACTGCTTGTTGTCGATACAATTAAAAGGGACCGAGCGATAGTTTTCGGAAACGAGAACGGTTTGCGTAAACTCATGGTAATGGTACTGATTCCACGCAACATCGTTTAGTTTTGGCTTACACGAACCCAATTTAAAATAAATTGAAGCGTTATAAAGGCGACATATCTCGAGCGACATTGTTGACAGATCAATGTTACATGAACCGGGTCTATACGCGCGGCCTTTATATCGTAAAACACTTTTGTATAAAACACCAGCTAATTTAATTATGAGAAAAACGTTATTATTCTCCGGTAACATGCAAATATCTCCTCTGCTGCACTGGGAGTGAAGAAATGGCATAGAATGCGTGCAGATGCTTATCATCCTGACATGTCGTAAAAGTCGACTAAGGGACGGGTCCTCTCCAACATGGTGGACTATCTGTATGGGCGATGGGCTGATCACTTGTCACCATACGGTTCATCATACCATCTTAGGACTAATTAATCGAACGTGGCCACAAGTAGTCTTGTGGCTCTGCCCACCCCATTAGGGATTTCGGGCGTGATGCTATGTATGTATGTATGTAATCTTGGGGAAAATATCATCAGGGTCGTATATACCCATAATTCCATTATGATGAGCGTGTTTGAATAGCACCAGTATCAACTTTATCTCTATTTTATTCATTATAAGAAATAATTAAAAACGTCAGCCATAGTCATAAAGTTAAAAACTTAAACCCGACTAACGACATAAAGGATGTTTGCTCCTAATATATCACACAACTGCATACATACAAACATATATAGACTGTTTGCGCAGTCGGGTACAAATAGTATATTCCTTCAAATAAAATTATAAAAACCAAGGCTAAGTTTTTGTTTACCTAAATTAAAAATGTTAAGTTCCATGAATTTCACCTTTCTAATGAACGATTTCCCAAAGTTCGTCTGAGGCGGTGTTGTGATTATAATTTTTTAATACTCTCATAATTTCATATAATTCTGTCTCATCACCATTTCTAATTTCGGTAAGTAATTACGATCGTCTTAAATGCTTTGGAAAATACTCTTATTAAGAAATAAAGCTTTTTAGCTTTGGAACGATATTTTTAATTAAGATTTACCCCATGCCTAAATACCGCAATGAATCTAGTCGATTCGCATAAATATTTTAAGTGACTAAGGCCTTAGAGTAAATACAATTATTATGCGTCGGGATTGCTTTGTATAATTTATGTAATCTTAGTGCCAAAATATTTCTTTTTGTTCATTCGACTGGAATTTATGATGAGATATTAAGGTTACTTTGTTTTACTTTAGAAGAAGTTCTTGTGAAGAATGGAAGGAAAACATTATTCATAGTCTGTTTTTATTCCAGATGTCTAAATCATAATATTATCATAGGTCTTTCTGACGAAGACAATTAAAGTTATTGAATGTCTCTTTCTCATTCTACATCGGTTGTACAAAAGGATTCATCAAAACGTGTTAGTTTAGTCAGTCAGTATTAATGCATGACGATGAAAAACTAAAATTAATGAAACAATTTGAGATTTTTTTCCAATATAAGTCATTAAACAAAATTGAATAATAAAACCTTAATAAAAAATGGTAACAGCTGCTTTGGCCGGCTTTAATTTAACGCCACAGCAGCGCAATCTCAGATGTTTGTCGTCGGTTACGTCTTTCAATAGAAGACTACAGATGGCGACGCGCCTGTAATGTGATCGGGCCTTTAAAAGAAGTTTTCATTCAGAAAACAGATTACTAAAAGATAAAAAATAATCAGCAAACTTATGTTTTGCCAAAAACTTAGCATTAAAACACTGCTCCTGCGACCCCATACCCCCCAAACAATCGCACCCCTGTCTACGTGTTACAAATCGCTCTTGCGCGTCGGAATTTATCAATAAATCTTTGCGTGGGCGTAGAATGGCGTGTTTTGGATATCCAGGCCACGCCACCCAGCATCTGGAATTTGGTCACTGTCTATAGTTACACCCTTTTTGTCTATACAATTATTACCTACAGGTTGACTTTGAAGACGTAATGCAAAACCATTGTATCAACACCTGTACGTTTGTGTAGTGTGGGCATTTATCCTAATTTATTTCTTCAAAATGGACACCCTTGCTCATTGTCATATAAAATGATTAACTTTTAATATTTGGGCTAATATTTGTGTTATGAGCACGAATGTTTGTTCCTGAGTTGATGAGACTGATGTTTGCTATGTATATAGGTATTTATTTATCTATATAAGTATGTATATCGTCATCTAGTACCCATAACAAGCCTTTACTTAGAGCATGCTTTGGGCTAGACCGATTTGCATAAGGAGTGTCCCCTCATTCGTTTATCACTTAGCTAATGTCAAATAGAGCCTTAGAACTTCGCAATGTCCCGTTTTACTATCGGCTGGAGGTATTTGGGCGGATGGCTTATATATAGCATTCGGTACTTCTTGTGGAGATGGAAGCACAGGAGCAAATATTTCCTTCGAGAACAAAGGAAATGCCTCAGAAGATCGTATTTTTAGTAAAGTAATAAAATTACCCCTTCCAGTCTCTTTTACTATGAGAAGAGGCCTGTACCCAGTAGTGGGTATATTCAAGCCGATTATTATGATATGTATAAGGGTATATAGTGAGTATATATAAGCCGAATATTTTGATATAACAGCATCGATTTCATTAGATTAACATCTGCAGATACATAAACTATAAAATCATTAGCTCCGTCCTTAAGGACGTTATTTACGTTTTGATATCGGGTTCGCAAATTATTGGATAAAAAGTCAATTCCTCTCCGAGAGTTAGGTCAGGACTCAATAAAATAGGAATCGAATTCCGAACTTCAGTTAAAATGATTCTGAGTAACGAAATTCCCGGAGGTATTTCGTTCTCAGCACTTTTGTGTAAAATCTATTCAAGAGAACTCACCTGAATATCAGATATTCAGGTGAATATTTAAGTGAGTTCTCTTTAACAAGCGCATTGTAATTTTGGGAAAATTTCGAACAAAAGGGCACGTCGGTCTTAAATTAGATCTGAAATAGGCTTTGTATTATTATGGAATGCTAAATTTAGTAAGCTAACAGCTATCGGAGTCGTGTCGACCTCTTCCTATTTATTATGAATTCTGGTCACGAGCTCCAAAATGGCGTCCGAAAATATAACGCCCCTAACTGACGACAAGATAATAAACCATCAGGGGATTCAGTGCTTAACTTTTAAAAGGACAAATTTGGTATAATGAATAATCCTGAAGATATAAATAGAGTGGAATCAACCTTCATCACTTATAATAATAAAATTAAAAATAAATTTGATACTGAAGCATCAGTCGGTGAGTAGACCATCGACCTAATGGTTGGTAATTTGGAAGATGAAGGATGGTGAAAAACACAGGATCAATTTAAGAAAAATAGACATTAATTCACAAAAATGAAGTCGTTGATGGAGACTAATCAAAATTCAATATTTCTGATATGAAATGGCAATTTCGTGGACATATCTCTTAATGCATGGTTACATGGTAGTATAGGTAACATAATAAACAAAAAAAATAAATATACACCAAAATATCGTTCCGCCTTGTCATTCCAGTTACAAATTCCAACAGGTAGCTGGTAAAGGAATACCATTTTAGAAATAACGTGGAAGCACTCATAATTTGTGTGAAGTACGATGCGATGGATATCTAAGCTCCGGAATGTGCGAAACATTATTAGGAAGGTTAGGGGAGTTAGATAATATAAAATCAAAGGGCTATTGAAGTTATTTTCGGAGAATTTTTACAGGTTAGTGGAAGTAACGGGACCATAGAAGAAGGCGAGCTTTCAACATTGGTTTAAGTGATACATAAACCGATCGTTACTATGGTAACGAAATAACGCTTTGTTTTGTCACTTTCTTTTCAATGTAAACTACGCAAAGTACGATAAAGACAAAGCAAAGCGATATGATATACCATATTGATTAGCCAATATCGAATAGTGGCCCGGCTACTCCCTCTTTTATCGCTTTTTTTTTATAAATCAGTGGACAATCTTTACACAAATCTAGTCCCAAAGTAAGCTCTTAAGGCTTGTGTTATGAGTACTAGACGACGATATAAATACTTATATAGAGAAATAAATACTTAAATATATAGGAAACATCCAAGACTCAGGAACAAACATTCGTGCTCATCACACAAATATTTGCCCTTACCGGGGATCGAACCCGGGACGCTAGCTTCGGAGGCAGGGTCACTCCCAACTAGGCTATCCGCGTCGTCAAATTTTACATTGCTTGCTATACTACGAGGAAACGCTGCCAGCATCTTCGGCAAAATGCCACGATGATCATTTTGAGGGTTACGTTTTTGACATATGGCTACGTAACCCTAAAAATGACTTTATAGATTCGTAATGTCAGTCTGTCTGTTTGTCTGCCCGTATGTCACAGCCATTTTACTCGGACACTATTGAAGCTACATAGTTGAAATTTAAATCATATGTCTTCTGTGTAGCCCAGTATGTTGTGAAATCAATATGGTGGCACATCAGACATGATGCTGGGGAGGGTTTGAAAAATTATCTCACTCGAATGGGAAAATTAGATGAAGTTCTTTGAAAAAGTGACCTTATTTAGTTCTAAGCCTAGCGATAGTCAGAAGCAGTCTCAGGCAAAAGCAAGTCTTGAAATAAAATAAATGAGGTTTACACAAGTTGGTGTTAGTACGAAGTAAATAAGACTGGCACTAAATCTCAGCATCTCTGTTGCTTAGCTCAGTTACATCGACCCTTGGGGTCGGACTACTGTTAAGGCCTACACTTACTTGGTTGTAAGGAGCACTTTCCCTGAACCATAAAACGCATTTATTCAATTTAACGGACATGTACTGTTTAAAGAAAAAATCTCACAATTTTCAACAAGTGGTTATTGCTTTGAAAGTTGTACCTACTAGACGATACGAATAGTTATATGGTTAAAGTAACTTTTGCCCACGCCATCTACTGAGGTTTTTTCATATTTCTTATAATTTCAAAGATACCTGAAAATATACAATGTCCATCTTCATATAACGCGCTACATATTTGCTCATTTTTATGGAAATTGGACCAAACAAATAAACAAACACCTTTCTATATAATATTAGATCGGATAAACAAACGTCTATTACTTGGATACATTTTTTTTCTGGATTCAACTAGCGATCTGCGACACAATACTTAGGTACACTGTGCCATTAATTGAGTCAAAATTAGTTTCATCGTTGAGAATGTAAAATATATATATTTTAATCAGAAAGACCGAGTTTCTCCCCATTAGCCAATAAACAAAGAGTTCTCAATATGAGTATTAATTTTCTGCACGAGTTCAAATGCTTTTATTTATCTAGATTCTGCTCAACGATTGTAAATATCGAATGACCGCACGAAACCAAGAGCGTTGGATGTGGGTAACTTTGTGTGATGCCACTTCAAAGAAAATGCATTTGTAAATTTAAACGAGAACGTATTTTAAATAAAACATATAATAAGAAATGGTAAGAATAAATGATCCAAATATATTATTATTTTGTACTCACGTAATGGAATGAGGAAGAGCGGCAGACATAAGAAGAGATACGAGAATGAAATCCGAGTAACGGCAGGAGTAACATGGAGGAGTCAAGCAATGGCAAGTCATGGTAAAATCTAGAGGAGACCGGACAAGTAGTTAAGGCTTCCATACACCGAAAGTGGAACGGAAGCGGAGCAGTGTATCTTCCATGAGTCAATGCACATCGTTCTCGTAATAGAAACTGATCACTCGGTCCCTTTTACTTGTATCGGCAACTAGCAGTATTTCCAATAGATTTCGATAACGAGAACTGCGCCTCTATTCAGGAACGTCCAAGCGATATAGCGACGCGCTAGCGAGATTCTCGTCCCACTCTTCCACACGATGCATAATGCGTAAGAGCGGGATGCGAGTGTCACTCGCGAGCCGCAACAATATCTCTTGGGCCCTGTTTTTGTAAACTCATGGTGATGGTTCAGGTCGGTAACGCGCCCGCGTAAGCTGTGTCACAGTAACTAAAATGGAAGCCTTCAGATCAGTGACAGCTCGGTTGCCACGTATCGGTGTGCCTTTCATAATCAAACTTTGGCATGCTATTCGGATAACAGTAATATTACATTATCAATAGATCTTAGATAGATACCAAAAACTTGCTTCATTTTGCGTGGAAGTATTATTCAATTTAACCTAAAAGAATTATTTCATACTAGCACGTGCTGAGTCACATGTCTTGAGTAACACTGTACCGACGAGAAACAAAGTTATACACATCACACGTAAAGAGTTCTTCGTAACTTTATGTATGATGTAATGTAATTCACAAAATTAGTATGGTTATGTGAGTGTTCTCAGAAATTACTTGAATACATTTCTGTATCTTGAAACATATTTATCTTAAGCAGCAAAGAAAGCTAGGCGCATCCAAAATAATTTTTCACGTACATTGACGTGACTTTTTGCTCGGTTTATATGCCAAGTTTAATTTAATTAATTTCGGTGTTGGTATTGAAATTTTCCACCACGAATACCAATGCAATTTGCGAACTAATTGGACTGCCTGTTGAATGCACACTCGTGGTGGAGTCGAGTGCGATGGTTATTGATGACGAGTTATTGTTTACACTGGAATATAATTACTCGTTTATTTCTGGAAACAATAAAGCTTCCGTTAGTGCTGAAAAAGATGAGTGTTTTGTTGCGTCTACTTCTAGTTCAATTAATAAGGATTTGTTTTGTCTGCCGTCCTTCCCGTCTTTTATACATTGTACTAGCGGACCCGTCAGACGTTGTCCTGCAGCGCCATCTGCCGGGCTGATCATCATCGGGCATCTAAACCATCCAAGGCGCCACTCAAACGCATACAAAAAAAAAACATTCAAATCGATCCAGCCGTTTAGGAGGAGTTCAGTGACATACACACGTACAGTAGAATTATATATGTATATAAAAAGAGATAATACGTCAATGGAAAATTCCCATAGTGCCTGCAATGGACAACGATCATGAACATGCCTGAATTCGATTTATCACAGAACATTAATAGTCAGAATACATTTAAGGTCTTGTATAACTTGGAAGAAGTGCAACAAATATAATATTTTGCTGGCACATGCGTCGTCTGTACTATGTCCCCAGTCACTCACAGACTATTATCCTATATCCATTCCTATAATATATCCTTTGAGATCACGGCTCAACAGAAAGTAAGACAACTCGGAGATTTTATAACATCTATACAAAAAGCGATTTCGTACTTATTTTTGTTATTTCCTTAATTGATAACAGGTTTTCCGATCAATCAACGGTAGGCATCTTTAATGACGCCGATAGTACACAAATAAATTTGTAGGTTAGGTTAGTTATTAACTAACGCACGTGTAAATTTGATAAAAAAAATTATAAGAAATATACTCACTTCGATTCTGCACTAAATTCGCAAAATGTATAGTTTTTTAGGCACACTTCAAAACTCTTCTCAAAACACTCAGTACCTTTTAATTTAATATTTGATCCAGCACATGGTCTACAATAACACAATGATAACAAAACTTTTTTTTAATTTGATCGCAGCGCTAACTGTCGGGACAGACTAAAATTAAAATTCGAATATTATTTAAAATTTGACACTGCGATGGTAGCGCTTTTTTTAATTTGATCGCAGCGCTAACTGTCGGGACAGACTAAAATTAAAATTCGAATATTATTTAAAATTTGACACTGCGATGGTAGCGCCGTGTAAAACATTCCAAAATCAACAACTACTAATAAATTAAAAATTAATTAAAAAAACATTGTCCAGCGGACAAAATTGTGAATCTAAACCATTCCCAGATCCCCTTGAACACACACAAAAAAATTCATCAAAATCGGTCCAGTCGTTTGAGAGAAGTTCAGTGACATACACACTCACAGAAGAATTATATATATAAAGATTTGTGTTGTAAAGTAAGACATGTTTGCAAAATTATCAATTATAATTACTCTACCTCAACCAGCTTGTTTGAAGAATGTATTAATTTAATAATGAATATTTACTCCACTTACTATTCTTAGTTGTAGAAACATTTGATTTAAACCATTCCCTACTCAAAATTAATAAGGTTAGAATTAGTCTTAAAAGACTATCTGCGAAAAGAAGAACAAAATACATCGGTTCCATTTGTACCAATTTAGTATTTAAGGCGTCGAGATTTTCTGAGATAAATCTGTACGTGCCTCATTGCTGCTTGGGTATTTTCGGTGTAAATATTTTTTGTACTCGCTTAAATAAGACATTAGTAAGTTTCTTCTTGAAAACAAGTCAAATATATATCTCCAATCTATTAATTGTATATGTATGTTTTATTCTAAAATAAAAAGTAAAATATGACCATCAATTTTATATAAAAAAAGTAATTTTACTTTTTGCGCTTTTTCTCGTTTGATGTAATTTTATATGATATATGATATTTTGGTATGTAAGCCAGATTTTCACATTGGAGCGACGGCCATTTGACCTTTGTAACCCATGTGACAGAGGAGCCAAATAATTGGATCATGGTTACACATTAAATTACACAATACTTTGCAGGTTTTTTCACTATAATACGCAAAAGTTAAAAAAAATGATATTAACGAATTAATAAACATTTAAACATTTCATGGACTTCCGAACCATGGACTTTGGAAAATTACCGGCAGAGCAAATCTGATAAACCTATTTTTGATAGCCAACCGCCGATAGGTCTAAACCAGTCACATGATAGATCTAGTACAAAAAATATACATACATACATACATAGCATCACGACCGAAATCCCTAATGGGGTAGGCAGAGCCACAAGACTTCTTGTGACAACGTTCGATTAATTAGTCCTAAGATGGTGATCAGCCCATCGCCCATGCAGATAGTCCACCATGTTCGCGAGGACCCGTCCCTTAGTCGACTTTTACGACATGCCAGGATGATAAGCATCTGCACGCATTCTATGCTATTTCTTCACTCGCAGTGCAGCAGAGGAGTACAAAAAATATATCAAGCGAAATCTAATTAAATCCCGTGAAAATCTGCAATTGACTTCGAGAGGGAAATTAAATCTTGTTCAATTACGCCCATCCTTACCGCAGTTCCACTTCAACCACATAACCCCGCTAGCTTGTCGCGTTTTTAACTGCCGCTTTGCGAAGCTGCGCGGTTGGTGAAGAACTGGATAATGCCATACAATCTAAGAGATGATGTTCGAATGTACTCCGATCTCGCAGTAATGACACGACGATTTAATAGGAGTAAACAAAAAGAATATGAAGAAATCCAGGAGATAGAGAGTTGATTGAAGAAGATTAAAGTAAAATATAAATACCATCCGTCTGAACGCGATTTAAAAGTGTCATCTAAATAGTAACTAGCTAGCTCCAGCACAGAATTGTAATATGTACAACAGTGGCGGAGCGTGACGGTAAGCCGGTGTATCATTTCTATTTTTAAACATTATATTATGACTCATTAAATATTTTATTAACATAAAAAATAATATAATATGCAATATTTATGTAAATACTAGAAGTAATTAATAATATTATAATGTTTGAGTTAAGAAAGTATACACCGGCTTATCCTCACGCTTCGCCACGTTCAAAGTCACGCGCCAATTATGTGTCTGTCTATGCATGATTTTACCAATAACCATAATATAATTCGTTCCAGTTTCACAAATGGAAAGTTAATAATTTATAATAAATTTCGATCTTGTTAGGTATCTCTGAATCAGCACGTCGCGATTCGATATTGTCCGTACAACATCAAGAAAACTTTTCTAGAATCTTTGCCTTACTAAAGCATTGTACAGTTGTCCATTTATTTTTCTTTCAGCTAAGGCTTTTGACGCAATATAATATGCAGTTAAAAGTGCATTTTATTGTTGTCAAGTGTACCATACGAAAACCAAATATTTTAAAAATATACGACGGTGCTAAGGCACTGAGGCCATGTCTTCACGCAGAAGTAATAAAAACCATCCCCAGAGGCGCGTCGTGTAATAATACCTGTAACACGTTGTGTCGGCGAAAATGGAAATAAATGAAAATAACATGCCAAGGGATCGGAAGTGATACCGGAACTGTTCATGCCATGAAATTCCGCGGCCTACGCGTCGGTGTCACTCACTGCTCCTGTTATAGAGAAAGAAATAGGTTCGCGGGACTTCACACAAGTTGGCTTAAAATGATTTGATTTGCAAAGTACATTTGAAAAATAACAATTTATTGTCTATGTTAGTGCAAAGTATAATTTTACAAAGCAAACATAAAATATAATACTCTTCCCTTCATAATTCATTTAACGCTGCAATTAATAGTAACGACGAACAGAAAAAATTGTGAAAATTTATTTATTAAGTCATAGAATGAAAAATAACGATTGTTATTTTTTAGTTTACCATTTCGTATTATTAATAGAAAAAGTTAAAACCATTTTCTTTATTACTACGTTTAAAGTTAAATAATAAAATAAATTCTGCATGCGTTTTCTATAATTCTCCTTAACAAATTCGAAATAATAGGTTTAAATGTATACAAACTTCTGTAATTTATTCTTATCGCAAGTATAAACAACCAAAATCTGACATTAACTTCCAGTTATTCCAACACAATATTCGTTTGTTCGTAAAATAGTGTTCAGAAAGATAATTGTGTATCAACATATTGATTTCGGGTCAAAATGCCTCGCAGAAACAAAATACGCAGATTATGACGGTATTACTCATAACATTTATCATCCAACACATAACATAAATAATTTATGTAGTTGTCCCTGCACTATTACAATATCAGTACCTACACAAATTGCCACCGTCAAACCGGGCGTTGGCCATAATACCACTACTGTAGTTCCAACTTTCCCTAATATTGCAAAAATTGGAAAAAGGTCGACGAAGCAGATGTTGCCCGATGAAACCGGTGGCTACACAATATCGAGCGTTTATTGAAGAGCCGTAGACCGTGAGCGATAAGGTAGATGTACCAAGGCTTATTGCTACATACATATGCTTATGTTACTAACATTTGCGTTCGGGAGTCGGGTTATTCTAATATTTGAGTTCGGGAGTCGGGTTATTCTAATATTTGAGTTCGGGAGTCAGGTTATTCTAATATTTGAGTTAGGGAGTCGGGTTATTCTAATATTTGAGTTCGGGAGTCGGGTTATTCTAATATTTGAGTTCGGGAGTCGGGTTATTCTAATATTTGAGTTCGGGAGTCGGGTTATTTTAATATTTGAGTTCGGGAGTCAGGGTATTTTTGTTAAGTTGCACCAAAAATAAATGTTGACTGCTTTGCGAAAGGTTTTTAAAGCAAGCAAGCCGAAATTGTCCATACCTCAAGCAAACAACCGCAAGAATAATATTGATAAGCCCTCAATTTACCGGAATCAAGTTAAAGTATGTTTGTGTATACATTTATTTTGCATTTTCTTGTGCGAGGAATTTACAACATCCGTAACGCGTACATTTATCTAAAAGTTTTCTGGAGTTTCCGAATAGCCTCCATCACTAGGTACGTGTTGGAAGTCGGGACATTCATGGCACGTACGAGGCTCCTGAGGCAGTTTACTTGTCACAGCTCGGAAACAATAAAACTTTGTAGGTGGTCAGGCTTTGTCGTAAAAATTCATTACCGGACGACGTCGTGTGAACCGTGAAATAAATGACCGGGGTTAGTCCTGTCGATATCAGCATGTTAACGATGCTATAAGATATTTACAGAAATACGGTGTTCAGCAATTCGGTACGTGTTTTAAAGCTAATAACTTTTTAACCGCGTATTTGCTAGTTTCATGAAAAATTCTAATTAGTCCGTCATTTACATTATTGAACACATATTTTTTCTTTTGTCAATTAAACAAAAAAAACCGGACAAGTGCGAGTGAAACCCGCATGGAGAGGGTTCCGTTCCATACATGATTAACTAAAATTTCCTATGTTACTTTAAATACCATGGACTTCTTATAAGTTTTCCTGTAATCTATAGGTAAAGAACTATTTTTTGTATTTTTTTCAAAATTTTAGGGCCGGGAGTTTCGGAGATAAGGGGGGGGGAATGGTAAATTTTTGCCTATTTTCCTAAATAACTTCCAAACCATGAATTTTAAAATTCCAAAAAAAACATATTTAAGATCCCCACTATAAGCCCTTTCATTTGATATGTCACATGATATAGTTTGCGTAACCTTTTTTTTTTAATTTTCTAATTTGCATCCCACAAGTGGGCCCCATGTTCAAAATTAATTAATTTACGTTACGCATCCCTATTGCGGTCACCAATTTACGTATGTATACCAAATTTCAAATCAATCGGTCGAGTAGTTTCGGAGCAAATTGGCTGTGACAGACAGACAGACAGACAGACAGACACACGAGTGATCCTATAAGGGTTCCTTTTTTCCTTTCGAGGTACGGAACCCTAAAAAGATAAATTAAATCGGTAAAGTCGTTCTGAAGTTATGGCGTGACCAAGGGAAATAGGGATCCATTTTTATATATATATATATATATATAAATATCTTCGTCTATAGATGTATATCATCGTCTAGCACCCATAACACAAGCCTTTACTTAGCATTATTTTTTTTGCCGCCGATTACACGTTTACCGAATTATAAGAAGTTCACTTCACAAGTGGTTCACTTATTGCCAGGTACAATGAAAATACAGAGGAACTTACCTTTGTATTAGATACAACACAATCTACAAAAACCTCATTACAAATTAAAACTAAACTAAACATAAAAATAAAATGAAACACAACTAAACTAAATCTAAAAATGGCCCCGGCGCTGCGGCATTGTGCCGAAGATGCTGGCAGCGTTTCCTCGCTGGAATGCTAAATAAATTCGTTGAGCGAAGAAGCTGCCAGCTCTTCGGTCTCCTGTGACGTCTATAAGCCTCTTCGTAATATCTTTGAAGAGGCTTAGAGCGCTGGCGCCCCACGTACCAAGGGTCTCAACGCCGAAAGGAAGAAAATGATATTCGGCGCCGAGACCCCTGTATTTACCCGCCTTTGTATTGTAGGTATGTATATTAAAGTTAAAACAAACTGGCAGCTACTTTACGATAAGACTTCGTATAATTGTTTTAATGTTTAATTAAACATAACAGCTTAAAAAATTTCGTAATGGCACACTTACTTTAAGAGCCCTTGAATAAAAGATATCATAAATAAATAACTGAATTTAATTCAAGCCTTCATAATATAAAATAAAAAGGAAGAACGAAATTAGCAGTTAGTTAAACAGACGAACATAGGGAAACCGAGGGAACTAAAGTGTATATTGGATCCAAGGCACCAGGGGGCAGTCTAGACAGAAAATGATATCACACTTTCATTGGAACAAGACTCCAGGACAAAAGACTTTCTATTAATACTTATTATGGCGGCAGTGCACGATATGTCTTACAAACGGAACCATAAAAGATGATGGATGCAAAGGACACTTTGTTTGTATATATTTTGAAAATAGCTTTTAGTAAAGGTTTAGGTATTATTTTTGAATATATTAATATATGTTACTGATGTGTATGTATTTTAAATAACAAATATTCTAATCAATCAATCATTTAAGTATTATGAATTATTAAGAACTATATTGACAGTGTGATTCTCCCACCCTCGCCAATTTTTCATTACCGATTCGGGTCGTGTAGGTAAGCGCCGGGGAAGTATTTGGGGTGACACGTCTAAAAATAGACACACAGAACGACTCGTTACTTATGTAAATTGTTTCGTATTTCACGAGTTCGTACCAACGTTTGCCGGCGACCTCGTCCGAATGAATTCGTTTATCGCTATTCCCTCAGGAACTGTGCATTTGTCCGGGATAAAAAGTCAATCCTTTGTTTAGTTTTTAACTAAACAAACACTTTCGCATTTATAGTACCTAACCATGCAACTAGAGCAACTGAACATTTCCAAGTCCATAAGGCACTGACAAGACTTAAATCTGCTTTACTTAAACACTTTTATAACAAAATCTATTTTTCGGCAAAGCGAAAATAAAATATGTTCATATTCATTATATTATTGAAAAAATACACGATTTTATGAAATCAATACGATAGAAAAAAAAAAACAAGAAATTACGTCTGAAATCCTGAGTTTAATTTTTTAAACTTATGGGTCTATAGTTAATAACAAATATATAATACTCGTATACAAAAAAAAATACTAATTTATATTTTACGTTTACTTATATAATTCATCCGATTTTGATTTTCCCCATCCAAAAAACCGCACACACATCTCGTACACTCCGGTGCAAATAGATAGTGACCGATCACTCAAGGTCATTGGCTCTTGTCAGCGTCTTAAGGTTAAAAAAACATATGCACACTTATTTATCTTTACTAACCTTACCGATTTTATAACTTATTTATTAATATATTTTTAATATGCCTACATAAATTCATGATGATTTTCAATAAAGAACCTCGAGTCGCTTTCTCGAGTCCATTTGTAGTCTCAATTCAACGTATAAAGTAGTTACAAGTTTAAAACAATAACACTTTAATTAATCTTTTCACGCCTAAACTACGTGTTATATTTCACGCAGTGCGCATTAATGAATATGTTCCGCCCCACATAAATTAACATTACATAAGGCGAACAAACACAAACAACGGCGACGCGTGCCGTGTGGCAAGAGTATTTAACTCAGGCAAAATTCTCAAACTTGGTACTCGCTGAACTTTGCGGTTAGTTGTATTTGTTAAATTAAAAGTATTGTCGTAGGCTTTTGATATGTTTAATTTGTGGGAAAATTCTCTTTGGAAAATATGTGGAATGATAGCAGCAAGTCGTAATTTCGACAAATGCTTGCCCGGCAATATTTGGGAATTTTTACTCCAGACTATGAAAAAATGCCAATGCCCGGCAGTGAGGAGTATAATAGGCTGATGATTCAAAAATATTGTTTACAATACATATAAAACGGTACCGTGTCTCACTTATAGACAACGCACAGCCTGAACGGGTGGTCCGAGGTTTGAAATTTGGAGGACATATTCCTCTAGTACCCTAGAAGTGCTCTAAGACGGATTTTTTGAAATTCCATCCCTCAATGTGTGAAAAGAAAGAAGTGATAAAGATTGTACGGAAAATACCGCGGGCGAAGCTTTAGCGGGTCTACTAGTTCTTAATAAGATTGTTCTTATTGCCGAGGGTTTGCCAAAAAACAAAAAGGGTATACGTAATATTGCTCGTCAGCGTTTGCTGCCATCTGTTTTGTTTACTTTGTTGTTTTGTTTTGCTGAGTTTTTTAGTCCTTAGTGCTTTAGTTTTGTTTATTTGGCGTCATAGTGTAGTGTATAATATGTATGTGTCATCTTCCGTGTATTCACCGAGCGGTCCCGACGGAAGACCAGCGTTGGCCTCACAGCCAGCACATGCTGAGTTGGGACCGTTTCGCAACAATTCTTTTTTTCTTTATTATTTCTTATATGTGTTCTACTGATATATTAATTGTTGTGAATAAATTTATTTTCTTCTTTCTTCTTTCTTCTTCCAAGGTCCTGTGCTTTATGAATAAAAAAACAAAATGGACCTCATCCATAGTTTTTCAAAGACTTAGAATTAATCAATAAGTTCACCTAAAAGTTTCGTAATCTTCAAAACGCACATTTGTTTTTAACGGCTCAAAATGTCGGATACGTTTTTATTTCTTGAATTACTAGCGGACCCAGCAGACGTCGTCCTGCCCGGTACCCTTATCATTTAGGGGTATGAAAAATAGATGTTGGCCGATTCTCAGACCTACTCAATATGCTCACAAAATTTCATGAGAATCGGTCAAGCCGTTTCGGAGGAGTACGGGAACGAACATTGTGACACGAGAATTTTATATATAAGATTTTGTTACAATCGTCAAGGGGAACTTTTGTCTGAACGACAGTTGTGACACGTGTTCTCGCTTGTAGTTTTATTCAAGTGAATTGTTTGCCAATACTGATGCCATCGATTTTTTTTTATATAGATCTTTAACTAACTTACAAGAGCGGTCACATAGTATTTCGCAATCTTATTCCTGATATATTGAGTCACCATATAAAATTGACATTGAATTATCAAGAACGTCATAAAAATAAAGTCTGGAAATTCCAAGACATCTTATAAGACCCATTGTGAACGAACACCTCATAGTGCCGTAACAGTAAGTCATCACTGGCATCACAGACTGTTCAACTAGTTTCGTCTTGAGACCACGGTATACTGAGCAAGATAAGATTAGGCGCAGCTTCCCAAATGCTGCCCAGCCGATTGCCAATTGAACTTCTTGCGGCGTTTCTTCTTGCGACGTTTCTTCGCAGCAGATGTCACCTTTTGAAGCGCTGGTAGCTTCAGACATGTGAAAGAGCCCGTGTGGCCTACTTGCAAAATAAATATTTTCATTTTCATTTTCATATCTTCATTTTCAACTCTTTCTCGAAGTTGGACCTACCTAACTAGACGCATAAGTTATCATCAACAACTTCGAGCGCAGTCTCCGATTTTCACATAATCTTCGTCTTATCCATGCTCACTAAATATCTAATTATAACTCAAATTAAAACTTTCGTGAGACAATATATGTAATAACTCTTGAAATAAACACGGCTTTACTCACGATCGTAAATCGTGAAAAATAGTAGATTGTTGCACCAAGCAGAAAGTGATTCATTATTGCGCCGAGTGTTGGTTTGAAAAACACGAGCGCAATAACAAATCACTTGATGCGAGGTGCATAATCTGCTTTTCTTTCTACTACTGCTAAAAGTTGGTAAAAAACGTAAAGGTACAGTTAAACCCAACTAGCGAAGTAAAAAGGATATTGGCACCTGTTATGACGCACCCTTAGAATTTTTATATAGCCTATGACACTCGCACGTTCTCCTCGAATCTTAAGATACCCTATTTATTAAAATCGGTTTATTGGTTCTCAAGCTAAAGTCGAAAATCCGAAAATTTTCACAGAAATCTTGTATCTAGTCTATTAATTGTCATATTATGCCAATTTTTTTTAAAATCTTTTTGTAACCCATACTATCTTATCAGCCAGTACTTTGAGCATAATATTTTAGACGAGACAATCACAGTTCGATATGTGGCCTGTTTTTTTTTTTTTTGCTAACAGTTAGTCCACAGAAGAGTGGTCGGCTGTCCCGTCGGACTGTGAATGGGCGGACACCCAGTCAGCTGTTGGTGTAAACTTCTTGATCAACCAACCAAATAAAAAAAAAATACAAAACAGTGCAATAATGAAATTTGTATGCAACTTTATTTGCTCTAGAGCAAATAAGGGCTGCTTTGTGCTGAGTATTTAAGGCCATAATGATGAAATTAAAGCGTAGTAGGAAGAAAAGGTGTGTTAATTATAACACGGATCATAAATTTAATAATCCGGCCCTTTCTAAATATAATTATTAATTCAATCTTAAAATAAATTAACGCCAATAAGCCTTCTCCGTGCTGACGAAGCCCCGTGAGATCTGAATTATTTAAATTCAAATAGGTCCGTATTAGGAAGTTTACAGTACTGATGCCTCAATAACCGCTCTCGTTGAATATATGCATAATGGATTTATCGCGATTGGCGAAGCTATTTTAGTACATACTGTTGCGTTTTATTTTAACAAAGTTAAAGACAGAAATAGACTCTCAATATTGTAAAGTAGAACATTCAACTATCGAATATCCACATCATTAAAACTTTTCAGCGTCGACTCGGGAAATTTCTATCCATTTCCTTGTTGCCGTTTGCATAATACTCAGAAAAGACGTGCACGCTTTTTTTTTCTACTACTGTTAAAGACTTCAGAAAAACGTTTGTGCTGGCTGCCATTTCCAAAATGGCAGTCATCATTGTGACTATTCAAAATTCCCGTCGTTGTCGATGGGAATTTTGGCCAGCAATTCGTATGAGCAATATTTGATTTCTATTTCTAATACATTCCCTGCCAGTGAGCCAGTGTGTTAAAATGGGGAGTTCCCAATACAAATGCTGATTAGTGGCAGTAAATTCGATAAGTGCACTCGCTCTCAAAGTGTTTATATCGCTCCGAAAACAATTGACAAGCGTCCCTATCGATGTATCGCGAGCGAGCATTAGGTACTTGATATGTTTGTGTTTACGTCGACACAAAACCTTGAAGGTTGGAAGTGCCTCGGGATTTGAGCATCACTCAGAATCGTTAGTAAACACATCGAAGTGGGTCACGGTGAACATATTCATATACGAAATATGTGGGGGTGGATTGTAACGTGTGCGGTCAGGGCGATTCACTGATTCGCCAGTGCTCCGCTAACGTCGAGTTCCATACTACAAGTTTCTATGTGACAGCTTCAAGCTCGCTCTGGAGCGAAGCACACGCTCGTTATAAATAGAGGAAAAAACAAGGGAGTCTTTTCAATGTAGTGGTACCATATACGTTTACGCGAGGACACACACACCACCAATTTGTTTTTTATTTTCTTAATTATATTACTCTGAGTGTCTTCTGTGTTAGTGAATACATGGTTTTCTGTTTTCGTTAGTTTATCATATTTAACATAGAAACAAAGCAGCCTTCGACACTTATACTTCGCATAATATATAGATATTTAAGTACTCTATTAAAATCAGAAAATCAGTCGCAGGCGGTCAGTCGTAACGACAACACGCGCATCTAAGTAATCGGGAATTGACACTTCAACGCTAATGAGTGTACAGTCCTTCCGCAAAGTTTCTACCATGTGATAATGGAGAGTGAAAATAAATTAGTGTTGAACGAAGTGTTGTGCTACATTGCCAATCGAGTGGATGTTATTGATGAACCGACCCTTACCCGAATATGTATAACGAATTTCTCGGAGAAGGAAATTGACTTAGCAAAAAACAAGTTAAGTGAAGACTTGGATTTACGTATAACCACTAGAAAAGGGGAGGGAAAAGCGTCTAAAAATGTTTCCGATATTATTAAGATGATAAAAGAAACCCCAAGTTCTAAAATACCGATGTATGTGGCGAGGGCCCTACATAAAATACCTCCCATTACGTTCGATCACCTAGATGTGACAAAAATCCTTAAAGAACTAGCTGCATTGCGAACGGAGTTACATTCATTTCAAACGAACGGTGAAATCAACAAGGACGATATTTTGCAACTTCGGAAGCAACAAGAAGATATTAAAAATCAATTAAAAGTAATGCAAGCTGTGTGCACTACTGTACGCAAGCCGTTGAAAGATAGTTTTACTGAAAACCAAAAAGAGGGTATGCTCCAGCCTAGTTGCACTAAATCGCTGGCTCTAAGTACGCCGGTCACTATACCTCGGCGCCAACGCCAAAATGAACCTTCGGATGATGAAGACAAAGTCGAATCTCCGATGCATATTAATGAATGGGGCCCACCGGCTTTGACCCCGCATTCCGAGAACAAAGGACTCAGAAAGCAGACGCTTTCATATAGAAAAATTGTAATGTCGTTAGCGAATAAACCAAATAAAGAAAACGAAATGGATGCCGATGGGTTCCAGAAGGTGACCTATAAGAAAAAGAACTTAGCCATCAGGAACAGAAGGGGCATTGGCGAATCCAGCGGGATATTGCAGGCCGTGTCAAGCACTGCTACACTTTATATATCGCGCGCGAGAACAGAAATCACATCGGATAACTTAAAGGAATACATTGAAAGTAAAGGGCAATCGGCAATAAAAATAGAATACATAAAGCCGTATCAAGAAACGACTTTTAACTCGTTCCTTGTCACAATTGAGACGTGCAAGCTGGATACCTTCTTGAGTGATGGATTTTGGCCTTATGGAATTGTTTACAGAAAATACATATTCAAACGGAATAAACAAGGCAGTATGTACCGAAAACCTACTAACAACCAATAATGGACATACAAAGTTATTCAAATATTAATGACGAGTCAAATATTAACGGCCATTCAAACACTAACGGCGGTTCAAACATTAAAGATATGTTAAGCAGTAGCGGCAGTGCTAGCGTCATCTCAAGCATTAAAGTCAAGTTGCTGTCTTTCAACTGTAAAGGAGTAAAACGGTCACTTCCCAATATTCAGGATCTTTGTAAGAAGTGTGACGTCATTGCGCTCCAGGAGTTATGGCTGCTTCCGGAAGACATTGATTTCTTAAGCAAAATAAGCCCAGACTTTGGTTATCACGGTATTTCGGCGGTCGATCATCGGGGCCGTTAAAAGGCAGACCACACGGAGGTGTGGCGTTGTTATGGAGAAAAAGTATTTTCACGAACGTATCGCTGATCGAAAGTGGCTCAAAGCGCATAGCCACCGTTCGCGTGCAGCTTGCGGATGGGCGCAGTATGATCATCATGTCGGTCTACATGCCAACCGACTGCGCGGACAATCTACCACTGTTTGCAGAATGCTTGGGAAAAATTACTGCCATAATAGAAGATAGTGACTGTGAGTGTGTGTTAGCACTTGGCGATTACAATGCAGACCCGAGGGCACCGTTCGGCAGGGAGCTGACATCTTTTTGCGATGACCAAGACTGGGTTTGTGTGGACATTTGCTCGCTCGGTGAGTCATCTGAAACATTTACCTTTAAAAGTGATGCTCATGGTTCGACTCGATGGTTGGACCATTGTTTGGCAACCACGTCGGCGCACGACCTATGTTCTAGCGCCCGGGTAATTTATGATGCGTATTGGTCGGACCATTACCCGCTGTTAATTGAATGTGATTTAAATTTAATAAAATCTAAAACAGTTCCGTGTACTCAGTTAGTAAATAAGGTTGTGTGGGGTAATAGATGTAGTGAACAAATTGAAAAATATAATTATCTTTGTACTAAATATCTAAATAATATTAACATTCCGAATAATATCGTGTGTAGTGAGCGGTGTCGAAATGAGATGCACCTCAAATTAGTGGACTCATTGTATAACTCAACAATACGCGCGATCCAAGACGCTGCCGCTTTAACATCGCATAATATGAAACATAATCATAAAGTTATTGGATGGAACTACCACGTTCTTCCATTCTATGCAAGAGCCCGTGAAGCTCATAAGGCGTGGGTACAGCACGGTTCTCCGTTGTCAGGTCCCGTGTATGATAACATGCATTGTAAAAGAAAGTTATTCAAGAACAAGCTAGCTTGGTGTCAACGTAACCAGGAAAAGATTCAGATGGACATTATTGCCTCAGATCAGTAGGTAACTTTAGTCAGTTTTGGAAGGAGACCAATAAATTGAACTTGAAGCAGACTAGACCGGTAACTGTAAATGGCCTTCAAAATGAAAAAGAAATTGCAAACATGTTTGTTAGTCAGTTTAGAGTAGAGAATGCAGCTTGTACTCCCTCACCTCCATCTTCCGTGGCCAACTCCAGCATCACAGCGGGCCGTGATGACAGGGTGACTAACTCGAACTTACTTATTACACCAGATCAAATTTGGAACTGTGTGCGTAAAATGAAACGTGGGAAGTCACCTGGCCATGACGGCATCAGCATTGAACACATACTACATGGCGGTCCACTGTTGCATAAATGTATGTCTGAACTATTTAATCTTTGCTTAGCACACAGCTATCTGCCAGTGGAGCTTATGAGAACGAATGTAATACCAATTGTAAAAAACAGGACCGGTGATCTTAGTAATCCCACTAATTATAGGCCGATCTCTTTAGCTACCACATTTTCTAAGATTCTCGAACGTTTAATAAACCCAGTAATTATCAAAACCGTCCGCCTGCACGATGCTCAGTTTGGATTCCGCCCTGGTCATTCAACTGACATGGCTATATTCTGTTTAAAACACACTATTAAACATTATCTTAAGAGGAAAACAACTGTATACGGCTGCTTCCTTGATCCAAGCCGTGCCTTTGACACAATCAATTATGAACTTTTATGGGCTAAAGTGTTAAAAGCGGGGGTGTCGAAGCAGATTACATTCTTGTTGAGGTACTGGTATGAAAACCAAGTGAACTCGGTACGCTGGGGACAAGAAAAATCTGAGTGTTATAAGCTTAATTGCGGTGTTCGACAGGGCGGGATAACATCGCCGGTCCTGTTTAACCTTTACGTAAATGATCTCATAGAGGAGCTCAGCAGTGTTGCTGTCGGTTGCCATGTCGCGGGTGAATGTGCCAACAACTTCAGTTACGCGGATGACATGGCCCTGCTGAGCCCCTCTGTGAGCGGCATGAATAAATTACTTGAAATCTGTCAGCGTTATGCTGCTTCACATGGTCTTCAATATAATGTTAGAAAGACACAAGTAATGGTGTTTAGGTATGGCAGAGGACCGGATTCTGTGCCTCCAATGTTACTGGATGGATTGGAGCTGGAGTTAGTGTCATCTTTTAAGTACCTTGGCCACATCCTTACTGATAACCTTAAAGATGATAATGATCTTGAGAGGCAAAGACGCATGATTTCTGTAAAAAGTAACATGTTAGCGCGTCGCTTTTCTTACTGTTCCGACCAAGTAAAGATTACTCTGTTCAGGGCATACTGTCAGGCGTTCTATACGAGTCCGTTATGGTACAATTACACGCAACGATCTTTGAGCGCGCTAAGAGTTCAATACAACAACGCATTCCGCGCCATGCTGAGACTGCCATGGCGTTGCAGCGCGTCAGGCATGTTTGCCGTGAACAGGGTAGACGATTTTTTCGCGCTTATGCGAAAACAACACTGGTCATTTATTGAGAGAGTCAAAAGGTCAAACAACATGGTAGTTAAGAATACGTTTGCAACATGCTATTTCATGCTGTTTCGTTCTCTACTCTAAAAATCTGCTGTAAGACCTTAGATTCGCACAAACCATGCGCTTAACCCAGCACAATCAAATTTTATGTAATTTTAATTTAATTTAAGTTAATTTGGTTTTGATGATGTAATTTATAAATTGGATTAAATTAATTAATGTTATGTAATTTAAAGTAGTTTGATTTTAATTTTCAGTTTAATGTTAACTTATTGTATTGTATTGTAATGAATGTACCTAACCATGGGATTTTAACCTGAATAAATAACTATATTATTATTATTATATTATTAAGTGCAATACCGCGTTCTCGCTTATCACTGTGTTGCTTTCTTTTCATATCGTTCACTTAAAAAAACATATTTCAGAAGTGTATATCTCTTGCCAAATTTCCAGAAGTACATAAGATCTCATTAGACTGATGTAGAGGATACATGACAAGATTGGTGGCATCTTGAGGACATTCCGGGAAAAATCCAATTTTCCTGTTCATGGGGAAGACAGGTGAATTATCGTTGAAATGCTGAGATGGGTATGAAAGCACTCGGACGCGAAAGACATTGTCTCGTCCGTGGTAAGATCTTACGTTCGAAATATTTTTAGATAACGATGAGAGAGAAAATGCAACAGCACTATAGTTAGATACGAAATTGTGGTAAAAGTCGTGGTAATACATTTAAGTAACTAACTGGTCTTTTTGTCGTGTACAATTTAACTAGAACTAATGGCTATAGAATCATTATAGGAAGATACTTAGTACTATATTATGTTTTCGACCTTGAATTGCCTGAAATCACGTGTATTTGTTAAAATAATGCCGTAATGCATAATAAATCGCTCGTTTAAAAATAAAAATAAATAATGTGAAATACAAATCCATTCCAAATTCAATTTTAACGCGTTTGAGTAAAGTTTAAAACAAAAGTGAATTTCATTTTGACTTGTTTCCTTTTATTTTTAAACGTGCGAAATGTTGACGTAAACCCGGCATATAATATCAGAGTCCATTTCGAAACGGTGTCTTCTTAATTTAAAATTTCCTAAACTTAAAATAAGCAACGTCCAACTCAATTTTGTATAGCACAAAGCTGTCAAAATCGAGTTTGACGTTTCTTATTTTAGTTTTAATTACTTTTAAATTAGCGAACACATTTTCGAATTAAAATTCGTGTTAAAGGTCAGGTACCTAATATTATAAATGTGAAATATTGTGAAAATGTTTAGATATTTGGATGTTTGTTCCTCAATGACCCGAACGGCTTGAGGGATTTGTATTAAATTTGGCAGACAGCTGGACCATACCTCGAAATAAAACATAGGATACTTTTCATCCCAATGCCACGCAAATGTCGTCACGGGCACAGCTAGCTAGTTATGAAGTATTTGAATTAATTCCATAGGCCGTTATTCATGAGTACACTCAATCAATTATTTTCGTTAACGAATAATTGCAGAGTACCTATTCGTAATATCACATGGAGAAACACATGCTGAAAATCATTGTAGATTTTGATGCATTCTGATTGGTCGACTGTAAAATAAGCCAGGATAATCCATTTCCCTTGTTAGTGGAGCGTGGCTGCATAACGTCAGTAAGGAGTCCATGGTAGAACATGCATAATATAGGCTAGGAATATCCTATGAACGGAACTATGGATAGTTCATTAGTAATCTAAAATAATTATTCATTAGTTTATACATAAAAAACCGGTCAAGTGCGAGTCTGACTCGCGCGCCGATGGTTCCGTACTTACGTATGGAAAGAAACAGTACCTTGTAGGTATGGAACCCTAAAAATAAAAAAAATGAAAGGTAAATTGCGGTTTACGATTTATGACATATTAAAAAAAACTACTTACTAGATCTCGTTCTAACCAATTTTCGGTGGAAGTTTACATGGTAATGTACATCGTATATATTTTAGTTTTATCATTCTCTTATTTTAGAAGTTTCAGGGGGGGGGACACATTTTACTACTTAGGAAGTGTCTCTCGCGCAAACTATGCAGTTTAGAAAAACCTTAATATCATTTTGAAAGACCTATCCATAGATACCCCACACGTATAAGTTTGATGAAAAAAAATGAGTTTCAGTTCTAAGTATGGGGGACCCCCAAAATGTATTGTTTTTTTTTTTCTGTTTTTGTGTGAAAATCTTAATGCGGTTCACAGAATACATCTACTTACCAAGTTTCAACAGCATAATTCTTATAGTTTCGGAAAAGAGTACATACATACATACATATTATCACGCCCGAAATCCCTAATGGGGTGGGCAGAGCCACAAGACTACTTGTGGCCACGTTCGATTAATTAGTCCTAAGATGGTATACTGAACGGAAAAGAGTGACTGTGACATACGGACGGACAGACAGACAGACATGACCAATCCATAAGGGTTATGTTTTTTGCCATTTGGCTACGGAACCCTAAAAATGAGTTACATTCTATGAATTGTTTTTATTTTCACTTCGTTATAGAAAAATCGAGAAAAGCAAAAATTGTTGATCATATAGCGAGGTTGAGATGGGTTCAGTCACAGCTAATTACCTGATATTTGACCATCCGTGACAACATGGTTACGCGACGCCTTCCTAACCTTCACCGCGAGATAAAGGATGGAGGGCACTAATGATCGACATAGAAAAACGGGTCACCTCGATTAGGAATTTGTCCGTACAGTGACCCGAATTTTTTGTTAGTATAAAACATTACGCCGTAATCCAGCACGGTTGAACAAAGCTTCCATTTGTGCAAGTGGGTTCCGCCCGGGTAATGTTAGCATACCTAATAGCGGTACTTCACTGAATACGTGAACCTGGGAAGACTTTTAAGAGGTTGGGTAACAAAATGTAATTGTTGTTAGTCTGGAAAATGTGTTAATGAGTTTTATAAGGTACGGTGGACCCACAATGGAGGAAATGTCCGTTACGTGGTTGGTTATTTGGGTATATCCCAGGATTTCCATATTTTTCAGTACCGTATGAACTAATAGAATATTCATTTTAAAGGAAATATCCCAGTAGTACCATATGGAACAACATAATTGACCACTACGCATCAATTCAATACTTCAGTTGACACTGTCAATTGTCATCCTTTAGATTTTATCTACACCCATATCATAAAACCTCTATTGTTTAATCAAAAACCGTAGGAAATGACCACCATTTTGACAACCAATTAGGAAAAACCAGTGCTGCAATGTTATTTCTTTATCGTTTTTAGTAAAGAAATGAGATTAAATTTGGAACAGCTGTCAAAACTCAAGTGGGTCTCTATTCTAGTATCCATAGATATTAAACAGTTATTGATACGAAACGTCAATTCAGTATGTTTTTTTAATATAAACTGCACAACATTTGATCTCGAGTGACATGAGAATAGAGACTTCATTCGTTTGTCTATGATTTAAAAAAAAATGGTCTTGACAGAGGATCGAATTGGCGCCATTATGTTGGTGTTTTGCTGAACGAAAGTAGAATCGTTGTTGAATTAAATAGAAAAAGTTGTTTGTAATTTACATTTTAGTTGAAAATATGAATAGTAGTCTTCTCGGAATGTGTGTGATGTGAAAATGCACCGGATATCGGAAGTATGCAGCCACGATTGCAACAAATAACTTGTTGCCAGAAAATATTGTTTCTGAACCCATCATGGAGGATTTATAATATGTGTGTAGATAAAGTTATGTATGCAACCCTGCATAATTTGGCCTTAAAACACTCGTGCGATCTTATTATGAAACTCGCCTATCGGCTCGTTTCATGAAAACCGCACTAGTGTTTTAAGGCCTATCATTATGCAACCGTTGCATAAACTACTATTATAATCTTACACAAGGGATCGTGTCTGTAACATTTGGTAACAGATGTGTTTTGCAATAATGAAACGTGGCCAGCAATGCACGGCCACCAACCCAGTAAGTACCCAAACTTGTGCGATGTTAATATTATGTCAAATATTGCCTGCTTATGAAATTTTACATCGTTTTCATGTTATTTATTTGCATTGTAATGTATTTAAGCAATTTCGTTGAGCATTGTGTTTGGTTTTCAATTGTATTTTTAAGATCATGTTCATTTCTATAATCGGCTTTGTTTGGGGTTGTTGTTGTCTTCGTTGTAATATAGTAACACAGAGAAAAATGCATATCTTGTTCTGTGCTTTTAAAATCCCTTGCATGACATATATCAATTTTATAAAATAAAACTTCAGAGCGAGTTATTTTAAAACACTATTTGTACAATAACAACATGAAACATGCTCAACATTGTTCAACGAAACCACATACGTTTTTCAGATGGTGCCCACTGGGCGGACCCGAATCAAAATTGTATCCCCTTCCTGATCAGAATGTCTAACTTGCAATTCGTCTACGAAGCAAAACGACTAAAAATAATGTCTATGTGGCAAAATACCTAAGCAGTAAATCGTCTAAAGATCAAAATGTCTGCCAAGCAAAATGCCTAAATTGCAATAATACCCAAGCAGCAAATTGTCTAAAGATCAAAATGTCTGCGAAGCAAAATGCCTAAATTGCAATAATACCTAAGCAGAAAATCGTCTAAAGTTAAGAGTTGAACATGTTGATGTTGAGGTCCTCGTAGGTGGCGGCGCCGCTCTGGTCGAGGATCTGCACCATGTCGGAGAGCTCGTGCGGCGCGTGCGAAAGGTTACTTGTTATCCCGGAAAAATTTAAAGTTCCCGAGGGAATAATTCTAACCGAATTCCAGGCGAACGAGATCGCGGGCAGAAGCTAGTGTTTAATAATTTCAATGTAGAATTATGATAACTACTCAACAGTGCCTCGAGCGACATCATCATCGGCATATATACGTCCGCTACAATGTGGTTTGGGTAGTTGGGAAGGCAGCTTGCTTCTTAGTCAATATACAATGAAGTTCAAAGTGCTGCATAGTCATATTGCCTGGTAGGCATTTTGCTTCTTAGTCAATATAAGCTTTAAGCTAAATTTCACGTAGACGTTTTGATTTTTAGGCAGCATGATCATGAAGCACATAAACCTTTCATTGTGTTACATGATGTTTGTTAAGACTGGCTAACTACCAGAGATTCGGAAGGAAAATGGCGGATTATGAGAAAAGTCTAATCAAAATCAATAACGTACCCTTTGTTCTGTGCAAACATAAATGAACCAATCTCATCAGATTGTTTCCATTAAGTATACGTCATTGAAATATTTCAAGCGTTATGATTGGTCAGATATGCTCCGCTTCACTTCAGTGGATACGTCGAGCCCAAGCTCTTATTTTTTATTCAAGCGAATCAGTATGAATGCTTTGGCAATTTGCGTGTAGTCATGTGAAGAGCGCAGTATATTATGAAGAAAATTGTATACTACAATACCTATCTTTATAAAATTAAATAGAATAGAAAGGTTAATTGAATTTTCCCTCGGAGTTCAAACTCAATCAACCTCAATCCTTTCCTATTTGCCTTTGTCATTTATTAATACATAATAAATATTAACATTAACATTCCGAAAGTTAAAATCATGGTTATCTAACACAAAACATTTTAATGGATCTCGTTTTCGATGCAGGCCACGTGGGTACAAGAGAAGTCGAACTTTTGTTAAGAAAATGCAATTATTTTCTCATAAAAGCCATTGTGAAAGTAGCTCGCAGTCATACATTCTCATAATAATACACTGCACCGAAGCATGGGGGATAATAAAATTAAACCCAGCGTAGAACTTATGGATAAGTTTTCGCATCGTAGTTGATATTCAATACAGGCTGCTAGTATTTTCTCGTTATCAAAGTTATATGAAGTTTAGCTTGTGGAATAAATAACAATATTGATGCTTGCACAAAGAGCTTGTATATTGTATCCCGGGAATAAAACTTTAAATAATCAAGGTACCTATATTGTTTTGTAGAGACACGCATTCCAACCACTGAGTTATGGAGAGCAGAAAGTAAGAAGTAATCAAAATCAAATATTTAATCAACGATCATCATAAACTAAAAACTATTATCGGTTTTCGGCATTTTTCGGAGACACTCGGGATAGTCGAATCGTATAAAGAAAGGAAAACCCTAGTCGATGTACACACCAATGTTCTATCAGTATAGATAAGTTCGTCTATCCCGGATACCTTATAGCTCAGTTGGTAAGATCATAATGTTAAAATAGATTAACACATACCTACCAGACCAAATATCCTAACGACACTGCGTAGCCTCAATTTTACAACCAAATAAAACTGCCAAACTTGCGGGGCGAGCGGTTTTTAAAGCGCTGCGCACCAAGCGTTCGAGGTTATGCGCACCCCGCGCCCTGTTTGTAGCCCCGCCGCTTATGGCTTTTTGCCTCTAATGCTAACAGCAGGGGTCGCTCGGCTATGCGGAGTCTATTGGATATACAGCGTGTATATTTCATACGAACATAAATTTTAACCAGACTTGTGGGTCATAGGGGTGTGAAACGTTTTAGCAAGATTAAAAAAAATAGTTCTAATTAAAAAAGTGTTGCTATTTGTATAGGTTTTATTGATGAAAAGTAGAGAAACAAACGAGTACAACTATCATAAAATTATAGGACGTCGTCTCAGTAAGGGCAACATACAATAAAATTTGTTGTGATACATTGCGTGCTTAATTATTTTGTAAGAAAAAAAAAGTCATACATTTTTAACAAAAAATATCAAAGTATGTTTATGAGGGCCTATACTAACCACCATTAAAATATATGTTCGTATGACATACACGCTGTATGGTCTGTGATGTGTCCATGATGGGGGCCAATAATGTACGACCATGGAATGCTCGACCTGATAATTCGCGACCAGAAATGTGGTCGCGGATTATCGGGTCGTGCATTATCAGTCTGTACAGTAATGGCTTCCAATTATCAGCTCGGACCGAACTTGTTCAACCTGATAATGTACGGCCAAATAATGCACAGCCAGATAATGCTCGACCCGATAATCGGCGACCATCACTTTCAAATATTGTGGTCGCCGATTATCACCCCGCACTACTAATGTGCAGCCCGATAATGCACGGCCAGATAATGCACGACCTGATAATCCGCGACCAACAACCACAGACAACTACTGCTGAGTTTCTAGTGTGAAAACCTAAGGATGCACTAAGCTACGAGTAAAATGGTAAATGGCAGAGAGCGAGCGAAGCGAGCGAGCAAGATGGGTCGGAGCAGAAGCGACTCGGATAGGTTAGGTTCAGAAGGCTAAGGCGGGAGCGAAGCGAAGCGTAGCTCCCGCCTTAGCCTTCGATGTTAGGTCTTTTTTTTATAACAACCCAGAACTATGGCTTTTGGTTTCAGGTCGTTTATTATCACTCCGTGCTGCGAATGTACGGCCTGATAATCGGAAGCCCGTGGACGCGAATTATTGGGTTGTACATTATCAGGTCGTGCATTATCTGGTCGAGCATTACTGGCTTCCGATTATCGTCTCGAACAAGTTTTGTACAGGCAGATAATGCTCGACCCAATAATTCGCAGCCCAATAATTCATGTACATTCTAGTCGCGAATTATCTGGTCGTGCATTATCGGGTCGAGCATTATCGGGACGTACATTAACCGGACCCGGCTATTTCACTACCACTACGCCATCAATACAGTTAATCATCACTTATCATTAATGTTATATTATAATCAGAAATTCACGGCTTTCCAAGTCGCTCTTTATTCAGCTTTTACGATAATTCCATTACTTTGTCGCAATATTCGGCCGAACGAATTTGTTACTGTATTAAATTCCTCAGAATCAATAAAGAAGAAAGCTTTTGTCGAACAAGTTAAGGAATCTCAGAAAATGTGTCAATCACATTCATTATTAATACTACGTTGTGAAGAACACGATTTCTTTATTTTACCGAAATCTGCCTATGAATTTATTATATTGTATTTCATTGTAATTGGGCAAAAATGGTACAATTACACTTCATAATACAACACTAAGAATACACTACAACACTTAGATAAACTATTTGGGTCATACACACGTTAAGGTTCAGAACTGTCCCATTTTCCCGAAAGTTAGGACCCTGAGACATGATTTTGTTGCTTAGACTATATCCGCATGTAGGACATTAGGCATAGTTTTGGCCTGTGTGAAGAAAACGTGAAATTAAGCAGTCGTTTTCGTTCGTTAACTTTTGATCAAAGGAGGGACAAATTTGGTTTCTTGAAGTGTGTATTACCCATTTATAGGGTGATATATTTTTGTCTATGATAGCTCTGCGTGTCGTACTGTGTTTGTTAACTTGCTTTTTTCCCTTCGCTCTATGCCCTACTGTTATAACACAACAAAATTGGAAAAAACGCTGAGGGTCATACATTTTATATGGCCGTCAGCGTGCTTTTTACGTTGGACGTGATATACCCGGCAGTGGCGAAGCGTGAAATATTTCCTAAGGGAAGCCGGAAGAATTAGAACCGTACGTGCAAGTCTGACATTTAGGTACAGAAACATGGACTTCACTGACAGCTAGCCGTAGCTTTCTAGCTTGGTAAAGCCGTCAGGAATCGGCTTGTAGGCAGGCTCCGCCACTGATACCCGGCTCCAATGTAAGTGTACTTGAGGACTCCTGTACCCTTAGTAAGTTTGGATCATACAGAACTTCTCGAACGCGTTAAAAGTTTCGTCCTTAAGGAAATAGAGACTTTTACGCAAACACATTCGAGACGTACCTATGCTATGACACACTTGAACTAGGGGCTCTGTTTCATTGAACATTCCACCACTCCTTTCACTCTATCATCAGTTATCAGGTGTTTTACACATATTGGAAAAGAACCAGCAGTATTTTGTGTAATCTCTTCCAATATGTTTACATTTGTATGATCGCAAAGTTTCGCGAAATGTATCATACACAAATCTCATATACTTAACACTATTTTCATTTCATTGACACTTCGTTCCGCCGACTAATGTCAATCCACGAAGACGCGCCCCACCCCTTTATATTGCGTGGCACGATTGCGTGTATGTACGCAAAATTTAATGGTGGGGCGCGTCTTCGTGGATTGACCTTAAAATTATCCTGAAACATCAACCCCCTAAAATTATTTTCGATAAAATGAAATTCTGCAAAACGACGCATTCGAAGAAGCGTTCGACAACACGAAAATAAATTCCCCTTCCAAAATAAATTAATGCTTAAATCATAAGCACAGTAAGTATAATAAAGTAATAGTATTTTGTCTCTACAGTGTCCTCGAAATAATTACCTACGGCCGCTCGGTATGTAAACACGCAATAGGGCTGCCCGCCGACTGTCTTTCTTGGGTTACGTATTTGGTAATACTATTATTAATCTTTTCATGAAATATTACTTCAAATCTTGTACGTTTTCATTTTAATTATTTCTACTTGGTTCATATTTCTAGTTTCAAAAGTGACTGTAAGTCAGTATGGAGTAAAAATGCATTTAATGTATTTTGCTTTTAAAATATCAAAAATTCTCGTGTCATAATTTACGTAAATAAAATCATGGGAACACCTCACACTATCCACGTCTGTACCGCGGCGCACTCGCGACTGTTATGTACCGAAGTTTACCGAGATTTCGAAGCGCGTCGTTTTGGCCGTTTGTATGAAGATGGAATACTGTATACTAGATTATACTGTGTCATAAGTTAGTTTTGTATTTTAAGATCTTGATAAGCTTTATGCATAAGTAAACCAAAACTACTTTAAACTTGAACAATCAAGTTGGCAGCAGGATTTACCAAACCTCTCCGACCCTTTGCTCGTGTAGCTCCTATCGAGATCAAAGTGTGTTATCTACGACCGGACGGCTCGCCATCGTACCGTACTTAATCCAATTAATACACTACACCAGCCCGGACACTGGACGAAACTAGACTTGGTTAAACTATCTAGGCATTCACAATAAATACCTAGAAACTACTCTCTTAATAGTCATTTGGACTCGAACCGGGGTTTTCTGGTTTCGGGACCGCCCAATTTTCAACCTCAGCTATTATAACATTGTAGATGGTTGCGGAATTTACCTTCGTATTCTAATGATATTGTAGCAGTTTTTTTTTATAGTTAGAGGGGGGCAAACCAGCAGGCGGGTTGCCCGATGGTAAGAAATCACCGCCGCCCATAGACACCCGCAACACCAGGGGAATCACGGATGCGTTGCCGGCCCTTTGAGAAAGCAGTAGGCTCGTTTTTTGAAGATCCCTAGGTCAGTTTTTCATTGCCTGAAAACACGGATAAACGAAGTTTTTCTAACAATGAAACCTAGCTAGATCGATTTATCGCCCTCGAAACCCCCTGCATACTAAATTTCATGAAAATCGTTGGAACCGTTTCCGAGGTCAAATTATATACTCGTTTAACGGTGTAAGATATCTGTCAAGTTATAGTATTTACATGCCTCTTAACATTTCTGAATGATATTTTTTTTTCTATTTTACTAAAACTTTTAAAAGACAAAAGTTCCGGAATATCCCCTGGTGCAAATCTATTTGTCATTAAATTAACCGGTAAAAAGAAAGGTAACTTTTTGTATCCATATACACTTGGTGTTAAATATTTCCCTTCGTATTTTTCCCGTGAAATTCCAAAAGAATCTTAAAACCCTTGTTTCACACCTTTAACTGAATTTTTAAGTATAATTCCTTCTTAAATAAACGTCTTTATATAAACTGACTAACATTTCAGATGTAATATTTTTGCTTTAATTTGATAGTGACACCACTTAAACCGTTTAATTAGCGTCACTATCAAATTAAAGCAGCGAGACATATCTGAAATGTTCGCTTTGAAAGTTAATGTTATGAATAACTTCAAAGAGAGAGAGACAGAGAGAGCGTGTCATAACGATTTCTAGAATTGTTATTGCATTAAAGTATTGATAATACTAAGTTTTGAAAGAACCTTTGCATGGAATGAAAATGTTAAAAATCAAAGAGTCGTAATTACTGTTCTGATTGTTGACTGTTTTTTCTTGTAAAATATTTTAGTGCCGTAGATCCGCATACGCATACAGGGTACACAAGTGAATATTAGGAATTCAGGGTACATTGGACAATTGATTATGTTTATTCTTGAACGGAGCTAAAACTTTGTAAAGGAACGGATGGTTTGCCCGTGCTTGCTTCAGTCAATAGTCGCTAATCATAAGGTTACTTTTAAATCCTATCCACTAATATTACAATTGTGAAAGTTTTTGTGTGTGTTTGTTGGCTATCAGCTCCGTAATGGCTGAACGTATTTTCATGAAACTAGGTTTATAAGGTACCTTATGGAAAACGGTACTTTAATACCGGAAAATTCAAACATTTCCAAGGGAACACCTATAACCGAATTCCACGCGAACGAAGTCACAAGCAGAAACTAGCAATAGTAAAAAAGAACGCTATATAATAAAAAAAACCGGCCAAGTGCGAGTCGAACTCGGGAACTAAGGGTTCCGTACCATTATCGATAAAAACGGCAAAAAAATCACGTTTGTTGTATTGCAGCCCCCTTAAATATTTATTTTATTCTGTTTTTTAGTATTTGTTGTTACAACGGCAACAGGAATACATCATCTGTGAAAAGTTCAACTGTCTAACTATCACGGTTAATGAGATACAGCCTGGTGACAGACGGACAGTGGAGTCTTAGTAATAGGGTCCCGTCTTTCCCTTAAAAGAAGAACTAAAAATTCATACATGGCCAATAAAATTAATACGTCGACTGTCAGCCATTATTAGTGGCCCGTTTAGTAATTTAGCTACCCACTTATATTATTTAGGTTAGGTTAGCATTTTTTGCCGCTCGATTAACTACTGGGTTCAAGTTGAAACGCCGTCACCTAAATTTAAAAATCCCTAAACTTAAAATAAGAAACGTCAAATTCGTTTTAGTATGGTACCAAGCTGTCGTAATTGAGTTTGACGTTTCTTAATTCAAGTTTAGAGACTTTTAAATTTAGCGAACACACTTCCGAATTGGCCCCACTATCCCTTTAAATGTAGAAATAAATACATAAATATTGTAACGGTTAGTTCCTTTTTAAAAATTCCTTTTTGTTAGGGTTCCGTAGCCAAATGGCAAAACACGGAACCCTTATAGATTCGTCATGTCTGTCTGTCTGTCTGTCTGTCTGTCCGTCCGTATGTCACAGCCACATTTTTCCGAAACTATAAGAACAATGCTGTTGAAACTTGATAAGTAGATGTATTCTGTGAACCGCATTAAGATTTTCACACAAAAAAAAAAAAAAAGAATAAATTTTTGGGTTTCCCCATACTTAGAATTGAAACTCAAATTTTTTTTTTTCATCAAACTCATACGGAATAGATATCCGTATGAGTTTGATGAAAAAAAAAATAAGTCTTCAAAAATGATATTGAGGTTTCGAATATTAATGTTTGCGCGAGAGACACTTCCAAAGTAGTAAAATGTGTCCCCCCCCCCTGTAACTTCCAAAATAAAAGAATGATAAAACTAAAAAAAATATATGATGTACATTACCATGTAAACTTCCACTGAAAATTGGTTCGAACGAGATCTAGTAAGTAGTTTTTTTTTAATACGACATAAATGACGGAACCCTTCATGGGCGAGTCCGACTCGCACTTGGCCGCTTTTTATAAAACGGAGAGGTAGAACCATTTTCAGACAGTTTAGTCACTAAAATTAATTATTCTCTTATTTTAAATTAAAGTACACTTTTAAATCAATTAAGTTCGTTGTACATTTGGCGTAGGTGTTAACGACTACGAACGCCTACGCCGTATTCGTAGAGGTTCTACGTCGCAACTAAATAAGACTTAAGTTTCACTTTATGGCTATGTATTTAAGATTGAAATTGCTGTGACATGTGACAAGATTGGTTTACCTTGTGACACTTGGCGCTGTAAGGCTCCCTTTCAAGTTATACTATTAAACGCCTACACGTTTAATTCAGCCTTAATAATCTAATTTTACTTAATAAAAGTAACAGACAATGTCAAATTACTTTTAAATGTTATTTCATTTCTAAGCGGTAGGTAAATTATTTTGAAACAGAAAAGCAATTTAATTGGATAATATGTATTAACTGGCGGTCCGAGCTGTACACGAACGGTCCAAAACGGATCTGAATTCAAATTAGATTAAACTGTTTAACGATCCTTTTGAATAATTTGGAACGTGTCGAATTAAATTGTGTGCTTAAATAGAGATAACATTTTGCTGACGGCTATAAATAATTAAATAATTAGTAATACCAAACCACTGGGCAAAAGATAAACCCACGCGGCGCTTGGGGATTTTATTGTTTTCATTTTATTTATTTGGGGCATCATGTTATGAGTTGAGTAAATATAATATACCTAATAATATCTTGAACATTAATACATTGGACCTAGTCCCAAACTAACATTCCCTGTACTATGAGTAAGATATATATAATTATAAGCACCTTGACTAATGATGACTATATTCAATAATCTTGCCAAATATACAGCCATGGATTTTTCTCCTCCTCCTCTGCTGCACTGGGAGTGGAGAAATAGCATAGAATGCGTGCAGATGCTTATCATCCTGGCATGTCGTAAAAGTCGACTAAGGGACGGGTCCTCTCCAACATGGTGGACTATCTGTATGGGCGATGGGCTGATCACCTGTCACCATACGGTTCATCATACCATCTTAGGACTAATTAATCGAACGTGGCCACAAGCAGTCTTGTGGCTCTGCCCACCCCATTAGGGATTTCGGGCGTGATAATATGTATGGATTCACGAGGCGGCTAATCAGCCATTATTCCACTTTGTCATTACAGTCTAAATGAATAGTTTCATTTAACCGCTGTTCAGGCGCTGCGCACGTAATATAATCACACCACACGGCCCAAACTTTTGATGCCGAAAACGACAAGCTAAATAATAATGATTCTAGCTTCTTAATAATAATAGGAAATATCTGTTTCAGTTGTTTTCAATTCAATCAATCAATAGTGTAAGATTTTCCCCTGATAAAACTTTTGTTGTACGACAACATCCTGTATGCGAAATTGCGTCATCCGCACCAAAGTTCGGGCCCTGGTTATGATTGATATCGATCGATAATGATAAGGGTCACTCAAGCATTCTATGGTTTTTCTTTTGCATAGGTACGCGTGATTAATGTCTGATAGTTTTGCTGTAGTCGCAAAAACCTTGAAGAATTATTTATTAACGTATGACGCGAATGAAAGTGCGCCGGCCGAGAGCGCGTGGTAGGGATGGCGGCGCGGGGGTGAGGGGCTAACTGGGCTAAGATTATGACTTGTCAAATAGAGCGGCACTTAGTTTATTCTGCCTAATAAATAAAAGGAATGAAGTGACACACAACCGCATCGGTAAAATTTGATTTAAATGTTAATTTCCTTTAAATAGCATTATTTTGGTGAAAAATGGTAAAAGAATTTCAAAATCAATTCAGCGTTGTTGCTATGTTCTAATATTTGTTACTGTGATGGACAAACAACTAACTAGTAAAGATCTAGCTTAGCACCCTTTGGGTACGGAACCCGAAAAAGCTAAATAAATCATTGATTGATTTGCAAGAACATAGTAGAATTTTATTACAGATGTCTGTACGTAGGGTTGCTCAATGCGTTAAAATTTCCAGAACAGATAATTTAACATCTCTATTCTTAATAAACGCACTGTATAAAAACATTTTAGCTAAAGCCATTTCGTTAACTGGAATTTAAACCTATTTCCAGGTAATATTTTAATATCATGTGGCTGATGATTATAAACAACAATCGCCATATTAAAAACCATTTCTTTTGTGTATGTCTTTGAAGCAGCGAAGTTTGTATAATTAACACATTATTTGAGGTAATGTTGGGTTCTGTATTACTTTGTTCCTTCTTTTAAAGTAGTCAGGGTGAGAGTTAACAACTATACAAAATGTCCCTGATGTGCATACAGGGCAACATATTTAGCTTTTTGAACAAAGGCCGTCACCTTTCATTAAACCACGTATTAATGTCGATAGAGTTACCCCACAATACGAACCGTAGCTAAGCACTGACGAAACGTACCATAGAATGCCGTTAGTGCGGCTTCCACTGACACAGTTTGCCTTAATCTGTTAAGGGAAAATACAAACCGATAGAGCCTACTGCAAATTTGTTCAACATGCGCCTTCCAGTTCAGATGCTTGTCAACAGTTATAATTAGGAATTTATATGTATTAACTTCATCTACCTTTTTATTATTACAAAATTCATGGATAACTACACGATTTCAATTGACTTTTATTTGCATTTTTTATAATCTATTTTATCTAAGGCTTTCATTACTGCGAGTTGAAAGGTTTTTCTATCATTACATTTCATTATGAGATTAATATCGTCAGCAAACATTAAACTCTTATGGGCTGTGTAATTTGGTAAGTCGTTAATATACAACAGGAAGAGCAAAGGGCCCAGAATACTTCCTTGAGGGACCCCGGCGGAAGTAAAAAACATCCGTTATAAATAATAAGTTCACTAATGCTCTATAAGTGCCTAACCGTGTTCCATCTGTTTTTAGGGTTCAACACTAAATGTCTCAAATAAATCTCTCTTCTAATCATTAAAATATTAAAATAAAATAAAGTCATTTAAAAAAATTAGACTGCCAGCCAACTATTTGTGTCCATGTATTTTCTGTAAATGATTGACACAATTGTTCCTTATTGAATCAAGCACACAGCTTAAGTTATTTAAAAATATTTTTATAGCGATAAACTTGCTTATAACCTTGCGTATTACCCACGTAACGTATAATTTACATGACATTATCATGTAAACTGCTTCATTACGAGTATGAATCCTGACATACAGCTTCACTTTCCTTCTTAAACATGCATGACGTCACCAACACCAATTAATATTATTATCATAACGCTGGCTCACTATTATTACTATCCACATTTCTGTTTCAGCTTCTTAGAAACTGGGCCTGTATTCGATTCGATACTGCTAAGTGATATAGGTACTGTATGGTTACTAAAATGCCAAAACCGCGAATTTGAACGACAAACATACAACAAATCATCGACTCGTTCTTTGGCTGAAGTAACTCGATTGGATTTTGATTGCACTTTAAAAGTAACAATGGACTGATTAAAATCATGTAATAGTGAGCCACTGACAAGTAACCGGTTTGCCTATCCGCATGTTAAATAATAGAATGCGACAATGGGGATAATATAATTAAGTTGGTAGGAGAGAAAAAACCGGACAAGTGCGAGTTAAACTCGCGTGGAGAGGGTTCCGTTCCGTACATGTTTATCTGCAATTTACTAGGTTACTTTAAATACCATAGACTTCTTATAGGTTTTCCTGTAATCTATAGGTAAAGAACAATTTTCTGTATTTTTGCAAAATGTTAGCTCCAGTAGTTTCGGAAATAAGGGGGGGGAATGGTAAATTTTCACTTATTTTCCTAAATAACTTCCAAACTATTTCACTTAAAATGCAGAAGAAAATATATTTAAAGTCCGCACAATAAGCCCTTTCATTTGATATGTCACACAATATAGATTGCATAACTTGTTTTTTAAATTTTCTAATTTACCCCCCAAAAGTGGCCCCCATGTTTAAAATTCATATATTTACGTCACGCGTCCGTGTTGCGGTCACCGACTTACATATGAATACCAATCTCAATCGGTCCAGTAGTTTCGGAGCAAATTGGCTGTGACAGACGGACAGACAGACAGACAGACGCACGAGTGATCCTATAAGGGTTTCGTTTTTTCCTTTTGAGGTACGGAACCCTAAAAAATATTGTCTACGTCTGTCCGAGGAAATATTGATAATTAACAATATTATAGATGACCTAGATGAGGGAATAGGTTGACTGTGTGAGTAGATAAAAAAGGAACTTGTGTACATTACGTCGCCTAAAATAAAGAATATTAAACGAAAACAAAACAATTATAGCCACAAAGTAAAATTGTTTAAAGCAAAAAGTTGCCGACAACGTATGATGCGCGATAGTTAAAATTCCAACCGCAAGCTCTCCAGATATTCGTGATGTGCCATTCCGTATAATGAATGAACCGAGCGGGCTGATGTCTCACGAAATTATATGACATTCGAAGGTACATTTACGAGAGAAATGCTTTATGAAGCTATAGGTACTAACGCAGACGGCATAGCAGCTTTAGCAGACAGTAAAAATGAATTCAAAACATTGCAGTACTCAAAATAATGGATTTGACAGTTAAGAGCGCTCGCCCACGGCGACTGCTTTTAGTAATACAGTCGCGCGTTTTGAGAACGCGCGGCTGCATCAAGACATGTGGCGCTACTGCTTTGCTTCTGTCGCGAGTTGCAAATGCGACCAGCGGCTCTAACATGAATGACACAAAGATAAATTAAACCCGCTTATCTCTATGACTATCTCTTTCGTCGGCACTAGTGTGGGACACACGCACTTAGAGATAAGACGCAACTCATGGTAATGGTACAGCGGCCCTAACATGAATGACACAAAGATAGCATAGACCGTCTTATCTCTAAGTGCGTGTGTCCCACACTAGTGCCGACGAAAGAGATAGTCATAGAGATAAACGGGTTTAATTTATCTTTGTGTCATTCATGTTAGGGCCACTGCACGTCTAGCACGACCTGCCCGCGAGTCGTTTGTCGCTCAGTGCATCCCTTACATATTTGACTAGTATGACAGAGACGCACTGCGCGACAAACGACTCGCGGGCATGTCGTGCTAGCCCCCCTGGTCGCATTTGCAACTCGCGACAGAAGCAAAGCAGTAGCGCTACAGTCACGCTGTATCGATTCAGCATCACTACTGTATCGACGCAAACGCGCGACTATCGGGTGACATCGGGGATGCATTGATGCAGAATCACGTCTGTAGCGATGCTGTATCGCGATAATAGCGATGCAGAATCTTGTCTGCGTGGGCTACTGAACACGGCCAGCGACAGCATGGCGTTAGCATTGCGACTGCATCGCTGCAAAACTTCACCGTGAGGGAACAATATATTAATAAAACTGCAATATTAACTACCTACCTCAATTTTTTTTTCAAATGATTTTAGTTTGGATGTCTACAAAAGGTTTTAAATATAAAGGACTAACATATTTTCAATACCAGAATTTATAGAAGCATTACATCACAAAAAAAAAATGTTTAACGGAATAACCTTTTCATCACACTTGCTCGGAAAGGGTGTTATTATACGCAAGCGTATAGAGCAACTATAGCCGATTTAACTCCTTTATGGGCCCCGCCGTCAGCGGGAGTTATAAACCATACAAAATCCATAACTCCCTAGGGAGGTATGGATTTTGTATGGTTTCGAACTCTCGCGGGCAGTTAAGTGCGCCAGGTCGGCGGAGCTGCTCGGGAGCCGCAGCCGGCGGGGCGCGCGACCGCAAGCCGGCGGAGCTGCCCCGCGCTGATCGTAACGTACTTACAGTTTATGGACATTGAAGACCCACCTGATTGTAATTCACGGTGTAAAATGGGAATAAAATTAATATATATACTTTTTCTGTCTAATTTTTATTTCATTTCCTCGCAAATGTGATGAAAAACATTGTGTGTATCACGGGCAGTAAGGGGATAACAAACTCGAGTCATAAAAGCCCTCGCCTATCGGCGTCGGGCTTCTAACAGACTCTCGTTAGTTATCCCCTTCTTACGGCCCTAGATGCACAATGTACTATTGCAAGGTCGATAACAATGGACGGTTGCACGGAGATAGGAGCTTGCGAAACTTACTTTTTGTCTTATTGCATAGGTAGGTTGTAAATGGTTACCTGGTTGTTAAAAGCAATTATTTTTAACCGAGTCCAAAAAAGGAGGAGGTTATCATTTTTAGGGTTCCGTGCCTACAAGGTACTGTCTGTTTTTCATAGGTAAATAGGGGGCCCTCGGCGCGCGGCTCAGACTCGCATTTGAGAGGCTTTTTTATATTTTGAACCATGTTGAATAGGACCAGCGTTTTGACAGTTTCCTTGTCAGTAATATTTCATTGAAACTTAATTTTTATTAACAGAGACGTCAATTTTATCAGAATTTTATTCACATGTCATTGAAAGAAGACATTATCGTTCACAAAAGTTCCGCGTGAAAAGGTATAGTCAAGGTTTCTCTTAAGGGTAACGTCCCTAAAGGTACATGAACTTTGCGAAAAACGCTTTGGGTTCATAGCTAATAAGACGTGAAACATCGGATGAATTAACGGACTGCTTATTCATAATTAACTACGCGTAATTAGATTCCTAAAAAGGTACAAAAATTAACTTGCATTTTTTGAAAATTTCTTACAATAATTTCTGTTACTACCAGGTGCGCAACGCGCTCATGTTTAACCTCTTTGTAACATTAACTTCCGTTTTGTGAAAAGGATGAGGGTCCGTCACAGATTGAGTGTTGCGTCACTGCGCTCATTGTAAAAAAATATATTATAACAAGTGAATACAGCATTCTCTCGTGAAATCTATAACTTTTTTTTTACTATGAGCGCAGTGACGCAACACGTTTATCTTTATGTATAATTTGTGTCATAGTGTATGTGATAAATATTTCAATTAGAAGGTGTTGCGGCCTTGCGCTCATATAAAAACAGGAGAGCAAATCTTTAAAAACGGCGAAATTTTGGATAAAACTGTAAAATTGTGAATATTTGGGCTACTGGGGAATAAATGATAGGAGAATAATAAAAATAATCTTAATGAAAACTTAAACTATATATATGTTCTACAACAATTAAATGCTGAAATTTCATACGCGCGATCAAGCTGAAATTTTCTTAATTTATAGGGCCAAAAATCCCCCTTATGGGCCCTCATCCTTTTTTTATGTCAATTGACTGACAAACGAGCTGACGGCCCACCTGATGGAAAGTGGTCACCGCCGCCCATGGACATCTACAACACCAGAGGTGCTGCCAATACGTTGCCAGTCTAGGGAGGATGGGGAATGGGGATGGGATAGGGATGAGGGAATAGGCCTCCGGATCTCGTCACTCACCGTACGAAACGCAATAGCAAGCTATTACTTTACGCCGATATTCTGTGAGATTGTGGTACTACCCCGGTCGAGCCGGCCCAATCGAACAGTAATCATCTAGTGAGGATTACTGTTTGGCTCTACCACTACTAAATCCTGTCTTCAAATGACTTCATTAACTGCAAGATGCTGTAAAATTAACACTTCAACCTTTAAATTATTTTAATAAATGAATGTTGAGAGAAAACTAAATTAAATATGCTGCAGAAAACAAATCAAATTGTTTTAAATTCAACTTTTAATTGTGTTATGTTAGTTCAAACTGAGCGAGCAATTTAAATGCTAATGCAAGATAAGGCATGCGAAATAAAAGGCAACTTTAGCATAAACCTATTCTTAATAAAATTATACATTACATAAATTAAAATATACTAAACAAGGCGCCTACGCAGACTTCTCCGGGTGTCTTTATACGATATGTCAAAGGCATCTCGTTGGAATTTCAAAGTAGCGAGCAATTAGATTGACATTCAGAGACAATGACAAAATACCAATTTCTTGTTTAATTTTATTTTCTTGTGTGATAAATGTGATAAGAAATATTCATGAGAAACGGCTGTCACCGTTGTTGCCACGTTTATTATATAAATTATATGTAGATACGTGTAGTATATATAAAATATATTTCTTAGGCAGATCAATCTCATTCCCACGGCCGCCGGTAGTTAACGACTCCATAAAAACTGTTAACTCATTACAAATAGCGGCCTGCTAATTATTTTTACCGATGATAATAAAAAAATAAAGGGAAAAACTATATGTTTTTCATGGAATATTATTATTGAATAGTCTTTATGTATATGTCCCATTGCTGGCATATCGTCAGACGACGACCATAACGAAGTCTTAGAGTCGGAGGAAGAATCAGTGTCGGTGACGTTTATTATGAAACGTTCAATTGCTTCGTCTAAATAATATTAATTAATAGTAATAATCTTAATTTAATTTTTAATTCAGATAAAAGCATCTAAAGTAACACACGAACACCCAAACGACACACTCGAAGCGTACCTATCGCCCGCCCGGCGTGGCACCGCGCTTGACAACAACTGCGTGCGTCGTACCACGAAAATCAGTGCGCGCGGCGATAAGTGACGCCCGTCATACACTTTGTGATAGGTAACTGACAGTCGCTATTTCGAGACGATATCATAATATTTATCAACTCTCAGCGAACCGACTCCATCAACTGAAATTATAATTGAAACGGTTTCTAGATTTTCTCATTTTATTTCATAAAACAATTACAATACAAATTGATATTGATAATTTTTGGCCTCATAGATAACTATTGTTATGATGCTGAAAGAAATTCTATCCAATTCCAGTGCGTCGTCGTACCTTCAGATCGAGTTTCATCAAGTACAAGTACAAATCGAAAGTATAAATAATAGTACGTACGTACCTACTACGCTCGTTTTTGCTGCGGACATTATAGGATCTGTCACTTTTAAGCTAATTAGCTGGTGCGAAAGAGACGAATGCTTTATATACGCAATGACTTGAATACTAGAGATTACAAGTTACATTAAATCATCATTATCATCTTCAATAAATACAGCTTTTGAAAGAGAAACATCAATAGTAACAACAACCTAAAAATAACATCATAAAGTGAGTGAAACTCTTAAAAGTCTTAGGAAATACAGAAGTATTTTCTTTCCAGCGCCATTAAAATGTTATGGCAGAGTGCTCCGGTGAACATACACGCTACTGTACTTTTTTAAATTTTAGCTTCTTTCCGTAGAGTTTATACCTGTTTAAGAGTATTTATTTATTGTTCATAGCATAATGAAGCGAAAAAAATTAATCGAAATATAATCCCATTTCAATATAAGTATTAATATCAAGCAATAAAGTGTAATCTATTATCTGCTAGCTTTCTACGTTGATTGTTAATAAATTTAATTGTTATTGCGTTATTTTATAATCGTTTTCCAATCAAGTGCTGAGAGCGACAGAAGGGGAAAATATTTACGCAACAGCTAAAAGTTAATACTTTTTATAGTAACGCGGCGCGCGTAACCTGCTCCTTGAAGCGACCAATCTTGGCTCGTAATTCTTTTAATGCTTCATCTTTGAGTTTATCGGGCATGATTTTGTTTCGATATTGCGCATGTACGAGTTGAAAGAACCGATGAAAAAATTTGCAAAATATTTAGCTGAATTCCAAAAATATTAAAACACCGTACAGTCCACCGTACAATCATAAAATATGCAGGTTTCGGCACCAATTTCATTGTGAAATCAAATGATTAAGTAAATTTATAATCGTTTTATTGCGGACGAAACCATTAGCTTCAGAGGATGATAACAGAAGAAAAAAATATACAAACGTCATAGGAAAAGTCTATATGACAATCTTGTAATCCAACTATGGAGTTTTTTATGAACATGTAAGTAAAGTGTCATACAAAGCCTACCCAATCGTCCCATCCACATCATTACTATAGTACCCATATTTATAAGTGTTTTTATAATATTAGTATAGAGTGCCTCCTACTTTAAAATATAAACTACCAATATTCCATTACTGTTGCTTTCCTAATACCTCAGTCGGTCAAGGAAGACCGGGACGAAAAATGGATGACGTATTAAGAGATAGACAAGTTGCAGAATTTGACCAAATAAGATAGTGACGGATAGCGAACAAGACGAAGACGAATACAGAATGAGACGAAATTAGAATTAAACTAAAAACGAATGAGACGAGATAATATAGGATACCGATAATCTATAATTTATAAAATAAAAAAACCGACTTCAAATAGCCTTTGAAAAGTACCTAAGATTTATTTTTTCACATTTTATTTATTATCAACACATGTTTTTGGTCAATAAAGATTTATTACCCTATGATTAGCGACACACATTTACTACATCAAGTAACAATAGCGTAATGCCAATTGCTCATCACCATTCAAAACTGTTGCTATCCACGATCCAAAGATGTCAATCGTTGAGGAGTTCTCCTGGTTCTTCAATTTTACTACATACATTTTCATGGACATAAGTTGCCTCAGAACTTTATACAGCAATTTAATCGCCAACCGTGAAATACTCAACATTTAGGAGTTCCGGTGATCATCTATGCTCTTCATCAATAGTTCCACTTCACCAAATAATGCTTTTGGAACGTAACTGCTTGAGTTATTACAGAAAATACTAAAATTGCTATATGCTTGCCTATAATATTTGAAGAGTTCCATCGATTCCTCATAGATCCTCTTATCATAACTCGACTTTGACGACAACGGGACCAAACTGGAGGTATACCCTACCGTTTAAAAAAAGAATTTTCAAAATCGGTTTATAAATGACGGAGTCGGAGAGTGATGAGACGAAACAGACGAATTGAGAACCTCCTCCTTTTTTTTGAAGTCTGTTAAAAAGTGCGGCATCTGGCGAAGGACCGGGAAAAACTAGTAGCAGTCAACGCGTTAAATCGTAATGAAGTGATGATGTCTCTCAAACAAAATAAATACTCGTATATATAAGCCCGAAAAACCTTTGAGCAATTTAATCTCGTATTCGAATGCAAGGATCTATTCCAAGACCAGGTAAACATATGCCGCGCGAATTTGACTGCGAACTTTTACGGAATATCTCGACTGAACAGTATCCTCAAAAGCAAAAGTCGTGTTTCTATGTGTCCTTAATAAGCATAATAACACGTTTCAATAACGTCTAAGATGAAGGATGATGATCGACGATGCTTTCAAAGCTGATTATCGGTACTTGTCTTCACTGAAATTGTATAATGTTCCCATTTCCCCGCGGAACGAGTTTTCCTTCGTTCTAGTTTTAAACTTTTCTCTAGATTCTCGCGCGACTTTATTTATTAATAACTTAAGAACTGTATAACTTGTAAGTGGTAACAAACACGCATTCAAAATATCACCTGAGTACAACCAGAATACAACCACCGATAGGAGCTCTTGAGTCTGATGCTCAGTAGAAACTGGTAATTACTGGCAAAACCTTTGAATTTGTATATACTTCAGTATGTACAAAATTAGCAATTACCTATAATACAATTTGTTAAACTGCAAAATGATTTACCAGTTAACACTTTAAAAAATATGTGCAATGTGAGTACAGTACAAGTGAGTAGACGCGCAAGTCCTTCAGAACCTCAGGGAATGCGGCTAAAGCTGCCGACCCCGCTCGCACACCTGCGTTAGCGCAACGCAGACCAAATATTCCAAAAGACGCTGCTTATCCCAACTTTTACTAGCAATAAAGCTGCCAAACTTGCGGTGCGCGCGGGGTTTTTAGAGCACTGATTGGTGCGTTTCAGGCGTGTAATGTTGGCAGCGGGGTCGGTCGGCTATTAGATTTATAGTCTGTGGAGCGCAAGTAAAAGCAGGTTATGTATACGGCCGAGGACCGTCCCTGATTCAAATGAACTTACACGACCACTGCCATGCGGTTATTTTTATCGCACACAGCGCTTTACTCTCCCGGCGAAGACTCGTCTTCCGCATAGAAAACCGGTTTGTACCAATATGGGACTCGACCCCCTGTAATTTTATTCATTTCATCCCTTGAGCGTAATCTAATTTACCTGAATGCTGCGGAGCGGGGGCCGAGAGCGTCGGTGAGCTGAACGCGAGCAGCGTTAATGACACGAACCAGGCAGCCGCCATTTTATCTGTCGATAAAAATTAGAATAGATTATACAGTGGGGAAGATGCATGAAAATCAAAATGTGGTTTAAATGATAATATTATGAAAGTAAATGTAAACAAAAGCATATTACAGAAATATCAGATCATTTTGACTATTAATTTTAATTGTATTAAGGGTCAAAACTAGTGAAAAATACATATTGATATATAGTTCTGATTTTAGTTTTTTCGACATGGTCATCAAATTTTTGTCATGTTTCATTTCTACGATGTTGGTCTAAAAACAGTATTTTCGGAAATAATTATAGATTTTGTTTAAGCGCCACACATTTTATACAGTCTAACGAATTCTGTCATAGTTGTCGTCCATTTTGTATGGAGTGTTTTTGCGAGTGGTATTAACAATGACTTTTGGAAGCTTCATAACCCATAAAATAAACAACATAAGGCTCGTTACACACATTCGTTTTCCTGATTTGAAAACCGTACACGGAAACCGTATTCGTAATTCCGTGAAATCACCGCACACATTCGATTTTTCTTTACGGAATTCTGTCAGCTAAGTCACGCGATGCGACGTGTGTGAAACTTCCGAATGTGTGTGACGAGCCCTAGTAAAAGTATGCAGGCCTTGCATCCGTTTCGTTCGGAACGAATGGACGGAATAATTCCGTAGGTACGGAGAAAAATTGAATGTGTGTGACAAGCCCTGATTGTTATATATATGGATTTGCTGCGTTCGGAGAGCCCAATTCGAAAAACGAATTCGGAAATCGAATCAGGAAAACGAATGTGTGGGGCCGGCCTAATAAGGTTTTGCGTACACAGATCGATTTCTATTACACAGCACTTTCCAATACAAGATGAAAAAAAATATATGCATCTTGCCTATTCACATACGTCACGCATTAAAAAATAAGGAATATTGCATATATATTGAGGCTAACAGAAGGAGTAGGTATAGGAAGTAATGTTTTCTAAGTTTCAGACAAGTTTAAAAAATGAAATGCAAATGATGACATGACTGGTCGACAAACACATCAGTCATTAGTCACATATTTTGGGTGATCAATGGCCGAATTCAGAAAGGCCACTCTAATGGATCTTTAATTAAAGTGACGTTTCATTGACGTCTATGTATAGGTTGACAACTAGTTGAGGGACATTTAACTATTTAATATCTAATCAAATGCTTAAGTGGCGTTTCTGAATTCGGCCACAAGTGGCATGAAATGGAATCGATTGCCTTTATTTGTCAACATAGCTACGATCTCGAAACTTCGCAAAATGGAATTTTGCCAATAAGCTGATCGTTAAGAGGATGCTGAATTTTCAATTTAGAAAGAAAGAAAGAAAACATTTATTCATAACGGAGCACAAAAATAATAATAATATACACGAAAAAACTACAAAAGAAGAACAGTGCCAACTGTTACAAAAAGGTCCCAACTCAGCATAATGCTGGCTTGTGTGCCAGCGCTGGTCTTCCGTTGGAACCATCTGGTAAAGTCACGGCAAACACATAGAAGAATAACATAAAAACAGGACAAAAGATAAAAAATAATACATAAGCAAAAACGGAACGCAATAATACTGCGTTAATTGTAAGTTTTTTTTTTTTCTCAATGACACATGACGCGTGATACGTTTGACGGGTGAATATTGAAGTAAAAAGAATTTGAATTGAATTTGAATTTAGTTTTGCCTCAACACATATAGTAAAAACTTGTTTGTTTTAATTAGTAGTATGAAGTTTGGAGAGTTGTTGGTCGCAGAGGTAACTTTGGGAACAAACCTTTAGCTCCTGACTAACTCGTAGGCCTATGATTATGAAATTACAAAGTCTGTGAAAGTACTTGCGTTTATACTTGCGTTACATTCTTGTTGTTGTTTATTCCAAATGATAACTTTTTAAAGATTTTTTGTGAAACTTGTGAAATTTCTCATATTATACTAATGGACCCGCCACAGCTCCGCCCGCTGTATTTTGCATACAACCTTCATCACCCCTTTTCACTCCTTCAAGGGTGGAATTTCAAAAAATCCCTCCTTAGTGCATCTCTAGGGTACTCGAGGAATGTCTCCTTCAAATTTCAAACCTCTAGGACCACCCGTTTAGGCTGTGCGTTGTCTATAATGTTTTATATGTATTGATTTACTTTTCCACATTAATTTTGCTTACTCTACTCGAGAGGCCGCCCGAGCACAGACCGACAAATAGTAATTTAAAAAATATGTCTAGTGATTTTTAATAGTGCCCTAATTTTTTTTTTTCAAAATCAATTCCATATGCCACGTCCATTCTACAGTTTCATTATAGTAGACAGATAAGGTCATTTAGGTCATATTGCATTAGCCGTACTCAAAAGTACTCAACGTATCCGTTGCAATTGGACAAAACTCTATAAAACGATATTTTGCTTGATTAGTCCCGTATTTACAATAGCAATACGTGTATCCACTATGCTCTACGAAAGTTTCAACTAATAGAGCAAATTTGTCATTTTTCCTCATTTCCTCTACTAGTAGGTATGATATGGCAAATTGGACTTTCGCTCTACTAATCAAGTCTGTGTTGCTAATCGTCTAAACATCATCTGGACACATTCAAATAGGTTAAAATAGGTAAATACCTTTCGGTTATATTACTTCTATACCCACGCAGAAGTAGTTGATCCTATGGCATAGTTAAAGAAGAAAAACGTTAGTACTTCCAATTTGCTCTACTAGTAGATACTTTCGTAGAGCAGCTAGTAGCTTCGTGTGAAAATTGCGAAAATTTGGAACAGTGCCTTACACGCTTTTTCGTGGCTTTTCAAAAGCTTTACTGACCTCCTAATACCCAGTCCTAATTCTCCATCAACCAGCTTTCAACATATACACAAACATCACTTTCAATAAACATCAATTTGAGTGGCATTGTGAAGTCGGCCATTAATCTCATATACGTGACGCTGCGTCCCAAGAGGCGCATTACGCCTAGTTGGACAGCCAGACCCAGTTTAAGTTGACCTACCTTCGTTCACCCACGTAAAGTCAATGTCGTTCAACCGTCAACTATAATAATATTGTTTAAACGGGAAGCCCTAAACGGGTAATTGAACACGTAGACGTCGTCACGCATCATTTTTATAAGCCAGTCTTAACCTCATCAACACCACGCCAAATCAAACACACTCAAACTCAACATGTCTAAGTAGTAACACAAATTCAACCTTACGTGAAAGTCTTTTAGGGCTCTTTTACCCTGTATACCCTGACGGATATATCCGTCGTTGGCGGTGAACCAGTGGTGCGGATATATCCGTCTTGGGCGTTGAAAAGGTTTATCAAATTTACGATATCTGAACCTGACTAAAGAGAATTCATAGTGTTCTCTATACTATATTTGATATATTTTTATTATTAGGACATGAAATATTATATTTCAAATTGTTTCTTTTTGATATTTGGAGACCTTACATCTCCATCTTTATACTTGACCGTGGAGACTGTCTACACCTCCATTTAACCTAGATTAATCAATTTAGATGTTTCTTTGTTTCATTTTTTTAATTATTATGACCCTTAGAGGCTTTATACATCTCTAAGTCACATACCTTGTCCAAACGCGGAGACTATACATCTCCCTTATTAGTTATTTATTAGAATTAATTTGTACCCGTGAATGTATTTGTATGTATTTGTTTGTTTGTTGCATTTTTGTGTTTTGGAGATTTTAGATAAATCTCCAACATCAAAGTTGAAAAAAGACTTACTGCTGAGTTTCTTGCGGCGTTTCTTCTCAGCAGATGTCACATTTCGAAGCGCTGGTAGATTCAGAGATGTGAAAAAGCCCAGGTGGCCTACTTGCAAAATAATTATTTTAATTTTAATTTTTACCGCAAATTTAAAAAGTATATGGTGGTAAACGTCAACGGATGCGGTTCATTACAACTATAACCCCCTATTACAATTCCCTGATAATGTAAATCTCAAAACCTTTGTAGCAAAATTCCTAAAAGTACTTACTAAAATTTAGGCAATTTGGTGCATTCGTTTGAGATTAAAGGCAAGGTCACATTGCGGATGCGGTAACAGCGCGTCATGAAGATAGATAGAAAGTCTGCGGTTGCATCGTGCGCGCCGGTATCACGTCCCCGTAATGTGACTGACCGAACGCGTTTCAGTGTGACATTCGCGCTGTGCCCACGCTGTGGTCGCGTAGCGCTGCTGCGGCGCCCGCAATGTGACCGGGACGTTAAGAGCGCTTACACACTACGTCCGATCCGTATCCGATCCGAACCTATGAAAATACGGATCTAGAAATCTCGGACCGAATTCAGATATTGCTTACGTACAAGTCCGAACAATACGGATCTAGAAATATCAGACCGAATTCGGATATTGCTTACGCACTAGTCCGAACAATACGGATATAGAAATCTCAGACCGAATTCGGATGTTGCTTACGCACTAGTCCGATCCCTGATCCAACTGCCACCTTGAACTAAACTGGATGCCTGCCGCGCCCCCCGCCCACACACCCCGCCGCTCCGCTGCCGCACTGCTCGTACGCAGCTCGGATTCGGTTCGGATACGGTTCGGACGCAGTGCGCAAGCGTTCATACAAATAATACTATGGCTACTTCGGTCCGTCAATAATCTCCGGAATCGAGATTCACGGATGACGGAGAGAACTCGGATGATGGAAGCCGAACCTAGTACGTAAACTACCATAGAAATAGTTCTACGACTACTCCGGACCGTATTTTCACGGGTTCAGATCGGATACGGATCGGACGTAGTGCGTAAGCGCTCTAAGACTTATCAGGGTTGGGATGCAACGAACCGCACCCACGTCAATGCCATATTTGGTTTACATTATTGGTAAGTAAATTAAATTGAAACAGGCTTTACACTTTTCCACAAATACAATTAAACTACTTTTGTTTTGTATGCAAACCAAAGAACTCAATAGAATATCGAAATGCCATTGTGTTAAAAGTTCTAATTGAAATGTCAATACCATGGCAATGAGATATAGTTTCTGAACGATAAAAGATGAAAGTAAAGAATAACTCGCAGAGAAAATATATGGATGTAGAGTTATGAATATGAAACACTTTAAAAAGTACGTAAATATAAAAATCTTTTCTGCAGTCTTTGAATATTCAGGGACTTTGAATAAAAATGCTTTTTATACATTTTCTGACGTATCTGGCGTAAAAACATATTGGATATATTCAGACTCTGTTTTACATTAAAGGTACCGTGTGCGATGTTTTTCAATATAATTTTCATATTTTTTATATATTTTTAAGTAAAATATTCTCTGGATAAAGCTAAAGTAATTTTTTACGTGTACATTAGGTATTATTTTGAAGTCCTTACATTCGTTCAACAGATATTGCAAGCAAATATTACCACCATGTGCTGTCATTATGGAATAAACAAGCTCGCATACGAGAGACTCCAGAATATACTTCGGATTTTACTGAAACTCATACAAAATTCAAATAAAAAGTTGGAAATTAAAATTCGACGGGCGACTTAAAAGCACTATTGCTCCGTATGACGCACCCTTAGAGCGATAATAGACGATCAGACATGGTGCGCTCCGGATCATATTTGATCGTGAGGCGAGCAGTCTGCCGCACATTCTTATTAACATGCTTTTATTAGCTTCACTAGTAACTAACTAACAATATAATCAAATCTTAGAAGTCAATTTTAACCTGCTTCTAATTGTCGTAACGATTTGAAACTTTGAAAGCGTATGCAATACTAAGCACAATACAATAATTTGGTACCATCGAGTTTTTCTGACCATGGAGCCAGGAGGTGTATCGTGGAACTCTTCAATGACTACTAGTAAACCCCTCGAGTTTGGGCTCATTTGGTTTGTTTTGACGAGTCCAATACAATACCTTGGTGATGAAGGTCTATTGTACTTAGTAGTGCGTTACTGATAAAAGCGTGTTTTTTTTTTACTTTTTGTGAACTATAAATATTATTATTATCGGTACGCTTGGTTTGATCGGACGCTGACTGGACGGTCTGTGGTGCGGAGCGATGGTGTGGTGAAACGTGCGCACCGTACGGTGTGTTGGTATGGCCACACCATGTTCGATCGTCTATTAACGCTCTTAGATTGCTTATATGTACCTATAGCCTATACTTATATCTATAGCATATGATACCTCATTTAATAAATTCGGTCCAGTAGTTCAGGAGCTACAGTGGAACATCCAATTTTGAGTCACATACATACATATAGCCTGTTTAACTCTAAAACCCTCTTTTAGCTTCGCGCAGTTGGGTAAAAAGGGTAAAAATTCCCGAGGTATATCGTCAGAACTCACGTAGTAGACCTACTACTACGATCAAAACTATCCATCCATTTGCAATATAAATTAATTGACCGATGACAGCTAAAACGAGCTATCTATTCAAAATATACATGACAATAGCACAAAACCGCCACACTGCTTAGGTTATGATGTATGTTTGAATTGCATAACGAGGTCGTTGTAAATCTATCGCAGTGACAATTGATTAAGTGAAATTCAATAAAGATTATGAATGAATAATAATATGATTCGCTGCCGGTAACGGTAACGTTACTTTATAAATTATAACGTTTCGAGATTAAAGACATAATTATAACGTTTAGTTTTTAAGACAAAAGATTATAAATAAACTAATTTCAATCTTAATTACATAACACAAAAAATATACTATACGACTAAAAGATAATAATATACATAAGTAGGTACCACAATAATTAAACTACCGTATCGTTTTGAATTCCGTGTATTTTCTAAGGAAAGCACTTTCGTTATAGCTCTCTATATAAGTAAAATAGTTATAGTTATATTATAAAATTATTATTTGCGTTAAATTGTTAGGTTAGCACTCCTTAACTTGTAATATTAAAAGACGTTCTTCCTCATTTTCTCATTAGCATTATTTCATTCGTAACGTTACGGTTTTATACGTATAACGGTACCAAACATAACGATATAAAAATACCCGTTGGTGCACGTGAATCGGCATAGCGGGCAATATAGCGTTTATTAGCTGCCGGTGCACTAGTTAATGTTTAAATACGGTAAGTGGCAATACGAGAATAGGTTAGGGTCTGCACAAATTCAAGGAGAAACGGAAGAAAATTTAGGTTTAAATTTAATATAAATCCAAGAATTTAAGCAACGCTCCACGGCACCCGTTCCTTCATATTTCACAAGGCTAAGGTTTTGAACAATTCGTCGGTAATAGTTCAAAGCCGCGCATGATCAGTTTGTAAATAACGCGTAAGTGTATTTGTTAATATTTTGAACGCTGAGTGCGAGAAAGCGTGCCATGGACGCCGAGTAACGGATGTAGCCAACAAAATGTATGGAAAACGGCATGTCGTGGCGTCAGGGGCACGCAAATCTGCTGCCGGCTTTAGCCGACTGTGGCGTTCAAAAGGTTAAACAGAAACAATGATAATCAAAATCAAATCAGTTCAGCGTGCAGAACCTGTTCGTATGGCCGCGAAATCTTAATATTGCAACTTTTTGGATTTACGCGGTATTTACAAACTGCTCATAAGCGGTTTTGAACTCACACCGACGAATTGGAACTTTCCCGCATCAGACATTTACGCAATTAATCTTAGACCAGGGGCTCTATTCCACATTGCTTAAGTGAAATATATCTCACTGCTTTATCATACTTTGTGAACTTTATATTGAAATGAAAAGGACACAACAACACAAAGCGACATTTCCTTTCATTTCAAACCGACAAAGCAAGCCAATTTCCAATAATAAAGGAGACGTCAAAAAGATTTATAAATATTTCTCACTTTTCGCTGCGTTACTAATGTTTGGTATAATGTCATTAGTGATAACTTCATTTGCTATGATGTGTCTTTTGGTACAATGCAATTTGCAATGAAAACGTTTTTTTTTAGATATTTATAAATGCAACCTTATTTAACATGGCCTTCAAAAAAAAAATACAAATTTAAACTCCGTTTCTTTTTTGGATATGGATACTGGAAGGGGGTCCATATTGGTTCACATAAAATTCTTATTCCTATTTTTTGTCTCACTACCGATTTGTATTCATAATAATCACCCTTCATAATTTTTTCCTCATACTTTTTTTGTTCATACATTTTTATTCCTACCGTTGGAACTCATAACAGACAGTTATCATATTTTTTTTATTAATATTGTCATTACTAAGAACCTGTTTGAACTCCTAATTTTTTTTTCATAAAATTTTGCTTCATAACAGACAGTGATCATATTTTTTTTATTCATAATTCAATTACTGGTAATACATACTTACATACATACATAGCATCACGCCCGAAATCCCTAATGGGGTGGGCAGAGCCACAAGACTACTAGTGCCACGTTCGATTAATTAGTCCTAAGATGGTATGATGAATACATACTTCAACTCATAATTGTGTTTTTCAGAATAGTTTCCTTCATAACAGACAATTATCATAATTTTCTTATTAATAATGGCATTGCTAAGAAAATATTTCACAACAGTAACTATTCAAAATAAGATTTAATTCGAAAAAACGAAAGTGAAGTTGTAGGCAGGGCAGGGTATCCCTACCTACATCTTCACTTTCAAGATGGCATACCTATGGATTTAAGCAAATTAATATAACAGCATGAACCTATTTAGCATAAAATCTTACAAATAAGCAAGATTTTCTGAACTGTTGCAAAAAAAGACCTAACTTCGAAAGCTAAGGCGGGAGCTTCGCTTCGCTTCGCTCCCGCCTTAACTTTCTGGACCTAACCTATCTGAGTCGCTTCTGCTCCGACCCATTTTGCTCGCTCGCTTCGCTCGCTCGCTCAGAAGTCTTCTTAAGTCCTATCCAGTTTCATTTACACTTATGATAAAATATATGGAGATAAATATTAGTATAAAAAAATATATGAATATTGACGTTATGAATCAGAATGATTAGGAGTTTCGATCGTTAGTATAAGAATATATATAAATACAAATATTACTATTAACAAGTTGTATGATTAGTGATACTTATTATGAATTCTGATGATTATGAGTTTCGATCGTTAGTATTAAATATTTTTATGAAGAATGATCATTATGATGTGAAATGGTATGAGAAATATTTTCGGACTTCCAATAATAGGACTTAAAAAGTTATGTGAAAAAAGGCGCACCCAATGGAAGGCTGTGATTTTGGCTTTTGTTGCAGATGGATGGATTGACAAAAGTTTGTATTGCGCCTGAATTTCGTTTGTGTAACACTGTAAGTTTGTAGTCATCGTCGAGCCTTCTATTCTTAGAGAGAAGAAGAAAAGAAGAGATACTATGTAGAGAAGATGTGTATTTTAAAACGTAATATTATGTGAAATGAAACGGCAATCCTTGATGCCATGCCATACATCCTTGACCTGACTAATATAAAAATGACTCAAATAAATATGACAGCCATCTAACGGCTGCAAAAATAAACTAATTTCCCAAACATACCAAAGCAAAAAAGATTTGAGCAGTGTGCAGGGTCCATGTTGGCGTTGTCTAAGCTGTGATAATGTGATCTTTCTTTTTTATAAAGAAACAGACAAAACATAGTGAAATGCGAACCCGAAATAGAATCTATTCGGTACTGTGTGAACGATATTGTAACCGGTTGGTTCGCATTTCACTATGTTTTGTCTGTTTCTTTATAAAAAAGAAAGATCACATCGATAGATAGAGTCGATCTGCTTCTATTCAATAGAAGCAGATCGACTCTATCTATCGACTTAGTCACGTTTAAACTTCTAGTTTAGCGAATCCTAACTCGAGAGGCAACCCTACGCCCCTAGAACAATTTTCGCAAACCGAAGACTTGTAAATGCTCGGAAGTGCTCGATATTGATTATATTATGCCAGCGTCTCGTTCTTCAGCGGAAATACTATTTCCGACCTTAAGCAAATTCTGCACTGAATACAAACTATCTTTTCTAAAACAAAATGGTTATAAGTGCAGGTTATAAAAGCGTCGTCCTTCTCATCGTCGTCAAAATATCGTCAGCTTCTTAATATGTTAATAATGAAGGAATTTGCTACATTAATTACCAATTTATGCCAGAATCAAAGTGACGCGATATTAAATACTTTCGCATCAAAGATGTTTAATTTTATAAGTAATTATTTTTGTTGGATCCAATTCAAAATGTGCCATTCGTATTTTTCAATTCCCCTGCAATTTTGTTACATGAAATTATCCCGGGAATATTCCTCAATTTATCTGCAACTTTTCTATATGCCCAGCAAGCTCTATAGTAATAGCTCTATAGTGTCGGCAATATTTCCGGGTACGACATGTCAGTAGATCCGACTTTCTGATATGGATAACTTACCTACGTTAAGATAATATCTCGCTGGCTTTTGTTAAATAACGTATTTTAACTAACTATTGAACGACTTTTGAACGACCCAAAAGTCAGCACGATTTGGGAATTATTCTGCTTAACAAGATCACTTTGTTCAGCAAGACCGTAAGATATGTGAGATTATACTGAAATAAAATAGATACCATAGGTACCTTTTATTAATAATTGTTTGTATTAACACATATTCAATTCAATGCTTATTCATTACTTTGCTCAACGTACAATAAATATTAAAAAGAGAAACTAACTAAAGCTAGAGTTAAACTTATCCTCTGCGTGAAATTCAATAATCAATAATAATAAATCGCATGTTGTCTTATCGGACAACTAAATTGACACTGTTAAGTATGGTGTGTTAGCCCCTTAATAACAGAAAAAATAAGAGCGTATGTTTGGGTTTTTCTGAATTACCTACAATAAAGGTGATGGTGGCAATTCAGCCGAGACATCGGAAATAATAATAATAAGGTACTTCTATTTATTTTCTATCGTGTAAGACCCTAACCAAACCAATAACAAATAAAGAATATGTTCAAGTTAATGTTTGTTATGAAAAAATTAGGGAGCCTACATTGGCATGAAGCTGACTGAAAGCGAAAATGTATCAATTTTGACGATACCACCACCACAGGACTTTAACTAGACGAAATTTACACGTTGGGCAATGCCAGACACCGTACGGGACGCATCGCCGTCTTAGAACAAGACAGAAAGGCTTAATCTAAACAGATAAATAAAGGAAAAACAATATACTTATTGACTTTTTTATCCAAAGTCATTACAAACTGACGAGCTCTCAACAACGTAAACAAATCATCCATAATCCATCTCCCGTTTCTCCGCAAGTTCGAATTACCTGTTGAATCAGGTCCTCAAACACTCCTTCGGGATGGTTATAGATTTTAAGCGAATCTGTGTTAGTAGGTAGCACGGTGACCCAGATCCGGGACTATGACCCGGTGCACCGGCCCGGGCATCGCCTAGTGCCCGTTTATCCTAAGAGCATCCGGGTATTAGTTATTTATTACAACGGCTGATGGACAGGGAACCAATTAGTTTTGTAGGTCGCCATTATATTACCTAAGCTTATTATAATGACATTATTATAAAACCACAAATAATCAGATCGAAATAAATCTAAAGGTATTTGTAAACTAGCAATTTTTCTGGCAATTTTTTGGTACAATTCGGGCTATCCGCAAAAGCTTACACTTAAACTTCTTTCCCCAGTAGTGATGTAATATGGAATATTTTGAGAATAGCCCAAATTACTAAAAAAACTAGCCCGTCTATGAGCCTCTTTAGACTTGCTGCGACTAGGTTCTACCGTAGTCAATGAACCAAACCGGTACAATTTATCGAGTTTGATCTTAATTCTATAAGTGCATTAACTTTTGTCTTCGCTACATCGTCTTTGGTCGTCAATTGGTTCACTAGTTGTTATTTACTTTCATCTGGCTGATCAGCGATGACGGATACATTCAAATTTAGACCGAATGACTTTATCCTTACAGTCTTAATTAATGTTTCATTTATCCGCTGATCAGGCGCTGTGCACGTTACAGAATGACACCACAGTAGTGTTAGTTGATGTTTATTATATCACTGCGATTCTTATTACAATGCCAATTCATAATTAGTTGCTAATAGTTTATGCAACGGTTGCATAATGATAGGCCTTAAAACACTAGTGCGGTTTTATGAAACGAGCCGATAGACGAGTTTCATAATAAGATCGCCGTGTGTTTTAAGGCCAAATTATGCAGAGTTGCATACATAACTTTATCTACACTCATATTATAAATCCTCCATGATGGGTTCAGAAACAATATTTTCTGGCAACAAGTTATTTGTTGCATCGTGGCTGCATATTTCCGATATCCGGCGCATTTTCACATCACACACGCTCCGAGAAGACTACTTACTATTCATATTTTCAACTAAAATGTAAATTACAAACAACTTTTTCTATTCAATTCAACAACAATCAATAGATTAGATAGAGAATAAAATCATAGACAAACGGATGAAGTCTCTATTCTCACGTCACTCGAGATCAAATATTGTGCAGTTTATATTAAAAAAACATACTGAATTGACGTTTCGTATCAATAACTGTTTTAATATCTATGGATACTAGAATAGAGACCCACTTGAGTTTTGACAGCTGTTCCAAATTTAATCTCATTTCTTTACTAAAAACGATAAAGAAAGAAGTCATGTTATTTCTTTATCGCAGCAATGGTTTTTCCTAATTGGTTGTCAAAATGGTGGTCATTTCATACGGTTTTTGATTAACCAATGGAGGTTTTATGATATGGGTGTAGATAAAAATACTATAATCGTAGGTACTCGAACTTTGGTCTACATTTCATTCAAGAAATCGGAGCGTTCGGTGTACTTGTGTACGGCTAATAAATCATGGCGAGTTTGTTATGATAGGATGAGTGTCAGGTCAATTTGGAACAGTGTCAATATTTGGGATTTCCATAAACCCATATTACAGCTGAAATACGACTGTAATCCATAATGGCTTAAACCTTTTTTAGGGTTCCGTACCCAAAGGGTAAAAGAGGACTCTATTACTAAGACTCCGCTGTCCGTCTGTCACCAGGCTGTATCTCATTAACCGTGATAGTTAGACAGTTGAAATTTTCACAGATGATGTATTTCTGTTACCGTTATAACAACAAATACTAAAAAACAGAATAAAATAAATATTAAAGGGGGCGCCCGTACAACAAACTAGATTTTTTGCCGTTATTATAGATAATGGTACCCTTCATGCGCGAGTTCGACTCGCACTTGGCCGGTTTTTTATTCTTGAATGGCTTTCGCTTGTCCACCGTCTCGCCTGATGGAAAGTGATGACGCGGCCGAGGAGGACAGCGATTAAGGGTAAATAGACATAGAAATGAAGGAAGTTTTCTCAATTTTCTTTGAAATTATTCATAGTTATTAATATTTAAGAACGTTGTAGTACCTTTTTAAAGGTATCATTTAAAGGTGTTTGTAAATCAGCAATTTTTCTGGCAATTTATTGCTGCAATTCGGGCTATCCCCAAAAGCTTACACTTAAACATTTTTCCCAGTAGTGATGGAATGTCATGGAATCTTTTTAAGAATAACCCAAATTGCAGCAATAAATTGCTAAAAAACGAGCCCCTTAAGAAAGTTCAAAGGAACTTGGCAAACGGTCAGATCTCAATTCTTTTATCGGCGATACCGTCAACCCCTGACGTTATTGTGCCGAAATTGGCCCTTTTTCACATTAATATTTTTGATCTGATTTTCGGTTTCATCAAAAAGATAATTTCCAAAAAATTTATTATGTAGTTATTCGAAGGTTTTATTAGGTACTTTGTACCATTTTGTAACTTTGTAATCTTATATCATTTTGAAACCAGTCGAATGCGCCTTATCGATATTTCAATTTGTTAGGAAATCTCAAGCAAATAACTCTCTAAGCCTATGCTATAAATGGGATAACTTTGAAACTAATCTCGCCGTCTGGCGTTGTCGGCCAATCGAGTTCCAAGTGCGATCCCCGCCCTTTGACATATCGATAATCACTTCGATAACTTTTGAATCTCGATTGATAAAAAATAAGCGAATCACGGCAAATCAGTGTTAGGAGTAAACTTGATTAATTTATTTGTTTAGTTTATATATATATATATATATATATATCTTCTTCTATTAAACGTATTGAGTTGTTGGTATATATATATGTATATATATATATATATATATATATATATATATATATATATATATATATATATACCAACAACTCAATACGTTTAATGGATTAAGGTCTAAACAGAGAATATTTTATAGGTTAATTGTGATCGATCATGAAAAGGTATAATTTATTTTTTCTGTCATTCGATTTATTTTTTAATTTATTTGGGCAATTTTTGAGAAATGTCATGATGTTTAATTAGCTTTTCTATCTTTCTCGTGTTATATGTTATTATTAACCTCTGTACTATCATGTTTGTATAAATATTGTGCAATTATTGTCCTATGTAACTTGTGTGTAAATTGATTGGTTTTATGTGTGAAATGTGTGCATCTTGGTTTCTGTACTGTAAGCTTACGTGTCTTTGTGTTAAATAAATAAATAAATAATAAATGTTTCTCTTACTCGTACAACACACTGGTCTATACGTGTGTTAAATCAAATGAACTTTTCATAATTCATAATTCATTTATTCGCTTTAAACATGGTACATAGGTCTTAATGTTATAAAATATGTCTAGAATCACATGTCTAACCATTATTGGCATGCGAAATTTTCTTAACTAAAACTATACCTACTATTAAAATTTATTAGAATATATAACGCTGATGTCAAATTATACAGTAATAACGTACGAATGTCATGTCGATCAAAGTTAAACCTACAAATATTAATTAAATTTTTTGTAAATATTCCTTTACCGATGAAAATGTCCTTTCTTTGAGCCATTGGAAGAGCTTGATTTTGAACCTATTAACTGGTAACTCCTTTATGTCTTTTGGGAGTTTATTGAATATTTATATTGCCATTGGATGACAGTTCCTGCTATACATATAAGTGTTACATTTAGGCAATACCAATCTGTCTGGGTATCTTTAATAACGCCTTATTATGGTTAATGCTGAAATAACCGAAGTAGTTTTGTTGAATATTTTTATCAGTAAAGATAGTGGATTACTAATGTATGGCCAGAAAAGTTTTCCCAAATTATCACATCCCAAATTATTTTACAATTATCATTTGGCTCAATCATAAGTTAAAACAGCTTATCGCAATTTTATAGTTAGCAAAGTATGCTTTGGCAAACTATTGTTTAACAAATAAATACTTGGTCATGTTTCATTTTAATAAGTATTATTTTGTCAAAAACTTAACCTAACCGCCAGCGTGTCGACGCCTATTTCCGCTCTAAGGGACACAAGTTAACCCTAACCTAACCTACCACTAATACAATTGTTCAGATTATTTGGTTATTCACTGCGGGGGGCTTCCCCCCCCCCCATTGTGGGGGGTTTCGCCCGCTCCTTTTTTTTATTTTTTTTGGAATTTAATATTAGCCAAAAGAAATCGTTTGCCTAACGTTTGCCTTAATAAAACTTGACAAAGTAAAATTATGCCAAATGATAATTTGACCAAATTAATAAAATGCGAAATTTAAATGTGTTAAAGATTCGTTTGGGAAATGACACTACTGCGATAAGTTTTTGGGAAGTGAAATTTGGCAAAAATATTTTTCCCAAAGAGCAGTACACCGAAAATAGTATTTATAATGCAGATTAAGGCATGGAAATCTGAAGCTCAGACATTTCGAGTACTGTCAACAGAAAGAAGATAAGCTCCGACTCAGGTGGTAGTTTTTTTTTTGCAAACACTACTATAGTTTGGTACTCGAGATAGCTTAACCAAAGAAGCTAGCGGCCGACAAAGGTTCATCCTTTAGAATTCCCATCGTTAGAATAATACGGTTTGTTTTATTAGGGTCGGTTTCATTTCCCGTATTTTTACCCGGCTTCGACTAATCCAAAAATAATGTATGTAGCCTTTGTTGCTAATTCACTAGAAAAGCGGCAAAATTAACTTTATATGCTCGTAAGTTTTCGATAATTTTTGCTGAGTTGGTTCGTTTATACATAATTATAGATTGTAGAATTATATTTTTTACGGTTCCGTATCTAAATGGTAAAAAAGTGTCTGTCTGTATGTCACAGTCGGTTATCGCAGCAACTACTAACGTTACGAACTTGAATTTTGACATAGTTATAGAACTTGGGTAGCCCCATATCTAGCAGGAATAAAATGTTTAAATTTACCGAAAAGGAGGGTGAAACGGAAGTGGGTTGCATTTTGAAAGTCAAGCGATAGGGTCAAAAGTAAAGTCATATGAAATGTTTAAGCAATTAAAACATTTTTGCTTATTGTTTTTGTCAATATATTTCAATTTCAATTACTTATTAACAAAAAAAAATAAAAAATACAAAAAAATACCGCCCCTCTTATCTCAAAATATTGCTAACCGATTTCAAATTATTTATGCTAAGATGAACTTTATGTGCCAAGTATGGTGATGGTTGTGTTATTTTCGAGAAAATTAAATAAAAATGAATAACCTTTGCAAAGTCATATCACATTCGAAAGTTGCATAGAGATAGAAGTTTGCGAAAGTTATTTCTTATTTCATATCATACGTAGGTTTTAAATGGTTATTGGGTGATAAAAGCATTATTTTAATTTTTAGAGGCCGTACGTAAAAGCGTCGGTCTGTTTATCAAAGGTAAGTACGAGACCCTCTGTGCGCGAGTCTGACCGGTTTTTTAAGTGTCTTACGACTTCTTCCTTTATCAACGAATCACGAGTGCACACAACTACATCGAACTCTTAATAAATCAGATGCTGTTAGGTATATGTACATATAGGTTACACAAATATGACCTAGGTATAACGTCGTGTCCCATTGAGTTTCATTGGCCTCTTCCTTCGTATGATTGAGTAACAAATGGTACACCTCGCAGTAACTCTCAATATTTTAGTTCAATGAAAAACCGTGTTACTTTGTTGTCTATACCTACAACAAATTAATAAAATTGATGTGTCTGTTTGTAATGTCAAAATAACAGCTTTTACATAAGGTAGGTACTTATAAAAAAAAACTATAATCTGTCCGTTTAGGACTTTAACTAAATGTAAACAAACTAACCCACGTGACTTAGCTAACCAGCCAATCCAGTGAATCCATTTATCTACGGTATGTCTTGATTGGCTGGTTAGCCGAGTCACATGGCTTAGTTAGTTTACGTTTAATTAAATACCTATCCGAACAGGGTACAGATTTAAAAATGTTGTCTGTCTGTATGTTTTTTCCGGCTAATTTCCGAAACGGCAGGACCGACTTTGAAGATACTTTTGTTTAGAAACAGAATAAGGGTTCCGCGTAAAAAAAAAACCGACGAAATTGTGAACAAATTCGATTTAAGCGAATGAAACCGTGGGGACAGTTAGTTACAAAATAATATAAATCAGAACTTTGAATAACTTGCATGTGATTAAGATAAGACTAGAAATAAGCACGGCTTTACTCACGATTTATTGTCAGAAATAGTCCGACATGTTAAAACCGTGCTTATTTCTAGTCTTAGTAATGTCTCACGAAAGTTTTAATCTGACTACTAATTATGATAGTTTATATGGAAGTCCTTTTTTGCCTGAACCAAAGAAAAATCCTAGTTTCGTTTAATATTTAAAAAGATTCTTATTCGAATAAAGATTCAATTTTTATTCTACCATATCAACCACTCTCCCCGGACGCTCAAGATACAGGCTCAACCTAGTTTGGAGTCGGATTAAGTTCCAACTTGTACTTTGGTAACTTTTTTTTAGGGTTCCGTACCTCAAAAGGAAAAAAGGAACCCTTATAGGATCACTCGTGTGTCTGTCTGTCTGTCTGTCTGTCTGTCTGTCTGTCCGTCTGTCACAGCCAATTTGCTCCGAAACTTCTGGACCGATTGATTTGAAATTTGGTATACATATGTAAATTGCTGACCGCAACAGGGATGCGTAACGTAAATTAATTAATTTTGAACATGGGGCCCACTTTTGGGGGATCAATTAGAAAATTATAAAAAAAAGTTGTGCAACTGAAATCGTGTGACATATCAAATGAAAGGGAAATATTGTGAGGATCTCAAAGTAATTTTTTTTTGAATTTTAAGTAAAATAGTTTAGAAGTTATTTAGGAAAATAGGCGAAAATTTACCATTCCCCCCCCCCCCCCCTTATCTCCGAAACTACCGGACCTAACATTTTGAAAAAAATACAGAAAATAGTTCTTTACCTATAGATTACAGAAAAACCTATAAGAAGTCTATGGTATTTAAAGTAACATAGGAAATTTCAGTTTATCATGTATGGAACGGAACCCTCTCCACGCGGGTTTCACTCGCACTTGACCGGTATTTTTTTAAACTTTCCTTATGTAACCTAAGATGACGGAAAGCAAAGAATGTCAATTGACACCTACAGTCTGTTCGGCGAGAGTTCATAAAAAAAGTAAAAAGTCAGGGCTTCTTAACTCATTACAAATAGTGGCCCGCTAATTATTTTTACCAATGATAATAAAAAATGAAAGGGAAAAAGTATATTTTTTTTCATAGAATATTATTATTGAATAGCCTAACTGTATAAACAGAAAGCAACACGCGAACAGAACACCCCAACGACACACTCGAAGCCAATGACATATTATGTGTAGAAAGACACAAGACACGTCATATCCATACTCAACGCGTTTTAAACATGTGTCATAGATATTTTTTTCTTTTTCGTTGTTTTCGTTTGGCCGAAGCCAGTGCAGATTATTGAATTTATGTGACATTTAACGCGCACATATAACACATTAATTTGCAATATGGCGATTGTAAATATGATCAAAACAAATATCTTCAAAAAAAGAGTGAATAGGCTGTTACTGAACCAGCGAGCTACATCTTCGGCCTCGTCATCACTTACCATCAGGTGAGACCGAGGTCAATCGCTGGTCAGTCTTTACTTAAATAAAAAAAAAAAGTTTTCGCTGCCGACCGCCCGGCGCGACACCGCAGTTGACGACATCTGCGTCCCTCATACCACGAAACTCAGTGCGCGCGGCGATGAGCGACGCCCGTCATACAGTTTGCGATAGTTAAGCGACAGTCGCTATTTCGAAACGATATAATATTTATCAACTCTCGCCGAACAGACTGTAGGGGGTTAGCACGACATGCCCGCGAGTCGTTTGTCGCCGAGTGCGTGTCTGTCAAACGAGTCAATTATGCAAGGGACGCCTTGAGGCATAAAGGACTCGCAGGCAGGTCGTACTAGCCGTACTAGAAGACAATTTAATAAAACATTAGTCCTCTCTCTTACTCATAAGTCTGCAGTGCCCGATAGCATAGTATAAAGAAAAGGAAGTAGGTTATCTTCATACAAACGCACCGCGCGCGGCTTGTATGTGTGCGCCAAAGTATCTATGCGTCGCCGCATGCACACTTAAACAAATCTCGACCCGTTTAGTAAGGGGAAACGGGTCGAGATTTTGTTTAAGTGTGCGGCGCGCGCGGTGCGTTTGTATGAAGATAACCTACTTCCCTTCTCTTTATACTTACTATGCCGATAGGGTTTCATTATGATCTTTGGCTTATGTTAACATCTGCTATGTTATTCTGTAACAAATGTCGTTGCTCATTTCATGTCTTATTTTCGTCCAACGCTATAAATTGACGTTAGGAGTTAGGTACCTACAACCGTCAGAGATGTACAAGATACCCTATACAATGTATCTGGAATACAAAATACAAGATTAAAATAACTATCTGAAATACCAGATACAAGATACTTTTGGAAATAGTATCTGAAATACTAGATACAAACTACGTACCTATCTTCTAAATACTTTCAAAAGATAATACTACTTTTTGAAAGATAACCCAATTTTATTGAGCTTAACTTTATTATATGAATTATGAATAGATCGTGTTGATCGCGCAAATGTGACAATAGTAGTTTATGCAACGGTTGCATAATGATAGGCCTTAAAACACTAGTGCGGTTTTCATGAAACGAGCCGACAGGCGAGTTTCATAATAAGATCGCACGTGTGTTTTAAGGCCAAATTATGCAGAGTTGCATACATAACTTTATCTACACACATATTATAAATCCTCCATGATGGGTTCAGAAACAATATTTTTTGGCAACAAGTTATTTGTTGCAATCGTGGCTGCATATTTCCGATATCCGGCGCATTTTCACATCACACACACTCCGAGAAGACTACTTACTATTCATATTTTCAACTAAAATGAAAAAATTACAAACAACTTTTTCTATTCAATTCAACAACAATTCTACTTTCGTTCAGCAAAACGTCAACATGGCGGCAAATACGATCTTCCGTCAAGACCATTTTTTTTTAAATCATAGACTAACGGATGAAGTCTATTCTCACGAGATCAAATATTGTGCAGTTTATATTAAAAAAACATACTGAATTGACGTTTCGTATCAATAACTTTTTAATATCTATGGATACTAGAATAGAGACCCACTTGAGTTTTGACAGCTGTTCCAAATTTAATCTCATTTCTTTACTAAAAACGATAAAGAAGTCATGTTATTTCTTTATCGCAGCACTGGTTTTTCCTAATTGGTTGTCAAAATGGTGGTCATTTCATACGGTTTTTGATTAACCAATGGAGGTTTTATGATATGGGTGTAGATAAAATATTATATTTTTAAGGTTTCAATTGAGACTTAAATAAAACCAGTTCTTCAAACATTTCATCACTGTTTTTGATAGGTGTTGATTTAAATTTCAAAGGTTCGTTCAGTTTTATCTAGAAGGTGGCATAGAAAATGTAAAATAATGCATTGGGATGTAAAAGTATTTTAGCAAAAATCAGCGCTGCAGCTCCCAGGCCGCAGCACCTTTGCTGAGCTAGACCCTTTTTGCCAGCATGCTTGTTTTAATGTCTATACCATGTACAGTTTATGTTTTTTTTTAATGGCAATTAAATATCTTTTCTTTCTTCTTTCTTTCTTTTAAATATAGTTGTTACGAAATACTAAGATATGAAGCACATGGTATCTAAATACAAGCTTGTATGTATCTGTATTTCAGATACTTGTATGTTAAATAAGTCACATCTGACAACCGTGGCCGCCAGCATCGAAATACGTCCAAGGTCCGAAGACACGCATGAGCATGTAGGTTTTACGCACTGACGGGTCAAGTTAGGCTGGCCGGTTAGTTCATGAACGAATGTCATCTAAGATAATCACACCCGTATTCAAACTATAATGAAATTGCATATAAACTATTTAGTATTGAAAGAAAGGACACTGAATTAAGAGATTCAAAAGAAACTAGTCTAGGCTTTCTTTATCCGCGCATTCGTAACTAAAATGTAAATAAAATGTTAGCCAAAAAAACTCCTAAATAATAACATTTCAACGCATTGAAAAAGATTGAGAGATTGCCTGATGAGTCAGTGACTGAGTTAAGATGTATTATTATCATTTTGAAAGTTGGCTCTACCTTATTTTCTTGTCGATAAAGCTTAGAGTACTGAGGCGAAAAATAGGAAAGTAATTCACCAATATTATCCACTTTCACACCGCTCTATGGGAGCAAATTTAACAGAACACTGAACACTGACTTTATTTCTTTTCTGGCTAAAATTGAGAAGGCCGCTGATATTATTCTTACAAATTTAGGGGTAAAGGTATAAAGGTATATATGCTACAAGCTAAAAGTTTAAATTAATTGTGTTGGTGAGATCGCTTTACCTTTTCTGAAAAGGAGGGGAGTTTGATTGTAAATAATCTGTCAGACGAATAACTGTTAAGGCTCGGTCACATTGCAGGCGTAGCAGCAGCGCGCGCGATATATCCCGCGCACAAGTATGCAATACAAGATAATGGCATCACACCGCAATTACGCCAGTTGTAGCGGGTTATATCGCCGGCAATTTGACCAGGCCTTTAGGCATATGAGACCAGGAGAGCGCATCATCAGGAAAATAATCGAATTACGAGACACGAATACATTGCTCGTAGAACAAATAGCTGATGGCGCCGAAGAGTGGCGACCACGTACCAAAAGGCGCAGACCACCCAAAAGGTGATGACCTAGTGAAGGTTAAGGGCGTACCCTACGCTGATGACCTTGAGCGTTCCAACTAGGTCAAAATAAAAAAAATACTTGAAAACTAACTGGTCGCATGTGCGCGGCGTCAAGCGGCACAAACTTCTCATCAGACGGCTTAGCAGCGTATGCCACCCGTCGCCCGCGCAGAGCTCCGCGAGCCTCTTAGTTCACGCGCCGCAGTGAAAAGTATAATTTACTCAAAAACTACAAAATAAATTGAAAAACCGGTAAATGAAATTATAGTATACTTCTCGTCTTCTGATTAGTAAAAGTTTCATGTATAAACGTCGCATAATAAGGGAGCCTTTACGGATTTTAGTTTGAAAAAAGGGTTTATGGTTTTTTTTTTACTCTTGATTTATCACTTTTTTCAAGATTCCAGTAGACAAAAATAAAGAATAGATTCCATACTACAATATATTTTTTTTTCAAGATTCTTGTACAACGCTAAGTATACTTTATAGGATTTGAGAACAAGCAGATTCAAGGCCATTGCCGAGCAGCGTTAGACCACTCGTGGGGAGGTCTTTGGAGGCCTATTTCCAGTAATGGACATCTTTCTGCTGAAATGACGATGATGGTGATGACCAAAGATCTCAAAAGAAGTATATGTCGATCAGGACAATTTCGTGTAACAAGTCTTATAGAAGCTTGTCAAACGCCAGCTCCATGGCTTAACCACACCCTATTGCTGATGTCTTAGTTCTTACGACATACACACAAAACTCTAATATTGCTTGATTCACACGCTATCATATCATTGTGTACGGTGGGGTCGGTGGTGCTGCGGTCACACAGCGCACGATGCGGGGGGGCATTTTTTCAATAATAACAGTGTCACTTAAATTGGTGGCATGGATGGTGGTTGACATGCTATTGAACCGGAGATGGTGTCCTATTTGCGTTCTGACACCTCAGTCCTAAGTAGACTGGTCAACCACAGTCTACCTGAAGGAAGGTGATGGCGCGGCCGAAAGTGTAACGCGATTACCCAGGAAATGCCTATTTACTGAACCTTCACACTTCTCAGTCATGGTTTACTTGAGAATAGTTATATGGTTGGTATTACATATTTACATGTAAACGGGACGTAATCGCGTAACTTAAAAATGTTATTATTTACCTCCACGTTTCGACCGTATTGTATCGGCCGTGGTCAAGAAAAGTCCACGTAGTTCGTATCAGTCATATTTTCAGTTTTTCGCGCACGACTGAAGTTTTTTCGCCGAAGATTTTATAACCACATCTATGTATTACTCGACCGCAATTAGAATACGATTCGAAAGTACCGTTAGCATAACAGTAGTTATAATTAATAAATATGATCTAACTATATCTATGATAAAGTGCAGACATGGATAATAGATTTACAAAGTAATGCTTTACTATAAACAGTCACTACATATTTCAATTTATTCTTGGTAAATGTTGTGTCAGGAGTAACCTACTTGTATGATGTCAAATGTGAACGTACCTACTCTACTCGCGTTTTTAACACCAAATTACTATTTTATTTTGTTTGTACCGTGATACAAACAGCTCTGATGACGATGGTGTTATGAGTGAATCAGTTTTGATCGTATTTCTAAAAGTAATTACAGCATTTGTATTTTATTTAGGAAACAATTATTTCATGTTTTTTTCCCAAGCTTTAGAACTTCGTCGTACTGAAATAAGTATTATCATTTACCTGCACACTCTACCATTGACAATGTCATTTGATGTATTAATTCAAAAACGACATATGTGCTCAATCCTATTCTATTTAATCGCGGTTTGGTAATACTTATTATATTGTTTTTACATATACGTGTATATCTTGAAATGATATTCGAGACGTGGCATAATGTAAACAAGGCTTGCAAAGTTTTGTTAAGGTACCCGAATTTTTTTATTATTTTTAAAAGTTTATGGAGTTCCATTTCCCTTCTGACTGAAGCCGCACGTGTACCGAGTAAGCGATAACCATATGTATACCACCACTTAATAAATAAAGTTAAGGATAAACGTTAGTATCACGGTGACGTCAGCAAATGTACCTTCTTTAAATGCTTTCAGGGCTTTTATTCGACATTGCCTAAGCGATATCGCGTATGGTGCCTTTAAGTCAAGTTAATAAGAGCTGCCATATTGTAAGGTCTGTTCGCTGAGAGTTGATAAAAAAAGTAAAAAGTCAGGGCTTCTTAATTCATTACAAATAGCGGCCCGCTAATTATTTTCCCCCCGATGATTATAAAAAATTAAAGGGAAAAATTTTTTTTTTCATAGAATATTATTATTGTATAGCCTAACTGTATATGTAAACAGAAAGCAACACGCGAACACCCAAATGACACACTCGAAGCGAATGACATATTATAGAAAGACAAAAGACACGTCATATCCATACTCAACGCGTTTTAAACATGTCTCATCATAGATAATTATTTTCTTTTTCATTTCTTTTCGGCAGTGCAGATTTATATGACATTTGACGCGCACATAATATAAGACCTTAATTTGGAATATGGCGATTGTGTTTGTAACATGAACAAAACAAATATATTTTTTCGTCGACCGTCCGCCCGGCGCGACACCGCACTTGACAACATCTGCATCCCTCGTACCACGAAACTAAGTGCACGTGGCGATAAGCGACGCCCGTTATACATTTTGCGATAGTTAAGCGATAGTCGCTATTTCGAAACAATATCATAATATTTATCAACTCTCGACGAACAGACTTAAGAGAAATTGTTTGCAAAACCTCTTAGGCAATGTCGAATACTGGTCCTGATCACGTAACCTATGTCGATTTGAAGGTTAACTAACATTTTATTTGGTTACTCGATAAGGAATAACGCCACTTGAAAAATAATATACGCAATATATTTTTTTTTACTTCGAACTGGTAACCAATTCATCATCTTCCATACTTGGAAAGTAGGGCATTGTTTATCTATGATGTGGGGTGAAAGTGATGCATGTCCTCCCTAGGTCCGAAAAGGAATTTAAAGAAATAAAATTAAGGCAATAGACAAAAACCTAAACAGCCAGTCTTTGGTGATATATTTTAACTGCTTAAATTTAAGAAAATATCGCAAGATTTTTAAGTACAGTAATAATTGAATTGAAATAACTTTTAGAAAATTCCATTCCTAAAGATCTCATGAGAGATTAGTGACCAATCATTGGTCAACAATCTACTATTTTTATTGCATGTTCTATTGAATATCGTAATCTTTAACTGAATAGAATATTTGCGCACGTGTTTCTTGGATATTAATCTGTGTCGGCACGTGCCATTTATAATCCTTGCTCGTGTTACCCTGTGCCCGTCTGAATGATGCTTATGTTTTGCCTATGGTCAAAAGCGCGATTTGTCAAAATACTCTTTTCGTCAAAGGAGCTTTTGGTCAAAGGTATGGTTTGGGTTTCCCAAAGTTGCTATTCGTCAAAACATTTTCGTCAAAGGAGCGTTTGGTCAAAGGTATGGTTTGCCAAAGTTGCGATTATAACATTTTCGTCAAAGGAGCGTTTGGAATTAAGTGGATTATGTGGATCAGAAGATGGGCGTAGTAAAATGTTTAAAAATAATATAAGGTTAGATGGATCCAGTACAATAAATATGACCTATAGTATAGACGTAGTTAGACAATATAAATAGAAAAACATAAGCAAACGGTGAGCCTAGTTTTATTTTATTTTAATAGACCAGTTTTTGTCAAAAATGATATTTTAACAAAATGAGTAAACAAAATTTGACCAAACGCACTTTTGACGAAGAGAATTTTCACGAATCGCACTTTTAACCACAGGCAAAAAATCCAATAGTGCTCGTGGTCTGATAACCCTTTGCAGACAAAAGTTTCATCCCTTAGTCTGAAGTACGATATCAATCATCATCGACTGAAAATTTTCTTTAACTCGTATACCTTGCTCAATTTAAAAAGAGCGCTGACGGCTGTACGTTTAATATGGCCGTCAGCGCTCTTTTTACATTGGACGAGGTATATGCAGCTATTGTGTTTTCTCGAAATTTGAACATTGTTGTAAGGTGGTTAAGGTGGTTTTTGCGACTTCAGGTTTAAGTAAAAACCGAGTTAAAAAAAACTCTTTCCCAAAATGTTATCATCTGAATAACCGGTAAAACGGATGGTACAGGTACCGGCATGAAAGTCTAGCGGAGAAAGAAATGTGGTGGGGATACTGGCCATCGGTACGACTGCTCAAGCTCCCGTCACCGTCCCACTCCCACTATAACCAATTTTCGACTTCTGCGCAATAACGGTTATCGCTAGACTTTCTTGCCGCTACCTGTTACTTCTATATTGGTGTGAAGGGTTCTTGATTCAGTGCAGTGGTAGCCTAGTGGTCCCACCCGCGGTCTTTCGTGCAGGACGTGGGTTCAATTCAAATACCCGGATATCACCTCTAATTTTTGTGATCTTGTGTGCGGAATTGTATCTGATATTTACCATCCAATCCGCATTTGACCAGCGTGGAGATTACCTGCCCAATTCCTATCAATATGACAGGAGGCCTGTGCCCAGCAGTGGGACATACAGGCTGGTGATGATGATGATCTTAAAGTCTGTTCGGCGAGACTTGATAAATATTATGATATCATTTCGAAATAGCGACTGTAGCTTAACTATCGCAAACTGTATGACGGGCGTCGCTTATCGCCGCGCGTACTGAGTTTCGTGGTACGAGGGACGCAGATGTTGTCAGTGCGGTGTAGCGCCAGGCGGACGGCGGTGAAAACAAAATTATTTGTTGTGTTCATATAAACAACCGCCATATTGCAAATTAATGTCTTTAATGTGCCCGTCAAATGTCACATAAATCTTCACCGGCCGAAAAAAATCATACACAATTTTTTTTTATCTATGACACATGTTTAAAACGCATTGAGTATGGATATGACGTGTCTTGTGTCTTTCTATAATATGTCACTGGCTTCGAGTGTGTCGTTTGGGTGTTCGCGTGTTGGTTTCCCTTTAGTTTTATATAAACATCGCTAAAAATAATTAGCGGGCCGCTATTTGTAATGAGTTAAGAAGCCCTGACTTTTTACTTCTTTTACCAACTCTTGGCGAACAGACCTTAGTTCTAGTGCAAAGCCAGGGGGGGCGCTAGTATATCAGAAATAGGTCGATGAAGGCCGCGGCCCTAGCAAGGTCGGTACGGGGATAACTTAACCCCGTCCTATCTCTCTTACTATCTCTTTCGTCGGCACTAGTGTGAGAGAGACGCGCTTAGAGACGGTGTTAACTTGTCCCCGTATCTCGGTCACTCTAATCAAAATAAATCAGAGAGAAGATAAGAGAGAGAAAATAAGAGTATTCTTTAAGACGTGTCGAGTTTTTATCAACAATACGGATTTTATCAGACGTCTCAAACCCACAGGGACCTTCACACTGAATAATCTGACAAAGTTAGTGATAAAATTGAGTTTCTCCAGCGACTAGCTAGAAATAAATTTAATTTAAAGTTCACCAAACAAACTATTTTTCACCGGCCATTATTATAATTGAATTCTGGCATGATTAACTCGAAAAACTTGGAAAGTGATTATTAATAACAATTATTAATCAAAGAATTTGCTTTTTCTTAGATAAGCAGAGATGAAGTCGAGGGTCATTAAAAGTTGTTAAAACTTTTTGCTGTGCACCCTTTGAAGCACTACCTATCTACCATCCAAATTAATAATTATAAATTCGAAAATAACTCTGTCTGTCTGTTACGTTTTCACGGTGACCACTGAACAAATTTTAAAGAAAATTGGTAAAGAGATAGTTTGAGCCCTGAGGAAGGATAGCGGCTACTTTTTATTAAGAAAATCTACCCCTATAATGGTGAAATAGGAGTTGGAAAATGGATTTAGAAGATGTTTGTGTGGGCTAAAAAAGGCCTCGTTGATGTATTTTTATGTATCTGCACGATTTACGGCTAAACCGCTGAACCAATTTTAATGAAATTTGGTATAGAGATAGTTTCAGCCCTGGGGAAGGACATTGGCAACTTTTTGAAGACAACCAACCGCTAAAAGAATGAAGTAGGGGCCGGTTAACAATTAACAGCAAGTTCGTGCGTGCCCGATAAGAATCCGTTGTCTTTTTATATATCTGCGCTGCGCGATTGATTATCTTAAAAACTTCTGGGTCGATTTGGATGTTACTTTCAAAGATGTTACATTATACGACCCGATTTCTGCGTATTTATCATTATACCCCTAGCGTTGCGCGTGACACTAAAATCCGTCGCTTATCAATAAAGTTACCAAAGATAGAAAAAAGAACTAAATTTAAAATGTCAGAAACATGAAAATTCATTATTATATATTATATTCCACGGCAGACGGAGTCGCGATAAAAGTTTGTTATTCATACATGTGAAAGTGCCCGTGTGGTCTGCTTGCAAAATAAATGTTTTCATTTTCATTCTGGTATATTTCGCTGTGTGTCAATAGATGATTTTGAATTGTATTTTCACTATCTTATTTTAAATCATTCGACGAGTAGAGTTTCTCATATTTCCTGTATACCATTGAAATATGTATATAGTAAGGAACTGCTCAAAGCAATTTTCGCGAAGCTTACTTTTGAAGTGTCAGAACGCGAATCTAACACCATCGCAGGTTCAGTCGCATGTCAACCACCATCCATGATACCCATTTAACTGACACTGTTATAATAGAAAAAAAATACCCTTTGCATCGTGCGGTGTGGTACCGCAGCACCACCATCCACACCCTCCCCTCAACAATGATATGAGCGCGTGTGAATTAAGCAATATTAGACCTTTGTATATGTTTCGTAAGAACTAAGACATCAGCAATAGGGTGTCAGTAAGCCATGGCGCTGGCGTTTGGTAACCTACTATGAGACTTACACGAAATTGTACTGATAGGCATATCCTTCTTTTGCGATCTTTGCTGTATTCACAAAGATTCCTGAAAATCCTTCCATCTACATAAATATAACAGGCTAGATTTAGAATTTTTATGGAATCATGTTAAGCCACTTGGCCGTGGAAACGGAACAAACAAACAACTAACTATTAAATAACTTAGACGTATAAACTGGCAAACAAGCTAAGGAAACCTAACATAATCTTAGCAAGGAAACTGTTTCGAAGTCCTAAACTTGTTCTTAAATTCAGGGTCTGCCTCCTACTTTGCTAAAGTACTCGTAAGCGGCGGCAGAACAACAAATTCCATCTGAACTAGAACCTTTACAAACCAATACACAATATTATTACCACCTTATTCCTACCTATAAAGGACATAACTAACTTTTGCCCGTGGCTTCGTCCGCGTAGAATTCGTTTCTCGCTACAATATGTCCTTCCAGGGACATATTGTAGCGCATTCATTCTAAAGCATTCCTTAACATCGACCCGCGCGGGCCGCGCGGTCTTTGGTGTGAAAGCTTCCATTTTAGTTCCTGTGACACTGCTTACGCGGGCCCGCTTCCGACCCGCTCCGCTTCTTTTCAGCGTTTCGGCGTGTAGAAGCCACAAGATATTATTATTATTATTATTATTATGAGAAACAAAGATTATTTAAACCGATATTCGGTATGAAATGTGCGAAAAATATGTTTATAATCAAATTAAATTAAATTAAATTAAATATTAACCATTGATATAGGTAAGCTAAAATAAAACACTAAATTATGAAACGAACCCAGAAAACGTCGCGGGCTGAACGTAGCTTTCACTCATTACTCAAAGGAAAGCGTAGCAGCTACAAACATAAAATGTATGTCATAATTATCTGCTACGACTTTGTCGAAAATGTAAAGACCGCTACGTCGTAGCACTGCGTGGGTGCGCTACGTTGTAATTAGAAATGCGACGCCATAACAATACCTATTTGAATGGACCCTTTACAACAAAAGAAACGCTCTTGACGAATTTTTTGTATCCAAACAATGTTACGCCACTTTAAATGGAATTATTAATAGTATACATCAGGGTTTATTCTGCTTGCCTTAAAACCAGTAAACAAATTAAGTTTCAAAATGTTTGGCAATATAACTTCGTTAAACCTGTAAAAGTTTTAAGTGCCTGTCTCATTACCTACACATCTGTTGAACGTTCTTTTGAAATCGACAGTTAGAATGATTCTTCAAAAACAAATGCGTACATTCTTTCTAAGAGAATAAAAGACTTATCAGTACAGTCGGCATAAAAAATAACGCACACTCCTGCGTTGATTCTCTAAGTCAGCGCTGACGAATACTGCCTCGAACGAGTTTTCTGTGCGTCAGCGTCGAGTTCGTCATGCGTCTGCGATGTGATTATTGCAGCGGCTGATCAGCGGATAAACAAAACTATCAATTAGGACTGTAAGAACAAAGTCATTCTGTCTAAATTTGAATGCTGACCAGCAGAGCACGTTAGAAAATCACACCACAGTACCTTATCGCTTTAACATCATACGTTCCTGTCGAAGCGACAAGATGCTCAAATATGTAGATAAGTACGAATGCTGGAGACAACTCCCGATTCCATTTTTTAAATACCATTTAAAGTATTCCCAATAACCCTGTAGCCGGGTTCCTATTTACGCTAAAAGCGGTAAAATGATGCTACGTGGCAGCAAAAGTGTTAATTGCCTTCTGTAAATAAGTCGAACAAATTTGCCGCCACCCATCCCCTTGCTAGTCCTTAATTATGAAAAATCCGCTTTACCGATGTTAAACATAAAATATCATACTCGACCGGCGTAAAGAATACATAGGTTTTTAAGTCTTTATCAATAAAACAGAATAATTGTATACGAAATCTTTTAAAACCATCCAATAATAATAAAAATTATTTAATTTATTCACTTACCGGTTGTCGTTCCCGCGTTGCTAAGTTCGCGAGAGAGCCAAAAACACGTCCGTCCTCGAAGACAGAGTACCGCGTTCTGTCAATCTCTGGCGTCGTCCACTACCACGCATGCGCAACCCTTCAGACTAACAACCAATTACAAAACCTCACAAATCTAGCCCCAATACAACGCAAAATAGACTCTGCAAATACAAATATAAGGTTGGCTTTAGATTGATTTTAATCTTCTCTATGTTGCGTTTGAATCAAACTGGTAGTGCTGACGTCAATGGCTCGTTCACAAAGCACACAGGTGTTTATTATATTAACGCTGGGGCCACATCTGCGGGATTCTACGAGGTTCGCGCTCGGCTGATCTCTATTCCCTTATCTTAACGGCGTGACTGGAGTAAACTTTCTCCAAATTTTGCAGATGTGGATCGGCGGTTAAGCGGGATCCTGCAACCGTAAATTTTCATATCTTTGACCGTACTTAGCCGCTGTTTTTGCTGTCATCATCATTTGCTTATATATAAGCATATACGTCCAATCATTGGGCACGCGGTTCCGTTGCGGATTGGGGACTTCACGCACATCTTCCAATTATTTTTCAGATGTATGCAAGTTTCCTCACGATATTTACTTTCACTGAAATGCCCATTGTAAATACCTAAGTATAAGTTTTAATCCCGCTCATGAGATTCGAAAAATCTCCTAGGTTTGACACGGGATCTGAACCCGAATGCACCGAGAATTGGGGTTCAGGTCCCGTCTCACACCTCGGAGTTTTTTTTTAAATATGTTATATCAATATCGCAACGACATAAAATGTAATTTCTATCAAGAGTTAACATTGAAATGTAGCGAAATATATCGCTTTAACGTACGAAGTTAACTTTTTTAGTAACGGATAAGCGATTAACGAAGTTAACTAAGTATTTGATTAACGGTGCCGAGCTAGCTATGCTTTTTAACTAATATGCGGGTGCGAAAGGGACGGATGCTTAATGTGCGCGATAAAAACAAGTATGCTAAGGGGTCTGAACTTCTTATATACTTAACTAGTTAGTGGACCCGCCACAGCTTCGCCCGCGGTATTTTCCATACAAACTTTATCACCCCTTTTCACCACTTTAGGAATGGAATTTCAAAAAATCCCTCCTTAGTGCATGCACCTCTAGGGTCCTCGAGGAATGTCTCCTCCAAATTTCAAACCTCTAGGACCACCCGTTTAGGCTGTGCGTTGTCTATAAGTGAGTCACGGTACTGTTTTATATCTATGTATAGTCTGTTCGGCGAGAGTTGATAAAAAAAGTTAAAAGTCAGGGCTTCTTAACTTATTACAAATAGCGGCCTGCTAATTATTTTTAAAAAAAAATTAAAGGAAAAAATACATTGTAACAGTAAAGCCTCGAGCAAACCAAACCCGTGCCTGGCGCTTCGCGTCTCGGACGCGGACCCGCGCGAACTGTAGAACGGCAAAGAGAATTGAACACGGCACAGCAAAAAGTAGCGCGGGTCCGCGTTAAAAACGCGATGCGCCGCACACGCGCTCGGTTTGCCCGAGCCTTAACAAACAATAATAACAACAACAATTTTAAATAATTATTTAACTGTAAAAACAGAAAGCAACACGCGAAAACCCAAACGACACACTCGAAACCAATGACATATTATAGAAAGACACAAGCACGTCATACTCAACCCATTTTAAACACGTGTCATAGATACTGTTTTTTTTTTTCTATTTCGTTTCTTTTCGGCCAGTGCATATTTATGTGACATTTGACGCGCACATTAATTCACCGATAGATGGCGTTAGGTACATTTGAAAATGTTTAAAATTAAAAAGAAATAACGTGTTACACAAATCCATTCCATTTTAACGCGGTTGATAAATTTTTAAAACAAAAGTGAATTTCATTTGGACTTGTTCCCTTTTATTTTTAAACGTGCGAGCTGTAATATTAATTAACGTAACCCGACTTTTCAGGAGAGCCAAGAAACTAAATTACAATTCGGAGAAAGAGTTGTGACTTTATTTCTGTACTTATCCTATATTGCAATCAAAATTGCAATTGTCTTAAAATGGTAAGACCAGCGCCTCTATTCGGGAACGTTAAGTGATTTTGTAGCGATTCGCGAGCGAGATTTCTCATCTCACTCTTACGCATTACGCGCCGTGCGGAAGAGAGTACGCTTTGTTTGACAGATATGTACATAAATAGGCAAGGAAATCGTGATAAGTCGTGTTTTTAAGAAAATAACTGCCGTCGCTGCCACGTTTGAATTAAATAATCATTTAGGTACTAATATGCTATGCATGTCGGGGAAAACATACAATAACCTTCTAATGTATGCCAAGGCTACTGAAAATGGCAGAAAGCTCAGCTCAAACTTATCGACTGGCTAAACCAACAAGAATTTAAATATGAATTGTATAGGTAGGTTTGTTCAAAAAAATACCCAAAAACTATTACCTAGCAGTCAGATACGCGTACTGGGGTTGAGTGATCTTGGGTTCAAATCCCGGCTCGTACCTCTAAACTTTTTGGCAATTATGTGCGGAATTTCATGTGACATTCATCACGAGCACTTCGGTGAGAGAAAACATCGTGAGGAAATACATCTGCGTAACAAGTATACCTACTAACACCAAAAATATTAATGTGAAAAGTTATTGAGATCATAAACAGTACCATGTTCTATAGAAGTCAGGAACGTTCTTCAATTGATTCAAAATAACTTGATATTATATTGGTATACCTCGCCGAATGTAAAATGAGCGCTGACGGCTATGTAAAATGTATGGCCGTCAGCGCTCTTTTTACATTGGGCGAGGTATAAGGGACTAACCATTCACATATCCCATGCGGCCTACTTGCAAAAAGATTATTTTCATTTTCATAAGAATAAACACTATTTATTCTTCTGCTGGGACTAACTTGGTTGTTTCCGAACGAATGAGCTAAACAAGATAAGATTCCCTACATTCCGAAACGCGCTAAAACTACGCTCACAGTTTGCTAAAGGGCTTATATCACCTTCCTAAAAGTCACTTACGAGAGGGACGTCGCAATACGTTAGATACGTATGGAGATTCTCAATCACATTCCAACATTGCGACGTCCCTCTCGTAAGTGACCTTTAGGAAGGTGTAATAAGCTCATAAATGTTGTTCCGTTCTGCTGAAGCGTACTTAAGGATATATACCACGTCAAATCTACATCTATTTTATTTTTCAAGTTTTGTTTCATTTGCATCAAATAACGGCTATGAGTAATTTTGTACGAATAATGATTTAAAATATACAAATTGTGTGATTATTAATAATGATTTAGTATGTGAAATAAAATTAGAACCTGATCTGACTACTCGAGTGACAACAGTGCTAGCGGCCTTTCTCTACCGTTTGACGTTACGGTCCGGAAACATGGAAATTCAGTCAAGAATATTTCCGTGGGAACAACGGTAACGACATTTTTTTTTGTCATCAAGAAGTCGAGGAAGTACAAAGTTATAAAAAAATCATTTTCTGATTATAAAAGTACTATGGGACAGAAACATTTTTCGCTTTTTCTTGTAATTTAATCAACTTCCGGTACAAAATCTTAAATGTCATTTATCTCCTTTAAAATAACGGTAAAGTGGTTTTATTTTTTATTACAAAAGTTACGAAACGACTAATACTACCACACTATTCAATTTCAGCGAAAAATATACTAATCGATATATTGGGTATACATCCCTAAACACCAACAGCACGAAAATAAATGTGATAAATTGTGAGTGCGTTTCGGAACATGGCGTATGATGGGAACTGTGGTGACAGCAAGGTGATAGACAGATGGGTGACAGCGACAGACAGCTGACAATCAGCTGTTAAATGCTGTAGATAAGATAATAATATAAAAGTTAATTTGATCAAAAGTGTAGTTGGTTTGTGTTATCAACTTATTATAATTGCATTTTTTTTTTAAATTTGCAATCTCAAATAATAGTTGTGCCTGCACTGATGTTTTCCGTTTAGTGTGGTGTATTATTTTGGAAATTGTAATGATAATTGACATCTAAAGACGGATTGGATTAATTTAAATAAATACGTATAAAGTAGAATTTAGACTTCAGATGTTTACACTCGATTCATGTCCGAAAGTCGTTGTTTCAGTGACAATGCCTAAAATTGTAAAATATGACTAGATATTATGACAAAGATGTTTGTCGTGAGCATGGAACTCGCACAAAATTAAAATAATGAAGAGACCTACTTATACACAATAATCTTATTCTCATTGTAACGCGATTTTAAATGTTTAAATTCACAGCAAAATACCTTCAGTTTAAATTAAAATTATTTTACCTATGATTTATTTTGAAGTGTAAGTCATAATAAATGCTTTGTACTTAAGTCCTCATCCTGAGCACAATCACCTTACAGAGTTCACAATAAGTACCCATATAATTATAAAACTACTTATAGTCATTTAAAATCCCATTATATAAATTTTCAACAACTTTTTGCCACACTTTATGCATTATCAGGCATCTGCTGATTTGAAATTATTAATAAAGTATGTACACAACTGTTTTATCCAATGCCAATAGGATACTAATTACTCATATTCCTACAATCATGGCTGTTAGACAATCCAGTGATATGGTGAAGTTTAAAGAAACATTAAAATCAGCAAAGAACATTGTTTTCTTATCTGGTGCTGGTATAAGTGCGGAATCTGGTATACCAACATTCCGTGGTGCGGGTGGGATGTGGAGAAAATACAGGGCTGCATCATTGGCGACCCCTGAAGCATTTGGTACTACCCCAGCGCTTGTTTGGGAGTTTTATCACTATAGAAGAGAAGTTGCAGCGAAAGCACAACCCAACCAGGTATATAGATTATATAGCATGGTATCCTAGAAACAACCCAGGCACCCTACCCCTGCATTTTGTTACACCTGTATATTTGGAAATAATGGTACAGGTTATTTTAATAATTTATATAGAATATAGGAACATAAGTGGTTGATTTTTGAGTTTGGTGCGCCCTCTGACCACCAAACTTATATTGAAACAGACTATTTGTTTCCATTATCTTTGATTTCAGGGTCACATAGCCATAGCAAACTTTGAAGCGAAACATAAAGACAAGACAGTGACAGTGATCACGCAGAATGTAGATGGTCTACATGCCCGAGCAGGCACTAGGAATCTGGTCGAGCTGCATGGAAACTTGTATAAAACCCGCTGCACCAAATGCAAGGAGGTTCTGGGTAACACTGACAGTCCCATCTGTAAGGTAGTTGTTGTTCTCAGTAAGCATTCAAAACAAACTATAATTTTTTTAGTTTAACTCATGTGCTCCTTGTGAGCTGCTTCAAATATATTCAGGTTTTCGCATGTTTTTTATTTGTCAAATAAACTATGAACTCGAATTTGGACTGGATGCCACATAGATTAATTTACTTATTTCATGCTCAACAGGCACTAGCCAATCGTGGTGCACCTGACGTAGACCAAGTTGGCTCTGATATTCCAATGAGAGACCTACCACACTGCAAGAAGCCTCATTGTGGTGGATTGTTACGACCACACATTGTTTGGTTTGGCGAAAGCTTGGAGGCGGCTGTCCTTGAGAAAGCTGGTAAGATCAGTTATAATTTTCAGAGATAGTTTCAGGAAAGCAAGCTCAAAGCACTTCAGCAGGGCCACTGTTATTTATCTACTGGTTAGTTTATTTTACCCCAATTTCACTCGACCTAAAACTGCAAATCTATTTGACTAAGTATATTACAGTAAAGATCAAATTTCAAAAGTGAATGCCAGTTTGAAAAATTTAGAATTTGAATATACATGAGTTTCAATGTCTCAAAAATCTTCTCTTGAAATAGAAATAGAAAATATTTATTTCGCTAAATGTAGATGTTTTACATTACATGAACTTTAACAATATTTGTGATCTAAATAAATATTTTAATGACAGAATCAGCGATGTCTGCCTGCGAAGTGTGCCTGGTGGTGGGCACGTCGTCCGTGGTGTACCCGGCGGCCATGTTCGCGCCGCGCGCCGCGGCCCGCGGGGCCACGGTAGCCGAGCTCAACTTGGAGCCCACGCCGGCCACCCCGGACTTCCATTACTACTTCGAAGGGCCCTGCGGGACGGTGCTGCCGCAACTTTTGGCGGACTAACGAGTGCGTCCCCGATAAACGAAGTTATGAGGAAGCGCAATTCCGAGCGCTTAATAGTAGTTTATAGCAACGGTTGTAAAATGATAAGCCTTAAAATACGAGTGCGGGCTTATGAAACGAGCCGATAGGCGAGTTTCATAATAAGATCGCACGAGTGTTTAAGGCCAAATTATGTACAGTTGCATACATAACTTCATCTACACTCATATTATAAATCCTCCATGATGTGTTCAGAAACAATATTTTCTGGCAACAAGTTATTTGTTGCAATCGTGGCTGCATTTACGATATCCGGCGGAGTTTTCACATCGTTCTCGGAGTCACTAAAATTCATATTTCAACTAATATGTAAATTACAAACAACTTTTTACAATTCTACTTTCGTTCAGCGAAAAACCAACATGAATGATGAAATGACAACAGTAAAGGCGGCAATTCGATCCTCTGTCAAGACAAATGTTATTTTTTAAATCGTAAATCGTAGACAAATGAATGAAGTCCCTATTCTCATGTCACTCGAGGTCAAATGTCGTGCGGTTTATATTTAAAAATATATACTGAATTGATGTTTCGTATCGATAACTGTTTTAATATGTATGGATACTAGAATAGAGATCCACTTGAGTTTTGACAGCTGGTCGTAAAATTTAATAACGTTACTAAAATTGATACTGTAATAACATTACAGTACAGATTTTACCTACTACCACAGACAAGAAAGTTCTCATAGTAAAATTTGGTTGTAATAATGCTGGTCATTTCCTACGCTTTTTAAATACATTATGGAGGTTTTATGATATAGGTGTAGAAACTAAAAAATGTAAGGCTATGCCAAAGTCAGCCAATGTGGACGCATCGATGTATTAGAATGAGATAGATATAATATCTTTGTCTTATTTTTACGTCTGATTACGTTCCGTGCGTTGGCCTACGTTGGCCCAACTTATTATAACCATTTGACTGAGAAAGTAGTGAATCGAGACAACAACGGGCGCCGCTAGGATGACTCTCAGGGAGGTGCATCTGCATGTACACACTATACTGTTAACTAGAAATAAATTTCTTTTTTTTTTCTGTGTATTTTCTTCCTCGCCAGGGGGGGTGCAAGGGGGTCCACCGGTCCTGCCGGCGCCTATGGCTACAAGCTACAACCCTTATTTCTTTACGAAAATTTGTTTACGGGTGTATTATTTACCGATGGCTTTTATAAAACTGAATACTTGTATGCAATACTTAGAATAATAACAATATAGAAACCTGGTCCGCGCGCACAATTTGAAGCACTCAAATTGGAGCCATTTCTGGCTCCAAACTCCGGGATGCTCCGTAGTGTCAAATGTCAAAGCGCAACGAACACATCTCGCGAAAAAAAAATCACTGACGATTTGTGCGGTTAAGTTGTGTCACAACACATCCGAAAAACAAAATAAGTGTAATTAAATCACTTTTCACATGTAAGCTTTCAAAATTTCTTAGTATTTTACATTATCAACGCTTAAAATATTAATGTTTTATTTCAATGCGCAGTGTTGTCCGATAATGAAAATATTTTCCCATTTCAACTGACTTTTTTTTTTCTTCGTTTCGTTTTGGCTTCGCATGACTTATGCTTTAACCATTAGTCAAGTTCTTAATTTTTTAATAAACTCAGGAGAAAAATTACGGAAGCAATAACGCGGAATAATAAAACAAGGAATATCTAAGGAACATGGATCAGTATGATAAGATAGTAGGAATATACTTACATCAATTACTAAATAGAATAAAATATATGAAAAGGCCTCAAAAATAGGAATAGAACAAAAAATCTAATATTAATATCATTATCGTTTATGAATGATGCTAGCGACTACTTTCGGGGTAAATGTGATTCCGCTAGCAACATTATTTTCTTCCTACTACGCTTTAATTTCATCATAATGGCCTTAAATACTCGGCACAAAGCCGCCCTTATTTGCTCTAGAGCAAATAAAGTTGTATACAAATTTCATTATTGCACTGTTTTGTATTTTTTTTTAATTTGGTTGGTTGATCAAGAAGTTTACACCAACAGCTACCCAATCCGCCCATTCACAGTCCGACGAGACAGCCGACCACTCTTCTGTGGACTTACTGTTAGCAAAAAAAAAAACAGGCCACGTATCGGCGGCCATATCGAACTGTGATTGTCTCGTCTAAAATATTATGCTCAAAGTACTGGCTGATAACATAGTATGGGTTACAAAAATTTAAAAAAAAAAATTGGCATAATATGACAATTAATAGACTAGATACAAGTTTTCTGTAAAAAATTTCGGATTTTCGACTTTAGCTTCAGAACCAATAGATCGTTTTTAATAAATAGGGTATCTTAAGATTCGAGGAGAACGTGCGAGTGTCATAGGCTATATAAAAATTCTAAGGGTGCGTCAAAACCGGTGCCAAAATCCTTTTTACTTCGCTAGTTGGGTTTAACCTACCTACCTACCTTACCTTTACGTTTACGTTTTTTACCAACTTTTAGCAGTAGTAGAAAGAAAAGCAGATTATGCACCTCGCATCAAGTGATTTGTTATTGCGCTCGTGTTTTTAGAGCCCTCACTAGCGTTCGGGCTCCAAACCAACACTCGGCGCAATAATGAATCACTTTCTGCTTGGTGCAACAATCTACTATTGTTTACCTGTGTGTGTGTCGTCATGTGTAAGTACTAGTTGATAACTCCTACATGAATACATTTTGTGCGTCACGTTTGACGGGTCGGCGGTTTGACACATTCCTTCTATATTGTCATTATTCTAAGATGCAAGAAAAATAAAAAAAAAGTCGCATTATTTAAGCTTTAAAATTATTTGGTATAAATTATTTCTATTTCAGCTAATGAGGGTTATTGTGATATAGGTACATAAGAGTTAGTTAGTACATGTAAGTATAATCTGTACCTGTACAGAATAAATTTTATTTTAAAATAATTATGTATTAAATAGAATAAATCAATACATTTCAAGTCTGCTTCTTTTTATGCCTAGAAAAGAATTTTGCCATGTTCCCAATAGTTTGACCAAAGGTACAGTTAGCCATCAAGGATTTCTGAAAATAAAAGAAACAAAACGATAAGTTAATTTCACTGGTTTTTTTTATTACACTAATATAATAAAGAGGATATGCTCGTTGCGTGTTCTGCGTAATTTTATATCAAAAAACCGGGGACAAGTGCGAGTTAAACTCGCGTGGAGAGGGTTCCGTTCCGTACATGATTATCTGAAATTTCCTGTTTCTTTAAATACCATAGACTTATTATAGATTTTCCTGTTTCGGTAAAGAACTATTATCTGTATTTTTTGAAAATTTTAGGCCCAGTAGTCTCGGATATAGTGGTCAATTTTCGCCTATTTTCCTAAATTACTTCCAAACTATATTATAAAACTAAAAAAAATATATTTAAGATTCTCACAACGAGCCCTTTCATTTGATATGTTACACGATATAGTTTGCAAAACTTTTTTTAATTTTCTAATTTACCCCCCAAAAGCGGCCCCCATGTTTAAAATTAATTTATTTACGTTACGCGTCCGTGTTGCGGTCACCGACTTACATACGTGTACCAAATTTCAACTCGATCGGTCCAGTAGTTTCGGAGCGAATTGGCTGTGACAGACGGACAGAGACAGACAGACACACGAGTGACCTTTTTTTCCTTTTGAGGTACGGAACCCTAAAACTTAATGATTCCTTTTTAAATCATTCCACTCTTTACAAAAATCTTAGTTACTCGCTTAGCTTTTTGAAAAAGCGTAAAAAGTAAAACCTAACTTTAGCTATTTCGTCCACGCAGTGCCATCAGCACCAAGCACATAAAAATGACACCCTTTATTGATCGACTAGGTGGTTAAACTATTTCAGTTTGATTTAAATTTTGTTATGTAAAAGATATATATATGACTGCGGCGATCGTGGCGCATTTTACGTTGTCATCCTATGGCTAGCCTTTTGGCCGCCAAGCATGTCTGAGAAGTAACACGAATTTCAACTTTAAAGCAAGGCGTTGAAGGTCTTTTTTACCCTGTATAGCCTGTCACGCATAGTCGACAACGGCGGCCAAAAGGCTAGTAACGAAATGACCAACTTACTTGCACGAAAGAGGGTAAGGCAGACATAGTCTGAGGCCGTGAATACCGATCGTCTACCAACAGGACGCAGGCGTAGTCGTTCGCGTGTCTCACCGCCCTCCCGATACATTGATTAACGGCTTTCATACACAAGTTCTCATAGTAAACGCTCCCTGCCCCGTTTCCAAAGGTCCTATTGAGGTAACTCATCTTTTCTTGGAGCTCTGGGGATTTAACGTTCGGGTACGGCATACCGACCACTATGATGCAGCGGCCTAAGTCATCACTGAAACGAAAATATTGGTATTTGATAGGATTTAGTCAAGTGTGAACCTAAGGTTTTTCATACAAATGAATTCGGGAGTTCATAATATTGTTTACATACCTAAAGTTCAGTCCTTCGCTAAGTTTGCCGCTGACAACACTCAACAACAGCGCACCATTTTGATTCCCTTCCTTGTTTTTAATAGCTGCAGCAAATTTATTTAAAACCTGAAGGCAAAATCAAAAAGCATTCCTTCAATGTTTAAATAAAAGTCGACCATATAACTCATGACACTAAGGATTTAGTTACCTGATCAACCTCAGCCGAGGATTTGGGCTCGCGGAATATTGATTTCTTCTTGCAGATAGTGTCGATTACTTTGGTGGTCTTTAAGTGTTCGTAGACAGTCCGTTCATAGGAATACGATGGCAGGAAACACACAACTCCGCCTGGTACGATACTGCAGATGTTTCGCAGAATACTACTCACTTCTTTCAACTGTGACATTTGAAACATTGAGGTTGTTATAAATGTTAGGGGCCGTCCATTAATCACGTGATCTTTTTTTAAGCATTTTTAACCCCCCCCCCCCCCCCCCCCCCCCCCCCTCCCCAACATCACGTGTATTTTTAGTAGCTACAAAAAATCTTAAATTTTTTAGAATATTTTAGAATATTATCTTAAATACTGGTATAAAGTATAATCTTATTTTATTCGCCGCTTTTCGATTTAAAAATCGCGCGTTTGAAGAAATAATAAAAAAAAATACACGTGATATCTTACTACACCCCCTTCGCCCCTTGTGACATTTCGTGATTTTTGTCAAACCCCTCCCCCCCCTTTCAAACCTCACATGATTAATGGACGGCCCCTAACCATGCTGAGAAAAGTATTATGTACAACCAAATCAAGTTTGGAATCTTATTAGAGTGGTAAAGAGTGTATATTAAGAGGACTGTGAACCAACGGCAAAAATCACCCTTTTCATACAAAAGGCGATAATGATTTCCGCTCCTTATATAGTTTGTCAGTCAGAACAAAATCTAGGTCTATAAATTTTTTGAATATTGATTAAAGATCAACAAAGTCAAATAATCGCCGAAAATTGTTTTGTAAGAGAATACTGAAACAACAATAAAACTGAATTTATTTACTAGTGGCTCCGTGAGCTGTAGACTTCGCGACAAAAGACTTCAAAAAACTGAATCTAAAACAAAACAAAAACCTTTTGAAAAGTAAGAAATAATGATTGGCCTTGCGACAATCTTAACTTTGCAGTTGAAAAACTGATATCCCCATACATCGACAAAGGTCGAGTTAGTTTACCAACACCGCCAGTAAGTTTGTAATTGCAAAAACCTCCATATCTCCGCCATCATCAAAAAACTGAATCGACAAAAAAAAAAATACTATTACCGAACCTCCTCACGATATTTCACGAAATCGGTTGGGAACTGCGAGCTGTAGACGAGAACAAATGGACATCCGCTGGACATACGAAAGCATTTTTACCCAAGCTGAAACGGAGACGCTTCGCTCGCTCGGTCGATTATACTTAGTAATAACCAAAACTTGTAGACCTAGGTTTTGTTCTGACTGACAACCTATTCAATCAAAAATTGATAAACATTGGTTTACATTAAAGGGGTGGAAATCGATATCGCCTTTTGTATGAAAAACCGTAGCTTCACACTCCTCTTAATACTTTTTTGATATTGCAATAAAATGCAGACAAATATATGGTGTCTGTGCTGGTGATTGTTGAAGAGTTGCTTGATCTGAAGCTTATCCTGGATGTCGATTCAGGCCATGCTTACCATAAAAATGCATTGTCATCGGAACTGAACCAACATGTAAAAATTCAGCTCCGTAGGATAAGAGGAAGTGGTTCTAATTCAGCTTGCAAGATTTGACCTAAGCAGCAAACATTGCATGGTAATAAGAAGATTGTAATAACCGTATTCATAACTAGGAATTTACCTGCAACGGCCCTAGCAAGGTTGACATAGAGATAACTTAACTCCGTCTTATCTATCTATTTCGACGGCACTAGTGTGAGCGGGTCGCACTTATTGCTAGGGCCCCAGGACACATGAAGGATAAAAGAGTAACAAAGTCGAATCAGCATTTTTTTTCAAAACGTCAAAACGTAAAATATAAATTGAATGGCTAGAAAGTTCAATGAAAAGATACATTCATACATGTCTTTATTTATTTCCTAGGAATGATAAGAACTAAACCTACTGATAAACAAGATTAAACAACGATTATAACCCTTGAGGAGTTCGTAATAAAGGCTGAAATTGATCATTTAAACTTGAGGCCGTTGGTAGAATTCTGTAGAAAGACACGGCTAGCCCCGAAACTACACGGGTTTTCGATGCGGTACAGTCAGCAAGCATTGGAAGAAGAAAGCAAAAGCAATGCCGCGAAAAAGAGTTCTTTCCAAGATTTTTTAAGTAATATCTCTAAGAAGAAATCTGAGGCTATTGTGGAAGAGGTTATAGTTAATGTAAAGCCAAAAATACAGGTATTTTTTTCTAATTGTCTTTAGGGACCTGTGCTATTACCATGAGTTTATGCAAACCATTCTCATAATAGAAGATTATCGCTTGGTCCCTTTTACTTGTATCAAAAACAAGCACCAACTCGACATAAGAAAAGCCCCAAGCAAGTTTGCTTTCAAGGGAATGCTTCACAAGCATTTGCTAAATCAAGTTGAAGAGTAGTAAGATCTATTATTGAACGTGTATCTGTTTTGTGTGTTATATAATCTATAAGCATATGTATCTATATATTTATACTCCTCTGCTGCACTGCGAGTGAAGAAATAGCATAGAATGCGTGCAGATGCTTATCATCCTGGCATGTCGTAAAAGTAGACTAAGGGACGGGTCCTCTCCAACATGGTGGACTATCTGTATGGGCGATGGGCTGATCACCTGTCACCATACGGTTCATCATACCATCTTAGGACTAATTAATCGAACGTGGCCACAAGTAGTCTTGTGGCTCTGCCCACCCCATGAGGGATTTCGGGCGTGATGCTATGTATGTAGGGTAAGTCAACTTACCAATTCATTGCTCATTCTATTCTCATAAGAGAAGTTGAGGTTCATATTAGAAGGTCCTTTTGTCAAACATATGCCCAAGACATTGTCCGGAGGCACGACGTGTCCACATTTTACTATATTGACTTTTTTATCAGATTTGCCGCTTTTTAGTAACCCTTCGAACTCGCTTATAGGTTCCATTGTGCCTCCAGCTAAAATAACCTGAAAATTATTAATGCAATGTAAGAAATTTGGCTGTATCACGGCTTTGCATCATAGATTGAGATCTTTTGATTCTCTGACATTTCGGAATAAGTGAAACAGAGTTATCGACCCCGAGCTCCCTGTATTGTCTGGCCTCGGTCACTTCTAAAGATTAAGTAGATGGCCCTTATATCTGGGCACCGTTAATCAAATAGTTAACTTCGTTAATCGCTAATCCGTTACTAAAAAAGTTAACTTCGTTAACGTTAAAGCGTTACATTTCGGAAGAATTAACGGCAGTTAACTCTTCCGAATCTCGTTAACTCTTCTCGTTAATAATGTTGGTATGTGCTATGGAAGTTTAGACAGGACATGAAATATTAGTAAAAAATAATACATATTATTTAGAGATCAAATTCAAATCAAAAGTTATCCGACATAAGCCCCGCGGTGTCCTTTTGGCAAATAGTAGGTACTTAATTAATGTTTAACGGACTTAAATTATTTTAACGGAAGTTAATGAGTCCGTTAACAATTTTTAAAGTTAACTTAAATTTCAATTTAATTAACGATTAACGGATTAACGGTCTTGTGCCCAGCTATACTATTAAAATGAAAATATTTATTTTGCAAGTAGGTCATATGGGGTCTTTTACATGTCTAAAGCTACCAGCGCTTAGAAAGGTAACATCTGTTGAGAAGAAACGCCCCAAGAAACTCAGCAGTAAGTCTTTACTATTTACTTACAGAACGGCACTGTTGGACGACATCAGCAAAATGTTCAGCTGGATTCAGTAGTAAGTACTTGAGCTGTCCGTTTTCACCTGACTGGGCCAAAACGCGTCCGTCTTCACTGCGGTCGCACAGCCGCTCGAGGAAATCCAGAGTAGCATAGAGACCGCTGCCTGCTGACGTCTCTGTGGGGGCCTGAAACACATCGTCATTATCAGCCTTTGATACTTTACTGCTGGGCTGTCCCACTGTTCTGTTCTACACAGTGGCGTAACTATACCATCTGGGGCCCGTGGCAAATTCTTTTGATGAGGCCCTATCAGTAAAAATCGTCCCATTTGTACGTTGGTACTATATTTTTGAGCTCGCGGCCTCTTGGGCCGGGGCCCTCTTGGGTCAAGGGCCCGTGGCATTTTGCCAGCCCTGCCACCCTATTGTTACGCCACTGGTACTACACCCACACATCTGCATCTAATCACTGCCGGTAATTTGAGCAAGTCGACATGAGTTTATGCAAACCGTTCTCGCCATACACCAGTACCATTACCATGAGTTTATTCAAACTGTTCTCGTTATCGAAATCTATCGGAAATACTGCCTATTTATTTATGTATTTAAGCTTTATTGCACAAACAAAGTACAAATGGCGGACTTAATGTCCAATGGCATTCTCTACCAGTCAACCAACAGGCCAAACAGAGTTATATCAAAAGGTGCATTGAGAAAGCTGGTAGAAATTATAGGCAAAATAAAAAAAAACAATTATTATAATAACTACAAACAAATATAAATATATAGATACATATCCTTATAGATTATATATTGTGTGTTATATAATCTATAAGGATATGTATCTATATATTTATATTTGTTTGTAGTTATTATAATAATTGTATTTTTTATTTTCCCCATGATTTTGATATAACTCTGTTTGGCCTGTTCAATGATAGATTTTACTACTCTTCAACTTGATTTAACAAATGCTTGTGAAGCATTCGCTTGAAAGCAAACTTGCTTGGGGCTTTTCTTATGTCGAGTTGGTGCCTGTTTCTGATACAAGTAAAAGGGACCAAGCGATAGCCTTCTATTACGAGCACGGTTTGCTAACTCATGGTAATAGCACAGGTCTCTAAAGACAATTAGAAAAAAATACCTGTATTTTTGGCTTTACATCAACTATAACCTCTTCCACAATAGCCTCAGATTTCTTCTTAGAGATATTACTTAAAAAATCTTGGAAAGAACTCTTTTTGGCGGCATTGCTTTTGCTTTCTTCTTCCAATGCTTGCTGACTGTACCGCATCGAAAACCCGTGTAGTTTCGGGGCTAGCCGTGTCTTTCTACAGAATTCTACCAACGGCCTCAAGTTTAAATGATCAATTTCAGCCTTTATTACGAACTCCTCAAGGGTTATAATCGTTGTTTCATCTTGTTTATCAGTAGGTTTAGTTCTTATCATTCCTAGGAAATAAATAAAGACATGTATGAATGTATCTTTTCATTGAACTTTCTAGCCATTAATTTTATATTTTACGTTTTGACCGCCCCAGTCCAAAAAAGTCCTTCATTACCTTGACTTAATGTTGAAATTCGTGTTACTTCTCAGACATGCCTGGCGGTCAAAAGGTTAAGGTGAATTCATCCATACTAGTCTTATTTAGTAAACAAGTTTCTAACCTCAAAATGCAAATAAAGCAACCGCAGAAAATATTTTAGACGTCACTTTGCCACTTTTTAGCTTGGATTGCTTAATTTAGGATAAAATTGCTGTTTAACCCAAAAATTGCACATTTTGGGAAAGAGCCCTATTACGATTTTTTCAATAGTTGGGCAACTTTGGCGTTCTTATTATGAGAAACTGAAAGACTTAGACAACTTTGACTTGCTGAATGGTACAGTATAGTTATTACTATTGATCATAGCGGCCTCGCTTTTTGCAATTTATTCTTATCTATTGGTATAAAGCCGAAATTCCGCAACAAGTTTTTAAAAAAATGCGCGAAGGCAAATTTTCGTGCTCGTAGATTGAACTACTCTACTAAGCAAATGAAATGAAAAATGTATAATAATATGTCTTGAATAGTCGTGTAGTTTATAGCGGCCTCGGAATTTTGAAATATGTATGGAATATGTAGAAAAACAAAACCAAGGCAAAACCATAAAAATACTAAAAACGCTAAGAATTAACCGTAAATTTCTCTTTACTACGTTAATATTATTAAATAAAATTTATATCAGAATAATTGTTAGTTTATAAATAATTAACATTTAATACTATTTTTGGAAAAGTAATTGATTATACAACTTAAAATAAACGTAATTATAACTCCCAAATTACTACATAATGCGGTGTGTCGGCCACCTAAATTCAGTGCCCCGCCGGCGGTTGAGCAGAGCAGACCTCTGTCCTGCCGAACGATAGTTCCCAATTTAACAAGAGCTCTGACGGCCATACATCTTATATGGCCGTCAGCGCTCTTTGTACATTGGACGAGGGCGACGTGACGCGTGCGTCCGATATACCTAATCTTTCAGAACGCGATTTAGTGATAGGGCTCGTAAGAAACTTGTTTACTTACCAAATAAGACAAGTACCTATCGATGAATTCATTATACAGTGGTATTCAATTATGAACTTAAAGTACTTGTAATAGGATACATTGACACTTCAAAAAATATCATTTTCGCTGGATACATACCTATAAGCTTCCCAACAACAAAGCAAATCTGGTTGAGGCTTAAAAGATTCTTGCTGCTCAACCTGCTTCTATACTTGTTGATATAAAACTGCAGGAAGGTTTTCACCGAAGACAGCTGCTTGGCTGAGACGGGTGCGGAATGGGCGTTTTCCAAAGCCGCTGTTAAACCATGGGCTTCGTCCAGGATTAGGACATTATTTTGGAGCCTTAGTGATACTCCAGAGCGGGCTCCAGCACTCACCATGCCTGCATGGCTTACAAGGACTACCTGAAGATGAAGAGTAAGACAGCAATATATATTATAAATAAATAAAATAAATAATCCATATTTAATATTGTAAATGCGAAAGTAACTCTGTCTGTCTGTCTGTCTGTCGCGCTTTCACGCCAAAACTACTGAACCGATTTAAATGAAATTTAGTACACAGATAGTCTAGAGCTTGAGAAAGGACATAGGGTACTTTTTAATGCGAAAAAAGGGTTGTAATAGGTTGAAAGGAGGGGATGAAAAGTTGTATGGAAGTATCGTCATTTTTAGAGCTAGAAGCTTGAAACTTACTTTTTAGGCTGTTGATTCGATACAAATAAATATGACAATGTCTTATTTGTAAAATAATTAGCCTAAATAATTAAAAATGCTACCCAAAGACACTATTCCATGCGGACGAAGTCGCGGGCAAAGCAAGTAATAAATAAATCAGGGGACAATCTTTACACAAATCGATCTAGTCCCAAAGCTCTAAAGGTTTGTGTTATGGCTATTAGACGATGATATACATACTTATATAGAGAAATAAATACTTGAATACATAGGAGACATCCAAGACTCTGGAACAAACATTCGTGCTTATCACACAAATATTTGCCCTCACTGGGGATCGAACCCAGGACGCTAGCTTCGGAGGCAGGGTCACTACCAACTAGGCTATCCGCGTCGTCAATTATATCTATTTCATATATTGCTGTGTTAATTACTTAAGGAACTACTGGTACTGTGTTTTTCAACCTGTGGGTGGGACCCCCAGGAGGGTCGCATACCCTTGCTCAGGGGGTCGGAACCCCTTGCTCAGAGTCGCAGTCGGTACGGTCATGAGGGGGTCGCCAGATTTTTTTACTTCTAAAGGGGTCGCGCTTCTAGAGCTTCTATAGCTTGAAAAACACTTACTTAAGGCAACTTGCTGGTAGAGCTGATGCCCATTAAGATATAAAGGTAAGCCTGGTCAGGGTTTCTGAAATTCAGTGGAAACAAAATAACTAGGGGTGGGGGAGACTTCATCATCATCATTTCAGCCAAAGGACGTCTACTGCTGGACATAGGCCTCTCCCAATGATCCCAACACAGGTCGTCAGTCCACCGTGTGGGTGGTCTACCCACGCTGCGCCTTCCAGCCACTCAGGAACTCTTCCCATCGGCCATCTGCTCTACGAGCAATGTGACGCCTACTGCCACTTAAGTTAAGCAATTTTTAGACTAGGGAGATTAGGAGGAGACTTATGGACATTTAATTAGCGTATTGTTACCTCAGCTTCATCTAACGCCATTCGTGACGCGTAGTATGGACACGCCTTCAGCGCTTTACCACATTTAACTAAATCCTCAATGTCCATCATTGCTACTAGCATAGTCTCTTTGAGACGCGTTATATTACTGTGGTTGTAATAAGGGCAGGCGGCGCATGAGTTGGTTTTGGTTTTCTTAACAACTTTGCCATCTTCAGCTATTGATGTCGATTTGGTTTTAGATTTCTGCATGTCGAGGCATCTGGAAGTAACGTGGTTCATGGTTTAACAGTGTCAATATGAAAGAGACTACGAGACAGGCGTAGCCTAGTGTAGGAACCAGATAATAACCTGTTTCGCAACATCGCATGTCTCTCTACAGATAGCAATAAGTTTAAAAATTATATGTTCCATTCCTTTGTGCTTGCGTGCATCCTGTAATTAATTACTTTTCTTGTTGGAGAGAAATAAATTTTATTACTACTTTTTTAATGGGCTCTCATTGCAGATCTTTAGTTTAACAAGATGTTAGAATGTGACTTAAATAAAAAAAAAGTTTTGGTATATGAAGTTACATGGGTGCTCTTCGTTTACACCGCAACACCCTGTGAACGCATACCTGTCTGCTTCAGTTACCCTATGTGTAAAAGAGAAAAGTATACGCTTCACAGGGCGTCGCGGCGTCTATAAAGAGCGCCGATGCGACTTCCTTTAGAAACTCTTTTTAATTAAAGACACATTCTAACATCTTGTTTAAGTAAAGATTAGCAATGAGAAGAAATAACTACCTAAATATATAATAGTAAAGAAGATAAAAATTAAACACAAAAATACTACAGTAAATGGTAGGGGTCTGACCTTTCATTTATTAAATTAACATTCTTCAGCTTGGTAACATCCGAATTGATGCAGTAATGTTGTCGAGAAGCCAGTGTAACCAGCCTAGTGTTCTCTCTGAACACTGTCCTTTTGAATTCACCAACGAATTGTGAAAGTTGACTCTGTGTCCTGCTGCAGATGTAAATCTAAAAAATACCATTATAATAAAGGTTTGTTGAAAGAATTATACATAATTACTATAGAGTTTAAGCTGATTTTGTTACATTATTGCAGTATTTTTCAACTTGAGCATGCATCCTTTACAAGTATAACCATATTAACCTTTTGGCCACCAAGCATGTCTGAGAAGTAACACAAATTTCAGCTTTAAGTCAAGGTGTTGAAAGACTTTTTTACCCTGTATCCGCTGACAGCTGCAGCCGACTGTGGCAGTCAAAAGTTTAATACTATGTCAGTCGTTTTGGCTTGGCTTGCTTGCGACCAAGACCCCATGAGCAAGGATTTGTGACCCACGGGTTTAAAGAAAACAGCATTATTGCATTTGTTTGTGTAGTGTTAAATACATAAATAAATAAATACATAATACATCCTATGTATTTAAGTATTTATTTCACTATATAAGTATTTATATCGTCGTCTAGTACTCATAACAACAAGCCTTTAGAGCTTACTTTGGGACTAGATTGATTTGTGCAAGGATTGTCCCCTGATTTATTAGTATTATTATAAGGATCAGATGTTTCCTAACGCATCACTGAATGGTTTGTACAATCAATACATATAAAACAGTACAGTGACTCTGTTGGATTTCGTTTTAATGTGGACTTAATTGTAATTAATTTCTAGTAACCACTTATGCAAATATCCCTATTTCATATCCTTTTACCCATGTGCACTCGTGTATCGTGCTATCTCTGTCACGAAACCGTGATGTTCACGCAACAGCCGCGCCGCCTGGTGTTTTCTTTGGTAAACGCTCTCTTCAATTCGCAACGAATCGGCTCAAACGGGTGTGCGCGAGCTCCGAATCTTAATCTGTATAAATCAAGACAAACCCTTGATATTTCTATCCAATTTATGTGTAATTCGCTAAAGAACTGAGTGTGCTTGTGTAAACAAAAGCTACTTTGGACATTGGTGCTGTGATCGAGCTCTGGTGAGCCGGGCAAGTGCAGGGCACGAGATTCGTGTCTAACCCAGGACTTTCTGAAGGATACTCCAAGTAAGTGCGCATGGTTTCCTCATTATACCTTCTGACCAGCTGCTCTTCATCGTCCTCGTCAGCTCCAATAGCAGCTTCAGGTTTCCTAAAGCATTAAGTGGTTACAATTTGATATACTTAGGTTTGGTTTCCTCTAGAACCAGCATACAGTCCACTAACCAAAAAGCACTACGTGATTGAAAAACACAAATAAAGTGCACCGCAAATTAATCCATGGTGGTTTGGTTCTTTTTTAATATAAAGACCTACTGCGCCACCATTTTTGGTCCTTCGAGCCGGATGCTTTACGCATCTAACAGATTTTATTTAATTTAACTGCAATTTACCAAATCAGTTATCATTTAAAGTAGCTATTTATTTAACACTCACAACTTAATCTTATATCCTATCCAACAATCTTAAATCTAATTCAAAATACGAATCGTAAATTACATAGTTTATGCTGGATTATTAATCGAAATAGTTGTCTTATTTCTTCTTTTTCTCGCAACCCGCACCGTAGGCAACTAATTCATTTCCATTTTTCCGCAAGTCTACATAAATTAGTAAAAAGTACGTTTGTAATTCTTATCCGCATTATAGGTACGAGATTCCATTGTTCTCGGTTTCGTTCCGCGTTCACCCGCAAGTTTCGTGTAAATCTACCCGCTTTAACGTTTTCGAGCATCGCTCACCGCTCGGACCGCGCCCCGTTTGCTACCGCTTAACCGACTTCGTTGCGGAGAGTAATTTTAACCATTTTATCGTTTTAGTTTTACACACGTTTATTTTTATACCGCGTATATAGTCGCTTGTGTACACATTTACACTACACAATTTTATTGAGTGTATACTTTTACAATTACACGTAGCTCGTATTTCATTGAATTTATTTTACAAGAAACGCGTTATTCAACATGCCTAAATCGGATAATGATTATGAATCGGCCGAGGATCTCGTCCCGGGTGAAATGATTATGTTGGAGGCTAAACGTAACGCGTTCTTTACACGCTTACAAAATATTTACTCTTTGTCCCTTAAGGCGCACGATGGTGAATTTCAATGTAAATCGTTTCTAAGTAACGTTGTTAATCTCGACCAATTACGAGCTGACTTTGAGCGTGTTTTAGACTCGTACAACGCACTCGTAATAAAGACGAAGCCAAATGCTACCGTCAACTATCAATCTTGGATATCGTTTGAGGAGATGTACTGTCAAGTCAAACGAGTTCATTCCGAAATCAAAGAGAAGTTACAAGATTCGCAGCAAGCTCCGCAATCATGTGTCAAACACAAATTACCTGTCATAGAATTAATGTCATTTAACGGCGAACTTTGTAACTGGCCTTTGTTTCATCAACAGTTTAAAAGTGTCATTCACAATCATCCGCGCTTATCGGATAGTGAGCGAGTGCAGTACTTGGTAGGCAAGTTGACCGACAAGGCGAGGTCCGTGTGCGCGGGCCTGCCCGCCACCGGGGAAAACTATCCTATTATTTGGCAAACGCTTGTCGACAAGTACGAAGACAAGCGCGCCCTCGCCGCCGGCTACGCGAATCAGCTGTTAGACTTTAAACCAATTACGCACGGCTCGGCTTCGAGTTTGGAGACATTTCTAAGCACCTACGATGCATCGGTTAGGGCACTGAAACAGTTAAGGTTACAAGATTTAGCTGATTTCCTGTTCATGCATATCGCGTTACAAAAACTAGATTCTGAGTCAGTAAAATTATTTGAAATGTTTCATCGCAAGGAAAATTGTCCTTCCTATGCTGATCTTATTCAATTTATAAACGAACAGAGCAAAGTTGTTTCTCGTTCGACAACAAAACAAACTTTATTTTCGCCGCAAGCTAAATCTAGTAATAACAATAATAATAAATACATTCCTGTTCCAAAAAATAATCTTACAAAAACTTTCGTTAATACTCAACCGGCCACAAACGCTAATTGTTTGTTATGCAAAACTAATAAACATGAACATTTGTATCAATGCACATTCTTTTTAAAAATGACTCCGCACGAAAGATATAATTTCGTAAAAACAAATTCAATTTGTAACAATTGTCTTAGTTATAAACATAAATTTTCCGCTTGTTTATCGCAACGCATGTGCAATGTTTGTGGAGCGCGTCATCACTCGTTATTACATTTCCACTCGCCCTCAACATCAAGTAACTCGTCCACTACCGGTTTAAATAATAATCGGTCAGTATTTCCCGCGCCCGCTTCCGCTTGTGAGGCGGGCCACGCACCGCCGGCTGTATTCATTAGCACGACAGATAACACTGCCTCAAGCAGTTTTCAACCGCAACCGCTACCAATTAAGGTCGATAATGGCTCGCAGTTTCATTCAACTTTGAATCACCTTTCATCTGGAAATGTTTTGTGTAATAATATGGAGAGTTTTACTCATAAAACTACCTTATTAGGTACCGCGAAGGTCAAACTTTTTGATGTTTCTGGTAATGCTCATTATGTTAGGGCCTTGATCGACCCAGGCTCACAGAGCGACTATATTTCACTTTCGTGTTGTAAACGCTTATCACTTCCGGTTTCTAAACAAAATCGTTTCACTGAAGTCCAAGGCATTGGTGGTACCTCACAAAAAATAATAGGGGTATCCACGATTAAATTCGTTTCACGGTTTGACATTAATAATATGTATTCGATTCAACCTCTTGTTGTTGACCATATTACGTCACAACTACCCGACGCGCGCGTCGACGTGTCCGCGTTCGATTGTTTTAATAATTTACCGCTAGCTGACGATAGTTTTAATGAGCCTGGACCGATTGATCTGCTTTTGGGAGTAAATTTATTTTGTGAAATTTTACTTTTTAACAAAATTTGTAATAAAAATTTGCCTTCAGCTTTAGAAACGACGTTGGGCTATGTCATTATGGGCGACGTCACTGCGACGTCATCCCCGCGCGCTTCTCGCGCTCTTTGTGCTTTTACGCAAGAACCGCTTAATCAAAGTTTAGAAAAATTTTGGAATTTAGAAGAAGTGCCTTCTAAGACATTTTTAAGCCCCGACGACCAGAAATGTGAGCAAATATTTACTTCAACGACAACTCGTAACGATAATGGTTCTTACGCTGTTGACCTTCCGTTTAGTCAAAGTCCTGATAATTTAGGAAATTCATTTACAACCGCAAGAAAACGTTTCTTAACATTGGAAAATAAGTTTTCAAAAAATACGCAACTTTTTGAAAAGTATGATGAAATTATCCGCGATTATCAGGATAAGGGAATAATTTCTTTAGTTCTACCTAAAGAATACCGTCAGCCAAGCTTTTATCTGCCGCATCATCCCGTCATTCGTAACGACAAATCTACTACAAAGATACGGATAGTTCTTGATGGCAGCGCTGTGACGGACAGTGGTTTGTCTTTAAATGACATCCTACACACCGGTTGCAATCTACAGGCTGATATTTTTCACATTCTTTTGAATGTTCGCATTTTCCGCATCGCTTTTTTCGCCGACGTTCGGCAAATGTACTTGTGCATAGAAGTACATGCCCCGCACCGCTCTTTTCAAAGATTTTTATACCGCTCTTCGCCTGAGGCCCCGCTGGATACCTACCAGTTTAATCGGGTCACCTTCGGCCTCCGCTCCTCGCCATTTCTCGCGCTGCGCACGCTTCGCCAACTCGCAAGCGACGAGCGAGAAAGATATCCTCTGGCTGCCGCCGTCCTCGAAAGAGACGTCTACATGGACGATCTAGCTTCCTCTGCTTCCTCTGCTGAGGAAGCGGTTGTGACGGCGACCCAGTTAATCGGTCTATTCAGGACTGGCGGGTTCGATTTAGTGAAATGGACTAGCAACTCTCCGCAGTTGCTAGAACACATTCCCACGAGTCACCGCCAGTCTGAAACGATCTCTTTCGACGACGGCGACTCCCTGAAGATCCTCGGCCTTCAGTGGCTTCCAGGTTCTGACGAGTTTGTCTTCTCTGTGGCACCTCCGCAACTCACCGGTACAAAACGTGCTATTCTCTCTGCCACCGCCCGCTTGTATGACGTGCTCGGACTCGTAGGTCCCGTTATACTTTTTTACTTATACGTCGCTAGGTTGGAGCTGTGTGCCATAGTTCTTATGTCGAAATTACTTCGAACTGTTTATGACACTCTGTCTCAACGTCATCCAATCGACAAGACCTATGCGTTTTCAGATTCGGAAGTTGCTTTATGTTGGGTTCACTCTTCACCTCACAGGTTTGCTACCTTTGTGGCCAACCGTATCTCGCAATGTCAAAATACTCCGGAACATTTCTATCATGTACCCGGACATCAGAACCCCCCAACCGCGCCTCACTTCGGAGGTATTTGGGAGGCAAATATAAAGTGTTTTAAAACGCATTTTTATCGCGTCATAGGTAAGCAAATTCTTACTTATGAAGAGCTACTTACTGTGGTCAATCAAATTGAGACGGTCCTCAATAGTCGCCCGCTGTATGTTTTAAGTTCCGATCCATCGGAACCTACCGCGCTTACTCCTTCTCATTTTTTAACAACCGCGCCCTTGCAATGTTTACCCGCGGCCGATTTAAACCAGGAACAAACGCATCTTTTAACACGGTTTTCATTATTAGATTCGCTAGTCCAATCATTTTGGAAACGTTTCCGAACTGAGTATCTCCATAATTTGCAAAGCCGAGAGAAATGGAATACTCCTGCCAATCCGCTGACTGTAGGAACTGTCGTTTTGATAAATGTTGATAACGCACCGCCCCTGCAGTGGCCGATGGGAATTATAACTAGCATCTTTCCTGGGTGCGACGGAGTAGTCCGTGTGGCCGAGGTGCGGACCTGCAACGGTACATTGCAGCGCCCAATTGTGCGCCTCTGTCCGCTGCCTACGCAGTAGGGTTGTCACTACTTCTTAATTAATTAATTTTTATATTTTTTCACGCATAAACTATATTTTTTTTCTTTTCTCTTTTTCATTTAAATTTTGAAGGGAATCCTTCAAGCCCGGGGGAATGTTGGATTTCGTTTTAATGTGGACTTAATTGTAATTAATTTCTAGTAACCACTTATGCAAATATCCCTATTTCATATCCTTTTACCCATGTGCACTCGTGTATCGTGCTATCTCTGTCACGAAACCGTGATGTTCACGCAACAGCCGCGCCGCCTGGTGTTTTCTTTGGTAAACGCTCTCTTCAATTCGCAACGAATCGGCTCAAACGGGTGTGCGCGAGCTCCGAATCTTAATCTGTATAAATCAAGACAAACCCTTGATATTTCTATCCAATTTATGTGTAATTCGCTAAAGAACTGAGTGTGCTTGTGTAAACAAAAGCTACTTTGGACATTGGTGCTGTGATCGAGCTCTGGTGAGCCGGGCAAGTGCAGGGCACGAGATTCGTGTCTAACCCAGGACTTTCTGAAGGATACTCCAAGTAAGTGCGCATGGTTTCCTCATTATACCTTCTGACCAGCTGCTCTTCATCGTCCTCGTCAGCTCCAATAGCAGCTTCAGGTTTCCTAAAGCATTAAGTGGTTACAATTTGATATACTTAGGTTTGGTTTCCTCTAGAACCAGCATACAGTCCACTAACCAAAAAGCACTACGTGATTGAAAAACACAAATAAAGTGCACCGCAAATTAATCCATGGTGGTTTGGTTCTTTTTTAATATAAAGACCTACTGCGCCACCAGACTCACTTACAGACAACGCACAGCCTAAACGAGTACGAGTTCGAGTACCCTAGAGGTGCACTAACAAGGGATTTTTTTAAATTCCATCCCTAAGGGGGTGAAAACAGGTGATAAAGATTGTATGGAAAATACTTAGTTAGTATTTTCCTAGTCTCTTAGTTATGAATGAGATTGTAAGTAGATTAGTAACAAAAACAACCTTTATATTATTATCTTGATTGTCATTTTCCTCAATTTCATCTTCATCCTCTGACCCACTCTCTTCTTTATCCGCTTCTTCTAAGATAAGATCTCCATCTTCTACTTCATCTTGCACATTCTCTTTGTTATCAATCTCCATGGTTTCCTTACACTTATTTTCTGAAACTTTCCTAATTTCATATTTTTCTTTTATATTCACTCGCTGTTTCATTTGGTTGTATAATTCTATCCTTTTCTTGTAATTGGCGAGTTTAAGTTCTAGTGTTTTAAGGGTTCGATTTATCATGAGCTCTTCAAACTTTTCTTCCAGCCAGTTGTCTGTTGCTGTGAATCAAGTACATAAATATCTGATGAGATCTTTAGACAGGGATATAGTTATAAATCAGTAACATTGTTAGTTGTCAGATTTATATAGGTTAAAAATTAACAAACTTACATTCTGTTTTAGAGACCTTTAGTTTCAACTCAGCAATTTCTTTGTGAAGAGATTCTACATATTTTTCATAGCTATCTTTAAGCCACTGCAATGCTCCACAGCAAATGCTCAAAGACTTGCCCTGAAATTAAATGTATCAGTTATACTGAAGGACAAGTCCGTATTATTTTGATTTAATATTGATATAGTACTTGCCGTTCCTGTAGGGCTTTCAAAGATTCCAAGATCGTTGTTTTCAATTGAGTAGTATAGCTCACGCATAAATTTTTGTTGAATTTCATAAGGCTCGAAAGGGAATGGAAATTTCGGATCCATAGGTATTCTTTTTTATTACTTTTATGTTTAATTTCAGAAAGAATAAACTTGTTTACAATTTCGCCACTTTGGCGTGCGTTTTTTATCAAGCGTTCATAGCTGCACTGGAGAGTAAAATAAATATCGTTAAACGTTTACACAACACAAACACAATGGATGGACGAAAGATAATTTTCCCGCGAAGTCCCAAACAGGGTTGCCAACTCTTAAAAGAGGTTTACCCAAGTCAACAAATCCTTAAAAACCCCTAAATCATTAACTACCGTTTCATTTATGGGATTGGTGGGGGATCCACAGACCAAGAGCCCATACCATATACTCTTGTCTGCGTTGTTAGTACGTAAAACGACAAATCTTAGTATTATGAAAAAGAACGGTTTTTGATGCGAATGGATGAAGGTGCAACTAGTACTGTCATTTTCAAGCTCACAATCAATTAAGCACTTTATTTCAATCAGTTTTTTTTCATCAGAATGTTTTGCCCCTTAAAAATTGCCGATTCCAAATTTTATCCCTAAATTTAGGGGTAAAACTCGTTAGTTGGTAAGCCTGAGTTGAAACTGACAAAACAACTGTCGCATTCTCGCATACTGACATATTAAATGTCAATTATAGACGTTTTGTTTCTAAAAAGTGGGCTATATACCCATCTGACCCCATGTAAATAGAGCGACATTATACATGTGCCGCGGGAAAACAGCTGAATCGCGCTTAGAAATAAAAGCTATATTTGTACATAATAAATATTTCGTAACATTCCGTTTTTTCCATTTTCACTATTTCAGATAAGCTGAGTAGATAGTCTAAGGCATATCTGAATTCATTTATATTAAGTAATACATAGAACAATCAAGAATAAATGTAATAAGATCTTATGTTAAAAGTTATGATAAGCTATTCGATAAATCTGAATGGGACTCTAATTATTTTGGTATATATATACAACGCAGTTTCTTAGCGTGTGACGGAGCATAGCAACGTAGAAAGTAACACAGCTGTCAGCCATATAAAAAAAGTAGGCAAGATGTCAGTGGCACGTTGCGCGGGGGTTCGCGTTCCGCTCTTTCTGTCATTCGTAAAGCAGCTGTGTGTGCCGGGTGTCGGTGCGGCGAGCTCTCTCTCTATCAAACGCGCTCCAGTGTGGTCTCGCGGCGCCGCCACTGCGCTACCAGTGTCCCCAACTAAACTTAACATGTTCATCGCCGAGGAGCGCGGCTCCGCTTACGCGCCTGATTACCGGGTTTACTTCCGTGAGTGTCCAGAATACTCTTGTCCGATAAGATCAGAGATAACACGTATCTCAAGTGTACACGTGGAGAGGTTCCGGTTTGATGACATAACATTGACATTCACTTTTAGTTCCTGTTCAATCTTGATATTTGGTTTCGTAAAATTTTGATTTTGAAAAGTGCCAATTCTAGCTAGTACTTATCTACATCGTTATTCTATCACATAGTACATGTAATTTTAACTATTTCCTTACAGCTGGTTTAATATTTACTTCATGACTGCGAGTGTGCGTCATTGGGGATGATAATAAATAATGCTTGTCCTATTGATCGGACTTGAGGCCTTGAGTCGTAAGACGCGTCGAATTAAAAAGTAATCTGTTGGCAAAAGAAAGCTTATGATTTCCAAATGATTTCCTGTTTCGACCCCCTATTGCGCAGACTGACTGAGATAAAAATGTCAATAACTTTAATGAGTAGGCAATGAGATATTTGTTACCAATTATATTAATTGGTCTATTCCCTTACTTTTTTTTATGGATTACAAATAATGTAAACAATCTTGATAAGTCTCTGTGCAGATATGCTATCACTACATAGTATAAAACAAAGTCGCTGTCGCTGTCTGTCTGTCCTTATGTATGCTTAAATCTTTAAAACAACGCAACGGATTTTGAAGCGGTTTTTTTAAATAGATTGAGTGATTCAAGAGGAAGGTTTATGTGTATAATATATGCATAATATTGTAGAGAAACACTGATAAATTTAGAGGTTTCTAATGTGATGTCGTAAAAAAACAAATTGTTTGCGCTTACATTGCAAACGCTGGCTGTACCCCACGAGATAAATCAAAATAATGTACTACAGTATTGTACACCTTAAAAAGGTCAATAAAAAAAGTCTGCGATGGTATATGTCTATCTCTTAAGGATAACCCACAATAACCATTTTTTATCCTTAACATTTTACGGGAAAAAATGGCTTATTTACAAAGTGATTTTAAGCAATACAGCATTAATCCTTATCCAATTAAGTACCTTAAATACATTGTCCATTTAATATAGATCAATATGGCCCTTTACAGCATGAAATTTAAATGAATATTTCCGAAGATATTACAGATTTAAAATGCAGGGACAGCACTTTATGATTAACAGCGATCGGATTCGCGTTTATCTGAGCTCTCTGGAACATAAGCTGTAAACGTTGTTTATAAGGACATTCTGTAGTAGGTAGGTATATTTAGTATCAGCATTGCACCCGTGCGAAGCCGGGGCGGGTTGCTAGTTTTAAAATAAACAAGAGCCTCTAACAAAGATATTACAATATAATTAATGTCATTTTAGTGTAATGTATTTGTAAAATGCTATTAAGTTATTAGTGGTACCCCAGAGCAAACACAAGAAAACAAGGTAGAGAAATTAAGAAATGGGAGGATGACATCATAAAGACAGTAGGAAAAAGATGGGTTCAAATTGCGAGATAAAGGAACGAATGGAAAAATCTAGAGGAGGCCTATGTCGCCAAAATACAATCCGCTAACAAGCAAAAGGAAGGGAAAGGAAAAAGTAAAACTAAAGTTACTGCATAAAACTAGTATATTTATTTAAAGAAAAAATACTTTCAAAGACAAATGTTAAGTTAACAGAAATAAAGGTTTTTTTTTATTAAGTTATTTTATAAAAGCACTTTTCTATTAAAAGCCTTATCAAGATTGTTTACATATGTCCATAATAAATAATGAGCTGAAATCAGCATTCACTTTAGCTAGTATTATCTATTCTGTGCTTTAGCTTACATGAACTAGCGGGTGATGTAACATAGAAAGGCATTACCTTCAATAACAACTGATAAACTGGCAAGATGTTGATCTCTTGATAAGTGTCATATATTATAACTGATTAAAATAATTCTTTTGCTTTGTATCTAGATAAATAACAGTATAGAATGGTATTGAAATAAAGATATGCACTTTGGGATGTCAAAAGTTTGTAGTATACCTACAAACTTTTGACATCTTATATCATGCATATTATTGCTTACTTTTGCAAAAGTAGTGATTACATTACAAAATAACCAGAATAGTCTGGTAAAAGAATATATAAATGAATAAATGCCAAATATGATTTCCTGTTACATACCTTCCTAGCCAACAAAAAGAGACAAAATACAGCTGACTATCTGTATTATGCCCAAGAAGCACACACAGTTCATAATTCAAGAGTACTCTTATTCATACTTCACAAAAAATTTAGTAAAAGTTTTATGTACAGTCAACAGAAATAATTAGATAAATTTGAAATCTTATCATAGTAAGTATTAAAAGACGACTCATAGCAATAGTCAAATTAAAACTTTCGTGAGACATTATGAATACTTGAAAAACACATGGCTTTACTCACCCTCTGCACGGGGACAACGCGCTGCTCGGAGAGCAGTGCGCGGGTTGATCTCACCGGGACCGCACTCAAACCCTGAAGAAAGACTCCAATCGAGTTCGAAACATGTCGGACTATTTCTGACAATAAATCATGAGTAAAACTGTATGTTTTTCAAGGACTCATAGCATGCTTGATACTTTTACTTCTTTGTGCAATGCCCCTGTTCTCTCTGATGCACTTCGTGTTTTTATACTTGTGCCTTCTAGGTTTCGGATTTTGGTTGGGTTAGGAGTCATTAGTGGAACAGTACTGGTGGCGAATGTATTAGGCCACCATGATTTTGTGATGGAATTTTAGTACCAGATTATGTATGCATTTATGTACATGTATGGTAACTATATTAACTCTTACTGTCAATTGCTGTATTGGCCAGTTCTGTACTCAAAGGGTAAAACAGGACCCCTATTACTAAGACTCTGCTGTCAGTCCATCTGTCTGTCTGTCTGTCCGTCTGTCACCAGCAGCTCAATTACGTAGCACAATTGGTATCGGTTTGGCTCGAAATACAAACCGATTTATTTATTTATTTATTTAGTCTTCAGTAAATAAGGGTACAATTGGTTTACGTTTCGCGAAAGCGATACCAATTGGTGTTACGTAATTGAGCAGCAGGCTGTATCTCATGAACCGTGATAGTTAGACAGTTGAAATTTTCACAGATGATGTATTTCTGTTGCCGCTCTAACAAATGATACTAAAAAACAGAATAAAATTAATATTTACGGGGGCTCCCATACAAAAAACGTGATATTTTTGCCATCCGGCTCTCACTCGGCCGGTTTTTTTTTAAAGTAATTTAACATGGCTTTAATTGACAGTTCATGATTATGGCTACTCTTCCAGGTGATGCGAGCGGCCCGATCTCGCCCCTCCATGACATCCCATTATGGGCGAACGCGTCCGAGCGTCTTGTCAACATGGTTGTGGAGGTCCCTCGGTGGACCAATGCCAAAATGGAGATATCTCTCGGCGAGCCCCTGAACCCCATCAAGCAGGATGTGAAGAAGGGCGCCCTGCGTTTCGTGGCCAATGTGTTCCCGCATCATGGGTACATTTGGAACTATGGAGCATTACCACAGGTGATTTTTTATGCTTTACTTACACATTTTCTGTTTTGCTTATGGTTTGTATAGGGGGAACTGCCGGGCCATTTGAAAACAGAGTTTTATATGTATTATTTGTGTGTAACTATCAGGAACGCTTTTCAGGCCCTTTGGCCTGCAAATAAGTCTGTATTAAATTAAGAATGAAACAGTGGGGCCAATTCGAAAGTGTCTTCGCTAAATTTAGAAGCCGCTAAATTTGAAATAAGAAACGTTCGACTCGATTTTGAACCTTGGAGCTATACAAAATCGAGTTTGACGTTTCTTATTTTAAATTTAGGCAATCTTAAATTTAGCGGACACCGTTTCGAATTGGACCCAGTTTGCGTTTAAAATAAATCAGGATTAGCCTTAGCTAATCCTGATTTATTTTAAACGCTATGACCCTTAGGTCATAAATTCTTTAACCATTGCCAAGGAATTGATTAACCGGTGATAGCTCGAGAACTTCGTTCTTTCTTATCAAAATGTTCGACGTGACTTTGTACTTTGCAAAATATTTTAAAACTATAATTAAATCTAGCCTATGGTTTTAACCTATGACGTAATACTGTTATACATATATGTACATGTATGCTGTGTTTATAACAAAACCTAAGCGGCAGATGAGATCATCCTCTGTCGCTTAAATAGGCTTATTTGAGATCCAGCCACCAGCGTTTATCACTGTCAGTCGGTCACTATTTAACTACTGAGTAGCCCAGCGCCCTTAGGACCAAATTTTTTAGTGTGTAGGTACATGAAGCAACCTTCCCTTTCACTCCCGCCAATTAGTTAAAAAGTGATAAATTGCTTTATGTAAGCGATAAAAACTCCTGTCCTAAGCCCTCCGGTGCGATAAGGTCATGTGCTTCATGTTAGCGTTAATTCCTAGTTTGATAGCGGTATTATTACGGTTACGCGGCATTATTATGTAGAGATCGATAAAAAAAGAAAAAAAAAAATACTGTTGTATAATAGATTTGCTATAAAGACATTTTGCTTGTAGGATTAAGGGGTACTGGGACTTTTTGAGATGTCGACGTTTTGCTACATCGCCATTTTGATATATCGACCATCGAATATCAGGGAATTCTGCTTATATGACTTAAAGCCTACCGGGTCATTTTGAGATAACGACGTTTTGCTATGTCGGCCATCAGATATCAGGGTGTTTTGCTACCAGGACCATTTGCGCTTACGACGTTTCGCTACATCGCCATTTTGCTATATCGACTACCCGCTAGAGAAGCGATAAGGCATGATGGCAAGATCGCTTCTGATAGTCATTCAACGATATTTCTTCAAATTGTTACTTATACACAGACATGGGAGAACCCGCAACACGTGGATGCATCAACGCAGGCGCGGGGAGACAACGACCCCATCGACGTACTCGAGATAGGGTCGCGCGTCGCCAGCCGTGGAGATGTCACGGCTGTCAAAATACTCGGCGTCCTGGCGCTGATCGACGAGGGAGAGACTGACTGGAAGCTCATTGCCATCGGTGAGTATCACTCACAAGATGCATGACCGATTTTGAATTTCAATCGCCCGAAAATCATAATCGTAGGCGATATTTGAATCTGTATCTGAATAAAATAGAATAGAAATGATTTCTTTCGAAAACCAATCAATGTAACAATGATCTTAAAACTAACAATTTATATAATCTAAATAAAAGTAAGTGCTGCAAAAATGGTATCCACTAGGCTATGTGTCGTACCACCTATTGGGAATACGACGCTGGTTTTCTGTGGACCCATGGACTGGTTTAGCTAGACAATACATTGCGTTCGCTTCAACAAAAGGAAAGACATTAATAAAGTAGGTTGCAATTGGCACTCACATTTCCAGCACTAAGTGCTTATAATCAATACATATAAAACAGTACTGTGACTCACTTATAGACAACGCACAGACTAAACGGGTGGTCTTAGAGGTTTGAAATTTGGAGGAGACATTCCTCGAGTACCCTAGAGGTGCACTAAGGAGGGATTTTTTGAAATTCTATCCCTAAAGGGGTGATAAAGTTTGTATGGAAAATACCGCCGGCGAAGTTGTGGCAGGTCCTCTAGTATAATATATTTACCGATACCACATCCCGTTGTTTACCTGCTACCATCCACCCTCACCTGCATCCAGTCTCTACGTTCCATATTCATATGGATAGTGGAGTGGACTTGAGATTTACCATAGATTTGTTCCCCAGACGCGCGTGACTCGCTAGCGTCGTCTCTCGACGACATCGGAGACGTGGAGAAAGTGTTCCCCGGCCTCCTGAAGGCGACCGTCGAGTGGTTCCGCCTCTACAAGGTGCCTGATGGCAAGCCGCAGAACCAGTTCGCGTTCGATGGCGAAGCTAAGGACAAGGAGTTTGCGTACAAAGTCATCAACGAGGTAACTTTCATAGGGAATATGCATAATAATCAATATAGGTTTAAAATTATTATGGAAAAAAATGTAAATTAATGCATGCAAAAGAAATTAAAAGATCATTTTGATTGTTCCTTTTTAGGGTTCCGTACCTCAAAAGGAAAAAACTAAACCCTTATAGGATCACTCGTGTGTCTGTCTGTCCGTCTGTCACAGCCAATTTGCTCCGGAACTACTGGACCGATTGAGTTGAAATTTGGTACACATATGTAAGTTGGTGACCGCATCACGGACGCGTAATGCAAATAAATGAATTTTAAACATGGGGGCTACTTTTGGGGGGTAAAGAAGAAAAATTAAAAAAAAAACGTTATGCTAACTGTATCTTGTGACATATCAAATGAAAGGGCGTATTGTGAGGATTTCAATTTTTTTTTTTAGAATTTTGAAATAAATAGTTTGGAAGTTATTTAGGAAAATAGCGAAAAATGACCATTCCCTCCCTTATTTCCGAAACGAATGGGCCTACAATTTTGAAAAAAATACAGAGAATAGTTCTTTACCTATAGATTACAGGAAAACCTATAAGAAGTCTATGCTATTTAAAATTACATAGGAAATTTCAGATAATCATGTATGGAACGGAAGCCTTTCCACGCGAGTTCAACTCGCACTTGTCCGGTTCTTTTATTAAGGTTCAAAATAAGTGAAAAATGTTTTTGAAATCCTCTACAAATTTATGTAACTTTTTATATGGCCGTCAGCGCTCTTTTTCCAACAGGCGAGGTATACATGGTCGATAAGACGCCTCTGCCGGCTAAAAGTTTCGGTCCCACGAGTTTTTGTTCGGCTATGGTACACGTAATATAATATTTTTATTTAATAATAAGAGCATTTATTGACCTGTAACGTTATAATATCGATGAATTATAATTTAACTCATTTTTTATAGGTACACGAATTCTGGCGCGATCTCGTAGCAGGCAACGTGCCTGATGCCACCGAAATCCACAAGTGAGTAGTTTTTTTGTTGTGTCATAAGCAAATAAATTAAACTTTCAACTCGGTCATTCTCAGAATACCAGAATTTTAAAATACCAGAAAACTGTACAGATATAGTGAATAATATGTTTCCATCGGTAAAACTCGGATCTCAATCGGAAGACGACGGGACCCGAAGTGTCAATTAATTATTGCATTCAATGAGTGACATGTTTATATTCATTAATATGAAATTTTATTATTTACTGTCAAATGTCAAAATGAAAAATGACAGCATGGTATGATGGGTACTGGCCCCCAATTCTCGATACATTCAAGATAATGTCACTTCCGAGATTAAACGTCAGATTCATACAGTTGTGTCAAATGACTGTATGCCCTGACGTTTAATCTCGGTTGTGAGATTATCTCGAATGCGCGAGAATTAGAGACCTGCTGAAGCTAATTGAGAGAGCACGATAAATACGAACTTTTCCGATAAAACACGATGGAAACTAATTATGCACTACATCTGTAAAGTATTAGAGGATTGCGTGAGGTCGGATGTAATCAACTGTCACGTCCTAAAGTATAAGAACATTTATTAATAACTTATACGCTATGTTATAATTTAAGATGCGTACGTGTCGCAATAAACTAAAACGTTACTGCTAATGCTTTAAAGTAGCCATATGCTACACCTGATATGCCAGGTTCCTGAAATCTCAGATTCCCAATACACCGGTATCCTCATAATACCAGTTTCCCAAAACACGGGATTGAATAATAAAAGTAAAATAATATCCCTGATTATTTAACAGATCTGGTACTTTAGGAGTGTGGTATTATCAGAAACCAGGTGGAAACCAGACTTCCAAGACTGATATTTTGGGAAACGGGTATTTTTCTATCTGGTATTTTGGAAACAAGCATTTCCACTGAGCGGGGCAGGGAGCTGCAATTGACCAATCGGATAGCTTGAGCCATTTCGTCTCTGCTCCGTGGCAACAGCCAACACTTCACGGCTTCGGTTGTTCTCTCCCCTTCAGTTTCACCGCAGATACCACATACACGCGACCCGCGTCGCAATTTGTGGCCCAGCTAGTGACTGAGTATTATGCTAGGTTTACACGAGCTTAGTAACTAAAAGCTTGTGTAAACTAGTGCCCGACCGAAGTTTCGGTTTCGACAGGTTTCGGCAAAAAAAAACATGCTTCGGTTTCGGCATGTTTCAGCAAAAAAAAACACATGTTTCGGTTTCGGCAGGTTTCGGCAAAACAAACAAGTTTCGGCCGAAGGTTCGGTTTCGGTCAAAAAAGTGCCGAACCTTTCGGTTGAGCCGAAACTCATTTGTTAAAATTAAAACAAAATGATCGGCAGCGAATCGGACACTGGCTCAGCATATTTTTTTTTTTTCAGGATGAACGTGTCCGTTGACGAGAGCCCGGGGCGCGTGGAGCGCGACGAGGCATCCGCTATGCTGGCAAAAGCGCCGCCGCGCGGCCTACCGCAGCCCCTGCCTGCTACTGGTAACTGCTCATCTATATCTATACATATAGGTCTACCAACTTTTCTTTGAACTCTCGAAATTATAGAACGATACCTTAATCTAATGCCTTAACCCGTGGAGACTGTCTACACCTCCATTTAACCTAGATTAATCGATTTAGATGTTTCTTTGCTTCAATTTTTATTTTTATTATTATGACCCTTAGAGACTTTATACATCTCTAAGTCACTTAACTTTTCCGCGGAGACTATACATCTCCCTTATTAGTTATTTATTAGAATTAATTTGTACCCATTAGGTTATTATGTTGCACATTTTGTGTTAGTTTTTAGATAAAACTGTACTGCCAAAGTTGAAAAAAGACTTACTGCTGAGTTTCTTGCGGCGTTTCTTCTCAGCAGATATCACCTTTTTCGAAGCGCTGGTAGATTCAGACATGTAAAAGAGCCCAGGTGGCACACTTGCAAAATAAATATTTTAATATTTAATATTTTAATGCGATAAGAACTTTTGACTGTCCTCTTAAGTGCAAAGAATTGGTACATAATTCTTGAGCACACAACAACGCTTGAAATCGTCGCACACCACCATAGACAATAAACAATGTGTAAAAAAAAAACTGTATGAACCTGAAACCCAGTGATATACTCATGAAACTGAACAACTTTCCCCAAAGAATATGGGTTTAAAAGTGAAAATAAAATGATTAAAATGTCGTCAACCCATACAAAATATGCGATCAGCTCAGGCGCGGTCCCAGGGTAAAGTCTAATCTATTCGACATATTTTATTATTAGTAACCCCACCCCACATATCAGAGTGCTGACGGCCCTTGGATCAGCTGATCGACTTACTATGGAAAGATGAAAAAAAAAAACTTCACTTTTCAACCTACGTTCCTTGGGGAAAGTGTTTAGTTTGATGAGTATATCACTGGGTTTCGAGTTCATACACAGTTTTTTTACACGTTGTATCCCATAGACTGCGGATTGTTAGGCGACTCCCTCTAGGCGAGGGGAGCACAAAATTCTTGAACGCATGAATCGCAGCGCTATAAAAGCATCCCAAGGGATTGTGTAAGGTCGCATGCGTCAAAAAAAGTACTAAAAATAGATCGTCGGTGATAGTTCAAAACCGTGTATGAGCAGTAAACCCAAAAGTTGCCAAACTCAGATTTCGCACCTAGAGGTGCACTGCACTACAACCTGAACTGATTTGATTTTGCTTATCACTGATTTTTGTAAAAAGTACACTTACGCGGTTTTTACAAACTGCTCATACGCGAATTTTGAACTATCACCGACGAGATACCGCTATAACGCATTGCGATAATATGATCGACCGTTATTTATAACGCACTTAACCTCCGACCACTAGGCTACCAATGTACTTTTTTTTTCTCTGGCTTGTAATCTGAGTATCTTATTCGGCCAACTTTACGAAGCTTTAGCTCTAAAATGTAACCAATTGTTTATATTGTTACAGTGGACAAGTGGCACTTCCTGGCAAACCTGTAACCATCAAGTTACTTAAACAACGGGTGCTCCACAAACCGCCACGGCAGACCGCGTGACGAGACTACTTATTACCAGCAAGTCTGCTACATTTCAGGCTATTTATACATAACATCACTTAAGTACAAATTTATGACCTTCCTGATCAGAATGTCTTACTTGCAATTCGTCTACGAAGCAAAATGACTAAAAATAATGTCTATATGGCAAAATACATAAGCAGTAAATCGTCTAAAGGTCAAAATGTCTGCCAAGCAAAATGCCTAAATTGCAATAATACCTAAGCAGCAAATTGTCTAAAGATAAAGATAAAGATAAGGATAAAGATTGTAAAGGTTGTCGTTAGTCATATTGCCTGGTAGGCATTTTGCTTCTTAGTCAATATAAACTTTAGGCTAAATTTCACGTAGACGTTTTGATTCTTAGGCATCATGATTAATAAGGATTTATGATAGGTCCTTCGTTTTGAAGGAGGTTCCACAGATGTTAAATTTGACTGTATGAAGCAATTATATTTTTTTCTTCCTACTACGCTTTAATTTCATCATAATGGCCTTAAATACTCAGCACAAAGCAGCCCTTATTTGCTCTAGAGCAAATAAAGTTGCATACAAATTTCATTATTGCACTGTTTTGTAATTTTTTTTAATTTGGTTGGTTGATCAAGAAGTTTACACCAACAGCTACCCAATCCGCCCATTCACAGTCCGACGAGACAGCCGACCACTCTTCTGTGGACTTACAGTTAGCAAAAAAAAAAACATGCCACATATCGGCGGCCATATCGAACTGTGATTGTCTCGTCTAAAATGTTATGCTCAAAGTACTGGCTGATAAGATAGTATGGGAGGGTTACAAAAAGATTTAAAAAAAAATTGGCATAATATGACAATTAATAGACTAGGTACAAGATTTCTGTGAAAATTTTCGGATTTTCGACTTTAGCTTCAGAACCAATAGACCGATTTTAATAAATAGGGTATCTTAAGATTCGGGGAGAACGTGCGAGTGTCATAGGCTATATAAACATTCTAAGGGTGCGTCATAACAGGTGCCAATATCCTTTTTACTTCGCTAGTTGGGTTTAACTGTACCTTTACGTTTTTTACCAACTTTTAGCAGTAGTAGAAAGAAAAGCAGATTATGCACCTCGCATCAAGTGATTTGTTATTGCGCTCGTGTTTTTAGAGCCCTCACTAGCGTTCGGGCTCCAAATCAACACTCGGCGCAATAATGAATCACTTTCTGCTTGGTGCAACAATCTACTATTTCAAGTCACTATGGCATTAGAACTGTGTTGTCATTATGCCCTAAAAATAAGATGATTTGAAAACTAGCCTAAGTTTACTTGATTAGCTAAATAGCTATCCACTTGTGAACTGCGTAGTGCGATGTTGGAGATTTTGTTGTTATTATTGGTTGTGGCTGTAAGTGATGCCGCGAGGCGTTCTAGTTAAGAGATATTGTGCCTGTGGGGTGTGTACATGATATTTATTATAATTAAATTAATTTTCTATATAATATGTTTTATTCAATAATGATCTTAAGGATAGGATACACTGGTAAAGGTGGTATTTCGAAGCAAACGTCAGTGGTGACAGTCATTAACTTATCGTATCCCGTTGACCTACTTGTAGGTCAAAAATCCATCACATACAATTACCCTCGTCACGTTTTTTGTACTCTTTAATCTCCTGCTGACCTACGTATGCGTCAGAAAGTTTTGCACCGTAATTTACCGTAGACGCACGTGTAGGTCAGGTCAGGCGCACTTGATTCTAAGCCTTTTTATACTGTAAAATAAGTCACAATTTCAATTGTACGGTTTAAGTTCGATTTCGAACGAAATTAGAAAACGAATGGTACCAAATATTCATACCAACTTCATAGAAAAAAAACCGGTCAAGTGCGAGCCTGACTCGCGCGCTGAGGGTTCCGCAATTACGTATGAAAAAGGAACAGTACCATGTAAGTACGGAACCCTAAAAAAGAAAATAGCTTAGCTTTTAACAACGGGCTAACCATTTACAACCTACCTATGAAATAAGACAAAAAAAACCTTTCGCAAGCTCCCATCTCCGTTCAATCGTAGCGTGTGATACGACTTTGCAAAGGTTATTCCGTTTAACTTTTTTTTATGTGATGTTATTACAAATTCACGGTTTTCGGACTTTTTCCTTTACTTGTGCTGTAAGACACTGCTTCTTGCCAAATTTCATGATTCTAGGTCAACGGGAAGTACCCTATATGTTTTGATTCCCTTGAAAGTATCAAAATATGAGACATAAATGGCCATATCTTTTGATTGCGGTGACTTAGAAGGTTGATTTTTTCATAGCTTCAAGAAATTGCAGACCTGGCGCCTTATTCGGGAACGCTAAGTAATTCTGTAGCGACTCGTAAGCCAGATTTCTCATTTCGCTCTTACGCATTACGCGTCGTGCGGAAGAGTGGGATGAGAAATCTGGCTTATGAGTCGCTACAGAATCACTTAGCGTTCCCGAATAGAGGCGCTGAGTATTTGATATTAATTTTAACTTGACGCGTTCCTGAGAAAAAGGTCTTGACAGACAGACAGACAGACGGACAACCGAGTGATCCTATAAGGGTTCCTTTTTTCCTTTTGAGGTACGGAACCCTAAAAACAAGTTGAGCGGTCAAAGTTTGCACTTTCGTGCGGCGGTTTTGGTCTGAAAGGCTAAGTACCTAATCGTTGTTTTTTTATAGTAGGTAGGTATTCGTGTTTTATACTATGCAGATTACAATAAACATCATCAATGACTATTCTAATATGCTTCTTCTTCTAACATGATTTCGAAGACTTCTTTTTTTGATTAAATATTTTATTATAAAATATTAATGTTTTCTTAACATAGGTATTTTTGTAAAGAAAACTTTATAGTTTTTTGTACAGCTAAAAACATTCGAAGCAACCCTCGTAATAAGTCAAGAAGTGAAAAATATGTAGATTTTTTTAGCTCAGCAACTGGCTAGTGAACTTTGGACGAAATCTTATCTAGCCGTAGCTTTCTAGCTTGGTAAAGCCGTCAGGAATCGGCTTGTAGGCAGGCTGCGCCACTGCTAGGCGGGCAGCTGCCAGGCAACGCGGCCTAGCCAGGTGGACGCGAAGATAGGCTAACGCCGTCTTATCTCTAAGTGCGACACTAGGGTTAAGTTATCTCCATGTCAGTCGTGCTAGAGCCACAGGGGGCCACACTTCAGACCCACAGTGTTGTTACTCTTCCTAAAAAATAAGTATTGGAGGGCGCAAAATCCAAGTCCAGGGGCGCTCATGATCTGATACCACACTGATTGTATGTAAACTCTTTAGTGTACTTACATTAAAACACCTAAAAACAGATGAATTTAATTAGTACAAAGGAGAACTTACTTCGAATGACGTTAGGTACCTACCATTGAAGTATCGGTACCTACCTACCCGCCCTAATGTTACGACATTAATGAAAACAATGATAACTAATAAAGTAATAACTAAATTTATAAAGAAATCGAATATACATACTTGTAAATTATCCGTCCGTTTTAAGAGGACTGAAAACCTACGACTTTTCATACAAAAGGCGATGCCGATTTCCACCCCTTAAATGTTAACCGATTTTGACCAATTTTTGTTAGGTTGTCAGTCAGAACAAAATCTAGGTCTGTACGTTTTTCGAATATTTTAGAGGTGGAAATCGTTATCGCCTTTTGTATGAAAAGGCTGATTTCTGCCGTTGGTTCGCAGTCCGATAAAATGAAATAAAAAAAGCAAATAGGAACTGTCTAGCAGATTTCTGGCTCAAATTTGGAACCAAAAGGAGCCATTATATTCGTATAAACAATTTAAACTCCTCAACCAATTCCCGCCAGTTCAATATGGAAAAAAAAGATGAACTAACATAACTTTTTTTTATTCATAATACCAAAATTTAAAACAGATGAATTTAATTAGTAGAAAGGCGATCATACTTACTTTGATTGACGTTAGGTACCTACATAAAGCTTCTAAAAGTTTATAATTTAAATTCCGACATTTCCCCTTGAGGCATTTAAGTGCAGGCTACATTGCAGCACTTGACTCCAGTCATTTGACGGCGATTGCACGACTTTCAGATGCGAAAATGGGGCTACGATCACCGTAATCAAAATTAAGCCTTATTGAAGTCGCATAGGGCATATTTTGTTTATGTACTTCAAATTAACGTGGAACCTTATAATTCTGAGCGGTCACGAAGGAACGCTTAAACTCGTAAGGTCGCGCTTTTAGAAACAACTGTTTAGCCCCTTTTTAACCGACTTCAAAAAAACCGAAAGAGGAGGTTTTCAATTCGACGCGTACTTACTCCGAGATGGCTGGATCGATTTGCATAATTAGTCTTGCACGACAATCGGAAATTGCTATGCAGTAAATGAATCTTCAACACCTTGTATCAACGCCCAGATGTTGCTGATCTGTTTGTGATCTGTGATCTGCTTGATCAAGGTCACTAGTGCTTGTCCGCGACTTCCTCCGCGTAGGATTAGATTATAACTATTCTCTCGGGAAATGTGCATTTTTCCGGGATAAAAAGTTCCGTAAGTTAGTCTCAGCAGCCCTAGCAAGGTTGACGCGAGGATAAGTAACACGCGTCTTTTCTCTAAGTGCGTCTCGCTTACACTAGTGCCGACGAAAGGGATAGAGAGATTCCCGTGTCAACCGTGCTAGAGCCGCTGTCGCGTAAACTATATCCACGCAAAAAGTCTGAATTAGTTTTGAATTGAATATCGAATGTCCTTTCTTTACTTAATGTTATAAATACGAGTGTGTGTTTGTCTGTTCCTCTTTTCAATCAATCCGTCGCTTGGATCGACTTGATTTTTCGCGAGTCGCGAGTAAAAACGAGTTGTCTATACTTGGGTACGAACGCAACAATTCCCTTTCTTTTTTTAAGTTTTTCACCTATACGCAATGCAGTTATCTTGTTGGGGGATGTTTTTGGTAGCCTCTCCGAATTCAATAAAGTCAATAAATTGTGGTTCATGGAAGTGTCTAAGCTAAGCTAATTAAGCTAAGTGACACGCTTTAACTTCTTCAACGCCATATCACATACAAAAGTTGTCTCTCACACGCCAACCATGTCTAAGAAGTACTTAACACGAATTTACCCTATATGCTCTGGCGGATATAGTGACGGATGCAGTGGTGTGGAAATATCCGTCAATAGCGTTGAAAGGGTAAAAAAAGCAGTAAAAAACCCATTCCACACTTAGGTATCTGAATTCAGAACTTCTCTGAAATAGACTGATTTCGTCCCTCCTTCGAAGCACATTCGAAACTTCGCTGCGCCGTCTCTTTCCCGCGACTGTGACACGCATTTAGAGCGAGAGGGATATCAATTAGCTTAATTTGTTTTTCAGGCCCGAGCTGTAGAAAACCCCTGTCTCATTGTTTTCGCGATAAAACTTCGCTCTACGACAGACGCTTGTGTTGGCGCCGAGACGCCGAGCCGGCGAGACGATGCACCGTTTAGAGTAGAATTTTTTTTTTGTATTATTCGTATTTTAACACCTTAAAAGGTTCAAAGGTACCTATCAACAGTACCATTAGTACCATGAAGTACTATTTAGAGGAGTGTGAGCTTACTACGGCTTTTCATACAAAAGGCGATAACCATTTCCACCCCTCAAATGTTAACCGATGTTGACCAATTTTTGATAGGTTGTCAGAACAAAATCTAGGTTTATAGGTTTTGGTTTTTTCACTATTATTAGTTCGAAGCCATAGTCGTCTGTGCAACTGTATGTCTGTGGCATCATTATGATAGATTTAATATATGATAGATAAACTGGTTTGAATAAAGTTTTTAGTTTTTAGCCGAAAGCTATATTTTACGAGATCTAGAGTGATGCTAAGTTTGGTGATAGAGCAGCAATTAGCAAGATAACGGAATTTTCAATAGTGTGAAGATATCTGGATAATTATTAAAATTACTAACTTTGGTCACATGTTCGGCACAGGGCACTTTCCGACTTCAAAAAGGAGGAGGTTCTCTATTCAGTTGCATTTTTTTTTATGTTTGTTACCTCAGTCAGAACTCCGTCATTTATGAACCGATTTCAAAGAGTATTTTTTTAATCGGTAGGGTATACTCCAGATGGTCCCGTTGTAGTCAAAGTCGAGGTGTGATGAGAGTACCTATCTATGAGGAATCGATCGAACTCCTCCAATATTATAGGCACGCATATAGCAATTTTAGTATTTTCTGTAATAACTCAAGTGGTTACATTTCGAAAGCATTATTTAGTGATGCGAAACTGTCGATGAAGACGATAGATGATCATCGGAACTCCTTAATGATAACTGTTTCACGGGTGGCGATTAGATTTTTGTATAAGGTTTAGAGGCAACTTATGTTCATGACAGTCCATGTGGCATGTGGTAAATCACAGTGGTGAAGAACCAGGAGAACTCCTCAACGATTGACATCCTTGCACCGTGGATAGCAACAGTTTGTAAATGCTGATGAGCAATTGGCATCATGCAATTGTTACTTGATGTAGTAAATGTGTGTCATTAAATCACATGATAATAAATTAAAATGTGAAAAAAATCTTACTTTGCAAAGGCTGTTTGAAGTCGGTTTTTTTTTCTTCAAATTATATGATTATTAAGGTGCACCGTAATGTAAAGTCTTTCGTCTAGATACGAAAGACTTTACATTAGCAAGAGAAACCAACTCAAACGAATTAGTTTCCTAGAAGCTAGGTTCAAACTACGTTATGAATATCTCACGTTAACGGTGGATTTGGATTAAGAGCCACCTAGATGTTCAGCTGTTTGTTGACGTCGCGGATTTTCGTAATTTAATGTTTTCTGTGGTAGTGAGCTCAAATCGATCGCGTTAGGCGCCGCGACGGCTGCGACGCGGCGGCGCGGTCATTGTTTACGTTACGGAGTCAATCTACAACCCAATCATCGCATCCAGGTTAAAAAAAAAGAACTTACCTATGGACACCTTTAACTGATTGCAACTAGGCTTTATTTATTTCCTGCCAGTTAATATGAGATACGGGAGGCGGCAGGCTTGCGGCGGGGAGGGAGAAAAACAGGATGCTTGGGACGGCGCAACCTAGAGAATAGTGAATTTATAGAAAGGGCAATGGATTAGTCGGCATTTTCTACCTATTCTAGGGGTTCAGTGATCATTTTGTTTACTCTTAACGTATACAAATAAATATACTTACTTAATGTAATTTTGTCCAATGTATTTGTATTGGTAACACTGATGTCATACGAATAATATTTGAATGATCTTGTTTGGCGGCATAAAATTTTACTCATTATTAATAGTGTCATACGTGAATATTTACTTAGAGTGACATGGTACTAAAATGTCCAAGCAGATATTATTGATGCTAATTGTAGGTTAGTACTATCAGGATGACGTATGAACGGAAATACATTTCTAGATCTTCAAACGTATGGGAATAGGTAGCTGCTTGCTCTGTAATACTCTGTATACCGCTTTAGTCTAGCAAAGGCCCTAGCAAGGTTGACACGAGGATAAGTTAACACCGCCTTATCTCTAAGCGTATCTCTCTCACACTAGTGCCGACGAAAGAGATAGAGAGATAGGACGTGGTTAAGTTATCCTATTACACCAATTCACTTAGTCGGTAGTCGTCCAAAACTTAATTAACTTACAGCTGAAATGCAAGAACAAAGGAAAGGTATTTTCCAAATAACCTAGATTGGATAAGGGCGGGAGAAGTAAGTTCAGATCCCTCCTCTTTCAAAAGCATGCCTCACAGAGGCTCTTAGCCCTTAGGCATCTTTAGCACCGCATCTGCGCTTGTCACCGCAACGCGGCGGCGCGGCAGTGTGCGGCGCGCCTCCTTGCTAACCCGACGCGACCCGCGGAGCCTTAACGAGCATGCGCGGCGCGCTAGGCCTCCTGGCCGTATTGGCGCTGGCAGCCACGAGCACCGCTAGACGAATTGACCAAGACTTCGAGTTTGACGACGATGCGGTGAGCCTGGCGCTGGCATAGAGCCAATATAGAAAGGGTTTATAAGTCCTCGGCGATTCAGGGTCGCCGGAGTAATTAGACCTTAATGGTTCCCCCGGGAACTTGATTGATTTTATAGGCTTAAGTCTCTAGGTATTTGTGGAAACATAGGGGTGAGTCTAGACATAACGCAAGACGAGAGACTTTCACTGACATCTATTGACCGGGATGGTTAAGTATAACAATGCATAATAATATGGCCCTAACCCATTCAGTGTGCACGATTAGTTTTATGCGCATGTTTAAGTGTTTACTTTTTTCAAAGCAATACAAGATGAAGTTAATAAAACAGTTTTTTTTTTCAATTATTATTTAGCAATAAATTTGAAAATATGTAAAAAAAAACGGAAAAGAGCGAGTTAAACTCGCGTGGAGAGGGTTCCGTGATTATATGAAATGTCCTCTTACTTTAAATACCATATCCTTCTTATAGATTTTCCTGTAATTTATAGGTAAAGAACTACTTTCTTTATTTTTTTCAAAATTTTTGGCCCAGTAGTTTCGTAGATAAGAGGGAGACTGTTCAATTTTCGCCTATTTTCTTAAATAACTTCAAAACTATTTATTTAAAAATTATAAAAAAAAAAAAAAAATCCAACAAGCCCTTTCATTTGATAGGTATGTCACACGCGAATAAAGTATTACCTACTTACTCGGGAGTAAATAAAAATAATAAATAGTTATTTCATAGGTAGCGTTCGAACATAATACATACGTAGGTACCTAAATGGAATTAGTTAGTTAACACTACCTTAGAACTTAATAATTAAAGTAATTGTGTCACAACAGTCACATGGGAGCAAAGTCGTACAGGTATTTAGGTCGAGGACAAAATATTGAATCCGAGCGCAACGAAGGAATCTAGAATATAAACACGAGCGAAGCGAGGTATTCTAACGTAGAATCCTTAGTGTAGCGTATAATTCAAGATACACAAGCTGCTTATACCCAAGATATAAATATTATTCCTCCTAAGTGAAAAAAAAACTGCTTTTCATTGCTCCTATGACAAAACAAATGAAAAACGCTAATTAACAACATACATACATACCTACTTTTAAATGGAGATGAATACATAAATAAATAGACTTAATAGAAACATGGCTGGTAATAAAATTTCAATAAAACAACAGTGAACGAAATGCGGTAGAAATATTGGGTGCCATCTATTTGGCATAATTTTTTATGTCCGAAACTTATTAGGCATAACAAGTTTCGCATATTTTATTTTCGACGAATCTTAAACTTGCCGAAATTTTATTCGGCATAATTCGTTATTAGCCGAATGGTTGTTTTCCCGAATATTAGGTATATAAGATAAGCATAATATTGACTTGAAGGGGGGAAGGGGGGCTCTGGGGGCAAAGCAAACAATCATAAGAATTGTATTATTGGTAGGTTAGGTTAGGGTTAACTTTTGTCCCTTACACAACCCAACATGTCCCTGCATTATAAAAATAAAACCACTCTCTAGATAAGTAAGTATACTCGTTTCTATAATAGTGGATTGGATTAGGTTAGATTAATTAAAAAGCTATAATTTTATAATAATGGTTTATTTCTTATATGATCCATGTTAGGTATATTGTTTATTAAATCGGCAACGTTAAATTATGCGTAGCTAATGTATGCCTAAGTCTTTTTTTGCCTTAGTACTATTCGGAATTTTCAAATTTTGCGTAAAAAACATTCGGGTTACATTAGAAATGCGTTACAGAAATATGCGAAATATAATTATGCGAGATTAGTTTCTGCGCATATAGAATTATGCCTACTGATTATGCAATATAGAAATATTACATAAAAAGTATGCGTAAACACGGAGAACCATTACACAAGTATAAATCATCCCCCAATGCGTGTAGTATTGAATAAAGGGATGCACAAAACGATAAGATGGAGATAACTTATCCCAGTACATGCTAGGACCGCTGGGGGAGAAGATAGGGGGAGGCATCCCCATAACACGTTCATTCACTATGCACGGAGAGACCCCTCCCGTTAGATGAGGACTCAGCCCGTTTTAATATTAAGGAATGACTTTATCTTAGTAGTAACTTAACTAAGCTATTTACTTACACTTGGGCGCAAAACGTCTTCATTTGGCTTAAAGTTTACTCTTGTATCATGAAATATCGATTAACAGAAGCGAACTTATCCCTTTTCGTCGCGATTGAGGGATTTTAGACAGATCAAATAGTCTCAAAAGCCTTCTCCTTTCGATGTTGAACGGCATGGAATGAAACAGTTTGACCCGGCGCCAGCCCAATTTCCCCCTTCCCCCCCTTTCTGTTGAAAACATGTCCCTCGCCACCGCTTTTTTCCGTTTTAAACAAAAACTATTAGATCTAGAAGAAAACTATCAATTACAAAAATAATCTACATTAAATTCCCTACCACGCGGTATATATAAATACTTCTTTTATAGGTTTTATAGTTTTTGAGTATTATTTTCCCAAACATCATTTTTTTATTATGAATATTTTCTTTGTTTATGCTATATCTACATTCTCATATATTTACCTACGAAACAAGACCTCATTGACAGTCGTAGGAGTTTTGGTTTTTTCTACAACTTACCTACAGCGCCGAAGTTGTGAGCAGTGAACAACTTATCTACCATCATAAATCTTACGTACTTAAATTAAAAACATAGGTCAAATTTCGAAAAAATATTTGATATTTTCATACATATCTAGCCGGATTAGTAGGTAGCTGAGTATTAGGGTCAAGGCGGCAACAGTGGGTCACTTTTTTTCGAGTGATGCTCACTTGATTTGGGCGAGTGTTGGAAAGATGTAGAAGGGTTAGTATTATAGTGTAACTAATGTATATTGATTATTTTAATCGATTTAGTTCAACAAAATAATATTTTGGAAAATAAGCAGTATTTTTAAAAAAAACTTATTTGAGTCACTGTGTACTGGGAGTGGGATACAGTGGATCTGCCCTCAGTTCACAGTGAATCATCTTTAATTTAACTCAAATAATAATGCAATTTTCGGCTTTTCGCATTGAACAAATTACTTAATAATCAGGTAACTTAAATTTGACTACTTATTTCTCAGTCTTAAACTTTAGACGCTTTTCACACGCTCATAACATTTTTTATTTTATTTTAAGCGTTATTTTGTCCTTATCTGTCTGTTTCCCTATTTAACGGGGCCTTGCTGAACGAGAGCCATCCTAAAAGAGAAAATTAACAAAAAATATTACAATTTGTTAAATTTTCTAAATTAATGTACTTGGCTCATGAACCACTGTGTACTCATGTGATTTGAGCCACTGTGTACTAAACCGCCATTTTGGATTTAACTTATACCACACGTGATAGTTTTGCTTAAATCGAACTGCAGTTTACGTCAAAATAACCTCAATTAAGTTTATTTCTCAGCAAAATTATTAATCCATTGGTAAAACAAAATGTTCGTGAAAAAATAGAAAGTACACCTTACCTTAAAATTCGCATTTTGTTTGGTCAAAACAAAAAAACATTAATTACGCGGGTTCGTTACATAGCTGACGCAAGCGAACTGGTTGTAACCTGTTTCTATCGGGAGACCTTCCAAAGAGTCAGAAAGAAAGAAAGCTATCTATAATATTTCTGACACAACGGCCAGTGCACCACTGTTGTCGCTATAGCCACTGTTGCCGCCTTCACCCTACGCCATTCAATATCGACACAAAAAAGTCAAAAATCACCAACGCGCATGTTACTACTATTTGGTTATGTTCTTAGCTCCCTTGAGAGTGTTTATACCCATAGATTAAGAGCTAGCGACCAAATCGGTCATGTGGCTTCAGCTGTATTGAAACTCCGTTAGATACTTCCCTGAACAACCGTTTCCGATAATCTTCGTGCTGGCAGGCCGCGGGCGGTGGGTGCGGGTGTAGTGGGGTGGGGAAAAAAAAGAAAAAAAATGTGGGCTCAACGACTTTTTTTTTTAAAACAACTCCTCTGTACTCCCTGTGCACCCAAAAAAAATAATTAAATCGATTGGGTGGTGGGAAGGGGTTGCCAGCGTTAATTAAAAGTACCAAAATAATAATGCCCACATGAAAATTATCATGTGGCCTCAGCTGTATTGGCTTTTTTTCTGACGCGAGATTATTAATATGTAAGCCCCAAAAAATTGCCATGCAAAACTATCGGTGGGAAGGTATCGAAAAATGTTGAAATCGTTGGATTTGAACGAAATGCAACGATTTCAACAATTTTTTTCGATCGATTTCGCCTTGAGAACCTTGTTCAGGGAAGTAGCTAACGGAGTTTCAATACAGCTGAAGCCACATGACCGATTTGGTCGCTAGCTCTCCGTCCACCAAGTTTGCCACCCTGAAAATGATGTACCTAAGTATTACTCCCAATGGTGCTCGAAAAAAGGGCTCTAGTTTCAGTTCTTTCGATAAAGCTACCATATAAAAGCGTATTTCAGTTAGATATTGTTGCTAAATGCAGGAAGAGCAAACAAAATTTGTTACAATTTGATGGCGACTCTAGATCTATTAGTTACAGGGAAAGGGCTAGCCATATATGGTAACTTTTTGTCAAAAAACTGTAAAATTAGGACTTGTAACAGTTTTTCGATAAAACTACCTTAACAAAAGGTTTTTCAAGTATTGTAAAAATAATTATAAAATATGGTATTGTGTATTTTCAGGAAAATGCAGCGCGTCGTCCACGCCGGTATCTCTACGATCCACACAGTATGTATCCTCTTATATGTATCTCCTCCTGTATTCGACGTAGTTCCCATCCCACCCATTAATTTTAGTGTGTTGTGGGGATGACTGGGGACCAAGGGCTGAGAACTACCGGGAATAACTCTTATTTTCCTTGTAAATTCCTAGACAGGATGCCCTTTAACCTCTATTTCCATGATACCATTTTGGTCTAATGAAGCCCTGGGTGCCCCCTACTTCTACATTTGGCCTGATATAACCCTGTATGTAGGCCCGCTGTGCCGTGCGTTGGTGTGCGCGCGCCGCGAAGAGTGCGTGCTGCGCGATGCGAGCACCGCGCTCTGCGCAGACCGCGCCAGACTCCTGCGTAATGGGTACGTTATTGTAGCCCCTTGCCCTGTAGACCCCTAGGCTGGGAAGTGGTAGTCTGATCTGAGTAGATTGTTATTATTATTAACCATAGGGAAGGGGCCTGACTTAGGTTCATTCGCACCATGTCGCATGATAAAAAAGCTATTACCAGCCACAATATTAACCAAAAACGTTGTAAGTAAACTTAAGTATTTTGCTGTCAAACTACTCCACTCAAACAAATTTTGTCGCGTGGTCGAGAAATTTATATTTAATGGTGGTCGCTCTTATACTACGAAAATAAAATTATAAACTCGGGCAATCCACCTTTAAGTCAGGGCTTGGCCTACGGTTAACGGTTTTTTGTATTCAAAGAAATCAATACAATCGCCCGCACTTGCAGTTCGTTTTGCAGTTCAGTTTGTAGCTGCAACCGCATGCAGCCTCGAGGCTCGGCATTAAATTACATAATGTGATAACATTCCTCATTATAACTCCTAACAGTGACGTGGTAGTGAACGTGAACGAGTCCGAGGGGGATCGCGAGAAGAACGACTTCAGTCGCGACGACGACGTATTCTACGAAACACCGGACCGGGAGCCGGAGGACCGGCCCGGCCGCTGCGTGGGATGTGGCTCTGTGCCACGCGCACAGTTCCTCTGTGGCTCAGACAACAGGTAAAATATGAGCTATCAGGTACGGATACAGAATTTAATTCAAATTCAAAGTCAAATAATCTTTATTCAAGGCTTTTACAAGCTCTTATGAAGGTCAAGGAATGAATCTACCACCGGTTCGGAAAAAAATCCTCTACTGAGAAGAGCCGGCAAGAAACTCGGTGAGGTATCATTTCATCAAAACAGTAGGTACACATATAAGTTAACAATGATGTCTACAGTTTTATACAAATCTAAGTAAATTATATACCATAGTAGGTACGCCCATTGAGACCCAGGGAACCGGTGCAGGTCAGGGTTGAAGCCAAACATTTAAGGGAGGGGGGCAGTTTTTGTGACTTTTTCGGTGATTTCATACTTGTGCAGTTTGCGACTGAAGTGACTGTTTAGAAACGCAGCTCGGAGTCCCCTGCTGCCGATATTTGACGCGTCTTCGCTGGCTGGTGCGCCGCGTGCATTTTAAAAATTGGTCAACATTGCCTATTTAATCGCCTTCGTGGGCACGTTTTGTACTGAGGGTAAACAAGCAATTCTCCTCAGGACTTACTCATCACTGTGCCGGTTGGACCTGCATAACTGCGTGCGTCGCCCGGCGCCGCCCGTGGCGCTCACCTGCCGCGGCTTCTGTCCCTGTGCCGCGCCTTCACCGCCCGCGCGGACCCGACAACGCAGCCGAACCCGAGTCCATCCCGACCACGGCCATGACGCACGGGAGGAACATGATGTGAGGCTAATTTTAAAGACACCGGCGAAACTAGGGTACCTGCCATGTGGTTCTATAACGTGCGTGGTTCATCAGCGATCAGAGATAAGTACACACTCAAATTCAGACCGAATCAATTGGTTCTTACAGTCTAAAATAATAGGTTCGTTTATCAGCTGATCAACCGCTGTGCAGGTTAGAGAATCACACCTGATATTTGCGTGCGGAAAGATGGCTTTGCTGAAATTGCAGTCACGCACTTCAAGAATACATAACACAAGTCACGGCTTGCACTAAACGCCTTGGCGGCGTTTGCCGTTAAGTCTGATAGCAAGTCATTGCACTAATGAATGTTGCAGGAATGGCATCGCAGAGGCCGTCGCCGCGGTCGCCGCCCGGGTGCTATCAGGGACAACGCTATCCCGGCCCGTAAACGACCAGCTGGTGAGCTCTTGTTAATACTGCGGCTCTAGCATGCCAGACACGGGGATAATTTAAACATGTTTATCTCTCTGACTATCTCTTTCGTCGGCACTAGTGTGAGAGAGACGCACTTAGAGATAAGGCAGTTTTAACTTAACCTTGTGTCAACCTCGCTAAGGCCGCTGAGCATTTTTTGTCTCTGATAAGGAATAACTGGACAAACCAAAATCATGATTGAGTAAAAGTGTTTAAAGTTTATAAAATGTTACGTAATTGTAATTTTTCCACAGAAAGTGAAGGGTGCGCGCTGGACAAGATGGCGGACCGACTGCTGGATTGGTTCTCAGTTCTGATGGATGAAGCCGGTGCCACACCGCCCGATCGCCGTGGTGAGCAGCTGGGTGACCGAAAGACCATTTTATTTCCGTTTTATTATGCTCTTACTTACTATCGAGCCGTAGCAGAAAGGGAGAGAAAGAGACTGGACTAATACTGCATTAGCTACAGCATTTGTACGATTTTCCGAGGAAGCAGGTGGGTACTTCTTCTCGCATGAAGACATGCCCACACCCAGATGTCAAGCCCTGTAAACGTATTAGCTCCACAAACTTTTTGTGGCCTCAAAGTAACCCAATAAAGCTCTCATTGAATTAGATAGAATAAAGTATTGTTTAACCTAAATAGGAAATTTGATTGTCCTGATAAAGTTTGGTACAGGTATCAGGCATCTAAAGACATGACCTTGAATGAGCAGAATTGTTCGTCCTTTGGGCGAGTGTTCCTGTGCGCAACTATCCCAATAACTTTTGCTGATGCCTCGAGAAAGTGCCGGGGCCTATATTGTAGTGGTAGAGCCAAACAGTAATCCTCACTAGATGATTACTGTTCGAATGGGCCGGCTCGACCGGGGTAGTATAGTACCACAGCCTCACAGAATATCGGCGTAAAGTTAACAGCTTGCTATTGCGTTTCGTACGGTGAGTGACCAGATCCGGAGGCCTATTCCCTCATCCCCATCCCATCCCCATTCCCCTCCCTCCCTAGACTGGCAACGCATTGGCAGCACCTCTGGTGTTGCAGATGTCCATGGGCGGCGGTGACCACTTTCCATCAGGTGGGCCATCAGCCGGATTGTCAGTCAATTGACATTTTAAAAAAATTGCATCTTATATACACATAAATATAAAAGGCACGACCCAGGCTAGTGGCTGTGCTTGCGAAGCGAACATCTTTCACTCACTAACATCGTGTTGTAGGATTCCCGCGCGACTGCAAGCCAGAGACACGCTGGATGTTCGCACATCTGGACACCGACAACGATGCGCTTCTATCTTCTGCTGAACTTTATGCACTTAGTGAGTACTGGTATACCTGTAAGAAAGAGCCAAGTTTATTGGTGAAATAGTCAGCTCACAGTTTGAAAATAAATAACGTCACACTCAACATGAATCATTCAAGACCACTGGGTTTAACGCTGGTTAATGGCGCTATATTTGACTCGCTTTAGGGGCGGCATTTGAAGAAGAAAGAAGAAGAAGATAAACACATTTATTCACTAACACAGAGGACACGGGAGTAATATAAATTAAGAAAGGGGGCGTTCATTAATTACGTGTGGTGCTCAGGGGGGGAGGGGATTGAGACGAATCTTACTAAATCTCACTTGGGGGAGAGGGGGGGTCTTAGCAAATATCACGTAGTTCTTTTCTAGCAGAAAACGGTGTGAAACTTCGTGAAAGTTAAGTTAAATTAAAGCTAAATGAAAGTAAAAAAAAGTGTCTTGAATAAAATATGGTAATTTTTTTTATAAATTCAACGCTTTTATACCCAAAATACAAATTTTGAAAAATCTCTCGTGTTATTGGGACAGGTGAGGGAGTCGAGAAAAATCTTACAACATCTCACCAAAGGGGGAGGGGGGAGACAAAAAATTCAAAAAAATGCCTCACGTAATTAATGGACGCCCCCAAAGCAATGCATTAATACTAAATGGTGGTGTGTGTGTCCTCGCAGCATGAATCGGACTCTGGGTCAGGATATCTAATGCTGAGGTATTGGATACCTTGCTTGCAACCGTCTGTATTCTTTTTGCATATGAGTGAGTAGATATGAAAAAGTATAAACTTGTGCGTATTTGTGTCTGCGTGTAAATATGGAACACTAAACACAAACAACACCACTAGGTAGGTACAGTTACAAATGTTTCCCCAAAGTGATTCAGCTATAGCTGTAGGTGTACTTAGAGTCAGTTAATGGACAATATCTAAATTTCCTTAGTGAAGATATTGTACGATTTCTTTTAAAAAGGAACATTGTTGGTTCAATGGTTCAATTAATTATCTACTTATACATATAAAATTGTACCGTGACTCACTTATATACAACGCACAACCTAAACATGTGGTCCAAGAGGTTTGTTTGGAGGATACATTCCTCGAGTACCCTAGAGGTGCACTAAGGAGGGATTTTTTGAAATCCCCTAAAGGGGCTGATAAAGTTGGTATGGAAAATACCACGGGCGAAGTTGTGGCGGGTCCTCTAGTGTTATGTGAAACCCTTAAGCTTCAACTATGTAACTGTGCTGGGGTCAACGTCACCGATCAATCCACAGACTCGCTCTACGTATAGAGCTACATACCTATGCTTGTACAGGGCACGACGATCGCGAGCGCTGCCTGCGACCGTTCCTGTCGTCATGCGGCGCCGGCGAGGCGAGCGAGGACGCGCCCGTGCCGCGCGCCGCGTGGTGCGGCTGCCTGCGCCGCGCGGCGCGGCCCTGCTCGGCGCTGGCGCGCGCGCACGCGGCCGCGCCCGGCGCGTACGTGCCCGCGTGCGACGCGGCCGGCTACTACCGCCCGCGGCAGTGCCACGCCGCGCTCGGCGTGTGCTGGTGCGTGGACGCGCACGGGCAGGAAGTGCCGGGCTCCCGCGGGAAAGGCGCGCCGGCATGCCCAGGTACATTGAATTCAGACTATCTCAGCCATTGAAGTATTATGCAACAAACATCTCAAATAAATGACAGCGAGCACTTGATGACGGAGCGGGCATGCGCGCCGCGTCCGGCGGTTATCGTTTTCTTATAGGCGTTTGTGCCGTTTGACCTCAACAGGCTTTACAAAAAATCAAGTTGAGGCGTTCACTCTAGTAATATACATAATTACTCAAAATTTTCCGCATAACGTTTTTCGCGCCATTCAAGTAAATCAATAACATTGAAATACGAGTATATAGTACCTAAGAAGCCGCTCAAAACAATTTTCGCGATGCTTACTTTTGAGGTGTCAGAACGCGAATATGACACCATCGCACTTTCATGTCAACCACCATTCATGACACCCATTTAAGTGACACTTATAAATGAAAAAAGTGCCTTCCCGCATCGTGCGGTGTGAGACCGCAGCACCACCGACCACACCATCCACAATGATATGATAGCGTGTGAATCAAGCAATATTAGACTTTTGTACGTACCAATGTCGTAAAAACTACGACATCAGCAATAGGGTGTGGGTAAGCCATGGCGCTGGCGTTTGACAATATGTCGAGTAAATTAGACTTTATCTTTAGTCTAATTTACTCGACATATTTTATTATTAGTGACCCCCCCCCCCAAAATTTCAGTCTGCGACCGCGCCTGGCGTCACTCATAAAGGTATAACCTTTATGAGTGAAAAGTTTCTTGCTTGAAATTTAAGATAAGATAAGATAAGATAATATTTATTCGATGATTCTGAACACATTGTGCCCTTTAACAAAGGACGCAATACGACCGAGTGTCACCGAAAGGACTCCCGCTCAGCATAATGTTGTGGCTCGTTAGCCACAACGCTGATTTTCAGCGGGAACCAATTTGGAGTGACGCACGACAGTCAAACACTACAAAAATTAATTAAGTAAATAATTTCAATTTCTCCAGTAGACGCGAGTTTTGCATAAGTATGGAGGACAGTCACCCAATTGTACCTAATTCAACTCCTAAGCGTACAGGGACGTTACCACGATCTCTTAATGCGATTCTCATTGGGCCGTAAACTGAACTGCGTCGCTATTTCGTACCATGACAGTGTATTTACATATATAAAACATATGATGAGGTATGAAATAACGACACACTTAGGACCTAAAAATAATCGCATTTAGAGATGGTGGTAAACCTTAGTTTTCGTATTTCAGGTGACAAGCTGTCAGCGAATGCAGTAAGCCTCAGCAACGAGACTGGCGAGGAGGCGCAGGAGGCGCAGGAGCACGGCCGCACACACCGTCCGCACGACGCGCAGTCTGCGCACGAGTCGAACGACGCGCGCGGCGCACCGGCCGACGACGAGGACGCGCTAAACGCCGGAAGCGGGGACTCCGAGCTGCGTTTCTAAACGCTCAGTCGCAAACTGCACAAGTATGACGTTACCGAAAAATTGACATCTGAACGAAACGAATTCTTACAAATTGTAATACCTACGGCTATCTTTTGTTGTTAATCCGTTAATCTTTAATTAACGAAGTTAATATTTCGACGAAGTTAACAGATTAACTTTAAAAATTGTTTACGGACTGATAAAACAATTAAAGTCTGTTAATCGTTAATGAAGTACCTACTATTTGCCAAAAGAACACGACGGGTACCGCGAAATACAGGGTATCGCGCTCGCTCGAGCTTTTATGGCGCGTGCCGCTAGTGAAACATTTTTTTATGAGTAAATCACTAACGCAACGACATATAAAATTCAATTTCTATCACGTGTCAACGTTTAACGATTAACGTTAACTTCCGTTAAATCTTCCGGAATGTAAAGCTTTAACGTTTACCGAAGTTAACTTTCTTACTAACGGATTAGCCATTAACGAAGTTAACTATTTGATTAACCTTTTGACCACCAAGCATGTCTGAGAAGTGACACGAATTTTAACTTTAAGTCAAGGTATTGAAGGACTTTTTTACCCTGTATCCGCTGACGGCTGCAGCCGACTGTGGCGGTCAAAAGGTTAACGGTGCCCAGCTATGGTTGAGCCATGGCACCGAAATCTCTACGGAGGATTCGTAATGTCACTTGTGTAGTATGCGTGTTGGTTGCTGTAAGGTAATTTGGTAATGTGGAAACGCCCACGGTGAGCCCAGTTATCCTGTGTCACTCTTTTAAGTAGAACAGTAGCTTGTTTGTTTCAGGAGTTGCAATTAAATTAACTACCGAATTAGTTAGAAATAATTTAGGTACCCCATGAACTTTTTATACCGAGGTAGGTTCTTAAGTTTTAAGGCTCATAATTACTTTTTCTAGGTCAATTCGGCTTAGTTGTAGAATCCTGAAATATTCTCAGAAAGTAACTAATGAGTATCGGATATAATAGCGGACCAGAATTAATGCTACATACGTATTTAAATAGCTGAGTGCCTAGTTGTTTAGGTATGCATTAGATACTATTTTGCGTTTACTTAAATTTACTTTATTCGATTACACCACTGATCACATAGCGCTATAGGTTACTTTTTGTGCAAAATCTTCACACTAACGGCTTTCATAGTCAGATAACGAACAATTAACTTATCCCTGTTTCAAAATGTCCATACAAAACCTTTACTAATGGCCGCACTTATAGTCAGATAATTTAGGCCAATTCGAAAGTGAGTTCGTTAATTTGAATTTCTAATTTAAAACTTAGTGACTTTTAGGGCCTGTGCACACCACGTTTTTTAAACGCGCCGTTGAAGCGCGTTTGTAGCGATACAGACGTGATGCGCACTGTTTGTAGGATAAAAAGCGCGCCGGCGCGTTTAAAAAACGTGGTGTGCACAGGCCCTTAAATTAGCGAATATACTTTCTTATTTTTTTATTTTTTGGCCTGGTTTCAGAGACCTTTAAGCCAGAACACCGTTTCGAATTGGCCCCAATGAACGAATAACTTGTTCCTATTTCAAAATTCCCATAAAAAATCTTCACTAAGGAACGTGTTTAATCTTCATTAACTAAATGTGAGAGGCACCATAACCATAAGTAACATGCTAATCGTTCATTAACTGACTCTGAGTAACGCCAAGGCGCAACAAAGGCCTATCTTCGCTACGCGTGCAATACCGCGGAAGAGCACTTTGTAAAAACCGCGTATCTGCGTTTTCGCGATTTTACAGGAACAAGAAAAAACTTAATTAATCTCAGTCATTTAACTACATTCTGCTGATTGAACTCAATTTTGTGCCTTTTGCTGTTACGCGGTATTTACAAAGTGCTCTTCCGCGGTATTGCACGCTTGCCACGCTATGATGACTATAACGAGTGGACCTGGCAAAATGTTTAAATAGCATCTAAGCGGGGCTCCACAAGGCCTACCTGTTCTTTCGAAACATTACCGTCCAGAGAACACACAATATATACCTATTTAAATACCACTAGGTCGCGCCAATATCTAGTACACATACGAGTACACACAAGGCAATAAGTATTGTAGTGCTGTCGCTCATTAAATGTAAAGTCTACTTGAGGGTACTAGAAGCTTTGCGTTGCCTATAGAATGTTGGTAAATAAATCTGATTTGGAGACTAGGGTGGAACAGATTCGGGAATATTTTTATTAACTAATCACTTACATTTAATAAAATGTAGCTTCAGTTTTTAAGGGGTGGCATCGAAAAAAGCGATATCGTTCAATTATGGCTACGCGAGCCATAAAAGATAAAGGAGACCAATTTTGAAGTAGGCATATGTATTTTGACTATATAATCAATCTGGTAGTCGAAGACACGATTGATGAACTTCGCTCGATGCTTTTTTTTCAAAGTCACCTTTAAACAACGACAGCTTCTTACATAGCGATTTAAGTTTTGCAAACTGATAATTTATCATTTAAATATTCTGGTAGCTAAAATTCCTTCCTTGTTACATCCTTTTAGACTTAATTGATTTGGCGCTTACGCCAAGCAAATAATGCCTACGCTACTATCCCTTTCTTTCATACGTGGAAGTAATATAATCCATCACCATTATTCAATATCCAACGCACCCCCACTCGGGAATTGCGGTGTCACGTGGTTTGCGAATCACGATGCAGCCCCTTAATTACTTTCCAACTAGGGGCTTTGTTAGAGTAGTGTTGCCAGTATGTTACGATTAAAACTAAATATAAAAAAAACACTTATGATGAAATTGCCAATATATCCATAATTCTATCTTATATTCATTTCCTCTATGAAGGGTACGGTGACATATGTAATTTTTCCATTCCACACAGCAAACGTTTCACTATTCAAGCAATTAAACTAAAAACAAATATAATGCTACCCTACAATAATTGCATTAATTGCTTTTGGAAATGAAATAAAATAGTACTTCAATGGATAATCGTTAAAGATCGACATGATTCTAACTACATCACTATAAGTGTCATGTGTCAGTGTCACCTGTCAACGTACCCTTTGAAGAGGGAATGAATTTTTTTCATGACATTCTATGCTCAGTTATTCGTTCAAAGGGCATATTCTGGAATTAAATTCAATGAAATTTATGGAATCTTTCCACTTCACGTGTCGTCAGTCTTGTGGTAACAGGCTCTAAGTAAAGAAAATTATGTGTATTTTATAGGAAACTATGATAATGTTGAAACAAAATATTTTGGGGTTGGAAGATAACCTTCCAGACATTATTCAGGCATAATACTTGTAACAAATACTAGATATAAATAATAATGTATAAGCTTATGAATGTTTGATATTACTAGTGTTAAGAGGCTTCGCTCCGAGATAGTGGTTTGTGTTTGTTTTACTTCTGTGTGCCATTAGTGGTATTGTTACGTTGTTGTTTTGTGCTGTGTTGGTGTAACTTGTAGGAGACCACACTCGGGGTGACCGGACCTCAATAAAAAAGTCACATTATAGACAATTGTTTGCACTTTTTTAAATCTCACTGTATGTAATGTAACTAAATAAATAAAATTTAGCCAGTATGGTACTTAATAATAAAACAGTTGTTTTTTTCTCTTACTGACTTTGTCACAAATCAACGAGTCTCTGACTCAACCTGAAAATGTATGAAATTGGAATATCTACTTTTGGACGTGTACCTAAATGGGATATTCAGATTTCATAAAATTTCATATACTTACGAGGTTGAGTTAGAGACCCGTCGAAATTATCCTTTTTGCATAATTATAATGGTTAGTCATCATTCACAGTATTATTTTAATGCTATCGACAGCAACTAATCTAAAAAGTGGTACTTTCATATTAGTAGGGTAAAGTCACCAGTGGTCAGCCAGGATCCTGTAGTCAGCCTTTTGCCTCTTTTATTGCCTTGAAATAGCATTCTATTTGAAATTAATAAATTATATGCCTCTTAATTGATGCGTTGATTCCTTATTAATCATTATATTTATCGATCGGTGCGAGGAAACGGCAGGGGGGAAAATAAAAAAAGTTTATTCGAGTGGTCTCGGTCGAGAAGGGCAATTTTGCGATGTCCGCCATAATTTTTTTCGTACTTGGTGTGTTCAAATCAGGTAAGAAAGATAGACTTGTGTTAACGTTATATGATGTATTTGTATATTTCTGTGAATGCATATAGTTGCTTAAACCGAAAATGATAATAAAATAAGCGTATTTCATTGATTTCTTAATAATTTACGGAGGCTGACTATTGGGAACCACTTTTTTATGTGATTTCCAGTAGTCAGCCGCAGGTGGCTGACTACTGGATATTGGTGGTATCGTTCGAATTTGAAATAAAATCGGTCCGTTAAGTTCGTTATTTTTTAAGATTCAAATTTACCCAAACATTCCTTATAATATTTTTAGAAAAACCCAGTAGTCAGCCGCTTTTTAAAGTATTTTTTTGGTATGGCTGACTAATGGGAATTGCAGCTCCAGTACTCAGCCACTTAATAAAGTATGAAATAAACCTATATAGGGCTTTATTTAGGTACTTATTAGTCTTTTTACTGTTTCATAAATAAAAACGTAATGTTATGTTCAGTTCAATACACAAACAAAAGCATCCACCAGAAAAACTATCTTCTGCAAAGAACTTTTGGTGTTCTCCGACGCACATTGCAAGACCGGCATCACCTATGGATTCCTGAAGGCCTACGTAACATGAGGCTTGATTCAGTTGTAACTAATGCCAACGACCCAAAACCTAGATCGATCCGTCACTATACCGAAAACATCTCGGATGTCAACCTGTACGAGATTAGTGTGGCTCTCAAACAGCTTAAATACAATAAGGTGATGATGGAATCACAGCCGAATTTCTGAAAGCAGTTGGACAACCGGTCCTTAAAGCCCTTCAGATGTTATTCGATTCCACATGAGGGGTAAACACTGCACGCATGGAAAAGAAGTGTGGTGTTGCTCTTCTTCAAAACGGCAATAATGCCCCGCTAAAGCATTTCCGGAAACCGGCTTTTTCGGGAGGCTTTTTCGGCTTCCAGTCTCCCGAACAGGCCGGTTTCCGAAAATGTTTCAGCACCAGTAGACCACACACATTCGCTACAGCAGTTTATATAGAAGACCGAAGAGTTTAATCTGCCTCTTTGCTCAGCGTTTGTGGACTACGAGAAAGCCTTCGATACGATTGAGACTGTACTGCAGTCTCTCCAGCGGTACCAAGTCAACAACAGGTACATCGGAGTGTTGAAGTGTTTGTACGAAAACGCCACTACCTATATTAGTCTAACTATAGAACCAGAACTCAAAACCTACTGCAGTGTTGCAGTGGGAAGCCAAGCAGCAAGATGTTATCTCTCTAAATCTGTTCACCGCTGCTCTGGAATGCGTTTTCAAGGTTCTGAATGAGAAAGGGCTTGGCATCAACATAATCGGCGAGACTTCGGAGAACCTCAGTTTAATGCGCGATGACCACAGTAGAACCTCCGAATGAGCTGGCCTTAAAATGAACATGGACAAGACAAAAATCACGACAAATGTCCCTGTACTGCAGACTCCCGTGCCCAATAAGGGACGTCCATCTTCAAGAAAGAGGTCTATCGTGGAATCCGGCTTGCAGCGTTCGGGAAGCTGTACCATATCTTCTGGACCAATATGCCGCAGTGTTTCAAGAAGAAAAAGGAGTCTGAACCTTGTAACTGTAAGATAATATTATTCAACTAAAAGCATGACTATTGTAATTTTAACGACTATTAATTGTGTATTAATTATTCATTAAATATTGTTGATTTTTAATCAAATTTTAACAAATAATTTAGAGGCCGAGTACTGGGCTTAAAGTGGCTGACTATTCGATTTTGGAGGCTGACTACTAGAGAAATGTGTATGTTTCAGTTTAAACTTCTTTTTCTATTTTATAGAAAGATTCTATATGTTTGCCTTAAATTGTAATGAAACTAGAATAAATTATTGATCGAACAGTAAAAAAAGTTTATTTTTTAGTCATGTCCTGAATTAATAACAGTGGTTTCAAATCTCAAACGTCGTTAAAAGGCTGACTACTGGTGCCTTTACCCTATATGCTGACCTAGTGTCCAGTGAGATAATAGGAACAATAAACATATTATTTATTTATAAATATCAAAAATTAAATTAAATAATAAATTAAATTAAATTAATCAGAGTTTTTTTTAAAAAATATACAAAAAGTTTTTAACAGACAACAGTTTTGGACTGTTGTACCAAGTATAAAGGTTTTCTCAATTGTCAATTTCAGCCAATTTGGAAACGTAATTTAAGTACTTACATAAGCTAGAGTAAATATCAATATGAGAGGTAGAGCCACACAGTAACCCTCACCCTCAGATAATTAGATAACTGTCTGTAAGTGGGCCAGCTTGACTGGGGTATTACTATTGTGTTCCATACAGTCAGTGATACATCCATCGACGATGGATAGGGAACGCTCATTCCCCCCCCCCATCTCCTTACCCAACACTGGCAACGCATTGGAAGCACCTCTGATGTTTCCACTTTCCATCGGGTGGGCCGTCTGTCTGTTTGCCTGTCTGTCTATGAAAATAAAAAAGGTAGTAAATGAAACAATGAAGTTAGCGACAGCTAATTCTTATAATTACAACGTTACCCTAGGCAATGTACATAATAAGTTAATGATCCATCGTTTATAAACACGGTTTTATTCCGTCTTCTCGCCTGCGAATTTTCCTCCGTAATATGGGATGTAGGTAACGAACATGCGCCAGTCGGTGAAATACAGCAGCCCGAGGAAGCCCGCGCCACCGAATCCTGCTGCAGACGTGGCGAATGACGCTGCCATCTCAGCGTGCTTCTTTCCTAGCCTCAGCATCTTTATAGCTTCCTTTTTCGGTAATTTGATTGAGAATTCTCCTCTACGCGAGGTTCAGCGGGTTACGTAAACGTCAAAACGTCAGTCAATATCTTTTTTTTTTGCGAATTTCATATGACCACAGAGTAAATAATAGTACTACATATATGACAGTTGCAGGTTGCGATGGAAAGGTACTAATATTTTTAAGCAGCAGCATAGGGACAGGATAACAAAAGAGTACCCTCAGATTAGAATACTATGGGAGTACTAATGTACTTTGTACTGGGGAGTATGTACCATACATACAGTGCATCTATTTTCTATGTCTCGTTAATCATCGCATTTCCGAATACAAACGAATGCAACTGATAGAAATTCGACGACTGACGAAACACAAAGTTTGCCGAGAGACATTAAAAAAGTGTTAAGAAATTATAATAGATGGAATGTAGCAGTGTAGTTTCTCGTGCAGTTTAATTTTTAAAAAATATTTTATTATGGACACATGTTTTCTACGAAATATTTATTCCTCTTTTCATAGAATAGGCAGTATTGCTACAGGCGAACTGTAAATGTTATCAGAATCAAAGCAAAGATAAATCCTCATTTTTGCTTCGCTGCAGTCGGGTAAAAATTAAAAAAGTCAAACTGTCTACTTGACACTCTTAGAAAGTATTTTTCTATTGAAAACGTCATCAAGTACCTTTTGAGGACCAATCATTATTCAGTTATTTTATTAACGTACCAACCAGCTTTCCCCGGTTGTAATTGGATTGGATTATTCTATTCTTTAACTTGTCCGAAAAAAACTGCTCCGGGTCTGTCCGTCCGTGGAAATTGTTTATTAAAGTCTTTCAGTCTGTGTTATGGGTTATTGGACTGTGTTTATATACGTTTCAGTGCTGTTATTGATCGTCATATAGGTACTGTGCGAAACTGCAACGGGACTGCTGTTGCTCAATTCATTTCAACGATCGAGTGCAGCGGCCGATGCATGTTTAGTCGTCTGCAGTTCCTTTTTTCTTGGTATTGGAAGCCGGGCGAGATGTGGGACTCTACCTCTTTTATGTCGGCTCTGACGCCGAAGTTCTATGTGGCGCTGACTGGCACGTCATCGTTGATCTCAGGACTAATCCTGATATTCGAATGGTGGTACTATCGCAAGTACGGGTGTTCGTTTATCGAGCAGGTGTCGCTGGCACAGCTAGGACCGTGGTTCTCGGGTGGCGATGAGCCGGTGGGCTCCGGGGCTGGGGCTGGTGGTGGGACATCACCAGGGCCACCTCCTAGCGAGTGTAAAGTGAGTGCATGCATAACATCCTATTTGACTCAGTTCATTACTTTAATAGTATGTTCCCTAAAGGATTCCCTAAATTATAGCTAGTCATTCACACACATAACAATGTTGCTCTTTAATGGTCACATGAATTAAAGCAATTGAATATTCAAAATCTTATTAGAAGCCTTTCCAGCTTCAAAATTTATCAAATCGTTAAGCAAAGCCTTGTTTAAAAACGAAAAATCGTACAACTCTTTTGCCCTTTACATAAATGAATATGATATTGGAAGGAAAAGGATGTTTTTTTGAACCCTAACTCCAAAAGGTTGCATGTACCTAAAGCATATCTAATAATAATATTCAGCAGAAATGCCTTCAAATCCACAATTGTTGTGTATATAAGTTGTCAGAGGGATATTCCTCCGGTGGTAAATACTGGGAATTATTTTCCCACATGTTACCACTGTTAACTACTGAGAATAATATTTCCCACTAGTTACCACTAAAATCAATTGGTGGTAGCCACTGCTTGTAATAGTTTAATAACACATTTTTAGTTTTTTTCTCAGAAGTTTTGGCTAATACAAAGTAATCATTCTGACTGCAGGTCTGGCGCAACCCAATGTCGCTCCTACGTGGTGCAGAATACGCTCGTTTATGGGCTGCCGCTAATCGCACCCCTCTCACCTACTATGACATGAATTTGTCAGCGCAGGAGCATCAAGCGTGGTTCGGCCTGTCGGGGCCAGGTTGGTCGTCTAGCATTTTAACTACGTCTTGAGCTAACTTATACTTGTTATATTAATTGACATTGAAAATAGTATTTAAGGTATTATACATAATAACTGTGTGCAAAGGTGATAATAAGTAATGATAATAAATAAATAATTCGTTTCAACAGTTTGCCCAACAGGACCTACATTATAAATTAATCTAATTTTAAATAATTTTCTCATGGATTTACAAACAAATAAGTTTCTTCGTTTATTACTTGAAGCGTCGCTTATGATTGGTTGCAAGTGACAGGCTGAGAAAATCTTATTAAGATGAAAAAGAGTGCAACTTCTCTAATTGTTATTATGTATCTAGGTGGTGAAGCGCCTTGTGAGGTGGCGCTGGCCCGAGCGTGGCGAGAGCGCGAGCCGGCGGCGCGCGTGGCGGCGGCGCGGATGGCGCTGGCGATGCGGCCGGATTGCGCCGCCGCCATGCTGCTACTAGCCGAGGAGGACGCGCCTACTGTACAGGAGGCCGAACGGTTGCTCAAAGTACAGTAATGAGATTATTGGTATTCGTCATAAAGTGCCTATTTCGCGTGGTCAACCCAGCTTATAAAGGATCAGAGCTCTCTCTCTTCCTAGCGCTTTTTCCCATCTACGCTTACGCTACGGGGTACGCTTTGACCATGATCCCGGATTCGGCAGGTCGGGTTATTACGGTGGAGCGACTGCCGTCTGCCCTCCGTAATAGGGGCACCAGACTAATTGGATCATGGTTACACATTTAGTTATGCAAATGTGCAGGTTTCCTTACGATGTTTTCCGTCACCGTTAGAGCATCGGTTACCGCAATTCACAGGCAGATAATGTACATAAGTTAGAAAAACTCATTGGTACATGGCAACCGCTTGGATTTGAACCTGGACCTCACGATCACGAGTCAACATCCATAGCCATTAGGGCACCGACACTCTCATGAAGGATCAAAACCGACCCTCGATATTGCCAGAGCTTTTCTTGTTTCAACTGGCTTTCTGGAGCGACCTCAGCCTTGGGTTCTCGAGATGTGTTGCCCGGTAACTGGCCCCGCTCGGACATCCTATAGAATGAGGGGCACCTATGTTCAGGATGTCCTGGGGATGTTACAGTGATGAAGAGTTTTATATGAGAACATAAACGTTAGTCAAGCTCTCATAACAAGACGTTCATATTCTTAAATATAATATAAAAGAATGTCGACGAAGTCATGACCGAGAGCTAGCAATGTTATAATAACGTATATCGACACCCATATCATAAAACCTCCATAATGTATTCAAAAACCGTAGGAAATTACCAGCATTATTACAACTAATTTTACTATGGGCTGTGGTAGTAGATAAAATCTGTACTGTAATGTTATTACAGTATCAATTTTTGTAACGTTATGAGTTTAAATTTGGAACAGCTGTCAAAACTCAATTGGGTCTCTATTCTAGTATCCATAGATATTTAAACAGTTAGGTATCAATACGAAACATCAATTCAGTATGTTTTTTAATATAAACCGCACGACATTTGATCTCGAGTTACATGAGAATAGGGACTTCATTCGTTTGACTATGTTTTAAAAAATTAAACTTTCGTCTTGACGGAGTATCGAATTGCCGCCATTACTGTTGTCATTTGTTTGTTCGTTGGTTTTTTGCTGTTATGAGAGTAGAATTGTAAAAAGTTGTTTGCGATTTACATTTTAGTTGAAAAATTTATAGTGACTCCGAAAACGATGTGAAAACTCCGCCGGATATCGTAAATGCAGCCACGATTGCAACAAATAACTTTGTTGCCAGAAAATAATGTTTCTGAACACATCATGCAGGATTTATAATAATGTGTGTAGATAAAGTTATGTATGCATACATAATTTGACCTTAAAACACTCGTGCGATCTTATTATGAAACTCGCCTTTTGGCTCGTTTCATAACCCCGCACTCGTATTTTAAGGCCTATCATTATGCAAACGTTGCATAAACTACTATTGTCGGTAGCGCGCATGGCGCGCGGCAGAAGCCGCGTGGCGCGTGTCGGGCGCGGGCGGGTCGAACGACGCGGCGCGCGCGCGGCGCGACGCGGTGGTCCTCGCACACGTCAAGCGGCGCGTGGCGATGTGCGCGCGGCGCCTGGGCCGGCTGCGCGACGCGGCGCGCATGTTCCGCGAACTGGCGCGCGACGTGCCGCCCGCGCTCGCGCCGCTGCACGCCCACGAGAACCTGTTGGAGGTGCTGTTGGAGCAACGCGCGTATGCTGACGTGCAGGTATCTATAGAAATATCACAAAAAATAGGTCTTGCCATTCGCGAACGTTCATAGAGAGATGTCCGATGCGATTCTAACATATGAATGATCGCCAATTAGAACAAAACCTTAAACTTCATAGTTCTTGCATCAATCATTGTAGCTGTAACAATAAACACGAGTGTCAGTTTGTGAGACGAGCCGCAAGCGAGTATTTTGTGGCATATTCTCCGGTTACTGAATAGGTTATAAAGACACGACAGGAAGATTAAATAACGGTCATTTTTGGTTGAATCATGTAGTTATGTAACTTAATAAAAGTGGCAAAAAATATACATTATTTATAACGCGGACCGGGATATTCCCACTTGTTACCACCACTTTGTTACCAGTAACTACTGAGATTTTTTCCCCCACCTGTTACCAAGTTACAGAAAATAATAAGTCCTACTAGTTTCCACTAAAATAAATTGGTAGTAACTACTGAGAATGTTTATTCTAAATAGTTACCACTGAAAAATAAATCGTGGTTATTCCTTACCACCATTTTAGTTAAGCGGTGGTTCTCTGCGACTTTTTTACTCGCGGAAAAAAACCGCAGCGTAGATACTTGAGACATTTTTTACATTTTTTTACATTTATTTATATTTCTGCTCTGCATTTTTATGAAGCAACATAGCTCAACTGTCTATGATTCTGCAGTCTTGAATAAACGAAGAAAGGATGCATTTTTAAGTCAGTCTAAAACCAACCGCACTACGTTTATGAAAAGATTCTTTTCCTTTTTGGGCCCATTCATTTATGCTAAAATTAATAAGCTTAAATACGTTTATACGCTAAATAACATACTGTGTAAAAGGGAAATCTCAAAATGGCTTCAAAAACTTACCTACGAGGAAACTGAAGAACTTCTCACAATCACAAGGTGAATAACACACACACACACACACACACACACACACATACACACACTCACACATACTCACACACACTCTCACACACCAACACACAACCTGATTCTCTGATAATTAATTTTTATTTTACCAGGATATGTTTGTAATCCTGGTTACTGTTTTTGTCTTGTACCATTTAGATAATATTAATTGGAAGAATTATTGTCTATTCTTATCGTTAGCTGGATCACAGTACAAAAATGTTATCTTTAGGGGATGAGCGCTGACTGCTGAAATACAGGTTCCCACCTAGTTTAGCAGCGGTGGCTAAACATAATTATTGAGTTCATGCTAGCTTATGTAATATTGTAAGAAAATTGTATTGCTTCCTTATATGGTAAATAAATAAATTAAAAATTATATTTATGTATAATGTAATGTTTATATATACATACATTATTTCACTACACCTATTTTGGGTTCTCTGCTTTGCGAAAAAAGGTTGAATGCTTGTAGCATTAAGTTCACATTTTGTACATCGTCATCGTCTGTCTGTCCGTTTGTCATTTGATAGCATTGGTTAACATTGGTTATTATTTTTCATGTGTGACTGTGAATATTTGGTTGGTGGCAGGCGGTGCTAGCGCGCTACGACGACCCGGCGCTGCCCAAGTCGGCGTGCATCGTGTACACGACGGCGCTGCTGCGCGCGCGCGCCGCCGCGCAGGCGCCGCGCCCCGGCGCCGAGGCCGCCGCGCTCGAGGTCAGTGCACGCAAGGCGTGTTAGCCACGACATGCCCGCTAGTCGTTTGTCGCTCTGTGCGTCTCTGTCATACTAGTCAAATATGTCAGGGATGCACTGAGCTAGACCACAAAGAGATAGGTACAGCAATCAATCACATGTATGTACTTCACTTTTCACGCCTACGCTCGGCGGTCACTCTTGGGTTGGTAACTATGGCTTATGCACAAAAAACTATCGTGGTAGTGGCACTCGTATCTAGTTGATTTATTGTTGAAAATGAAACGGGAAGAATGGAAATATAAATGAATTATAACTAAAATAACATACCAACCTACCTACAAAATTTTACGTTTGTAAATGTTCAGTATCGAAAATCCCTAATAACTTCTTAACGGATTACCCTAGTACACAATTTCCATTGCCCTATCCGTTTTAGACCTAAACCTATCAAATGACACTAAAAACAACACAATATCTACACACACAAAAAAACATATTTTCAACTTACGTGAATGTATCCTACAGAAGTTTAGTTACCTACTTCGTTTATACTGATTCAAAATAGGAAACTATTACATAAATCTATCTTAGATATATTCTTCGGGGGCCGGGGCGGGGCGCTTACCTTCCTACCTAGCTGTTCTGTGTAACGTTAAAACGAACCATCGAAATACAAGCAGATATCTACTTACCTCTCTGAAACCACTGGTAGCTAAAAATACGACAACTCGCCATTTCATGTTGAATTTAAACAATCGACAACTGAACAGTTATAATAACTTTTTTTATTGCTCCATTATTGCACAAAAAAGTTCATAGACGCGGCCGTCTGAAGCTTTCGGCAATCGAGTTCGCACTACTCTCAATCACTCCGAGATATCGTGTCCGTGAGCAGTGTCTATGTGTGCGTTTGTTCGACTAACATCGTTCTTATACTAGTGAAGCCGACGCATACGGCCTAGTATGACCAGGCCGTAAGGCCACTTAACCGTGTCCCAAGGATGCCTTTAAGGGGCTAGTTTTTCGGAGATTTATTGCATTTCGGGCTATCCCCAAAAGTATTACATATTACATCACTAATGGGAAAAAAAAGTTTGAATGTAAACTTTTGAGGATAGCCCGAATAGGGATGTTTCCATGGTAAAAAATGTTATTCTAATTAGTCCGTCAGTAAGATTATCAAAAAATATTGAACACGTATTTTTTGCTTTATCAAATCAATCAAAATTGACAAAGATAACGCGCATCAAAGTTCGGGAGTGGGGGCTAATGACGTCACTTAATGGTAAAAAGTGTACGTCACGCGGAACTTCAACGCACTATATCTTTGTCATTTTTTGTTTAATTGACAAAAGAAAAAAATATGTGTTCAATATTTTTTTCTAATTTAAATTGCGGACTATTTAGATTTTTTTTAGGAAACTAGCCTATTGCAGCAATATATTGCGAACAATCTAGCCAGTTTACGAGCCCCTAACACGTTTAGTGCCAGGAACTCCCCTCGGGAGTTTTGGTCACTCCCCGAGGGGAGTTCGTTCTATACAAGTGTTAGATGACCGGCATACAGCGAATGTGTTGGTTTTGACCTGGCAACGAAAGTTAAGGTGTGTTTGCAGGCGATCCGGCGCGCGATGGAGTTCAACCCGTACGTGCCGGCTTACCTGCTGGAGCTGCGCGCGCTGACGCTGCCGCCCGAGCACGTGCTGCGGCGCGGTGACAGCGAGGCGCTCGCGTACGCCTTCTGGCACCTGCGCCACTGGCGGCAAGCCGACGGCGCGCTGCAGTTGCTCGCCGCCGCCTGCCAGGTGCGTGCGCGCATGGCTTTATGCACGGTCACCATACATTCCTTTTAACGGCATATAGTTTAACTCATTTGCTGCAAAAAAGGTCATATAGGAGCCTGTCCGAAAATTATTAATTTCTGATATATTGAAGATTGGAGTTTTGTTTAATAAATTGCGGAATTGCATCGAAAAAAAACTAAAAGAGCCCATGGCCTACTTGCAATAGTAGTTTATGCAACGGTTGCATAGTGATAGATAGCGATCTTATTATGAAACTCGCTAAAGCTCGTTTCATAAAACCGCACTAGTGTTTTAAGGCCAAATTATGCAGAGTTGCATACATAACTTTATCTACACACATATTATAAATCCTCCATGATGTGTTCAGAAACAATATTTTCTGGCAACAAGTTATTTGTTGCAATCGTGGCTGCATATTTCCGATATCCGGCGCATTTTCACATCACACAGTCACTCCGAGAAGACTACTATTCATATTTTCAACTAAAATGTAAATTACAAACAACTTTTTCTATTCAATTCAACAACAATTCTACTTTCGTTCAGCAAAAAACCAACATAATGGCGGCAATTCGATCCTCCGTCAAGACCATTTTTTTTTTAAATCATAGACAAGCGAATGAAGTCTCTATTCTCACGTCACTCGAGATCAAATGTCGTTCGGTTTATATTAAAAAAACATACTGAATTGATGTTTCGTATCAATAACTGTTTAATATCTATGGATACTAGAATAGAGACCCACTTGAGTTTTGACAGCTGTTCCAAATTTAATCTCATTTCGATACTAAAATCGATACTGTATTAACATTGCAGCACTGGTTTTACCTAGTTGGTTGTCACAATGGTGGTCATTTCCTACGGTTTTTGATTACACTATAGGTTTTATGATATGGGTGTAGATAAAATAAATATTTGTAATGGTGCGTGTCAGGCGGCGGAGCGGTGCGGCGGCGCGGCGTGGTGCGCGGTGTGCGCGGACCGCGAGCTGCTGCCGCCGCACCACGCGGGCGCGCGCGCGCGCGGCGCCGCGCTGCCGCTGGCCGGCGCGCTGTGTGTCGCCGCCGCGCTGCTCGCGCTGTGCGCCGCGCGCTGGCCCGACGCGGCGCGCGCGCTCGCGCCCACCCACCTGCTCAGGCTCCTGCACGCCGTGTGAAGGAGGTTCGAAACACCGAGTCGAAGCTACGAAGCCTATTTCGCTGCCATATAGCGTTCCACTTTGTGACGAAAACTCACTAGGAACAAAGAACTAGGGTTGACAGTGGACATTTTAAAGAAAACCGGCCAAGTGAGAGTCGGACTCGCGCACGGAGGATTCCATACCATTATCTATATTCAAAAAGAAAAAAAAACACGTTTGTTTCTATGGGAGCCCCCCTTAAATATTTGTATTATTTTAATTTAATTATTTATTTTTAAAGTGAATATATAACTTAATATTCTGTGAATATATCAAGCGTCTACCTGTTGCCGTTATCAATATCGAACAAAAACGAGCAAAAAAATCTCGTTCGTTGTTTGGGAGCCCCCTTAAATATTGATTTTATTCTGTTTTTTAGTATGTATTGTTATAGCGGCAACAGAAATACATCATCTGTGAAAATTTCAACTGTCTAACTATCACGGTTCATGAGATACAGCCTGGTGACAAACGGACGTACGGACAGCAGAGCCTTGGTAATAGGGTCCCGGTTTTACCCATTGGGTACGGAGACCTAAAAACGATCGATAAAACAGTATGTTTACTTTTGATTCTTTGTTTACAGTTCATTAAGTCTTTTTATACAAAATCAAAAACATCTTATGGCTCTTCTATAGTCAAGTCAATATTCGACTGTCTTCGGAAATGAATGTGATACGTATCTTATTAATGTCACAGCACTGATAGCGCTCTGTACTGAACGCTAGCTGTTCGTGTGTTAAGGCTTTTATGCCCGTATGGGCGCCGCAACCAAATACAAGGAATGACGAAATTAAAATTTTTCGCTAAAAGGAACTTCTCACTTTTTTTTGGTTCCATAGGTTTTCGAATCTTATGTATTACATTAAAATGTATATTTACCACGAGGTAAAGGAATACATCGTGAGCAAAACTTCATACATCTGTGAACTAATTCGAAAATGTTTGTGAAGTCCCCAATCTGCACTGAGCCCGCGTGGGGACTGCTGCCCAGTCCCTTTCACAATAAGAGGAGGCCTGTGCCCAGCAGTGGGACGTATATAACCTCATGATGATGATGACAATAGCTTTTATTAATTGTACAAAGGTGGATAGCATATGCTCTACTAGAATTGATAACATTTAATGTTTCTCGAAACGTGAAAATTACTATGAAAATCTAAAGATTTTTGCCTCTTTTTTAAATAATGAAAAATAAACTTTAATCAATATAATGACGTGATATTGATTAAAGTTTATTTTTCATTATTTAAAAAACATGATAATAAAATAACTAACCCATTGTTCCCATTTGTAAGACAAAACCGATAAATAGTTGCGTTTGAACGAGAAAAGAAATACCGTCATAAATTTGACTTCTATTAGAGAGTTTTATACAGACCAATCCAGAGAAATTGGGTTATTGTGTCGTACAATTTAAGTTACGTCCTTTAAGAATGAGTACGTTTTAATAAAGTGTCTGTTCACGCAGAATACAGTGAACTAATCAAATTATAATGTTAGGAATATGAAATGCTGACAATTGTAAAAGCAACAATCTTGTAAAACAAGACTGGGATTCATTTTGAATCGTGACAAAAAGATGTAAAATGTAAGTTAATTTTCATAATTACCTACCTTTTAAATGCCACAGTCGGCTATATATGAAAACGGTTTCACGTGTCACTGTTGCCTCGATACGATATGCCATTTTCCATACATTTGCGTTTGCTAAAACTTAAGTGTCCGACCGAAACATGTTTTTTTGCCGAAACCGAAACCGAATGTTCGGTTTTGGTTGTAGTTTCGGCCGAAACCGAAACTTTAATGAATGTATTAAAAATATTAACTAGGATCAATCAATTCAATGGTTTTTACTTAAAATCGTTCAATATTATGAATAAAAATATTAGTGAACCGTTATTTCGTTCTAGACATATGAACACCCACCTGTAAGTCCGCAAGTTCACTTATAAAAGTTGAAAAAGATGTATTCTGGCGAACTCGGACGAACTACGCCGTTGCCAACTGAGCCGAGCGCACCCGAGTTGAGCCAAACGAGATCCAAAAGTACAGGCCCCCAATTCTCGCTACATTGTCGTCGTTACATAATGTTGATTTCGAGATTAAACGTTTGATTCATACAGTTCTGTCAAACGACTGTATGAACTGACGTTTAATCTCGATTGTGAGATTATCTCGATTGTGAGATTATCTCGAATGCAGCGAGAATTGGGGGCCAGGTAGGTAAGTTTCGGCGCGACCGAAAACTTAGGCAGTTTTTTAACCGAAACCGAACCTTCGGCCAAAACATGTTTTTTTTGCCGAAACCGAAATTTCGGTCGGACATTACTAAAAATGCCATCTTTGGCGTCCGTGGCATTCAAAGGGTTAAGAAAGGCGTGAAAAATGCTGGGGGATTAAAAATTAAAAATCAATTACTCATATTAGTTGTGATTTTTATTATGAAATGAAAATATACTAATATAATAATGCATTTATACTTGTAAATATTTTAAAAGTATTGACTAAATATTCGTGAAAATGTAGTGCATTCATTCTTATTTGTCTCATTTGATGATCAAAATACGATAGTATTAACACTTTTATTGCCAAGGATCCTATGCGGTGCTCCGAGACTACACATATTCCGGACAACCCGCAAGGTCGCTATTAGTACCTATAGGTTATTAGAGTCTACGCCAAAGAACCCACATAAAATATACTGAGTCCATAAATATTTAACGACATGTATAAGACTCCCTTAACTCTGGTAAAATTTCCTCTACGTTACGAAAATTGACCATACAATAGTATGGCTAATTTTCGTAACACAGTGAGAGAGAAGGACGCACAGACTGAATTGAAAAAAAAAAATTGTACGCAATTAAGGCGTAGCTAAGAAAAACTAAAAAAGTTCCACAGTGTTTCGAAAGTTAGCCATACAATTGTTAATTTTCGTAACGTAGAGGAACTTTTTAAACTTTTTCTTAACTACGCCTTAATTAAGTAATTTTTTTTTTAAATTACCCACCGAGAATCTTACCAGTATACTTGCGAATGAATGCGTTGACAGAACGCCGAATGGATTTGTTTCTTATTGGTGCCAAAATTGAGCCTTATTTTCGCACTAATTGCAAATGAGCGACTTCGCTCATTTCATGAGTGACGTATTCCGGCGCGGTCATTGTATACGATGTCTCTACTCATTTAAATCTTTGCCAATTTGCTTGTCAAAGCCATTCCTGTAATTTACCTCCTAAGGTCAAATGTACGATTCGTCAAAATACTCTTTTTGTCAAAGGCTCGTTTGGTCAAATTGTGTTTGTCAAAAGTGCGATTCGTCAAAATACTCTTTTTGTCAAAGGCTCGTTTGGTCAAATTGTGTTTGTCAAAAGTGCGATTCGTCAAAATACTCTTTTTGTCAAAGGCTCGTTTGGTCAAATTGTGTTTGTCAAAAGTGCGATTCGTCAAAATACTCTTTTTGTCGAAGGCTCGTTTGGTCAAATTGTGTTTGTCAAAAGTGCGATTCGTCAAAATACTCTTTTTGTCAAAGGCTCGTTTGGTCAAATTGTGTTTGTCAAAAGTGCGATTCGTCAAAATACTCTTTTTGTCGAAGGCTCGTTTGGTCAAATTGTGTTTGTCAAAAGTGCGATTCGTCAAAATACTCTTTTTGTCAAAGGCTCGTTTGGTCAAATTGTGTTTGTCAAAAGTGCGATTCGTCAAAATACTCTTTTTGTCGAAGGCTCGTTTGGTCAAATTGTGTTTGTCAAAAGTGCGATTCGTCAAAATACTCTTTTTGTCAAAGGCTCGTTTGGTCAAATTGTGTTTGTCAAAAGTGCGATTCGTCAAAATACTCTTTTTGTCAAAGGCTCGTTTGGTCAAATTGTGTTTGTCAAAAGTGCGATTCGTCAAAATACTCTTTTTGTCAAAGGCTCGTTTGGTCAAATTGTGTTTGTCAAAAGTGCGATTCGTCAAAATACTCTTTTTGTCAAAGGCTCGTTTGGTCAAATTGTGTTTGTCAAAAGTGCGATTCGTCAAAATACTCTTTTTGTCAAAGGCTCGTTTGGTCAAATTGTGTTTGTCAAAAGTGCGATTCGTCAAAATACTCTTTTTGTCAAAGGCTCGTTTGGTCAAATTGTGTTTGTCAAAAGTGCGATTCGTCAAAATACTCTTTTTGTCGAAGGCTCGTTTGGTCAAATTGTGTTTGTCAAAAGTGCGATTCGTCAAAATACTCTTTTTGTCAAAGGCTCGTTTGGTCAAATTGTGTTTGTCAAAAGTGCGATTCGTCAAAATACTCTTTTTGTCAAAGGCTCGTTTGGTCAAATTGTGTTTGTCAAAAGTGCGATTCGTCAAAATACTCTTTTTGTCAAAGGCTCGTTTGGCCAAATTGTGTTTGTCAAAAGTGCGATTCGTCAAAATACTCTTTTTGTCAAAGGCTCGTTTGGTCAAATTGTGTTTGTCAAAAGTGCGATTCGTCAAAATACTCTTTTTGTCGAAGGCTCGTTTGGTCAAATTGTGTTTGTCAAAAGTGCGATTCGTCAAAATACTCTTTTTGTCAAAGGCTCGTTTGGTCAAATTGTGTTTGTCAAAAGTGCGATTCGTCAAAATACTCTTTTTGTCAAAGGCTCGTTTGGTCAAATTGTGTTTGTCAAAAGTGCGATTCGTCAAAATACTCTTTTTGTCGAGTTTGGTTTGGTTTGTCGGTCGTCAAATCAAACGAAAATGGTTTGACGAATCGCGACTTTGGCAAACGACTTCTTTGACCGAACGATCCTTTGACAAAAAGGATATTTTGACGAATCGCACGTTTGACTATAGGCGGAAAACCCGCATATACATATAGCTCCGCCGTATTTAGAATTCGGGCGTATTATTTGATCGTGTTTTGTCTCTTGCTTTCATGCTATTTGCGACCTTTTAAACATTTTTAGTTACGCGGTTTCGTAGTATCATTGACGATATGGCCGTATGAACTCGCCTAGCGGGACTTACCGAGATTTCTGTGGCTGCTGGGGTCATTCTGTCAACGAAAGCCAGCATTACCTCATACTGTGTCAGTTTCTTTTTGCAGAAAAAACCACCATCAAATGAGACAAGTAAGATAAATTCATTTATTTAAAAATGTGTTTGATTTATTGTAATCATGGTATATGATAAATTAGATAAGTTAGGCCAATTCATTCAGTGACCAAAGATTCTTCGGCTTGAACCATTACATTCTTGTTTATTTCTCAACTTGTCTATCTATTATTTATATTTGTCTAGAACAAGACTCCAGTGGCTCTTACACGAAACTACAGGTTACAATTTTACAGGCAAAATCTGGCAACACTGCAAGGTGTATGAGATTTCTCATCGGTGTTGCTAGTTTTTGCTTGTAAATTTGTGAAAAAGGGCCACAGGAGTGACGGCAAGGATGCCTTTTCGCAGCCTACATAATTTGAATAACTTTTTAAGTTATAATTTAACATGTATGTTGGTCTGTAAGTTATTTATTTCTTTAAATGAGGCAACGGTGCGTGGCCCGTATAATATATTACATACAGTAATAAAAATTTAAGAGAAGTGTGAACCTACGGTTTATCATACAAAAGGTGATAACGATTTCCACCCCTTAAATGTCAACCGATGATCACCAATTTTTGATAGGTTGTCAGTCAGAACAAAATCTAGGTCTAACCGTTTTGATTTTTTGATTATAAACAATAAATTTAGTTTTATTGTGGTTTTATTGTAGTTTCTCATACAAAACTAATTTCGGTATTATTTGACTTTCGTGACCTTTAATCAAAATTTTAAAAACGTATAGACCTAATTTTTGTTCTGACTGACAACCTATGAAAAATTGGTCAAAATCGGTTAACATTTAAGGGGTGGAAATCGTTATCGCCGTTTGTATGAAAAGGGTGATTTTTGCCTTTGGTTCACGGTCCTCTTAAAAGTACAATACAATAATACATAACTTATTTAATTAAAAAAAAGTCATAAATAAGTAGGTAACACGTTAGGTCGGCGACGTGTGACACAGTTTCGCGGTGTCCAATAACCGTCCACGAAAACGACTATGACTAAGTACGTATGTGTTTTATGTACGGGCAACTGAACTAATGCGTAAAATAAATAGTATTATTATTGTTATTATATACCATTTATCAAACATGGAACTGTTTTATCCATCACGCTATTTAATTATAAATCGATAAAGGATTATAAAATCAAGATCTGACAAGTATTCAATATTAACGATCTCATTCATAAACGCCAGAAACATTATGCTTCATCCCTTTACAAACTAAATTTTCAAATGAAAGAAAGGGACAGCAGGCCATAACCACACTACGGTGGATGCATCCATGCTTGTCTTATTTGGTAAACAAGTTTCTAACCTCAAAATGCACCTTTTTTGGATAAAACTGCTGTTTCCTTGCAAATAAAGGAACCGGAGACAATATTTTAAACCTGACTTTGCCAATTGTAGCGTAGGTTTGCTCTATTTAGGAAAGAACAGCTATTTCACCCAACAATTCCAAATTTTGAGGTTAGAAACTTATGACAAGTATGGATGAATCCACTGTAGGGTTTGACGTTTTTGAATAAGAGGTTAAGAGTATTTGGATAAATGTGATTTAGAATTATGTACCTATGACTCCAAAGGGATATGTATTTATGTTCGCGTATTGTGGACGTTTTTTAATAAAAAAATCTTGCATAAGTGTATTAAATGTGATTTTTATTTACTGTCGGTCATGTCCAAGTTCAGATCTTACTACTTTTGCAAATAAATCGGTTTCGGCAAGTATTTTCTTCGATGCAAAGTTTACAAGCAATACGATCTAAAACAATTCAGACTGGTCGAACAAATTCATTCAAACTCAGCAAAAATGTTATGTCTGTAACACATACGTTGTGAGATATTAGCAAAATACAAACGAACCTAATTCTACGGTGCAAATATGAACTTTAATTCGTATTACAAAAGATCAAAATCCCATGTGCGATGTGTAATGGTCGGGCGACATCTGCTTCGTCGTTTTACTCAGCAGTGGTTGTAAGCATGAGGAAATACGAGCCCGAACGTCTTATAATCTAAAAATAACAATAAAAAAAATTAGTCCCAATTTCCTTACTAATAAACTTACATTCTCACGTCGACTGATTACTTTTCTGACGTTTCAAGCTCCTTCAAACAGCTGTCAATGTCATTGTGTACTTGTGTGTGTGTAATCATTGACCTCAACTCTCGTGGCGATACCTATACTAGCAAATGAAACTGCCAAAGTTGCGGGGTGCGCGGGGATTTGGAGCGCTGTGATTGGTGCGTTCGAGGTTATGCGTTCCGCGCGACCCCCTGTAGCCCCGCCACTTGTTGCCATTTGGCCACAACGCTTGGCAGCGGGGGTCGCCCGGCTATGCGGACTCTATTGGATAGGTACCTATATGGTCTGTGACGCTAACACGTTGGAAGAACTTTCGTTGGAGTCATCAGATCCTAGATATTTTCGACGGGTTCGCCAAATTTACCCTCACTTTTTTGTACAGAGTGGGCATTATCCTTTCGAGACAACGTAGCGGCATAGTGAGCGTCAAGTTGGCGTACCCGTGGAAGATATCCAGAATAGTACCCAATTAGTACCGAGTTCAAAAAATAGTACCTTTGTAATTTCGGAGATAGGCAGCCCTGTTTAACGGGTACGCTAACTTGACGTCAAGCTGGCGTACCAAGTTTGGATTTCGAAAATGGTGCTGCTCCCATAAATGCTTTATATCTCAAAAAATAGTACCTACCCAAATAGTACCCCTGGCTCCCGAAGTCTCAACTTCGTAGCTCTAATAGAACCTGAGATATTTCATACCAAACACGGGTAAAAGAGTTTGCACCGTCAAGCTGGCGTACCCGGCCGAGATAACACAGAAAGCCACTGAATTCCAGCAGCTATATTATACCAAAAAATAGTAGCGGAAATAGTACCCCTTTTACGACAAAATCATAAAAGAAAAGCTAAGTGGAACATTGGATCCTGGATATGTTCGACGGGTACGTCAACTTGACGCTCACGCGACACGAGTTCAAAGTAATCAGTTGATATGTTTTGATTACCGAAGACATGGTATCGACCCCGACCGGCACAATGTTGCCCGCTTTCAGGGCTATAGACTTCTGTACATTCAGCAGTAGGAAATGGACGAGTCCCCTGTTTCTTTCATCCATACATTCCCAGGGTAGCCCGTACACAACGTCGACAAAAGAATCACCCTAAAAACAATGAACAAGTATTATTTGTTAATTTGTTATGGTTTAATTCGCAGCGATCGCTTGTTAAGGCCGCTATCGCTGGATTAATAACTTGCCTTTGTGCCAATCAGCTCGAAAATCACCGATACTTGAATTAATTGTTGAAAAATAATCAAAGTTAGTAAGCCATATCTTGACAAAGCTTTAGTATCCTTAAACAAAAACAAAAGTATTATTATATAGCAGTGGCGAAGCGTCAAATATTTCCTATGGGAAGCCGGGCGAATTAGAACTGTACGTGCGAGTCTGACATTTAGTTAGAGTAACATGGACTTCACTGACAGCTAGCCGTAGCTCTCTAGCTAGGTAAAGCCGTCAGGGATCGGCTGGTAGGCACGCTGAGCCACTGTTATATAGTATACTTTGTAATTAAACTTTTTATTAAATAACAAGTAATAAGAAAAAAAAGTGAACGTTTCACGTAAATATGCGGCCCTAGCAAGGTTGACACAAGTATAAGTTAAACCATCTTATCTCCAGGTGCGTTTCTCTCAAGCTAGTGCCGACGAAAGAGATAGAGAGATAAGATGGTTTAATTTTTCCTCGTGTCAACCTTGCTAGGGCCGATGGTGGTAAAGGGTCCGTAATAATGTACTGAGTCATAAGTTGGTCCTGGTTCCCAATTCTCGATGCATTCGAGATAATGTCGATCGCGAGATTAAACGTCAGATTCATACAGTTGTGTCAAACGACTGTATGCACTGACGTTTAATCTTGATTGTGAGATTATCTCGAATGCACCGAGAATTGGGGGGCCTGATCCTGCGTCTCTTGAATCATGCTAGGTATACTTGTACGTACTCGAGTAGGTATAATAGAACTTAGGTAATAATTGTACCTAGGCATAGCTGGGCACCGTCAATCAAATAGTTAACTTCGTTAATCGTTAATCCGTTACTAAAAAAGTTAACTTCGTTAAACGTTAAAGCGGTACATTTCAGAAAGTAGGTACTTAATTAACGATTAACGGACCTTAGTTGTTTTAACGGAAGCTAATGAGACCGTTAACAATTTTTAATGTTAACTTAAAACTGAATGCGTTACTCGAAATGTTAACTTCGTTAATTAATGATTAACGGACTAACGGTGTTGTGCCCAGCTATGTGTATAGGTTTGTTTATTTCGTTTTATTACCAGAGAAGAACATTCCAATAGTAATATGCAGCCAGTTATTTGGTGGAACGCTAAGTAAAAACACAGCGATAGGCCGAAAGCTTCTGAAGTGTCTGACAAAAACCTGTAAACTTGAGTAAATTATCAGTTAATTCATAAAAAGAAAGTCTAGTATATACAGGATGTTACAAAACTACCAGTAAAGCCAAAAGGAGGTTAAATGGGGCCTTATAACGAGTCCATTCACAATATTTAAGAACCGTAGTAACGCTGTATAACATACCCCAAAAAAATAGAAAAAAGATTATTTTCACTGAAGTGCAAACCCTATTTCAGTAAAATTAAATTATAAGATTAAATAGGTACGTAATCCTTTCTGTTAAATAATCTGGTTCCCTGACATGACAGCTTACTAGGGTTGACAAAATTTTTGGCTTAGCTCATTAATTATATTTTTTATTCTTATTGGTATTTTGTAACACGTTGTATAATCATTGTTATTACTTACGTCTTTATCATACTATGATATTGAATTATATCTTTCAATTGCTTGAATACTACTTCGTTTTCAGCTTTCGTGTAACTCAGGGAATCACTGCCCGTTCTCGAATTTGAGACACTTAAGACTTCATGCTCAAGAATACTTAAGTGTCCCCAAGTATGAAACACGATGAGACAAAGTATAAGGTCTAAACAGCAAACTCCAACTGACACGCTGTATGACAAACACCAGTTAAAAACATATATTAATGAGTAGTAACGAATATCTGTGTATTGGTCGAATGGTAGGACGTAATACATGGCGTGTTCGAAAGTGCCGTTAACGGGCCTATCCGAACTAAACATTCCGGAATTATAGTTACTATATGTTGGCACTATGTTGTACAAAGATAGGCCGGCGTACATCTGGTAGTGGATTATAATGCTGGCGAATGTGCAAATCTTACTAACACGAGCATTCATCTGAAACAAAATGGGCGATTGAGTTTTTATTACTTGCGAGATTTGCTTTAATTGCTTTGTTATAAACAGACCTGGCCCCCAACTCTCGGTGCATTCGAGATAATCTCTCAATCGAGATTAAACGTCGTTTGACACAACTGTATGAATCTGACGTTTAATCTCGTAATCGACAGTATCTCGAATGCACTGAGAATTGGGGACCTCAATCTCAAAAATCATAATCGATATTAAAACTGCAGAACACGAGGATATGTTAACCGTCTCATCTCTAAGTGCATCTCTCTCATACTAGTGCCGACGAAAGAGATAGAGAGATAAGGCGGGGTTAAGTTATACCCGTGTTAGCCACGCCAGGGTAGCTGAAATGTAATGCTGTAATGGCGTAAGAGGACTGTGAACCAACGGCAAAAATCACCCTTTTCACACAAAAGGCGATAACGATTTCCACCCCTAAAATGTAAACCGATTATGACCAATTTTTGATAAGTTGTCAGCCAGAACAAAATCTAGGTCTATACGTTTTTAGAATTTTGATTACAGATCAAGAAAGTCAAGTAATGCCGAAATTAGTTTTGTATGAGTAGGTATACTGAAACCAAAATAAAACTAAATTTATTGATCATAGTGAAAAAAGTTAGTACCTACCTATTATTGAATATGGATTAAAGATCAGCAAATCCAAATACCTAATGGTTGAGATTAGTTTTGTATGAGAATACTGAAACAACAATAAAACTGAATTTATTGATTATTATGAAAAAAAAAACGTATATACCTAGATTTTGTTCTGAAAACCTATCAAACATTGGTCAGAGTCGGTTAACATTTAATGGGTGGAAATCGTTATCGCCTTTTGTATGAAAAGCCGTAGTCAAAGTCAAATTATCTTTTATCTACACCCATATCATAAAACCTCCAAAGTGTAATCAAAAATCGTAGGAAATGACCACCATTTTGAAAACCAATTAGGTACAACGAGTGCTGCAATGTTATTCCCGTATCGTTTTTAGTATAGAAATGAGATTAGATTTGGAACAGCTGTCAAAACTCAAGTGTGTCTCTATTCTAGTATCCATAGATATTAAAACAGTTATTGATACGAAACGTCAATTCAGTATGTTTTTTTAATATAAACTGCACAACATTTGATCTCGAGTGACATGAGAATAGAGACCTCATTCGTTTCTCTATGATTTAAAAAAAAAATGGTCTTGACGGAGGATCGAATTGCCGCCATTATGTTGGCGTTTTGCTGAACGAAAATAGAATTGTTGTTGAATTGAATAGAAAAAGTTGTTTGTAATTTACATTTTAGTTGAAAATATGAATAGTAGTCTTCTCGGAGTGTGTGTGATGTGAAAATGCGCCGGATATCGGAAATATGCAGCCACGATTGAAACAAATAACTTGTTGCCAGAAAATATTGTTTCTGAACCCATCATGGAGGATTTATAATGTGTGTAGATAAAGTTATGTATGCAACTCTGCATAATTTGGCCTTAAAACACTCGTGCGATCTTATTATGAAACTCGCCTATCGGCTCGTTTCATGCACTGCAACCGCACTAGTGTTTTAAGGCCTATCATTATGCAAACGTTGCATAAACTACTACTACAAGTTCTTATGAAGGTCAAGGAATGAGTTCACCACCGGTTCGGAAAAATCCTGTACTGAGAAGAGCCGGCAAGAAACTCGGTGAGGTATCATTTTAAAAAAAATGTAAGTCTACAATGATGACTGCAGTTTTATACAAATCCAAGTAAATACCACAGTACCTAGGTACACACGCAGGTAGTTTCACACTTCTCTTAAAATATAATAAAATATAGGAAAGTTTACCTTCGCAGCGAAATCTGACTTATGTTTGTGGTGCATTAAATGAAATTTTAGAACAAATCCTTTGATGACAGCGCGATACGTTTCTATCCTGACCAGGGTGAGTCTTTGCTGAAAATTTACTTTATTAATAATAATAATAATTTTTAACTTATTTTCGGGTTCACTTCATAAGTTTTATTTATGTATTTTTACTTATACGCATGACGAATTTTTTTATTTCAAGTTTTAATAACATGTATAATCAAATTAAATTATTGATAAGCTTTAATTTTTATTAACTATTTGACCGTTTGACATCCTTACATAATTATAAAACAAAGTTGCCCGCCGCGTCTGTCTGTCTGTTCGCAATAAACTCAAAAACTACGGAACGGATTTTCATCTGGTTTTCACCAATTGATTGAGTGATTCATGAGGAAGGTTCAAGTATATAACTTGTCAAGGTTTTGTGTAAATTGATTGACATAAAACGAGGATAGTTGGAAGTGTCGGAAAAATTCAAGCCGCCGGGGAGCTTTCACTGGAAACGATACCTAATCCCTTAGAGATATCACAAAACAATGCATGCAATACATGGTGGGTGGTGGGATATTTATCTTTTATATTTCTACAAAAAAGTCCGCGAGGGCATATTTCTATCTTTTAAGGATAGCTTACTACCTACCCTTTCTATCGTCTAAAATAATGGTCACGTAAAATAACTAAAGTAACGTAATTGGAAAGCTATTTACCCAGACACACTAGTAATCCTGATCAACTTAAATACGTTAGGTAAAGCATTTATTTCATGCACATTATTATAATCTTATATATCGGAAATAAGGGGGAGAATGGTCAATATTCTCCTAAATAACTTTCAAACTATTTATTTTAAAATATAAATAATAAATAAATAAAAAATGAAATTCTCACAACGAGCCCTTTCATTTGACATGTCACACGATATAGTTTCCAAAACTTTTTCTTTTATTTTCTAATTTATCCCCCAAAAGTGGCCTCCACGTTTAAAATTCATTAATTTACGTTACGCGCCACTGACTTCTTTTTTAAATATATATAAGGGAAGGCAAACGAGCTTGCGAGTCACCTGATGGTAAGTGATCATCGCCGCCCATAAATAAACATATGAGACTTACATATGAATAACAAATTTCAACTCAATCGGTCCAGTAGTTACGGAGAAAATTGGCCGTGACAGACGGACAGAAACACAAGTGATCCTGTAAGGGTTGCGTTTTTGCCTTTTGAGGTACGGAACCCTAAAAATATTTGCATGCTGTTTTGAAATAGCTGAATTAGGAGGAAAAAATTAATTAAGTATGTAAGAAGAATTTTAATTAACCCTTTTCACGCAAATAAACTCATCTTACTTATCTTATTTTCTAGGGTATTGTAACTCCGTAGGTGCGGATGATGAAGGTTTCTTTGTTCATAGAACGAGTCACACATGACACTCAGTGGCCCCTAGCAAGGTATAATAATAAAGAATAAGAATACCAATCTATACAAATCTAGTCCCAAAGTAAGCTCTAGAGGCTTGTGTTATGGGTACTAGACGACGATATACATACTTATATAGAGAAATAAATACTTAAATATATAGGAAACATCTAGGTATACTCAGGAACAAATATTCGTGCTTTTATTCATCACACAAAGCTTCGGAGGCAGGGTCACTAGCAACTAGGCTAACCGCGTCGTCAAATATCGCTGTCGTATACACGAGGACAGCAACAATGGACGTCGATTCGTTGACATGAGTACAACTTTCTCGTAACTCCCCCCCCCCACTTGGACTTATCCAATAATCAAGTCATAAGCAGCAAGACACTATAATTTTTTCATCACACTTGCTCGGAAAGGGTATACGCAGGCGTATAGAGCAGCTATAGCCAATTGAACTCCTCTATGGGCCCCGCCGTCAGCGGGAGTTATAAACCATACAGAATCCATAACTCCCTAGAGAGTTATGGATTTTGTATGGTTTCGAACTCCCGCGGGCAGTTAAGTATGCGCCAGGTCGGAGGCGGAGCGCGGGTGCCGCAGCCGGCGGAGCCGCCCCGCGCTGTCGCGACATACCGTTTGTTCTACCCACCTGATGGTAATTCACGGTGTACAATGGGAATAAAATTAATATATGTATATGTATGTGTGTTATGTTTGCTGTGTGTGACACCATGAAATTGCGTCACACACAGCAAAAATAGTGTGTTAGTTTTTAGTTATTTTGTTTGTATTTTAATATGTATGTTAGTCTGTAAGGTATTTATGTATGGGCCACTAGATGCCTGAAAATAAATGATTTATTATTATTATTATTATATTTTTTTGTCTAATTTTTATTTAATTTCCTCGCAAATGTGATGAAAGACATTGTGTGTATCACGGGCAGTAAGGGGATAACAAACTCGAGTCATAAAAGCCCTCGCCTATCGGCATCGGGCTCCTAACAGACTCTCGTTATTTAACCCCTTCTTACGGCCCTAGATGCACAATGTACTATAACTCGAAGGCCCTGGCTAGGACCGCAGCGTGTGTACGAGTCGTTGCATGTTATTCGTTGTATGAACGTATGTAGTGAGCGCAGGACAAACAAAGTAACCTAGTTTCTTTATGATATTAACAAGTCTGTAATTATGTATAAGTAATTGATGCGTCATCTAATATTCTTTGTAATCAATATGTTACATACGGACGAAGTTACGCGAGATTGTTTGAACAAAACGGGATGTGTGACAACCCTTACAGTGGTCATATTCGTAGTATTCTGAGAACTGAAATTTCGTTTTAAGCAATGTTTTGTAATTAAATCATATCAGTATGTATGGCCTCATAAAATGATAGCATTAAGAAAGTAAAACAATGTTTCAAAGTTCTTTCATTAATTAATACCTAGATTTTACCCGCGACTTCGTCTGCGTGGTGCGTGATATACAGGGTGTCCTGGAACTCAACGATATCCTGGTACCGGGTGAGAGGCCAAGGTATACCGGTTATGAAAAAAAATAAGAAAATATCCATGTCACTTAGTCAAGCGGTAATAGATATTTTTAGAAAAAGTTGAAACTTTGACACCCTTGGTCGTATTTTTAAGTACTGTGATCAGAATTGTCACAATTTTACAGCGATTTTTTTAATAATGTAATCTCAAGTAACTGTGCTATCAGTCGCAACCACAAATCAAAGTAATAAACATTCGTAAAAAATGACGTAAAAAAAATAAGTTATGACGAGTTATGGTTTATAAAATTATTGTCAGCCAAATTTGACACTCCATGTTGAAAAACAAATGTATCACACTACCCTTGGCAAGTTATTTTAAAAGATGGCCTATTTAGTGTAGATTTCAAAATGGTGCAGCACTTGCCACTTTTCTTGGCAATAAAAGTGCTATTCAAAGTCACCATGTGAACAGGAATTTTAAACTCAAAGTCAATTTTATAAACCATAATCCGTTAAAACTTTTTTTTTACGTGGTTAAGAATGTTTATTACCTTGATTTGTGGTTGCGACTGATAGCACTGTTACTTGAGATTACATTATAAAAAAAAACACTGTAAAATTGTGAAATTTCTGATCACAGTATTTAAAAATGCGACCAAGGGTGTCAAATATTCAACTTTTTCTAAAAGTTTCTATTACCGCTAGACTAAGTGACATGGATTTTTTTTCTAAATTTTTTCATAACCGGTATACTTTGACTTCTCACCCGGTACCAGGTTATCGTTGAATTCCGGGACACCCTATAAAAATTGTAAGGGTGCGTCATATCTAGTGATCGGCAAGACCCGTGCCATATGGTGTCAATGACCTCAATCATTATGTTAATATGGATATTCCCCGGGATTCCAGCATTCGAATCGGTAAAGGAAAATAATATATTCTCATTTCAGTAAGTAGTGAACAGGGGTTTTTATGCACTTCAAATAATTATATTTTAACACATACATATTTTATATGAGTGCACGTAATATTTTACGCAGTATAAAATAAACCAAAGTTTATCAATATTTTCCTTAATAAAAAATGATACATTTTATGAGTTTATTAAATATTCTGACTTCTATTTACAAACACATATAACATAACTCTTAATTTTTGCGAATCATGTCATGTCCATATTATTATTTCCTCTTTGAATCCCGCGGTATGGCACGGGTGTTGCCGATCACTGGTCATATCAGGTGAAAAATTCTTTTTAGGTCGCTAGTCGGGTTTAACTATACTTTTACTTTTTTTTTTACCAACTTTTTGCAGTAGTAGATAGGAAAGCAGATTATGCACCTCGCATCAATTGATGTGTTATTGCGCTCGTGTTTTTAGAGCCCTCACTTGCGTCCGGGCTTCAAACTAACACTCCGCGCAGTCATGAATCACTTTCTGCTTGGTGCAACAATCTACTATTATTGGCGTACTTAGTTTTACAAGTATATAAATATGTAACTTACCAAAACCACACATGTCAAAAAGATGTTAATGTACGTGTGGCCCAAATCTACAAAGTCCAAAATGCCGTTTTTCGCCCTCAAATACATACTTTGAGAAATAGTACATCCTATCAATATACAAAACAGTGTATAGTTTAAAATAGATGTTAATCTTGAAGTGATATTTTTGGCATGAAACTCTTCGTTTGGCCACATTCCAATACTATTAAGTGAGAACCGAACCATGACCATGTATTTTATACCAAATACATTTAAACTGTCGCTGAAAAAAACGAGCGATGATAAATTTGTTTGCACTATTTATTAACTGCCATAGATAATAATTCGACACCTTGCGGCTTAAAGGGCGTAAAGCACAAAACAGGACATTTCAGGAAAAGCAAAGAACGAAAAAAAAATTTTTTTGACTGACTGTAGTTTTTTTGTCTAAAGATATATATTAAAATCTTATATGGCAAAAGTACTTAGAATTTTGAATATTTTCACATTGTTACTTTATGAATGATCGCTGCGGCCCTAACATGCAAGGCACAAAGATAAATTAGAACCGTTTATCTCTATGACCATCTCTTTCGTCGGCACTAGTGTGAGAGAGACGCACTTAGAGATAAACGGTTCTAATTTATCTTTGTGCCATGCATGTTAGCGCCGCTGCCTCATATTTGTCGAAATAAGTTTCCTTTACGACCATTTTTTTTTTGCGAAGATGCCCTTTACAGCCCATGAAGTCGTAAAGCAAACGTTATAATTAATAAATGTTTACGACTATTTCTTGAATACGTAAAAGATTTTGTTTGGTTTCGACTTATTATTGTTGGGAATGAAAAGCATACTTCGTAAAAACTAAAAGTTTTACGGTCATCGTTTGAAGGAAATTTGTGTTTTGTGTTATATTAATGTTGGGTGATAAAGCAGAGTTTTTAAAAACTATGTGCTTTACGCCCCATTTTGAAGGAAATAATTTTGTTTTGCACTGCATTCATGGTTAGGGTAAAGGACAATTTGTAAAAACTGCGAGTTATACATCCCTTTTTCTTTGTACAGTTAGTAGTTACTACCGAAGGAGTAATGCCGTGGAAATGTTTTAAGCTATACTGCCTCATTTTACTAAAAAAAACTGTGTTTAGAGACGTAAAAAAGTCGGGCGTAATAGTAGTTTATGCAACGGTTGCATAATGATAGGCCTTAAAACTCTAGTGCGGTTTTCATGAAACGAGCCGATAGGCGAGTTTCATAATAAGATCGCACGTGTGTTTTAAGGCCAAATTATGCAGAGTTGCATACATAACTTTATCTACACACATATTATAAATCCTCCATGATGGGTTCAGAAACAATATTTTCTGGCAACAAGTTATTTGTTGCAATCGTGGCTGCATATTTCCGATATCCGGCGCATTTTCACATCACACACACTCCGAGAAGACTACTTACTATTCATATTTTCAACTAAAATGTAAATTACAAACAACTTTTTCTATTCAATTCAACAAAATTCTACTTTCGTTCAGCAAAACGTCAACATAATGGCGGCGATTCGATCCTCCGTCAAGACCATTTTTTTTTTAAATCATATACAAACGGATGAAGTCTCTATTCTCACGTCACTCGAGATCAAATATTGTGCAGTTTATATTAAAAAAACATACTGATTTGACGTTTCGTATCAATAACTGTTTTATTATCTATGGATACTAGAATAGAGACCCACTTGAGTTTTGACAGCTGTTCCAAATTTAATCTCATTTCTTTACTAAAAACGATAAAGAAGTCATGTTATTTCTTTATCGCACCACTGGTTTTTCCTAATTGGTTTTCAAAATGGTGGTCATTTCCTACGGTTTTTGATTAACCAATGGAGGTTTTATGATATGGGTGTAGATAAAGGTATTTTTTATGCGAATTCAGCTACGTGGACTATACAGATCGATAGAGAATGAAAAACTGAGTACCGTAGTGTGATCAGTGCTTTTACGCCAAAATGTGCTTTACGCCCTTTGAGCCGCAAGGTATCGAATTATAACCAAAGCTACTTACCTGTCCATGATTACAAAATGGTGCAACGTTTTAACGTTGCGAACGCAAGTGCAGAAGTCTTATTGCAGTACATATATCCAATCGCCTTATGAATAATAATGATTGATTACGAATAAATGTATACATTGACACATTGATTAGTAATTGTATATTACCTACCTACCTAAGAAATAAAATACTTTTATCGACAGGGCCTTTAACATAGTCAATGCTGCCTGTCCTTAGCAAGGTTGACACAAGGATATGTTAACCCCGTCTTCTCTTGTTAAATGCGTCTCTCTCACAGGTGGTGATGAAAGAGATAGTCAGAGAGATAACATGGGGTTAACTTATCCCGACCACAGAAAGAGAACAAGATCACTTTGGATATAATACAGTTGTCTCAAAATAAAACTGAATGTAAGTATATATATATATTTTTATTTAGTTAATTAGGCACATCGCTTTCTAGTTCCTAGTAGTTCTTATATAATAATAATATAATAATAAATCAGGGGACAATCTTTACACAAATCGATCTAGTCCCAAAGTAAGCTCTAAAGGCTTGTGTTATGGGTACTAGACGACGATATACATACTTATATAGAGAAATAAATACTTAAATACATAGGAAACATCCAAGACTGATGAAGGAACAAACATTCGTGCTCATCACACAAATATTTGCCCTTACCGGGGATCGAACCCGGGACGCTAGCTTCGGAGGCAGAGTCACTCTCAACTAGGCTAACCGCGTCGTCAAATTATAATAAACAATTACTTACCGTAATTGTAGTGGTAGAGCCAAACAGTAATCCTCACTAGATGATTACTGTTCGAATGGGCCGGCTCGACTGGGGTAGTACCACACTCTCAAAGAATATCGGCGTAATAGCTTGCTATTACGTTTCGTACGGTGAGTGACGAAATCCGGAGGCCTATTCCCTCATCACTATCCCATCCCCATTCCCCATCCCCCCTAGACTGACAACGCATTGGCAGCACCTCCGGTGTTGCAGATGTCCATGGGCGGCGGTGACCACTTTCCATCAGGTGGCTCGTCAGCTCGTTTGTCAGTCAATTGACATAAAAAAAAACAATGTTAATCCGAAATTATTTTACGTACGCAATTAATATTTAAGTATTCAAAAATATAAGCTGCTTTATAGAAAACTAAAGGAATTGGAGGTGATAAATGAAATAAAACTATTTCCAACTTTCCTTGAAAATACATAGAAACGCCTGAGCAAACTCAAACTCGCGCAAACTCAAGAATTTCTCTCAATTTCCGCATTCAATGGGTTAAGCTTTCAATAGTCAATAAGTGTGGCATTATTTAAAAAGATTAGCGTTATTAAGTTGTCATTTTAGAAATGTTGTAAATTATAGCATTGCTAATAAAAACGCGAACAAAATAATAAAATGACAGCAACACGGTCTGAATTATGAAAAGTACTGTAATTTGTCAGATTCGCGGCCATCTGTTCAACTGGTATGACGGAACTAAATAATTATCTATCGAAATTACTATTAGATACTTAATAATATAATCTGTCTGTCTGTTACTGTATAAAAAGCCTTTACTTCGATTTGGCGACATCGCATTAGTTATGCTGATGAAGAATTGCTTGCTGCCTTCAGCGGCTCTAACATGCATGCCACAAAGATAAATTAGAACCGTTTATCTCTATGACTATCTCTTTCGTCGGCACTAGTGTGAGAGAAACGCACTTAGAGATAAACGGTTCTAATTTATCTTTGTGCCATGCATGTTAGGGCCGCAGGTGGTAGGGGTAGGGGCGTAAATACCAGCCGTACCTATCAATGATATAGGGCCCACAGGCTACAGGGGCCCCGAACTTAGCTCCTAGGAGCATTTATTGTAAGTAATGTCTTTTAACTCCTCTGCTGCACTGGGAGTGAAGAAATAGCATAGAATGCGTACAGATGCTTATCATCCTAGCATGTCGTAAAAGTCGACTAATGGACGGGTCCTCTTTCGGGTGGACTATCTGTATGGGCGATGGGCTGATCACTGTCACCATACGGTTCATCATACCATCTTAGGACTAATTAATCGAACGTAGCCACAAGTAGTCTTGTGGCTCTGCCCACCCCATTAGGGATTTCGGGCGTGATGTGTATGTACGAAGGACCTTTTTACCCTGTATACCTTGACGGATCCGTCGTTGGCGTTGAAAAGGTTAATCAATATAGAATTATTTTAGTATAATGCAAGCGTTTATTTCTTTTCTTGAAAAATCTTTACCCTTCATGGACCCATACAAGTTTTGATTCAGGGCCCTTCTAAGGCAAGCTAAGCCTCTGCCTAGGAGTAGTAGCTGATAGTAGGCGATAGTAGTATTTCTAATTTAAACTACAAAGGCCCTTCCATAAATGACTCTATACTTTATTTGTTTAGGTAGTTAAGAAAATGTAAACAAACGAACCAATCCAGTGAATCCTTTGTACCTATCTAACTATCCCATGTGACGCTAATAACTAATAAATCAAAACATACCGTCTCAATAGGAATTTTTCCTAGGTAAAAAAATAAGAATACTAATTAGTCTGTCAGTTAGATTATCAAAAAATATTGAAAACGTATTTTTTGCTTTATCAAATCGATCAAAATTGACAAAGATAAGGCGCATCAAAGATCGGGAGTGGGGCTCATGACGTCACTTAATGGTAAAAAGTGTGCAAAGTCGTGACGTCACGCGGAACTATATCTTCGTCATGTTTTGTTTAATTCACAAATGAAAAAATATGTGTTCAATATTTTTTATAATGTAAATGACGGACTAATTAGATGTTTTCAGGAAACACGCCTATTGATTGGTTAGCTGAGTCACATGGGTTAGTTTGTTTACATTTAGTTAACTGCCTAAACGAATAGGGTATAGTATGCCGGCTGTAATGTATTGTTGAAATTATATGAGATATAAGAATGTTAAAGCTTGTTTTCGATTAATTGCTTTTGCATTTGATTAATAACATAAGCTCAACTGTTCATTTCTGATGTACAGTCGAGGTCAAAAATATCTACGTGGACAAACTGGTTAAGAATATGTGAACACAACTTTATTGTCAAGGGCGTAAGGGCGCTTAGATATTATTGCCCCTTTGGTAACGTATATATATTTATCTACACCCATATCATAAAACCTCCATTGTTTAATCAAAAACCATAGGAAATGACCACCATTTTGACAACCAATTAGGAAAAACCAGTGCTGCAATGTTATTTCTTTATCGTTTTTAGTAAAGAAATGAGATTACATTTGGAACGGCTGTCAAAACTCAAGTGGGTCTCTATTCTAGTATCCATAGATATTAAACAGTTATTGATACGAAACATCAATTCAGTTTTTTTTTAAAATATAAACCGAACGACATTTGATCTCGAGTGACATGAGAATAGAGACTTCATTCGCTTGACTATGATTTTAAAAAAAAATGGTCTTGACGGAGGATCGAATTGCCGCCATGTTGGTGTTTTGCTGAACGAAAGTAGAATTGTTGTTGAATTGAATAGAAAAAGTTGTTTGTAATTTACATTTTAGTACAAAATATGAATAGTAAGTAGTCTTCTCGGAGTGACTGTGTGATGTGAAAATGCGCCGGATATCGGAAATATGCAGCCACGATTGCAACAAATAACTTGTTGCCAGAAAATATTGTTTCTGAACCCATCATGGAGGATTTATAATATGTGTGTAGATAAAGTTATGTATGCAACTCTGCATAATTTGGCCTTAAAACACACGTGCGATCTTATTATGAAACTCGCCTATCGGCTCGTTTCATGAAAACCGCACTAGTGTTTTAAGGCCTATCATTATGCAACCGTTGCATAAACTACTATTATGACCTCGACAATACCTATTGGGGGCCTAGCACATGCCCGCTAGTCGTTTGTTGCTCAGTGCGTCTGTCAAACTATTCAAATATGTCAGGGATGCACTGAGCTACAAATGACTCGCGGGCAGGTCGTGTTAGATGTGCTATAATAAGTGTTCCTCTGTGTACATTATAGTGACAATGAATTCGCTTATTCAAATAGGTACTTTACTACCATAGCTAGAAGGTGAAATTTATAAGGAATGTAAGTACGGCAGGTAAGTATTTCATCAACCTCTTCACCACTAGAGTCATGATAGGATAACATAAACAGTGCCTTGAGCCCCACTGCCATCTATTGATGACAAAATGTAAATGATTAATTTTAACACAGATGGCCTAGCAAACTGGATTTAGCATACACTTTTTAACTAATTAGTGTGCATCAGGAGTTTTTCTTCGGTCAAAGTTAAGTAACATGTTTGATGGGTTTGGCACCATGTTTGCATGATTCAAATGGCTTGGCAACAAAAAAATTCTGGAAAAGCCTTTCAAAACTGAAGGTAAATAATGAAACAGCAAGTAGAGATAATTAAATCTACTTATTCCGTAAATATACAAAGAACATGACTCATTTGCCGAATCCCCCTTTGCAGCTAGGACTGCTTTCCACCACCTGGTCACTGGAGTTCCACTGCTGCGGAGTCTTGGCCACGATGGACAAAGCGTGAACACCCGTCTGCAATTCCTCCTTCAGTATATCATTCACTAACCTGTGCCTCTGTAAAGGAATGAAATAATTGGATAAGTTACGTAGATACACTGAACAATGATTAATGGTGAGTAATCTCTGAGAAGTCAAATGCGAAATCAATAAGTAAGTCCATTAAATGCGAAAGGAAATTGCTGAACACATTTTGAATCAATTTGGTATGGAGGTAGTGTGAGCACTGGGGAAGGACATAGGCTGCTTTTTTACGACCCTAAAAGGTTGAAAATGGGGCTGGGAAATTAATTTAACAGCAAGTTCATGCATGCTCAATTAAGAGCACATACTAGGAGGGAAAAATTCTAAATTTAAAATATCATTTACATGAAAATTAATAATATTTTAAAGTTACAATTCAACGCAGATGAAGTTGCGGGTGAAAGCTAGTACTACACATAAAAAAATGAGTTATTTTATTTCAACCTTGTGCTTGTGACCGCTAGGAAGTCACTACAGTCCTTTTTTGTGCGGCAGAATCTGACAGAATAGCATATTATTTATTTCAGTTTCTAATTGTTCAGTCGAGGTCATGAATATACATTACCAAATCGGCAAAAACATCTGGCCACTCATCGTCTGCCTAAATCGCAAACCTCGTAACTCCATTTTTTTTCAAAATCATGTTTTGACACTTTTAGATAGTACTATTCTGAACGCATCTAACGGCAAAACTCTTAAATACCAAAAATAAACCGTTTACGTTTAAAAAGCAAAATAGAAAACCTCGCAACTCCCGACTGCTATTTTGTAAAAGGAATACCTCGTATCTCCCCCGCTACTCCCTTCAAAATTTGGAGTTACGAGTTTTTCTTGAAAATTTTAGAAAGCTAATCGGGAGTTGGGAGTTTTGCTACAAAAAATTTACGGATTTTTATAGATAAACTCTTAACACACGATTAGCTTTCTAAACTTTTCAAGAAAAACTCATAACTCGCCAGGTAATCCGTAATTTTCCAGGTTCAGGTGATTTAAAAAAAAAATGGTTTTAACAATCTGATGGCAAAATTAAATTTAACATTATGTAAAAAAAATACAAAGCAAGTCTTCATGCAAAATTTTTGTTTTTTGTGCCTCCTGTAAAATTTGGTCAGATTGAGTTACGAGGTTTGCGATTTAGGCTGACAATTGCCCTTGATAATAAAGTAATGTTCACATATTTTTAACCACTTTGTTCACATCAATATTTTTGACCTCAACTGTACATGTGTTTGCACTTGACCTTGTCTCACACATTTGCTAACTATTGCAGTTAAAGATAGTGTCACTTACAGTCAATACTATAATAACATTTTGCCCTACCTGCGCCTTTAAAAACTCAATTTGACAACTTTGTAACAGCATAGTGATCAACTTAATCAACAATTAAGTGTTTTATGTTGTTATTTGGTTCACACATATATAGCTTTCATGTGAATAATAATAGCTACAAGCAGCCCTGGATTTACACTAGGGGCAGTCAGTGCTAGTGCCCAGGGCGGCAAATTTACTAGGGCGGCAAAATATGGAACAGTAAAATATCAGTAATGGGGCAGCATTTTTCCGGTGCCCAGGGGCGGGACAGGGGCTAAATCCGGCCCTGGCTACAAGTACTACCTAGGCTAATTATTAGAAGGATTAAGAACAAAAGGAAGAATACCTTGATCAACGGCAATCCATCGAACTTGTCAGACACTACGACTACCTTGAAATGTGTCTCTGCGCCCTTGGGCACGTTGTGCATGTACGACTCATTTATTATGTCTAGGTGCTTCGTTTCCAACGCTGTTTGTAGTTTATTTCTAATGGTAGTCTCCACCAGTCCAGACATGCTTGTTACTGTACTGCTGCCTGAAAACAAAAGACAAAACAATTTACGAACAGTTATAAATTGTTTCCTATTTAAGAAAGTTCTGCTTAATCAATGGTTCTTAGATAGATCTGTACCTGTATTTACTACGACACACAATGGTCTCGTCAATAGGTTACGAAGAATCATTAGGCAATTCGTTATAGTTTACAAAATAAGTAAACACATTTATTAATTATTTTAGACTTCAATCGTTAACGTCATGTCAATGTCATCGTGACGTTTTAACGTGCAGTTTTTTTTATTTGTCTACTTGAGTATCAGAACAGATAATAGACCATACTGCCTCATCTTCTTACCTTAATCACTTGAATTGAGTAATTAAAAAAATCTAAGCAATCAGTGCTAACACTATAATAACAGTTTTTTGAATTTAAATAGTTTACAGCCTTTGAAGGAGATAAACATTTTAATGGCTTTATCGCGTACATATTATAGAAAAATAAGCACACGAGCTAAAACATTTATACAGCACTGGACACGGAATAGCAAAATCATAAGATACCTTATGCTTTTAAATGAATAATTTTATTTTAACATGCATTATTACATGGCTCAGTGAACTATTTCATCTGTACTCAAATGACTCACATAGCTGTTACATTAATTTCACATTCTATTGGGTTTGACGGATTGGATATCTATTTAATACCTATTCGTTTGCGCTCAGACATTGTTCCCGCATGAATATATTGCTCGATAAAATAATATCCCGTCTTGTCCATTTACCAAGCAAGAGGTTTTTCGATTAGAATATGTTAGGGTATTTGGCTACCGAATCTAGGAATCTAAAAATCTCGCAGAATTTACGAAAAATGTTTCTTTGTGTTGACGATGTTTGTGTTTAAGAGGCGGACAACAAATAAGTATCTACCTACTTAATAAATAGTGGTATACCTAAAATTTAACGTAGGTATAACTCGCCCAATGTAAAAAAGAGCGCTGGCGGCCATGTAAAATGTATGCCCGTGTGCGCTCTTTTTACATTGGGCGAGGTATACCTACGTAAAATTTTGACCATAGTTTCACATAACAGAGTTAATTAAGTCAAATGTATTGGCTTATTAACAAGCCAATTCTTCAACGACAGTGAACCGGTATCACAGCTAACGAAATTAAAATAATAAACATCAAAGCGAGCATTAGCAGCAGACAGGGCTGTATTTTGACTCCGCCGGTACCTAGACTGTAGGTACTTGAAAAACGAAAATAGTAAGTTTGTGTTCGAGATAGACCCACTGAACCTAATGGGAAACAATTACTTGATTATAAGAAATACATAATAAGGGAGATCTATAGTCTCCTAGGTCTCTAGGTCTCTCTAGGCCTTAATAAAAAAAGTCACAGAAATGCATTAGGTACAACTTAATCTAAGTGACCTAGAGATGTATAATAGTACATTGTGTATCTAGGGCCGTAAGAAGGGGATAACTAACAAGAGTCTGTTAGAAGCCCGACGCCGAAGGCGATGGCTTTTAATGACTCGAGTTTGTTATCCCCTTACTGCTCGTGATAAACACAATGTTTTTCATCACATTTGCAAGGAAATGAAATAAAAATTAGACAAAAAAATGTTATTCCCATTGTACACCGTCAATTACCATCAGGTGGGTAGAATAAACTGTATGTCGCGTAGGTTGCGCGCTACTTGTATAAGAAAACGATCACCGCCGGAGCCAGCGCCGCGCGCACCTCGCCGGACCCGGCGCACGACCCGCCGTCGTCAGGGGGAGTTATAAACCATACAAAATCCATAACTCCCGTGGGAAGTAAATCGGCTATAGCTGCTCTATACGCCTGCGTATAATAACACCCTTTCTGAGCAAGTGTTATGAAAAGTTTATAAGGGTCAACATTATAAAATGGTTAAAAAAACGAAACAATATCGCTGAGTACAGCGATAAACTAATTCCACGACGATGAAGTTGCCGGCAAAAGTTAAGTAGTCACATCATAAAACTTATGTCTAAATACGGCCCTAAGTAGAAGCATATTCCCCGATAAATTTGATTTGGATCCTTTGGGTGCGTTAATTAATTTAAACACATAACAATGCCCATCGGCGGCGCACCTTCAGCTTTTATCTCCTGGCTTTCTTAAAGTGAGATGTACACTGCCCTGCTTATTTTTAAACGCTCAATAAACCCACTTTAGTAGAAATTTCATTGTGTTTGTTAATGTCTGGTGCATCATTAGACCCTGCATCGCGATTCGCAAGCCACGCCCTAATCGCAGAGGGGGGTGCGTAGGATAGTGATAAATTAGTGTAGGCATTATGTGCTTGGCGTAAGCGCCAAATCAATTAAATGTCTGTAAGGAAGTAACCTGCTCCTCTGCTGCACTGGGAGTGAAGAAATTGCATAGAATGCGTGCAGATGCTTATCATCCTGGCATGTCGTAAAAGTCGACTAAGGGACGGGTCCTCTCCAACATGGTGGACTATCTGTATGGGCGATGGGCTGATCACCTGTCACCATACGGTTCATCATACCATCTTAGGACTAATAAATCGAACGTGGCCACAAGTAGTTTTGTGGCTCTGCCCACCCCATTAGGGATTTCGGGCGTGATGCTATGTATGTATGTATGTAAGGAAGTAACCAAGGAAGGAATTCTAACGTAGGCTACCAGAGCATTTAAATGATAATTATCATTTAGAAAAACAAAAATCACCATGAAAGACTGTCGTTAAGCGATGCCAATATAAATTGTAAAAAGTTAGAAACCTTGAAGATAAAATGTACCTATAGAGCGAAGTTGATCTAATGGTGTTTTCCGACTACCAGATTGTTGTTTATATAGTCAAAATACATATAAATACTTCAAAATTGTTCTCCTTGGTCTTCTATAGCTGAGGGCTGACAGATGCTTTATGTGCGCGATAAAAGCTAGTGTGCTAGGCACTCTAGGGTAGTCTCAATCGAACGAAGCTGCTTTTTTTCGATGCAGACCCTTAAAGAGAATAAGCGTTGTTTTTTTTTATTTTCATGTTTGGAACAATTTCGTCGTTGTCATTCAACTATGTTCTCGAGTATGACAAAACAAAGTCAGTTGATTAATATTCACTTCAGACTTCCGACAGCTTACGGAAACTTGTTATGGCGCCAGATGTTCTACAATGGACTCTTATGGGTCAAATATTCATGGTCGGCACGAACAGACCGCCCGTTCTGTGTGTTCCCAACCTATACAGGAGCTAAATTAATTTACCTTCTAAATTGAGCAACCCTAGCTCCTTATATAGTCGTATAATAAATGTTTTACCCCGAAAACGATAAAGAGCGCTCTTTTGCATACGAAGTTCGTTAAGTTTAATTAGTGAACCCTACGGACATGTCGGCAGCCTTTGTACGCTCCTTGGAGGCTCGCCAAGAACGTATTGTCTTCCCAAATTATAATTTACTTAGCAACCTTTTTGGTTTTTGGACCCGCATTATACAGGAATCAGGAAGCAGGAAGAGCGGGAAAGTAACTAATATTCACGTATTATAACGCGTGGTAATTATTTAATGTCACTATAAAAAACGAGGAAATCTTAAGGGGCTCGTAAACGGGTTAGCTTTTCGGCAATTTATTGATTTAGATCTGATCTTATTTAGTTTCCTTTCCTATCCCCTATTTAATGTCAGATGCATAGATATTTTTGACGTATGTGACTCCATGTTATTGACGCCAGAATTGGGATACTGCAACACTACTTCTAAGTTTTGCCGGCATATTTAACACCGTTCATGTATATCACTTTCACATTAAATCTAAGCTTACAGTCACTTCATGATCGAGTCAAATGTTGCATCAATTAGCATCAAATATTTTTTTTGAGTTTCGTGCAGCGGCCCTAGCATGCCACACACGGGGAGAAGTTAAACCCGTTTATCTCTGACTATCTCTCTCGTCGGTACTAGTGTGAGAGAGACGCACTTAGAGATAAGACGGTTTGACTTATCCTTGTTTCACCCTTCCTAGGACCGCTGTATATGTTATCGTTTCTGTATAAGTATTTTGAGGATTGAAGGCTCTCATTAGGTTTACTCTTGAGTCACGTGAAGGGATACACGTGATCCCCGGGTCGTGCAAAATGAGCAACATAGTACCGATGGTAGTACATATTCGGTCTAGACAGTTGCATCGAACAAGCGAACGATCTTTTAGTTTCAGCCCACCAAGAAAAATCGGCATAAAATTCCACTATATGACTGTTACATAACTTAAAGTCGTATAAGACTGGAATTATACGACGATTTTGCTTGTTTGGAGTTTCGGTGGCTCATCCAACTTTCCTTCCTTTCCGTGCTTAATAAATAGGCATTCGTTGGGCAACCGCGTTCCTCCTTCAGCCGCGTCATCACTTTCTATGACGATGCTTACTTTTGAGGTGTGACACCATCGCAGGTTCAGTCGTATATCAACCACCATCTATGATACCCATTTAAGTGATATTTATAATTGATAAAATGCCCTCCATCATCGTGCGGTTTGAGACCGCTGCACCACCGACCCCACCGTCCACAATGATATGATAGCGTATAATCAAGCAATATTAGATATGTTGTAAGAACATCAGCAATAGGGTGTGGGTAAGCCATGGCGCTGGCGTTTGATAACCTACTATAGTATGAGACTTGTTACATGAAATTGTACTGATAGGCATTCCTTCTTTTGAGATCTTTGGCTAGGAACATTTAAAGTAAGTAAACACCAATGTTTATATGGTAATTATGCATTGTGCTGGCCGACCGATTACTGTCAGACCCGGCTTGCTGGACGGACATGTGTACACGGCTCCCCGTTTTCTATTAAACGCCTCTACAGGCGGATATAATTAATAAAATGTATATTACAAACGTTTAGCATCTGTCTATTTTTATTTCATCTTATACTGTTACTTTATTTGGTTTAAAATTTCAGTGCAATATTCAAATAGCAAGAAATTATTCCAAACGACAGTATGCACATTTTAGGAATGGTTAAATATAAAATTAGTTGCAGAAACCCCCTTAGTTGACCAAGATTTGTTTGGCCTAAGTATGATTAAGTCAAATGTTTTGTGCTAATGCTATTTTCTGCTGAGATTGTTTACTTTGCAATATCTGATATTTGGAGCATTTAGGTTCGGCACTTATATCGGCCTGTGAGGTTAGGTTAAGTTTTATATTATACATATATAAATAGATAATATGATATAAAATGAAATAACCCAAAAATAATCGGCCAAACGTAACTGATAAAAATATTGATTCTTGATCATTGTAGTTCGTACCAAAACATGGCAGCACCGCTCGGCAATTTTATGGGATTTGTTTAATCCCAGTTACTGTTCTACCCGTAAAATTACCTTGTAACTTATAGTTTTCAAAGAGAGAGGGCCCTGTATGCACTGACGATAAATAATAAGGGGCGCGCAAGTTCGTCAGTGGCAAACAGAATTATCTTGTACAAGCACAGCACATTGCAATACGCCACGCGATGCAGTCTGGCCCGTCTCAACATCAACAGGGAAATTCGACAATTTTTTATCATGAAAATATATATAATAAGTATACAATTGTACTTAAGAATAAGGTGTCCTTCTCCGCGGCACAGAAGTATTTATAGCACACATAAAGTAAGTGTTTTTCTGACCATGCAGCTATAGAATGCACTAGGCCTCCTGACTCATAGAGTCGATAATATCCAAATATTTTCACCGATGAATGCTGCCCAAATTTCGGTTCATGGCAGAGTTACATGTCAGTTGAGCTCGGATGATAGGTTTATTTTGATCACTCTACATAACAAATTGCTGCACACTTAATTACTCATTTTAACAACCGCAAATATTGATTCGTTTTTCAGCATTTTTTCATTACCTCTAACCATTGAAATATACCGTAAGCAACTGCTCAAAGCAATTTGCTTGCAATGCTTACTTTTGAGGTGTCAGAACGCGAATCTGAGTTCAGTCGCATGTCAACCACTATCTTTGACGCCTATTTAAATGACACTGTATAATTGTAAAAATGCCCTTCCGCATCGTGCTGTGTGAGACAGCACCGCCGACCACACCATGATATGACAGCCTGTCAATCAAGCAAAATTAGACTTTTGTACGTATGTCGTAAGAACTAAGACATTAGCAATAGGGTGCGGGTAAGTCATGGCGCTGGCGTTTGAAAACCTTCTATGAGACTTGTTACACGAAATTGTACTGATAGGCATATCCTTCTTTTGAGATCTTTGCCTCTAACTGTTTTGTTTTTTGTTTGTTGCACGCTTGTCATGCATCTCGCAATGCAAATGGTTCAGCTATAATTGATTAGGTATAACTATTAGTAGCGCATACGCAGCCGCGGGCACACCGCGTGTGCTAATAGTAACTATTATATTATTATGATTCTGATGATTTTGTGGTGCTACTATAAATTTCACCACACTAGAACTCCGCAAAATCGTTGCACCTCAATACATTGCTGCAACAGTTAAGTACAGCAAATAGGAGCACGTTTCTCGCGCTAGTTTTAAAACACGAGCACCCCGAGTCTATTTTCGCATAGTTTCTCGCATGCTAATGTATATATTCAATTTATGGGGTCTATTAAAGACATTGCATTGGCAAGCAGTGGCGTTCGCAGGCCGCGCACGTCGCGCGCGTCAGCCGCCGCTTCCAGAATACTAACGCTCCGCCACCCCTGAACCAAAAACAACAAAAAACTTATGAAAATCATCTCACCTCTCTTATCTCGACTCACGAAAGAGCAGGATACACGACTAGGATGTCTGTAGTAACGCCCAGAATAAGCCGCTTTCGCAGTTGGCTTCAGAAAATTGCCTTTTAGCAGACACTGAAAAATAAAATCGCTTTTCATGTGTGCAGGGTTTGCTGGTTGTTAGGATACAGGTTTCTATGTTTTGCATAAAAATGACTATATTTAAATCAAGTGTCTACCTCATCCAAGTAACACGTAGCTAGTAAGAAACAACATTTTATAACTTCGTCTGCGTGGAGATGTGTCTTTAAAATAAACCGAATTTTCATGTTCCTGAGTTTTATATTAAGACTTTTTACCTTAAATTGCGGGTTCTCATCGGACACGCAAGAACTTGATATTAATTAATTTTCAATCCCCTATTCCATCCTTTTAGGGATTGGTTGTACTTAAAAAAGTAACTTAAGTAAGAACATAGCCTAGTTTTCTAAGACAACCAATCCCTAAATGGGTGAGAAATTGCAAGGCTAGGCAAGCAAGCAAGACAAGGGCCCAGGGCTCAAAGTAAGCCATATCAAATTTCAACAAAAGCAGCTTCCTTCGAGTACAATCGTGACCAACTGCGGTCGCCAACCCGCCTGCAAACCGTGACGACTGTGGCAAATACCCCATTTTTGAGGGAGGCGTATATCCTGTAGAGGACGTTCTACGCCTGATGATTTTGATGAAGATGAATGATTGCAAAGAAAATGTAATTTGTATAGGTATATCTACTAGCTGTGCCCCACATGCGTTGCAATGCCATTTCCCGTATGTTTTACCCGGCCTTCACAGTCTAGTCGTCATAATAACAATTACAGCAAATAGTGGGTTTGATAAGCCTACATACGTTATAATGGTATTGGTGATTGGGCTGGGTTCCATACATTTTTGCCCATCATCCTTTAGGTTATACCTTAGCCTCAGCAACACGTGGTGGTTATGCTATAAAATTGTGGCTTATATGAAACGTTTGTATTTTTAACATAGGGCCATCTATTGAAGACTTACTCAATCCTGTCAACAGATATCGCCATCTGTTAGAATCGTTTGGAGCTAATAGATTACTGTGACTGTCAAATAATAGACAAATAATTTGCAATAAACTAATATTGCGACTACAAATTGACATGTCTTTCAAGTTGGATCAAATTCCACACGGTGTGCAAATTGAATTTAAAATCGGTTCAGTAGTTTAAGACCCCATCGCGGACAAACAACGTGACACGTAATTTTTATATATATATAAGGATAAAGTTTTGCAACAGGCCCCGCCAAAATTCTAAGGGCATTTGGACACACGACTATTCGGATTCTCTTTTACAAATGAAAAAAATCTTTTTCGAAATAGCTTAAATACAATTTGCAGTGGCGTTTAGTATACTGCTATAAACAATTCGAGGCAAATTTTGTCGAATCATGGAAACTTACCTTAATAACCGCAGGCTAAAGTGTGTCCCTAATCACAATTTTAGCTAAACGAAGTATTACTTTCTTGATTTTTAGTTAAGCCTGTTGAGGCCAAATGGCACAAACGCCTATAAGAAAACGATCACCGCCGGACGCGGCGCGCATGCCCGCTCCGTCATCAAGTGCTCGCTGTCATTTGTTCGAGATGTTTGTTCTAGTGTAACGTAATTCTTCAATGATTACTTTGGCGACGTTGCATCAACTAACATAGCGTCAGTTTCTAGCAAAGTTTGAGCGGTCGCTTATGAATGAATTACAGAGTGGACGGCGCGTTTGTTTGCGCTGCCCACAAAGGACTAAAAACAATTGTGCTCAGTTGTAACTCTTCAAAAACTAGCAACCCCTTTGTTTTGACAATAAATATGCGGACGCCGAGTTTGCTTTCGTGCATAATATAGTGAAACTAGGGAAGATAATCATAGTCGCTTCAAGCTTTGAGTTCTACCACTTTGATAGGAAAGGAGCAATTTTCAAAGTGCAACGGGCGAATTGAATTAGCATAAAATTTTATTGCGTAAAAGAATCCCGGAATAAGTACCATTTTAAAGGCAATTGGCCGATTAATGTTTCTTCAAATAATTGAGGACTTGGTGTCGACCGAGCGAGCGAAGCGTCTCCGTTTCAGTTTAGGCAAAAATGCTTTCGTATGTCCGGCTGTCCAGCAGCTGTCCAGCGGCTGTCCAGCGACTGTCCAGCGTCTGCCCATTTGTTCTCGTCTACAGGCCGCAGTTCTCTACCGATTGTCGTATGAAACTTTGTCAGCAGGTTCAAGAATTAAATAGATTTTGTTTGTCGATTCAGTTTTTCCCTATTTCTAAATGGCAGAGATATGGGGGTTTTTGCGATTACAATCTTATTTGCGGTGTTGGTAAACTGACAATGACCTATGTCGATGAATCGGGATATCAGTTTTCCAACGGCAAAGTTAAGTTTGTCACAATGTCTACAGCTCACGGTCCGTGAATTATTCTTTCGGTTGTTAATCTTTGATATCTTCTAAAGTATTTATTTAATTGTTATATTGTACAGGACAATTTAAATCTACATGAAATGCCCAAGGTAAAGAAAGTATTTGTTTAGAAGTTTGTCGCGAGTTTTATAAGGTTCGATAGTCGGCTAAGGAAAAATTCACAGTATCAATACTGTGAATTTTTCCTTAGCTGGAGAAGTTAATTTGATTTGATTCCATTGGTCATCATCGTTAATTTGTCTGAATTTAACTTTAAAATATTCAAGCGCAAATTTGTTTTCATACATTAATATGCTTACTTCTAGATCGAGGCAACATCTCTCCGGCTGTCAGACTTTCATATCCGTATTCCAGCAACGCTCTCCAGATGTTTTCCATCACGATAAAAGTTTCATAACTTTATGATGGCGATTTTTCACAGCCTTCTAGACTATAAGTCCTGATTATTATTTCAACTGTGATGAAGTTCAGGCTTTATTTGAGTTTAGTATTAACAGTAGCACTTTCATTCAACCCATCCGCAGCCGTAACTTTGTTAACCGTCGCACTCATGTGTATTGCTTGTTTCAATATTCACTGATTTTTAATGAAACAGCGTTAAAACTGCGCCCAATTACTTCGAAAACTGACTCATTTAACTTGATGTTGAGTGCGACTGATTAATTAAAATTGCAATAAATTTAAACTGGCTTTTTTAAGTGCAAATAAAACAAAATAACTGATGAAATAACAGTTAAAAACAGAATTTTATTGCAACAAATTTGATTAAAAAAAATCTCTTTATTAAAGAGTAGGTATGGCATGAACAAACATGTCGCTCCATAATCCTAACCAGTACAATAGTAATCAATTAAATTAAGCTCGATTAATAATTGCTAAGTTCAATTAATAAAGCTGCCAACATTTTAACATGGCTGTCAGTGATGTGGTTTTATTTAATATGTCAATTAATAATGAGACAAATGATATAACAATAATATTTCCTTCAATCTAAGCTAAAGCTCTTCTGGAAACTTGAAAGAAGATCGACATTTCGTCATAGAGGTATTATAACTAGAGGAGGTGAGCCATAGGACTGCCTGTAAGTGGAAGCGTATCACGGTAAAGAGATACAAAAACTAGAAATAGTGGCACTGTCCTTGTCTTGCCGCATGCGCAATGACAACATGCTGCGCGCCGTCCGTTGACGACGCAATACGAAATGTTCTAGGACAGACAAGGAAGCGAATACTATTCCTATGCTCTTTCTCTTTCTACCATTATAACGCGTTTCTGGCTGGCTCACCTCCTCTATGTATAATACCTCTATGCATTTCGTAGAACACTTTATTATTCCAACTACAGTACTGAATTCAATTACCCACATTTTGTAGGACAGTCTATTGAATATTGAAATTAGCATTTCATTTCGAGCAAGGCATAAAGTGCGGTCCGATACTGACTTACCTTTATACAAATAGAGGTGAATGTTCAGGGAACCAGGTTCTATTATGTCGCGCATACCTAGCTGAAGTAATCCTTGCAATCGTCCGTTCTGTTAAACGTTGAATTAATTACTTACTGAGTTTCTTCATTGAAAGGAGAGTTGAAGGAACAAACTTGAGTTTGTTAGTCAACAGAAATAGTTAAAACTAGCTTCCTTAGAGGTAAAACGAATTATTTGTTTAAGGGGTTTTTTGTTTTCATAGCAACTGTATTCGAATGAAGACTTTGATCGAGCGGCCCACCGCAATGATAACAGTTAGTTATTAACTTGCCACTTAGACTTTTAAAAACAAAAACAAAAAACTTAAGCGCCCTGTGAACCAACGGCAAAAATCTCACCCATTTCATACAAAAGGCGATAACGATTTCCACCTCTTAAATGTTAACCAATTTTGACCAATTTTTGATAGGTTGTCAGTCAGAACAAAATATATAATATTGATCACCGCAATTTGTTTTGTGTGAAAATACTAAATCAACAATAACACTGAATTTATTGCTTATAGTGAAAAACCAAAATCGTGGAAACCGTTATCGCCTTTTGTATGAAAAGCTGTAGGTTCCTCCTCTTATAGAAAACAGTAACTAAAGAATGAATAGCCGTATTGCCTCACTGCTGGGCAAAGAGCTCTTCCTTTAGATTTCCAACTTTATCTACACTCTGGACCAGTCGATGTGAAATGCTTCCAAGTCACATTCTTCGCCTAGACCACCTCCAACCACCACCGACAACCATCTGCAGCTCAATTACGTAGCACAATTGGTATCGGTTTGGCTCAAAATGCAAACCAATTTAGTCTTCACCCTGTGTAAATAAGGGTACAATTGGTTTACTTTTCGCGAAAGCGATACCAATTGGTGTTACGTAATTGAGCAGCTGGTGGCAACCAACGAGCCATAATATTGTGTAGTCCCGCGCACAGTCCCGACACACACTTGTGTTTATTATTATACTTGTAGAGTTGTAGTTTTGTAGTTGTGGTGTTGTCGTTGTAGTATTGTAGTTGTAGTGTCGTAGTTGTAGTATTGTAGTTGTTTTATCCAATGAGTCACGCATTAGAAACCTTGTTGCAACTTAAAAGAAGTTTCGGTAAAATTCTTCAATAAAATCTTTCATCAACCTCAATATTTATTAGAACAATGCTCAACCCACAATCCCGGCGCTCCCGATAATACACGTTTCAATTCTTCCCGGATCCCTCCTACACATAATTTAAAACGCGAGGGATTCGGGGATAGATGAGATCGCGTCTCGAATGGGCTTTGTTTATGTGTATAATGGAAACGTGTGTGATTGAAATATTATTATTAACGCGTAAAGTACTTTAAATTAAATTAAACTTGCTTTACTCCAAACGCCATTTGTTTGCGGCTGTATTCGATATAAGTAAATAGGTCCACTTCGCTATGTTTAAAGTAGACTGTCCAAACTCTTAGCAGGATGGCTTTTTCTAATCTAACCCTAGGAATTTTTTAATAAAGCAAGCTTAAATAATAAGTTGAATGTGCAAGGTAGGGGACGGGGGACATATGGAAGGGGACGACTTCGTCGAACGTACCTAGACTAGATCGAGAACGTTCTTAAGAAAGGCCAGTCAAGAATACCCTAAACCGGCGACGGTGCATGAGGAACTTAATGAGAATAGACGAAGCGAAGAGCGTGTGTCAGGATCGTAGCAAGTGGAAATCTCTGGTCTCTGCCTACCCCTTTGGAAAACAGGTGTGATATATGTATGTATGTGTAAGCTTTAATTAAACCTGATGAAAAACAAGTAGCTTTTACAGTTAGCGTAATCCACAAAGCACCAAAAAAGGACGAAAATATGTAGTTTTCGCTTTCCCATACGTCTCTTTAATCCGACATGGGGTCGGCTTGGTCACTATTGTGCCGTGAAATTATAATGTTATTCCTTTTGTCGAGGTGAGGTTTCTGCTAAGATCCAAGATTTCAAAGTTTTTATCCAGCGCTATTGTCATTAAAATCAGGGCCCACGAGTTTACCTCATGCCTATAAATAAGCTTTTAGATCGAAAAGCAATACCTTTTACGCGGCTCCTGATAAACCAACCTGAGCGCTTAAGGACCCGCTATAAGCCCGCCGGCTCATACAAACTATTCTAAAGTCTTTGGCTATGCTTTTTGTTCTGCTTCTCCAACAACGTCTACTGCTGGTCTACTGATGGTTCTCCTAAAGACTACTTCAAACGATCCAAACGATTTTGCATCCACTAGTTTCCGTCAATCTGTATGACTATTTCTGTATAGCATCTAAAGTAAGCATGATTGCATAGCGTTCTGTGAGTCACAGAAAGTGCTGGTCGACCTTACCATTACTATTAGTTTTAGCATTATGTTAAGCAAGTATCCGATTCATTGCCGCGAGTACAACACACACCTCTGCTTCTGGTTTAACCTTTTTGTGTTCTGTACAGTGAATAATATTTTTATTTTTCTTTTAACCAGGTCCTTCTTGCGAGGAGTTGAGTTATGCACTTCTTAAAGAGTTTCTGGATCAATTAGACCAATATCGAATAGAAGCCCTGCCCAGGCAGCACACATGCTGTATAAGAGCTTATAAAAGACTCGATCTGCTTGGTAAGGCCTTGTTATTGTATCCTGCATGACACTTTGTTTACCCGATAAGTCCTGTATTTTTTTTTTAAATAACATATGCATTGCTACTGTCCTACTTTTGTATAATTGTCTATTTCTGTCAAAATTGTGTTTAATTTTTTTTAATCAATTAATCTTTGTACTGTCCGACTGTCACGCGACACTTCGAATTGGTTCCCGCTGAAAATCAGCGTTGTGGCTAACGAGGCACAACAATATGCTGCGCGGGAGTCTTTTCGGTGACACTCAGTCGTATTGTGTGTTCTGAATTATCGAATCAATCTTATCTTTATCTTTATACAGCCATTAACTCTAGTTTGAGTATTATAAGGGCTGTATAAGCTCTTGTGTGCTGCCTGAGTGGTGTGTATGCCAGTCGGAGTTGGCCTGGCGGCTGAAAAGGCCGGTGATCGCATCGCGTAAGCTGCGAGTTAAGACTTTTGTCGGCGGATTGGATTTATTGCCGACCTGGCGACCCGGCACAGATGAACGTAAACACAGAGACATTACAGATACCTTAAATGTAAATTGTAAGAAACGCGAATTTACACCACTTTTAACGTTGTACCGCGTATTTTAGTTGTAAGGTTAATTTATGTATGTGGACACACAACAATGATCTAGTTGTGAAATATAAATCTTTTGTACCAATATGTCAACGAGATTACTTTTACACTTATTTCCTGTCAAGAAACACCGACCACAACGTTCAAAGTCCTGAAAAATGCTCATAAACGACTGCCAGTGATTTTACAAGCTAAACCATTATTCAAGTACGTTGTCGCCACAGATATATTGGTACATATACATACAGAGAGGGGTTACAATTAAACTATAGACAAACTTTTCACCGATGTATCAAATCCCAGAATTTTCATTTAAATTGACAATATAGCGGCTTCCAGCTGAAGATGATTTGTGATTAAATTAAATTCTTCAAAACGCTGCAGTCCGTGAAGCGTTCGGCCATATTAAAGGGTATCATACAAAGAGACTAAGGAGAGAATCGTTCGACAGCGTATCTGGTTTGGGCTTAATACAATTTTAACAGATATCACACCGATTGTTCTGTATCTCCGCTACTCTGCGGCGACTTGACCCCGTATTGTACGCATTGCCTGCAAATCCGCTTAATATATCGTAGCCCACGTATACCATTGTGGCCGTCTGCGCCGCCAACCCCCAGCCCCTTAATACCTGTGATACAGGGTCTGGTAACACAGGGGTATAAATTAATCACCTTCATAAACGTCGTCATATCTCACCAAAGAAACATTTGACTAAGAAGTTGGTTTAAGGTCCTACCCGGCGAATTTCGCTGTTTTCAAATCCTATAAAGTATACTTAGCGTTGTGCAAGAATCTTGAAAAAAACCGGACAAGTGCGAGTGAAACCCGCGTGGAGAGGGTTCCGTTCCATACATGATTAACTGAAATTTGCTGTTACTTTAAATACCATAGACTTCTTATAGGTTTTCCTGTAATCTATAGGTAAATAACTATTTTTTGTATTTTTTTCAAAATTTTAGGCCCGGTAGTTTTGGAGATAAGCGGGGCGAAATGGTCAATTTTCGCCTATTTTCCTAAATAACTCCCAAACCATGAAAATTCCAAAAAAATCATATTTAAGATCCTCACAATAAGTCCTTTCATTTGATATGTCACATGGTATAGTTTCCGTAACCTTTTTTTTTAATTTTCTAATTTGCCCCCCAAAAGTGGGCCCCATGTTCAAAATTAATTTATTTACGTTACGCATCCCTGTTGCGGTTACCAATTTACATATGTATACCAAATTTCAAATCAATCGGTCTAGTAGTTTCGGAGCAAATTGGCTGTGACAGACGGACAGACAGACAGACTTTTCCTTTTGAGGTATGGAACCCTAAAAATATGTATTGTACTTAGTATGGAATGTATTCTTTATTTTCGTCCCCTGGAATCTTGAAAAAAGTGATAAACCAAGAGTTAAAAAAAACTGTAAACCCTTTTTTCAAACTAAAATCCGTAATGGCTCCCTTATTATGCGACGTTTATACATGAGACTTTTACTAATCAGAAGACAATAATGTACACTATAATTTCATCTGCCAGTTTTTCAATTTATTTTGTAGTTTTTGAGTAAATTATACTATTCACTGCGGCGCGTTAACTAAGGCGAGTGGGGAAGGACCGAGTTGGAACGCTCAAGGTCATCAGCGTGGGGTACACCCTTAATTTTTCCTAAGTCATGGCATTATTACGGAGTCTACATTTCGAGGCCTAATAAAAACTAGGTACTTTTTATATGCTCCTAGACTAAAAGCAAAACACATACGAACTGGTAATTGGGACACAAACTCGCCGCTCCGATACACGGCCGCCGAATTAGCATTTTGTTCGATGAGGATTTTGTTCGCGGATGCGCTAGGGCATGCCGGATTTCATTATCGTTACGTGTCACAATATGTACCTTAACAACAGTTATAGTGAAAAAAATCCATCTTCATCCTCATTGCACGAGTTGTATTCAAAATTCCCCATGTCACACGTATTGTGAAGCTAAGTAACGGATGGGCCGGAATCTTTTTACCCGTAAAAACGGAGGGTTATGATTTTAGCAGTTTATAATGTTAGTTTTGTTTGTATGTTCATCTGTTCTCTCATTACCATTACCATTATTACCATTATATATTTCGTTGGCGTCGTGTCAGTGTGCCACATGACATAGGCTAATGACGTCGTAGGAAATCGAGGAGTTGATAGTCTTGTTGGAGTTGGAGTTAGGTTGTTGTTGTTGAGGAGTTGTAGTCGGGTATTAGATTTCAACTTATTTTATTTTTTATATATAAGGGAAGGCAAACGAACTTGCGAGTCACCTGATGGTAAGTGATCATCGCCGCCCATAAACATCACTAACCCCGAAGGAGTCATTGAGCCGTTGCCGACCTTTTAGGGAAAAATAAACACTTCTCTTGAAGGCCCCAATGTCAAAACAGTCCGGGAACACCGCTGATGGAAGTTGGTTCCACAATTTCACCGTACGTGGCAAGAAGTGTCTTAAAAAACGCACAGTAGTGGATCGCCATTCGTCGTCAAGATGGTGTTGGTGAAATTCTAGTTTTCGGGGAGTAGTACGATGGTAGAACACTCCCCATGATAAATCCTGTACAATACGCAGAGAGAACTAACATCCCGTCGCATGGACAGGGGATCTAAACGATCGGAGATCACTGGGTTTTTACACACTTTTAATTTTTTACTCTGAACTTCAACCTTCAGTACATTATACTTACCTACTTATAAATACGATTTAATGTCTCTTAGATCGCTGCCGTCCTGTGCGATGGTCAGCCAGTTGCATTTCCTATGATTTGTTCTGCCAATGGCTTCACTTGGCCGTTGAAGGTTATACAGACAGTCAATCGATTTGACTTTGTATATAACCTTTTTACAACCAGTTGAACCAGTCAACAACTTACTTTACATAAATTCTACTTGGTATAAAAGTCAACTTGACTGTACGTCTCAGAGCTTTTTTTCGTTGATCTCACCATAAATCTTACAAGTATGTTTACCTATTCTGCGTTCATGCTGAATATGTGACTCACATACGGCGTGCAAATAGTCCAGTCATGTGATTCTCTAAGGTGCAGCGGCTGATCAGTGATTGAAAACATTCAAATTTGGACCCAATCGATTTGGCCTTACAGTGTGAATTTATAGTTTCGTTTATCCGCTGATCAGCCGCTGCGCACGTTAGAGCAACACACCACAGCTCTGCTATGTTATCTTTAACAAATCTCGCCGTTCTTTTCGTCGCTTACTTCATCCGACAATTATTAATTGACCCGCGCGCTCGTAGGCATTATGTGGAATAAGGTAGTTACTTATGTTTATGGCCGGTTGCGTCGAAATACGACCAAGGTTGAAGACATTCACGAACATTTAGTTTATACGCACTGCGGGGTTAAGTTAGGCTCGCCGGTGAGTTCATGAACGAAGTTTTATTTCAGAGAATTACACCCCTGATTAGGGACGTTGACGCCCCCGCTCTCACGAATGCGTCCCAAAAAGCGATGTCATTTGAGGGCCGTATGAAATGAATTCAAATATCTTCACATTCGATTTGATAATTTCCGGGCGCTTCATGGATAATCGGTACTGATTTGCTCGAGAGAAGTTTAAATCGATGTGTGGAAGTAAATATTTTGAAAAGATGTTTTGAACATTATATTAACTTTTCGAATGGATTTCGTTTAAGCAAAATTACGCTATCTATACATATAAAACAGTACCGTGACTCACTTATAGACAACGCACAGCCTAAACGTGGTCCTAGAGGTTTCAAATTTGGAGCAGATATTCCTCGAGTACCCTAGAGGTGCACTAAGGAGGAATTTTTTGAAATTCCATTCCGAAAGTGGTGAAAAGGGGTGATAAAGTTTGTATGGAAAATACCGCAGGCGAAGCTGTGGCGGGTCCACTAGTAGAATATAAATACTATTGGCTCTATATTTCAGACTAAAAATAACATTACACCTACATCTTGGGATATAAATGACAGTATCTTGAGACGGGTATTTAGCTCTGACTAAACCCGCGATATCTTGATATGGAGTCAAACAATTAAGCCACTTAATCGGTTGAATTGTTTATTAAATTAGGTACAATTATTTTGTCTAGTATATTACAAACACAACGGTTGTACCCAGGATTATCGTCCCAAAACTCGGCTCAAATTGATAAAGGTCACAGCGAGCTGGCGCGCTGCCAACGCCGCGTTTAACCAAATGTATCGTATTGATTCGCACGGGCTTTAATTAATTACCGTGGAAAATGTACTCAAGGGTTCAATAATAATTCGCCGAGAATGATAGCCGATATTTCTTTCACCGAGTAGTTCATCTGAGAGGTCACAAGTGTAACATAACCCTTCACTAGCCGTAGAGTACTTGAGATAGAATATGCTTAGTCTTGAGCTAAAGTTCATAGAAGTTAGAAATAAGGAATGCTAATCAATCCATAGGCATAATAGACACATATAGTTTTTTAAGTCATACAAAATTTAAATAATGTCGGGGTTGTGATTCTATTTATCACAAGAATATTATGCAGTTCAAAGAACTAACCAGAAACCCAAATACTCCATGAACTCACGTAGGTACTGTCAATTTCAATTTCAATAATACAATTAATACAATTAATGACATTAAATACTTATATCTATATGAGTAGGTAGGTACATAAAAAGAAAATCAAATTTAAACAAGGCTAGGCTTGACATGTAAATTATTCCAGTGGAGCAGGAAAGGTCCATTCATTCTAAGGGGAAATGTTCAAGTTTTGCTTATTTTCCTAAATAACTTCGAAACCATTTATCTTAAAATTATAAAAAATATATATTTAAAATCGTCCCAACTAGCCATTTCGTTTGGTAAAATGCCATAGTTTGCAATTATTATTTTTGATATTTCCCAATTTACCCCCCAAAAGTGGCCCCTATGTTTAAATTTTATTTATTTACGTTACACGTCAGTGTTCTGGCTTACATATTATGTGTACCAAATTTCAACTCAATCGGTCCTGTAGTTTCGGAGCAAATTGGCTGTGATAGACGGACAGACAAACAGACAGACAGACACACGAGTGATTCTATAAGGGTTCCGTTTTTTTCCTTTTGAGATACGGAACCCTAAAAACATTCGGCGAAACGTTATATTCACCAAACGTTATGCGGCGAACCGATTTTGTCCGCAGAAACCGTCTGCCTATTAAAGTAGATGCATCCAGGCAGATATGGAGTTGGGTAAATCGTAATATTCAGAGATAAGTGATGAGTAAAACATTTCAACCACCCATAAACAGCTTATTAAATATTCTACAAATATTTTACAAAACAACCCAGAGAGCATTAAAATTGTAAATTAAATCATAATACACAATTAACTTCCAAGCAAAAGACAATAACAACACAAAACATAATAAAAATATCAATCGCTCACTTGAAAACAATCCAATTACATGTCAAGGCGTGAGACCTCAAGCGTCTCTCCAGCAGAAACAAAGCGAAAAATGAAGAGGGATTACGGAGACAAAAACAAGCGAGCGAGGGAAAACGTTCAAGAAATGATGAAAATCGGGATAAATATAGCATAAGAAAATAAGCAGAGAAAATCTCGAAATCAAATAGAACTTATATTATTTTTATGCAAGAATATATTGCAATAATCGTCGAACCACTAATTCAATAAGATAAACACGAACTTATGGTTTATAATGATTTTAAAAGAAGTGACGGTAGTCTATTTGGAACTTATAGTGTATCATTATTTAGTGTCGCAAGTACCGCGTTCTACGCTTGTCAGCTCAAGAGACGTAACGCTAATGGACTGTGAAATCAACAATCCCGGTTACCGATGAAACTTACGAACTTCAACCTTGATTCGATATTGATGTTCGTCAGGCGTTCAAAAGGTGTAATTAAAAATAAAATTACGGCTATGATAATGAAAGCAACCTGCCATTAGGTTGTGAAGTGGCTTAAAGATACTGAAACGATCTATTCCCGTTTTATTGTTGTCTCCCTCTATTTTCTTAGCTTTATTTATATTAGCTGATACTTATAGCTCAGGTTCCTACCTATTTTAAGTATCAGCGACACTTTTACAGAGATTCAACTGAAATCCTAAACACGATTAGTGACGATGTACAAGATTGCAAATAAATAAATAAAAAATAAATAAATATTTTCAAGTAAATTTCGACTATTTAATTGGCGTTATATGGTTATATATCCTTAATGTCTGACACTGCACAAAAATAGTCGTATCACTGTTTGGCTTGCGTCGTATTTATCCTTAAAAAACATGAAAGCATAAAATTACCTATAATAGAAAAATAGAGCTAATACCGACACAAAAAATAAACCCATCGCGTTTGAAATCTTATTAAAAATGTTAACGTCAAATATTGAATATATCAAATCATTCATGGCGTTCACTTATACTCAAGTAGGTACATAAGTAGGTGGATACTGCGTCAAGTTTTTTAACTTATTTTTATATTTAGTTATGTTATGTTATAAGTAAGCAATCTTTTTGTGAAAAGAAACGTCTAGCGTCCCGAGGCCCGGTTTGTCGTGGCGTGGCAAGGCGTGGTGCAATTTCACGCCACAGAACCTCCATCTTCTCAGCTGTCAAAATACTGCTGGTTAGGTAGATTAGTTTCTTGTGGACAGCCCTCCCAAATCTCGAAGTGAGAGGCAAATTGAATAATGTAGTGTTCTTTTCCCAACGGTTAAAGTTAGTCTTATAAGTTGCCCGGGAAAAACCTAAAAACATCCCAAACGCGTTCATAAAAATTACACCACCTGGAAATTAAATAAACAAAATATGAACACTTACGAAATTACATTGAAATACGGAGTAAATGAGAGCAGAAGGCGTAACGCGTTTACTAACAAACGCTTTTAGCAATTTACGAACAATTCCAGTTTATGCGACAATAGGTACGTTGTTTATATTTGGAGCAGAAAATTCACAACGAATTGTAATTACAGTAATCCTTGAAGCTGGAGCTGGAGAAAACACAGTAGGTGGGTTGGTTGTTTACTGATTATTCTTACTGAGTAGGACAGGACTGCAGGACATAGTTTTTTGCGGGCTACACAAAGCAAAGCAAGACGGGCCCCGATAATGCCACGATAGGAGCGCTTCAAAAACTATAAGGCGTTGGAACCCTTCTTAAATACTTCAATGTTGTTTCTACTGACGCAAATTATATACATCTCCCTTATTAGGTATTTATTATAATTGATTTGTGCCCATTAGGTTGCGCTGTTGCACTTTGTATGTGTTAGTTCTATTTGAAACTGTAATGTTAAAGTTGAAAAAAGAGTTAATGCTGAGTTTCTTGCGGCGTTTCTTCTCAGCAGACGTCACCTATCGAAGCGCTGGTAGATTCACATTCATATGGAAGAGCCCGTGTGGATTACTTGCAAAAGAAATAGATTTGTGCCATTTTAATGTCATACTGAGGCCCAGCATCTACCGTGCTGTGTATATGCTACTTTATACTTCCTCTTTATTAACCGACTTCATTACATTAATGTCGTGGTCACAAGTATTTTGCAGAACAATTTCGGACGGTTCCAAGACGTAATTAGAGTGGGTACTTGCAACCGAGACCGCGCTCTATTCTGATCGATCTATCCCTCCTACCTATATCCATCCACTGTAGCGGTTCTAACATGACTAGCATTTGATTCCCTTTACTTTTCACTTTGATTGGTATTTTATCCACTTTTGGGGGACGTCAATCATGTGAGGCTAGTTGGGTATAGCCCTCTTCATTATCTTATTTCTACTATCAGAGAAAATCGATTAACGTCAATTGTTATTCGATATATAGCTTATCTCTATTAAAATGCTGTAACTATTGCTCATAATGAAAAGAATCCCAGATTTTTAAAAGTCCCTGAACTTCGACGAATATTAATTGAACTTCAGAAGTTAAACACACGTACTAATATTCTTTAGTACGTACTGTTGAGATTATGAATACAATATAATTTATAGCTCATAAATATACAATGAAAACTGTAAATTTTTGCGAAACGATGTGAAATATTTAGTAAGCATCGCCTGTCTCAACTGTACTTTTATAATGATATCTTCTATGCCTCCACGGAGCTCAAACTTTGCATTTAGGCGCGGATTATAATAAGACTGGCGTTAACACCCGTGGGACCTTTCAATTTCGACAGATTCGGATCCCCGTACAAGAATGCCGTGTCGCATCGTCGTTAATTTGAATTGTTGTATCGCAATGGGATTTATTAAAATGTTGGGAATTATCCCATTGTGAAGAGATTTCAATGTTGAAAAAAATGTACCGGACGTAATGAACTTGAAAATTCTCTTCACACAATAACGCTCGGAGATCACAATGGAGCTTCATGAAAATGTAATCACAATGAAACATTGCAAGCAGCAACATTAAAACAAAATGAAGTATTTTTCAACCGGAACACACAGCTATCGCAAACGAGACTTATTTACCTATATTACGTATTCCGTGGATTCTCAGACTGCAGTGAAATGAGACGATTGTTCCCGCTCCCTGCTCGCTGCAGTAACTAACTGGTGGCGCTAAATAAATAACAAGCACAAAAGAACGCTTCGCGCTCAAAGCGAGCCGTTCTTAGGCAGCCATTACGACTCCGCCGTCCAACACGGAAGGGACATTAAAAGCATACCTTTCCATATCGTGTTCTCTTGCAAATTTATTCAGGACACTCGTTCGCAACTCGTCAAATAATATCTCGGTAATATTTTAAGGGACGCGTTGTTTGCAATACCAATCGTATGACACTAGGTTAGGGCATAGTTTCCCCCGTTGTTGTTCGCGAAACATTTCAATTTAAGTATTATTCACGTAATTTGCATTGCAGTGGCCGTTGTAGTGGGGCACTGGGCAGACTGGTGTCCTCGGGATTCGGAATAATCACGTACTTTGCATCAGCGACGCGCCCGCCGCTGCATTCAGTAATCCGAATAACTTATTTTGGCTTAGTAGTATCTCTGTAGAGCTAATACAAATATTAGTAAGAAAGTAATTAGTATGATTAATGGAATAAAAAGAAATTAAGTCTTGTCAATAAATTAATATTTACCAAAGAACATACAAGGAAAAATGAACAAATAAAGGGAACAGTTGCAGTGCAGCAGAGCCATGTGATGCTTTAACTTGCGCAGCTGCTGATAAGCAATGAGGTACTGTAGAGCAACCTCTTTTTGCTCTAGTATTTTATTGTAACTGGACAGGCGCATCACCGATGTACTTGTTATTCATATTTTCAAATTCAAATATTATTAGAACATCGGATGCGATTGTCCAGATGCTGATTCCAATTCGTGCCGTCGAAGTGGGTACTCCCTTGTACTTGTGATAGAAAATATAATAAGTTTGCCACGAGAGTGTTTTAATATTGAAGATCATCAGTAATCCCCGTCTTCTCTGCATACCGTCGAGCTACACAGCTCGACAGTACACATTCAAATTTAGACCGAATGACTTTGTCCTTACAGTCTAAATTAATAGCGTCATTTATCCGCTGATCAGCCGCTGCGCGCGTTAGAGCATCACACCACTGAAATTTGATACGATAATTTTACTGACGAATCTTTATAAAACCCGGCTTACATGTACTTATTGTTCCAAGGTAATTCGATCATTGAAAATCGAATAATTATCATAATTAACGAGGTACGAATAATTTGCTCGCATGAAGTCGGCTTTTAACTTTCATTATGCCTGTGACGTTGATAATTCTGACAGTAAAAGGCTTTATTATAATTAATTTGGGTGAAATATGTAAAGTAAACTGTGCACTGGTTGTACAGTGGCATGCTGCCATGTGATTATCTAACGTGCGCAGCGGCTGATCAGCGACCAGACAGACTTTGAAATTTAGACCGAATGAGTTTGTCCTTACAGTCTAAATTACTAGTTTAGTTTTTACGCTGATCAGCCGTTGTACACGTACGAGAATCACACCACTGATAACAATCGAAGCTTGTCTATGTAATGAAAGTATATCAAGGCCTCTATAAAGGCATATCTGCAAGATAGTCGAATCTGCTATATTATTATAATATATATAATACAATACGACATACCTTATAATACGACATACCTTAGTATAAAACTAAGGTATGTCGTCAGATAGGTCAAAAAAGCAGCCAAGTGCGAGTCAGACTCGCCCATGAAGGGTTCCGTGATTAATGACGTATTAAAAAAAAACGGTTCGAACCAATTTTCGGTGGAAGTTTACATGGTAATGTACATCATATATTTTTTTTAGTTTTATCATTCTCTTATTTTAGAAGGTACAGGGGGGGGGGACACACATTTTACTACTTTGGAAGTGTTACTCGCGCAAACTATTCAGTTTAGAAAAAAATGATGTTATAAACTTCAGTATTATTTTTGAAGACCTAATAACCCACACATATGGGTCTGATGAAAAAAAAATTGAGCTTCAGTTCTAAGTATGGGGAACCCCCAAAATTTATTGTTTTTTTTTTTTTTGTGTGAAAATCTCAATGCGGTTCACAGAATACAGTTCATTTACTTACCAAGTTTCAACAGCATAGTTCTTATAGTTTCGGAAAAAAGTGGCTGTGACATACGGACGGACAGACAGACAGACAGACGGACAGACATGACGAATGTATAAGGGTTCTGTTTTTTGCCATGTGGCTACGGAACCCTAAAAAGTGTAGAATATGAATTCCGATAGGGACTTATATATGGGGTATGGCGCACAGTACTCTAATACCAATTTCGTACGCACCGGCTTGGACGTTCTTGTAAGTTAGGTTGGTCTGACGTGAGCGTCAAGTTGGCGTACCCTTCGAAGATATCCAGGAAGATTCCAAAAAATAGTGCCTAACGAGTACCCAATTAGTACCGAGTTAGAAAAAATAGTACCTTTGTAATTTCGGAGATATGAGCCTTGTTTAACGGGTACACTAACTTGACGTCAAGCTGGCGTACCCGTTTTGGATCTCGAGAACGGTGCTGTTCCCAAATATGTTTTATATCCCAAAAAATAGTGTACAAATAGTACCCCTGGCTCCCGAAGTCTCAACTTCGTAGCTCTTATAGAAACTGAGATAGTTCATACCAAACACGGGTAAAATATTTTGCACCGTCAAGCTGGCGTACCCGACCGAGATCACACAGAAAGCCATTGAATTCCTAAGGCAGCTATATACCAAAAAATAGTGCCTGAAATAGTACCCCTTTTACGACAAAAGCATAACAGAAAAGCTAAGTGGAACATTGAAAAAAATGAATGCCAACTTCTACAAACAAACAAATTTTGGTACAGACGCACAAAAATACAAAATATTTTACCCGTGTTTGGTATGAAATATCTCAGTTTCTATAAGAGCTACGAAGTTGAGACTTCGGGAGCCAGGGGTACTATTTATGCACTATTTTTTGGGATTTAGAGCATATTTGGGAATAGCACCGTTCTCGAGATCCAAAACGGGTACGCCAGCTTGACGTCAAGTTAGCGTACCCGTTAAACAAGGCTCATATCTCCGAAATTACAAAGGTACTATTTTTTCTAACTCGGTACTAATTGGGTACTATTTAGGCACTATTTTTTGGAATCATCAGATCCTGGATATCTTCGAAGGGTACGTCAACTTGACGCTCACGGTCTGACATATAAGTAAATGCAAAAAGACCATTGCCAACGGATATCATACTTAGCTGGCCCTTAAAACATCACATAAATACCAATACGAAATAGGTTTTTTTTTTATTGAAATTTTAGGGACGCAGCTATTACGTCTAATAGCAATTCTACAAGTTTCAAATATGTACCAAGTTCTTCCTAGCCGGCGTTTAAGAAAATTTTAAGATCTGCGTGTCTAGTGCATCCTGTATTGTTCTCTATTCGATTCAGATACCAGTGTTTTTACTCTGAAAGTAAGGACTGGACTAGTTCGTTATAGCAGATACGCCCCTTTACTATAAAGTCCACGTATTATTCGTCTTCTTTTCATTTTACCACGACTAAAATTTATGGTAACACGTAAATGTCACCGAGGTGCTTCAAAAGGAACGTGTCACCTAAAGCACATGTAGGTAAACATATGAAAAGTACAATGGGACGTAGTTTTTCAACGAGTAGCGTGAGTCGACGACATGTGTTTAGTTTGTTCGACGCGATTTGAGCAAAAGCAACGTAATATATGAAACAGTGTGGTTTTGACTCCATGCCCCTCTGCTAAGTACCCTAATAGCATTTAGTGTTGGTATTTGGTCGGGCCACGTGGCTCTTGTTAGTTGGACAACGGGTAGATTTGGCCGTTTTGAGGTAAGGCCTACAACAAAGGGCCATTGTAGAATTTCCAACTGAAACAATATAATGCAGAAATGCCAACAGTTTTAAACCAACGGTAGCAGAAGTCACATTGGTTTAACGTTGGTAAGTAGATGGGCGTAATCAAGGATAATATTTTACTGCATTGGACCAACGTTACTTAATATCTAATAGGGCCTTCGTTGTATACAATGCTGAAATGCCAACCGTTTTTAAACAACGGTAACGGTATTCACAATAGCCCAACGTTTGGATACTTAATGATAATCTTTTTATTATATTGGTCCAATGCAAGCAAACTGTATGCAAACTGCTAACTATATCCCTACGGATTCCCTACTGTTAGCCAATGGATGCCTCTGGAAAATGCTACGAAAGTAATCTATGCCTGTTAGTTTATTGTATCATCATCAGTGAAAAACCGTACAAGTGCGAGTTAAACTCGCGTGGAGAGGGTTCCGTTCCGTACATGATTATCTGCAATTTACTAGGTTACTTTAAATACCATACACTTCTTATAGGTTTTCCTGTAATTTATAGGCAAAGAACTATTTTCTGTACTTTTTTCAAAATTTTAGCCCCAGTAGTTTCGGAAATAAGGGGTGGGAATGGTCAATTTTCGCCTATTTTCCCAAATAACTTCCAAACCATTTTACTTAAAATTCAGAAAAAAATATATTTAAAGTCCTCACAATAAGTCCTTTGATTTGATATGTCACACAATATAGATAGCATAACTTTTTTTTTTAAATTTTCTCTTTTACCCCGCAAAAGTGGCCCCCATGTTTAAAATTCATATATTTACGTCACGCGTCCGTGTTGCGGTTGCCGACTTACATATGTATACCAACTTTCAGCTCAATCAGTCCAGTAGTTTCGGAGCAAATTGGCTGTGACGGACGGACAGACAGACAGACAGACAGACAGACAGACGCACGAGTGATCCTATAAGGGTTTCGTTTTTTCTTTTTGAGGTACGGAACCTTGAAAATGACCACTGCTGGACATAGGCCGCTCCCAATGATTGCCACAATGTCCGATTTTGTGCTGCTCGCATCCAACAGAGTCTCGCAATCTTCATCAAGTCGTTAGTCCACCGTGTGGGTGTTCTGCCCACGCTGCGTTTTCCAGTACGTGGTAGCTACTCAAGAACTCTTCGCCCCATCGGCCATATGTTCCATGAGCAATGTGCCTGCCCATTGCCACTTTAGCTATCCTTACATGTATTGTATACCGTTATTAAAAAAAAAAAAACTGAAACCTTATAAGATCGATCTATCTGCCATGTTTTCTGTTTTCTGCAGTTTAAGTTGTCAATTTCGTATACTTAGTTAAAATGTAATCCGTAGATTTAAGATCGTAAAACAACAGTTCCTAATAAGTTATATTTAAAAACACTAACAATATATTTGTTTGCTTTGAAGTCATCCTGATGCATAAAACCAGACACAGATGGTGTTATAAACACTAAACATTCTAGTCTACACGATAATAATACGACGCGTTCGTGCCATTGTGCTTTGCGATACGCTATCGGTGCGATCTTCACCTGTAACAGGTCCAATGCGGCGGAAATAATACGTTTACACTCGCAATGCTCCAGGCAGTTAGGGGGTTAGAATAAAAATAGAAGTAGGAATACCTGTTTTAATTTTGAAAGGGTTTATTGTAAATTCTCTTCTGGGAATCTTCTCAGCACGGTCCTTCGTTAAGCAATGAATCAATTCACATAACGTTCAAATACAACAGCAATAGATTTCGAGCTTGAAAATATTTCGATCCAGATTTCCAGAGATTACATTTTAATAAATTTGCGATGTACAACATTTATTTTCGATCACAACTGCAATTAATTTAAAATGGTTTGGTCGTAAACTGTTGCGGATAATGCACTATTTGTTAATAAAATATGGATAAAGCTGAGGATTTTATCAACGTAGCTTTAGAAAAATACCATTAATTGTGATCATTTCGAACGGAAACTTTTAAAACGCTCCAGAAAGAACAGTGAAGTTCGGTTTTCTACTTAGTGCCCAAAATAACAGACACGAAGTAGTCTTAAAAAGTTGGTATTACAAGGAAAGCTACGTGCAACTCGTATAATTATTCCAGATAAAACATCATTTCACAGAAACCCATAATTTATTGAACCACATTTGCATCATCCTAAACGCGTTTTTCATTTAACTTTATGTCGGGTGACCAGAGAGCTGCACATCGAGCTAGCGTTTGCAATTTACGGAAAACTTAATCATATTTATGTACCCGCAATAGCAAAAAAAAATGCTCAGACTTTTTTGTTCAGTTCCTGTGATCAAGCTTTTGTGTTTTACAAATTCAGACTATACCTATTAAAGTAAAATACGCGTCTTACGTTCCGAGTAGGTACCCAATTTGTAAGTTCTTTAGAATTGGGTACTCGCGCTTACAGAAGACGTGTAAGCGAGGCTAACATATTAATTGAGATCCTAGGGAATTCACGCACGTACTATACGTTTTCCTTGTACTGCTGATTGCCAGTAAAATCACGACGAAAATAATAGTCTGATAATTAATCAACCAATCAAAGGTCACTTCTCCAATCAGACCCCAATCGAATAAGTTGTAGTTGATTAAAATACGATCCATTTATCTAAGTCGGGGCCAGCTAATAAGGCGGGCGTCCACTAATGGGCCGCAATCGGAGGCGATAAATAAGAAAATTGTCGACCCGAGCAGGGCCGGTAATTAGCCTCTCGTGCCAGTGACATACCACGCTTAGGTTGTAAGGCAATTTTGATTCATTCACATTGCAAAAATTGGTTAAGTGCGTTAGGGTGTTTAGTAGTCTGATTTACATCAATTTGCACTTTAATTTCATCATTATGTCCTTAATACTCAGCACAAAGCAGCACTTATTTGCTCTAGAGCAATAAAGTTGCATACAAAATTCATTATTGCACTGATTTGTATTTTTTTTATTTGGTTTGTTGATCAAGAAGTTTACACCACCAGCCATCCATTCCGCCCATCCACAGTCCGACGGGACAGCTGACAACTTTTCTGTAGACTGTCAAATTATTAGATAGATAGTACCAATATCACAGTGGGACTAGTCTAGTCACATATCACTTGCGTTCGGGCTCCAAACTAACACTCGGCGCAATTATTAATCACTTTCTGCTTGGTGCAACAATCTACTATTGTAGGGTAGACAAAAATACGTTAATTACATAAGCTATACGTTAAGTACTTAATCATACTGCAAGTTTTTGATCGTGCCAAGTGCCAATACGAGATTATCGGAGGCTAACGGAAAGTTGCTGGTCGATGATACACTTATAGTATCAAGTTTGCAGAGACTCTTAGAGTTGATAGGTTTTCCTACTCGATACGACGCGAGCCACGTGGCTGTCAAAACAGCGAACAAAGTGCTTCTTCTGCACTTACGTTGGAGCATTTCAATATGTTTTATTGTTATTACTATCGAGTTGTATCTTCGTTCTTGGGACTTTGGGATAACACGATGTAGAGACATTTTGAACAATGCTGTTGCAATATTTTGCTTCAATTCTCTATTTTTAATACTAGCTAATCAAAAGCCTCCCACGACAAATCTATAATAACCCGATGTATATTCGCAATGGCATGCTCCATTTCCGTCTACAATTCGGAATTAGCTTAGTGCCTTTCAACCATTTTTGAAACGGCCACTCGAGACGATCACCGCCGTTGAGAACATTTATCTTGTAAAATCTGTTCGGCATTGAATGGATGAAAGAGCCATTGTGTCCCCTTTAACAGATTACTACAGGTAATAGAAGTGAAAATACGGCGTACAATGGGATGTTCATAGCGCACGGCTGTGACACACGGCCTGCTACCTTTTACCGATAGTCCTAACGTCAGAAGAATCACTGTCTAACAAAACCGGTGTTTAGGTACGAAAATATGCCTAATCATGCCTTCTCTCTCCGTCGCACAAAACGTGCTCTTTCATGTACGCTAGGGTTGTCAGTTTTTTATTCGCGTCACCCATCAACACCAAATCTAGGCTACTATAATGACGCGCGAATCGGCCAGTGAGTTAGCGAGCGGCAACCTACTGTGATTAACAGCTCCGAGCTGCCCGACGGCCGAGCGTACCTAAAGTGCGGTGTGAGAGATTTGAACCCATGACCCTCGGCACGAGAGGCCTTGCGTCAGTACACTAGGCTACCACTGCACTTCTAAAATTTTACAATTTAGAAAATCATACAGTTCCGCCGTCCCCTAGATTCAGATACGTGTATTATGAAATATTTGTATCCTAGTTTGGGCGGTTGAGTTTGATGTTATTGGTTTATTTATTTTCATACCTTATTGGGTTTCTTCTTATAATGGCATTTCTGTTTATTAAGTAGTTTCCCGTCTATTCTAAATAGAGCCAGTTCAGCTTACTCGTGTAAGTAGCTTTTAACCAAAATAAACATAAACATGCGAAGGCAAATGGCGAAAGGGAACGCGATACTTTGTAGCCTGTATTTGGTTCCATCTTTATAATCAGCTACGTTATTCTTTTACAAATCTCGTCGCTCATTTTGTCTCTCATTTCATCTGAAAACCTTATGATTAACCCGCGCGATCGTAGGCAGTATGCAGAGTTAGGTACCTACTTACGTCTGTGGCCCCTCCTCTGCTGCACTGGGAGTGAAGAAATAGCATAGAATGCGTGCAGAGGCTTATCATCCTGGCGTAAAAGTCGACTAAGGGACGGGTCCTCTCCAACATGATGGACTATCTCTATGGGCGATGGGCTGATCACCTGTCACCATACGGTTCCCATCTTAGGACTAATTAATCGAACGTGGCCACAAGTAGTCTTGTGGCTCTGCCTACCCCATTAGGGATTTCGGGCGTGATGCTATGTATGTGTCTGTGGCCGGCTGTGACAAAATACGACCAAGGGTCGAAGCCACGCACGGACATCTTGTTTATAAGCACAGACGGGTCAAATTACATTCGCCGGTGAGTTCATGAACGAAGTATTATTTAGGAGAATAACACTCCTGATTGGGACTCAACCTCGAGTGGATGGTGGGCGAATTAGATTCACCCCTAGGCTTATTCGTCAAGCTTCTAGACCCTGTGTCACGTTCACAAGCGGCCGAGCCCGTCGGTTCAATTTGCGCGAATGAAAGGTGTCCGTAAAACGGTTACTCATTGATAGCACACGATAGCTCGCCTCTGACGACTCGTAGAAAAGCAAGTTTCAATTTCCAGGTAATAATCAGTTATTACATGGAAATTGAAACTAGCTTTGGCTGAAGATGAAGGCTCTTTTAAATTATAGTCGATTTGTAAAGCTAGGCGGGATCCCGGTTATTTTTTTATTGGTATAGACGAGACAACAGGCAGACGGCTCGCGTGATGTTATGTGGAGGATTCCGTGCCAAAATTAGTTTTGTCGAATATTACTTTTGGGCTAATTTTCCTTTGACCTAAGGCTATTTTTCTTACTGAATCCGTTAGGCTACCTACGTACAGGCTGGGGCCTTGCTTAGTGCCTAGAGCCACAGAACTATATCGAGATAGAAGGAAAGAGTTCGTCGATTTGTATGGAAACCGAGCGTGTAACATTTTGCGTAGGTACTTTGACGTCACGAGGGTAATTTAGTGATGGGAAACATAAGCCGCATCGATAGCACGAGGCGGATTTTGTATCGATTAAAATTCAATTCGATTTGTGATAGTACGTAGGTACATTAAGTCTGAAAGCGAGATCGATACCTAATCATTTATTATAAAAAGCATTGATGGTGGCTTAAGTTAATAAAAAAATACAAAAAGTATCAAAAATCAGAATGCTTTTTTATTCTTACTGTATGAGGCCCATAAAACTGATGATTTTCACCCTAATGTGTACTTTTTCATCATTTGACATAATCATTACATCAATAGTCGGATAAGCTGCACTGATTACTCGTAGGTACTTTAATAGGCCAGTAAACGTGTCTTCGTGAGGATGCTGGGAATAAATCCGGCTGTGTTTAGAGTCCATTTATATTTAATATGAGGATCATTCGGAAATCTAACATTAAATTGCAATGTAGAAGTAACTATAACCTGTTCGTTAATAATATTTTCTTTTCACTACGTACATTATATTATGTACATAATAATATAACAGTGTAATTATCATTTCCTGTGCTCTCAAAATCGATTTTAATAGAGTAAGAAGTCGGCATTGAAAATTGCAGTGTACCGCACTATTCTTGCTTTCGACAGAAAAAAATATAAATCGACCTTGGACGCGTCTCGACAGTTTGGATTGCTTATTTTTATATCGCTGGTTTTCAATCCACGCCAAGTCTGACGCGTCGAATTAAAGCCGCAATGGAAAAGTAGCGTTGGACACACAATCGCCCGCTACTGTTTCGATGAAAATGATACGCGGCAAACAAATAAATTGTTTTATAAATAATAACGATATTTTACGATAAAAAGTACTTACCGATGAAAGGAAATACCTCGATTAACAGCTCTAATTTTTTTGGTGATGTTTAAACAGTTAATTATTGCACAACAAGACATTTTATTCTAAACGTTACATGTCATACGCGGAAAGCGGTCGGTAGCAGAATGGAGTTCGCGGCGAGCAAGAATGATCTCATGACATTTTTTCGGCACGCGAGGTACATACACTCTTTCATTCTATCTCGATATAGTTCTGTGCCTAGAGCCTTGGCTATAAACAAACGTTCTAGATTTCTCGGCACCGGCCGCACTGGGCGCTTGGCGCCTTCATAATAGTCACCTGACTCGCTAGGCTCTAGGCGCTAAGCAAACCACCTGCCTGTGCGGCGTTAGCCTCAATTTTTCCGAATTTTGAACCACTTAGGTTAGGTTAGGTTTTATATTAATTACCACCAAAATGAAAAGTAATTAAAGCATAGAGTAGGCTCCGAATAACGTGGAATTAGGAAAAATTAGAATTTTGATCAGACATACCCTCGGCCAAAAAGAGGGGAACCAAGCGTTCACCACCGCTTTAGTAGTAATAGTAATTTGCAACATCAAAGACGCTGCTGGATTACCACTCCTTAAGATATTGAACTTGCACTTGCACCAAACAGATATATCTAGTTTTAATCTTAAGTAAGGTTTATCTGTGTCAAAATATATGGTACTATCAGACTTAAGTTTAATAGCTTAAATCAGATTTAGGATCTTGGTACAAGCCACCGTTAATGTGTCAGTAAGGTATAAATTCCTTTAATGTACAGGCATGTGTAAGGATTAATGTAGATTGTTTGCGTCTGCCCGTTAGTATCGTCTATTTCCGGCAGGTTTAATCAAACTAGAATGCGTTGGACCGTCTTCTGACTATTCAGCTCTGTACTACGTCTCCATACAATTCGGTAAATGCATGAACGCTTGCATGAAACTGAATATCACTAGTCATAACAGTCCCTAATGGGTTCTGTGAACACTAAAGGAGAATCTTAGACGGGATTCAAAGGAATCCAATGAAAACCAATCCAAAGGGGTATTACAGAGTTCATTCCAGAAAGTTCCTACATGTATGAATGATAATCTGTTAGCCGGAAGATGTTGTGTTCAGATTGTGTGTATGCTGTGTGATCTGTTGGTAAGTTGCAAGTGGATTCCATGCGGGCGGGTGACAGGCGCTTAATTAAAATTGAGTACGGCATCTGTGGGCATCAATATGCTGGCGTAGGAGTTGTTATTGCAAGCTTCTTTGAAGACGCTTGGATTGTGAGTAGAATGGAAACGTGGTCTGGGAGAGCACTCCGCATTTTTGTTGTTCGGTAGTAGAATAATCTGTGAAATTTCTGCGTACGTAAAGTTTTTTTTAATACTCTTCACAATATCACATTCTGTCATTGAATCTATCACTTGCGGGGCGAAGGCCCAACGACGAGTATCAAACTGGTACAAACCGGTTTTCCATAAGCCAGGCGTATCTTTCCCATTAGATCACATAGCTGGGCAGGGTTATGGTAAAGTATAAGCAAGGCGTCTATTCGGGAACGTCTAAGTGATACTGCAGCGACCCGCAAGCGAGACTCGCATCTCGCTTTTACGCATTTCACGTCGTGTGGAAGAGTGGGATGAGAAATCTCGCTACCGAGTCGCTACAACATCACTTAGCGTTCTCGAATAGAGGCGCAGGGCAAAGACTCGAGCGTACCCGAGCGAGGAGTTTAGTTAAACTCTTAAAGCGCCGGAGTTCAACTATGACTACGTTGTTTTAAAAGGTAAACTTATTTAAGAAGACACACCGAAAGCTTATGCTCCCGTAGGGATTAATAATGTAAGTAGTTCTAGTCTGGGTCATGCCGAAAGGAATAGCAAATTGAAAGTATTATCATTAGTGCGTGCCTAAAATCAGATTAGGATATTTAGACAGGACGGCACCGCAATTGTATAAATAAGTTCTAGAACGAGTTATATCAGATCAAAAACATAAATGTGAAAATGGGCCAAGTTCGTCAGGGGGTACGTCAGTGGTTGACGGTATCGCCGATAAAAGAGTTAAGATCGGAACGGGTGTCAAAGTTCATAGAACTTTCCTAAAATATATCTTTAATAATGCTTTCGGAACGCAACTGCTTGAGTTATTACCGAAAATATCAAAATTGTTATATGCGTGCCTATAATATTTGAGGAGTTCCATCGATTCCTCATAGATCCTCTCATCAGATCTCACTTTTAATTCAATGGGACCAACTGAGAGGTATATTCTATCGATTAAAAAAATAATCATCCAAATCGGTCCAGCCATCTCCGAGTAATCGGGGAACATACATAAAAAAAAAATATTCTGAGAATTGAGAACCTCCTCCTTTTTTGAAGTCGGTTAAAAAGAGTAGTATACAAAGAAGAAGAAAAGAAGTGGTCTAAACTTTTGATCTTTATAAAGTAGTAGTCATAAGGATTTTCGGACGTCATTATCTTGTGAAAGGTAAGAGGTTTTTTGGAATTTTGGAAAAGGATCTTACTAGACATGCACAGTTGCAAGTGTGTCGGTCAATTAGATTTTAAGTTATGGGGGGGGGGGGGGGGGGTTGAAAATAGCCCGAAATAGTTCGTGTAATGTAACCTACTGCCGGTGTGTGTTTGCTTTGCCAACTTGGCTTACACACTACACCACTGAACTACCAACACCGTAGTTTCATAACTCTCATAATTTATTCCTGCCTAAGCTTAGAAGGGAAAGCTTTTGAAACTGATTAAGGGAATCATAATGGAAATTGACGCTGGTGAGATTTGATCCCACAATATCTTAAAATCCCAATTCGAAGAACTACTATATTAAAGACTTATGCCGGGGCCAAAAGCCAAATAACTATGGCCTAATCAAACTAATATTTTAAATGCGACAGTTTGTGTTTGTATGTTATTATGTTTGTTACTCCTTCACGCTTCAACGCACAGAACTATATAGAGATAGAAGGTAAGAGTTTGTCGATTTGTATGGAAACTGAGCGTGTAACATTTATGCGTAGTTACTGTGATATCACGAGTGTAATTTAGTGACGGGAAGCAAGTCGCGCGAAAACGATTCAACAGCATCGATTAGCACGCAGCAAACAAGTCTAGGCACCGCCACTCCCGCGCCGCCGCCGCATTGGCCTTGCTACACACAAAGATGATCTCACGACATCTTTTTGACTGACTGGACAGATTTGGATGAAATTTGGAATGGGGATAGCTTATAACCTGGACGAACACATAGAGTACTTTTATCCTAATCCCACGTAAAAAATAGTCTTAAGTATATATCTTACATCAGTTAGGAAAAGAGCCTACGAAAATTTGGAATACATATTTTAATATTTGTTACAATCAGCGTTAGTAGTTTTTGAACGACTATATCTATAAGTTTTTTTTTAATTGCATTTTTAAACAAGTTGTTTTGCGCATTGCACTTTAATATTGCAATAAAATGCGTAAACAAAATATCGTGTCTGTGCTGTTGACCGTTGAAGAGTTTCTTTATCTGGAGCTAACCCTGGATGTCGATTCAGGCTATGCTTACCATAAAAATGCATTGTAATCGGAACTGAACTAGCATGTAAAATAACAGATCCGTAGGATAAGAGGAAGTAGTTTTAATTCAGCTTGCAAGATTTGATCTGAAGCTTGTGATAAAAGGACCCCTTACAATTTAAAATGAACATGCTTTCATAACTATATAGCTACGTGATTGCTTTAAGCCATTTCATTATTTATTTATTTATAAGCACGCTACAACAGGATTATCACCCAACAGCATCAAATATAATAAATAGGCACCAAAAAAATGCTATCGGAAGACTGATTGATTACATCAATACAAGCGGTAAATAATCGACCAGATAATAAATTACCTTTATACAGTAATATATTCTGAGGGACTTGCTGGCGAGAATAGAGTTCACTTTTGCTTGCATCAATCACCTGTCTGGCTAAAAGGACACTCAAGATACTCTTGCTAATGGCAGTAATACTATAGTAATCAATTTATCTTATAGTATTGAATACTGTGATTTATTGGAAGCCCGGGGATATGTTAGCGTTAACATATCGCCACCGCTTTGAAAAAGCTCGTATCTTGAGACCAAGCAAACCAAATTCAACCTTAATGCAGGCGCGTTAAGTTTATTTTTCTATTTAATTATTGTGAGATACGAGCTTTTGCAAAGTAGTAACGAAATTAGAGTGAGTGTTTTGGGTAGAATATGTATGAATGTAACGATCTATTGTGAAGTTAATTCATTTATTCATCTAACATTCAAATTGAATGGAGGACCTATTTCCAAATTCAAATTTGAATCAGCAGAATTTAAGCAGTCTATGTAAGTATGTTTGCACATTCTGTGCTCTCGTCACTGCTAAAATATTTGTAGTAATATAATATTAGAAATGTGGGCTATAATATGGCGCCATAAAATATGCAATATCATGAAGTGATTATTGTTTTCACAATTGTGTTGAATTTGTTATTAAATAAAAGTTTCAATTGCGTAGATACTGAAAATATATAATTGAATGAGTGTCACACATTTTAAGATGACATGTTCATTAATTTGAGAATTGTATTCGGATTCCAACTATATCTTATTTAAGTATTAGTCTTATTCATTATCTAAAGATAAAAAAATCCTTTATCTTTAATACTTACATATTATAGATAGCTCAATCCTCGAAGATACGCCCTATCACTCAATTCAACTTCCGGATTTAACTATCTATATATATAAAAACCGGACAAGTGCGAGTTAAACTCGCGTAGAGAGGGTTCCGTTCCGTACATGATTATCTGTAATTTACTAGGTTACTTTAAATACCATAGACTTCTTATAGGTTTTCCTGTAATCTATAGGTAAATAACTATTTTCTGTATTTTTTTCAAAATTTTAGCCCCAGTAGTTTCGGAAATAAAGGGGGGGGAATGGTCAATTTTCGCCTATTTTCCAAAATAAGTTCTAAAATATTTTACTTAAAATTCCAAAGAAAATATATTTAAGATCCATAGAATAAGCCCTTTCATTTGATATATCACACAATATAGGATGCAGAACCTTTTTTTAAAATTTTCTTATTTACCCCCCAAAAGTGGCCCCCATGTTTAAAATTCATATATTTACGTCACGCGTCCGTGTTGCGGTCATCGACTTACATATGTATACCAAATTTCAGCTCAATCGGTCCAGTAGTTTCGGAGAAAATTGGCTGTGACAGACGGACAGACAGACAGACAGACAGACAGACGCACGAGTGATCCTATAAGGGTTTCGTTTTTTCCTTTTGAGGTACGGAACCCTAAAAATGGATCCCTGTTTCCCTTGGTCACGCCATAACTTGAAATTTACTTCAAAACTAAAAACTTATCTAAAATTAAGACCTTTTTATAATCTCAATGAATACTTCGGTAAAATATTAGAATGAATACTGTTCGAATGGGCCGGCTCGACCGGGGTAGTACCACACTCTCACAGAATATCGGCGTAAAGTAATAGCTTGCTATTGCGTTTCGTACGGTGAGTGACGAGATCCGGAGGCCTGTTCCCTCATCCCCATCCCATCCCCATTCCCCATCCTCCCTTGACTGGCAACGCATTGGCAGCACCTCTGGTGTTGCAGATGTCCATGGGCGGCGGTGACCACTTTCCATCAGGTGGGCCGTCAGCTCGTTTGTCAGTCAATTGATATAGAAATAGAAATGTAAATATTACTTAAAATAACAATGTAACTAAAATTGTATCTGTTTCTTTTTTCGTGTTGCTTTGTACTGTTTACTTTTTATTAAATTGACAGTATTTATTATTTTCGCATGATAATACTGCATGTTTATCTTAGGCATTTTGACTGAATCTTCTAATTTTCAATTTGACATTAATTATTAATTTATTTAACTATTATGACCTTTCTTTATATTTTGACTTACTTTTATTATCACTTATTTGATTACTTAGATGTAATTATGGAGGAATTACTTATGATATAATGATATGTTTTTTTTTTGCAATCTCATGTCTTTTTTAATTTAAGATTTATGAGATAATAATTGTTATACGGTATTGCATGGATAATTCTATATGGCAATAAATGATTGAATACTGAATACTGAATACTGGAACGACTTTACCGATTTCATTCATATTTTTTAAAGTTTTCTAATACTTGTAGAAGGTTCTTAAGGAAAGAAAGCTTAAGATAATTGCGCAGAAAATTTGATAATTAAAAAAAAACACGACTATTTTAACTTCGCGCCATTGGCAACTTTTTCTTGGAAGTTGGACAAAGTCGCTAGGAACAGCTAGTACATATATAAAATACTTTAAGATACGGAACGCAAAAAAATAATGGATTTACGTCTTACAGAATATTGAATATTGAAACAGAATTGTCAAGGCTCCATCAAAACTTTCAGTGGTCCTCGAGGAATAATTATTGTCTTGAAAAAACTTTTAATTATGAAACCCTTAAAATAAAATAAATATACAAACTTTTTACCACCATGTGTGTAACTGGATTAAAATTTGATTGACAACGTCAAAACGATTCATTAAAAATGAAAATGAACAAACGCAGGAAATAATAATAATCAGTTTTGTATTGATTTAATAACAATATTTCATGATGAATATAGCTAAAGATAATACGGAGAAAGAACTTCTAGAAGCAATCAAGAAGCTTTTAAAGAAGAGCGGGCACCTGGACAAACTGCATGCAGAGGTATTCACGCACCATACAAAATATTGTAGTTGTAGGAATCTTACGTTTCACCTGACGATGCTATCCATCCACTACATGGAATAAACTGGTTTGCGACTAACAGAATTTCTAATATTTACACATCGACCGTATGTGGCGAGGCGTACAGAAGCCAATATAATATGGGCAATATGTAAACAATACGCCGCTTATGGGTCGTCAAGCGCGTCGTTCCTCAGTCCTCACTCGCCAATGTGTGAACGGTACTTTTTGTCAGCGCACCTAAGCGAATGTTTCCAACTCATCGAGGTTATCGACGCCTCTTGACAAACTTAGCTGCTTACCTGTCTCCCTACTAATATATGTTCCCGGGTTGCCTTTTAGTCACTTCATAGAGAACTTAAAACGACTCTAGTGCGACCACACTATTGGAAGATCGCCCGCGGGGCGAGAGGTAAGTGGGGGCGGGCGTGAACAAACACGTAGTTAACTATTCCGCGATAAATCCCGAGATAATGTTGACTAGACACATGTACATTTATCGTTATCTGACTAGGTAGGTATTTGAGTTTGTAAAGTATTTGTTTTATTTTAATGTAATTATTGAATATAGTATGCATGAATATATAAATAAGAGCAACGATCTCATTTTGCAGTTTTAAAGTATACCCGATTTGTTTAGCTCACTTGCCAAAGATCTTCAACTTTTATTTTGGTAAGTTTAGTTCTCGTGTTCATTTTGATACAAGCTTGCGTAACAAATAAGCCGACTGGACACTGCGAGATCGGCGAGTGCACTGCCGAGCGTGACTCGAGCTTCCTGCCCTCACCCTCGTGCCATAGCCCCGAAACACCCGTATCTCCCTCCACTCCCACACGCTTATTGCCGCACAGGTGATCTTCCAATTGAGTGGTCGGACTATACCCTGGTGGCACAGACCAAATACCTATCCTAAAGACACCGCTTAGCCTCATTTTTGCTAGCAAATAAAGTTGCTAAAGGGGGTTTTTAGAGCGCTGTGATTGGTGCGTTCGAGGTTATGCGCTTCCCGCGCCGTGTCTGTATCGGCCCCCAGCTTTTTGCTTATAATGCTAGCAGGTCTCGCCCGGTTATGCGGAGTCTATTGGATATATGGTTTGTGCCTGGTCGTTAGTTAGTTGGCAGTTGAGGAGGACTTTCCTAGCATGCCATCATATGCCTCATTTATATGCAGCCGAAGTGAGCAGGGAAGCGGGCATAGAAGTGAGCGGCGCGAGTATGTAAATGGGTCACTTCTCCAGCTCCTGTCGCTGCTACTCGCATTGCCCATGCCCATGCCCATGCCCACTTCCCTGCTCACTTCGGACAGGGAAGTGGGCATGGAAGTGGGCAGCGCGAGTTTGTAAATGGCTTATTTCTATTGCTCCTGCCGTTGCTACTTGCATTGCCTGGCGCGCAGGGAGTCAGGAAGCAGCATGTAAACACCCACTGCCTTTGAAAGCAGTATGCGGGAATTATTTCTGGCAGCGCGAGCAGCAGTGGCAGTGGCTGCATGTAAATGAGGTAATAATTATTATTGCGATGTAGGAAGGACCTCCACTTGCGGTCATCCGTCTGTATAAACTTGTGCTAGTAGAGTATCGGCGAACCTGCACGAATGTCCCACACGTCATGGGGTGTATATTTGAGTTTATACACTGCTTCGTATTGTTGCAGACACGAGCCAAGGTGACGGAAATTCTGAAGGAGCGACAGGAGTACTTGAACTCCGGCGCAACGCGCCCGACGCCGCCTGAGCCAACCAACGAGGTGCTGCTAGCCAACGAGCTTGTACGAGAATATCTCGAGTGGAATGGATACTTGTATACAGGTTCCTCTCTCCCTCTTGTCTATGAGCGGTGCTCTTCCGTCCTTGTCAGATGAGGCTTGTGATTTTCTAACGTACGCGGCGATAACTCCGTCGAGTTACTCAATCACACAAAATGGTTTTCTATGTGGCAGGCGAGTCTTCTTCGGCGGAGAAAAGCGCTTTTTACGTTAGATAATTATATGGCTATTCGGGCCCGAAGCACGTGCCACAGGGTGTCTATTCGGGCCCGAAGCAAGTGCCACAGGGCGTCTATTCGGGAACGTCTAAGTGATATTGTAGCGACCCGCGAGTGAGACTCGCATCTCACTCTTACGCATTACGCCTCATGCGGAAGAGTGGGATGAGAAATCTCGCTCGCGAGTCGCTACAACATCAATTAGCGTTCTTGAATAGAGCCGCAGACCATATAATCGTAAACCACCGCTTAGCTTTACTTTTACTAGTAAATAAAACTGCCAAACTTGCGGAGCGCGAGGTTTTTTAGAGCGCTGTGATTGGTGCGTTCTAGGTTATGCGTATACCTTTCCTGCCTGCCTCGCCGCTTATAGTTTTTTGACTCTATGTGATCTATTATGACGTAGTTATATGGGAATGAATTTCCCTACGTTACTAAAAGGTGATCATAATTTAATGTTAACAGCGTCAGTGATGTCCTCGGAAGCAGCGATGCCGGCGCAGGGCCGTTCGCGCAGCGAACTCTGCGCAGAGGTGGGAGTAAGAGACGACGAGAAGTCTCTTTCGCTTCCTCTTCTCGCCAACATAATCGCCGCCTATGTTGAGCGCATCAAGCGGAAGATCAACAAGAGCAAAAAGGATGGATAGATGTTCGGTTATTAAAATGTGCAATGTGCGATCGTGTTTTTTTTTTTTTTGTCAATGCCGTAAAATGTAATGCCTCATTTACATGGAGCCGAAGTGAGCACGGAAGTGGGCATGGAAGTGGGCAGGGCGAGTTTGTAAATGGGTCACTTCTTCTGCTCCTACCGTTGCTACTCGCGTTGCCCATGCAGCCGAAGTGGGCGTGGAAGCGGGCAGTGAGAATGGAAGTGGGCAGAGCGAGTATGTAAATGGGTCACTTCTCCTGCTCCTGCCGCTGCTACTCGCGTCGCCTGGCGCGCAGTGAGTCGGGAGCAGCATTTAAACACCCACTGCCTTCGAAAACAGTATGTGGGAATTATTTCTGACAGAGCGAGCAGCAGTGGCAGTGGCTGCATGTAAATAAAGTAGGTATAAAGATATCATAAATGAAGGAAGGTTGGCTCACGTCATGTTCAAACAAACAGCTGAAACATCATCTGTTTGCTTTCTAAAACTCGCTTCTTAGAAACCCGACGTTGCAAAAACAATCGTACCTCACTACAACAAAGTTCAAACGATAACTCATACCTAAGCGTCATGCGAGTTTGATAAAGTGATTGTCGATAGGCGATTTTAAAAACGGTTGTGCTTTCCCTCTCACTCTGGAATCGTAATAGACTAACTTAAATTAAAGAAACAGCTAATGCAGTTTCGATACGTCTATGTTTCGAAGTTATTCTCCATGTGTTATTGTGCTGGGTGCTGGATGGCCGATTCCTAGTACACAACACGTAGTTTGGGGAAAAATAACCAATTCAGAATAAAAGCGATGCGGAGTTTAGACATTGTATCCATGCCATAAATCTGAATTATTAATGGGGTTTATTTTGGTTTAGATCCTTTTCCCTAAACTTTGTCCAATATTGGTGAGTTTTGTACATAGCTTGACCTGCATACGTAAACAATTTTCTCCTTAGAATCAACGCGCTGCACAATCTTACTATCCTATTAATATTAAAAACGCGAAAGTTTGTGAGGTTTGATAGATATTTTTTGCTTCTTCACGCTTCAATGGCTGGACGGATTCGGATGAAATTTTAAATGGAAATAGATTATTCCCTGGATTTACACATACGCTAAATTTATCCCGGATAGTTTAAAATGTTCGGAGAGAACAACTATTAATTTTATTTATTTATTTATTCCATTTATTTCACAGTATTACAGTAAAACACTAAGGCACTGTGAAATACAAAACATTACAATAAAAATTACAAAAAAGATAATACGCAATAGAAAATACAAGAATACAAGAAGTAACGTAAATAAAGTGGATTTACACAGATGAAAACCTTACATCCATCACCTCGCAGAACTTCAGAAACTCACAGTACACCACCATCCATCTATCAGCAAAGAGATCACAGTCCGGTGCCGATGCGAGAAGCCTGTTAAGCAACTGGAGAGCGCGAACAATAGGTGACTTGCTGCGGGCCACTATAACCGGATTCCACGTGGACAAAGTCACGGGCAAAGTCGTACGATATGTGGCAAACCATTCCTTTGACAACATCGGTGACTGAGATCCTGACTCCTAAGTTGCAATAAACGATGAAGCACAACCACAATTGCAATCGAACTCCGTAAGTGATTCGATTCCAGTAATAGCAGTTTAAATTGAGAGACAATTTCGCAAAGGGCAGGCGCTCGCGTGCCCCAAACGACTCGCTTCTAACTTCCCCCAGCAATCTGCATCACCTCGTATCTTTCAAAACATCCATTATCAAAAGAAACCTTGCTCGATGCACGTAAAATTGAAATTTGGACAAAATGCGAAAGCATTGTAAGAGTTCGCTAAAGCAACCCCGAATGGCAGCCGTAACAGGCAATATTTCAAAATCAAATCAGTCTCCAAAATGGCGGTGATTTAAAGTAATAAATTGGGCGATCGAAACAGCGGATGATTTTGGAAATAACTGGTAGGAAGCGATATTTTACAATTCTTATTCGGTCATGAATGTGTGCAAAAAAGTTAGACTAGGAAAGACGGGATGGGTCCAAGAAATAAAATTACTTAGGTAGGTACATCCGATAAATGTGCTATTACTATCAGCCGGCAGCCGGTCATTTTGTTGAAATTATTGTTACCCGACTGCAGCGAAGTAAAAGGGAGGGTTATATTTCGCAGGTATGTATGTATGTATGGGATTATGTATGTAATCACTCTATTAGTTTCCATCAAGAGCTAAAACCACTGAACCGATTTTAACAAATGAGATGTCACACAGTTCAGGAAAAATGCCCGGGTGACATGGGATATATGACGTCACCTAAAATCTAATATGGCGGATGCTGGAAGACATTTTGTTACTTAATATTTTTCCACCCGCGCATTATTTGTATCAAAGGACGAGAGCATTACAAAAATAGGTATATACCTATTTTTGACAGTTCAGGTAGCGACAGATTCCAAATTTAGGTGTTTTTAATACTAACATGTTATATAACATAAATTTGGAATCTATCGCTACCTGAACTGTCCATATAAAGCATAACTCAATTTAAACTAAAAATATAAAAGAAAAATTGGCGACTTCAAATAGCTATTATAGGAATTCATGAGGAGTCACGGCAGAATCAATTTCTTATTTCTTACATTTTAGAGGTTATGCAGTCGGGTTTTTTGTTTATTTGTAATAAATGAAAAAAAAACAAAAGAGTACAAGTATGCAGCTGAGTTTTATAATATATCGGTAACCGTAACAAGACAAGTTGCGAATTTTTCTGCGAGTTTTGCTGCAGCATCGCTAAAGAATACCCATCGCCCAAATCCTTTGATTTAACCCGAACAGCGTCTCTTATTACGAGGACTTAGCGATTGTCTCTGGTCTCAAGAGCCCTCTATGAAAGATTCCATTCAGAGGTCGCGGAAACATTATCGAAGAGAGTTTAATTATTGTTGATTGATTGTTTTTACTCCTTTATAAAAAAGAGCACACAGCTTTGTAGGTAATCCAAAGTAATTTAGAGCCCCAGTGGTCGATTATATGCCCCAGTGGTCGATATTGAGCTACGTTGTGATGGTGGTAATGTACAAAAATACAGAATAATTTACACCAATGAGTAGTGTATTTTCATGTTTATCCAAGCGTCATAAAGCTAGGGGATGTTATAAACGAATGTCGGATGCCTTATCACCAGAATTGTGTGTGTGTGAGTCATCCCACACAAAATTTTGAATTCCGTATCCCCGTCTCCTTCTTGCGATTTTGTCATGCCTCAAGCGCAAGGGAGATGCCAATAGATGAAGTTCGAATTTCGTTTATCAGAGGAACAGTTTCTTATCGAGTGCTGACAAATGATGTGCCAAATGATTTGGCGTATTTCAGCTGCAAAATATTTTTTTCGTCTTTTTTGTTTAGGTTGGGTTTCATTAGTGAACTGTAGGTACTTTAGTATGAGATATGACTTCCTTACGTCTTCATATTATATACTTTTAAAGGCGGAAACCCTCTGCGACGCAAGCTGTGCATAGACACGTAAAGTAGATTCATCCTAACTTGTGTTATTTGGTAAAACGCACCTTTTTTTGGCTAAAACAGCTATTTCTTCATAAATTAAGCAACCGGAGATAATATTTTAGACATCACTTTGCCAATTTTTCACCTAGGATTGCTTTAGTTAGGATAAATAGCTGTTTCACCCAAAAAAAGGAACATTTTGAGGTTAGAAAATTGTTTACCAAATAAGACAATTATGAATGAATTTACTTGAAGTAGTTTTGGATAATTTCATCAGTTTACGCCACAGACCAAATATCCTAAAGACACCGCTTAGGCTAACTTTTACCAGGCGGGTTTCACTCCGCACTTTATGTAACCTCGGCCGTCGCGTTGCTCGGAGCTGTAAATCGCAGTAGGTTGCCGCTCGCTCGCTCGCTGAGCAATTCGCGCGTATTTGTCGTTGGATAACGCGGATAAAACTGACAACCCTAGCGTACACGATAGAGCACGTTTTATGCGACGGAGAGAGAAGGCATGATTAGGCACCGATTTTGTTAGAGAGTGATTCTTCTGTACGCTAGTACTATTATCTATTCTGTGTTTTAACTAGCAAATAAAGCTAAAGCTAAGCGCATAAACGAAACTAATTTAGACTGTAAGAACAAAGTCATGCGGTTCATGAATGTATCGTATAGCGTTTCGAAAAAGAGACCTGCGCCTCTATTCGGGAACAGTGATTCTGTAGCGATTCGCGAGCGAGATTTCTCATCTCGCTCTTACGCATTACGCGTCGTGCGGAAGAGTGGGATAAGAAATCTCGCTTACGAGTCGCTACAACATCACTTAGCGGTCCCGAATAGAGGCGCTGTTCTAGAACTCGGTAAACATTATAGGCAAGCAAAAGTGTGATCAGGCCAGAACAGAGTCAGAAGATTCAAATCGCAGGCGCCTCATTCGGGAACGCTAAGTGATTCTGTAGCGACTCGTAAGCCAGATTTCTCATTCCACTCTTCCGCACGACGCCAAATGCGTAAGAGCGAGATGAGAGATCTGGCTTACGAGTCGCTACAGAATCACTTAGCGTTCCCGAATGAGGCGCCTGGACGCGATGTTATATTTTCCGGAAATAATATTATTGTTTTGACTCTATATTTGAGAAATAAACTCTAAAACTTAATTGAAGAGAAAACTGAATTTCATATACAAGCTTCTGTAATGCATCCTTTGAAATAAAGATAATTGGTATAACCTGCTTATTAAAGTAGCAGTCATCATCATTTCAGCCCAAAGACGTCCACTGCTGGACATAGGCCTCTCCCAATGATCGCCACAACAACCGATTCTGTGCTGCTCGCATTCAGCGGAGTCCCACAATTTTCACCCAGGTCGTTAGTCCACCGTGTGGGTGGTCTGCCCTCGTTGTGCCTTCCAGTACGTGGTCGCGACTCAAGAACGGCCCCATCGGCCATCTGTGACCGGCCAATTAAACTTTACAATTCTTTGGGCTGTGTCGGTATTCAAAGTATAATGTAGTAATGTAATATTACGAGATACAATTTTCCATTATAAACATTCAGAACAGTATTAAAATATTCTTAACTTCTTAATGCACAGTTTAGGAGAATTATTATTTTATTTCCTGTCTCAGTATTCCCTAGGGATTTACTCGTGCAATGCACACAACACTCCAAACATTCGAGTTGCAACACTTGCAACAACTGAATGCACCCGAGTGTCCACGGAAACTGCCGAAGAGTCCCGAGAAGAAACTTGTAATATTCGCCGAATAAAGCTTTTAGCTCAGTTTGCCGCGATCCGCCGGGTTGGACGTACGTCTGTTGCGTCTGCGATACACCTACTCGTTGACGTAAAGTGACAGTGATACAAGTGACGTGAAAACATGACGTGTTGCTTTAATATTATTGTAGCGTAAAGGTCAGTATTTATTTTAATTTGGGTTTTGCTTATAGCCGATTTGTTATTATGGATTTCAAACATTTGTTTGGATGACTGTTAAATTTGGATCAGCTTAATTTCGGGTTGTTTGTTTCCCTTTTTAACCGACTTAAAAAAAGGAGGAGGTTCTCAATTCGGTTGTATTTATTAACCGATGTCGAAAATTCTTTTTTTATCGGTAGGGTATACCTCCAGTTTAGTCCCGTTGTAGTCAAATTTAGGGTTGGTGAGAGAATCTAGAAGGAATTGATGGATCTCTTCCAATATTATAGGCACGCATATAGCATATATTTTAGTATTTTCTGTAATAACCGAAGCAATTACGTTCCAAAAGAATTATTTGGTGAAGTGGAACTGTTGCTGAAGACCATACATGATTACCGGAACTCGTAAAATAGAACCGGTTGTGAATTACCAGGAAAATTCCTCAACGATTGATATCCTTGCACCTTGGATAGCAACAGTTTGTAAATGGTGATGAGCAATTGGCAGCATGCTTACTTGATTTAGTAAATGTATGTCGTTAAATCCCATGATAATAAATAAAAAGTGAAAAAAAAACAAAGCCTATTTGAAGTCGGTTTTTTTATTTTTTTTATTATATGATTATTGTAATAATTGCTTATACAACTTTGTATTTTTTGTGTTGGAGGATTTTATGGTTTATTTGGTAAATCTGATTCAAGGGCATTGTTGGCCAAGAGTTGAGTGTTGGATCCTGAAGGTTGATTTGTTTAACGGCTGATCAGATTTTAAGGTTTAGAATTGGGTGAAGGGACGAAGTAAGTGGTCTTTAACATACAAACTTAAACCAAACAGTGTCACATTGTTTATTTATGTCTTCACGATGTCGAGCTACAAACAAACAAGCAATATGGCTACACGCCGGACAATCTATAGATTGCGAACTCGTGCTACGGGCTACGGCGTAGGCCCGTAGCACTCAGCTCGCTACAATTTACCTAACACTTGACCAAAACGATTTGGTCACAGCGTATGGGAATTGGTATGTATAGTGACCTTATTCATTTGCTCAATAGACTTTAGTGTTTCAACACTAATTATATACGGAGAACATTACAATGTCTTCTTAACGATCGGTTTCCGTATTACTTAGATTAATATCGAATAAAGGATACACTATCGATCAATCCGACTTCAATCGTATAAAAGCTCTCAGAATACAGATAATACATACATACATATCACGCCCAAAATCCCTAATGGGGTGGGCAGAGCCACAAGATTACTTGTGGCCACGTTCGATTAATTAGTCCTTAGATGGTATGATGAACCGTATGGTGACAGGTGATCAGCCCATCGCCCATACAGATAGTCCACCATGTTGGAGAGGACCCGTCCCTTAGTCGACTTTTACGACATGCCAGGATGATAAGCATCTGCACGCATTCTATGCTATATCTTCACTCCCAGTGCAGCAGAGAAGCAAATTGAATACAGATAAATAAGCAAATATATTTTTGTAAAGTACATGTTTACATACAAACCATTTTTTTCTATAAATCCTTTAAATAAGATTAAACATTTTCTTTCATGTTGTGAATATAACGAAATAGACAACTTATATACGAGTCCGAAACATATCGCGCGATTTCTGAGAATCAATTGTGAGTAGAGCCTTTTTATTTTAAGGGCATATAAATATCATTTAAGGGTATATAATAATGATATTTATTATGATAAAACGTTACATTATCATTATCATTTTAAGCTAGGCACGTCCACTACTGGACATAAGTCTTCTTGAAAGATTTTCACAAACGCTCGCAATGTCCTTTGGCGCGCGGATTGAATGTGTTTTAAGCCCACGATAGCTTTTCTCTTGGCTTTAATGAAACCCTGTTTATTTATTTATTCCACAGGTGTACTCGGGTTTTTGATTACCCTGCGATACTTTATTTACTTGAGACAAAGCTACCCTTTGCATGTTTGGGAACATTTTGTTATTTGTAAATAACCGAAATAATAGAAGGGAATAAATTTAAAATTACTGGGCGATCGCGCCCCAAAAGTAAACTACTTTTATCATTACAGGGTGTCTATTCGGGAACGTTTAAGTGATACTGCAGCGACCCGCGAGCGAAACTCGCATCTCGCTCTTACGCATTACGCGTCGTGCGGAAGAGTGGGATGAGAAATCTCGCTCGCGAGTCGCTACAACATCACTTAGCGTTCCCGAATAGAGGCGCATAACAGCTATGTTATTCTGTAACAAATCTTGTCTCGCATTTTCGTCCGACAATCATAAATTGACCTGCACGCTTGTAGGTATTATACGGAGTTGAGTACGTACAACCATGGTCGCCAGCGTCACAATACGACCAAGGTCCAAAGACACGCACGTACATGTAGTTTATACGCACTGACGGGTCAAGTTAGGCTCGCCGGCGAGTTCATGAACGAAGTGTTAATTAAGAGAATCACATCCCTGACCTCGCATGCCTGAATTTTCTGAGTAATCAACATCAAAAACCGCTCAAGTGCACACCGAGGTCTCCGTACCTACTACGCCAATTTAGCACGTTCTCAACTAATCAATAATAGACTTTATGTTAAGGATATAAAAACTTTGACAGTTGCAAATAAGTTAGCAGATTGTTAAGCTGGAGCGTTAGTTTTGTGGTTTGATTTCAATATATTTTTCACATTTCTATAACTGCGCCTCTGTTCGGGAACGCTATGTGATTCTGTAGCGATTCCCGAGCAAGATTTCGTATCTCGCTCTTACGCATTACGCGTCGTGTGGAAGAGTGGCATGAGAAATCTCGCTTACAAATCGCTACAGAATCACTTAGCGTTCCCGAATAGAGGCGCTGGAGTCCATTGATATTAAATTTGTTGTTAGACTATGAAGTAAGTAAAATCATGCCAAATTTGCTGGAAAAAGATTGATCTAAATCAGTATACTTTTAGGGTAGGTATCAGTGTATGGGAAAATTCGCAAGGTTACATTTTTGATATTTTTATTATTTGCTACTATTAATGCTATAACAAAACATATTTTGTGAAAATTGCAACCTTCTAGCTCTTACCGTTGCTGAGCTAGAGGCCTCTGACAGACGGACGGACATTGTAGGCTCAGTTATAGGGTCCCGTTGGAATGCCCCCGAAGTGGCTTTCATTCAGGCCACTGAAAGACATTGACACTGCGGTATTTTTTAAGGATTCAAACAATATCAAGTGGGATAGTGTTCAGGGCTCAGAATCGCATCCCACCCTTACGCATTACGCATCGTGCAGAAAAGTGGGATGGGAATCTCGCTTGCGCGTCGCTACAATATCGCTTGCACGTTCCCGAATAGAGGTGCTGGTTTTTATTGTCAGTGTTGGACCTTCACGCCTCTTGAAAAGATATTTATGAGGGAACGGAACTCTCCCTGGATAACATTTACTGTTAAGCAAATGATGCGTCTTCGTGATAAAGCACAAATTCGGGCTCGAAAACAAATTTAGATTCACGGTATAAAATATTACAAAGGGTGTGATTTTCTTTAATATAACTTCGTCCATGAACTCACTGGCGAGCCTAAAATGACCTGTCAGTGCGTGTAAACTACATGCTCGTGTGTGTCTTTGAAATTGGTCGTTTTCGATGCTGCCGCCCACGGACGTAGGTACCTTACTCCGCATAATGCCTACGAACGCGCCGGTCAATGTATGATTGTAGCTCGAAATGCGAATGAAATGAGCGACATTATTGTTAGAGAATAACTTAGCTGGGGCCAGATTCGCGGCTCGATCTTACGCATTACGCGTCGTACGGAAGAGTGGGATGAGCAATCTCGCTCGCGAGTCGCTCCATCATCGCGAATAGAGGCGCTGAAACACGTTGTTATTACAAACAAAATAAACCGGTCAAGTGCGAGCCTGACTCGCGCGCCGAGGGTTCCGCAATTACGTATGAAAAAGAAACAGTAGCTTGTAGGAAACCTAAAAAAGAAAAAAAAAAGCTTTTAACAACGGGGTAAGCATTTACAACCTACCTATGAAATAAGACAAAAAATAACTTTCGCAAGCTCCTATCTCCGTTCAATCGTAGAGTGTGATACGACTTTGCAAAGGTTATTACGTTTAACTTTTTTTTATGTGATGTAATTAATAATTCACGGTTTTCGGACTTTTTCCTTTACTTGTGCTGTAAGACACCGCTTCTTGCCAAATTTCATGATTCTAGGTCAACGGGAAGTACCCTATAGGTTTTGATTCCCTTTGGATTCCCTTGAAAGTATCAAAATATGAAACATAAACGGCCATATCTTTTGATTGCGGTGACTTAGGAGGTTGATTTTTTCATAGCTTCAAGAAATTGCAGACCTGAGTATTTGGTATTAATTTCAAATTGATACCTACACGCGTTCCTTAGAAAAAGGTCTTGACATACAGACAGACAGACGGACAACCGAGTGATCCTAAAAGGGTTCCTTTTTTCCTTTTGAGGTACGGAACCCTAAAAAGGTGCATACTTTTGCCCATTGCATTAATTGTTAATGCCAAATACTCTAAAACATTGTGGAAAAACCTTAAACAGTACAATCTGCTGGATAGCATAACGTCACATGGTTTGTTTGTCTGTTCGCCAGTTAGTCTGTCTGTAAGTCCGATGGCCAAATTCACAAACACTTAAGCATTTGATTAGGGATTATATAGTTAAATGTCCCTCAACTACATGTCAACCTATACATAATTGTCACTTTAAATAAAGATCGATTTGAGTGGCCTTTATGAATTCGGCCACGAGTCATGCGAGTTTTTATACAGGATTCTATTACGGAAAAATCTAGCCAGAAATTGCATGGTTAATTTTGGAAGCGGTTTGAGAAGCTACTGCAATGATCTCTTGAACTTAACACAGATACATGATTGTATACTGAAATACTTTAGAAGCACGTGCAACTTACACGTTCCAATTGGCTTAGTGGGGGAAGGGGGAGCCAGAATAAAAGAACGTATCGGGAATCATTTTTCAAATTGTAAAACTGTGTTATCATTGCCCGAATATCTCTTGACCTTGCCGTGTATCTTAATTGTGAATATAAGATACCGTAGAAGTATAATGATTTATGACTAGTTTCCTGCCCTTCACTTTTCCTAGATTTGTTCTCTCCAACATAACTACACGGAAAAAATTAATACTTTGATTCAAAAAGAATGGGTATGGAAATAAGTATTGTTTTAATGTAAAACTATATTTACTTAATCTGACAATAATATCTTGAGCCAAAAAAACAATTACTTCAAACAAAAATATATTCTTGGTTCAAGAAAATATATGTTCGTTAATGGAAATCACGGATTGTCTTGAACAAGGTGATAATTGTCTAAGTAGATTTAAGACATCTTTTTTTTTTCGTGTGGGTATGCATCATATTTTTAAGGGCAATTTTTTCCAAAAATTAATATTATTTATAAGAGATACTTAGTAACGTTTTGAAAGGTAAACTATTGTTTATTTTATTTGAAGATGGTAATTTTGCTTAAAGCGAAATGTTACTTTCCTAATTTTAATCCAGTTTAAATTGTCTTCGAAAATATACGTATTTTGTCTATTTAACAAATTGCGTTGAAAAGAAAGTAATAAAACAAAGCGTTAAGATAACCGTGCGGTTTCTATATCAGAAAAACCAATATCGAATAGAAAGCCTGGTTAATTCCAATTTAGTATCTATACGACTGTCTCAAAGTCGCAATTAGATTGCTCATACCTTTCCAAACAACCGTAAGCAACAGTCATTATGAAAAAGTTTTCCCGATTATGAAACTATCGATAAAGACCGGTTACACTCTACCTAACCGTTATACGAAGTTCTAATGGAAACCTAACCAAAGCGTGAAATAACTAGTTAGAAGGAAAGTTCCAATTGTGCTTACACGCAGTTACCAAGTTTTTACGGTGCTAGCGGCCATTGTTGTAATAAAATAACGGCGTATTACTCACTATTTATTTTGTTAATAAAGGAGAACGTTTGGGGCATTACGTTTGTTGATTAAAAAACCGGACACGTGCGAGTTAAACTCGCGTGGGTTCCGTTCCGTAAATTTCCTATGTTACCTTAAATACTATAGACTTCTCATAGGATTCCCTGTAATCTATAGATAAAGAAATATTTTCTGTATTTATTTCTAAATTCAAGCCAAGTAGTTTCAGAGATAAGGGGGGAAATGGTCAATTTTCGCCTATTTTCCTAAATAACTAAAAACTATATATTTCAAAATTCTAAAAAAAATATAGTTATAGTTCTCACACCAAGCCCTTTCATTTGATATGTCACACGATATAGTTTGCAAAACGTTTTATTTTAATTTTCTAATTTAGTAATCCCAAAAGTGGCCATCATATTTAAATTTAATTTATTTACGTTACGTATCCGTGTTGCGGTCACCGACTTACATATATGTGCCAAATTTCAACTCAATCGGTCCAGTAAGTTCGTAGCAAATTGGCTGTGATAGACGGACAGACAGACAGACACACGAGTGATACTATAAGGGTTCCGTTTTTTTTTCCTTTTGAGGTACGGAACCCTAAAAATCAATTTAATTCAATTAAGGTATCCGAGGTCGATCCGAGGCGTTCCTTCTGAAGACTTTGTATAAATGTTATTAATTATTGTTTTTTTTGTTGTTTACACCCGAAGACGGCTGTTGCGAATATTTTCGTAGTTACCGTTATAAAGCAAATTTTACATTAAAAATTTGTAATGTCATTTACGTAAGTATATGTTTAGTTAATAAGTACTTATGTCATTAGAAAGAGTAAGGTATTATAAATATGTATTAAAATATTGACTTCAGTTTTCCATTTCGGAAGCCGTAATTAACCTATAAACTTTTGATCGACTCAGTGGCGCAGTTCGTGTTTAGTATTAGTGTCGTTGTTTTGTACCTATAGTACAGGAAATTATAGTTCGGAACTAAATCAATGTACTTTAGTGTCTTAAATTCACTACGATTAAAATATATTTGAGCAGTACAATATCTGTAATTTTTTCACACTTTCCAGGCGCATCATTCGGGAACGCTAAGTGATTCTGTAGCGACTCGTAAACCAGATCTCTCATCTCGCTCTTACGCATTTCGCGTCGTGCGGAAGAGTGGAATGAGAAATCTGGCTTATGAGTCGCTACAGAATCACTTAGCGTTCCCGAATGAGGCGCCTGTTCTCCCATTACTCTTGCTGATAACGTAAATAAATATCATATTTATTTAGCTACATAAAATACAGAATAGTATAAGTAAAAGAGAAGCAACTACTGCAGATACTTAATCGTGAAAATTTTAAAAAAGATGATTGCGTAACTGCGTAATTCGCCCTGGGGTGCCGTACTTAAACCGGTCCTAAGTTATATCATTTTTAAAAGCACTCAAAAAACTCAATGTCGTTAAAATATGCCTAGTTTATTACTTTTAAAAATATTTACATAATGGTAAGGACAAATATAAAAATAAAAACATATCATTAAAATAATATATTGATATCGAATTAAAAAAACAAATTTCATACCTACCTACTTTCAAATTACGTACCTACTTCGCTAATTAAATAAATAGTAAAGATAAAAAAGCCCTCTCACTAGTCCCACTAGTTTTACAAGTTGTTGTACCCTACGGGTGATAATGATCTACTTAACTTGTTTTATCTACACCCATATCATAAAACCTCCATTGGTTAATCAAAAACCGTAGGAAATGACCACCATTTTGACATCCAATTAGGAAAAACCAGTGCTGCAATGTTAGTTCTTTATCGTTTTTAGTAAAGAAATGAGATTAAATTTGGAACAGCTGTCAAAACTCAAGTGGGTCTCTATTCTAGTATCCATAGATATTAAAACAGTTATTGATACGAAACGTCAATTCAGTATGTTTTTTTAATATAAACTGCAAAACATTTGATCTCGAGTGATATGAGAATAGAGACTTAGAAAAAAAATGGTCTTGACGGAGGATCGAATTGGCGCCATTATGTTGGTGTTTTGCTGAACGAAAGTAGAATTGTTGTTGAATTGAATAGAAAAAGTTGTTTGTAATTTACATTTTAGTCGAAAATATGAATAATAAGTAGTCTTCTCGGAGTGTGTGTGATGTGAAAATGCGCCGGATATCGGAAATATGCAGCCACGATTGCAACAAATAACTTGTTGCCAGAAAATATTGTTTCTGAACCCATCATGGAGGATTTATAATATGTGTGTAGATAAAGTTATGTATGCAACTCTGCATAGTTTGGCCTTAAAACACACGTGCGATCTTATTATGAAACTCGCCTGTCGGCTCGTTTCATGAAAACCGCACTAGTGTTTTAAGGCCTATCATTATGCAACCGTTGCATAAACTACTATTATGCACCACGTTATTTTAATCACACAATGGAATACAATAAAGATTGAGTATTGAGTATTGAAGATTAATGACAACAGCTATTCGACGATGAATAAAGGGGTAACTTTAAACGTTCAATACACCACATTAAAATGACTGACGCGTCCCGAAAAAGCCATCGTTCCATTAAAACTTTTAAATTGTCGTTGGGCGATCACTTTATTAAATCGCGCATCATTACCGCAGCGCGCGCTGATCGGAGAACTTCGATGTTTTCCTAATGCACCCGCATTTATCAGAGCCCTGGTATAATTCTTTATTCGCCGGGAACCTGCTCGACGGCGAACATGGACACAAACTGATATCCTATGCGGCAACTAGTGCGCCGTCGAACGGAACGTTTTGTATTTTAGAGAATCATACGGTTAGTGGGTAACTCCAAACCACGATTGAGAGAATTTGTAAGAGCTAAGTATATTTTGTTACTCTTTCTTCATAATAGAGTTAGGAGAAAGATACAAGATTAATAATGTTACTTTGAAGTTTAAATTTAGGAGAAAAGCTTTTGTAATCCAGAATTCTGTGGCTATACAAGGGCATGACGTCAAGGTTTTATTAGTCTTTAATTCAGATCTAAAGTTAGACAAAGCATCACCTGACTTTAATCTTATATCAGGAGTAAATTATGAGGTCAATTCAAAAGTGTGTTCGCTAAATTTAAAAGTCAGTGAATTAAAATAAGAATCGTCAAACTCAAAGCTTTCTGCTATACAAAATCGAATTTGACGTTTCTTATTTTAAGTTAAGGACATTTTAAATTAAGAAGACAGCGTTTCAAATTGGTCCCAATAAATACATACCGCCCACTGTAGCAACTTAAATAGAAATACAATATATAATAACTTCCAAAAGCAGTTATGATTTTTTTAAATGAGAAAAAAATGTAAATTTACCTTTGTAAGTTATTATGTATACATACACATACATAACATCACGCCCGAAATCCCTAATGGGGTGGGCAGAGCCACAAGACTACTTGTGGCCACGTTCGATTAATTAGTCCTAAGATGGTATGATGAACCGTATGGTGACAGGTGATCAGCCCATCGCCCATACAGATAGTCCACCATGTTGGAGAGGACCCGTCCCTTAGTCGACTTTTACGACGTGCCAGGATTATAAGCATCTGCACGCATTCTATGCTATTTCTTCACTCCCAGTGAAGGCATTATTATGTATGGATTACCATTTCCTACTACGGTATCAGGGAAGTAACCACGGCCACGGGAAGGTTTAGTTAAGGTTGGTTAAGTGTCGACGGTATCCCAATAATGAATTGCGGGAATACCAGCTTGTACAGGCTGGGCCATAAGTTTTTGCAAAAAGCAACACAGATTTTTTTCTAAACTATTAATTGTGCGGTACAAAGGATGACGACAAATTAAACGCCATTTAAAACATTTTTGACTACCGTGGACCGTTTCACAGTAAATCAAAGTGGTTATTGTGCTAAACACTTTTCAAAAAACCAGCCTTACGTTACGTACTACGCGATGCCTTTTCAGGATTGAATATGGATTACGCCGTCATCAATTTAATCAAAATTGTGGTCAATAAGTTTAAAAAAACTGGTTCAACAACAAATATTAAGCAAACAGGGCGGTTACGTACCAGAAGCGATGATTGTCAGCATCTTTTCATACAATTACGTAGTCGGTTGCAGGAGTGCCAGCAACAAGACGGAGCTCATTTAAACGACAGTGTTTTTACAAATCAAAATTTTATTTTATTTATTTATTTATTTATTTATTTATTTATTTATTTATTTATTTATTTATTTATCTCTTATATTAACACTAACGGTCAAGCCACACATGTTAACAGAGAAGTTCTTACAGACTAGTTAGTAGATAATTCACAGTATTGAGCTTGCGGTAGAAATCGTTTCCAAGTGCCGACTGGCTGAAGCAAGGAAACTTGGCTCAGAATTGTAGAAGATGTCTACTATGCTGTCACTATCCATTATATCGTTTAAGAGCATCAACGCACGATGTAGTGGTGAGTGTGAGAGGGCCCGGGTACGTGTCCTCGGGACAGCGAATAGCGGACGACGCCGCGGGCGCAGCTGGATGCTAGAGCTGGGTGGCACGTGGAATGGAATTTGCGCTAGAAGTGAGGAGTTGTACATATGACCTCTTATCAGTTGAAAAAAGTATTTGACAAGATACATGTTCCTCCTAGTCTCCAGGGATTCATATTGTATCATTCTAAGTATGTAGAGTGTAGGATAAAGGTATGGGTAGTATCCATATGTTTTGCTGAATAGAAAGCGAGCAAAGGCTTTTTGTACCCATACCAATTACTTATAATAATTACATAAATAAAATAGCTTTTGTAGTTTTGCCTCTTTAATGTTTCTAAAAGTGCAAAAACTTATGACCCACCCCGTATATCGCGTCTGTTTAAACGATATTCTATTGATTTCTACTGAAAAAACACCTCTAATTAAAAGTCAAAGTACTTATGGCGATAGCATAAAGGCTATTTTTGCTTGAACCATGAAACTTGTAAAAAGTGGTAGAACTTGCGTATAGAAGATTTAATTAATTTTCAGGGACAACCGGCCGTGCCTAAAATTGGACGTGAAACTTCGTCGTTTTCCAATTAATTCTCAGTGAAAATTCACTTCATCTTGCGATCTCACGGTTAGGTAATCACGAGCTTGCATAGGACTTTCAGTGTTTGAATTATTTAGTCCGTATATGATCCGTTGCTGGATATACTAAAAGGGTCAAAATACACGTTTAGGTTCAGAACTGTCCCATCCTGTTCGCAAAAGTTAAGGACCCTGAGGCCTAATTTTGTTACTTGGACTATATCCGCATGTAGGACATTAGGTATAGTTTTGACCAGTGTGAAGAAAACGTGAAATTAGGCAGTCGTTTTCGTCAACTTTTGGTCACAAGAGGGACAATGTTTGTTTCTTGAAGTGTGTATTACCCAATATTACCATTACCTTTTTTAATTGTGAATCAGAATTACGTTGAAATGAGCCGAGTCGCCGTGACATAATTTATCAGCTCTGAAAATGGATAGTTTTCATAACTAAATTGACTCAGAAGATAATCCCAATAAGAAAACCGGCCAAGTGCGAGTCGGACTGGCGCACGAAGGGTTCCGTACAATTATCTATAAAAACGGCAAAAAAATCATGTCTGTTGTATGGGAGCCCCCTTAAATATTTATTTTATTCTGTTTTTTAGTATTTGTTGTTTTAGCGGCAGCAGAAATACATCATGTGTGAAAATTTCAACTATCTAACTATCACGGTTCATGAGATACAGCTTGGTGATAGGCGGACAGATGGCCGGACAGCGGAGTCTTAGTAATAAGGTCCTGTTTTACCATTTGGGAACCCTAAAAAACAAGCCATCTTAAGCTTCTGATTTGCGCCTACAGTTATTGTAGGAGACAGACAATATGAGAAACAAGACAATAAAGGAAGTAGTCGGTATGTGAAGGTGACATTGTGGGATACAGAAAAATGGGAACAAACATTATAAGAAGCAGTCATTGTAAGAAACTAAGCTTGTCAAGAAACAAAGAACACGAGAAAGCATTGCTTCGTTAATCGCTAATCCGTTACTAAAAAAAGTTACCTTCGTTCAAAGCGTTACATTTCGGAGATTTAACGGAAGTTAACTCGTGATAGAAATTGCATTTTCTATGTCGTTGCGTTAGTTATTTACTCGCAAAAACTGTTGGAATGTGCTATGGAAGTTCAGGCAGGACATACTTTAATTGTTTTAACTTTTAAGTTAACTTCAAAACTTTTTACTCGTTACTTGAAATGTTAACTTCGTTAATTAACGAATAACGGATTAACGGACTTGTGCCCAATTATGGAAAGCAGATATTAAAGAAACAGGCAGTAAACAGACATCGTGGGAAGTGGGCCATGTTGGGAAGCAGTCATTTTGAAAACGAGTCTTATAGCCGAGGGACGGAGACGGCTGATATTGCACACTCGCGGTTGCATTGCGGTTGATATTATACACTCAATTTTGAATACAACTTGCTAATTGCACCAATTCTAAAAACAACGCTTTAGGGAAACCAAAATAAGCACCTGCATTTTTCATCAATTTGACTTTCAACATACTTACCGGACGGCATTGGCAGCATCTAACCCCATCCTTAATAATTTTGCTGGCAACAAAATACAATGTTCAAGATAAGAAACCCTTGATATAATTCTGAATTCTGTATAGAATCCGAATTAACGAGGCAAATCTCTACCCGAGATCTAATCCAGGCGAATAGATTGCCCCTCCACTTTTTGCATACAAATGTTGCCGTGAGGAGGAATTTGTGCCTTATCGCGGTCGGTTGCATAAAAAGCGGACATTATTAAACAACCAAATATACCAACATATATACAACCAAAGAAATCGGCTACGTTCTTGAGCATTTTGTACGGATAATGACCCGATGTGTTTGCTGGTGAACGTAATAAAAATATATAATTTAAAAAACTAAAAAACACCCTCCTGGCTCCATCATCATACCCTCGTCACCAAGTGTAATGTATTTGACTCATCAAAATACATAAAACAGCCCAAACTCGAGGAGTTTACTAGTAGCCATTGAAGAGTTCCACTGTCCATCTCCTGATTTCATCCTCAGATCAACTTAATGGTATCAAATTATTGTATTATGCTCCGAACTACATATACATACCAAGTTTCATTTCGATACTACAATTAGAAGTAGGTTAAAATTAAGGATTAAAGAGGAGAGGTGAGGTAGGTTAAAGAGGCTCTCCTCTGCTGCACTGGGAGTGAAGAAATAGCATATAATGCGTGCAGATGCTTATCATCCTGGCATGTCGTAAAAGTCGACTAAGGGACGGGTCCTCTCCAACATGGTGGACTATCTGTATGGGCGATGGGCTGATCACCTGTCACCATACGGTTCATCATACCATCTTAGGATTAATTAATCAAACGTGGTCACAAGTAGTCTTGTGGCTCTGCCCACCCCATTAGGGATTTCGGGCGTGATAATATGTATGTATGTATGTATGTTAGTTACAAGTGAACCCAATAAAAGCGTGTTAAAAAAGGGAGGCTTCCTTAGACGTCACATGCTTTAAATGCTTATGGCAGTTAAGACGTGGACTTGACACTTTTGGCGTTATTTTTTCTGGAATGCGAATGTTTTTATTTTGTAAGGCACGCCGGGGTTTTCAGTGCCATTTCAACTGACCTGTTGGCGTAATAGTTTCACTGTTGTTTTTTTTATTTTATTTTTATGTTAATTGACTGACAAACGAGCTGACGGCCAACCTGATGGAAAGTGGTCACCGCCACCCATGGACATCTGCAACACCAGAGGTGCTGCCAATGCGTTGCCAGTCTAGGGAGGATGGGGAATAGGGATGGGATAGGGATGAGGGAATAGGCCTCCGGATCTCGTCACTCACCGTACGAAACGCAATAGCAAGCTATTACTTTACGCCGATATTCTGTGAAAGTGTCGTACTACCCCGGTCGAGCCGGCCCATTCGAACAGTAATCATCTAGCATTTGCAAAGCTTTCTATCAGCAGTTCAATTTCCGAGCCTGATAACTAAGTAAATAATAAATGGCGTACTCATAGTGTCATCGACTCTGGTCTACAGTGATTTTTACGGACATAAAGCATAGGATATCTTAGTTTCGGCCAATGAGTGTTAAGTTATTCATTTAAATTAATAAAATACGAAATTATTGTAAGAGTTTAATTTACTTATAGAGTTTATGAAATATGAAGAATGGAAACAAAAATCGAATCCAACTGGACTAAAGAGAACTTGAAGCAACGGCAAAATCACCCTTTTCATACAAGAGGCGATAACGATTTACACCCCTTAAATGTCATGAAAATGAAAATGAAAATGAAAATATTTATTTTGCAAGTACACCTGGGCTCTTTTACATGTCTGAATCTACCAGCGCTTCGAAAGGTGACTGTTCTGCTGAGAAGAAACGCCGCAAGAAACTCAGCAGTAGGTCTTTTTTCAACTTTAGCAATACAGTTTTATCTAGAAACTAAAACAAAATGTGCAACATAAAAACCTAATGGGTACAAATTAATTCTAATAAATAACTAATAAGGGAGTGGTATAGTCTCCGCGTCTGAACAAGTTAAGTAACTTAGAGATGTATAAAGTCTCTAAGGGTCATAATAATAAAAATAAAAATTTAAACAAACAAACATCTAAATCGATTAATCTAGGTTAAATGGAGGTGAAGACAGTCTCCACGGTCAAGTATAAAGATGGAGATGTAAGGTCTCCAAATATCAAAAAAAAACAATTTGAAATATAACATTTCATGTCCTAATAATACAAATATACGAATATGAAAAACTATCAAATATAGTATAGAGAACACAATGGAGTCTCTCTAGTCAGGTTCAGATATCGCACAACACTAATAAATTAAACACTAACCAATTTAAATGGTCCTTGCGAGCATGAACCATCCGGACCCCACAGACAGAACCCGTTCACGAGTATGACGCGTATCTCAGCCATCGTCTCCCTCAACCATGTTTTAGGGAAGGAATCATCCGATATTGATCAATTTTTGATAGGTTGTCAGTCTAGGTCTATACGTTTTTTTGAATTTTGATTAAATATCAACAAAGTCATATAATTGCCAAAATGCGTTTTGTATGAGAATACTAAACCAACAATAAAACTGAATTTATGAATTATAGTGAAAAATCCAAAATGTATGGACCTAGATTTAGTTTTGACTGACAACCTATCAAAAATTGGTTAACATCAGTTTAGCTTTAAGGGGTGTAAATCATTATCGCCTTTTGTATGAAAAGCCGTAGGTTCACACTCCTCTTAAGCAAGAACGATTGAAGCAAATTAAAGTCTTCTTACGACCGTCCCCAATCTAGAGTTAAAAAAAAACATATTTTGTTTGCGTCAAATATCAAAAAACCATAGTAATCAAATCTATCTGCGAATTAAATATTTAGAACGGCCATTAAAGAAAGTCTCGTAAAAACAAGCAAGTATTTAAAGCGAAAACCTTTTAAAAATGTGCCCCAGTCCTTTTCACTATGAGAGGAGTCTACTTAAGCAGTCACACCTATATAAGCTGGTGATGAAGTTGTGTAGTCTAATAAAGTTGCATATAAAATTTAAATCTACATGAGTATTTTCAAAAGTGTGAATTACACGTATGTAGCCCATGTTGTACCTCCATAAACACGCACGTAGTAAAGCAGTAGTAACACAATATCTTGGTATTCAAATATTCAAAACAAACAGTACACTACCGGAGCTATGCACACGGGTTTATCGAGGCTTGGCAGGGCAAACACTTGGACGGCCGGAGTGAGCCAGCGGTGAGTCAAATGGTTCCGTGAGGCTGATATTTGACAACTGTTTCACTAAATAAATTAACATGCTTGGTGTAACCGGCTAGTGAGCAACAGGTAAAAGTGCTATGTTCAAAATCTTATTTAAAAAAAATACCCAACGGTAGCATAATTATTACAGGAACTTCTGTTCAAAGTTCTTCCTCTGCTCTAGAACTTATCTTGCCAAATCAATCAATTCACATACTTATTCAGTCTATTCATACTAATACTATAAATGCGAAAGTCTCTCTGTTTATCTGTTAAGATTTCACGGCTAAACCGCGGAACCGATTTTGAAGAAATTTGGTATGGAGATAGTTTTTGCCCTGGAGAAGGAAAAGGGCTACCTTTTTAAGAAAATCAAGTTGTAAAACGGTGAAATTAGCGGCTGAAAAATGCATTAACGCCAAGGTCATGCGTGCCCGAAAAGAGCCCGTAATTTCAGGTAAAAAAATCTAAATTTACAGATGAAGTTGCAGGTAAAAGCTAGTCACTTAATACAGCAACCCTGAATACTTTTTAATTTATAAGGCTTTGATCAATTTGAATTAAATACATGCGGTTTACAGTCTACCAAAGGAATCCCATAGTCGACTCCTTTGTACTTCGTGATATTATGTAAAGCACTCGGTCAATACCGTGGTTGTTCGATTTAGTCCAGTCGAGGATTTTAAACGGGAAATTGGATTTTTCCGTAGATATAAATCGAATTCGACTAGTTGTTCGGAGAATTTATAGTTTTAGAAACAATGATTTTTAAAGTTTTTCGTGAGACAAAATAAGTCTGCGGTATATAAACCTGACATCTACATATAATTGAGACTACTGCCCAGTCCCTCTCACTATGGGAGGAGGCCAGTGGCCAGCAGTGGGACGGATATTATGCTGATGATGACGTTTCGAAGAAAGACTGTCGATGTACAAATAAAATAAAGGAGTGAAATCGATAAGTTGATTTTTGAGTAATTTTTTATTCGAGCAAATGTTTGAGCGACACAATTTAGTTCGACAAATGATTCCTTAATGATTATAAAATTCTGCGAATAGTGTCATGGGAAATGACAATCGATAAATCGATTTTCGTTAAATTGTCGGATTCTCTGATGATCATGACGATTTAGATGTCTCTCATTACTGCCCACTATAGATACCTACCATACTATTGATCCCTAAACCTAATAGTTGAAGGGTATTTCTATGATACTATTTTACCACATATCACCAGGGCTTTATTTAAAAAAAGGGCTTACCCTCCTATGCTGCACTGGGAGTGAAGAAATAGCATAGAATGCGTGCAGATGTTTATCATCCTGGGATGTCGTAAAAGTCGACTAAGGGACGGGTCCTCTCCAACATGGTGGACTATCTGTATGGGCGATGGGCTGATCACCTGTCACAATACTGTTCATCATACTATCTTAGGACTAATTAATTAATCGAACGTGGCCACAAGTAGTCTATGTATGTATGTATGTATGTATGTATGTATGTTTGTTTATTTAATAATTACAATATAATAATACAAATGTTTCTTTTTATTAATTCTAATCTTATTTTGTTTAATCTCTATAGAGGTCCTTCATATATAGAATCCCGTCGTATTTAACTATGTTTTTGTTAGTTGCTTTTACAATTCAGAGGAAACAACTTCCTCACATTTTACGTAGCTGGTTACGTATACAAAATTAATTGAATTTACGATGGGAAATGTACCTCGCGCCGTTTGAGGAAACAAGACTAACTAATAGTCGAAGCCGTATTGTAGTACGGTGGCACGAACGGTACATGAAACAATTACCGCTATTACTGCAAGTGGATGTTAATTAACTACAAATTATTACTTCTCCATGTAACTAACCACCATGCAACCGTCTGATAAAAATCACGATACACGACAAATTATTCACTTTTATCTTAATAATATGAAAAATTACAGAACATGTTGCACATTATTGTCTAGTCGTATGAAGGAGACAAAGAATTTAGTTTTGTCCTCGAGTCCAAGAATTTATTTTCTTGGTCAAAGTCTCGGAAACTATCCGACAATCATAGCGCTGCATCATTACCATCACACTGAATCCATCCATCCATCCATCCATCTATCCATCCATCCATCGAACCAGTGGTAGATTCATTCCTTTGACCTTTGATTGAATAAGGATAGTTCGACTTTGACTTTACCTTTGACTGCCCCCTTTTATAGTAAGTAACAATAAAAAAACCGGACAAGTGCGAGTTAAACTCGCGTGGAGAGGGTTCTGTTCCGTACATGATTATCTGAAATTTACTAGGTAACTTTAAATACCATAGACTTCTTATAGGTTTTCCTGTAATCTAAAGGCAAAGATCTATTTTCTGTATTATTTTCAAAATTTTAGCCCCAGTAGTTTCGGAAATAAGGGGGGGGGGAGGAATGGTTATTTTTCGCCTATTTTGCCAGAATAACTTCTAAACTATTTTACTTAAAATTCAAAAGAAAATATATTTAAGATCCTCACAATAAGCCCTTTCATTTGATATGTCACACGATATAGGTGGCATAACTTTTTTTTTTAATTTTCTAATTTATATTTATTTATTTAAAAGTGGGCCCTGTGTTTAAAATTCATATATTTACGTCACGCATCCGTGTTGCGGTCACCAACTTACATATGAATACCAAATTTCAACTCAATCGGTCCAGTAGTTTCGGAGCAAATTGGCTGTGACAGACGGACAGACAGACAGACAGACAGACACACGAGTGATCCTATAAGGGTTCCTTTTTTACTTTTGAGGTACGGAACCCTAAAAACTAAAGAATAAAGGCAAGATTAGAGTTTACGGGTTTATTTTAATTGTGATTAAATAGTTTTAGTCATTATAAATTAATGATTTCCTCGCATTTGTCGTGAATAGCACGATGCGTACCTCGAAAGATTTAGTTACTTTGCCTTTACAGAAATGGTCTATTTATTTCAGTGATTTCAGAATACACTTCTGTCGACCTCGTCGTCATTAACAGGTCCATTTGAAGTCGCTAAAAGAGGTGGTAATTTATCTTAATAATTGAGTTGATTTTATTTTAAAAGAAAGGTTAAAAGGAAATCTTTGAGAAACATTTGAACCTTAATCAGATTTTAGACCAACCTTTTTAAAATATCCCGTAATTCGATTACGTTCCTTCACGGTGCGGGCTACATGCCCAAATTCAGGCAGTTGGTAGTAGACTTTAGGTGTTTTAATAACAACTAATCTTGTTTTATAAACAAAACTTGGAGCGATCACTAGTTTAGGAGACAAATATCGATAAGTGTGCTATCGATTTCCAAACTCACTACTTGAAATTTAATTTTGCCAGATTTTTTTTGAGGTTAAGCCGTGACAAATATATCCTTCGTTAGACGTGAACCTTGTTTAGAAATCCGACATTGCCGCTCTAAAGGTTCATTTTATTTGTACCTCTATTTTTATTACCATGTCTTCATTCAAATCATCTCCATGTTAGCCGGCTGACAGAGCTTCGTTGATCATGCGGCGTTTGCGGAAATCTTTGCGGAAATAGAATCAATTGTTATAGTTCCTGGGACATGTGACGTTGTCTGACATTATGGGAACTCGTGTAATATTAGAACTACTTATTTAGAAGCAGGTCAATATTCATTCTATGATTGCAAAGCTTCGTTAATCTTGCGTCGGCGTTTGCGGAAATCTTTGCGGAAATATAATTGATTGTTATAGTTCATGTGACAGTGTCTGACATTATGGGAACTCGTGTAATATTAGAAATATTTAGAAGCAGGTTAATAATTAATCCTAGGTTTGCATCAACTGTACGCCACTGTGATGACCTAAGGGCCCTAATTCCCGAGTGGCGGTGCGTTGGATAGTGATGGATTTACTTCCGCGCATGAAAGAAAGGGATAGCGTAGGCATTATTTGCTTGGCGTAAGCGCCAAATCAATTAAATCTCTGTAAAGAAGTAACCAAGCAAGAAATTCTAAAAATGAGCTACCAGAACGTTTCATTGTAAATTACTACTTATTTTGCTAAACTAAAATCGCCATGAATGATGTTATTTCTCAGCAGAACTAAAGTTAAATTTGTGAAAATTTAGAGGTGACTTTCGAAAAATATGGAGCGAAGTTCATCTAATGTATTCTTGTACATTGCTGACTGTATAGTCAAAATAAATACACATACTTAAAAATTGGTCTCCCTTGTCTTTCATAGCTCGTATAGGCGCAAACAAACGACGACACTTTTTTCGATACAGTCACTTAAAAGCGAAGCACTAGTGCGAACTCACAAACACCACTTAAGTATTTACTCCGAAATTGGGTTTTTGACTGCTTTTCAAACAATATTTCAGGTGGCTTGTTAACTCTATTTGAATGCGAAAATAGTAGTTTATGCAACGGTTGCATAATGATAGGCCTTAAAACACTAGTGTGGTTTTCATGAAACGAGCCGATAGGCGAGTTTCATAATAAGATCGCACGTGTGTTTTAAGGCCAAATTATGCAGAGTTGCATACTTACATAACTTTATCTACACACATATTATAAATCCTCCATGATGGGTTCAGAAACAATATTTTCTGGCAACAAGTTATTTGTTGCAATCGTGCCTGCATATGTCCAATTTCCGGCGCATTTTCACATCACACACTGTTGCGGTGATAGGGTTGCCTTTTGCTTGCTGGGATTCTTCAGTTAAAAGACGTGTTCTTTCTATGACAATTTATTAGCAACTAACTCACAAAAAATAATACTTAAAGTGGACTGTATGTATATCTAGGTAAACTCGCGCTTGGTAGATCTCCACGTGAAACTACCTATTCAAACTGGACATTCCGCCCACCAAGAACATAGTTCTTAACTTATAATTCTACCAAAAAGAAAACTCTTAACAACATTACATTAATGCCGTAAACAATAAGATAGCGAAATCACAAAAATAAGTTAGTGTCCGGCTAACAGGTATGGTTAAGCCGCCCACCGTGATATGTATTACTCACTAACATAACATCTTAACTTGGATACATAAAGTGTACATAATGTTGTAGATGCTAGTACAAACAATGGTTACAAGATATCATTTGTTTCTACTTATTTTTACTTTCATATAGATAGGTAGCAATTTATGATGAGATCTCGAAAAACAAATGAATAATGTAAAGTAAACTTAAATCTAAAATGCAAAGTAAAATCATTTGGTTATGACACACAGTTTACTTACTGGACGCTTGAATACTCCTGATTTACATTTAACAGATACAACTCGAGTTATGTTATCAGTACCAGTATGTTTTTGAATGATTTTACCTAAAATCCATTTAGCGGGAGGAACATTATCCTCTTTTAAAATGACAATATCATCAATTTCAGGCTCAGTACATTTAGTATTCCATTTAAACCTTTGATTTAAATTAACTAAGTACTCTTTGTACCACCTATTCCAAAAATCACTTACAATTTTTTGCGTTAAGCGCCATCTGTCTACACCTTGTACATTGTACTTTGTATAATCATCATCAGCAATATTTAACAATGGTTCACCCACCAGAAAGTGACCTGGTGTCAGGGGGAGAGGGTCGTTTGGATCGGCACTCAATAATGTTAACGGTCGCGAATTCAAACACGCTTCCACCTGCGCCAGGACTGTCGCCATCTCCTCATAAGTAAGTGTACTGCTCCCAACTACTTTGCGCAAATGTGTCTTTGTACTACGCACGCCCGCTTCCCATAAACCTCCGAAATTTGGTGCGTGTGGAGGTATAAAATGCCACGTGGTACGTTCTAATGTAAGCAACGCTGCTATTTCATCAGGTAGTGACGACTTAGCACTGTTGAACATTTCTTTCATCTCTCTATCGGCACCTGTAAAATTAGTGCCATTATCGCTAAATAGGTCTTGACAATGACCTCTTCGAGCAGTAAAACGTCTGAAGGCTGCAATGAATCCCTTAGCAGTTAAGTCAGTAACTGCTTCGAGATGAACTGCTCGTGTCACCATGCAGACGAAAAGACAAATATAGCCTTTGTAAGATTTCGCTCCTCTGCCTGGTGAAAATCTTATATTTACAGGGCCACAGTAGTCCACACCAGTGGACTTGAATGGTTTACTAGGCTTCAGTCTCGCCTCTGGTAGATGACCCATTAATGGATTCGTCTTCTTTGTCGAGTATCTCAAACAAATAACACATTCTCTGTAAACTTTCCTTACACGCTCCTTGACCTGTATTATCCAATACTTAGCTCTTAAAAAGTTCAGCATAGTCTGCGGACCTCCGTGCAATGTTCGATGATGAGCATCAACAATAATGAGCCTGGTTAAATGGTGTTTAGCCGGCATTATTATTGGATGTCTCGTGTCATAACTTGCATCCGAGTGTGTTATACGCCCTGCCACTCTTAATGTCCCCTTTTTGTCTACAAACGGACAAAGAGTGCGTAGGTTACTGCTCTTAGGCACACATCCTCCTTTCTTTAATTGTTTTATCTCATTCTCAAATTCACGTTCTTGAACTTGCTCGATACATGCCAGTAAAGTCTCATTTGTTTCATCCGGTGTAACAAATTTGGGTAAATTTGGTCGCTCGCTTTTCGGCAGATTTAACCTCAAAATTCTTCTGCAATATGACAACACGTTTAGCATTTTTGACAAGCACGAAAACCTCGACCAAACTTCTTCCTCGCCCATATTTGATACAACGGTCAAACATTTGATTCTTTCCTCTTCATGTGTATCTTCAACGTCCGTGAAACCTGTCTCAATTTTGGTATCTGCAAGCCACTGTGGTCCTTGCCACCATAATGGATGAACTAACAAGTCCTTTGGTGGCAGGCCTCGCGAAGCACAGTCTGCAGGATTTAACTCTGTAGATACATGACTCCACTGCTCGTAATCCAATATATTTAAGATCGTAGACACCCGATTACTTACAAAGGTAGTCCAACGACTAGAACCTCCTTTAATCCATGCCAAAACGATGGTGGAATCTGTCCAGCCGTACAAGTTCTCCTTGGGTATCTCCATCACCTGTGAAACTTCACAAATGAGTTTAGCTGCCAAGGTAGCACCACACAACTCAAGTCTGGGAATGGAAATTTCCTTTTCCATTGGTGCCACCTTGGTTTTTGCCGTCACGAGGTGTACGTGTACTTGGTCTTCTTCGTCTATTACTCGAGCGTACACTGCGGCTGCAAAAGCTGACCTTGAAGCGTCTGCAAACACATGTAATTCTGTCTTAGAGCCTCGAGTAACATTTAACCATCTCGGTATCTTAACTCGTTTTAAATCCTCCAGTCCGTTTCTATACGCTAGCCACTGTATCTGCAGGTCTTCTGTCAAGTATTCGTCCCACTCTAGACCAGATTGCCACAGTTTTTGCATGAACATCTTGGCCACGACTACTACAGGTGCAATCCATCCTAAAGGGTCATATAATCTTGCTATGTCAGACAGAACTTGTCTCTTGGTGACTGGCTCCTTGTGTCTCGATAAGTTTGACGCATACTCAAGGTTATCTGATTCTCTGTTCCAACTCACTCCCAGAACCTTGATTGCTTTGTTTAGCTTTATAGAAACAGACTGATGATCACCTTGCTCACCACCTTTTCCAATTTTTTGTAATAATGTTTCCGAATTACTATTCCATTTTTGTAGTTCGAATCCACCCACTGTCATCAGCGCATTCATCTCATTGTATATTTTTAATGCTTCTATTTCTGTGTCAGCTCCTGTGATCAAATCATCCATGTAGAAGTCTTGTTTCGTTATGCTTGCCGCTAATGGATAGTTCTCATATTCTAATTCAGCTAATCTTTGTAAGGACTTGACGGCCAAGTACGGAGCGCACGCTGTCCCAAACGTCAGTCTTAATAGTTTGTAATGTTGAATCTGCTCTGATCCATCTGACGTAAATCTCCAGACAATTCTTTGATAATCTGTGTCATCTTCAGCTACACGAACCATTCGGTACATTTTTACAATGTCTGCGACAACACATACTTTATGGTTTCGCCATCTCATTAATATGTGCCTTAAATCCTGTTGTAGCTTTGGTCCAACCAATAGATCATCATTCAATGACACATTATTGTCACCTTTACTCGAAGCGTCGAATACAATTCGAACCTTTGTAGTTTCTTTGTCCTCTCTCACCACGGCATGATGAGGAAGATAGACTGCAGTAGGATTCTCCAACTCATTTTCGCAGACTTTTCTCATGTGATTTAAGCTCAAGTATTCTTCGAACACCTTGTTATACTCTGCTCTCAGTTTTGGCTCTCTTGATAGTTTTCTCTCTAATACCATTAATCTCTTAATAGCTATCTCTTTAGAATGACCATATTTACATTTAGGATCATCCGTTGTAAAAGGTAATCTTACAACAAGTCGTCCTTCCTCATCTCTCACAGTAGTAGCGTCAAAGAAATCCTCACATAATTTCTCACTTTTGCTCAACTCCTTTTGTATCGTGTCTGGCTCATTTTCCATCTCCCAGAACTTCCTGAGTAAGTCATCTTCTTTAACTTGTACATGTAAGCTGGTCACATTATATTTTACCAGCTCCTCAGTTTCTCGTGACGTTCTTCCAGATACAATCCATCCAAATACAGTATTCTGCGCCATCAGAGTCCCATTGGATTGTTTCATTAAGCCCTCTAGCAATATTTCACCGTACACCTCTGCACCTAGTAGAATGTCGATCTTACCTGGTGTTGTATATTTTGGGTCAGCTAAAGGCAAGTTCTCGAGCTCGGTCCACTCAGGCACGCTAAGCTTGGCTGCTGGAAGGAATGATGTTAAAGAATGTAACACATATGCATTTACATAAATAAATCTCTCTGGATAATGGCGTGATTCCACGCCAAGTGAAACCGTGTACTTAATCCTCATACGACCATCTCCTAGCCCTGACACCCAACCACTTATTGGTTTACGTTTAAGACCTAATAATTGTACAGTAGCCTCAGTCACAAAAGACGCCTGAGACCCTTGATCAAGTAAAGCCCTTATGGACTGTTTACAACCAGTTGAACTAAATACCTTAACACTAGCCGTCGCTAACAGCACGCTGTTAGGTTGAAGCTCTCCTCTAGAAAACGCTGCAGTTATGTGTGTGTCACCTCGTGATGTGCTTGGCCTCTCGTGTTGTGGCTCACTCGATGACGACGTCGCTGCAACCTCACTCGCTGGCATGCTCACCTGGTTGGTCTCTTTACTCTCTCGCTCAAAATGTAGCATAGTATGGTGTCTCCTTCCACATTTTCTACAACTCGTTGATTGTCTACACTTCATTGCTGCATGCGTAGGCGACAGGCAGTTGAAACACAATCGATTACTCTGCACAAAATCTTGCCTCTCCCTTGGTGTCAAGAGCTCGAATCGTTTACAATGGTAAATAAAGTGGTTCTCATTGCACATCGCACACTCAGTCTCGCTACTCTTTGGTTTGTTCTCAATTGCTGTATGAAATGTTTTGGCTTTCATTACAGGCTTAGCTGGTTGTGTTGGGCGCACTACATTATTGTCTATCATCTCTAAGGATCTAAATCTGCATTCTAAATATTCTTGTAGTTGTCCCCAGTTAGGTAAATCATCGGTGAACATATTAATATGTTGTTCCCACTGTTTTATGGACTCTGGATCTAACTTCGAAACAACTAAAAACACAATAATTACATCCCATGTGCTTGTGCTAATGCCCATATTTTGTAACGACTTCAAACACGTAGACGTGGTATCTAGTAGGTACCTCACTGCGTAGGCCGACTCAGTTTGTATTTTCTTTAGTGAAAACAAATTTCTCAATATTGCGTTACTATTGTATCGTTTGTTATCATAACGCCGCACTAATTGTTTCCAGGCCTCATCATAATTTGCTTCTGTAGTTGAATAGTTACGTAATAAGTTCTGTGCTTCTCCTGACAAATTACCTTTTAAATAGTGCAGTTTTTGTACCGACGTTATATTCTTGTTATTATGAATTAACGAAGAAAACATATCATAAAAAGTCTGCCACTCTTCATATTTGCCACTAAATGTAGGTAAGTTAATACGAGGTAATCTGACGTCACAATGATCATTCTCGATGGCCCCAACGGCCGCTGTGATGGGCGTCGTCGGTGGTTGCCGTACAGGTAGTATAAACACTTGTAACGCTTCCTTTAATGAAGTCTTATAGTCAACGTAAAGTTCTTCAAACTGCTCATAATCATTCTGGGTAAAATATGTGTGTTTTCTCTCTTCTTTCGAGGCTTGCGTTACAATTTTCTTATGACCGTCTTTAAACTCCTTAAATAGTTGATCTAGCAGACCTAATCTCGTTTCTAAATATGGGCATTAGCACAAGCACATGGGATGTAATTATTGTGTTTTTAGTTGTTTCGAAGTTAGATCCAGAGTCCATAAAACAGTGGGAACAACATATTAAGATGTTCACCGATGATTTACCTAACTGGGGACAACTACAAGAATATTTAGAATGCAGATTTAGATCCTTAGAGATGATAGACAATAATGTAGTGCGCCCAACACAACCAGCTAAGCCTGTATGAAATGTTTTGGCTTTCATTACAGGCTTAGCTGGTTGTGTTGGGCGCACTACATTATTGTCTATCATCTCTAAGGATCTAAATCTGCATTCTAAATATTCTTGTAGTTGTCCCCAGTTAGGTAAATCATCGGTGAACATATTAATATGTTGTTCCCACTGTTTTATGGACTCTGGATCTAACTTCGAAACAACTAAAAACACAATAATTACATCCCATGTGCTTGTGCTAATGCCCATATTTTGTAACGACTTCAAACACGTAGACGTGGTATCTAGTAGGTACCTCACTGCGTAGGCCGACTCAGTTTGTATTTTCTTTAGTGAAAACAAATTTCTCAATATTGCGTTACTATTGTATCGTTTGTTATCATAACGCCGCACTAATTGTTTCCAGGCCTCATCATAATTTGCTTCTGTAGTTGAATAGTTACGTAATAAGTTCTGTGCTTCTCCTGACAAATTACCTTTTAAATAGTGCAGTTTTTGTACCGACGTTATATTCTTGTTATTATGAATTAACGAAGAAAACATATCATAAAAAGTCTGCCACTCTTCATATTTGCCACTAAATGTAGGTAAGTTAATACGAGGTAATCTGACGTCACAATGATCATTCTCGATGGCCCCAACGGCCGCTGTGATGGGCGTCGTCGGTGGTTGCCGTACAGGTAGTATAAACACTTGTAACGCTTCCTTTAATGAAGTCTTATAGTCAACGTAAAGTTCTTCAAACTGCTCATAATCATTCTGGGTAAAATATGTGTGTTTTCTCTCTTCTTTCGAGGCTTGCGTTACAATTTTCTTATGACCGTCTTTAAACTCCTTAAATAGTTGATCTAGCAGACCTAATCTCGTTTCTAAATAAGGCTGTTTAATTCGGTCTTTTGATGTTTTTTTATAGTTCCTTTCTGCTTTCACTAAACTTTCCATAAAATCATTTTGTAACACAAATAACATCTCGACTGTCATCTTGGTTGCTATATAAACACACTTAATATCCCAGCAATAACAAGATAAATAATAGTAATCCGATACTATTAATGTCTCGGCTCAGTTCATAGAACAATTACTAGGTATATTGTTCTTAGTTTTATGATTTAACACATTTAATGTCACTCGTGAATAAACTTGTTAAAAATCTCATACAATTCGCGTATAACGTAATTGTATTTATTACTCGAACTCAAGGTTATAACGCGTAATTGTAATTGCACTTAAAACTTGCACTTCACCGGTAGCCGGGTCGTCCTTATCTCTCAACTCAGGTAAACCTTTTGTTCTCGTGGCTTGGGTCGGCCGGCCGCCGATGTGAAGCAATCCGGTTCGAAGGACCATATGTTGCGGTGATAGGGTTGCCTTTTGCTTGCTGGGATTCTTCAGTTAAAAGACGTGTTCTTTCTATGACAATTTATTAGCAACTAACTCACAAAAAATAATACTTAAAGTGGACTGTATGTATATCTAGGTAAACTCGCGCTTGGTAGATCTCCACGTGAAACTACCTATTCAAACTGGACAACACACTCCGAGAAGACTACTTACTATTCATATTTTCAACTAAAATGTAAATTACAAACAACTTTTTCTATTCAATTCAAAAACAATTCTACTTTCGTTCAGCAAACACCAACGTGGCGATCCTCCGTCAAGACCATTTTTTTAAAAATCATAGACAAACGGATGAAATCTCTATTCTCACGTCACTCGAGATCAAATATTGTGCAGTTTATATTAAAAAAACATACTGAATTGACGTTTCGTATCAATAACTGTTTTAATATCTATGGATACTAGAATAGAGACCCACTTGAGTTTTGACAGCTGTTCCAAATTTAATCTCATTTCTTTACTAAAAACGATAAAGAAGTCATGTTATTTCTTTATCGCAGTACTGGTTTTTCCTAATTGGTTGTCAAAATGGTGGTCATTTCCTAAGGTTTTTGATTAACCAATGGAGGTTTTATGATATGGGTGTAGTGTAGTGTAATATATTTTCGTCATTAAATTTTCTCATTTTCAAGGCAAAAACGCTAAAAATATTTTGTATTTTTAAATTGGCCGCTAAAACACTTTCCACTGTCAGCTCTCGTATGTGACGTCATTCCACTGGCAGAAAAAACTAAAGTACCCAGTTTGTCATAATGTCTGTGGGCGCGATTCGGAACGTACTCAATTGCTATAATTGTATGACGTCGTGATTAGTGTTTTAAGGATGTGTACCACCTCAAATCCGCAGTACATCAATTTTATTTTTCAAGTTTTGTTTCATTTGCACCAAATAATAGCAATGAGTAATTTTGTACGAATACTGATTTACAATTTACAAATTGTGTGATTATTAATAATTATTTATTATGTGAAATAAAATCAAAAACCTGATTTGACTACTCGAGTCATAACCAATCAATATGCAGTATTTGAAAAGCTCCGGACACATGGAAATTCAATCAAGAATATTTCCGTGGGAACAACGGTAACGACTTTTTTTTTGTTATAAAAAAATCGAGGAGAATCCAAAGTTATAGAAAATACATTTTCTGATTATAAAAGTACTATAGGACAGAAACACTTTTCGCTTTTTCTTGTAATTTAATCAACTTCTTGTACAAATAACAAGGGCACAGCGCATAACACATGTAATCTTAAATGTCATTTATCTCCTTTAAAAGAACGGTAAAGTGGTTTTATTTTTTATTACACTTATGCGAAACGACTAATACTACCATACTATTCAATTTCAGCGAAAAATATACAAATCGATATATTGGGTACACATCCTTAAGTCACGTGACTTAGAAGTAAAAATAAACGTTTTAAGTTATTAAAATATAGATTAATCTTGATTTTTTTTTCATGACTCCTGTTTCATATGTATTGTTGGGTCTAAGCTGTTATTCCACAGACATATTTTAATATTTCGTTAATATAGTCAATGACCCAATTAAAGCGTCAAGTCTCCACCAACCAGCTGTCAACTTTAACATAAAGATCACCATAATCAGAGATCAAATTTGACTGGTCTTTGTAAATTCGGCTATTAATTAGCTTCATAATCCTTCACCTAATTCATAGGTTCATTTGTTTTCACGTTTTATTCGACATAATCTTTCTTCTGTAACTGAACAAACCCAACATTAGGTACTGGCATTATTTCGTGACATTATTATTATGCCGCGGCGTTTAACTCTGTCACTGTGACCATTAATCGTCATTACCATGCCCACCGTCATTTCCGTGCCGTAAATTAGTGACATGCGGATGCTCTTAGAGGAAATAAAACACTAAAAGAACGCCATTTGACATGGATTAGGAATACATATCGTCAGCTGTAATATGAATTAATGTAACCACTAAAAGTTGACTTCTCTGGAGAGCCAAAAAACTAAATTATAAGTCTATTGCAATGATGATTATAGCCAGTTTTTTTTTTTATGACATTGACTGACAAACGAGCTGACGGCCCACCTGATGGAAAGTGGTCACCGCCGCCAATGGACATCTGCAACACCAGAGTTGCTGCCAATGCGTTGCCAGTCTAGGGAGGATGGGGAATGGGGATGGGATGGGGACGAGGGAATAGGCCCGGATCTCGTCACTCACCGTACGAAACACAATAGCGAGCTATTACTTTACGCCGATATTCTGTGAGTGTGGTACTACCCCGGTCGAGCCGGCCCATTCGAACAGTAATCATCTAGTGAGGATTACTGTTTGGCTCTACCACTACTTCTTCTTGAAATAGTAAGACCCTGTTAAGTAAAAGAAACCATATAAAGCTTACTATCATAGTTTTAAAGATAGCATGGTACTTAAGTATTTTTTTAAAGTTTTTGAGGTAGTTTACGCTAACGTTCACCGTATCTATTTTGTAATATCTGTCATAATTAGCTGTCATCAATTTGTAAAAATATATCATCTTCTTTTGCCGTATAGTGCCGCCTGCCCGGCGCGGTGCCGCCCTTGACAACAACTGTGAGCCTCGTACCACGAAACTGCGTTTGCGATAGTTAAGCGACAGAAGCTATTTCGAGACGATATCATAATATACATATATCAACTCTCGGCGAACAGACTAGTCTGATGTCAAAAAAGACCCAGGTGCACAGGTCGGGTTTTCACCTGAGACTTTAAGCCTAAAACTAAATTAAAAGTGTATGTAATCATTGCTAACATTAAAACATTGCTTCCTAAGCACAAACTATCAAATCTGGGCCATGTCATGTTGCCAAGCATATTCCAGGCCAGTTTACAGCCCCGCTTCTGCTGTCAGCAGCGATGTGTCATTTCCGTAGCTTCGCGCAGTTTGCATTCAATCTGGGTGTGACGAATGTTTACTTCGTCTATGTGTGTTCCTTTTAACGGTGGAAATGAGTGGCGGGGAATATTCATTTTTCAAATGAGCGGGAAATAATCTAGGCATTTTATTAAAATCATATCAAATTCAACGCATACATCTTAAGACGCTGACAACAGCCAATTACCTTGAGTGATCGAACACTGTCTGCACCGGAGTGAAGGAGAAGCACTGTGCGGTTATTTATATACGGAAAATCAGAAAACTGATGAATTATATAAGTAAATACACTATTAATACTATAAGTACCTATGCTATAAATCAGAAAACTGTTTAGTATGGGCGTGATGTAATAGTTTTATCAAAATTATAGGCTCATGAAGTAAAAAAAAGTAAAAACCGGACAAGTGCGAGTTAAACTCGCGTGGAGAGCGTTCCGTTGCGTACATGATTATCTGAAATTTACTACGTTACTTTAAATAACATAGACTTCTTATAGGTTTTCCTGTAATCTACAGGAAAAGGACTATTTTCTGTATTTTTTTCAAAATTTTAGCCCCAGTAGTTTCGGAAATAAGGGGGGGAATGGTAAATATTCGCCTATTTTCCTAAATAACTTCTAAACTATATTACTTGAAATTCAAAAAAAATAATATTTAACATCCTCACAATAAGCCCTTTCATTTGATATGTCACACAATATAGGTTGCATAACTTTACTTAATTTTCTAATTTACCCCTCAAAAGTGGCCCCCATGTTTAAAATTCATATATTTACGTCACACGTCCGTGTTGCGGTCACCGACTTACATATGGTTACCAAATTTCAACACAATCGGTTCAGTAGTTTCGGAGCAAATTGGCTGTGACAGACGGACAGACAGACAGACAGACATACAGACAGACAGACACACGAGTGATCCTATAAGGGTTTCGTTTTTTCCTTTTGAGGTACGGAACCCTAAAAATGAAGACAGAATTGTTTAAAGAAGATTTCAGACGTAACTTCACGATTTTTTTCTATCGTATCAATGTCATCAACTTGTATTTTGGTAATAGCTAGTTTTTCAATAATATAAAGGACTAGTGGACCCGCCACAAATCCGCCCTTGGTATTTTCCATACAAACTTTATCACCCCTTTTCACCCCTTTAGGGATGGAATTTCAAAAAGTCCCTCCTTAGTGCAACCTCTAGGGTTCTCGAGGAATGTCTCCTCCAAATTTCAAACCACTAGGACCACCCATTTAGGCTGTGCGTTGTCTATAAGCGAGTCACGGTACTGTTCTATATGTAGGTATAGATATGAACATATATATTTTTTCGCTTTGCCAAATTAAACAGTTATTTAGGTCTTGTCAACGCCTTAAGTCCGTAAACAATATGGACGTACTCCTAGAAATGATATACGGGTATTTGGCGGTGGTGGGATTCGAACCTGTAACCTCATACCTTGGACATCTCCAGTAGACAGCCAGCGCGGTAGTATAATATAATATATAGCTCCCAAATAGATTACCAATTATAATGCAGGTTCATTTTGTTTGAAACCTGGTTTATTATGTTATAGTACTAAGTTATTGATGATATTTATTAATCGACCGAGCGAGCGAAGCGAGCGAAGCGTCTCCGTTTCAGCTTGGGCGAAAATGCTTTCGTATGTCCAGCGGATGTCCATTTGTTCTCGTCCACAACTCGTAGTTCTCAACCGATTCTCGTGAAATTTTGTGAGGAGGTTCGGTAATTGTATACATTTTTTTTGTCTATTCAGTTATCGAAATATTTCAAAATGGCGAAGATATGGAGGTTTTTGTAATTACAAACTTACTCGCGGTGTTGGTAAACTGACTCGACCTATGTCGATGTATGGAGATATCAGTTGTTTAACGGCAAAGTTAAGTGGGTCGCAAGGCCAATCATTATTTCTTTCTTTTCGAAGGGTTTTTGTTTTAGATTCAGTGTTTTGAAGTCTTTTGTCGCGAGGTCTACAGCTCACGGAGCCACTAGTTAATAGTTTATTCTTTAGTATTGAAATTAAAAAAAAAACCAAATTATAATTAGGTATACTTCTGTTCTTAAGACAAGATTTAATTAAGCTTACTCACTAGTATTCACTTCAGCCGTTTGTTTCAGCAAGTCAGTATGTTTAATTAATCCCAGAGTTTTGTTAAAGTTCGAAATTTTCTGTGTACTTAGTTAATATATTCCTTTATGTGCCAGGTACTATCGGTGGTGTCAGTGACCATGCGAGTGACCTAGCGCGGACACCATGAGGGCCGTGCACTTTGTGGCACTGAGCTGTGTCGTCTCACTCTCTTGCACGCACGCCAAAATAGGTGAGTCTCGCTCTGACTTTGAAAGTAGCCATGATGGCGTATGTGCCCAGGACTGGCTGTCCCAGAATTGAGCTGAATTTCAATACTATTATGCCAAGACCGGCATATTAGCTGTATTCATTAGCAACAAAGTTTATTTCAGTCAATTTTGCCATAAATGTAAATAAAAATGTATGGTGGAAAACGTCAATAGGTACCAATTATAGCAGTTAGTTTAAGTCTATCTACATTATGTAATGTATTATAAACAGTTCATTGGGGAAGGCCTATGTTCAGCGGTTTATGTCTTTGGACTGAAATGATGTTTATGATGATGAAAATGTGGCGCTTCAAAGGTAGAGATGGTGAACTAATATTCGTAACGCTGTTTAAACTTATAAACTAGCCTGCACTGTGGTGTGATTTTCTCTCGTGTGCTAATCAGCAAGTGGTTGAGGCATAGTATAAAAGTATAAAGAGAAGGGAAATAGGTTATCGTCATACAAATGCACCGCGCGCGGCTTGTATGTGTGCGCCAAAGTATCTTAAACAAAATCTCGATCCGTTTCCCCTTACTAAGCGGGTCGAGATTTACTTAAACACTTTTTTAACAAAAACTATTTTAGTCGGCAAAACAAAAAAAATATGCGTTCATATTCATTATATTATATTATTGAAAAAATTACTATTTCCAAAACACGATTTGATGAATTCGATACGATAGAAAAAAATCGTGAAGTTACGTCTGAAATCCTCTTAAAACAGTTCTGTGACTTTATTTTTTTATCTTATGGGTCTATAATTAATAACACTAGTATATCACGCCCATACTCAAAAAATGACTCAATTATATTTTATGTGTAGTGTGTTTACTTATATAATTCATCCGTTTTTGATTTTCCCCATACAAAAACCCGCACAGTGCTTCTCGTTCACTCCGGTGCAAACAGACAGTGACCGATCACTCAAGGTCATTGGCTCTTGTCAGCGTCTTTTAAGTCACCTATTAATTTAGACTGTAAGGCAAAATACGTTCGGTCTAAATTTCAATGCACCGCTGATAAGCCGCTGGGCACGTATCCCATGGCTGGCCGCTAGAATGGCGCAGCTAAATTTTATTTTGTGTTGAATTCATTACGTACAATTGTTTTAGTGAGTTTCTTAATAGTAAGTACTTAAGTGCTTTTGATGTAAAATGACATGCTCTGAAGGTGCTCACATATTCGTGGGCCCGTATTTATTTAATCTTCTGCGAATATCTTGTTTCAAAGCAACCATATAATTGAGAGCTCGTTTACGTGAATGATGGAAACGTTTTACCCCGAACCGGGTCGAATAGGATCGGGTATCCGGGTAATTCTCCTTCAGGCTGAGGGTATGTGGTTTTCTGGCTTCCGTATATTACTGGAGACTGGAGAGTTAAAGTCTTGCGCCAGTCTATAACCTCATTTAACCTGCAGAAAGTCCGTGCGGTCACAAAATTTATAATTGACTAGTGGACCCGCCACAGCTTCGCCCCGCCCGCTGTATTTTCCAATACAATCTTTATCACCTCTTTTCACCCCTTTAGGTAGTTCTAGAGGTTTGAAATTTGGAAGAGATTTCCATCCCAATCTCCTCCAAATTTCAAACCTCTAGAACCACCCGTTTAGGCTAAGCGTTGTCTATAAGTGAGTCACGGTACTGTTTTAAATTCTAAAACAGAATTGCTTAAATCGTTACTGACCTACTCATGACCTATGCATGGCCATTTTATTGTTTCAAGTACCCAATCTAAAAAATATTTAGTTGCTAGATATTATTCTTAACGTTAATGTGTACCGAATCCACGAACTTCATCAATACTAGTATTTTAGGGGAACATATTTAATAAAAAACCTGTAAAAATTGGTTATAAGCATTCAACATAAGTACAGGTAGCGGCACGTAAGTCTAGCGGTGACTGTTATGTTATTGACGGTCCCTCTCACTCCCCCACGATAACCAATTTTCGGGTTATCGTGGGGGAGTGAGAGCAGTCGTAACCCATGCGCAGTATCCCCACCACATTTCGTTAACCGCTAGACTTTCGTGTCGCTACCTGTAACATAACTTAAAATCAAAAAATATGCATTTAAATCCCGGGAATTTTATTAAAAATCAATACATATAAAACAGTACCGTGACTCACCTATAGACAACGCACAGCCTAAACGGGTGGTCCTAGAGGTTTGAAATTTGGAGAAGATATTCCTCAACGAGGGTTTTTTGAAATTCCTTCCCTAAAGGGGTGAAATGAGGTGATAAAGATTGTATGGAAAATACCGCGGGCGAAGCTGTGGCGGGTCCACTAGTATAATATAAAGTCCGCTTCCATAACATTGAACAACAACGGACAAACTTTAGATGGATATGTATCCGATTATTCGATGTTATAAAACAATATTTTATTATTAAATTCTTAACTATGAGTCTATGATTAATGAGAGTCAACTAAGTAATTAGCGTTCATTTTAGCGGTGCGGGTTTTTATGTATTTTTTCAAAAGTATCTTAGGATAGGTCGCTTAATATTATTGGTAGCATTGGTACTCTCAATACGTTTACCATAATAATCACTACTATTAAAATGGATAATCGTAGAAGATTATTTCACCGCAAACGAAACTCCGTCTTTAATTCGGTCCTTAGCAAAAGGAGAGAACAGAAGGTCCTTAGAAGAGGGCATTGAACCTTGTTAAATGACTCCGATAAAAGTTGCTTGAAGTAACAAATAAGCTCCAATTTTGTTATTTCACAAAACAGCAAGTTCGCGCTCAGTAACATCTGGCTGCTGTTATTTATATTAACGACAAAATGTACCTGAAACTTGATTTCCTAGCGGTACCCTAATAAACAATCAGCTTATGCCACACACGCAACTTTACACATTCTATTAATCCAAAACAGTCTTTATCACAAGCGACGAAGGTTCACGCAATCGCACAGTCAATCAATGTTACAAAGTTACGAATGCAGTTCCACAGTATTTGCTTTCCGAGTAGATTCGTATTAACTGATTCAGTTTGTGGCGAAGTGAACTGTATAGGTAAATTGGTAGCGTGTATTGCGGGGTGAAATGTGAAGGTCGGCGGTCAATCGGCATTTAGAACATTTTTCCCGCCGCTGTAATTTCGAATCGTATTATCGGGCGGATTCCTGGCGTGTCCATGCCTGTGGATTGAGGGCCATTTACACGATCTTCCAGTTTTGCAGGACTAGATGTTCTATTCACGCCGCGTTGAATCTTGTTGTTTTGTTGTTGTTGTTGTTGTTGCTGTTGTTGTTGTTGTGTCTTGTTGTTAGAAAAATATGCGCCACTTCATGAAATTTTTCAAAACTCTGCGTCACTTAAAAAAACTAGTTAAACAAAACCAACGAAACTGAAATTGATTTAAGTAGAAGTAGTATGTAAAATACTAACTTAACTATGATATCAATAAAGATAGTCCGAGTTTCTTGCCGGCTCTTCTCAGTGGACCATTTTTTTCCGAACCGGTGTTAGATTAATTTCTTGACCTTGTAAAGAGATTGTAAAAGTCTAAATTGAATAAAGATAGTTTGACTTTGACGTTGTCTTGACTTTGATATGAATATGAACATTAATAAGCTGGATTACTGCAGGATTCTGCCGACGAGATGCTCGCATGATGTTAATACTTACGCCACTGCAGGATTTTACAATGAACCTGCAAAACGTTAAGGAATATGTATTAAACAATAAACCATCGTCATCGGTCGGGCTAGCCCATAATAGGCCGTCGCACGTATTATTTGAACAAAGAACCTGCATGGATTAGGTAATACCCGTCTGACCTCGTCACTAATAATATGGCAACGTATAACATTACTAGGAAAATCGTTGAGAACATCGGAGCTTACAATAGCTCATAAACTACTTTCCGAGCTATTATTCACTGTATGTCTAAAATTAAACCCGTAAATTTAAAATCAAAATTCAGGAACTTTATTCGACACTGCCTAAGCGGTATTGGCATATAATATTGCTTGGCTTTGTCTTTTTATTACTTTGTGAAGTTTTCATAAAAAAAGTGACAAAACAAAGCGACAATTTGTCACCATAATAACGATCGGTTTCTATATCACACGGACCTATCTATACATATAAAACAATACCGTGACTCACTTATAGACAACGCACAGCCTAAACAGGTGGTCCTAGAGGTTTGAAATTTGGAGGAGACATTCCTCGAGTACCCTAGAGGTGCACTAAGGAGGGATTTTTCATAATTCCACCCGTAAAGGGATGAAAAGAGCTGATATGATGACCGCGAAGCTGTGGCGGGTCGACTAGTGGCATATATAGACCCTGCGGCCCTAGCACGCAAGACATTTCTCTGACTATCTCTTTCGTCGGCACTAGTGTGAGAGAGACGCACTTAGAGATAAGATTGTTTAACTTATCTTTGTGTCAACCTCGGCCTCTTGCGACATTGCATTATTTTGCTACGATAAGTGGCATATAAAGACCCTGCGGCCCTAGCACGCAAGATATCTCTCTGACTATCTCTTTCGTCGGCACTAGTGTGAGAGAGACGCACTTAGAGATAAGATGGTTTAACTTATCTTTGTGTCAACCTCGGCCTCTTGCGACATTGCATTATTTTGCTACGATAAGTGGCATATAAAGACCCTGCGGCCCTAGCACGCAAGACATCTCTCTGACTATCTCTTTCGTCGGCACTAGTGTGAGAGAGACGCACTTAGAGATAAGATGGTTTAACTTATCTTTGTGTCAACCTCGGCCTCTTGCGACATTGCATTATTTTGCTACGATATGATAGCCCTTTTCAACACAGCAACGGCAGTCACATCGTAAAGCGATTCGGCGTTGTCGAATAAAGACCCACGTTGTTTGTCCAGCGCCTCTATTCGGGAACGCTTAGTAATTCTGTAGCGACTCGTAAGCCAGATTTCTCATCTCGGTCTTACGCATTACGCGTCGTGCGGAATAGTGGGATGAGAAATCTGGCTTACGAGTCGCTACAGAATCAGTTCCCGAATAGAGGCGCTGATTGTAACTTCGCCATTTGCAACCACGATATGGCGGCGTCTAAACGTAATTCATTTATTTCATCAAATTGTAACGAAAGGAGCGGTCCCTTTTCCTGAATATATGATGAGTCATGATCAAAGCTAACTATCAAAGTGGACTATACGTCAAAGGCCAAGTACAACCCATTAACTGTTTTTGTTTTTATTATTATATTTTGTACATTACATATATTTTGCAATATTATGTTGTACTAGCTGTGCCCGCGACTTTAAGTTTAAGCCTCAGACAGGCTTTTCAATCGTCATCATGTAAGTGAACGAATTTAAAATAACTACATATCTTTAAACAATATCTTTTTAATTTTCCATTAATGCGTATTGCACAGCACCCTATTCGGACATGGTAGTCCACTAGGCATATTGGGTGTAGTGAATAAAACCGGTCAAGCGCGAGCCTGACTCGCGCGCCGAGGGTTCCGCAATTACGTATGAAAAAGAAACAGTACCTTGTAAGTACGGAACCCTAAAAAAGAAAAAAAAAGCTTTTAACAACGGGGTAACCAATTACAACCTGCCTATGAAATAAGACAAAAATAACTTTCGCAAGCTCCTCTATCTCCGTTCAATCGTAGAGTGATACGACTTTGCAAAGGTTATTCGGTTTAACTTTTTTTTTATGTGATGTAATTACAAATTTGCCGTTTTCGAACTTTCTCCTTTACTTGTGCTGTAAAACACTGCTTCTTGCCAAATTTCATGATTCTAGGTCAACGGGAAGTACCCTATAGGTTTTAATTCCCTTTGGATTCCCTTGAAAGTATCAAAATATGAGACATAAACGGCCATATCTTTTGATTGCGGTGACTTAGAAGGTTAATTTTTTCATAGCTTCAAGAAATTGCAGACCTGAGTATTTGATGTTAATTGCCACTTGATACCTTCACGTGTTCCTGAGAAAAAGGTCTTGACAGACAGACAGTCAGACAGACAGACAGACGGACAACCGAGTGATCCTATAAGGGTTCCTTTTTACCTTTTGAGGTACGGAACCCTAAAAATGTAATTTCAACTTTGTCATAATTGATTTAAGATTAAAAACTACTTCCGTAATTTGTTCTTATTTAAGTACTGGGACGGAATCACTACAGAGCATTAAAAATGCTAGGACTTACGAGGTTATGGGAGCATCTCTGATTTATGACCATGTCTTGTGTTGGAAACAAAAAAAATAATAAGTAACCGTAATCGGTTCATGGGGTAAAAAGTTAAACGGGAACATATATAGAAACGTACGGATTGAGTAGATAAGCTCCTCCTTTTTTGAAGTCGGTTAATAGGGAAACATAGTTAAGTCTAAACAGCGGTATTTAATGACAATATTAAGTATTTGTAAAATAATATAAGTCAACTAATTAGAAATTATACCCTGCATTAAGGATGTGTACCACGGCAAATCCGCAGTACATCAATTTTATTTTTCAAGGTTTGTTTCATTTGCACCAAATAACAGCAATGAGTAATTTTGTACGAATAATGATTTACAATTTACAAATTAATAATTATTTACTTTGTGAAATAAAATCAATACCTGATTTGACTACTCGAGTCATAACCAATCAATATGCAGTATTTGAAACGGTCCGGACACATGGAAATTCAATCAAGAATATTTCCGTGGGAACAACGGTAACGACATTTTTTTTGTAATCAAAAAATCGAGGAGAGTACAAAGTTATAGAAAATACATTTTCTGATTATAAAACTACTATGGGACAGAAACATTTTTCGCTTTTTCTTGTAATTTAATCAACTTCCGGTACAAATAACAAGGGCACAGCACATAACACATGTAATCTTAAATGTCATTTTTCTTCTTTAAAAGAACCGTAAAGTGGTTTTGTTTTTTATTAAACTTATGCGAAACGACTAATACTACCATACTATTCAATTTCTGCGAAAAATATACACATCGATTTATTGGGTACACATCCTTAAGGATGCGGAGAACGGTCGAAATCATAACTTAAAAAAATAGTTAGATCTGCGTCTTGACGTCACAAACGGGTAATATATATGCGGGTTTTTAAAACTCATCTACCGGTTTAAACATGTCAAAGACAGACAAACTACACGTATACCCGGGCACAGGTACCCGTGCAGGATTTGTTTGATTGGGTTCTGCGAACGCATTATTTTCGTATAGCTTTTTTCGACTCGCATTTATTCGTGATCGATTAACTTCTTCATCGGAATGGTAACTTTTCGCCTATTTTCTTAAATAACATCAAAACTACATATTTATTTTAAAATTATAAAAATATATATTTCAGATTCCAATAACGAGCCCTTTCTCTTGATATGTCACACGTCACAGTTTGCAGAACTTTTTTTATTTTCAAATTTACCTTCCGTAAGTGGCCCCCATGTTTAAAATTCATTTATATACGTTACACGCCCGTGTTTCGGTCACCGACTTACACATGTCTACCAAAAAACTCAATTGGTCTGGTAGTTTCGGAGCAAATTGGCTGTGACAGACGGACAGACAGACACACGAGTGATCCTATAAGGGTTCCGTTTTTTCCTTTTGAGGTAAGGAACCATAAAAACCGACCGATGATGATGGATACCTGACACCGATACTGAAAACATGAGTACAACCGCGAGCTCTATTTTGTACTGTATCTAACAATGTATGGTCCTGAAATACTTGACATTTTCGACAGCCAACACTGCTAGTAATTTGTAAATCGAGTATTGTTTGTTGATAGTTATTAGAATAATCATACTGGAATTACTGGATATAATTTCGATTGTATTTTCGAGGTCAAATTGGTTATAACTGTCTATTGTCTCGCGGTAAGCTTAGATATAAATAATTGAAGCATTTACACGTTTTCAGATTCGATGAAGATATTATGAAAATGAAATTATTTATTAATAATATTATAAACCAGGGGACAATCTTTACACAAATCGATCTAGTCCCAAAGTAAGCTCTAAAGGCTTGTGTTATGGGTACTAGACGACGAATACATACTTATATACAAAAATAAATACTTAAATACATAGGAAACATCCAAGACTCAGGAACAAACATTCGTGCTTATCACACAAATATTTGTCCTTACCGGGGATCGAACCCGGGACGCTAGCTTCGGAGGCAGGGATTAATAACATTGTGTATCACGGCCTACGGCCCGTATTAATGGAATGTAGACCTACCGCGAACTAAATAAACTACCCATTTGCAGGTCAGTTTATACACGTTGCCGTGCTAAATAAACATGTCATACATAGTAACCTTATCTAACCTAACTATAAATTGCCGTGTCGTAGTATCCCCCTGAGCTCAAAAGTCAAAACTGATACCGACACCCAACTAGGCATTTGATGCTTCTAAAACTTTAACCTGTGAGCGAAATAGCGGCCACTTTTTACTTAAAAACGTAAACGGAAAAAAGTAATGAATAAAAAGCTATTATATTACATAGCATATAAATTGTGTATTAAGTTGCGCGACAACTTATAATTAGGGAACTGGATGCCATTTTGGTATATGATTTGTTCGTCTTTCATATTGATAGGGATGGATGTTTATGTCAATACAAATCGATTTGGTCCAGTAAATGAAAGTCGTATGTCCCTGCGTTTTTGAATTACAACTTTAAAAAATCGTACATAAAAAAAGCCAGCGACCTAGACATCTGCCAATTTTTTTTTCTATTCTGGGAGTCCTAATGAATCGAATGGATGCAACGAGAATGACGAACAAATGATTTAGTATAGCTTTTTTTCATTAACATTTTTGCAACTACGTCCCGTTATAAGTAAAATAGAGCCCTGCACTTCTGCTTCTTCGATGTTCATCGTTTTGAGGATGATTCTGACCATCAGTCCAAGAGGCAGACACGGACAAATGATTTAGCAACCCGTTTTAGTTTTTAATTTTTGTAACGCTGTCAGTTGAAAACGCATCGCTATCATAATTCACTTTTGTGGTTCTATACATTGTCATTAATCGAACAATTCAGGTCTGCCAAGCGAACAAATCATAAAGAAATTTTGGCACCCAGCTCTGTAGCTATTATATTTCTTCGATTTTAATAAAATACTTTAGTTTAATAGAAATCACAATAACAGTGATGAGGGCGCCACTGGACGCTCGGCGCCCCCTTAATGCACACCTTATGTCATTCTATCAAGGAAAAAACCTTGGTACTCGTAACACAATAACGACCCAAACTCGGGGCGGAGTGGTAATCTCTTTAGAAAATTCATCATTTGCTATATGCCGTGCTGATGCCCTCCCCTCGAAAGCGGAAAGTAGGCCAAGTACTGACGGGGAGAAAAACATTCAAACAATTATATTTTTTTGAAATCGCTGTTTTCAATACGCTCGTCTTATGGTTGGGTATAAATCAAGATAAGTAATGACAGTTCAGATTTTTTTTTCTTTTGTTAGCAAGGCTAATGCGTAAAGATCTTTCTCATAATACATATGTCGATCTGGCTCTACGAAATGAGTTCATAGCTAGATTATTGGCCAGAGAAAGGGACCACTGAAGTAATGTGGTTAAGCGTTCTTTCCTTTTAGCACAACTGCCCAAAAAAAGAGTGTACTGCGCCTCTATTCGGGAACGCTAAGTGATGTTGTAGCGAGTCGTAAGCAAGATTTCTCATCCCACTCTTCCGCACGACGCGTAATGCGTAAGAGCGAGATGAGAAATCTCGCTCACGAATCGCTACACAATCACTGAGGGTTCCCGTATAGAGACGCTGTACGTATACCTATATTGTTTTCTGTGTTGGTTCATCTATATGTGCTATACGGAAAAAAAATTGTTTGAAGAATATAAAATGAAATATTGTTTAAATGAAATAATGTATTTACTTACCTGAAAATAATATCTTAATCCAAAAAAACAATTGCTACAAACAAGAACATACTTGGTTCAAGAAAATTCCGTTATATGGAAATCACGGATTGACTTGACCAAGGTGATATTGTCTTGATTCAAGATATCTTTGTTTTACGTGTATGTTTGTGATTGTTTTTATTTCGCGATAGCTTTCTAACGCCATAATTGGGATATATTTTGATGTTTGGGAACTTAAGAATGATTAGTATGATTACGATATCCCAAATAACATACGCATAGTATAAAGAGAATGGAAGTAGGTTATCTTCATACAACCGCACCGCGCGCGGCTTGTATGTGTGCGCCAAAGTATCTATGCGTCGCCGCACGCACACTTAAACAAATCTCGACCCGCTTAGTAAGAGAAAACGGGTCGAAACGGGTCGAGATTTTGTTTAACTGTGCGTGCGCCGCGCGCGGTGCGGTTGTATGAAGATAACCTACTTCCCTTCTCTTTATACTATGACATACGACTTAATAAATGGTGTTACTGTGGTTTACAAAATAAAAAACCATACTTGAAAATAAATAGAACCATTTTATTTATAATGATAGTTTTGATGTAAAAGAAAAGATTAAATAAAAATACTAGGGAACTAATTTGCTAAAAATGCCATCATGAAAAAGCTGTCATGCTTTTTCTTGCTATTTGCTGTCACGTCTTCACTCCATTCTAGAGTAAAGGCATATTTTCATCGTCTGTACGCCGTACACACACGCGCGGTAGATAATTTAGGGTTGCTAATCACAGGCTACCTCTTTGTTGAAGGGTAAGCGCTGATTGATGACCGTGGCGCCAGAATTACAATTTATACGCCGCTTGCGCCTACGGGAGTTGCCGTTTGTTACTCTCTAATTGGCTTGCTTCTGAAGTTTAAATTAAGAAAAGATGAATGTTGAAGTGTTATTTTGGACCTGAATGGGCCCTATTTTGGAACAGTTATTTCTGTTCCGTACATTGAGCCAATGATTAGAATTTTTGCTTGAATTTGTATTGGTATTGGAAACTGTAATCTTGGGATTTTTAAGGTGACTATGTGAATTACTTTAGTTTTCTGGTGAGACTAAATTCACGTATTTTATACATATACATCAAATTATCAGCACCTGTCGCGTTTGCGAAATAAGGAACTACTGGTCGAAGATCGTGATCTGAGGCTTGTTTATACAAATATTTGTTCTATCAAATTTCTTAGTAAGTTTTTTGCATTCTTTATTATTTTGTTTACTTAAGGATACCCAAAAGATTTAACAAAAATATTATGATAAAGCTAGCGAATTACAAAATCGCTGTGTTTTTGGTCTACTTTTCAGGAGACAGTTAAAACCGTTTTTTTCTTTAATAGTTACTTAACATGCGTGGTTATATTTTTTTAATGATAATTAGGTAGCTTTTACATCAATATATAAATTTTATTTAATTAAATTTCTTAATAAGTTATTAGTAATACGTGACATAAACGGAAATATTGGTACATAGCGGATTTAATTTGTTACATTAAAAATCGCTATATAACTAGCGGTCACATGACTATTTTCTTAAATGATGTTTTACTCACTATATTTGAAGATATTTGACTACTAAAAATCGCCATGTGTAAAAATATGACAACAATGCCGATGATAAAATATCGCTATGTGCATCAACGAACACATAGCGCAATAAAACGACCACTTTCTTAAATGTGCGTTATTATTTAAAATTTGCTAACTGCCTAATTTCACATAGCGAATTTATCAAGGTACATTTTTGCCTCTAATACATAAACCAGTATTAAAAACAATTTTTTTTTTGTGGGCTGACGCAGAAATTAAAATCGAAACGTTTAGTGTAAAAATAAAAAAACCGCAAAAAAACATAGCGATGTTGGAATTCGCACCGACGTCATTACATGGTCTTTACTTTACAAACTGACTCTTATTTATTTAATCTCGATAATTCTTAATCGCTACTTCAATACAAATTACCGAAGCAATTTCACACACGCTTGTAATTTAGCGTACAATAAGAATAATTGGAAAACTTCGACGTGGATATGTTCATCAATCAGGCGTTCATTACGCGCGCACGCACGGTGCAGCTCTTGATGTTTTTCCTTCCTTTCCAACTTGCGTAGAAGAAAAGAGACGGATGCTGTTAAAACCACGATAAAAGCTAGCGTGATGGGGTTTGGTTAGATAATTGGAAAGCATTTCGCGTGACGTAAAATGTGATTTCAGTTAAGATTGTGCGCGAACCACGAGAGCGCACTACAATGTTCTATAATTTTTAACTTGAATTTATTTCTTCTGCTGCACTGGGAGTGAAGAAATAGCATATAATGCGTGCAGATGCTTATCATCCTGGCATGTCGTAAAAGTCGACTAAGGGACGGGTCCTCTCCAACATGGTGGACTATCTGTATGGGCGATGGGCTGATCACCTGTCACCATACGGTTCATCATACCATCTTAGGACTAATTAATCGAACGTGGCCACAAGTAGTCTTGTGGCTCTGCCCAACCCATTAGGGATTTCGGGCGTGATGCTATGTATGTATGTATGTATGAATTTATTTGTAAAATTGTTGTGTGTTGGTTTAGTTATAAAACGATATTAAAGCGTTTTTGTGCCAACTTGACGCTTACTCATGTAATTGTATAAAAGCAAGTAATTCTGCTGATGTCAATTCATGTAATGTGACGTGAGCGATAGGTAATTTTATTTTGAGAAAAAAAGTCATCTTATTTAATCCTAACTAATATTATAAATGCCAAAGTAACTCTGTTTGTTACGTTTTCACGTCTAAACCACCGAACCAACTTTGATGAATTTTGGTATAGAGATAGATTGGACCTTGGAGAAGGACATAGGCTACTTTAATTATTGTACTCAGTCGAATATATGAAAGTATATATAAAATATATACATAAACTAGCTGTGCCCCGCATGCGTTGCAATGCTATTTCCCGTATATTTTACCCGGCCTTCACAGTTTAGTCGTCATAATAACAATTACAGCAAATAGTGGGATCAATAAGCCTACATACGTTATAATGGTATTGGTGATTGGGCTGGGTTCCATACATTTTTGCCCATCATCCTTTAGGTTATACCTTAGCCTCAGCAACACGTGGTGATTACGCTATTAAATGTAGCTTATATGAAACGTATGTATTTTTAAAATAGCGCCATCTATTGAATACTTGGTCAATCCAGTCAACAGATATCGCCATCTGTTAGAATCGTTTGGAGCTAACAGATAATTGTGACTGTCAAATAATAGACAAATAATTTGCAATAAAATAATATTGCGACTATAAATTGAGATGTAAGCTATCCTGTCTTTCGAGTTGAATCAAATTGCACGCGGTGTGCAAATCAAATTTAAAATCGGTTCAGTAGTTTAAGAGTCCATCGCGGACAAACAACGTGACACGTAATTTTTATATAAGGATAAGGATAACACATACATAATTTAGGGCAATAAATAATACATATACACACTTTAACAATACTGACTGAGTCTCGCGGCAGTCTACGTCCTGTCAAATGAAATTCGTCCACATATAATTTTTTTATCACCTTTGAAAATACCCTTATCTATTCTCAAGGAAAATTCGCAAGATTTTAAGTAACCAACATTTTAAAAAGTGCCGTTGTAACTTAATCTAAAAATTCCACCACATAAGTTTAAGTAGGTTACCATTCGTTACGTTAGACAAAAAGCGATTCGGGCTAACAAATTACCGGTCCAGGAACCATTAATATCTCACTGGAGGTGTGTAACAAAGCCTGATTGATTAACTGTGTTACTGGTTACAAACTTTCCCGAACGCTCCTGCTTGTAGGTCGTGTAAGAGATGAGTGTAAAAAGAGGAAGGAGTAGGAGCGAATAAGTAAAATTTTGGATAAACAAAATATCGGCGTCTACTCCACGAATATAACTTTGTTGCCTTCGAGGTGGGGTCGAAATCTGTGGCCTGAGGACAGACCTAACCTGGCGCCTCATTCGGGAACGCTAAGTGATTCTGTAGCGAATCGTAAGTCAGATTTCTCATCTCGCTCTTACGCATTACGCGTCGTGCGGAAGAGTGGGATGAGAAATCTGACTTATGAGTCGCTACAGAATCACTTAGCGTTCCCGAATGAGGCGCCTGGTGAGAGTTAATAAAGTGCCTCGGGAACGCTAAGTGATATTGTAGTGACTCGCGAGCGAGATTCTCATCCCAGTCTAACGCACGATGCGTAATGCGTTAGAGCGGGATGCGAATCTCGCTCACGAGTCACTTTAATATCATTTAGACTTTCCCGAATAGATGCCGTGGTTCACTTCATGGGAGACCAAAGGCCTTGCAATACACCTAGGAAACGCTACTTTCATTTAGGAACTATGCAACAGAGGTCGTTTTCAAATTTGTTTCGTTAATTGTTATTGTTATTGTTGAATTTAACTATGATTTTGTATTCATTTGTTTAACTATTACAATTTACAGTTACTAGATTTATTAACCACGCTTACGACTATCTTATCTTATCTTAGAACGTGGGATTCTAATCGATACATTTCAACCCTATGTGATCTTTTGTGTGTACTCCTTTCCTGTGCACTTAGTCCATGGAATTCTCCATCACTTCAATGAATTATGGAGTGTAGTGGTAGTGCCTTGAATTCCCCTGGTTTTGGTTTATCCATTGCCATGGATTTTTATTCTTAGCCTGGCGAGGCGTCACATTCACGCATGATGTGTTTCATAGTTTCTTCCTCTTCACCAAACATTCTACAGACTGGCGTTGTCAAAAGTCCCATCTTGGCTAATATATTCTTAACCCCGAAGTAACATACGCATAGAACTAACTTTAAGACCAGTCTCATTTAAGAGTCCTCTTACACAAAAGCTCATTGCAACTGTGTAATAATAATAATTCCAAACACAAAGCCACGGGCAAGAAATCATATTTATGTCGGATCTCTTTGTGAGAGAATCACTTTCCTTACAACGCACCCTCACATTAAAAACGTGATTTATTTTTAGTATTCAAGCGCGCGTCGGCCATTATTTAAACCGACAGGAGATACATATTTCATTGAAATTTATTAAAATGAGATGTGCCACTCTTCTAATCAGTTCAATGGCCTCGGTTGCCTTTTGCGACCCGGATTTTTATTAAAACTCATGCGAAAAATGAGTCAAGGGTTTCGCTGCGTGAGGCTGAATTTCGTTGAATTTTACGTCAAATTACTTGGTTTATTTAGTAAATCATTTAGTTAAATAATAAATAATAATAAATAAATAAATCTGGGGACAATCTTTACACAAATCGATCTAGTCCCAAAGTAAGCTTTAAAGGCTTGTGTTATGGGTACTAGACGACGATATACATACTTATATAGAGAAATAAATACTTAAATACATAGGAAACATCCAAGACTCAGGAACAAACATTCGTTCTCATCACACTAATATTTGCCCTTATCGGGGATCGAACCCGGGACGCTAGCTTCGGAGGCAGAGTCACTCCCAACTAGGCTAACCGCGTTGTCTGAGTTCCTTTGTGAGTTTTAATTTTGTTTTGTTTTTGATCGTAATCCATCATTTTCTTTTATAGCTAGCTACTCTTGAAAAAATCCGGACTTAATATGTCGATTTAATTCCTTCAAAGTGTATTTTGGTCGTTTTGAATTTGTCGGTCACAGTTTTAATGTTTCCTCGCTAAGCTCACTTATGGCGTCAATACTGTAATTAATAATCTATACATGTATATCTATAGTTTTTATGTATTATACAAATAATAAAGTCGTAAACTGGAAGAACTCTGTACATTGAATATAACTATGATTTTTTTTATAGGGGGCTTCAGAACAAAATCTCAATGGTTTTTGAATTTTACGTCTGTTCGTCTGTTTGTCTGATAGTATGTGCGCCAGAAACTTTTAAACTACAGTTTTCGATATTATATTATAACTAAATTAAACTAAAGAAACTGTAAGAAATACTACTGGAAGGGGGTAAAAGAGAGGGTTGAAGTTAATATAGGAAAAACGTAACAAATTTCCCTGGACCATTGAAATTACGCATTTAAACCCTTTATGTACAACATTTTTGTTTGATTGGTTGAGCTACCCAGAAACAGAGGACTTAGTAAAAGTTATACCTTAAGAGCTACAAACACTACACTACACACACACACACACACACACACACACACTCAGTTAAAACGTTAGTTTATAATATTAAAATAGTAGTTTATGCAACGGTTGCATAATGATAGGCCTTAAAACACGTGTGTTTTAAGGCCAAATTATGCAGAGTTGCATACATAACTTTATCTACACACATATTATAAATACTTACTCTATGATGTGTTCAGAAACAATATTTTCTGGCAACAAGTTATTTGTTGCAATCGTGGCTGCATATTTCCGATATCCGGCGCATTTTCACATCACACAGTTACTCCGAGAAGACTACTTGTTTATATTTTCAACTAAAATGTAAATTACAAACAACTTTTTACAATTCTACTTTCGTTCAGCAAAAAACCATCATGAAAGCAGTAATGGCGGCAATTCGATCCTCCGTCAAGACCATTTTTTTTAAAAGCATAGACAAACGAATGAAGGCTCTATTCTCATGTCACTCGAGATCAAATATTGTGCAGTTTCTATTAAAAAAAACATACTGAATTGACGTTTCGTATCAATAACTGTTTTAATATCTATGGATACTAGAATAGAGACCCACTTGAGTTTTGACAGCTGTTCCAAATTTAATCTCATTTCTATACTAAAATCGATACGGGAATAACATTGCAGCACTGGTTTTTCCTAATTGGTTGTCAAAATGGTGGTCATTTCCTACGGTTTTTGATTACACTATGGAGGTTTTATGATATGGGTGTAGATAATAGTAGTTTATGCAACGGTTGCATAATGATAGGCCTTAAAATACGAGTGCGAGTTTATGAAACGAGTCGACAGGCGAGTTTCATAATAAGATCCCACGAGTGTTTTAAGGCCAAATTATGTACAGTTGCATACATAACTTTATCTACACACATAATAATATTATAAATCCGCCATGATGTGTTCAGAAACAATATTTTCTGGCAACAAGTTATTTGTTGCAATCGTGGCTGCATTTACGATATACGGCGGAGATTTCACATCTTCTTCGGAGTCACTAGGTAATAATTCATATTTTCAACTAAAATGTAAATTACAAACAACTTTTTACAATTCTACTTTCGTAACAGCAAAAAACCAACAAACAAACAAAAGACAACAGTAATGGTGCCAATTTGATCCTCCGTCAAGACGAATGTTGTTTTTAAATCATAGACAAACGAATGAAGTCCTCATGTCACTTGAGATCAAATGTCGTGCGGTTTATATTTAAAAAAAAAACATAGTAAATTGATGTTTCGTATCGATAACAGTTTTGACAGCTGTTCCAAATTTAAACTCATAACGTTATAAAAATTGATAGTGTAATAGCATTACAGTGCAGATTTTACCTATTACCACAACTCATAGTAAAATTGGTTTTATAATAATAATGCTGGTAATTTCCTATGGTTTTTGAATACATTATGGAGGTTTTATGATATGGGTGCAGATAAACTATATTAATCATTATTCACATGCAAAATACAATTATATTCTGAGTAGTGTTTTGAACTGAATATAACATTACATTTATTTATTATTATATTCCGCATTTTGAATTGCTTCGCGAAGAATTTGCTTAGCTCCTATTATTATAAGTTACTACTTGATTACATCATGCGAGGTTAGTCACTTGACTTGCACAGTGTTAACCAGCCAGCCGTGTTTGTGTGGTTTACTGATAAGTTGTAGCATGCGCTTTTACTCGTTCAAGCTATTTACATCGTGTATAAGCACCGTTAATTCAATACTAACATGGCATCTACGGCGTAGCCCGTCTACGACGTAGCACTTCTACGAGTAACTGAGTTTACTTTTTTAGACAAAAGAAAATTGGTAACTCGAGTACATTTCTCGTCTCAACTGATGTATGAAATCCAAGCAAAATGAACTAACTTTAGGTACAAATGTTTAATTTAGCTTTTTCGATTACAATAAAATGTGTGCTTGAGATAAATTGTGTTTGACGAAAGATAGTCTGGGTTTCGGAGGTCAACAGTCTCTTTATGCGTGATCCAACCTCACACGAGTGAGCGAGCTGTCTTGTCACGTATATAACATAAGGAATTTATGGAAGATCGTAGTACGACGATATGTGAATTATGTTTAAAAAACGTCGTGTCTGGATGCCATATTTGACTGAGGTTATTCTTTGCTATTTTAATATGGCACTCCTATCTTTTCTGCGTGATCGATTATTATTATATAAAACCGGTCAAGATCATGTCAAGCCATGCTCAGTGTAGGCACAGTATAATAAACTAAAAGTATTTTGTCTCAGCAGTGTCCTCAGGGTCAATTACCTACGGCCGCTCGGTATGTAAACACGCAGTAGGGCTGCCCGCTGCCTGTCTTTCTTGGCTTACGTATTTGATAATGCTGTATTAAATTATCGTAGTATCTTTTCATGAAATGTTACTTCAAATGTTGTAAGTTTTAATATTAAATATTTCTACCAGGTTCCTATTTTTAGTTTCAGAAGTGACTGTAAGTCAGTATGCTGTAAAACAATGTATTTTATTTATTTTGCTTTTAACAAAAACATCAAACATTCTCGTGCCATAATTTACGTGAATAAATGTGCGGGAGCGTCTCACACTGTCCACGTCAGTACCCAACCGCGGCGCACTCGCGACTGTTGTGTACCGAAGTTTACCGAGATTTCGAAAAGCGTCGTGTCGGCCGTTTGTATGAAGATGTAATACTGCTTACTAATTATACTGTGGTGTAGGGTTCCGTAGCCACTATAACTCCGAAAACCATATGCAATGATTTTTAGTAGGTGTTAATTATTTTGTTACGATATGGCAGCTCTTATTTACTTGACATTGAATAAGGCCAAATCGTAATAATACCATACGAAATATCGTTTACGCAATGTCGAATAGAGGCCCTGGACTACAAGATACTCAAGATTATAATGATGATGCATTGAAATCAGTGGCGAAGCCTGCCAACAAGCCGATCCCTGACGGCTTTACCAAGCTAGAAAGCTACGGCTAGCTGTCGGTGAAGTCTATGTTACTCGTAACTAAATGTCAGACTCGCACCGTCGTCGTCGCTTCCGGCTTCCCTTGGGAAATATTTGACGCTTCGCCACTGATTGAAATATATAGTAAGGAACTGCTCAAAGAATTTTTTGCAATGCTTACTTTTGAGATGTCAGAATGCGAATCTGACACTATCACAGGTTCAGTCGCATGTCAACCACCATCCATGATAGCCATTTAAGTGACACTGTTATAATTGAAAAAATGCCCTCGTGCGTCGATACGATAGCGTGTGAATCAAGCAATATTAGACTTTTGTGTGTATGTCGTAAGAATTAAGACATCAGCAATAGGGTGTGGGTAAGCCATGGCGCTGGCGTTTGACAACCTTCTATGAGACTTGTTACACGAAATTGTACTGATAGGCATCCTTCTTTTAAGATCTTTGTGATGATGGATAATTATACGGACTTGGTCCCATCCCGTAAATATCGAAGGCGGCCAAATGAGAAAAGCGTTCGGGAGTTACTGTAAAAAGTGTCAAAAATATTTTCGTTGTATTTTTGCAGGATTCCCAACAACACAGCTTCAAATATGAATTAATAGCAATCGTTTAGTTTCAATCCAGCGTTATTCCCAACACGCCACGATGTACGCAGCGAGATTGAACTGAGTCGAGTAATTCGCTGGAATTTATCAGAGTTAGCGTTCCCTGAGACGCAGCAAAAACGTGTGATTAATGAGCACGCTGATGAACACGTCGCGTGTTTAAACACGCACGGAGTTACTGCGCTGGAAGTGCGCGTGTTCTATGTTTTATGGGTTACTCGTTAAAAAACAAAATTCTGCCATGATATACCTATCTATAATGCCATTATCTATACTCTTACTCTTTATCTATACTGTACAGGTATTTCTGTTTGTTCTCCAAATAAAAATATAAGGGTCATAGAGATATTTAGGTTCACACTGTCCCCTCCTGATCCCGAAATTAACGACCATGACGACTCTTTTTTTGGACTATATCCACATGTTAAGCGCCATGCATAGTTTCAGCCTGTATGAAGGTAACGTGAATTTAATCGGTCGTTTTCTTCACTTGATGTCGGTTAACGGCATAATAGTTATATCGCGGCAGCATTAGTCTTTCCTGCAGCCAAAAGTTAACGAAAATGACCGATTAAATTCACATTACCTTCATACAGGCTGAAACTTAGCATGGCGCTTTACATGTGGATATAGTCCAAAAAACAGAGTCCTCATGGTCGTTAATTTCGGGAACAAGAGGGGACAGATATTTAGGTTCAAATATCTGTATGACCCTTATATCTTTATTTAGAGAACTAACAGAAATACTTGTACAGTATGCATCTTGTTATCTAAATATTAAATTAATCATGAATCTAGCTCAAGCAGTTCACATAAGATATTGTGAAAATTAAATGCTTAATCAAAGTGAAGACGAACTAACATAAAGATAAAATTACGATGCAAGTCAGCATGCAAACATATAGAAATGTTCTTATTATGAATCAGCTCACTCGTTCAGTAACGTTGTGGAAGTATTTTAGGAGACACCAATTCCCAGCAGTCATCCAGGTTTTAAAATTAGATCACAAACGTTTGTTGGGTTTCAAACACGAGTTCTGTTTAAAATACGACCTAATAAAAGCATCTTTTCAGATATTTTTATTACTTGCTGTTGTCCGCAATCTTTTCAAGAACATTTTTTGGACGCTTCTTCAGAGTAGACAGAACCATAACCTTCAAACTTAAAAGTACGTCTTTGATTATTATTATTATGAGCCTGTTGTGTCCCACTGCTGGACAAAGGCGTCCCCCCTCTCCTTCCAGTGTTCGCGATGTTTAGCCGTCTCCGGTCAGTCCCTGGAAAAGGAGTCCAGCTCATCCCGCCATCGCTTACGAGGTCTGCTACGCTTCCTTCTCGAGTTGTTTGGCTTCCACTCTGTGGTAACCTTGGCCCGCAACTCATTTGGCATGCGGCAGACGTGGCCAGCCCAGTCCCACTTCAGCTTGGCTGCCTTCCGAGCCACATCGACTATTTGCGTCTTGGAGCGCAGGGTGGTGTTTCGGATACGGTCCAACAATTTAACACCTAAAATGCTGCGCTCCATAGCTCGCTGACAAACTCCGAGCTTGAACTTCGGCGAATCTGTCAAAGACCAAGTCTGCGTACAGTCAACCCGTAGGTGAGAACCGGAAGAATGCACATGTTTGCACGTCTTTGATTAGTGTCATCAAAATAATTTCAATAGTTAAAAGGCCTAACATACAAACAAACACATACTTAATAGAAATTGCACTGGAAATTTAATTATTTTCTTGCCACTTCCATAATCTTTACATCCACTCATCCGAGTACGAAAAGTTAGATCCCACAGAATTCGACTTGCGAAATAAATTAGACAGGAGATTTGTATTGCCGCCGGATTAAATTGTCTTAATTTATTACAGAGCGGTCTGAGCGTGCCTTAGTGTACGCAGAAAGTGGCTGTTTGGGAAAATTTTATATTTGTGTAATGGGATGGATTTGCGGAAGTAGTGGTGTGCTTACAAATGATAAGACGCAATGAGGGGTAGTTATTGTGCGTTTTCAAGTTAATTCGAACTTAAATTAAGACGCAGTCGTAGAATACGTTTGTCCTGTTTGGAAACTTAACTGGGTGGAATTTCTGGTTTGCACATTGAAATATAATAATATAGTAAGGAATTGCTCAAAGCAATTTGCGCAATGCTTACTTTTGAGGTGTCAGACCGCGAATCTGACACCATCGCAGGTTCAGTCGCATGTCAACCACCATCCATGACACCCGTTTAAGTGATACTGTTATAATTGAAAAAATGCCCTCCCGCATCGTGCGGTGTGAGACCGCAGCACCACCAACCACACCGCGCACAATGATATGATAGCGTGTGAATCAAGCAATATTAGACTTTTGTATATATATCGTAAGACATAAGCCATCAGCAGTAGGGTGTGGTTTAGCCATGGCGCTGGCGTTAGACAACCTTCTATGAGACTTGTTGTACGAAATTGTACTGATAGGCATCTATCTTTTAAGATTTTTGGGTTTGAAAAATAAAACGTGACAGTTTTAGTATTTTTCTAATCTATTATATGTATAAAAATCTTGTGTCACGTGTTTGTGGTCGCACTCCTCTGAAACGGCTCATCCGATTTTTAAGTTTTTTTTTTAATGTACCTATATTTATTAGGTATGAGAATAGGTTGTAATAGTAGTTTATGCAACGGTTGCATAATGATAGGCCTTAAAACAAAGCTCGTTTCATAATAAGATCGCACGTGTGTTTTAAGGCGAAATTATGCAGAGTTGCATACATAACGTCTTTATCTGCATATTATAAACGGCGACATGGCGACGATGGGGCCCCGCCGGCTGCGGCGACGATGGGGCCCCTCCGGCTGCGGCGACGGCGGCGCGCCGGCCTGTAGCTCATATCTGTATCGTTATGACCATTACGATACTAAAATCGATACTGTAATAACGTTACAGTACAGGTTGTCATAATGGTGGTCATTTCCTACGGTTTTTGATTACATTATGGAGGTTTTATGATATGGGTGTAGTATATTTCATATCGCTAGGTGATTAGGGTGTCCACGCGGTCGAAGTTGCGGGCGAAAGCTTAGTAAACAAATAAAAATAATATCCTGAACACCAACACACATTGATCAAGTCCTTAATAGGGACTTGCCTATACTGTGTCAAAGTCAAAGTCAAAATGACCATGACTCAGGTACATTCGTGCTCATCTCACAAATTTTGCTCCTAGCGGACCTCGATCCGCGACTTTCAACATTGAAGGAAACTACTCTACTCGTACCACTGCGGCTTCGGGTGAGTCAAAAATAAACGGTTTTTTTTTCATTTGTTGCAGGTTACTTCTGGCACATCACGGATTTTCACTTTGATCCTCTGTATTCATCACTTGGCGACACTAGAAGATGTAGGTATAAATTATATAATTATTGATTTTCCGAACTCTGTTTTTATAAAAGCTAAACTGATTTAATTATGTAATTTTCGTGCCAAATTATTTGTAATATTATCTCTTGTAGTTTCGTTATTGTGCCTCACTATTACAACGATAATAATTAAATTGGTCTTACAAAGGCATATTTAATACAATAATAATAATAATACTCCTCTGCTGCACTGGGAGTGAAGAAATAGCATAGAGTGCGTGCAGATGCTTATCATCCTGGCATGTCGTAAAAGTCGACTAAGGGACGGGTCCTCTCCAACATGGTGGACTATCTGTATGGGCGATGGGCTGATCACCTGTCACCATACGGTTCATCATACCATCTTAGGACTAATTAATCGAACGTGGCCACAAGTAGTCTTGTGGCTCTGCCCACCCCATTAGGGATTTCGGGCGTGATAATATGTATGTATAATAATAATAATAAAGCCCTTTTTATTTCCAATCTTCAATTTCTTAATTTTTTTTAAAAATAGTTATTACAGATATAACTTGTAGTGATTAGTTTTAAATATAAGGGCAAAATAAAATAAAAAATACTTCACGTAATTAATGGACGCCCCCTTATCGTGTGCCGGCTCTGAAGCCAACGCTGGTCTTCTGTTGGCCACGTCAGTGGAAGCACGGAAGGTGACTTTACACATTCTGGTCTACAGCCAACTTTTATACAAATCACCCCTTCTGTTCAGATTGCCGACGCGTGGACGAACGCGGCAGTTCAGGGCACCACCGCGCAGTCGGCCGCTTCGGGGACTACTCGTGTGACAGCCCGCTCGAACTGATCGAGTCGGCCGCGCGGCATATGCGCACGCGCCACGCAGAGAACGTCGAGTTCGTGCTCTGGACGGGGTATTTATTAATTTCAGTATTTGCGTTAAATCTATATATAATGTTATACCTTTATTATATATATATATATATATAAATAAAATAAATAGGTATATGAAATTTGGTATGAGGGGGTTTCGGGGGCGATAAATCGATCTAGCTAGGTTTTATTTTTAGAAAACGTCGTTTTATCCGTGTTTTCAGGCAATGAAAATCAGTATCGTTAGAGTATCATTAGAATACAAAGGTATATTTGGCCGTCTTCTGCAAGGTTATAATAGCTCAGACGGGAAATCAAATCATCGCAAAACCAGAAGATCCCGGTTTGAGACCAGATGTTTACCTTTACTCTTTTTTTTTCAAGTTTCTCACCTTTATCTACGCATATAATTCGTATCATATATATATTATTTCTAAAAGGTATTTTTTTGAAGACGCTCAAGATCTCCGTTATTTCTTTACCAAAATTAATGATTTAAACGTCATTGTAAAGCTTATGTTCTCCGATTCGTCTTAAAAATACAAAAATAGATTAAAATTAACGTTTTCGTTAAAAAATAAATAAAAAACCACGCGGTTTGCAAGCGCCATCTATTTGACAGTCTGTTTAACTACGATGTCATGGCCACAGACTACTGAGAGGATGCTACGTATGTGATGATGCTGAGAATTGTCAACAGGTGGCGCTGCGCGTCGGGTAGGCTAGGTACTGACCTACATTATTTGATATGATCTAATGACGATCAATTTATTGTACAATCAGTGATTTTGCACGGTTGTATTTATTGGTCGTTAATGTATGATATCGGCCGTCGATATAGACTACTCAGCATCCCCGCGAGCGCTTCGCGACCGGCGCGCGATCGGCGCATTCGTCAGATGTGGACGCCCCATAACAGTATCAATTCCCATATCTATATCTATTTTATTAACTGTCTACTTTTTGAATCTGTCATGCATATCTTATACCTTTAAACGAGCAATTCTTATTAATATATATATATATATATATATATATATATATATATATATATATATATATATATATATATAATCTGAATCACGGAAACGGCTCCAACGATTTTCATGAAATTTAGTGAGCAGGGGGTTTTGGGGGCGATAAATCGATATAGCTAGGTTTCATTTTAAGAAAACGTTGTTTTATCTGTGTTTTCCGGTAATGAAAAGCTGCTACAATATCATTTGAATACGAAGGTTAATTTCGACACTATTCACAAAGTTATAATAACTCAGTTGCGAAGACGAGCGGGTCCGAAGCCGGAAGCCCCGGTTCGAGTCCAGATGGTGTGGATATTATATTTTTCCTTTTTTTTTTCCAAGTTTTTTCTTTTGTGAGGAAAACTATCTTTATCCACGCATAATTTTTTCCAAAAAGACACGTTTTACCAAAAAAATGCCGGGCAACGCTCGGTCATCCAGGTACTATTGTATAAATAGGCAATGTCTTAGTACAATTTCTCTCAAAAATAAAGTATCTTTTACTAATAATACTTGCATTTACTTATTCTCACTTTATAATATTGTTATTATTACTATCCAGTGTTTGATAACGTGCGAAAATTCGCACGGGTCAGCTAGTCTAAATATAATTTCCAAAATACACGATTTACCAAAAAAAAAGTACCGGTCATCCAGGTAGTTATTATGAAAGTGACGATTGCGGGACTCCGCTGGATGTGAGGTGAATAGAATCGCTCGTTGTGGCGATGATTGGGAGAGGCCTATGTCCAGCGGTGGACGTCTTTCGGCTGAAATGATCATTATAAAAGTCTTAGCTTAAATTAAGCCTGCAAGTCCTTCCGCGTGGAATTCTTTCGGGAACTGCAACTTCGCCGAGATACAAAGCAGGCTACATCACTTTCTGAACCCGAACTATTTCTATGCAAATAGCCACGTTGTTTCGTTGCCCCGGACAACAAAAAGCAAGTTTTGCATTTATAGTATTAAGTGGGCATTCAAGCGTAACTGAGCCGAAGTTAATATTATTCGAAATAATTCGAAAGGTCGCATATTCGAAACTAAGGCTATTTGCTTAACAACACAATAGCATCACGACACGCAACATAAATCTACGTCGTTAATTTTGTTGCTCCTCTGCTGCACTGGGAGTGAAGAAATAGCATAGAATGCGGGCAGATGCTTATCATCCTGGCATGTCGTAAAAGTCGACTAAGGGACGGGTCCTCTGTATCTGTATGGGCAATGGGCTGATCACCATACGGTTCATAATACCATCTTAGGACTAATTAATCGAACGTGGCCACAAGTAGTCTTGTGGCTCTGCCCACCCCATTAGGGATTTCGGGCGTGATTCTATGTATGTATGTATGCAAGTGATAACACAACATATTTATTCCAGTGACATCATCTCAGCGCGTGTCGGTAGTGAGGATCAGCGGTACCAAGCGATCAGAAACATGACAGACCTCCTCGGCCGGACCTTTTCCTCGCACTTTGTGTTCCCAGTACTGGGTCACGTGGACCCACCGCCTTCGGAGAACCTCACCAGCCTCTGGGGACATTGGTTACCGCTGGAAGCGCTGCATACCTTCAAAACCGGTATACATTCTTTGTAAATAAACCTATTAAAGTGAAATAAAAATTAAAATACGTCACTGCACAGTGTACTGTCTCTGTCACTGCACGTTTTGCACAATTTTAGTGAAAAAAGCATTGAAAAAAAAGAGATCTCTATGTGACAGTTTTCTGTTTTCTCTTGCGTTACAAATTATACATTGAAATGAAAGGTGATAAGACAAAGCGACATTTCGTTACCATAGAAACGATCGGTTTCTGTATTACTAACCAATGTCGAATAAGTTCCCAGAAGGTTCTCGCATAATTATATTGACAGGATAAACATATTATTATCCTTTTTAGCTTTGTGCAGTTAAGTGAATATTATAAAGTGCGAAATAAAGAGTCACAACGTTCATAGTTTTGATTGTCAGTTAATAATTTCTGATGCAAAAATAATCTACTTACGGAATTTTAGTAAATAACTGCCATTGATTTCTTTCAAATTATTTCCATTAATATAACTGCGCTACCCATCTTAAGCGCTTGCGCGTGAAATCAACCGAAAAAAGGCGATCCCATTAGTGAGTCAATCGATTCTGAGTTAAATCTGAACATTCACTGCTGGATTTCCATCTAATTAACCACTAGGCCAGCCTTTGCCGTGCATGAGGTTTTCAAATATTAAGTGATTTGAGAATCTAATTATACGTATTGGACTTTCAATAAGTAGGTATAATTTGATTCGTAAATCACATTGGAGCAAAAAGCCATCATTGCTAAAAGTTCCACATAACTCGGAAGTTAATGGTAAGAACCTATATTTGTCATTCATAGCATACTATTCGCTACTGCTTTACTATAATCGTCACAAAATACTAAAACTGCGAATGTGTCGTTGTTTTGTGTTTGACGTTCACATTCGAGTTTTTTGCATTTTTGTGATGATAAGTAAATCACTTTTCAGTATAGAATAAGGGCCATGTTCTTGTTATAAATTAACGATATTTCACTTTGATTCTTACTTTCATTTCAACACAAACTTCTCAAAGTAAGGGTGGAAAACCTTTGAGTAATTATGTATACTAAAGTGGACGCCCCAACTAGATTTTTTGGAAAGTCTGTTTAGGCCAAATGGCACAAACGCCTATATGAAAACGATCACCGCCGGACGCGGCGCGCATGCCCGCTCCATCATCGAGTGCTCGCTGTCATTTGTTTGAGATGTCTGTTCTAAAGTAATACTTCAATGTGAAAAACGAAGATGGCAATCGAGTGGTTTCTTTCTCATTGAACCAAAATCGAATAAAGCCTAAAATACCGTTTGATTACCTTGTATAGTTTCCAAATTGCACTGTTCCATGTTGTTTTTATGTGTGGTATTCAGGAAAGAGTTATTTGTCAACAGGTGGCTACTACACAATAGAACAGTCACATAGCAAGCTTAGGATAGTGGCCCTGAACACAAACTTGTTTAGTGTCCGGGAGTCAAACGGGGGTCCGGCGAGGGAGCAGTGGGAGTGGCTGGACGCTGTGCTCAATAAGGCTGAATCTAATAGTGAAATGGTAAGTGTGAAAATGAAGCTTTTGTCAAAACTACCCGTCAAAATTAATACACAGGTTACGCAAAGTATGAACTGGTTCACAAATCTACGTATTAAAGTGTTTTAGTATTGAGACAATTATTAAAAAAAACTAGCTTTTGCGGGTGACTTTTGGCTTAATTACGTTAGTCCGGCCGCCGTTTACGGTGATCGTATCAGTTTCAAACGGATACGGCTGACTAACACCGTGGTTATACTAGTGAGACTAACGTATATGGCCTAGTACGATCTGGCTGTGAGGCCACATAATCGTTTCCGGCCGACTGACCGTATGACCGTATGGGCTAACCTAACCTAACCGTATACAGCGACTGGAGGAAAGCACGAACGGTTGTCAAATCCTTGTTTCGACAAATGCTTGTTTCGTCAAATGCTTATTTCGTTAAATGCTAGTTTTGTCTAATCCTCTGTTCGTCAATCCCTTGTATTGTCCAGTCCTTGAATCGTAATAAATTTGTTCTGTCACATACTTGTTTTGTCTATTTCTAGTTACGTCCAATCTTTATTTAGTCGGATCCTTGTTTCGTCAAATCATTGTCTCGTTCTAATGCTTCGTGAGTCAAATTCAGGTTTCGTGTCGATCGTGTTTTATCAATTTAACGTGTACATGTACAAACAAAACTTTTATAATTCTTATAATTAATTTATTTAATAATTCTTACATATTTTTGACATTTATTATCAGCAAGAGTATTTTTTTTATAATCCACCTTTTTTGGGCAGAGGGCATTTATACTAGACAGTCATCGTTTTACAAACAAAGTACTTAGGTAATCATTTTACCCAAGACAATTTCTTAAAACAGGTTTCTACTGTAATTTTTTCAGTTTGCAAATCCTGTATTATTTTTTCAATTTTGTTGTCCTTTAGTACATCACCAGTTCTCCTTTTATTTGTTAATGCTTATCCGTTGCTTATTTTATACACATTACACAACATTTCATTTTATTTATTTATTTAGCTTTATTAGAATAATTACTTCTTAATTTTAACTTTTATTTTTAGAGTAACTTGTTACTATTTGATTGTACCGTTGCCTGACTTAAATGCGTTATGCGTAATGCGTTATGCGTTTGCAAAATAATATTTTGACGAGAAAATGTTTTGACTCACCAATCATTAGAACGAGGCAATGATTTGACGAAACAATGATCCGACTAAATAAAGATTGGACGTAATTAGAATTAGATAAAACAAGTAAGTGACAGAACAAATTTATTACGATTCAAGGACTGGACAATACAAGGGATTGACGAACAGAGGATTAGACAAAACACGGGTAAGGTTTAAATCTGGACATGTGTCGCGATAGCTCCAGGCTTTCTTGAAAAATGTATTCATATGATAAAGGAACACTACAACGCGGTAGCTTCGCTTGTTGAAATTGAAATAAGAAATCGTGCGCTTCGGGAACGCTAAGTGATGTTGTAGCGACTCGCGAGCGAAATTTCCCATCCCACTCTTCCGCACGACGCGTAATGCGTAAGAGCGAGACGCAAGGCTCGCTCGCGGGTCGCTTCAGTATCACTTAGACGTTCTCGAAGAGACCCAGACTTCAAATTTAATTAACAAACAATTAATTGTTTGCAAATAAGCTTTAAGTTGTCAACTAAATCTGTACCTTAAATTAAAGTCATATTAAGCCTCTTATCTAACAAACATGTATTTACCCTAGAAACATCAAGATTTCTGTTCACAAGCGGCCAAGTGCCGTGACGGGAACTAGTTAGTTACTGCTTGAGGCATAAGGCATGTTTCTGCAGGCCGGAGTCATAACTACGCCGCGGAAGGCGAAGGGAAATCCGGCCACGGCCCTCTCTAATAAATTACAGATTAGAAACTCGTTAATCTAATCGCCTTTCAAATATGCAAGGGAAAACGTAATTTACAAAGAGTTCTCGGATTACGGCAACTTAATTTTATTTTTAAATTTATAACGCTGTTAATTTTATGGACGTAAATTTGATGTTGAGAATAAATTCTGGTGTTCTTTTGCGCGGAGTCTTAATTTGTCTGGAAGTATTTATGGACGATGTTTTGAAAAGGAATGATTATTAGGTAAGTGAAAAGTGTAAATCTAAAGGCTTATTGCTTAATAGTGAAGCTAAAAGTCTGGATTGTAAACAGCTAAGACAAGGTTTACACCCCCTATGGGGATATAAGAAGTCAACGTGAAATAGCTAACGGCTTACTAAATAAAAGCAGGCGATAATAATACATGTGGTTATAAATGATCTAAATCATGATTGATTGAGGGCAAATATACTAAGTGCACACCTATCTGACTGATTAGTTTGTAAATAAGTACCACTTTGTGGGAAGTTATTTAAATAGGGGTTACCCTCGATGACTCTGAATCTCCTTGCAGTAACCCCTAAACTCAGATTTATTTCACCTTATACCATTGTTACATACCATGCTAAAAATACCATGACAAGAAATGAAAAGTAAAAATTACAACATATGGTAGAAGCGTGATTGGCCCCGGAGCCGGGATACACTATATTACAGGATCCAGTCAAATTACAGACAGGTGTAAATTCATACATAGAATTAGGAATGTAGGTTACATTAACAACATGCAAAATTAATAAGAACTTAATCTTTTAATTGTTCTTATATGAATTGAATCGAAATTGAATTGAATTAATAAATGGTAACAACACTAATTTTATCACGGACTGAAGAAGTTTGGTCTCGCTGTAATCAAATTGTAGGAGGCACTTTGTCAGTATTAGTAAACTTAGTAGTTAACCTACAACGGGGTTCGCCAGTAATGAAACAAAATTTAAAGATGAACTAGTCACTTTATACGAATTACAAAAAATACAACGGATCGGCAGGACTCAAATAAGAAATACATAAGCTCAGTTATGTAATAGACCGTACAGAATATCCTTCCAGTAGATTCCATGCCATTTCCTTCGTCCATGGGGCCTTAAACTGCTGATGCAAATAACCACGATACGTTGTAGGAAGTGGTGTAATTTGATATGGCTGGTCAGATGTATGGAGGGTATACGCAGAGGCTTATGTGGGTTAGAAGGCCTCTTATTTATGCGTTTCATTAAGAATAAGAATAAAAACGGAAAAAGATAAGGAATAAAAAAATGGTTGTCGAATGAAACAAGGACCTCTATTCGACATTACGTAAGTGTATGTTTTTTTCCAATGCAACCGCCTTTATTTGCAATTAAATAAGTTACCCTATCGTAGCTAAATAATGTACGTTGAGATAATCTGGAATAAAGACCAAGGTTTTTAAGTACCCGTTTTAAGATAAACATAACGCGTGTAAAAGCTGTTAAAAGAATAAACATAAATCATTGCTTAGTAAAATATTAAATATATTATGTTATGAATTTTAAAATCTTTTAGTTGATTTTATTTAATATTATCAACAAAACTTATAACTAATATTATTTATAAAGTCAACAAACAAGGTCAAAAATTAAACAGTTATTATTTACCTACACAATTTTGACATAATTATATGGCGCGGCGTCATACCTTCCTTTCACTTTCACTTGGTTTTTGCTTAAAAAACCTATTGTACAGTCACGTCGAGTTCCTGAACATACTTCCACAACATATTACAGTCATCCATACAGCGCCTCTATTCGAGAACGCAAAGTGATTCTGTATTGACTCGTGAGCGAGATTCTAATCCCACTCTTCCGCACGACGCGTTATGCGTAAGAGTGGGATGAGAAATCTCACTCACGAGTCGCTACAGAATCACTTAGCGTTCCCGAATACAGGCGCTTGTCTTATTTGGTAAACAAGTTTCTAACCTCAAAATGTGACATTTTTGGGTGAAACAGCTGTTTTCTCCTGAATAAAGCAATCCTAGGCTAAAAATTGGCAAAGTGAAGTCTAAAACATTGTCTCCGGTTCCTTTATTTGCAAGAAAACAGCTGTGTTAGCCAAAAAAAGGTGCATTTTGAGGTTAGAAAGTTGTTTACCAAATAAGACAAGTATGGATGAATCAACTGTACCTCGATATACGTAAGCTATAAAATTGTTTACAAGTTGGTGCAGGCAATTCTAACATTAGAGCCGAAATCCAAACTTAACTTAGTAATTCTGTATATCTTTGTGTTGTCCTACTAGGTATACATAGTGGGGCACGCGGCGCCGGGTGCGGACGGGCGTCAGGCGCGCGCGCACGCCCCGGCGGCTGATGCGCGATATCTGCGCACTGTGCGCCGCTACGCGCGCTCTATCGCCGGACAGTTCTTCGGACACCTGCATGCGGATACCTTCCGCGTTATATATGATAACGGTAAGTGAATAAACCATGGCTGCTTTTTTAAGACAATCAACCCTACCCAACCCCTAAAAAAGTAGAAAAGGGTCTGGAAAATAAATTAACGGCAAATGCGTTCGTGCTGAATGAATTTGCTGCACAATTATCTTAAAAACTTCTGGGTAGGTAGGAATAACAAGTGCTAGTCGGATTCGCGCACGAAGGGTTCCGTACCATTATCTATAACCAAGCAAAAAAAAAACACGTTTGTTTAATGGGAGCCCCCTTTATATATTTGTTTTATTTTAATTTAATTATTTATTTTTAAAGTAAATATATAACTAAATATTCTGTCAATATTTCAAGCGTCTATCTGTTGCCGTTATCAATATGCAGCAAAAACGAGCAAAAAAAATCACTTTTGTTGTATGTTGCCGCTATAACAACAAATATTAAAAACCAGACTAAAATAAATATTTAAGGGGGCTCCCTTAAATATTTATTTTAGTCTGGTTTTTAATATTTGTTGTTATAGCGGCAACAGAAATACATTATTTGTGAAAATTTCAACTGTCTAACTATCACGGTTCATGAGATACAGCCTGGTGAAAGACGGACGGACAGACGGACAGCGGAGCCTTAGTAATAGGGTCCCGTTTTTACCCTTTGGGTACGGAACCCTAAAAAAGAACCATTTCTCATCGCACATCTTTATATTCTTTTCTAGTGGACAGCCAGCCTTAACGAGGCTCAACAATGAATCCCACGATAATGATTATACTTGAAGAACTGTATACCGCAGTTCCCAAGTATAATCACTTTGTCAGAATTAAATAAACCTCTTCATGACTGCAAAATCTTTTTGACAGATTTACCTCCAAACGAATGAAAGTAAATTTTCAATAGCCTTTCAAGATTTTACAAAAAAATAAGTATCGTAAGATGAATGAAGATTAACGTTCTGAGAATTATAACTACTAAAAAGAATTGATCAATTATGTTGTTTTACTTTTCCAAAAGATTTTGTAATATTTGACGGGTTTCCGATTTTGAAGTTGGATTATTTTGGCAAATTAAAGAACACTGTTCTGGGATCTATTATTTATTTATAGCTATAAATATCATTAACATAAACAAAAAATGTACGTCATTTACAGCCAGTAGCAAATTTGATTTATCTCATTCACACCCACGTAGCGCTACGCGCTAACCTTGCTGCTTATAGCAGCTATAACATCTGACTCATTCAGTAGTTGGGACCCAACTACTGAGTCATTGGCAAAGAACATGAATAAAACAATTAAAAAATCAGAAATGATCAAATGGAAACGCGAGGATCTTCGTCTTCGTAGTCTATGTTTAAGGACTTCGCCCCATTGTGACAGCGTTGAGTAATTTCTCCTGCATTGCGCTCCTAAACTGAGCTTCGCTTTGTATAAAATATAGGTGAAATCACGCAAAGTTGACTAGCCGTAGTGGAGCGATTTGAATGTGTGAGTTGTTTACAGACCGGCCGGTGTCGTGGGCTCTGCTAGCGCCATCTGTGAGCCCACACCGGGAAACCGCCGGCTCGTCCAACCCTGGCATGCGGCTGTACAAGTTTGACACCAACACTGGCAAGGTAATCTCATTCTTACTATTGTCCGAGATCTCAAGTAGCGAAATAAGAAATGCAATTAACGTTGACATAAAAAAAAAAAACACATCACGCCCGAAATCCCTAATGGGGTGGGCAGAGCCACAAGACTACCTGTGGCCACGTTCGATTAATTAGTCCTAAGATGGTATGATGAACCGTATGGTGACAGGTGATCAGCCCATCGCCCATACAGATAGTCCACCATGTTGGAGAGGACCCGTCCCTTAGTCGACTTTTACGACATGCCAGGATGATAAGCATCTGCACGCATTCTATGCTATTTCTTCACTCCCATTGCAGCAGACCAGCCAGTGTTAAGCCAGTCAGATATTTTTGCGCTCCCGCTTTGAAAAGAGTCACAAATTCAGATTCATCATCATCATCATCATTTCAGCCGTAGTATATCCAGTGCTGGGCATAGCCCCCCCCCCATCGATTTTCAAAAAGGCCGGTTGGAAGCGGCCTGCATCCAGCGTTTTCCTGTGGTCTCTTTTAGGTCGTCTGTCCATCTTGTGGGTGGACGTCCTACGCTACGCTTACCAGTCCGTGGTCTCCATTCGAGAACTTTACGGCTCCGTTGGCCATGTGTTCTACGTGCTATATACCCTGCCCACTGCCACTTCAACTTGCTAACCCGCTGGGCTATGTCGGTAAAATTCAGATTATATCGATACAAAAAAGCGTACTATGCATACTGTGCTACTGAAAATGTGAAAAGAAAATGGTGTGCGAGAGCGCTAAAAGTATCAGCATATTGGGAATTCGCGAGCTTAGTTTACCTTCCTCGAGAACCACTGTCAGTACAGTAATCTAAAACATGACGGTTTGTCCCGAAGGTGCTGGACTACACACAGTACTACTTGGACCTGGCGGCGGCAAACCGCGCGGGCGCCGCGGAGTGGGCTGTCGAGTACAACTTGACGCAACACTACGCGCTGACCGACGTCTCGGCCTCCGCGCTACACCACCTGGCTGATAAGCTAAGGATAGGCGCTCACGAGACTAATACATTTAGCAAGTAAGTACCAATAATCAGGGGTGTAATTCTATTTTGCTGAGCGAAGGCTGAAAGACCATACAAGCACTGTTTAATACATAATGCTTGAAAATAAGATTGTTAATGAAGAGCATAATAATTATTTGTGCATAGTCACACAGTTCGTTGTAAAATTAAATGGAAAGTTGCGACTGCATAGTTGTAGTTAATTAAGATTGATTATTATATAAATAGTCAATTTAAATAATTAACTTTGTATTATTTAATAAAGAGAGCAAGTGGTCCTTCGAGCCGGATAGTTTTAGGGGCAAGCGCTTTGCGTATTAGTCATATGATAGGATTGCCTCCTCAGTAAAAACACCATCTTTACCTTATGAATTTACTCTCAGTTATAATACGACGAATTTTTTCACCGATGCAATCACGCGTTTTGTATTGCTGCTACTTTTTACTCTTTAGTGATAATGATATGAGATCCATGACTGCATCGCTCCAAGTCGTCATGGGCGACCGCCTTAATGGTATTGATAATGAAACAACGGCTTCCTAAACAGTGAAAATGATTACCATTGATGATAGCCCATAATGACAGGCAGTGTCGTTTATTGCCCGCTCAACAAACACTGAGGTTACAGCCACCGTACTATTCTAGATGCTTTCTACACTGTCCTGCCCGGCTCATCTCGAAAGCGCATCATCCATCCTGACGCCGTTATTACCATTGCGTGTGAGAATTTAATGGTGTTTGATGGTATATCACAAAAAGGGAAAACAAGACAAGGGTTAGGTTATCTTGTTGAAAAATTCAACATGATATTGGACCGTTTCATGTGTTAAAATGCCATAATATGACGATAAGTCTTTCTAATCGGTAATGGCACCTTTGTATTTTTGGTCGTTATTGGAAAACCCGTCTTGATCCCTCACCCTCACCTCAAGATCACAAAGCCATCTGTTTCTAGATACATCCGCGCGTACAGCGTAAAACACGAAGGCGCGGAGTGCGACGGCGCGTGCGCGCACCAACACTTCTGCGCAATCACGTGCCTCGAGTCGGCGGCGTATCGGCAGTGCGTGGAGGCGGCGGCTAGCGCGCTCGCCGCCGCCGGACGCGCGCCCACCACCGCGCTTGCAAATCGTCTAATAATCCTCTTTGTTATCGTTGTATTGACACTTTCATTGCTAAGCACCCACTAATTTTGCTACAGAGCAGAAATATGTTACTACAAGGGTGGCGCTACGAAAAATATAATCGAACTGTCAATATAGATTGAAGACTTTATGTAGGTAATAGTTTCAAATTAGAAGATTTTTATCGAGACACTTACTAATACTATAGTCATACTTTGCAGCACGATTCAGTAAAAATTGTGTTAGTGCAATATAACAATAATGTAAACAAATCGGTATGACACTGACGTTTGTCACTATTCATTTCTGTTTACATTCTTCTTGTACTGGATTGAAACAGAGTATAGGATTGTTGAATGTTCAGCAATAATCTAGATCCGTTTTATTATAGTGATCATCACCCATGTTCTTGCCAATGACACCGTCATTCTGCTCTACAAAATGATACTTATAATATAATATTGATTATTGGTTAACTTACCACACTCTTCTTGATGAAATAGTAAAGCTTCACAGAAATTACTTTTATAAAAATTAATGTCACTTGTTAGAAGTGAACAACTTTGTTCATGTCATTATTAGAAAGAAAATAACGTGCATAATATTTGGGTCACAGTACTTACAAATCTGTGTATGACGTGACCTGAATATTTACTCGTGAATATAGTACTGTGAGTAGGTGAACTGATTGACTGATTCCAGAGTAATGTGTAATTGCGAATCTAGTAATACTTTATACTCCGACTCGCATTTGACCGGTTTTTATACAGTAAATTACACCTTAAGTAAGAATACTTAGACCCATCTTTCACGGCACACAACTACTAAACGACGCAACAGCGACATACATCTAAATCTACTTTCAAAATAATACCTATCATAATAGTTATTATAGGTACTTGATCTTATAAAAAAATCTATTAATCAATCAATCCTACAATCTGATAGTAGATTCATGCCTTCTGTCGTGTTGCTATCATGTCGTCCAATTGAAAGAAGGCATAAGGGAAGTTGAGGCCTTTCTACACGGTGACAGACATGCGGAGTCGACACGCGTTTTGTGTTACTGTCGCTTTTATTTTACACTGTAACAATAAATAGTGGGAAATATACAATGCGTGAAAAAGTCGTGAGCGAATCGGTCTTCATCCCAGCAATGACCATCCCTGGCCAGACCATCGATAAAAAAATATACTTAAGTAATAAACGGGGATGTTTATTGAGTCGCTACTAGAATAAAATAATGTTGACAGTTCCTTTAGGACACTATTCCTTAAACTTGACTATTGGACAGCATTCCTTAAGTGGCTCGTAAAGGGGCTAGATTTTCGGCAATTTATTGCTGTAATTCGGGCTATCCCCAAAAAGATTACATATTACATCACTAATGTGGACAAAAAGTTTGAATGTAAGCTTTTGAGGATAGCCCAAATTGAAGCAATAAATTGTCGAAAAACTAGCCCATTTACAAGCCCCTTTATATCCAGCCTAGTTAAAATGGAAATTAATTCTAAAATTGTATTTAAACAATAATTTTTAGAAGCAAAATGTATTATCATAGTGCTAATGTATGTATAGTTAAATTTATACCATGTTTAAATATGTTTTTTTCTAACCGTAATATGGATTATCTAAATTGTATACCTAATTTTAATAATAGCAGCGACTTGTATAAAATAAGTATTATATATTAGTCTAAGGGTTTCGTTTTAAGGTGTTATTAATTATTAAAATATAGTTAGGTCTGCTGTAAAGTATGTCATTACATTCTTTTTTAAAGTAAATATGTAAATATAATAATAATAGTTGTCATAATTCCCTAATTAAAGTAAATAATTTTTTATACGCCGGAATTGTCGTAATTTTATATGTAGCTTGAATTTAAAAATATGTTGGCTCAATTGTTCATAAAACGGTTTGTAATTTTTGTGTTTAAAAATATACAATCTCTGGCACTAAAACTTATACCTACTAGACAAAACAGCTGTTGGGTGAAACCGCAATAGGTTTATCGCCTCTTTCTGACACAAAGAAATAACCGTCAAATAAATGTTTATTTAATATCCATTAACGCCATCGTACACTTGCGGCCGCACTCATAATCAGATAATGAGCAATTAACTTGTTCCCTAATTCAAAATGTCCATACAAAATCTTTATTAAAGTTGCTTGTAAACCAGCAACTTTCTTAGCAATTTATTGCTGCAATGCGGGCTATCCCCAAAACTTTACAATTTAACTTTTTTTCCCCAGTATCGATGTTGTAATGTAATCTTAATGAAAATAGTCCATATGCAGCAATAAATTGCCGAAAAACTTGGCCGTTTACGAGCCCCTTAAGGAACGTGTTAATCGTTAATTAAATGACTTTGAGTAGCGCCATAGGTGGCACAACAATAGCACGACATAGAATCTTCAATCCTACGACTGATTGGTGGATTCATATTGCTTGTATCATGTTCTTAGATCAATGAATAAACAATAGAAAAATTGTAATTTATTTGAACCTACGATTGTAATGCTACGCTGCTCCCGCAAACATTACCGTCCAAAAGAAAATACAAGATGGCGTTTTTATCAGTACATCTATTAGAAAGCCTTTCAGCACACAACTACAACGACTACCACTACCGCAAGAACCATACTACGGTTGTGGTAGTGGTAGTGGTGGCTTATAAAGTTTGTCAAATCAGCACCATTACCATGAGTTGCGCAAAACATACTCATTAGCGAAAACTATCGGAATTACTGCTTGTTGCCGATACAAATAAAAGGGACCGAGCGATAGTTTACGCTAGCGAGAACGGTTTGCGCAACTCATGGTAATGGTACTGTGGCAATGGTGTGCAATACAGAGCGTGACGTAACCTAGATGTTATCTGTACTTTCATTGACCTGCTATGTGATTCTCCAATGTGCGCAGCGGCTGATCAGCGATGAGAGACATATACAAATTTAGACCGAATGTCCATGTACTTAAAGTCTAAATTAATAGATTCGTTTATACGCTGATTAGCCATTGCCGGTAAGGAAATCACATCACCGAGGAAAGGTAGTATTGCTGTTGTGTCCAAGAACTATATGCACAGCAAGAGGAATTTCGTTTGCAAAATTTGAGGACCGTGGTTAGTCTGTTATCTATTCTTAAGGACACAAAGATGATAGATTATTTTTAATATTTTTTTTGTTAAATCTACCGTATGGACTGTGGTGTATGAAATGAGCTAATTTTAAAATAATACCAAATCGTTACATTTCAGCCACTTGTTTTAAGAATTTTTTACATTAAATTATGACGTTTATCAATTTTTTAGGACCACATTACTTGCAGGCTTTGAGAGGCTGTAAGAATACGTCGTAACAATACTCAAACTGCAGTCCTTATATTTCGCAAACGAAATTCCTCTTACGTCCTGTGTTGTGATTCTCTAATGTGTGTAGCGCCTGATCAGCGATGAGGGACACATTCAAAGGAGGACCTAATGTCTTTGGTCTTACAGTCTAAATTAATAGTTGTGTTTATCCGCCGATCAGCCGCTGCCACGTTAGAGAATCACACCACTGAGTTGTGATTCTCTAACGTTTAAAGCACTGCGTCGACGACGAACAACACTTTTATTTAGACTGTAAATATAAAGCTATTAGGTCTAAATTGAATGTGTCCCTCGTCGCTGATCAGCCGCTGTGCACGTTAAAGAACCGCACCATGGTGTGATTCTCTAACGCGCGCAGCGGCTGATCAGCGGATAGACTAAACTATTAATTTAGACTGTAAGACCAAAGACATTAATTAGGTCCTCATTTGATGTGTCCCTCAACGCCGATCAGCCGCTGCACACTTCAGAAAATCACATGGCTGCACTAATATAATATCTTACTATCTTAATACTTATTAGGTTACTCTTGACTGGTAATTGGGGATGTTACTCATCTTAGCTTAAGTAATTGATTAATGTACTAAGTAATTCTTTTACTAAAAGTAACAGTTTCATTTGGCATGCGATGCTTCTATTGACGGAAATGTGATTTTATCATAAGTATGGTACTTATTAGTAAGTTTGTATGTAAATTAACTTCGTATTGTTGGCAACATAATGTGTAAATGCTTAATCGTGTACATAGTTTATGAATTAAGATAATTCTAGTTAGATTATTTATAACAGTGAATGAGGAACAACTAGCTCCTAAGTAAACTTGAAAATGTTTTTTTGCAATAGATACCTACATTCCAATCGCGACAGTTATAAATTATACCTACTCGTACTATACGTATTGTAAAGAATGAAAATACATTCGAAAGAAAAGTAACAATGAAAACGATGACTGTATCGGGAGACTTAGAAGTCATTTTCCTAATGTATCGATTGTCCTAAAACAGTTTAAATATATAATTTTTATATAACGTAGCGTTATCGAACCCAATATAATTTACTGATAAGATAACCGTACTCTTTAAATGAAAAGCTTACAGTTTTATGGAAATTATAACTAGCAATATGTTAGGACATTCTGTATTTATGACATATTTAAGTTGTGATTGTGACAAAGCGTTGTTTTTCAAATTGATGATAATTTTCCTAATGAACTCAGCCACCCGATTCTTTCAATTAATATGCAATCAGTAGGAGATTACAAGCGCTTCGTGCTAAGTAATCAGATTAAAAATATTACAGTGAGTAAATATACTTGTCTTATTTCGTAAATAAAGTTCTAACTTCAAAATGTGCAATTTTGGGTGAAATTGCCGTTTTATCCTAAACAAAGCAAACCTAGGCTAAACATTAGGTCTAAAATGTTGTCTCCTGTTTCTATATTTGCAAGGAAACAGCTGTTTTAGCCAAAAAAGGTGCATTTTGAGGTTAGAAAGTTGTTTACCAAATTAGACAAGTATGAATGAATTCACTGTATGCCCATATTAATAGCCAATGCTGAAAAGTGGCATCGTATTGAAGTGTACCATTTTCTCATACCTACTAAAAAAATTACTTCAGTACGCATGGCATTTTTGATACAGACTATTTATGCAGAGATTATTGTTTGTATAGTTACCGGCCGTTCCTTTCAGTACGCTGCTCTGAACATGAACCGTTAGCTATTTTGGACTTTATTTACTTGCGTTCAGCGACTTTAATTGCGATTCGCATCATGCCGGTGGTACATCAACTTTTGAGTGCTCTTTTTTTCAATTAAAATCAAAAGTATTCATTATTCAGAATTTGGAAACTTTTAAGTGAAGTTTCCAAATTCAGAAAAAACGTAAAATGTACACTTTTTTCTCTAAACGCTAGAGTATTCAGACGGCATTAGATTTTGAGACGTACATTTCAAGTTTGGCGCGACGAATAACTTTGAGTCAGTTTAGTGTTTTGCGCTCTATTCGGGAACGCTAAGTGATTCTGTAGCGATTCGCGAGCAAGATTTTTCATCTCGCTCTTACGCATTACGCTCCGTGCGGAAGAGTGGGATGAGAAATCTCGCTTACGAGTCGCTACAACATCACTTAGCGTTCCCGAATAGAGGCGCTGATTCTCTTACTTACCAGCGATTACTAGCCGTCGAGTGATTACTGGCACAAACCGATTTGTTGATACTGCTTGCACGTTGAGTTAAGTGCTTTGCGTATAAGCAAATCACAGCCAGGGGTCATCTTTATACAGCGTGATGATTAAAACTCTTACGAGTGTAATGAATGAATTTAGAACGGGTGGCAGTTTGCTCTGTGCCGCTATCCGTAGTCGATTAGATTTTTACTTTCATTGTCATAGATAATCATTATGAATGTTACCGTATTTATTCTGCTGGGTGTTTCATTAATTGTTTCTTGAATAAATGACTGTAACTTATTTCAGGATTTTTATTCATTTTGAGTTACTTTTCTATCCTCATTTGCTGGCAGCATAACACTGTCGTGTCAAAAAGTCATCAAAAAACTTGGAGTTGGAAAATAATATCCTACAATTTGGCCAAGAAATATATAGACAAACGTATAAGTGGAGCTATATAAAAGTTTGTAAAAAAGAATAGGTTGGCAGAAGCCAATGTCAAGTTTCAATCTCCCACAGCACACCGTATTATTTCAGCATCAATATAAAATGTGCAAGTAATAAATCCCTGTATGAACTACTATGTTTATTAATAATTAACCTATAAAAAAGATTCTGTAACCATTTATCATGCCATGTGGAATGAACTAAAGTATACATACTCGTACATACCTAACTTTCCCATTTTGTACATATCTCAGCTACTACAATAGCTACGCAGATATTTGAAGGGCCAGGGTACTATTTACAGGGTATTTGGGTACTATTTTTTGTCTTATCAATAATATCCAGGAACACTGCCAATCCAGAGATCCACTTGGTGTACGCTGCCTCAACGTCAAGGTAGCGTACCTACCTACTGCCCCTTATATCTCGAAAACGATAAGGCTACTATGTTTTTTAAATAGGTATATTTCGGTACTATTTGTGTTCTATTTTTTGGTATCATCAAATCCTCGATATTTTGTTGGTGTACGCTACCTTTTGTACCTCTTGGGGTAGTCAGAAGTATAAAGTATATTTTGGGGAGAGCATATTCCGAGAGTGTACCACAGTCATTGAGCAAGGAGAACCCTAGAACTAAGACCCGGAGGGAGGGGAATACAATGTCAAACATGGACTCATATTAATATTCGGCAACAAGTGGGCATAAACTGGATGCATGGCTGCAGACAGATACATAGTAGAACGCTAGTAGGTCTATGCTGGTAGACATAAATGTATACGTATGTAATAGACATATGGAGTTACAGAGTATAGCACGAAGTTAGATACTACATACGGAGTTTCAAAGCTCAAACATAGGTTTTATTTTCAAAACAGAATTATAAATAAAAAATCAGGTAATAACTAGGACGTCTACAAATGTAATATACCCATAATTAGTCTAGCAGAGTGTATACTATAGTAACATGATTTATTCTCCGACGAAACGGAAACATAGGTAGCAGTGGAATATTTCGGAGCACGCGACAGGCGACTAGATCTTATCCACTATTAATATAAATATTGTATTCGTTTTAGTGAGGTGAAAACGACAGCATTCAGGTGTTTATCGCTAGCATCGACTCATTTGTACAAAATTACTAGCGGTTCCTGCGAAGAAAAAAGTAATCGTCGGGTCGAAATGGCCACGCTTGTGGAAAAAATGAGCGTTTGATTGATATGTTTCTAGCGAGTGGGGGCAGGTCGTGTTTGCACGTGCTGTTTGCTATTGCACTCCAATCACGAGCAGTGAAATTGAGGTAAGTACTTCATGTCTATCTATCTATCTAGAGGCCGATTTTTTTAGTTCTGAGCATGGAACTTTCACTAAAGATTGACAGCCATTACTAAACTTAAATGGTCAATGGGCGGAGTATATTGCTCATAGAATAGATGTCCGATGGCCCCGAAGAGTTCTCAAGTGACGACCGCGTATTAAAGCAGCAGCATGGACAGACCACCCTCATGGTGGACTGACGACCTGGTGAAAATTGTGGGACACCGCTGGATGCGAGCAGCACAGGATCGGTCGTTGTGGTGATTATTAGGGAGGCCTGTGTGTAGGGACGTCTTTCGGCTCAAATAATGAGCGATAGGTAATAAAAACGAATGGCTCTCGAATATTCTAGCGCTCGAAAATCTAAAATTGACCGTGTTTGACCCTGAATTTAAGTTTTTAGTAAAGGGTATTGAACTGTGGCTGCGTGGTCACGGTCAGCAAAGACTTAATCGATTATTGCCGTTAGAACTTAATCAAAGCTACTTGAGTTCTTTAACTTAATTTCTATGGTCTCAACCACGCGATCAAAGCTAATAATTGTTAATAATAATAATAAATCAGGGGACGATCTTTACGCAAATCGATCTAGTCCCAAAGTAAGCTCTATAGGCTTGTGTTATGGCTACTAGACGACGATATACATATTTATATAGATAAATAAATCCTTAAATACATAGGAAACATCCAAGACTCAGGAACCAACATTTACCCTTACCGGGGATCGTACCCGGGACCGCTAGCTAGAGGCAGGGTCACTGCCAACTACGCTAACTGCGTCGAAGTTATGGGCATACCCTATCTATCTATACATATAAAAGCGAAATACTGATTACTCAAGAACTGCAAAACCTACAAACTTGAAACGATAGGCAGGTTCTTTACTTTATAAATATCCTCTAAGAAAGGATTTTATTAAATATCACCTCTAAGGTTATGGTATCTTTATTGATTGGGTTTCTCTTCCCCACAGTAACACCTGATGGAAAATGATGAATGACGTGACCAAAAATGAAAAGTGATTACCCAGGAAATGCTTCCCTACTCTAAATGTAAATAGGCATGGAAACGAAGGAAGGATGAGGCACCGAAACAGAACTGAAAGATCGTGCGCTTTGTCAGTGCCACTCTCCAGACGCAACCTTGCCAAATGACCACCTGAAGCATCATGGCATTGCCAAGTGTGTGGTGACCAGCCGCGGTCGAAACCTACCACCGGTAGTGCGTTGCTCGTTTTGCAGCGCCTGGGATCACGTGCAGGGACTTGATGATAAGTAAGGACTAGCATGTAGTGTATTTGTATAGCGCTCCGTGAGTCACAGACGTTGCTGGCTGAAAATCAGCGCTGCAGGTATTTTACACCTCAGCCAGTGTCCCATTCACTGCTGCGAGGACACACACACCACCATTTTGTATTGTATTGTTTTAATTTATATTTATGTTACTCTGTGTGTCGTCTGCGTTAGTGAATGAATGTTACTTTCCTTCTTCTTTCTTTCTAAAACCTACGGACGCAAGCAAGTTCAATGCCCAGTTCAATGCGGGCAAAGCTCTAGCGGCATTCCTTTTACCTAATGATAAAGCAAAAAACTCGACCTCTGTTTAACCTCTTTTTTGGCATGTAGATTAGAATCCTGAGTGTATAGATTAGCTACCCAAAATTTTTGTTTCCCAATATTTTTAGTTCCGTTCGCGTTTTTCCCCACATTTTATTTTCGAATGCAGTTGTATTACCATTAGGTTATTTCTTCGGACGCATTAATTTCTATTAGTTTTTGTTGCAGGACGTATTTTTTCCATGCATTTTGTCTTCTAGTCCGTATTATCCTCATGCATATGTTTTACCTGTAGAACCAGTTCTCAACATTATTATAAATAACTACTAATATTATAAATAACTCTATCTGTCCTAGCTTGAGTAGATAGGAAAGGCCATAGGCTACTTTTAACCCAAAAAGTGCATAGTTCCCGAGGGAATCGCGATAAACAAATTCCTTGCGGACGAAATCGCAGGCAAAAGCTGGTCACAAATAGATAGGCCCCATATTAGATAGGAAAACCCAGCCGCAGCCACGTCAACTCAGACCCCCCCCAAAAAGTCCCTCTGGGCCAAAATTATTGCAAATTATCTCTAGTACCTACAACCCCTTTCAAGGAATACGTAGAATTACAAATCACCCTGGATTCATATATAACTACATTGTTCACGGCTCTGTCAACTCTCAGCTATGATACGAACCAACCATATTAGGGTATAATATTTTAATACGATCGAAGGGAGAATATACCCAAAAGATTCCGTCAAACATATGCATGAGGATAATACGGACTAGGAGACAAAATGCACAGAAAAAATACGTCTAGCAACAAAAAAATAATAGAAATTAATGCGTCCGAAGAAATAACCTAATGGTAACACAACTAACTGCATAGGAAAATAAAAAAAGTGGGGCAAAACGCGAACGGAACTAAAAATATAAGGAAACACAAATTTTGGGTAGCTAATCTATACACTCAGAATCCTTCAAATCCGTTGAGTCATTATTTAAATATGCTCATACACACACAATCACTCTTACAAATTGAAAAGTTCTAATCTTTTTTATTTATTAGTGATTATTTATGTGGGAAATTAATTTCGTGTTTATTTTAGTGCCATCCTGCTCCCCTGGGTTACTGAAAATCAGTTCCACAGAATGTCTCATCTCAGCATTGTTCCGTAGCGTTAGTTGATTGGAGACCATTTGTACCATGAATATAATAATAAATAAATAAATCAGGGGACAATCTTTACACAAATCGATCAAGTCCCAAAGTAAGCTCTAAAGGCTTGTGTTATGGATACTAGACGACGATATACATACTTATATAGAGAAATAAATACTTAAATACATAGGAGACATCCAAGACTCAGGAACAAACATTCGTGCTCATCACACAAATATTTGCCCTTACTGGGGATCGAACCCCGGGAAGCTAGCTTCGGAGGCAGGGTCACTACCAACTAGGCTATCCGCGTCGTCTAGTTTAAGTTTAAAGTTAAGTATTGGTCACCCGTAAAGTATTGTCATTTTTATAAAATTACATATTAATTCAACTACATATTTAATTAATTATGCCATGGAAACCATTACCATCTAGAAATATATCGTCAAAGTTTGTCTTAAATATTAAACACCGAATGAATATTCAGACGTCTACAACTCGATAACTCAGTTATACTCGTATTCAAAATGACACGATGACAGAACCATCTAACAAGCCTCCACAAATTTAATGCAAACTTAAGTCGGCGGAACCAACTTACAAATGCGGTTACTGCCGCTTTCATCGCCAATATTTGTCTTATTTAGAGAGCGCAAATGTAATTTTGATATTTAGTATTTTGACGTCACACACGCCTAATGGACCGAGTTGGCGAAGTGCTTAAATGAATAACTTGACATACATAGGCATTACAAGATGCTAGTTCGGGTTCCGTCAAGAGACTTCGTATCGACTTTTGTGCTTTGCATAAATTTGCATGACAAGATGTTCGCATTCCACTTGCTTATGCGGAAAACATGATACCACCCCTGGGTACATTACCGTGCTGTATCATAAAATTTATCAAGCATTTTGTTCGAAATAACGCGGCTTAATATCATCGTATCGAAAGGGGAAAGGAAATCTGTACGTGATAAAACCAGCGATGCTTACAAATTGCATAAATTTGATCAAATAAATTTGAGCCAATGTCATTTTGCGAATTGGCCAAATATCTAAGTGGATTGTGGATTCGTAGTCCCAGGCGTGCGAATTGAGGCAATATGCTGTTGGCACAATTTCAACGGGAAATATGCCTCATTCGTGTTCCATTACAGGACTAATTAAGACTTCATGTATTTACTTATAAACGCGCATTTTAATGAAGCATAATAATACCCACAACAAACGACGTTAAAAGCTTAAACCCGACTAGTGACTTAAAAGCACTTTTGCTTCTAGTATGTTGCACCTTTAGGCCCAGAACAGACGGTGAAACGCAACTGCAACGAAACTGCAACTTCTAGTTGCTTTTGAATTTCATTTGAGTTTATGCCATAGACTCCTTTGAGAGACTGCACATGACGCGACCATTGATACCTCCTGAACGTGCCTGTGTAAGCTATATAAGAATAATAAGGCCCAGAACAGACGGTGAAACGCAACTGCAACGAAACTGCAACTTCTTATTACTTTTGAGTTTCCTTTGAGTTTATGCCATAGACTCCTTTGAGAGACTGCACATGATGCGACCATTGATACCTCCTGAACGTGCCTGTGTAAGCTATATAAGAATAATAAGGCCCAGAACAGACGGCGAAACGCAACTGCAACGAAACTGCAACTTCTTATTACTTTTGAGTTTCCTTTGAGTTTATGCCATAGACTCCTTTGAGAGACTGCACATGACGCGACCATTTTGAAACCGGTTTGAAACACGTTGCAAATCAGCAAAATCAAAAGAGTCAAAAAGGCTCAAAGGAGTCTATGGCATAAACTCAAATGAAACTCAAAAGTAACAAGAACTTGCAGTTTCGTTGCAGTTGCGTTTCACCGTCTGTACTGGGTCATTAGATATGATCATTTATTTCGCTTTACAAAAGGGTTCCGTTACCAAAAAAGTTTGAGAACCGCTGGCATAAAGTTATAAAGTAAGCACCATAATTCTGGGAAAAAAGCTTGTTGACAATTTCCGTTCGCCCGGAGCGCTGCGGGGCCGTATTCTAATGAAGTATCGCTTTATGCTGATTTTATTATCGCTTCCGTGTCGCTTCACGAGTTATGACGACCAACTTGCAGTAATCTGTAGATTAATGCAAAGAAGAAGAAAGAAGCAACTTTTGGCCAAATTCCGAAAGGCTACTCAAATTGATCTTTAATTAAAGTGACGTTTGGGTGACGTTTTTGTATAGGATGAGAACTAGTTGAGGGAAATTTAACTATGTAATATAAAGGCGCGTACAGATTATGCGCAGCAATCACTCGAACATTGGATCGCGCGGCGGAGACGGGGTTTCCGCGCGCGGCAGCTCGAACATTGCCGCGCTCGAACGTGCCGCGCGGCGATCCGAGCGCTGTCGGTTTTTGAGCCCGCATCAAAGAAGCTTCCGTCGCTGGCGCGCGCGCAGTTTGGACGGTTGTGTTGCGACGACCGTTTGCTGCGCCACGCGCTGATCGAGCTGGATCGCTTGCCTCGCGCAGCCGCCGTGGTCTACCTAAATTCCATCGAACATTTGCCACGCGAGCCAATGTTCACGCGAACACTGGCTCGCGTGGCTGCCGCGCATAATCTGTACACACCTTAATATGGTGATGGAATATGTTTGTTTGTTTTAGATTGGTTTTGGCTGGTAATTCACCGAGCACAAGTAGAGCTACCGCACAGACCAATAATCTTCTGGCCGTGTCTTATCCAACCTCAACATTGGCAGAATCATCAAGACATTGATGAGGCCATCAAACCGTAAAAATCAATCAATCAATCAACTATTTAATTCTTATCAAATGCTTAAATGGTGTTTCTGGATTCGGTCATTTGCCCATTGGATCAACTGGCGTTTGTCAAACAAAACAAAATGAATGTGATTTACTTACTCGATCGTATCTTTAATCAGTACCATTACCATGAGTTGCGCAAAACGTACTCGCTAGCTTAAACTATCGGAAATGCTGCTTGTACCGAACGCATAGTTTACGCTAGCGAGAGCGATTTGCGTAACTCATGGTAATGGTACAGCTATGTTATTCTTAAACCAATCTCGTCACTCATTTCGTATCTCATTTCGACCTATAAATAAAACTGATCCGCGCTCTCGTAGGCATTATGCTGAGCAAGCTCAGCTCAGCGGAAGCACGAGGAGTCGGGGATTTACTTCTTCTGCTCTTCAAGCTAAATAGTAGAATAGTTTCTAGACTGGTTTTAGCAACGTAAATGAGGAAAGAATGCTATTTAAATTAAAAACTCAAACATAGATTTTTCACTGTATTTTCCATTAAGACATTACACGCGGTGCCTCTTCAATGACGCAAGATGGAATGAAGATCAGGCGCCTCATTCGGGAACGCTAAGTGATTCTGTAGCGACTCGTAAGCCAGATTTCTCATCTCGCTCTTACGCATTACGCGTCGTGCGGAAGAGTGGGATGAGAAATGTGGCTTATGAGTCGCTACATAATCACTTAGCGTTCCCGAATAGAGGCGCTGGGCACGCGTGGCCGACGTTCTAATAATGTTTTAAATTTTATTTAAAAATAAGAAAGACAGATACATCGGCAACATGCTTGTCCAGTTACAAAAAAGTGTTAGAGCAACCTGCTTGCTCTACAGTACATACGTCCGTGGCCGCACTAACATGAAGTTTATACGCACTGACGAGTCAAGTTAGGCGTTTTTCAAGTACAGCTAGCGGGCGCGGGCGCGGTGGCGGGCGCGTTGACTTGTCTTGGCGCGCACGTGCCTTTCGTGAACACTTGCATACAACGCCATATGTTTGATATTTCGTGACCGCGCCCGCGTCTTAACGATTTACTGTCATTAGGTACAAATGGAAAATCGTCCACTTGAACGTCCACGTCCGTTATTCGATAATTAATTAATTAATTTACAACGAAAATAAATTTGGTTATAAATACATTTCAGCATAATTACATTTTGACTAAATTCACTTTGAATACTATTACTTTTGACCCAACTTTAGAATGGTTATTTCACGTGGACGATTTTCCATTCGTACCTAATAAACCGTGTCAACGTGGAAGGCTCGCCGAAAAGATCATGTAAACCTTGTCCGTTGTAAAAAGAGCGCCGACAGCCATACAAAATGTATGTACGAAGTTTTATTTAAGAGAATCTTTTATCTGCCATGTGATGCACTAACGATCACAGCGGCTGATCAGCGATGAGGGACACATTCAACTTTGGACCAAATGTCCTAACAGCTTAAATTCTTTCGTCCATACGCTGATCAGCCATGCACACGTTCGAGAATCACACCATAGGTTAAAGATACTACTTAAAGAGGCCGATCGTCACCATATATATATATTTTTTTTTAAGATTTATTTTACAATAATGTCATAGTTTTTAAATGCATTTATGACTGCAGAAGCCAGGTTGGCTTAAGCACAGTCAGAAAGATCAAGGTGGATAATGAGGTACGAATTTACAATTCATAATTTATATCTTTACAAGACAGGAGGTATTTCTTGTTATTTTTTTGCTTTGATGTTACACAGATAAAGATATGATTCTTCTTTTAAAAAGCCATTTATTAACTTAGGTAAGATATTGTTACATTTAGGAGGTACAAACAAATTCATGCTACGTAACTTTTTTAGTTTACACTTACGATGACTTTTATTATTTATGTAGGTTCACAATTTCATTTATTCATTTTTTCACGGGAAGTATACCGCAGTATTGAAAACTATGAACTATGAAGAAAACTTTACCCTGACTCGGGAAATATCAAGTCTGTGCTATAAAGTCAATTTAAACAATCGAAAAATTAGATAATTTTTTATTTTCAGAGACAGAACCAGTCCAGAATTTGGTCGCCACCCCTCGCAAGTACATACATACACACAATACGAACAGGATGTTAACAAAATAAAGCAGAAACATATTTTTATTGACATTTCAAATACGCTCAAAAACTCGTATGTCGCAATTGGGTGGACTTCAAATGTTAACATTATGCACTGATTTTAAGGTTGATTTTCATACAGCATGATTGTATGAGACAGGTATTGGAAAAAGTAAGACGGTTTCTTACTCGATTCATCGACGCGACCTGCATGCCAAAGAGGAAATTGATTGATAAATATTTGAGAGCCTTTATGTATTGATTTGGCTTTGATTTTTCCGCGTATTGAGGTTGAAAAGGCAGTAATTTCAGCCCTGCCCAAACAAATACGTGCGTCGAGTCCGTTCGTTCAAATTTGATAAAAGTACGCCGTCGCATAAAATTGCTGACATACGGCATTGAAACATGGTTTTTCACTATGGGCCTCATTAGCAAGTTCAAAGTCGCACAACGAGCTATGGAAAGGGCTATGCTCGGGGTTTCTCTGCGAGATCGAATCAGAAATGAGGAGATCCGTAGACAAACGAAAGTTACCGACATAGCCCACTGGGTTAGCAAGTTGAAGTGGCAGTGGGCAGGGCAGATAGCACGCAGAACGGATGGCCGATGGGACCGAAAAGTTCTCGAATGGAAACCACCGACCGGTAAGCGCAGCGTAGGCCGTCCACCCAGAATATGGACAGACGACCTAAAAGAGACCGCAGGAAAACGCTGGATGCAGGCCGCTTCCAACCGGCCCTTTTGGAAATCGATGGGGGAGACCTATGTCCAGCAGTGGATGTCCTACGGCTGAAACGATGATGATGATGATGATGATAAATTTGAACGAGCTATTTTGCAAAGTTTTTGAAGAAATTTGAATGGCTTTCTATTCTTATATGTACCATTACTGGATGACTCACGGACATACCATGTTCAGGAGTTGAAGTCCTCGATTGAAAAAGCAAACTAAAATCAGCAAAAGTATGTATGTTGACATTTAGTTTCTTCAGATGGTGACTTTTTTTACTGACTTCTAGTATATCGAGGGAAATTTCATAGTCTTACACGCAAACATTACCAAAAATGATGACTATTTAGTTTTCTTCGATAAGATACAAAAATGAAGTAATTTCATATTCATATATACTATATTTAATTTGAGCACTCTGGTCATGAAAAGCCGAAAAATATCTAGAAAAAAGGGTTAGTGTAACGAAAAACTAAACGTTCCATAAAGTTACAATATTTATATTGCCTAAGCAATATCGCCTATGGTTATTTTACTATGCGACCGGCGCCTTTATTGTCAAGCTAATAAGAACATATCGCTAAGGCGATGTCAAATAGAGTTTCTGTTCTATAACTAACGTAACTATTTACGTAATACCATAGTATAAAGAGAAGGAAGTAGGGTATCTTCATACAAGCGCACCGCGCGCGGCTTGTATGTGTGCGCCAAAGTATCTATGCGTCGCCGCACGTGGCCGCACGCACATTTAAACAAATCTCGACCCGCTTAAATGAGCGTAGTAAGGGGAAACTGGTCGTGGTCGTGTTTAAGTGTGCGTGCGCCGCGCGCGGTGCGCTTGTATGAAGATACCCTACTTCCTTCTCTTTATACTATGGTAATACTCTCTATTCATCAAAAACTTGGAGCACAAAACTCTTAACTAAAAGTGGATCTAAGTCTTTTTCTTTGATAAAATATTAATTGCATGAAATCTTTGCATCAGCCTCCAAGGTCGATAGGAAAAGAATAAGATAAAATGAATATCATCACACAATTCACAAAAAAAACACGCACAATACATTCAAATAATTAGAACGGTATCTTTTCTAGGGTCCCAGCTGTTTGTATTCCTGGGATAGAAATAAAATTCGGGAGCGAAAGTAAAACAACACGGTAATTCATCAATCTTAATTCCCAGGGACAGCCAGCTCAAAAGAAATTTTGTGCTGACTCGCGGGAGAGACATTTCATTATTTCCCCACTCCGCTGTAACCGAGGAAACTTTCTCTCAAAAAGCTAGCAGGTCGCATTTGTTACTGTGTTATATATTAAGACTTTTGTATGCTTCGCAATAGCTTTCCCGCGCAAAGAAATAAATGATACGATTGTTCTAAGTAGATGTTATTATAGGTACATTTTAATATTTGATATTGTCTCCTTTCTATAGTACCTATAATTTGATTTAATTAAAAGATTCTTTTCCAAGATGCAATCTGCAGACAGGTTAAAATTTGACATTTACCGAATACAAAATATACCAAATTTTTTATCGGTGGTAAGCAAATCTATCCACAAATACGAGTAATAGGAGCGGGCGGTGGATTGATCATTTTATTTCCAATCAACCCGACTTTTCAAGATCCTTAAAATCGAATTTGAATAACATTTGTATGAGTCAGTTCCATTCCGTTTTTGTAAGGATAACATCCTGGCTTCTAAATATTATGAAAGTGAATACATTTTAGATCCAGGCGTTATTTAAACTGTATTTGAACTGGTAATACCTAAGCAAAAAGAATGCAGTTCAAGTGAAGGACTCCCAAAAGCTGTCTAGTCTATCTTATCGATTATTGGCATACTCTGTATCTAAAGTCTGTTCGCCGAGAATTGATAAATATATTATCATATCGTCTCGAAATAGCAACTGTCGCTTACCTATCGCAAACTGAGGTTCGTGGTACGAGGCACGCAGTTGTTGTCACGTGCAGCGCCGCGCCGGTTGGGCGAGCGCGCGCACGCGGCGGCCATATTGCCATTCCGTTCTAAAATACGCTTCGAGTGTGTCGTTTGGGTGTTCGTGTGTAATATAGTTTTTGCCTTTAATTTTTTATTATCATCGGTAAAAATAATTAGCGGGCTGCTCTTTGTAATGAGATAAGAAGCCCTGATTTTTCTAATTTTTTTTTATCAACTCTCGGCGAACAGACTTTACCGCCTACTTAGTTTGTTTGTTTTTAAAAATTATGACCTTAACGATTAAGTATCAATTTGCCCTTTTATAGTAGAATTACCCTTTACGTATGGCGTAGCAATGGGATAAGTAATTTGTTTAGCAATTAACTACTAGAATGTCCGGTAACTAAAAGTTCTAATAGCACTTTGTATGTCTATGATTGTATTTCACATTTTAAACTTATTTCAAAGTTAACCATTAAAATAGTATTAATATCTCTTTCTTCAATTTATAAACCACTCAACCGAGAACAGCTTTAAGTTTAAACGGATTTATTAAAGCCATCAGCTTTCATAATGATGTTTGCGAACTTGGACCGCTTTATACTAAGACTGTCTTGTCTTGATCCACACTTCGAAGGGCGTGTTTGATGGGTTCACCGAAGAATCTTGCTCAAACCGCTCTCTTCGTTTGTGGCCCAGTACTCGAACTAAATTCAGTTAGTGAAATAAACTTGACTTTTCATCATTATAATATAATATATTATGGAGTACAAATAACAAGCATTATGTTTTATTAATTAAAATTGTAACTAATTATATAAAGTAATACCATGATTTCACTTTTCTAAAGTGATTTACATTTACAAACATGTCTACAATAACAGTCTCTTGCCGTCCCTGGTTAATCATGAAGATGCACGTCCGAGTCACATTACTGACTACATCTACACTACTATTGATTTTCTTGTCCACTGTAAAGTTTTGATTTATTTTAGTGGCACGTGCCACGCCAGTTAACTTCCGAATTATTGTATTAACGACTTACGGACTCCATCTGCTTTTAGTAACTGAACGAGTGTATTAACCGTATTGTAAATAACCGTCTGACGGCTATATTGATTTTGGCCAATCGCTTGCAATTGTGTTTACTGTTTCAGTGGTTCCCTCTGTGCTCCTCTTTGCCAGTCACGTTTCGACTAACACTCCAAACATCAATATTTGCCCATTTAACACGGCACACAAATCCGTTGCTCGCTTGTTTGTGTTATTCTCTGGATAAGATAGTTCCGAAATGCTTTGCTGGTATTTAGATATTCACTAATTTTTAAGTAGTTATTGATTCTAAAATGAGATTTATTTGAAATCAATCAGGAGAGAAATGAGTCAGCGGCTGGGAAATTACACAATAAACCAAAAAAAATGTAAGACTTGGTGATGTTTTACCCCTGTATTATCTGCGGACCTTTAAAAAACCTCAAGCGATCCAAATGACAAACCTCTATCTACTATTTTTATTGCATTTTATGGCTTAGTTTCATTTTTTTTTGTCATCGACTTGCTGAGTTTCTTGCAGCGCTTGTTCTCAGCTGATGTCACCGAGCACCCGATAGATTCAGACATGAGAAAGAGCCCGTAATTGATTTTGATTTCGATTTCGAAATGAATTCTAGAGATAAAGATTAAGAAGATAATTACGAGGACTTCAACGAACCAAATGATCTGAAAGCTCAGTCCGGACATTTCGCAGAATTAATTCATGATCCATTTTTCTTTTGTATCTCCGACCCTCTTTGTAAAGGACGAACACACGCCAAATTCTGTATCGGTTTATCCATTGAAAACTTTTGACGTTAACACGAGAAGGCACTCTCTGGCACGGGGCTATCAATCTTGATCTTGCAGACAGCTCTAAATCAGTTCACTGGCTTATTGTCAAGTAATTACCTCTATTTTCTCAAGTCACGAAAGAAACGGGTTAGAAAAATACCATTATCCAGTTTTACTTTGTCACTATGAAAAGCATCACACAATGAGCCTTTGGCTTGTAAACTGGCAAAAAATATATTTTTGCAAGGGCCTTTTTAAAATTCTTTATAAACTGTATTCTGAAATTATTTCAAGCAAGAACAAAAGGAAGATGATTCTAGGAATATAGCATTAGAGTAAGAGTCCCGTGTTTACATACTCAATACTGTGCGGATATTTGTATTTTCCTCAGCGATTGAAATTGATTTATTTTAAAAAAGTATAGACATACTTCAGATCGTGTCAATATCAAAAGGTCGAAGCATATACTACCCTTATTTCGGTGTACCATTAAAATTAATTGATATAATGCCGAACCAATAATAATGTTAGTCGCTTCTTTACGGTTGATATTGATGATGTCCTCCTAGACGTATCCGTCGACAGAGGCACCCTGACAGAATAATTTAGTTTAGGCTGCATTATTTTTTGCATGAGCACGAGTGTGATTTGCAAACGTAAATTTGGTTTTGAAAGTCCGACGGTCCAAATAACGGTGGATATTACGATGTATCCAAAGATATCAGCCAGATAGCGGCTCATCAGCGATCAGGGACACATTCAAATTTGAATCGAATAACATGTAATTACAGTCTAAATTAATAGTTTTGTTTATTTGCTGATCCGCCTCTGTGCACGTTAGAGAATCACACCGTAATCAAATCAATGAATGACGAAAAATGTCGCAATATTGTTTCTATCTATACATATATAAAACAGTACCTAGACTCACTTATAGACAACGCACAGCCTAAACGGTCCTAGAGGTTTGAAATTTAGAGGAGACATTCCTCGAGCACCCTAGAGGTGCACTAAGGAGGAGTTTTTCGAAATTTTCGAAAAAGAGGTGATAAAGTTCGTATGGAAAATACCGCGGGCGAAGCTGTGGCGGGTCCACTAGTATAATATTTACAGTTGAAAAATATTGAATCAAAGGTTAAAAAAAGTATTCATTTAAAAATATGTTTTTGACTGAACTCGTTGACTCAACTTTATGCTATAAACCCGATGAGTTCCTATTTATTCAATAATTCCACCAGAAAGGCAGGATTAAATTGCCGGCGCTTCGACGTACGAAAAATGTATGAAGAAAACGGAAGAGGGGAAAGAGCAATTAGTGAGGGGTATAATTCCCCAGCTCTCGTTTACTTGCTATACGGAGAAGACACTTTGGAAAAATTGGGCACCTTATTTATATGGCTTTTTATTTTGAGGGAATTTTGCGCCTTATTTTTTTTGTCTCCTAAATGCCAGCTTAGTGAAACGGAAATGAGGAGGAGCTGGTAATGAGGTTCACATTTTAGAGGTACAAGCCGTCCGTTTATTGTTGTGTACGTACATAATATAGCATCGTTTACTAGTATATTGAGGTTAATTTGCCTTTGGTAAATTTTTGCTGCTATTTACCTCAGCCTCGATTTCTGTCTTGGGATATTATTAGCTAGTTTTGTAGTTGTTATTGTAGCATAAAATGCAGCCACTGGTGTACGTCATTTATTATTTTCTTCTTGTTCGGTATAATTTTGACACAGTTGTCGTAGCATCTAGAAGTCATCTTCGTTTCACAACACCTTTGTTGTCAAATTACGATTATAATGCTTATACTGGGTAGGAAGGCTTTCACTTTAATACCTTAGTATACTCGATTTCCCCACAAGAATATCAGTAACATCAACAAACTTAAGTAAAGTCCAAAAAATTGTTAATTTGAATTAGCTTATCGAGCTCGAATTCGTCTTGGTACCAGGCAACCATAAATGGCCAGCAGTGACCGCCGGCTGACGCTATCTGCAGCCCATTGGGCCCGCTGCCAACCCTCAGAGATACGGGGTGATTCTGTAACTTACCGGTTGTACAGTAGACGTCAGTCAAAATGGCACAGACCTTTTTCTAATCATTAATCTTTCTATAAAAGTAATAAAGTCATCCATATACACATCTTTACTTAAACTTGATCGAATCTTGAATAGTTCAATTGAAGCTTATTTTTCATCATCAATCTATGAACTGAACAGGTCCGGAAATATACAAAATTATTCTTTATATTAATAAGCTTTAAAAAATTGGAAATAGTAAGTTACTAGTTGATTGTCTATAGTTTGTTTAATCGGTTTTATTTTAAAAAGAGAAACCTTGTCTCGATTTTGTGAGCTATAAACTCTCAGTCAGTTAAGATAAATGGACCGAGGAACGTAGCGAGCTGTGCCGGTCTCGTAGTTCGACGATATTCAACCGATTAAATTGGTTTAATTCCACATGAGATCCGAATACATCACGTGTCTCAATTCAAGTTTATTTGATTATATTTGTGCAATGGAGGCAATCTATTAACATCCAGTAGGATGTTAATAGATTGCCTCCATTTGCCTGAAGGTGTTTGACTGAATGTTTCGTTATCAATTTCATTTCTTCAAAATCTAATCCTTCCTTAAGAGGAATGTGAGCCTACGGCTTTTAATACAAAAGGCGATAACGATTTTCACCCCTTAAATGTTAACCGATGTCAACAACAGCCATAACAAAATCTAGCTCTATATTTATTCTTGTTCTAGCTCTATATGTTTTGGTTTTTTCACTATAATCAATAAATTCAGGCGCCTCATTCGGGAACGCTAAGTGATTCTGTAGCGACTCGTAAGCCAGATTTCTCATTCCACTCTTCCGCACGACGCGAAATGCGTAAGAGCGAGATGAGAGATCTGGCTTACGAGTCGCTACAGAATCACTTAGCGTTCCCGAATGAGGCGCCAGTTTTATTGTTGTTTGAGTATTCTCATACTTAATTTCAGCGATTATTCGACTTTGTTAATCTTTAATCAATATTCAAAAAAAGTATAGACCTAGATTTCCTTCCTCCTCTTCTCCTCCTCTTAAGTAATAATCATAATTGTAATATTTTATTTATTTATTAATTTAGGATCACCAACAGATAATACATCTTACATTTTAACTTTTCTATTTTACATTCCAGATAAATGCTTACCTAATTATAGGTAACGACAGCTTATACTTGTTTCTTCTTTGACCTATGTCTAAATTCTAATACAATGTTCTTTTGATTTTGTGGACAAATATATCAGATTGTCAGCAACTGTCACGTTGGTGGAATGGGGGGCAGTAAATACGTACGTAATGATAGAAGTATGACTCTGTCAGGAATAAACTCTACCGGCTCAAGATTCGTACTCTATCTGTGACACCAGTGGGTTATTGGTATGATTTATCTTAGACCACAAAATATATATTTTATTGACACAGTAACTATAACTCGTAGGCAACTAAAGGCAACGCACCTGTCAGGGTACAGAGCGCGGGAGATATCTCCACGACTTTGGATTAATGGGTTCCATTTGGCCCGCGACTTTTTCGCAAACCGGCGCTTTGGGATTTCGTGACGTCGGGCAGCGATGGCTTTTACGGTGTAACGAATGATAATAAGAAAGTATGTTTTGAAGTGTACGATACGATATTCAATAAAAAACAGCTGTCATATATACATATAAAACAGTACCGTGACTCACTTATAGACAACGCACAGACTAAACGGGTGGTCCTAGAGGTTTGAAATTTGGAGAAGATATTCCTCGAGTACTCTACAGGTGCACTAAGGACGTATCTTTTGAAATCCTATTCCTAAAGGGGTGAAAAGGGGTGATAAAGTTTGTATGGAAAATACCGCGGGCGAAGCTGTGGCGGGTCCAAGTTATCATACAAATGCAAAACCTTTGCGAATATTGTTGTAAGCTATACATATATCTTAAGCTTTCATAAACACGTCGCATTTGGCTTTAGGGGTAGCCATAAGAGCATAGCTGGGGACAAGACCGTTAATCTGTTAATCATTAATTAACGAAGTTAACATTTCGAGTAAGGGATTAAATTTAAGTTAATTTTATAAATTGTTAACGGAGTCAGTAACTTCCGTTAGAACAACTAAAGTCCGTTAATAGTTCATTTAACTTTAATATATTGCTGTTTATGAAAGGGAATATGCACCTTATGTCAGATACTCCTCTGCTGCACTGGGAGTGAAGAAATAGCATAGAATGCGTGCAGATGCTTATCTTCCTGGCATGTCGTAAAAGTCGACTAAGGGACGGGTCCTCTCCAACATGGTGGACTATCTGTATGGGCGATGGGCTGATCACCTGTCACCATACGGTTTATCAAACCATCTTAGGACTAATTAATCGAACGTGGCCACAAGTAGTCTTGTGGCTCTGCCGACCCCATTAGGGATTTCGGGCGTGATGCTATGTATGTATGTATGTATGTATGTATGTCAGATAGCTTTTGAATGTAACCCCAAAATAATTAGATATTATTACAAACTCTAATATTACACCCTTCTTGTATTTATTTTTCATGTCCTGCCTAAACTTTTGTAGCCCGGTACCAACATTTTTTATAAAAAAATCACAATCCCAACCACATAAAACGCAATCTACGACATAAACGATTAACGTTAAATTCCATTAAATCTTCTGAAATATAACGCTTTAACGTTTAATGAAGTTAAGATTTTTCTTAACGGATTAGCGATTAACGAAGTTAACTATTTGATTAACGGTGCCCAGCTATGCATAAGAGTAGCCTTTTAAAAGTACCCACGTTGTATTCTCACCCTTACGCAACCCTTGTCCGGGTTGCTGACGCACTCACGTCAATTTGTATCGAAGATGTTTTGTAATATCTCTTACGTTATGGACCGGATGGGTTACGTCTCCCTTCGGAGTCAGGACGAAGTACGGCTCTCTAAATAGGGTGTTAGGAAAAATGAAAAATGATACTAAAAGGGTGTTGTGTGTTAGAACTAAATATCAATAATATATTATAACTTTTATCTTATATTTTTAATAATTACTTATAGGTATCTAATCATTTTAATTCATTCGTTTCCCTGCCTAAAAATGTTAAAAAGGAACGCTTAGGGTAAGACTTAATTGTCTGTCTGTCTATCTGTTCGTCTGTATGTCACTGCCATTTATGTCAGCAACTAGTAAAGTCAATGAACATTAAATTTGAAGTAATTATAAAACTCACGTGCGCGCATCAAGTGTGGTAAAAATAAATATATATGTTTTAAATATTACTGAAAATGGAGGTGAGGACCCTGGTCTTCGCCCAAGGTCGTATTTGAAAGCCAAGCAATCCGTGTCTCATTTTTTTTATTGAGTATAGATGTTTAATTATTGCAAAACGGGTGAATTTCAAAAAATTGTACGTAGGTAAGGCGTATTTAAGAAAAAGTTTAAAAAGTTCCTCTGCGTTACGAAAATTAGCAATATAATTATATGCCTTATGGCTACAATTAATAAGGTATATAATTGTATGGTTAATTTTCGTAACACAGAGGAACTTTTAAAACTTTTTCTTAACAACGCCTTAATTACGTACATTTTTTTTTGAAATTCTCCCAAACGAGTCTTAAAATAGACCGTTCTCATATTTCTCGCCGAAACTTTCGTCCTCTGCTGCACTGGGAGTGAAGAAATAGCATAGAATGCGTGCAGATGCTTATCATCCTGGCATGTCGTAAAAGTCGACTAAGGGACGGGTCCTCTCCTACATGGTGGACTATCTGTACGGGCGATGGGCTGATCACCTGTCACCATACGGTTCATCATACCATCTTAGGACTAATTAATCGAACGCGGCCACAATAGTCTTGTGGCTCTGCCCACCCCATTAGGGATTTCGGGCGTGATGTTATGTATGTATGTAAAACGGGTGAATTTCAAAAAATTGTACGTAGTTAAGGCGTATTTAAGAAAAAGTTTAAAAAGTTCCTCTGCGTTACGAAAATTAGCAATATAATTATATGCCTTATAGCTACAATTAATAAGGTAAAGAAAGAAAGTTATATAAATTTTGGTGTATTAAACAAAAAGCCTTCGCGAAGTCGTATCACATTCAACGTTGCATTATAGCAGTTTTTGAAAGTTATCTGTCATTTAATTTCATAAGTAGGTACGAGAGCCTCGGTGCGCGAGTCAGGCTAACACTTAGGTATTCCTTATTCTTGCTGCTTTTCTGTGTATAGCAGACCAAGTGATTAATACTTAACAAAAGCAATGCAAAAAATAAAAAAAAAGTTATGTAATGTTTTGATTATGTAATGTACTTAATGCATAATCAAAAGGCGTACATAATGCTAATAGCATTCTCTATCAGTCAATCTTTATGATGGTACTGTGTTTTTATTCAAAATACTACATCGTCCTATCGTACATTCCACTCACACGAGTCGATCCATTAATATACGGAGCTGACAGTCCTTTAATGCAAATGACGACCCGCTCACCGCCGATCCGCGCCTTTTCGATACGAACCCGGATATTATGTCCGACTGTACATTGTTGAGTGGTGTTTCCAAAATACGTAATTATTATGAGAATTAGGTCAAATTGTACGCCAGCCACTGGCGGTTTGAATGTTTTGCAATCAACACTTTAATCTAGTGTAACAGATGAACCTATCAGTTATGGTATTCATTAACAAATCTCGTCGGTCATTTTGTCTGTTCGTTCATAAATCATAAATTGACCCGCGGGCTCGTAGGCATTACGCTGAGTTAGGTACCTACGTCCGTGGCTGGCTGCGTCGAAATACAAAGGTTGAAGACACGCACTATTTATACTGCGCCTCTATTCGGGAACGCTAAGTGATTCTGTAGCGACTCGTAAGCCAGAAGCCAGAGCCGCTACAGAATCACTTAGCGTTCCCGAATGAGCCGCCTGTTTATACGCATTGACGTGTTAAGTTAGGTTACACGCTACACGTGTAGCGCGTAGCACCGCTTTTCCGCTTTGTAGCGACAATATGCTACGAACAGAGCGCCCACCTAGCGGGCTCCTGGCACTCAGGGCTAATATTTATTTTATTAATCATAATGACACTACAAAGTCTTGTTAATAATTTAATTATATGTGGTATCCTGTTACCAATTAACCTTTTTACCGCCAAGTATGTCTAAGAAGTAACACGAATTTCAACTTTATGTCAAGGTAATGAAGGACAGCCGACTGTGGCGGTCAAAAGGTTATCGCGATTTCTCACTCGCTTCTTGTTCTTGCGCTTTGGAAAACATCGAAAACTAATTGCAGTTCAATAATTCGGAAAAATCGCAGAACACAGTTAGCGCAGTAAAGATTTTAAGTTCAAAGAAGCAGACACCGTTCAATCGCGCTATGAGCCGCGTAAAACGTCCCAAGGTGCATCTGGAAATCTTTTCACTGCTGATTGTAAACGGTTTCTTCGAGAAATCTCGGTGTATTCGAGCATTAGAATCATATCACGTCCGGTGCTCAGATGAAATATTTTACGTTTTAGTTAAGAAATAGTTTTACTTCAAAATAGTTTCATTATTCATTTATAAATACAGTGCCTCCAGTCAAAAGACGAGTTATTCCGCATGACGCGTAATGCGTAAGAGCGAGATGCGAGTCTCACTCGCGGGTCACTGCAGTATCACTTAGACGTTCCCAAATAGACACCCTGTTCTACTGTTTTTCCGTTCTGTAGTTTGGCGTTTTTAAATTCTCGGTATCTTGAAAAAAAAGCGATTACGTTAATCCAAGGTTTTTTTAATTTTTACTTGTTTTTGTGATGTATGTTATATTTTATGAAAATCAGTCTTTGTAGGTTAATGTAAACGACATATTTGAAATATCAGCTCTTTCTTGGTTAATGTAAACGACAGATTTGGAAATACTTTAATGCATTGACCGAATTGACCCAAGGTAAAACAAAGTAGGTTGTACGTTATGGCTGGCTATTATTAGATTATTAAAAAAATCTAAAAGTATCGCATTAGTTATTTAAAAAAAATAACGTAAGCACCATGCCCTCTTTAAAACTATGATAGTAAGCTTTGTATGGTGCCTTTCTATGAAGTGTTACCATTTTATGAAAATTGCAATAAACAATATCGTTGCAATAAGATCAGTACAAAAAAAGTTACAACTCTTTCTCTGAATTGTAATTTAATTTTTTGGCTGTCCTGAGAAGTTAACAGGCGGTTATATCAATTCATATTACAGCTGACGACATCTCTCTAGTTATCCCCTAACCCAGTTTTTTCGATTACGTTATGGGCATAACTCACAGTTTCTAAAGGCATATTTCTCAATTCTGCAATGGAATTGGACTTGGTACCCACTGTACGAAATAGACATACATACATAGCATCACGCCCGAAATCCCTAATGGGGTGGGCAGAGCCACAAGACTACTTGTGGCCACGTTCGATTGATTAGTCCTAAGATGGTATGATGAACCGTATGGTGACAGGTGATCAGCCCATCGCCCATACAGATAGTCCACCATGTTGGACCGGGACCGTCCCTTAGTCGACTTTTACGACATGCCAGGATGATAAGCATCTGCACGCATTCTATGCTATTTCTTCACTCCCAGTGCAGCAGAGGAGGAGGAGGACTGTACGAAATGAAATTACAAAAACACTTATTTAATGAGCTAACACTCAGCACTGCTGGTTTTTAGACCAGTCTGACGTATGGTCCTTTTGCAGTATGTTATAGGGTGTATGTATAGATGATACTTTCAAATAATCTAAAATTATGTCAAAGTAAATCCCTTTTGACTACCAGTGTCAAAGTGTTACCATTTGAGCTGCAGCTGTGAAAGAAAATGCTGTCTGAGTAAGAGTTTTTAAAATGTACATTACGGGCCGGGGCCTAGATCTTAAGACAATAACCAAATGCAGTTGTATTTGCCCTTTATTTGTGATTAAACATTGTTCTTTACCTTTTGATTTTGCTCTCTACATCCAACATTAATTAATTTTCCTGGTATTTTTAAGCGTTTCAAATAATAACCGATTCTCTTTGTTTTGTTTAAACTTGTGAAAGCTCACTACAAACACGGTTAATTAACTTTTGCGAGCATTATATATTATTATTTTGGACATAAAGATCCGATATAGAAATTCATAAACGCAAGCAAGAAAAGGAATTGTGGAAAATTTCGCTTAACATTATAATCAACGTTAAAATGACGATCTTTAAAAATCTTGGCATGGATCCAGTACAAAATATTTCTTAATTCTTTTGGACCAGTACGTGAAAAATGTGGATAGGTACTGGCGCGTTCCACTATTTGGTTAGTATCTAGTTAAACAAAATCTCTTAAGAGGAGCGTGAACATGTTCGATCGGACAAATCGATCAACATTTAAGGGGTGGAAATCGTTATCGCCTTTTGTATGAAAAGGGTGATTTTTGCCGTTGCTTCAGGCCTCTTAAGGAATAAACCGATTCGAAGAGCGGAGGGTCATTGACATTTACACATTCACATAAGTGCTCTAAAAGGATTAGACTGGAATCGCGGAGCCTCCGGTTAGCACTCCGTTTACACGTACAATAATAATCGTAAAAATGAAAGCGATCCACTTGCCCGGTTCCGCTTTTTGTTACTCCCTGTATATTCTTGGTACAAACATAAAAAATACGGTATTTTTGTGACTAATAAAATACAAAGTACTTATTGAAGGGTCATGGGAATCAACAGCGAGGCATTTCTAGCAAAAAAACCGGACAAGTGCGAGTTAAACTCGCGTGGAGAGTGTTCCGTTCCGTACATGATTATCTGAAATTTACTAGGTTACCTTAAATACCATAGACTTCTTATAGGTTTTCCTGTAATCTATAGGCAAAGATCTACTTTATGTATTTTTTTCAAAATTTTAGCCCCAGTAGTTTCGGAAATAAGGGTCAATTTTCATATGGTCATTTTTCGCCTATTTTCCTGACTAACTTCTAAACTACTTTACTTAAAATTCAAAAGAAAATATATTTCAACTCAATCGGTCCAGTAGTTTCGTATCAAATTGGCTGTGACAGACGGACAGACAGACAGACAGACACACGAGTGATCCTATAAGGGTTCCTTTTTTCCTTTTGAGGTACGGAACCCTAATAAAAGAAGTAAAGCTAGTAGCTAAAGTCACAAAGCTTTATCGTAAATTTCATCCTAATGTAAGCAATGTAAATGTGCCACTTCATACGCAAATTAACTAGGATATAGTTAGTCCCTCGAAAAAAAACAATTTTTTCCGGATAAATAGTACCCAAATCGGCACTGGGGTCGTGTTATGAGCTCTTAATTCCAGGCAGTTTCTGCCGTAAACTGAGTGGCCTGGATAATTCGTATTATGAGCGCGCTAACGCCGGCCTCTTTAGGGACTCGGTAATAATGCCCTTTCCCTTTTATTACTAGTGGCTCCGTGAGCTGTAGACCTCGCGACAAACTTAACCTTGCCGTTGGAAATCTGATATCACCATACATTGACATAGATCAGGTCAGTTTACCAATACCGCAAATAACTTTGTAATTGCAAAAACCCCATATCGCCGTCATTTTAAAAACTTTCGAAAAACTGAATTGACTAAAAAAATCTATATAATTATTGAACCTGCTCACAAAATTTCACGAGAAACAATTGAGAACTGTACCTGGCGCCTCATTCGGGAACGCTAAGTGATTCTGTAGCGACTCGTAAGCCAGATCTCTCATCTCGCTCTTACGCATTTCGCGTCGTGCGGAAGAGTGGAATGCGAAATCTGGCTTACGAGTCGCTACAGAATCACTTAGCGTTCCCGAATAGAGGCGCTGTAGACGAGAACAAATGGACAGCCAACGGACATCCGCTGGACATACGAAAGCATTTTTGCCCAAGCTGAAACGGAGACGCTTCGCTCGCTTCGCTCGTTCGGTCGATAAGGACGACACCTGTGCCTAGTGCTGGGATATAATAGATGATGTCACATCACTCAATTGTATGGCTTTAAAAACATGCACCCTTAGATGTTGATGTGGGGTTCCCATCAGCCTGCTGGTGGGCGTGGCCAGTAGTAGTAGTTTTCCAGGACCTAAAGTAACTATATACCCAGTTTCATGAAAATCCTTTCAGCCGTTACGGAGCTGAGTGGTAACAAATACACACGCACACTGAAATTCTTGCATATACAATAATATACCTAAATAGTTGGATAGTAGGATTGGAACGTGTTCGTTTGACCAAAAAACTACACACTCAAGTGGAATTTTATTCTAATTCACATAAAATTGTTAGAATTAGTAGAAGATACGACAGCGTGCTATCTTAATACGTACCCACGTCTAAATTTATTTAACCTACGGGGTTACCACAATCTCTAAATGCGATTCTCTTGAGGCCCTAAACTGAACTGCGTCACTAATTAGACGCCCTGCGCCTCTATTCGGGAACGCTAAGTGATTCTGTAGCGATTCTTGAGCGAGATTTCTCATTCCACTCTTCCGCACGACGCGTAATGCGTAAGAGCAAGATGAGAAATCTCGCTCACGAATCGCTACCGAATCACATAGCGTTCCCGAATAGAGGCGCTGATAAGAAATAGCGACGCAGTTCAGTTTCAATCGAAATCCCGGTGAATATCGGTTACAAAGGGTTGTTAATTAGCATTTGAAAGGAGTTTCAATAAATTTAACCGTAAAATAAATTAGTAAAACAATTTAATTGCCAGGACTTAGGGTTTGTCAGCTATTTCTTTTAATTAAAGTTGTAAAACACACTCGCTCGGACTCGGGTTCGAATTTAAAGATTTTTTTACCTCCTCGGTGTTTCACCCGAGGCTAAGCCAATTGAACTCCATTTTACACTGTTATCTTAGTGCAAAATGTTACGCGGAGGTACTGATTACCGGTTAAAGTTTTGAAGTGAACAAACTGCGTTCTTTCTTTTTTTGGAGTTTACTCCTTAAGAATCGATTTTCATATATAAGCCCGGGGGTATGAAAAATTATAGGGAGTAAAATCAAACTACGATGTCACACGAAGTTACACGATGTTAGCTGAAGATGCGTCGGTCGCTTCGCATTGCATACAGATATAGTGAATAATATGTTTCCATTGGTAAAACTCGGATCTCAATCGGAAGACGACGGGACCCGAAGTGCCAATTAATTGTTGTATTTAATGAGTGACATGTTTATATTCATTAATATTAAAGTTTATTATTTACTGTCAAATGTCAAAATGAAAAATGACAGCATGGTATGATGGGTACTGGTTTATTGTATAATCGTTCGTAAGGAGTAAACTCCTGTCGTGCGTCGGAGCTGACACACACACACTTTCTTGTTCTATTGCCATATTATTATTTTCTTATTTCCCGTGGCTTCGTCCGCATGGAATTTTTTTATTGCTGTTCGCTCGACAACAGCGCAAGTTTCTGGGATAAACATTATCCTCTATTCTGCTCCAAACACAAAAGTAGATTCTTACCAACTTCATCCAAATCAGTTCAGCTGTTTAGCCGTGAAAATGTAACAGATACACAGACAGACAGAGAGACTAACTTTCTCATTTAGAGTTTTACTAGCTGACGCCTGCGACTTCGTCTGCGTAAAATTATTTAAGTAGCCTATGTCCTTCTCCAAAGTTAAATCTATATCTGTACCTAAACTCATCAAAATTGGTTCAGTGTTTTAGGTTTATATTAGTTAGGATGTATTAAACCTATATTTAGTATTAATATAGTTTAGATTTGGATTTTTTTGCATGCAGAAACTAATTAAATAGCATTGAGGATATAATTAAAAAGCATTAAACAAAGGAGATGCCGGGCGCTATTAACATTCGAGTTTGAAATATTAGAAAATCCTTCATTATTCGTGACTGCTCCTGCTCACAATAAATTGCCTGTCTTTTGTTTCTTTGCTCCAATCAAAGTAAGAGACGGGGCCACTAAACTAGAGAAAAAAATACATTCGGTATATAAATAAACGTAGGGCAAAATTTAACAAATACACATTATGTTTTTAATACTTTTTCTTCACACTTGCTCGAAAAGGGTACGAGTTATACGCAGGCATATAGAGCAGCTATAGCCGAATTAACTCCTCTATACGCCCCACCGTCATCGGTAGTTATAAACCATACAAAATCCATAACTCCCACGGGAGTTATGGATTTTGTATGGTTTTGTATAGGGTCGCCGGCTCCCGCGCTGATCGCGACGCACAGTTCATTCTATCCACCTGATCGTAATTCACGGTGAACAATGGGAATAAAATAAATATATATATTTTTTTGTCTATATTTTATTTCATTTCCTCTCAAATATGATGAAAAACTTTGTGCTCACGGGCAGTGTGTTATGTGTGTGTATTAACATACATAAATACATACATGGCATCACGCCCGAAATCCCTAATGGGGTGGGCAGAGCCACAAGAATATTTGTGGCCACGTTCGATTAATTAGTCCTAAGATGGTATGATGAACCGTACACCGTACGGGCAGTAAGGGGATAACAAACTTCCCTTCTTAGGGTATCGTACACAAAGGGATCAACGGGACCCTATTACTGAGCCTACAACGTACGTCCGTCCTTCCGTCCATCTATCAGAGGCCTCTAGCTCAGCAACGGTAAGAGCTAGAAGGTTGGAATTTTCATAGAATATGTGTTGTTGTGACTTAAATACTAGGAAATAATAAAAATATGCAAAACAAATTCAGACTGAGAAGCTCCTCATACATTGATACCCTAAAAACTGACCGATTTTTGACCAATTTTACTCCCGGGAATATTCTCAATATTTTCGACATGTTTGCAATATGCCTGGCAACATGCTTTTATACTTAGAACTGTTCCGGGAATATTGTTGACAATATTCCTATTTCAGGCAATAAGTATTAGTCATTCCTTCACCTTTCTTCAAACTTGCCTATTAACAAATTCAGTCATTTCACTTGTTTTAATTCTTTGGCTGAATTATAAAGACGTCAAATATAATTTGAAATAAGCTATACAATTCCGCGCTTTTTATAGCCGAATATTGAGGGGTGAAGCTACATCCTGAGTGTAATTATTGCTTTACTCGACTTAAGGTTATTTTAAACTTTGCAATGTTCTGTGTGAAAGCCAACTTTGTTATTATTGTTTTTTACGTAAGTACGCCATGGGCAAGTTTGTATGAAGTTTGGGGTATACCCTCATAATCAGACCTCGAAACTTTTGTGGCCAAATAAACTGTCAAAACCTACTTTGTTCATATATTGATAAACTCACTTAATAAATACCAGCTTCCCAGTTTTGTTTGCAAAAAAAAAAATATGTTAAAAACTAAAATTTAAAAAAGTACCTACTTTGTATTCCGCTTCTTGGGATGAAAACTATATTTGTGTCTGTATATCCAGATTTATGTAACTTTTGATACACTTACTTATTATTTAAAACACATGAATACCTACGCATATATTTATATATTTTACAAATAAAACTGAGAGTGATCACTAGTGTAGGAGACAAATATCGATAAGTGTTTATCGATATACGGACTCACCACTTGGCATTTGATTTTTCCATACAAATTTCGAGGCATACTCATATAAATATGTTTCTCACAGTTTAATAAACAAACCGGTTTATGTTGGTAAAACCAATTGAACTATTTAGATGGCATAATTCACAAATGGCATTGCATTTGATACAAGTTAAATTGTTAAATCCCCGTTAATCTGTCAATCTATACATATGTCACTTTAATCACAGATAAATCGATTTCTATTAGATCTATTTAAATTACCACATTGAAAAATATTAATGTATAATAAATGTCTAATGGCCGAATTCAGAAAGACAACTCATATTGATCTTTAATGAAAGTGCCGTTTCAGTGACGTTTCTGTATAGGCTGACAAATGGTTGCGGGACATTTAATTATTTAACATCTAATCAAATGCTTAAGTGGCGTTTCTGAATTCGGCCATATATTTTATAAAATAAAATGTGACATTTGGTTTTATTTGGGCAGAGCTTTGCTATTACCAATATTCAGCCTACTCGCCAACTAGGTCAGTCCGCATCTTCACCGCTCTAACGCATCGTCCATCTCTGTCATTTTATAGTCGCGTTCATAACTGGCGACATCTGTGCCATATCGCGCGATTGATAACGCCATTCATTCTCCTGGCAATTTACAGTTTCGGGAATATTGAGATTAGGAAATATAGAGCGCTTTGGACGAGATAAATTATAGCTTGCAAGCTCTTTATCGCAAATTCCCGCATAAAAAAAATAAACGACGATAATCATAGGTACATCACACATTACCGAAAATTAATGAACTCACTTATTTTCAAACTTATTTCAGCCATTTAAGTGTGATTGAACCAGAAACAATTTAAATTACGTCATATAATATGTAATTATATGTATTTTTTTGTATTTAAAATTCAAAGGAGAAATAAGGTCTTAAAAATGGTTTTAATCAAGAGAAAGAATTTTAATAGACATGTATCTCAATTAATTTGATACGCTCATATCTTTTAATATCAAATTCAGAAGCAGTAACATATCGTCTAACATTAAAAAAAAAATAACTTACTAGTATCTTCCCGCGACTTCCTCTGCATTCGGTTATAGTTATTCCTTGAGGAACTTTCAATTTTCCAGGATAAATAGTCGCCTATATATTAATCCAGGCTATAAGCTATCTCCATTTGTTCATCCAAATCCGTCCAGCCATTGAAGCGTGAAAGAGTAACAAACGTACTAACTCATACACACACGCACTCACAAACTTTCATAATACTACTACTTAGTATGATTAGGGTTGTTTGCTTCGCTGTCAAAACTGATCATATGATGAAATCTCTTATATGCGTACAGTACTAATAAATTAAGTTCACCATTCGACCATCCTCGGTTATTGTCGGTATCCCTCGTTTTTCACATAGAGTATATCAAATTACACATATGACCTTTAAATTATTACCCGTTATCATATTAAATACAATCCAACAGAATGATATGAGCAACAAAACCTCCTAATAGCTCTAAAGTAACACAACCTTAATATTGAAATAAGAAATAGTAGTTTATGCAACGGTTGCATAATGATAGGCCTTAAAACACTAGTGCGGTTTTCATGAAACGAGCCGATAGGCGAGTTTCACAATAAGATCGCACGTGTGTTTTAAGGCCAAATTATGCAGAGTTGCATACATAACTTTATCTACACACATATTATAAATCCTCCATGATGGGTTCAGAAACAATATTTTCTGGCAACAAGTTATTTGTTGCAATCGTGGCTGCATATTTCCGATATCCGGCGCATTTTCACATCACACACACTCCGAGAAGACTACTTACTATTCATATTTTCCACTAAAATGTAAATTACAAACAACTTTTTCTATTCAATTCAACAACAATTCTACTTTCGTTCAGCAAAACGTCAACATGGCGGCAATACGATCCTCCGTCAAGACCATTTTTTTTTTCAATCATAGACAAACGGATGAAGTCTCTATTCTCACGTCACTCGAGGTCAAATATTGTGCAGTTTATATTAAAAAAACATACTGAATTGACGTTTCGTATCAATAACTGTTTTAATATCTATGGATACTAGAATAGAGACCCACTTGAGTTTTGACAGCTGTTCCAAATTTAATCTCATTTCTTTACTAAAAAACGATAAAGAAGTCATGTTATTTCTTTATCGCAGCACTGGTTTTTCCTAATTGGTTGTCAAAATGGTGGTCATTTCATACGGTTTTTAATTAACCAATTATGATATGGGTGTAGATAAAATAATTTGTGACTTTTTGATAGAATGACACGCATGACAAATGTCGTACTGTTACCTGACGTCAAACAGTAACTATTGATTAATAAAGAATCATGAATATGTTTTTAATATTATAGGTACATCAATAGATAATGCATGTGCATATCGGTTCTGTAAACTTCTTGGTCTACTGGTAAGTAATGTCATCATTGCAGGTGATATACATTGCGTTTACGATACTTTAAGTTGAATGCTACAAAAGACATCGCAACAATGTAACTTGTGTCATTTTCGTCTCCGGCTTTAGCCGATACTAGCCGAGAAAAGTCGAATCGTTAACTGATTTTAATCGTACTGTATCTTTCGTTTTAAATACTTCCAAAAAAATCAATGTCGCCAAAGTGAAATGTAAAGATTCTCTTTGTTGTAAGGGAATGAATGCCTCGGAGACAACGCGAGAGGATAAATTAAAAACGCCAATGAAGTAAATTGCTATGTCAATCAGTCGGGCGGCGTGGCCATTCATCTTCATGAGCTGGCTTAGATGCGGGCGGGGATAGATAGGCCATGCAAATAGTACTAGTCAAATAGCCAGCTATTGATTAAAATAAATAATACATTCAACGGTTGCAGCTAAGATAATCTATGGTCCGTGAATAACACAAAAATATATAAACAAGAACTCTAAATCAGATCAATAATAAATAATAATAATGAAACTTTATTTAGCAAAGAGAACTATACATGTCTAACTTACATTGAAGTACCTTTACCTTCATAGGTTTTGGTACTTGTTTGTAATTCTATAAATGAATAGTAAATAGTTATAATTTTGGTAACGTCACGCCCGTGTTGTACTTCAAATTAGAGGCCTTGGACTGGAGATTAGACCTTGAATCGTGGACACAGATGTCAAATTACCAAAAAACGACTTAGTGGTTGTTGTGCTGTTCTGTCATTCTTGAGGAGACATGAGCACAGAATAAGTAATAGTACTAAGACATGAGTTTTGACACCAAATTGGAATGGCATTTACATACCTATACCTCAATAACTACGTGCTAGGGAATGAAGTTCAAGTTTCATAATTTAAACTCAACTCATTGACACATAATCACTACCTGCCATTGCAAACATGAGTCTTTATCCGCATTCAGGCCGTTTGTCATGAGCTCCAGGGAACAGTGCAATTATTCATCCTGAAAAATTGAAAAGTTCCCTATGTTTTGTTCTTGGTGTTAAAATACCTCTGCGAATCTTTATTGAAACTGGTTGATTAGTAAGGTCACTACGTCATACGGGCGTTGAATAATTTGAGTGTCCTGTCTATTAATTGTAGTATATCTAAGCAGTTGAGACGGAAACAGTCTTTTAAGAAAAATAAATTACTCTGGCCTCACATACTTAAAGAGATAAAGTTAATAGTTATTCGAAGATATGTTTTTTTTATTAAAAGGATAACTTTAAGACCAAAGCTACCGGAGGACGTGACACGCTCAGAGGCAATATTACTTATTGGCATGGTCTTACATACAGGCTTTGCAACTCTTTAGGATATTCGGTCTGTGTTTACCAGTAGGTACCAAATAGAGGCCTTGGTCGATTTCCATTATATCAGTGTACCTTGTCATGTACAAACGTCCATCGAAACCCATATTCAAACAATACAAAACTACAACCAAACGTCTACCCTAACCTGTCACATTTAGAGTTTATATTTGAAGTATTTGTTATATGTAAGGCTCATGTTACATTAGCTTTGGTGTAGCACTGGCCAGGTGAGTTGCATGTTTCGTGGGTTAGTAGTTAGTTAACAGTGTATTTTGGCTTATCAGTATCGTTTATGGTAACTGCTCGACTTACGAGGTGTACTGACTATACGATATGATAGACGTTTTATTGGAAAGGTAGTTAGATCTGAACTCTAGAATAATTGGAATTAATTGCCAGAATTCGCACTTTACTTACAAGATTTGACCTAGGCATACTAACGGATGAAAAAATTGACCATGCAAGTGAACCATCACTACCATGTCGTCAACGTAATTGTACTTCTCTACTTGACGACAAACTTTAATTATTGTATTTCAATTAGATTGTACATTGATACACTATAAAAAAAACACTTATTCCGTGTAATATTTTACTTGCAAATCTGCAATATTTTTTTTATACTGCATAGTATAATCAGGCGCTAGGTTATGCGCCTCGTAGGTCGGCTGGAAACAGCGTTTCCTCCGAAGAAAAGAAGTGGCGCCGATCCAGGCCCGTCTTTGGGTTCATCTTTGGGTCATTATAGAAAACCACAAAAAATTGTTCATTATATTCAAACTTAACATTCAGATTCAACGTGCCTTTTACCATGCGGTGATCACTTCCAGTCTTGAACGCGTTGATCACTGAACTGCTAAACTTAAGTGCCAATAAGTGCAGCACATTGCTCATAGAACAGATGGCCGAAGAGTTCTTGAGTGGCCACCACGTGCTGGAAGGCGCAGCATGGGCAGACCATCCACACGATTCTGTGCTGGTCACATCCAGCCTGCTGGATGTGACCAGCTCAGAATCGTTGTGGCGATCATTGCGGCAAAGCCAGTCCAGCAGTGGACGTCTTTCAGCTGAAATGATGAAGTTGATGAATTTTTTTTTATATGTAAGGGGAGGCAGACGAGCATGCGAGTCACCTGATGGTAAGTGATTGCCTCCCATGAACATCACTAACTCCGAAGGAGTCATTGAGCTGTTGCCGATCTTTTAGGAAAGTATAAACTCTTCTTGAAGGCCCCAATGTCGAAACAGTCCGGGAACACCGCTGATAGAAATTGGTGCTTGGTGGCTTTTAAACTGGACTGGCAGGAAATATATAATTTATAATAAACAGTGTAAGCTAATAAAAAGTGTAAATACTTACTAGACATCATAGTGCCTGCATTTTAGTGTGTTGATCCATGAGGTCTCCTTTAATTCTGCTTCGCTGCACATGTCTAAAACTATGCTTTTCTCATTTGCACTTGTATCCAATTCATGATCAGGTCTATCGACATCTACTTTACTCTTTGATGACAAAACTGCAGTTTCTTCTCTAGGCAATTCAAATGTTGTTGGTATTTCAACAAAAGAAACCCTTTTTGTAGGAGTAACTGCATCAATCTTGAGAGTATCAACTTTGAGGGTTTCATACAAGTTAATAAAGCTTTTAAAAGAGCTCACTGATAAGAAAATACCGCCAGCAACAATTAAACCGCATATCAAATAGAGCAACTCATAAAACCATTATAATAACACGATTCAGTTGCGAGCGGAGCCGTTCGGAGAACATTGCGTGCCCACGAACACTAACAACGGTTATTTTACCCAGTCATGCCTTCGATCGCTTTAAAGTTAGCTTTTAAATGAACAGCGATCTAATTATGTTTAATATTCAAGAAGTTCAGTGGTAGTTTCGTGGTCAGACCCGGTTATGAGCGAGTTGCCTCCAAAGCGAGGTGCCTAACAAAGCAAGATGCCTCAAAAGCAAGAAGGCCAAAAAGCAAGATGTCTCAGAAGCAAGATGCCTCAGAAGCAAGATGGCTAAAAAGCAAGATGCCTAACAAGCTGGATGCCTGAAAAGCAAGTTGTCTCAGAAGCAAGATAGCCAAAAAGCAGGATGTCTAAAAAACTGGACAAGTGCGAGTTAAACTCGCGTGGAGAGGGTTTCGTAATTATATGAAATTTCCTATGTTACTTCTCATACCATAGACTTCTTATAGGTTTTCCTGTAATCTATAGTTAAAAAACTATGATCTGTATTTATTTCAAATTTTTAGGCCAAGTAGTTTCGGAGATAAGGGAGAGAAATGGTCAATTTTTGATATTTTATATCGACGTCATGGCTCTTTTTACATTGGGCAAGGTATACAAAATATATGAAACTTGCAATTATTTCCGAAAATACAGTTTTTAGGCCAATATCATACAAATAAAAAATGACAGTGATGAGGATGTCAAAAACTAGTACCTAATTCAGAACTAAAAAAAGATATTTAAATTTTACTTATTTTGATTTTTGACCCTTAATAGAAGAAAAAGTAACAGTCAAAATAATCTTGTTTTTTTATTTGTTACTATGATCAAATAGCCAATTTGGAAACCATTCTTACGAGTATTTTGTGAATATATTAATAACAATATAGTCAAATACAATCCGAATCCAAGTGCTCAATTTTTACAATTATTCTTTTATTGCTCAGCGAAAATTTTTCGTCTCCAAAAATTGACGGTAATACACGAGTTTCATAATTGAGCCATTCCGCGGGATGAAGAGGTGGCGCCAAATTGAATTCTTCTATTACGAATTTAGGAGAGCTTATTAGAATCAATGGGTTATATATATAATATATATATTATGATATGAGATTTTTAGGCCTCTAAAGGAAAAAACCGGACAAGTGCAAGTGAAACCCGCGTGGAGAGGGTTCCGTTCCATACATGATTAATTGAAATTTCCTATGTTACTTTAAATACCATAGACTTATTATAGGTTTTCCTGTAATCTATAGGTAAAGAAATATATTTTGTATTTTTTTCAAAATGTTAGGCCCGGTAGTTTCAGAGATAAGGGGTCAATTTTTGCCTATTTTCCTAAATAACTTAATAACCATTTATTTTAAAATTAAAAAAAAAAAAACATATTTAAGATCCTCACAATAAGCCCTTTCATTTGATATGTCATTTGATATAGTTTGCGTAACTTTTTTTTTAATTTTCTAATTTGCCCCCCAAAAGTGGGCCCCATGTTCAAAATTTATTTATTTACGTTACGCATCCCTGTTGCGGTCACAAATTTACATATGTATACCAAATTTCAAATCAATCGGTCCAGTAGTTTCGGAGCAAATTGGCTGTGACAGACGGACAGACAGACAGACAGACAGACAGACAGACAGAAAGACACATGAGTGATCCTTTAAGGGTTCCTTTTTTCCTTTTGAGGTACGGAACCCTAAAAAAGGAACCCTTATAGGATCACTCGTGTGTGTCTGTCCGTCCGTCTGTCACAGCCAACTTGCTCTGAAAATACTAGACCGAATGAGTTGTTTGGTACGTATCATTGTAAGTCTGTGACCGCAATATGGACGTGTAACGCAAATAAATGAACTTTAACACGAAAACCCCTTTTGGGGGATAAATTAGAAAATTTAAATAAAAAGTTTTGTAAATTATGGCGTGTGACATATCAAATGAAAAGGCTCGCTGTGAAAATCTTAATTTTTTTTAAATAATTTTATATTAAATGGTTTTTAAGTTATTTAGAAAAATAGGTGAAAATTGACAATTCTCTTTCCTCCCTTATCTCCGAAACAACTGGGCTTAAAATTTTGAAAAAAATATATACAGGAAATAGTTCATTACCTATAGATTACAGGAAAACTTATAATAAGTCTATGTTATTTAAAGTAACAGGAAATTTCAGATAATTTTGTACGGAAGCCTGTCCACGCGCGTTTAACTCGCACTTGTCCGGTTTTTAAAACTTGGTGCGTGCTGGCTTTGTCTCACGCTTCAGGGAAACTTTATTTCTGACACGAATTGCACTATACAAGGTCAAAGGTAATCAAGTCAAAAACAATGTCAATATATTTTTTATCTACACCCATATCATAAAACCTCCATAATGTAATCAAAAACCGTAGGAAATGAGCACCATTAAGACAACCTGTATTGTAATATTATTACAGTATCGATTTTAGTATCGTAATGTCATAACGATACAGATATGAGCTACAGGCGCGCCAACGCCGCCGCAGCCGGGGGGGCCCCATCGTCACCGTGTCGCCGTATATAATGTGGGTGTAGATAAAGTTATGTATGCAACTCTGCATAATTTCGCCTTAAAGCACACGCGCTATCTTGTTATCGCAAAGCTCGTTTCTTAAAACCGCACTAGTGTTTTAAGGCCTATCATTGTGCAACCGTTGCATAAACTACTATTATTCAATTTAGGCTTTTATAAGCTCAGGAGTGAATCTACCACCGCTTCGGAAAAAATCCTCTACGGAGAAGGGCCAGCAAGAATTAGAATGCATGAAAGCAATAAAAAATACCGACGAATATCCAGTTTACGGATTACAATTAATTTGATAACCTAATTATACAATTAATATTTAGAAGTTAATTTACGTTTGAATTACAGTCACGTTTATTAAACGGCTTTTAAAATATATTAAACGTTGAAATATTTGTAATTGGTGGAAAGGTCAAAGGGCGATTAGATTAATAAAAGTCAAGTCATAACTTATTAATAAAGCTAATTTACAAGTCACTCCATATTAAAATAAAAATAGCCAGTAATGTCAAAGGGCACAGTAGATAATTTAAAACAAAAACACACGTGCGAGTTAAACTCGCGTGGAGGGTTCCGTCCCGTTCATGATTATCTGAAATTTGCTATGTTACTTTAAATACCATAGACTACTTAAAGGTTTTCCTGTAATCTATAGGTAAATAACAAATTTCTGTTTTTTTTTTCATAATATAAGGCCCAGTAGTTTCGGAAATAAGAGAGGGAATTATATATTGTCGCCTATTTACCTAAATAACTTATAAACTATTTACCTTTAAATTCCAAAAGAAAGATACTTAAGACCCTCACAATAAGCCCTTTCATTTGATATGTCACACGATATAGTTTGCATAACTTTATTTTTATTTTATAATTTACCCCAAAAGTGGCCCCCATGTATAAAATTAATTCATTTACGTTACGCGTCCGTGTTGTGGTCACTGACTTACATTATGTATATCAAATTTTAACTCAATCTGTCCAGTAATTTCGGAGCAAATTGGCTGTGATAGATGGACATACAGACAGACAGACAGACACACGAGTGATCCTATAAGAGTTCTGTTTTTTTTCCTTTTGAGGTACGGAACTTTAGAAATATATTGGGGTAAAACATTTTGGGAAAGGATTTTTAAGGTCGTTTAATGATAGAAGAGTGTTGAAAGGCGTGACGGTACGGTTATTTATTGAAATACAGGGTGGGCCATAAGTTTTTGCACTTTTAGAAACATGATAGAGGCAAAACTACAAATGCTATTTTATTAGGTATTTATTATAAGTAATAAGCATAAAATATATTTTTTGTTTGTATAAACACTGTCGCCTAAATGAGCTCCGTCTTGTTGCTGGCACTCCTGCAACCGACTACGGAATTGTATGAAAATATCAGTAATTTTTCATTAATCATCACTTCTGGTACGTACGATTTGCAAAATATAGCGTGTGACATGTCAAATAAAAGGGCTTGTTATGAGGATCTTAAATATATCTTTTTTATAATTTTAAAATAAACGGTTTTGAAGTTATTTAGGAAAATAAGCAAAAAATTACCATTCCCCCCCTCCCCCTCCTTATCACCGAAACTACTGGACCTAAAATTTTGAAAAAAAATATCAAAAATAGTTCTGTACCTAAAAATTACCGGGAAATCTTCAAAAAGTGTATGGTATTTAAAGTAACATAGTAAATTTCATATAATCAGGGAACCCTCTCCACTGTAGTTTAACTCGCACTTTTCCATTTTTTTTTGGAAAGGGCTTATCACAATAACCGCGTTGCTTTCCTGTGAAACGGTCCATCGTAGTCAAAAATATACAAAATAGCGTTTAATTTCCCATCACCCTTTGTACCGCACAATTAATAGTTTAGAAAAAAATCTGTGTTGCTATTTGCAAAAACTTCTGGCCCACCCTATATTGGATCTGACTGACGCGGAGGGCGTTTGACTCATAGCAGATCTTTTTCTTTTAACAATTTTTATAAATTGAAGTATTCTGTGCCAAGCAGAAGACATTTTTACGACGCTATACTTCCAGTGTGCCCTTCGTAGTGCTTCGTGCTTCCCTTTTACATGTATAGCGCCTTCACGAGACACGCTAAAATACCCCGGAACATAATTCCGCCGGTTTATCCCGGGCATCCCATCCTTTTTATTTATGGCCCGCTTAGCGACCATCCGTGGAGGTCTCAGAATTAATGTCCCCCTCTGAATAATTACTTTCTTTCCGAGATGGCCTGATACTTTGGGAGTGAACTGCAAGATGGCTCAGATTCACGTTTAGTAAAAGGAAAAAAACTGAGTGTGACTTGTTTAATACTTTTATTATATAAATCTGTTAATAAATGTTCATGAATGAACTTTTGCTTGAAAACTAATTAAAGATATTAATATTCATACTTTCGAATTTGAAAGTTTTACGGCTTAGACGACGATAACGACTTAATAAATACGATTAAATATATTTCTTGTCAAGGGTACAAAAGCGGGTCGCAGATACTAATGATGAGACTGTACTGTGAAATATTTGTAACCATACGTTCTATATTCGAAGTAGAACTAAATTTAATAAATTTTCATACATTTCTTTAGGTTTTAAGTCAAATCAACTTAGAACATATTTAAGGCATAACTTTGTAAGGTATGCTTTTTCTAGATAATATTACTCCAAATCAAAACTGACCAAGCTAATACACCTTTAGTTATGAAGAAAATCGTAAAATAAAATCAATACAGATTGTAGCCAGTCGGAGTTGACGGTTAGTATCAAAACTTTTCAAATATGGCTAACGAAGGGTGACTTGTTCCGACTTGAGGATCAAGTTTTTCTCATAATAAATTGAACGTTTAGTCGGAGCGGTCAAGGATTTTTCACTCGAATAAAATGTATGAGAATGTTCAACTAAGTTATCTATCGGTAAAGTATTGTAAAAAAATATACAAGAAAATGAAGTTGTTTGATTTTATAGCTTTTTAAAAACAATATTTGGTACAATGTGATTTCATCATAATCATGAACAACTTACGTACTGTTGGGAAGTAACTGGGGTAGCTGGATAGCTATGAAGACGCCCATAAGATTCGTATGAATATTTATTTCGACATTACAACAAAAGGTGATCGGTCACGCTGTAGAATGAAGGCGGAGGAGAGCGTGAAGCTAGCTATAAACCGTTAGGTAAATTTTCATGTGTTTGTGGTTAATCTTAAGCTAGTTATACCGGGTGTTTCATTGAAATCGGTCAGTATGGGAAAGTCTGAAACTAGAAGACATACGAAGATCTGTTCTTAGGAACCATGTCATCGATTTTAATAAGAAGAAAAACCGCATTCATACTCCTAAAAAATACTAGATAATACTAATACTGTTGAAAATAAAGTTGTTCTCTTACTTCTGCCGACATTTCTCCTAGGGCCTCTACAAGATCTTCTAAGATTGCAAGGTACTTGAATCTATCCAAATGTCCACCATGGTTGTTCTTCCCATTAAAATCGATGACATGGTTCCTAAGAACAGATCTTCGTATGTCTTATAGTTTCAGACTTTCCCATACTGACCGATTTCAATGAGATACCCTGTATATAAAGTAAATAATAATTGTGTTGTTTCCAACACGTACCACTACTGGGCACAGATAGTATGAGTGACTGTTGAAGAAAGTCCTCACGTGAGCAATGTCATTTTTAACACGCCTTGAGTAGCGCCGGACGTGAGAGGGGAAGGGAATTGGAAAGGAATACTGCCCCCCCCCCACCAATTTCCGCGCCGCAAGCACCGCGCGTCTCGCCGCGCAGCTTCCTAAGGCGCAGTACAGCGCGTGTGGTCAAACTATAGTTAATTTCAACCTCTTTCTAATTATCGTAACGATTTGAAACTTTGCAAGTGTATGCTATTTGGATGACAATACAATAAATTTGTACCATCGAGCTGATCTGACCATGGAGTCTGGAGATGGATAGTGTAACTCTTCAATGACTACTAGTAAACCCCTAAAGTTTGGGCTCATTAGGTTTGTTTTGACAAGTCCAATACCATTACCTTGATGATGAGGGTCTTTTGTACTTTTTAGTGCGCAACTGACAAAAGCGTGTTTTTTTTTAGTTTTTGTGAACTAATTATATCACCGCGGTCATATTTCAACTGCCACGTTACAAGATTTGAGTGGCACATTTCTACGCGATAAATTTACGTCACAGAATGTATAATTCAATTAGAAAAGTAAATATAACAGTGTTAGTGAATGCTAACACCGTAATATACTCACAGCATAGTTACTTTCCTTGTTCTTGCGTGTTACAAGCAATAACCGTTGAAATGTGTGAAATTGACGTTCATAGTACCTACCTGTTCCAACTTGTATCGTTTTAAACCACGTGTGAACTGTGCCGACTGCAGTTTACGGCACTACAAATTTTATAATAAGTTTTATGAGTGAGATTATTTACCATGTTAAAAAACCGGCCAAGTTCGAGTCGGACTCGCGCACGAAGGGTTTCGTACCATTATCTTTATAGATAATTTGCTTGATTATTCAAGCAAAAATTCGTTTGTTGTATGGGATCCGACTTAAATATTTATTTTAATTTTATTTTATTATTTATTGTTATAGTGAATATATATCTAAATATTCTTTGAATATTTCAAGCGACTACTGTTGTCGTCATCAATATCGAGCAAAAACGAGCAAAAAAATCATGTTTTTTGTATGGGAGCCCCTTAAATATTTATTTTATTCTGTTTTTTAGTATTTCTTGTTATAGCGGCAACAGAAATACATTATCTGTGAAAATTTCAACTGTTTAACTATCACAGTTCATGATATACAGCCTGGTGACAGACGGACGGACGGACGGAAGGTCAGACGGACAGCGGAGCCTTAGTAATAGGGTCCCGCTTTTACCCTTTGGGTACAGAACCCTAAAAATGACGACTTACATTTTATAAGGGTAAATATTTGTGTGATGAGCACGAATGTTTGTTTCCGAGTTTTGGATGTTTCCTATGTATTTAAGTATTTTTTAGGGTTCCATACCTCAAAAGGAAACAAGAAACCCTTATAGGATCACTTTGTGGTCTGTCTGTCTGTCTGTCAAGACCCTTTTTCTCAGGAACGCGGTGAGGTATCAAGTTGAAATTAATATCGAATACTCGGGCGTTAGAGCATTGTTCAGTGCTTTCGTACACTGAGAAAAAAATACTGTACCGACATACGTAATTCTGGATGACACGTACGTAATTCTGGAGAAAAACGTACCTAACGTAAGTAGAGACTCGGCAACATAAATAATGTTGCGGGCTACATAGATAATGTTGCGGACTACAAACGCCACGTAACAATCAACATTATTTCGGATGCTTCGACATTATTTGGACTTGGCTGCGAATACATTACGGTAATGCAGGTATAGCATCAAAATTTTTCTCAGTGTAGTTTATCAGCTTCAATAATGGTATCTAATAATTTCGATGAATGTAGCTTTACAATAACCTAACTGTGTACATTATTATACGTTCTTATTATATATAAATCAATTAATATTATGGTTTTATTTACTCAGTATGTACTTATAATTATCGTCTAGTACCCACAACACAAGCCTTCTGAGCTAATATTGGGAGTAGATCGATGTGAGTAAAAATTGTCCACGGATTTATATTTACTCTTACCTACATTACTTAGGTAGTAAATACGTAGTTCTTCACAAAATATGAGTAAAAAAAAATGTTAATCAAAATGTAGTTTAAAACAAAATCAAAATGTATCCGTGTTTCGCTTCAAAGTAACTTTCCTAAAGATCGCGTAAATTAGATGCCCGTGAATTCTCCGCATTTTTATATTTATTACCCAGCACATTCTTTCATGTTTTGGCACTATTCTCGGCTGTAGATCAGTGAACACCTCATAAAGCAAACCGCTTTATGCCTCAGTGGGTAGACAATAAACGGAATTTTCGCGTGGTTTAGAAGTCAATTTGATTCTAGGTTAGCCCGGAATTTACAAGGTAGGATTAGGCCACGCGATTTAAATGTGTAAAGAGTAGTAAACCTACGACTTTTCATACAAAAGGCGATAACGATTTCCACCCCTTAATGTTAACCGAAGTAAGCCAATTTTTGATAGGTTGTCAGTCAAAACAAAATCTTGTTCTATACGTTTTGATTATTTCACTAAAATCAATGAATTCAGTTTTATCGTTGTTTCAGTATTCTCATACAATATAAATTTTGGCATTATTTTACTTTCTTGATCTTTATCAAGAAAGACAGATAATGCCGAAATTTATATTGTATGAGAATACTGAAACCACGATAAAACCGAATTCATTGATTATAGTATTAGTCTTGATTAAATAATCAAAATTCAAAAAACGGATAGACCTAGACTTTGTTCTAACTGACAACCTATCAAAAATTGGTGAACATCGGGTAACATTTTTCAACTGATTCTCGTGAAATTTGTGAACAGGTTCGATAATTATATGGATTTTTTGCCGATTCGAATCGATCCGATCCGAGATATGCGGTAGAAACGGGAAAAAAACATATTTACTCGCGAGGTCTACAGCTCATAGAGCCACTAAATAGTAGTTATTTACTTGCAGGAAAATCCGCGCTTAAATAACAAGCATCGGTGTCACTAACGCAAAATGGAACATACAATTCAAAGTGACTGTGGCTATAAACAACAGCCCGTAAAACAATGTTTACCGTTAATTCACCGTGACTAAACTTAAAAATACTTTTATCTATGACGCTAAATGCTTTTACCCGGCGAGCGGAATTTTTAAATGTTTCAGGCCTTAATGTGGCTTGGAACACGATACGTCCATTACCCATTTATCTAGCCGTTGCATGCTAGTGTTAGTTTACCTTATTGTGCTGTTTGAACCGAATGGTAAAAGGATTAAAATCTTGCATTTTTTTTGTTTAATATAATGGTGCGAGCTACATGCGCAGCACGTCTAGCACAGCCTAAAGTCGCCGAGAGTTGATAAATATTATATCGTTTCGAAATAGCGACTTTCGCTTACCTATCGCATACTGGATAACGGGCGTCGCTTATCGCCGCGCGCACTGAGTTTCATGGTATGACGCATGCAGTTGTTGTCAAGCGCGGCACCGCGCCGGGCGAGCGAGCGCGCACACAAGGCGGCTATATTGCCATTCCGTTCAGGAATGCTCTTCGAGTGTGTCGTTTGGCTATGCCAACGGAATGTCGCTATGTTTTGTCACTTTCTTATCAACATAAATTTCGATGAGACAGAACAAACCGATATGATTTACTTATATTTTTGACCTTCACATACTTCGGGAGCGGTTTTTAACTCCAAACTGCGGTGAGAATTCGTTAAATGGTTTATTAACACTTTTAGCGCCAACAATCGCTACGCGTGTAGCGCGTAGCAGCGTTTTCCGCTTTGTAGCGAAACTACTCTACGAACAGAGCGCCCGCCTACCGGGCTCCTGGCACTCAAAGTGTTTGAACTCGATTCTATTTTTGCCTTGGCGGATAAGTTAGCGAAGCACCTTTAGCTCTACATAACCTTATTAGGCGACACAGATTAGAAAATAATCAAGCATTAAAATGACGGACTCATACTGCTCTGTGGTTTGCCGGTACTCGGTGCAGAGACGCACAAGGGTACTCAACAGGGTAATTAATGCAGTTATGTAGACCGAGAGAACGGCAGCTCCACGAGGGTGCTACGCGATTATGTAACGCGAAACGGCTTCACTTGCCTATGAAGACTCTCCGTCCGCATGGAAACCGGTTTTTGCCAGTATGTTACTGCCAAATTAGCCACTTCATGTTCTGCCACCTCGCTGATAAAGCTGTTTAACCTTTTAAACGCCACGGCCGGCAAGACTCGTTAACAGAAAGGTGAGCTAGTGATATGCCTTTCCCGGAAATATTACCCGAAATTCTAAAATTGCCGGTAATATTCCCGGAATCATTATTGTATAATGTGCTAGGTATATTGAAAACTTGCCGGAAAAAATGGGAATATGCTCAGGATAATCCCAGGTAGCAATATTGCCGGGAACGGGTGTATGGAAGCTGCAGATCTTTAGCTGAGCTACTCATGATAACGCCAAAATCGATCAAAAAACTAAATGTAAAATTATAATTGTATAATATCTGTTGGAGTTCAAATCAAATAGTATACACTGATAGATGGAGTATAGCATCGATGCCTCGTTTTGTTCTGTGTCGCAAGGTATGTAGCGTTTTCCTTGGTCGCTTGGCGTTCTCTTGACGTGTATCTTTCTCAGAGTCTGACCTACATACATTTTACTACTATTCGTTAGATCAGAACTTGGTATTTAAGCTGAGAAATGCTAACAAAGACCCAGCAATTGGCCTCTTGAGTGGTACAAAGAAACAAATAAAGCATTACAAACATTGGCTTTCAGTGGGCTTTCACTGAAAGCCAATGTTTGTAATGCTTTATTTGTTTATACCCAATTATATATAAACCAAATGACTTTATCCTTACAGACTAAATTCATAGTTTCGTTTATCCGCTGATCAGCCGCTGCCGCGTTAAAGAATCGCACAACTCGACTCGCAAATTCTCGGTGTAAATTATTCGTGATTTTTCCGCTTTTATTCGCAAACTACCGCATTAAGCTGTATTTACGCTGCTCATTGCATGACCTGTTCCTATTTCGCGCCTCGGGCTATGGGCTTATCTGCTTAACTGAGAAATGGGGCAGTTAATATACTAAATGATGGAGTATTATTTTCATCTGTTTGGTTATTCGGTTATGAGCATGACACCTTTTTATGATTATATTAGAGAGTAGAGATGCAACGGATAGTTAGTTAGTCGGATACCGGATACCGGATATCATGTGCAACCGGATATCTGGATGCACATGAGTTATCTCTAATGTCGTGTTAGCTTGTGAGGCCTTCGCGCGAAGAGCAAGTTTCAATTTGTTACGAGTTGTAATGACGCGGGGAGGGCCCTATGAAGATCAATACGCGCTTTATTACATCAAATTGGTTTCGACTCTCTGGAACTGCGTAGGAACTTAGCATTGCTTAATTTCGTCGTAAAATTCTTACGAAACAAGATCGACAGTATGAGTCTCCTCGGAGGGTTTTTAAACCTTAATGTACCCAAGGATCACAGCAGCAAGCGCCGTGGGGTCCGTCTTTTGACCACCTGTATCGGCACTCGCCCATCCCCCGCGCAACAGCACTCGTCAACTCTTTGTTCGCAGCATCACCCCAGTGTGATCTGTTTGCGGCAGGGATAGAAAGACTGATGTTAGATTAGAAAAGAGTGTTAGAAAGAAGAAATGATGAATAATAGTAAATGTTAGCACCTAGTTTTAGTTTGGTTATAGTAGTTTATGCAACGGTTGCATAATGATAGGCCTTAAAACACTAGTACGGTTTTCATGAAACGAGCCGATAGGCGAGTTTCATAATAAGATCGCACGTGTGTTTTAAGGCCAAATTATGCAGAGTTGCATACATAACTTTATCTACACACATATTATAAATCCTCCATGATGGGTTCAGAAACAATATTTTCTGGCAACAAGTTATTTGTTGCAATCGTGGCTGCATATTTCCGACATCCGGCGCATTTTCACAACACACACACTCCGAGAAGACTACTTACTATTCATATTTTCAACTAAAATGTAAATTACAAACAACTTTTTCTATTCAATTCAAAAACAATTCTACTTTCATTCAGCAAAACGCCAACATGGCGATCCTCCGTCAAGACCATTTTTTTTTAAATCATAGACAAACGGATGAAGTCTCTATTCTCACGTCACTCGAGATCAAATATTGTGCAGTTTATATTTTAAAAAAACATACTGAATTGACGTTTCGTATCAATAACTGTTTTAATATCTATGGATACTAGAATAGAGACCACTTGAGTTTTGACAGCTGTTCCAAATTTAATCTCTTTTCTTTACTAAAAACGATAAAGAAGTCATGTTATTTCTTTATCGCAGCACTGGTTTTTCCTAATTGGTTGTCAAAATGGTGGTCATTTCCTAAGGTTTTTGATTAACCAATGGAGGTTTTATGATATGGGTGAAGATAAAGTTATTTTAAGTTTTAGTCTCTAAGAACCTATGTAACGCTATGGTTATTTTACTGTCATGTTACGTGTTTTAATGGTTCAATAAATAAATAATAATCAATTGGGAATATTCGAACGAGCACAACGTGATGTTAAGTGAAGTTTTATATTTGAATAAAAAAAAACAAAGCTTTTATTGAATAGCCGACGTTGATTTCGTTTTTTCTGATGGCTTTTTATTTGTTTTATCCTTTTTTTATCAGCAATACCGGATAGTAACCGGATGTCCAGTGCATCTCTATTAGAGAGTCTTTTTGTTTCATTTTTTTCGCTGCTCGACCCCTTTGCTTCAGGTTGCTGGTTTTTTTTTTCAGATATCGCCTCAAAGGATAGGATATATTGAAAATATTTAGTGGGCTCCGTTTGATATACGAAATTGTAACTTGTTGCTTAATGAACAGGGTCCAGAAGGTACTTAGTAAAGTAATGGAAAATGCAAAATCATGTTTGATGAACGCGTTAAGCTTTTCTTAAGCAGTTAATACACAGTGCTTTGTTGATGTACTAATTTAACGATAATCTGAACGACAGGAAACAACAAAATGAAACAAAATAAAACTAATAGTCAAATTAAAACTTTCGTGAGACATTATGAATAATTGAAAAACACACGGCTTTACTCACGATTTATTGTCAGAAATAGTCCGACATGTTTCGAACTCGATTGGAGTCCTTCTTCAGGGTTTGAGTGCGGTCCCGTGCGGTGCGGTCCTATTTCTGACAATAAATCGTGAGTAAAGCCGTGTGTTTTTCAAGTATTCAAAATAAAACTAACATTCTCTGAGTGAGTTTTTTTGCAATCGATGCGAAGACATTAGCTTTAATTCAATATTCCATTATATTCATGGGTAATTTCCTGTGGCAATCTAAAGTATTGGATAAAAAAGATTTGGCCTGAAATATTAAGTATGTATCACAAAATTTTGGCAGCCTTCCAGAGCTATTGTCCTTCAAATTACTTCTTTGTTTCTTCTTCGATAGAAAATCTTATAACGCAAATACAATGGAGATTTATTTATGAATTTGCTCCGGAGAAAATTCTAGTTTTATTGTTCTGTTTTGCTGTTTATTTATTGGAACACTTCTTAGTTTGATTGCCTTCAAGTTCTCCGAGCTACTTCGTTACGATGTTGATCAAATATTAACTTTGTATTGTTTCCTATTAATTTCAATGTTTCTTACTTGTCAAAGCTCGTATTTTTATAGCAGTGGAGGATTTTAAGAAAAAACCGCTTTATTATCAAGATTTCATTTATTATTTGGGTTTCTTTTCCCAACACCGGCACACATTCCCTTTAAAGTTACGCCAAAGATGACCTCATAAATAGTACCTACCTAAGTTGTTTACATACCGTACTTTTAAATTTAAAAAATACCGGCCAAGTGCGAGTCGGACTCGCGCACGAAGGGTTCCGTAACATTATCTATAAAAACGGCATAAAAATCACCTTTCTTATAAGGGAGCCCCCTTAAATATTATTTTTTTTGTATTTGTTGTTACTTATAGCGGCAACAGAAATACATCATCTGTGAAAATTTCAACTGTCTAACTATCACGGTCCATGAGATACAGCCTGGTTACAGACGGGCGGACAGACGGACAGCGGAGCCTTAGTAATAGGGTCCCGTTTTTACCCTTTGGGTACGGAACCCTAAAAACCATCTTATTCGATCGTCATATGAAAGTCGAATAATCCAATGCAACGGCTACAATCTCGAGTTTAAATTAATTTCTATTGACGCCAGAACTAGGGGCAGACAACGAGCAGGTTGTAATCAAAATCGACAAAACTACATCTTACATACATACATACATAGCATCACGCCCGAAGTCCCTAATGGGATGGGCAGAGCCACAAGACTACTTGTGGCCACGTTCGATTAATTAGTCCTAAGATGGTATGATGAACCGTATGGTGACAGGTGATCAGCCCATCGCCCATACAGGTAGTCCACCATGTTGGAGAGGACCCGTCCCTTAGTCGACTTTTACGACATGCCAGGATGATAAGCATCTGCACGCATTCTATGCTATTTCTTCACTCCCAGTGCAGCAGAGAAGAGAAGAAAACTACATCTTCAGTCTATAATATAAAACAAAGTTCTGTCTAATCTCCTAAATATCGGAACCGATTTTGACATTTTATAAGCCTTTACATACCAGAGAATTTCAAAAAATTTGTACGTGATTAAGGCGTTGTTAAGAAAACGTTTAAAAAGTTCCTCTGTGTTACGAACATTAACCATATATTTATATACCTTATTAATTGTAGCCATAAGGCATACAATTGTATTGCTAATTTTCGTAACGCAGAGGAACTTTTTTAACTTGTTCTTAACAACGCCTTAATTACGTACAAATTTTTTGAAATTCACCCATACACGATTATAACTCGTAAGTAACTTAAATTATAATGACAACGCAGATTTTTACCCAAGTAATAAGAACAATCTAGTTCTATAAACTAATATAGTAAATAGAATTCCCAAACCCCTACAAACCCCGTGTAATCCCATGTCCCTTAGCAATTCTCATAATGAAACGATTACGAAGACTTTAAATATTTCAAGCAGACAACGTAGACTATAAATTGGAGCCGTTGGAATAATTTACTGGGATCACAGTAAACTAAACCCAAGTGTAACTAATTAAGTAGAGTGCTAATTCTCAGATATACAGCGAGATGCTTTTACAGTATTAATTCCTAAGGCGTCAGTAACGCCGGCTGATAACCTACTATTGTGTTTTAACTTCAATTATGCTAAAACCTTATTTTGTGGAACGCACGTTGTTTAAGGCATTTTAGAAACTAAGACTGAAACTTACGTGGCTTTTCCTACATTACATACATACATAGCATCACGCCCGAAATCCCTAATGGGTTGGGCAGAGCCACAAGACTACTTGTGGCCACGTTCGATTAATTAGTCCTAAGATTGTATGATGAGCCGTATGGTGACAGGTGATCAGCCCATCGCCCATACAGATAGTCCACCATGTTGGAGAGGACCCGTCCCTAAATCGACTTTTACGACATGCCAGGATGATAAGCATCTGCACGCATTATATGCTATTTCTTCACTCCCAGTGCAGCAGAGGAGTATTTACTACATTAATGATATCGTATTACAAAAATCCAACATACATTATTTTTACCGATGGTGAGTTTGATTTTAAGATTCAGGAAAAATGATTTCTCACACTAAAATATGAAAATTACAATAAAAATGAAAATATTTATTTTGCGAGTAGGCCTAATGGGCTCTTTCACATGTCTGAATCTACCAGGGCTTCGAAAGGTAACATCTGTGGGTAATCAGTGGTTTTGTGTGTTTTATTTCTAATACAATCAGGTGGGTCGACTGCCTGTTTGTCAGCCTACTCCTATCTCTAAGGACCGGCAACGCATCCGTGATTCCCCTGGTGTTGTGGGCGGCGGTGATTGCTTACCATCAGGTAACGTGCCTGCTCGTTTGCCACTCTATTAACATAAAAAAAACTCATTTAAACCAGATACCTTTATTTATTTATTTAGTTTTAAACGGTTTTAGACAACCGATTGTAAATTTTATTATTTAGCTGATATCATGTGCAGGGCTAGAGGTAAGGTCTAGTAATTTAATTTCTTATTAACTTTATCTTACTTCGCCTTCCTTCGTAGTAACAATACAATATACTTGAAAGGACATGTTAGCGCCTGCTGTGTCACGTTTATCAGTACAATAAACTAACAAAAACATAGGCCCATCGAATAGCAGACACAGGTGGCTAGTCGAGAAGTGGATTGCACCATCAGGCCTTTCGCACTCTATACTTTTAGCATCAGTAAATTCGATGACACGTTGCTACCATTTCAGTAGCTGTTAGGACCACCGTTCACTTGGGCGACATAGCATCGCTTATCTAACAACATCATTGACCAACTTAACAGGAGAGCGAAAAAACATTACCTTTGTAACAACGCGTAATTCAAAAAACAAGCAATAGTAACCACCGCCTAAGTTGATGGCAATGGACTCATTCGAATTTTGGTTAATTATTATACGCAAATTATTATATATATATATATATATATATTATCACGCCCGAAATCCCTAATGGGGTGGGCAGAGCCACAAGACTACTTGTGGCCACGTTCGATTAATTAGTCTTAATATGGTATGATGGACCGTATGGTGACAGGTGATCAGCCCATCGCCCATACAGATAGTCCACCATGTTGGAGAGGACCCGTCCCTTAGTCGACTTTTACGACATGCCAGGATGATAAGCATCTGCACGCATTCTATGCTATTTCTTCACTCCCAGTGCAGCAGAGGAGGAGGAGGAGTCCCAGTGACGCAAATCATTATTTCTTATAATAACTTCATTAGCTTACCTTTTATCTTTGATAATAATACTATTTTTACACAAATTTAGTTAGAAAACTCACGAAAAAAATAGACACGGAGCGCAAAGTTATCAAAGTATGGTCGAACAACGACTTAAGCGGTGTTGGAAGGCTAACCGACCTGCGCGCTGTCACTATGTTTTTAATTCTGATCTCATAATGGCAGAAACGTCTAGAATGTGATTGGTAGATCGACGCGCAATAAGTAGCTCTACCCAATGACATTCAAATGTAAAAACCGATAATTTTCGACTAGAGCGGTATTGTTAGAGTAACGACGATATGCCAATATGACAAGAAAGAAAAATGAATACGCCAATCGGATTGTGTGATTCTTGTGCTATGACTGCACGATTGTTTTATGCAAATGCTTTCATAAAAACTGACAAGCCGACTTTAGAATGACTCGATAGCTTATTGTGGTATGTCCTATAAGGCTTTTTTTATAACCCGGTCAAATGCAGGTGCTGTAGCAGCGTACACGATTAATCCCGCTCACACGAATGCATACAACATGATGGTGTCACTCAGCCATCGCGCGTGCTGCTGCCGCATCCGCAATGTAACCAGGCCTTAAGTGCTTCTTGTGATCGCAAATATTTAAGAGTGTAGTGTGTAGAGGCCCTAAATATCTCGTAACCTGCCTAATGCTTTGAAGGACCAGTTGCCGTCCCATCTAATAAATTGAAATTCTCAATAGTTTCCTGTACTTTTATTGAGTAGATAAACTTCTAGCTATGCCAAGCGCTACATTTTACACTAACGAATTCCCCGATAGTTTGCCTTAGAACATAACAACGAGTTCGTTGCTTACACAGCGCTGTGCATCCTATGACCGTTCCCAATATTCAATTTCCGGATAGATTTGATCATCAACATCATCATTATTTCAACCCAAAGACGTCCACTGTTGGACACCGATTCTTTGCTGCTCGCATCCAGTGGAGTCCCGCAATTTTCACCGGGTCGTCAGTCCACCGTGTGTCAGTCCCACGCTGCGCCTTCTGGTACGCCACTGAAGAACTCTTCGGCCCCATCTGCCATCTACGAGCAATATGGCCCGTCTATTGCCACTTAAGTTTAGCGATTCTTCGGGCTATGTTGATTACTCTAGATGTTTTACGGATCTCCTCATTTCTAATTCGATCTTGCAGCGATACTCTGAGCATTGCCTATAGATTTGGTAAGTACAGGTTAAAATTTGTAATTTGCTGCATACAAAACATGTCTATGTTTATGTGTTAGTAATCAAACCTATCCATAGATTGAATATTGGGAACAGATTTTAGAGAATCAAACCACTGATCGATGCTCGACTAGTTGCCAATAGTTTAAATATATCTACAACGGCTGTGAAAGAACTTAGTATGTTTTAAGGAGGTATTTGGTTTAATTCGAAATGGTGTCTTCCTAATTTAAAATTTCCCAAACTTAAAATAAGAAACTTCAAACTCGATTTTGTATAGCACAAAGCTGTAAAAATCATGTTTGTCGTTTCTTATTTTAAATTTAGCGAACATACTCTTGAATTGGCTCCATTACATACATAGATATACATAATATCACGCCTGTTTCCCAAATGCTCCTCTGCTGCACTGGGAGTGAAGAAATAGCATAGAATGCGTGCAGATGCTTATCATCCTGGCATGTCGTAAGAGTCGACTAAGGGACGGGTCCTCTCCAACATGGTGGACTATGTGTATGGGCGATGGGCTGATCACCTGTCACCATACAGTTCATCATACCATTTTAGGACTAATTAATCGAACGTGGCCACAAGTAGTCTTGTGGCTCTGCCCACCCCATTAGGGATTTCGGGCGTGATGCTATGTATGATGTATGTATGTTTCCCAAACGGGTAAGCAGATACCACGGATTTCCACCTTCTACGATCCTGACACACACCTTTCGCTTCGTCTACTCTCATTAAGTTCTTCATGCACGCTCGCCGGTTAAGAGTACTCTTAACCTGTCCTTTCTTAAGTACGTCCTCGATCTGGTTTTGGTACGTTCGCCTAGGTCTTTCCCTTTCAATCCTACCATGCACACTCGCCTTATAAATCTGCTTCGTTAGTGTTCTTTCGTTCATCCTCTCCACATGTCCATCCACATCCACACCACATCGTTCTCTTATCACGTTATTCCTTATCCTGTCGCTCATAGAAACACCACACATACTTCTCAAAGCTCCGCCGCTCGCTGGCCCCATTATAAGGACAAATTTAAACCGACTCAGTGGCGCAGTGGTAGTACACTGCCGACTATACTGGACGCCGCAGGTTTAAGTCCCGCTAGGGACAAACTTTGTGTGAGAAGCCCGAGTCATGGGTGTTTATTTGTATTATTGTCTAGTACCCACACATAGGGAAATCCTAGTTTAGGACTAGATGAATGTGTGTTAGCTTCAAAGTATGGGTATTGTTATTAAGTATGCAATAATCATTTTGACAACTACGATGCGTAGGTTCCGTTCACAACCGTTTCCGTTTATACAAGTCCTGACTAACCCTTAATTTGTTTCGGGTAGTTGGACTGAGAGGCAGCAATAATGTTCAAAGGTATATGAGGGTCAGCGCAGATGTTACTCTAGAAAACACAATGTATCTGGAGAACTGGAAATAGAGTTTATAGACCTCAAGGTTCGTGTTTCACCAAAAATTTATATTAGGAATGCGTCTGTGTAATGCGCTCCCTCTCAACATATATAAGAAAAGCTCCAAGCAAGTTTGCTTTCAAGCAATTGCTAAATCAGGATGAAGAGTAGGCAGTAAGAAGATCCATCATTGAACTTATATTCGTTTTATGTGTAATATATCATAATACTAAATATTAAATATACAATTAAACAGTTATATCATAATACTAATAATTAAATAATATTTTATGTTTATCATAATTTCCATCAGCTTTCTCAATGAATACACCTTTTGATCTTTTTCTCTGCTTGGCCTGTTGGTTGACTGGTAGAAAATGCCATTGGGCATTAAGTCCGCCATTTGTACTTTGTTTGTGCAATAAAGCTTAAATAAATAAATAGGAAGATTTCGATTTATTTTTGAGTACTTAGCAATCTTACCCAGCAGAATTAAAACTAGGAAACGCCTGATAAAATGTAGATAACAATAACCAAAATCACAAAAACCTAAAGTTAAACCAACTTAACTATTTGTTTGTTCAGCACTTAATTCAACAATATTTATAGTTTCAGAATAAAGTGTAAAATTTATGTCGCCACTATTGTTTCAGCGAAAACAGTAACCAGTTTTGTAAAATTTAAAGTTTAAATTGCATTCATGTTAGTGTTGCCAGCTGAAATGCTTGTGAAGAGAATTGCATTATGAGTAATTACTCAGTTTTGCCGACGGAGCAGCGAGTAGCCTAACTTAGGTCATGTGCAGAACCTAATGGCTAATCGTCCATTAAATTTAAATTACAACTAAGTACAAAATAAGTTACATGTGCGCGTGTTTAACGATCTTGCATAAATTATAAAATTGTCAGTTGACTTCTTTACAAAGGTTTATGTGTAAAAATCTTTAAATACGAAAATCAGGACCTATATTTGACGATGTTCTAGGCTGCACTCATAGTCAGATAATGCGACTAATTCAAATGTGAGTTCACTAATTTTAAAAGTCGCTAAACTTGATATAAGAAATGACGTACTTACTCAATTTTGACAGCTCGGTGCACAAAATCAAGCATGACGTTTCTTATTTTTTTAATATAGTCGACACTGTTTCGAATTCGACCCAATAACCAACCAATTAACTAGTGAAACTTCCATACAAAATCTTAACATATTAATCGTTCATTCACTGACTCTGAGCAGCGCCATGTGAAGGTATGTCTGAATATAAAAACAGCCTCTTATTATGATCTTCCTAGCTCGTTATTTTCTAGTTGCTATTAACAAATACGGTATTTTTAACCAAGCTTGTTGGCAAAAGTAATTTCGTACTTGGTTTTAAATTAAACTGTAGTTTCGGCGATGTTTATCGCGCGGCGATAAATTCCCGCGAAGTTTTATCACTGTAGCAACAAAACATTTTTTACACTGTGTAGGTACGTTTATGAGCGCTGTGATTCAACTATGCGTTGTTAGAATGTTTCATTCGTATTATTATTTGAGGTGTAAATGTTCTTTTGGCAATTAAGGCAGGTAATTTTCAATGTACATCAACTTCTGGATAAATAATTTTTTTACTTGGTCGGTTTATTTGCAAGACAATTTCGATAGACGTCACTACATTTCGATAGACGATGTTCGACGACGTTTTCTTGGTGTGTGGTTTTTATATTGGATTCTTAATTGGTCATGTTCGTTGGAAGTCAATTCCTTCGACATTTTCTGGGTGGCTCTTGTTCTAGGAACCACACTTTTTCCGTTCAAATAGAAATATGTTCAGCTAACTAAGACAGTAAGCTATCTAATTAGGATCATATATTGAGTTTGTTCTCTATCATACATTTGTTCTTTTCTGCGCGTGGCCACGAAACTCTATACAGATCCATATTGTACACAAAATATTCAAATTTTCAATTATTTTCCTACAATAGCGCCCGGAAAACAGCCATTAAATGCTTCGCAACTGTCTTCATACTTACGTTTCAATACTAATGATCGTTTCCATATTTATATCGTATTTAAACAATGCAAATGACTTTTTAATAATTTTCCTCGTTCGTTATCCGAAGCGCATTATTCACTCATTTGCAAGAGCCGTCATGTCTTCCGGGAAGTATGAAATTATTACCATAATAAACCACGATTTTCTTTCAACATTCTTCTTTATTGTTTAAAAGCCACTTTGGATTTTTCAAGAGAATTACTGTGTTGACGGACAACAAGTACGATCACTTGTATTTAAATATCTTCGACACAAAGTCATTTAAGTTTAGGTACAAGTATTATTGCGAGTGAGATAAACAGATTCGGTGCCCTCGCGTTTCTTTTTTGTCTTGTTCATAAAGCAATGATAAAAAATACGCGTCGATCGTCCCAATTTGGTAGAAAGAGTTTTAAAAGTTCTATAAACGTCACAAGTCCATATAGTCCTAACAATACAAATTGTCATTATCTATCTTGACCGTGGAGACTGTCTACATCTCCATTTAACCTACATAAGGTAGTCAATTTAGATATTTCTTCATTTTAATTATTATGACCCTTAGAGGCTTTATACATCTCTAAGTAATTTGACTTGTCCAAACGCGGAGACTACATATCCCTTATTAGTTATTTATTATAATTTGTTTGTACTCATTAGGTTTGTTTGCTGCCCTTTTTATGTTAGTTACAAGTTACAACTCTAATGTAAAAGTTGGAAAAAAGACTTACTGCCGAGTTTCTTGCGGCGTTTCTTCTCAGCAGATATCACCTTTCGAAGCGCTGGTAGCTTCAGACGTGTAAAAGAGCCCATGTGGCATTTTCATTTTCATTACATCTGTAATCGGGAAAGTATATGATTTGGTCAGAATATAAATGGCAGTCATAATGGCGGAGAAGCCTTTTAAATTCATCATGTGTTCCGCCTCCGCTCACATCCTAGACCTCTATTTATAAACCCGCAACTTGCAACAAATTGGAAATAGTCCAAAGTCCCGAGTGTGGATTTAATGTGATAAACAGAAATCGTAAAGAAAGGTTTACTGTTAATAAGCAGTTGGCAGGATCTGCAGCCGGTATCAGCTTTCGTTGCCAAATCTTTCAAATTAACTCCAGAAAGCTGTTGTTGAAAGGAATTACAGAGCAAATAATGTTTAAGTCTTATTGTTGTTAAATATGTGATGGGGAAGTTGCGTGAAAATCTAAATGAGGTTTAAATGATATAATATGAAAAAAAAACCAGATCATTTTGACTATTCGTTTTTATTTCATTAAAGGTCAGATTTAGTGAAAAATATATATTGTGTATTCGTTCTGATTTTAGTTTTTTGGACATCGTCGTCAAAATGTCATGTTTTATTTCTACGATGTTGGTCTAAAAACAGTATTTTCGGAAATAATTGCAGCTTTCGTTTAAACGCCATGCATTTGTTCAGTCTAACGACAGCTGTGACGTCATAACTATGAACAAAGAATGACTTTTCAAATCTTCATAACTCATAAAATAATCAACATAAAAATGTTTTGCGTACACAGATCGGATTCTATTACTCAGCACTTTCCAATACTAGACGAATTTTTTTTATGCATCTTCCCTATTAGCCATTTAATGATGATAGTTCGAGGTTTTAAATATGAAGTAATGCATCGGTTATGCACACGGTAAGAATTAAATACTTCCTGTAGTCAAAAGTTAACGAAAACAGATAAATAAACCTATAACTGATATCGACATGCGGATATAGGTTAAACCCCTTACTTTCGGGACCAGGTGGGACAAGTCTGACCTGAATGTGGGTAGTCGTATGACTTTCCCATACGCTTGTAAAGCCTTTCCTAAACATAGTGGTTTATCAAGTAGGTAGTTGATATTTGTATGCATGTTCTATCGGTCTGACTATGCCCATATACGAAATTCTGGCTAATTACTTATGACATACGTACGCATTTAGATATACGCCGATTAATTTTGCTGTATTAATTTTTTAGGGTTCCGTACCTCAAAAGGAACCTTTATAAGATCACTTATTTATCCGTCTGTCTGCCCGTTTGTGTGTCAAGACCTTAAAAGAAATTAATATCAAATAATCAGGTCTGTAATCTCCTGTAGCCGTGAAAAAATCAACCTTCTACGTCATTCAATCAAAAGATACGGCCGTTTATGCCACATATTTTGATACTCGGAAGGGAATAAAATCTATAGGGTACTTCCCGTTAACCTAGAATCATGTAATTTGGCAAGAAGCAATGTCTAGATCATCATCATCATTTCAGCCGAAAGACGTCCACTGCTGGACATAGGCCTCCCCCAATGATCTCCACAACGACCAATTCTGTGCTGCTCGCATCCAACGGAGACCCGCAATTTTCACCAGGTCGTTAGGTATAACACAAGTAAAGAAAAAAATCTGAAAACAGTAAATTTGTAGTAACATTACAAAAAAAATAGTTTAACGGAATAACCTTTGCAAAGTCGTAGCACACTCGACAGTTGCATGGAGATAGGAGCTTGCGAAAGTTTTTTTTTGTCTTATTTCATAGGTAGGTTGTAAATAGTTACCCGGTTGTTAAAAGCAATTTTTTTTCATGTTAGGGTACCGTTCCTACAAAGTACTATCTGTTTTTCATGTATGTATGGGACCCTCTGCGCGCGAGTCAGACTCACACTTGACCGGCTTTCTGTTTGCCTTTATAATGTTATTAGCATTATAATGTCTCTCTCTCTCATATCTCTACTTTTATGCTAAGTATTCCTTGTCTACGAGCTCAGTTGAAACGGAAGTCCAGATTTGTTTTTACATTTTTTTAAAAACCTTTCAAATGTTTCATAACGAGTTCGTTAGTGTATTTGTTTAAACATTTCTGTGCAAAGCATTGTCAAGAACTTTTCCTTTGTGGGACCAAAGAAAGCCGTCCCTGTAAAGGTTTATTTTGCAGGTACAAATGCAAATTGAATACGGTACAAGTCGGAACTATATTTACTAATACCTGGCGGGTTTCGACTTAGTCGTTTTGGCTTATGAAGTTTTTCAATTAAATAAATGAATTGTTAATGACTTGGACGGAAATTATTTAGCTTAAAGAACGAGAAAATAAAATAAAGGTGCTCTACCACTGGTTTTATACCCGACTACCTCACTGTGCGAAGTTCGTCAGGGGTCTGCAATAATTTACTCCTGTTCCTTTTTTTAGCCAAAAAACACTTGCTATAATAATAATAATAAACCATTTATTTCAGGCATCAGTGGCCCATACATAAATACCTTACAGACTAACATACATATATTACACATTAAAATAACTTAAAAGTAATATCATTTAGGGGAGGAAAAGGCGTGGCTCCTTAGCGTCGTCCCATCTGGAGTCGTGTCCTGGACAGGCATGGTGCCCCGGAAGCGCCTGAACATGACACCCTTCGGCCAGAAGTCCGACACGTGACTGCTATAGTTTTTTATTTTGTAAATGGAAATGATGATGTTTATTACTCACCACCAGAAGCGGTCTCAGCCACCTTTTGCCAAAAGTTTAGGCCTGCCATGCAAAATAGCATTATGGCTTGGCATATAATTTTGGTTGGATTTATTTTAGATTTTAGTGCTTTGGATCCGCGTACTTTGCATGGTATTTTCTATATCATACGTTCTTCTACCTAATCTTCAAAAAAATGTAATGCAAGGTTAGCAAATAATTAATAAGACTTGTTCTAGTAAACCAAATGCTACAAACTCAGGTGAAAGCACTACGCTTACTCTACGCTTACTATAATCGTTATAACATTTATGTAGGTTAACTACATCTTTCTAGTTTTGTCGGAATAAGTCTTGGTTCGATTTGAATTCATCGTTTCGGAGTAAATAGCGAACATTTAATTTCTACAGCGTGTAAATTTCATACGGGCATATATTTCAATGACGATCAGTGTCAGACCTATAAAGCATATATATTTACATAAATGACGTTGATTAATTACTTAATTTTTCTTTTTATACAAATAATTAAGTACGCAGTGCATCCAAGTAATAAACGTCTAATCACGTCTTATCATGACAGTTCATTTGTTTTCATCATACTTGCTCGGAAAGGGTGTTATTATACGCAAGCGTATAGAGCAACTATAGCCGATTTAACTTCTCTATGGGCCCCGCCGTCAGCGGGAGTTATAAACCATACAAAACCCATAACTCCCTAGGTAGTTATGGATTTTGTATGGTTTCGAACTCCCGCGGGCAGTTAAGTGCGCCAGGTCGGCGGAGCTGCTCGGGAGCCGCAGCCGGCGGGGCGCGCGACCGCAAGCCGGCGGAGCTGCCCCGCGCTGATCGCAACGTACGCTCAGTTTATGAACACCCACCTGATGGTCATTCACGATGTAAAATGGAAATAAAATTAATATATATACTTTTTTTTGTCTAATTTTTATTTCATTTCCTCGCAAATGTGATGAAAAACATTGTGTGTATCACGGGCAGTAAGGGGATAACAAACTCGAGTCATAAAAGCCCTCGCCTATCGGCGTCGGGCTTCTAACAGACTCTCGTTAGTTATCCCCTTCTTACGGCCCTAGATGCACAATGTACTATTAGTTTGTCAAATAATGGACGAAATACATTGCTGCTCAGACCTACTTTAAGAAAAAAATAAGGTACTCTTTATTAATTAAACTATTTAACGAAATTTCTGTCTCACATAATTTGTACGATCGGAAAATATAGCTGGGTAAAATATACGCCTGTATGAAATTTACACGCTGCATAACAGAGAGTATCTGAGAGTTTCTTTGATATACTTCTTTTAAGAAGAAGCTTTAGCGCGAAGCAGAGTTCAGGTAGAATATTGCAGTGACGCATCAAAGGCAAGTTATTAAACTTCACGACAAAGAGGGATAAATGGGACACGAATATAACTGTAGATTATTGTGCTTAACGATGCGTGATTATGCACATGCAATATGATTCACAATGTATTCAGTTTTAGCTGTGAGCTTTGCGTCGATATCTCTCTTTTGGCAGACTTATGCATTAAGGAATCCTTCTGTAAATAAACGTTTTTACATGTTAAATATAAATTTGCTTTTGCCTGCGCTCTAATAGCATTTAATGTTGGCATTTGGTTGGGCCGCATGAGTCTCGTTAGTTGGACAACGGTTAGATTTGGCCGTCGTTTTGAGGTAAGGCTTTGAGATCCGGAGGCCTATTCCCTCATATTTCCCTAGACTGGCAACGAATTGGCAGCACCTCTGGTGTTGCAGATCTCCATGGGCGGCGGCGACCGCTTTTCATCAGGTCGGGCCGTCTGCTCGTTTGTCAGTCAATTGACATAAAAAAAACCCTACAACCAGGGACCATTGTAGAATTTTGAACTGAAACAATATAATGCAGAAATGCTAACAGTTTTAAACCAACGGTATCAGAAGTCGCATTGGCCCAACGTTGGTAAGTGGATGGGCGTAATGATAATATTTTACTGCATTGGGCCAACGTTACACTTAATATCTAATAGGGCCTTCGTTGTATACAATGCAGAAATGTCAACCGTTTTTTTAAACTACGGTAGCGGTATTCACAATGGCCTAACGTTGGTAATTGGTTGGGCGTAATGATAATCTTTTTGTCATATTGGTCCAATGTTAGTGTTATGTGGGCAAAATACTAGCTATATCCCTACGGATTCCCTACTGTTGGCCAATGGATGCCAACGGAAAATAATACTAGGGCGACGATTTGACTCCTGATCGTTTATCGTTTGTAGGGACCTGTGTCATCTTTCGTATTCATAATTTAACAAATAAAAAACCGTCTAAAATACCCTTTTAAAAGTAAGTTTTTTTTTCACAGTTTAGTCACTATCATGTGATTTAACGACATTAATTTACTACATTAAGTACCTAACTAGCATAATGCCAGTTGCTCATCACCGTTTACAAAATGTTGCTATTCAAGCTGCAAGGATGTAAATCGTTGAGGAGTTCTCCTGGTGCTTCACCACCGGTTTTAGTTTACCACATAGATTTTCATGAACATAAGTTGCTTTCGAACCTTATACAGAAATTTAATTGCCACCTGCGAAATACTTATCATTTAGGAGTTCCAGTGATCATCTGTGGTCTTCATCAACAGATTTATTTTACAAATAATGCTTTAGGAACCTAACTGCTTCAGTTATTACAGAAAATACTGAAATTGCTATATGCGTGCCAATAATATTTGAGGAGTTCCATCGATTCCTCATAGATCACGTAACGGAACCAACTTGGAAGTATACCCTACCGATTAAAAAAAGAATTTTGCAAATCCGTTTATAACGACGTTTCCGTCCGTTCCGTCCGTCCGTTTCCATCCGTTTATAATGACGGAGTTCTGAGCTAACAAACAAAAAAATACAACCGAATAGATAGCTTCCTCCTTTTTTGAAATCGGTTATAATTAGCTTTGGCTCTCCATTTATCGTTGTGCAAAATTACGATAATCCGTTGCTACATTTTGACGTGAGAAAGGAACAAACAAACAAGGAACAATAAGGATGAATATATTATTATATCGTAAAGGTATCGTATCAAGTGACCTGCGCCTCTATCGGGAACGCTAAGCGATGTTGTAGCGTCTCGCGAGCGAGATTTCTCATCCTACTCTTCTGCATGACGCGTAATGCGTAAGAGCGAGATGGGAGTCTCGCTTGCGGGTCGCTGCAGTATCACTTAGACGTTCCCGAATAGACACCCTGCTTCATACTATTCTTACAAAGAACGTACCGATAAACATTTGTTCAACTTCCGATATAATTATCTCAATAAAACGGGACAAATAGGTATCGCATGCCTCTTAGACGGCTATCATTAGGCGTTATCGAGGTATGCTATCAATGTGTTCGCTATAAAAGTGCTAATAACAATAAGAGATAGCAGAAATATCGCCAATACCTTGGCGAGCCTCCAAATTGTGGAGCAGTGTTCTAGCGAAATGATATCCGATAGAACGTCGGTGTTTCTGTTCTCTGGCTGCAATTGAACTGAATTGAACTGTATGTATAAAACAAATTCGTTAGAAACTAGTGTAGGCTAAATATCATTTCTGTGAATGACGATTGCTGATTGCTGAGATGATTACTGTTCGAATGGGCCGGCTCGACCGGGGTAGTACCACACTCTCACAGAATATTGGCGTAAATTAATAGCTTCGCTATTGCGTTTCGTATGGTGAGTGACGAGATCCGGAGGCCTATTCCCTCGTCCCCATCGCATCCCCATTCCCATCCTCCCTAGACTGGCAACGCATTGGCAGCACCTCTGGTGTTGCAGATGTCCATGGGCGGCGGTGACCACTTCCCATCAGGTGGGCCGTCAGCTCGTTTGTCAGTCAATTGACGCAAAAAAAAAATGATTGCAATTCGAAACGGTGCCGCCTACATTTAAAATTCCCTAACCTTAAAATAAGAACGTCAAACTAAATTTTTATAGCACCAAGCTGTCAAATGTTACTTTGACGTTTCTTATTTCAAGTTTAGTGACTTTTAAATTTAGCGTACATACTTTCTAATTGGCCCCAACGTTTATGTACATAATTAAATCGCACTTAACCTTGATAACCATAACTTTAGGTATCAAAAGCAAGTAAGTGGATAAAAATATTCACTTTGATCAAATTGTTTTGCGCCTGAGGACCTTTTTTATTAAACACCTTAAGTATCATGGCATGACATACAAAGCGATGACAAATTTCTTTTTTGCCGATTTTTTAAACCGTTCAAAGTCATTAAACGTTTAAATATAAAACGTCATTCATAACCTGAGTGTTTGTGTTAGTCTAAAGGTGCTTGTAAACCAACAACTTTCTTGGCAATTTCTCGCTGCAATTTGGGCTATCCCCAAAACTTTACACTTTAACTTTTTGTTCCCAGTAGTGACGTTATATGTAATCTTTTTGAGATTAACCCAAATTGCGGCAATAAATTGCCAAAAATCTAGTCTATCTTTACGAGCCCCTTAAGGGTCTCAGAGTCGGTCAATAAACGAGTAACGTGTTTCTTAGTGAAGATTTCGTATGGAAGTTTTGAAAAAGGAATAATTTAATTGTTCATTATCTATGAGTGCGGCCATAAGATCTCGTGCACTCTATCAGAGCAAATTATAGTAAATGGATGTGTCTACGAACTGTGACGCAATGTGTTATACGAAACCACTGCTTTGAAAGCGATCTCGGTAGACAAAACAGACGGTATTAATAGTCGTATTAGCACATTATTTTGCAATTCTTTGTCTCCTGACTTGTTAGTTCCTCCGATCGTCCTGTGACTTAGCACAGTGGCATGTGGGTATATGCTTTGCAAATACAATTAATGTTATGCGACTGAGCAATACTCGCCTGCCTGCACAAACACTCAGATTGAGTACTAACGTTGAGCCAGGCGTATCATTATATGGGGCTAATGTAATGGCTAAAGGATAACGTTTCAATGAATAGCCTATTGAATCTAAGCTCTGTGAATCGGCCGTGTATTAAACCAGGGCCTAGTGCATTAGTTTTAATTGCCCACATAAAGCATTGTCACTTTTTAATATATAAGCGGGAGCGAAAGGGACGAAGGCTGCACGATAAAAAATAGCGTGCTAGGGGCGCGCTATCACTGTTATAAAGCCATTTTTTACCACTTTTATCACTTTATTTTGTGTCAATGTTTTTTATTATAGTTTTTATTTAATTAAGCTGAACATTCACAGTATTTCACAGTCATATAAATAATAATGTATTCAAAGATTTAAATACCCACGATTACAGGCTCAACCTAGTGTGACGGGTACTAACGATAGTGCAATTTTATTTTATAACTTCTTCGATGAAAATATAATTATGTAAGATAATGTTAAATACTTCACAAAGCAAATTGTTGAAATAATTATCCAACAGAACCTAACTCCTAACTTTACTTTCAACAAAGTAAACGGAATTTAATTGTGTGTGATTGGGAGATAATATGGCACTGACAGATTCAAAGAAAAAAAAAAGATTATAGAAGTCAGACGTTTCAAGTTTCGAAGAACCGTTTATCGCAGAGGCCCTAGCAAGGTTGACACAAGGATAAGTTAAACCATCTTATCTCTAAGTTCGTCTCTCTCATACTAGAGACGACGAAAGACAGTCAGAGAGATAAACGGGTTTAATCTATCCCTGTATCTGGCATGCTGGGGCCGCAGACATCATCAATCAATACATATAAAACAGTACCGTGACTCACTTATAGACAACGGACAGCCTAGAAGTGCACTAAGGAAGGATTTTTTGATATTCCATCCCGAAAGAGGTGAAAAGGGGTGATAAAGTTTGTAAGGGAAATACTGCGGGCGAAGCTGTGGCGGGTCCAATTTAACTTTATGAGAATCGAATCCGCGACCAGCATTAACCGCTGGAACGATTGACTTTGTCAGTTTATGAATACTTTTAAAGCACTTATCATATGACTAACTGACTTGATGGCACAATGCCGTACAAGTTACAATTTTACAAGCAACAACTGGTAACACAGCAAGGCAGATATCCGTCATCGGTGCTGCCAGTATTTGCTTGTAAAATTGTAACTTGTAGTAAGTTACTTTCGTGAAACGGACCATAGAAGGTCACACCAGCAACTACTTACGGTGCCGGAGGTCGCGTGTTCAAATCCCGCTAAGGGCAAACTTTATCTGATAGACATGATTGTTTATACCCAAGGCATAGATGTTTCGATTTGTATATCTATTTATGTATTTATGTGTATATACAGGATGGAAAAAGAATATGGGCCTTGGAGGCCGCCTTAGGAGAAATGCCTTAAATTCTTAAGTTAGATCATTTTACATAAAGGATACATTATTTTACTTTTAATAAAAAGAAACTAAACTGCCTTCAAAGATTTTCGTGTGCTTCGTATTGATATATCATACCATTGATCATATTGATGATAAAATAAAAATATATATTTCTAAGACCACATGTTTATAAGAGAGATTTTATCCTGAATAATAATCATATCGATTAATAGAATAAAATAGCGAGTGTTCATTTTTTTATGTTTAGATGGTTCGATTCCCGGGTGAGACAGGCAAATTTTAGAAAATCGTTGAATGCAATTTTGAAAAATAAAATAATGTCTCCTTTAAGTAAAATGATCTAAGGCAGGATCTAAGGATTTAAGGCAGTTCCCATCCAGGGCCCATAATTTTTTTTCGATCCTGTATATTTGTATCATGCTCTAGGCCCCGGTAGTAACCATTCTAGTTTTGGGCAAGATCTATGTGTTAAATATATATTCATATACTATACGTGCCCGGCAAGTGTTGCAATGCATTTTCATATCACATTTCCTTTAACATCACCTATCTATTCGGGAACGTCTAAGTGATACTGCAGCGACCCGCGAGCGAGACTCGCATCTCGCTCTTAAGCATTACGCATCGTGCGGAAGAGCGGGATGAGAAAGAAAGAAATCTCGCTCGCGAGTCGCTACAACATCACTTAGCGTTCCCGAATAGAGGCGCAATTTCATCGTAAACGTGTTATAGGAATGTATAGAAGACGAAGGAGCATACCTACAGGCATTGATTCTTATAAAGTAGATGTAGAGGTAATATCATAACGTAAATTATTCATAAATTCAATGGATAAGGTTCACTGCAGATTAACGTCAGTTCTTTGTTCAAGTTGAATTAATAGTACAGCGTCTTAAAGGTACCTACGTTTTAAATATACTTGTACTTCAAATTTCTTATTTAACTGTTATTATCTTTTCTGTCACACAGTGCCGCAACACTAAAACTGATTTCTGGACGATTAAAAAAAAAACTTCTAAAGTATAAGTTTTTTATGGTTCCGTACCTCAAAAGGAAAAACGGAACTGTTAAAGGATCACTCGTGTGTCTGTCTGTCCGTTTGTCACAGACAATTTACTCCGAAACTGCTGGATCGATTGATTTGAAATTTGGTACACGTATAATATATAAAGCTTATAGGGGGCATAGGCATAAGAAAATTAAAAAAGTACTGCAAACTATGGCGTTTGACACACGGCAAACACATTCAATGAAAGGGCTCGTTGTGAGAATCTTAAATATATATTTTTTATAATTTTAAGATAAATAATTTTGAATTATTTAGGAAAATAGATGAAACTTAACCATTTTGAAAAAAAAAAATATAAAGTAGTTGTTTATCTATATAGTTAACAGGAAAAGCAATAACCAGTCTATGGTATTTAAAGTAACAAAGGAAATTTCAGATAATCATGTACGGAACTCTCTCCACGCGAGTTTAACTTTCACTTGTCTGGTTTTTTAAACATTCATTAGAAATCAATGTTCTTAAATAGCTTTCAAAGAAACCAGGCACTTTTCGGTAGGAGAAAGGAGGTATTTTAATGTGTCTCTCTCAAGCGTGTCTTCGTAAAACCATACGTATTTATTTCACGTTTTTGTCATTAAAGTTACAGCACAGAAGCAAAACATTTGTAACCAGATTGGTAGCAACATAGATATTATCGATTTGCAACGCAAAGTTAGCAAACAGACTGGCGGTCCACGTCAAGTCTGGAATTTGCATTCCAAATGCTACAATTGACATCCTTTCGACTTCGGGGCGGCCGTGTCACGGAAGTGTTAATTTATTAAATGTTCAGCACAAGTTTCAACATTGTAGATTGTGTCACATGAGATGTATCTTTAGCGTCAGTGCAGATTATTGAGTCACGAGTGTAGCGAGGGCCGTTCACGGATTACATAAAATGAGAGATATACTATTGTCTTCTCGACAAAATCGGCTTTTCATTGAAAATAAAGGAACTCGCTTAATAAAAACATGAGTTGATATTTATTTTAATTGCTGCTTTAATTAAATAAAACCGATTCATTAATGTACTAAAAGCAGGCAGCAAATTACGACTTCGTTCCCACTACGCATGTGTTTATTTTTTAAATAGTAAACTGACTGAACAAATTATTTGATTGATGTAAACAGATAAAAACGTTGTTCTCTCGTTCACTTCGGTGTAAAAGGCGGCGAAACAAGAGACGGACTATAAATTTCTGTACCTTACAATAGTTACAGAGATTGCACCTGAGAACTGTCTTAGTCTGAACCTGGACGAGATAAATCCTCTGAAGTTTACCCCGACCAAAGTGACAAATTGACTTATGGAGTTCGCCTTGCCGGCTCATTTTTCTTATGGATTTGTTGTACCTTCCAATAAAAATACTTTAAAGAGAAATATTTTGTATTTATTTTATTAAGGTAGAGAGTATTTTTGACAAATGGTTGCAGCTCGGAGTAAATCCATAGTTACCCTGTGGCAATATACATAATTTAATCACGAACCGGTATTTCGCATCTATGCACTGTAAAAATCCTACAGCAAAGTACCAATATGGCTTGTCTAAAAATATTACGGCTACATACAACCGATATTTATTTAGAAAATAAATTACAGCTTGGTAAATTACAGGCATGTGAATATTGTTTAATGCTTTCGTCGTCTGCGCATAGTATAAAGAGAAGGGAAGTAGGTTATCTTCATACAAAACTTAAACAAAATCTCGACCCGTTTCCCCCTACTAAGCGGGTCGAGATTTGTTTAAGTGTGCGTGCGGCGACGCATAGATACTTTGGCGCACACATACAAGCCGCGCGCGGTGCGTTTATATGAAGATAACCACCTACTTCCCTTCTCTTTATACTATGGTCTGCGTCTCATTTAATGTTAAACTTACCGAATTCGATAAGAAATAGACAAGTTTTGTTCGTTCTTTTTTTAACAAGTACGTTATTTTATTATCCCAAGTTGCCAGTTAAGAGCCGTGTGAGTTATTTAACATTAGCAAAGTTATTTATTAATGCGTACATAGTACTAAATAGGGAAGATGCATTTTTTTTTCATCTTGTATCGGAAAGTGCTGAGTAATAGAAACGGATCTGTGTACGTAAAACATTTTTATGTTGATTATTTTATAAGTTCTGAAGCTTTGAAAAGTCATTGTTCATACCACTCGCAAAAACACTCCATACAAAGTGGTCAACAGCTATGACGTCACAGCTGTCGTTAGACTGTACCAAATGTATGGCGTTTAAACGAAATCTGCAATTATTTCCGATAATACTGTTTTTAGCACTTAGCATGATGCAAAATACATATTGGCTGCTAGTAGGGTAGTTTTGAATGAGCAAAATTAGATAATGTTACGTAAGTATTGTTTAGCAAACTTGACTTGTTTGATTTTAGCAAAAAGCTTTGCAGGCTCTGTCCGAAATAAGTCGCTTGGTTGATATCAGCAATAATTTGTTTATTGCCCTTCATTTTCCCACTGAGAGCTTTGGCATTTTGTGGAAATAACCAATACAGCATGCACTATGAAGCGCTTGGTCAAGTGCGGAAAAGGCATTCCAAACCAGATTGTAAACGACCGCTTTAGGAAATCAAAACCAAATTGTCTGCTGATTACGAAAAGAACCACCGAATAATACAACTTACCCTTTTCGGCAAACTGTAAAACGATAAGGGTTCGGCAGTGGTAGAACAAGTACAAACTTTGCCCAACTTAATTTCCCTTCGGTTAACTTCGGGGAATCTCGTCGATAAATCTCATCAATTTGTTCGGCATGAGTCGTGGGTTATCGGGCCCGCCGGGATTGGGCTTTTCTTATTGAATTACGAACCCGAAACCCCTTCGGGTTTTTTTGGCGCGTGACGTTTTGCCGCAGATAATGTATTTATTGCGTGTTTAAACTCGGATAGTATCGGGGGAGATGTGGGTTGGTTCTTCCATATTGCAAAAGACACTATGTCCAGGTTTAACATATGCCGATATGATTTAGGTATGTTCCTTTATGTTTTCTGTGTACCTATTGTATTGTATATCCTTATCTTTGTTTGCTTTTATAAGCAACTGGTGGATTCACCACAGCTTTGCCTGCGGTATTTTCCATACAAACTTTCCTATTCCTTTTTCCACTTTAGGAGGGATATTTCAAAAAATCCCTCCATCGTGCACTTCTAAGGTACTCGAGGAATATTTCCTCCAATTTTCAAAAATCTAGGACCTCCAGTTTAGGCTGTGCATTGTCTATCAGTCCGGTAGGTCACGGTACTATTTTATGTTTTTTTTTTCCGCGAGATCTTCAGCGCGAAATTCGTCACATGCTACAAGGAAAACACGAAGTGCCAGCAAAGTACCAATTTGGCTTGCCTACAATTTTACGGCTACATACAACCGAGACTTGTTTGAAAATAAATAACAGCTTTGTAAATTATAGACATGTGACTGCTTTGACTTGTTTGATTTTTAGCAAACAACTTTGCAAGCTCTGTCTGAAATAAGTCACTTGGTTGAATACATACATACATAGCATCACGCCCGAAGTCCCTAATGGGGTGGGCAGAGCCACAAGACAACCTGTGGCCACGTTCGATTAATTAGTCCTAAGATGGTATGATGAACCGTATGGTGACAGGTGATCAGCCCATCGCCCATACAGATAGTCCACCATGCACGCATTATATGCTATTTCTTCACTCCCAGTGCAGCAGAGGAGAATAGAAATAAAAATAGCATAATATTGGTTGAATAGTAGCAATAATTTGTTTATTTCTAGCCCTCCCATGCTTTCACTGTGGTCTCTAAGAACTTGCATTTTTACGAGATAAGAGTAGCTTATGTAACTCTCCAACCCTCCAAATCTATAGTCATTTGCGACATTTTTTGATGGCCCAACGTATCTCGCGTTCCAATTCTACCGCTGTCATACTATGTCGATAAATCAATTGTCGCTATACTTTATCTTCAGACAATCAAGTGACTTTAGAATCGCCCCCAGAAGCTCTCGGAATTCTTTGTCAGCAGTATCGGACGGAGATATCTCATTTATTTTGCTTATCATTCGCCCCTAAAATGAACAAGACGACCATTTATTTCAATTCGACATTCTTTGTAAGGTTCCGTACCTCAAAAGGAAAATCCTTATAGGATCACTCGTGTGTCTGTCTATCTGTCTGTCCGTCTGTCACAGCCAATTTGCTCCGAAACTACCGGACTGATTGAGTTGAAATTGGGTACACATATATTATGTAAGTCGGTGACCGCAACACTGACGTGTAACGCAAATTAATTAATTTTATACATGGGGGCCACTTTTGGTGGGTCAATTAGAAAATTAAAAAACAAAGTTTTGCAAACTATATCGTGTGACATATCAAATGAAAGGACTCATTATGAGAATCTTAAATATAATTTTTTTTAAAATTTTACGATAATAAGTTTAGGGAAATAGGCGAATATTGACAATTGCCCTCCTTATCTCCGAAACTACTGGGCCTAAAATTTTGAAAAAAAATATACAGAAAATAGTTTTTTACCTATAGATTACAGGAAAACCTACAATAAATCTATGGTATTTAAAGTAACAGGAATTTTCAGATATTTATGTACGGAACTCGAGAACCTCTCCACGCGAGTTTCAAACTCGCACTTGTCCGGTTTTTTTTAAAGCATACGAATTAAAAAGAGACGTTTAACTTAAAACATCTCGTCAAAAAATATTAATTCCTATAAAAGCCTTAATTAATGAAATTTGAGCGAGTGAGTGATGAGTTTTTGCATGTTTCTCGGGATTTATGCCGAGAAACACGCAAAAACTCCTGTAAGAAATAAAACGTTTTTCATAAACAAAGCAACAAAGGCACGATATCAAAGTTGGGACAGTTCATTTATACAGGGCTTATAGAAAGAAATGCCGAGCCAAAATTTTGCCGACCTACTGACCCGCGTTGTTATCAAAATTCAAACTTGCATTTGATGCATGCACGCTCGCGTAGACATGATTTTTTCAAGGCGGTAATTTTCGTATTAACGTTATTAAAAAGAAAGAAAGAAGAAAGAAAAAATGTACTCATAACACAGCACAAAAGTAAATAAAACAATAAAGTAGAAAAAGTATAACATAGTGCTAACTGTTATAGTGCGTGCATATCTGACGAACGCGCCTGTTTGCGGAAGGCTCGCTAACTGCGCGCGTGCATTACATAGTACGAGCAGTTCGCGTGCCGCTCTTGCGCCGCTCGCGCGTCGCTCCTACGCACGCTACGCGCCGCGCGTGAACAGTGCTAGCGCTGCCCGCATACAGCGCGCGCGCGCGTTTGCTTCCTCCCGCCTGCCATAAGTGCACGGCCTCGAACTGAACGCGGCACGCACGCTTTATGCAAGCCTTGCGCTAGTTGCTCTAAATAGGCGCACAAACAGTTACAATAAATACACGTGTGCTGCGCGCGTGCTGTGCGCGAGCGGTTCGCGAACGGCGCGCGAGCGGCGCATTCTCGGCGCGTTCGTCAGATGTGGACGCACCATTACGAAAACGTCCCAAATCAGCATAATGCTGGCTTGGAGGCTACATAGAAGAATAACAAAAAACCGGACAAGTGCGAGTTAAACTCGCGTGGAGAGGGTTCCGTTCCGTACATGATTATCTGAAATTTACTAGATTACTTTAAATACCATAGACTTCTTATAGGTTTTCCTGTAATCTATAGGTAAAGATCAATTTTCTGTATTTTTTGACGTGTAACGCAAATTAATTAATTTTATACATGGGGGCCACTTTTGGTGGGTCAATTAGAAAATTAAAAAACAAAGTTTTGCAAACTATATCGTGTGACATATCAAATGAAAGGACTCATTATGAGAATCTTAAATATATTTTTTTTTTAAATTTTACGATAATAAGTTTAGGGAAATAGGCGAATATTGACCATTGCCCTCCTTATCTCCGAAACTACTGGGCCTAAAATTTTGAAAAAAAATATACAGAAAATAGTTTTTTACCTATAGATTACAGGAAAACCTACAATAAATCTATGGTATTTAAAGTAACAGGAATTTTCAGATATTTATGTACGGAACTCGAGAACCTCTCCACGCGAGTTTCAAACTCGCACTTGTCCGGTTTTTTTTAAAGCATACGAATTAAAAAGAGACGTTTAACTTAAAACATCTCGTCAAAAAATATTAATTCCTATAAAAGCCTTAATTAATGAAATTTGAGCGAGTGAGTGATGAGTTTTTGCATGTTTCTCGGGATTTATGCCGAGAAACACGCAAAAACTCCTGTAAGAAATAAAACGTTTTTCATAAACAAAGCAACAAAGGCACGATATCAAAGTTGGGACAGTTCATTTATACAGGGCTTATAGAAAGAAATGCCGAGCCAAAATTTTGCCGACCTACTGACCCGCGTTGTTATCAAAATTCAAACTTGCATTTGATGCATGCACGCTCGCGTAGACATGATTTTTTCAAGGCGGTAATTTTCGTATTAACGTTATTAAAAAGAAAGAAAGAAGAAAGAAAAAATGTACTCATAACACAGCACAAAAGTAAATAAAACAATAAAGTAGAAAAAGTATAACATAGTGCTAACTGTTATGGTGCGTGCATATCTGACGAACGCGCCTGTTTGCGGAAGGCTCGCTAACTGCGCGCGTGCATTACATAGTACGAGCAGTTCGCGTGCCGCTCTTGCGCCGCTCGCGCGTCGCTCCTACGCACGCTACGCGCCGCGCGTGAACAGTGCTAGCGCTGCCCGCATACAGCGCGCGCGCGCGTTTGCTTCCTCCCGCCTGCCATAAGTGCACGGCCTCGAACTGAACGCGGCACGCACGCTTTATGCAAGCCTTGCGCTAGTTGCTCTAAATAGGCGCACAAACAGTTACAATAAATACACGTGTGCTGCGCGCGTGCTGTGCGCGAGCGGTTCGCGAACGGCGCGCGAGCGGCGCATTCTCGGCGCGTTCGTCAGATGTGGACGCACCATTACGAAAACGTCCCAAATCAGCATAATGCTGGCTTGGAGGCTACATAGAAGAATAACAAAAAACCGGACAAGTGCGAGTTAAACTCGCGTGGAGAGGGTTCCGTTCCGTACATGATTATCTGAAATTTACTAGATTACTTTAAATACCATAGACTTCTTATAGGTTTTCCTGTAATCTATAGGTAAAGATCAATTTTCTGTATTTTTTTCAAAATTTTGGCCCAAGTAGTTTCGGAAATAAGGGGGGGAGATGGTCATTTTTCGCCTATTTTCCTGAATAACTTCTGAACTATTTTACTTAAAATTCAAAAGAAAATAATTTTAAGATCCTCACAATAAGCCCTTTCATTTGACATGTCACACAATATAAGTGGCATAACTTTTTTTTTAATTTTCTAATCAACCCCCAAAAAGTGACACCTATGTTTAAAATTCATATATTTACGTCACGCGTCCGTGTTGCGGTCACTAACTTACATATGTATACCAAATTTCAACTCAATTGGTCCAGTAGTTTCGGAGCAAATTGGCTGTAACAGACGGACAGACAGACAGACAGACAGACAGACAGACAGACAGACAGACACACGAGTGATCCTATAAGGGTTTCGTTTTTTCCTTTTGAGGTACGGAACCCTAAAAAACAGAACAAAGATCAAAATAATACGACATAAGGGATATAGAACAATATTGCGTTAATTGTAACAAATTGGTGTGAAGAGGAAAAAAGGTAACAAAAACACTTGAACGGTTGACGGGGAATGGGGAATCGTGAATAGAGAAATAAAAAAGAATTAGAAAGAAAGAAAGAAAGAAAATAGAAAGAAAATAAATTTATTCACAACAATTAACATATCAGTAGAACACATATAAGAAATAATAAAGAAAAAAAAAGAATTGTTGCGAAACGGTCCCAACTCAGCATGTGCTGGCTGTGAGGCCAACGCTGGTCTTCCGTCGGGACCGCTCGGTGAATACACGGAAGATGACACATACATATTATACACTACACTATGACGACAAATAAACAAAACTAAAGCACTAAAAACTCAGCAAAACAAAACAACAAAGTAAACAAAACAGATGGCAGCAAACGCTGACGAGCAATATTACGTATACACATTTTTTTTTTGTGGCAACATTAACTACCATGTTTATTTCTAATCTTGGCTTAAAGGTCTCGAAGCCAGGCAATAGGATCCAACAAAAAATAAATTCTTTCTAATCTAAGACAATCTAAACTAACCTAAAACAATAACAATGACAACTTAGTGATACGAAAAAAAAAAGCATAATTGTAATTACCATAAATAAAAACAGTGGGTAAAGTACCACGGCAGGCAGCGAGCTAGCTTAAAACTGGCACCGAGCAACATCCATGGCAAGGCGGATGGGAAATAACTTTGTGGTTTGTACCAATGATATGTACCTAATAAATCATATTGCGCTTGTGTCATGCTTTAGTGTGCCCTGGCTTAGTTGATGCTCACAAAGATATCTTTTCAAATGTAACCTAAAACTATGTATATTTTGCAGGTTCCTGATTGGCGGTTGAATGTTATTCCAGCATTTGGTGGCTGCATACCGGAAGCTACCTCGAAAGGCAGCTGAGGCATGACGAATTGTTAATAGCTGTATCGCGCACTGTCGAGTGCCGCGTCGTACCCTATTGCAAGAATCCTGTGGCAACTTTTCAAAAAGATATATAGGCGCTTTTTGCCTTATTACTCCAAACAACAAAGAAGCCAAATGAAGTTTACGGCGGTGTTGCATTTTTAGCATAGAGTGTTTATTTATAAATGGAGTGACATGGGCCCTCAACGGAATATTGAAACAGAAGCGGGCACAGGCATTTTGGACACGCTGAATGAGTCTCTTAGTTTTTGCAAGAAGACGTGGGCCAAAAACTGTGTCCATATAATTTAATTTAGATAAGACAAGTGACTCAACCAGTTGAACACGCAGACTCTCGTTTATAAATGGCCGAGCCCTATACAGTATCTTCAGCTTGTAGAAGCAACTCCTGACTGAATTTGCAATATGTTTCTCATAACGCAACTCACTATCCATAAGAAGACCTAAGTTGCGTGCTACAGAAACATGCTCAATAGGCTCATTAATTAGCATGACATCCACAGTTGGTCTCAGAACAGCTAGCTGTTGTCTACTGCCTATAATCAGATATTTTGTTTTAGCAGGATTCAGTAACAGGCAATTGTTCGAGGCCCAAGTAGCTATTCTCAGAAGATCCTCGTTAAGCTTCCTTATGGCACTGTCAACTTCCGATGGCTTACATGATATGTACACTTGTATATCATCTGCATAGATATGATACCTGCAGTTAGTTATGTGTGATTTTATATCGGCTGAATATAAAATAAACAGGATCGGGCCAAGGATTGATCCTTGAGGTATCCCTCTGGTGACAGCCACCTTGTCCGATACTTGTGAGGAGCCATCATTGTGATTTAACTTCACATACTGGTAACGATTGTTAAGGTAACTATCAAACCAACGTAATGCCTCGCTATCAAACCCATAGTAACTCAATTTTGACAATAACATGCTAATATTTAAACAATCAAAAGCCCTAGAAAAATCTAACAATACTAAAAAGGTACACATTCCTTTATCTTGTGAGCAGAGAATATTGTCTGTGATATCAAGCAAGGCAGTCACTGTCCCTCGCCCTTTTCTAAAGCCTGACTGTACTTCAGGCAAAATTTTATTTTGTTCCAGAAAGTCGGTTAACTGCATACATACAGCTTTCTCCATAATTTTTGAGAGGCATGGCAATATACTAATCGGCCTAAGGTCCTTGAGTTCAGAAGGGTTTGAGGTTTTAGGTATAGGACGGACAATTGCTAGTTTCCATATTTCAGGAACTGTAGATGTAGTGATGGAGGTATTTATCAAATCTAATATTATATCCAATGTGTCAGGAAAGGTCAAAAGTAGCATATTCAAGTTAATGCCATCACAGCCTTCAGCATTTGATTTTAAACTTTTAATAATTTTAATAATTTTGTCTAAACTAACAAGCTCTATATGAAATACTGCATCACTAAACCTATGGAATTCAAAGTAAGTCCATACGTACGTCCTTTGCGAATTCTTTTACTGCAATTCCCTCCAGAACTGTGCGTTTTTCCCCATTACAGTTAGTCTATGTCCAGTCCTCTATGTATCTGTGGAACAAGCCACATCAGCCCGTTGTTCCTTTGTGACAATTGTGACGCGAAAAAGGACAAATAAATAAACACACTTTCGTACTTATATAATAATAATAATAATCAATATCCATCTCCTTACAATAGTCCTACACTAACCGGTGGTTGTCCGTGCGTGCACACTTCTATAGTCTGACCTCAGGGATAATGGCCGGTTGGTGTCACATCACATTCACATTAAAATTGTCTTAAGGGCCTCTACGTGTTGGCTTTGGCCCCATGTACGCCTTCCAAAGATTCGGGACTCTCATAGTCCCGTGATGGAAAAGGACATACATAATAATAAACCATTTATTTCAGGCATCAGTGGCCCATACATAAATACCTTACAGACTAACATACATATCAAAACATAACTTAAAAACTATTTAGGGGACGAAAAGGCGTGGCTCCTTAGCGTCGTCCCACCTGGAGTCGTGTCCTGGACAGGCATGGTGCCCCGGAAGCACCTGAACACAACACCCTTCGGCCAGAAGTCCGGACACGCGACGGTCTCCAGCATCGGCTGCGGCACGCGCACCACAAACGAGCTGAAATGCATATACTTAGTAATTATTTTAATGAGTATAGTAAGGGTTTGTCACATATTTCAATTACTTTTTCGCAAAGCAAGTTCATATTCGATCGAAAGCTAAACTGAAATTCTGAATGTCGTCGCATTCAGACCACTTTGATTTCTATAGGTAAGAAAAGGCTTGATTCCACTGTGAAAGTTGCAAAGTGGAATTGAATCTGAATAAGAACGGAATCACGTCTGCTTAACTTGCAGAACTGAAATCCTTGGAACCCCGCCCAAGCTCGCTAACTGAAGATTAAAAACTGGAGTTCCGACCCGATGCAACCTCTACCGAATAATGCTTTAGACATTTGAAGACTTACTGCTGAAGTTTTCATTTTGTAATACCATATATAATAATGTTTTATTGTCGTAGCGTATTCAATGTGCACTTGAGATAAACACAGTCATGATTTATTGTCAGGAATGGCAAGACAGGTTTCGGACTCATTAAAGTGCTTCTTCAGATTTTGAGTGCAATCGCGGTCTAAGCTACTACTTGCTGCTGCGAGCACTTGATGACGAAGCGGGCATGCGCGCCGCGTCCGGCGGTGATCGTTTCCTTATAGGCAGGCGTTTGTGCCATTTGGCCTCAACCGACTTCAAAAAAATCAAGTTGAGGCGTCCACTCTAGTATACATAATTAATCATAGGCTAATCCAGTCAATCTTTTTTATCTATGGTAAGTCTTGATTTGGCTCTTTTTGTCTATGGTTTGTCTTGATTGGCTGGTTACCTGAGTCGCGTGGTTAAGTTTGTTTACGTTTGGTTAATTATATCAACTATTAGGGTAGAAACTGCTACAGAAACTACAGTACTATGATAACGAAATATCGTATTCTTTTGTCAATGTAATTTCGCAAAGTAAGGCAAAGCGATATAATTTACCATATTATAGCTTAGCCAATATTAAATAGAGACGCTGGATCTTTTTCGTAAGTTCTTTTAAGTACATACAATTTATATTTATAAACTTGGTTCAAGTTTTTCTGATTAAAGCCTGAAGCTTGAAGTTAGGTATGATTCTAGTTCCCTACTTCTCTTGTTATAACACAAAGATAGCGGGCGCGCCACACTCGAATAAAATACAGTAGGCATAATATTATAAATGCAAGAGCTCTTGCATTTATAATATTATTTACTCACGACTATATTGAATGTTCTGGGGCATTACCATGATATTGATATGCGATCCTAAAGGCCAAACTCAGAAAGGCCACTCAAATTGATTTTTAATTAAAGTGACGTCTCAGTGGCGTTTTTTTATAGGATGACTATTAGTTGGACAGACATTTAACTATTGAATCTCTAGTCAAATGCTTAAGTGGCGCTTCTGAATTCGGCCGTAAGTTACAAGATACACTTTAACTTTTCAACGCCTTACGTCAAATGTAAATATGTCACTCACACGCCAAGCGCGTTTCAATAGCTATGCAAAAACCAACTAAATGTATACGAAAGAAGGTCTCTTTTGAGTTGTACCTCCGACAACTGTAAGCGTCGGTGGCGTGGTAGGCACTACGGCCCATGACGCTTTTAACCTTTTAAACACCACGGCGTGTGCGTGAGTGCGTGAAAGCGTGCCCCAGGCGCCGAGCCACGGCTGTAGTCGACAAAATGTATCTGCTATCGGCCTCAGCCGATTGTGGTTAAGCGTCCTTGGCGTTGAAAGGGTTAAATCCAATAACCAAATTAATTTTAAGCTAAAAGCGTACCATCAGAAACGCCAATTAAAAACAACATGTAATTTTTAGAGCCTCGGGGAAGCTTGGTACTGGTGGCACTACGCGCTGGAAATAGCAGGGCCTCTATTCGATACTGCTAAGTGGTAGGTATTATATCGTCACTAAATGCCAAAACCGCGGATGTGTCGTTGTTTTGTTCTTATTTGACGTTCACATTCGTCGTCTTAGCATTTTTATGACGATGTAGTAAATCACTTAGCAGTACCGAATAGACCACGTGGCCCAATTCCTGAAGCTATAAATACAATACAAGCAAATACGCAACACTGATGTCAGTTCCCATACCTACTGCCTTGCAGTGCTGCCAGCATAGTATAAAGAGGGGGGAAGTAAGTTATCTTCATACAAACGCACCGCGCGCGGCTTGTATGTATGCGCCAAAGTATCTATGCGTCGCCGCAAGCACACTTAAACAAAATCTCGACCCGTTTCTCAGTGCGCCAGTCGGGGCTAACACCGCACGAGGTTCGCGCGTCACGGCTTTTCGGCACCGCTAAATTAATGAAAAATGTGTGATAATCGCAGGAGAATGTATCGCTGCGCTGCGTGTTTGGGTGTCTTAATAATTCATCGATTCCAGAATTGCCTCTGTTCAGATTACCTATTGAACACGAAAGTTAGGGAAGTCACTTATTCTAGCATATAAGTTTTACCTGATGATGAGATACCTACTTACTTTTTTTTTGTTGTATTCGGTTTCTATCAGACAGAGGAAGTAGGTAGGCCTACTTTCCCACTACAATGTATTAGGTACTTTTGATCTGTCAACCCTGAGACAGTAGGCAATTATATAGCGGATTGGGCCGGAGATAGCCTACTTTCCCTCTTTATACTATGCTGCCAGTTCCTATCTGTAAAATTGTAAATTGGCGAAATGTTAATGGAAATATCCTAAGTTTTACTGTTTGGTGTTCACAAGTGCACGAGACGGTCACGTGCCCGCGTCCGGACACTTCCGATGACAATCAGCACTTGCCGAGTTGGACCCTAATAGAGGAGCTGTGAACTATCCGTGACACGCAATCACGGACTTAGGTATTGTTCTGTGAACAAGGGGACTTTGAAACGTAGAAAGACTCGGTTATCTTGATACTCGTAAAATGGATTTACCTATATCAACGTTTCTAATTTTTCACATTCCATAATGCAATATAGAGTGGCCTCTTGCACAGGGTGGCACAGGGATGCGGGTTGAAATCCCGGCTCTCACCACTGACATTTTCAGATCTCAGAAAGAATGCAAAATTAAATTTGATATTTTACTATGAACATTTCGGTAAAAAAAACTTGAATCTACGAAGCATTGAAATATATAGTAAAGAACTGTTCAAAGCAATTTTCGCGATGCTTACTTTAGAGGTATCAGAACGCGAATCTGACACCATCACAAGTTCAGTCGAATGGCAACCACCATCCATGACACCCGTTTAAGTGAAACTGTTATAATTGAAAAATTGCCCTCGCGCATCGTGCGGTGTGAGACCGCAGCACCACCGACCACACCGCGCACAATGATATGATAGCGTGTGAATCAAGCGATATTAGACTTTTGTGTGTATGTCGTAAGAACTAAGACATTAGCAGTAGGGTGTGGCTAAGCCATGGCGCTGGCGTTTGACAACCTTCTATGAGACTTGTTGCACGAAATTGTACTGATAGGCATATCATTCTTTTAAGATCTTTGCTGCGAAGTAATTCAATCCTATACTGAGCTCGCGTGGGGACTGCTAGGACGGCCCATTTCCTCTTACTACAAAAGGGGGCCTGTGCTCAGCTGTGGGATGCATATAGGCTAATGATAATGATGATTGTTTAATTGTTACTTGCCGCCCCACCACTCAGATAGCCACCTGTTAACCCCTCCCTCGCATTTTGACCTGCCATTACTGACCGACGTGTGGTGCAATGCAAATGATCCTTACGGGATGTATTTTCACATCTGAACTGCCTAAATAATTGACTTGAATCGTCACGAGCCATGTGTTATCTGGTTTGAGCAATCTCTGACCATTGGGACAACTCTCGGGAGTGCGCGCTGAAAGTTGCCACTTGGCTGACCTAGGTGTAGAGGATATACCTATACTTGGACCTAGGATGGTATTGTGCTAAGCGATATTTAAACTACACAGACAGACCTATTTTATTGTTAATTCCATAACAATGATGATGACGATGATGACGGTTATTACATAGTCTTTAGATATTGATTTTTAAATATATTACATGGATTACCTAAACTGAATACGATTAATATTGGAGAACATTTGTATACCTACATTGAACGTCTTATACTTGGGCAAGCAAGGCTAACGTATGAACAAGGCGACGAAAAAAAGTATTTTCAACTGCGCCAAAGTTGACCAAAGTACGAAGCGAAAGTTTCGCAGCCGTAAAAAAAGTTTCAAGCATGAACAAAACTCGATACTGAAAAGATGGATATAATTCGATTATCCACGGGCTTTCGGATATATCTCTTAAAATGTTCCTAAAAGCAAGCTTTTTTGTGCATCAGTTTCAGCTTTGCAGAGGATTTGCAAATTTTTATCTTCTGGGTTAGCTCTTGCCAATATTATTTTTAAGACAGTCGGTAAATAGATACATACATAACATCACGCCCGAAATCCCTAATGGGGTGGGCAGAGCCACAAGACTACTTGTGGCCACATTCGATTAATTAGTCCTAAGATGGTATGATGAACCGTATGGTGACAGGTGATCAGCCCATCGCCCATACAGATAGTCCACCATGTTGGAGAGGACCCGTCCCTTAGTCGACTTTTACGACATGCCAGGATGATAAGCATCTGCACGCATTCTATGCTGTTTCTTCACTCCCAGTGCGGCAGAGGAGTAAAATAGATAGGATAGGTGCGGTAAATAGATGGCCGCGTCTAAAAGAAAAACGATTATTCGGTACGGCTACCAATATAACATTATAATTAGAACAATATGAATATACCCAAATACATAATAATCATAAAGATAAATAGAATATTTTAGTAACAAGCTAGCTGAAAACTAAAATATTGCCACATAGCGACAAAGTGCAAAGTGCGCACTCGGCATGATGCCACGACAAGCCGCGGCGCTGACTTTTAGTGGTACACTTATATCCCATTCCGTCCCGTTCTTTGAAATCTAGACAGAACTGTTCTACGCGCAACTGAACTGCGGCCCTAACATGCATGGCACAAAGATAAATTAGAACCGTGTATCTCTAAGTGCGTCTCTTTCACACTTGTGCCGACGAAAGAGATAGTCATAGAGATAAACGGTTCTAATTTATCTTTGTGGCATGCATGTTAGGGCCGCTGGTTGGAAACTATATCATTACTCTCAACCACCAGTTCAAAATGCTTTAATAAACAAGGAAAGTATAAGAGAAACACAAATAAATATTTACAGATTGGTTTATAATTTTCGTGTAAAATTATTATGCGGTATGTTAATATAAATCATGTATCACATTGCAGCTAATATTACATTATAATATTAACAATTAACAAAAGTAGGTATGTGTAGAAATAATATAGTTATTACTGAGCCTACACTGCTATTTAGGCCAAACTCTCTTAACTTGAAAGTTAACGTCTTGATGAGAAAAAAAAAGTTTAACATTTTTGCTCTGATTATAAAGTGTTTAATTTTTTATTTGTGTTATATTAGGCTACGTGAGACAGACAGTTAAGAAAACTGTTAATAATAAATTTTATTATTATGATTTTTTACCGTTTACAAATATATAAATGATTTATCTAATGAGTCATTGATCAATCACGATTAATTTAATAATATAGCTATACCTACACAGATAACTATATTGAAAAATAGACTAACAGCCACGAAAATCATTATTATTTTAAGCGAAAGGGCAGAAATCAATTATCCCCTTAAATGTTAACTTATTTTGATCATAATATGACAAAATTATAACCAAATGGTCAAAATTATTTTATATTTAAGCAGTTACAAAATATTTTCGCCTTTTTATGGAAAGTAATTTCATAGTCGATTATATTGTAATGCTTATATTTATTAAATTAATTCTAACTAGTAACTACTACGCATAAGGTAGGTACATAATATGTCTGCTTCTGAAGCAAAACAAACGGAAATTAAGTATTAAAGTTTTAAATTAAGGTCGTACTTCTGGTTCCTCTATTAATAATCTATTCTCGAGACTGATATTGTACTCAAGTTAGGTATTTTATCTACACCCATATCATAAAACCTCCATAATGTAATCAAAAACCGTAGGAAATGACCACCATTATGACAACCTGTACTGTAACAGTATCGATTTTAGTATCGTAATGGTCATAATGATACAGATATGAGCTACAGGCCGGCGCGCCGCCGTCGCCGCAGCCGGCGGGGCCCCATCGTCGCCGCAGCCGGCGGGGCCACATAGTCGCCGTGTCGCCGTTTATAATATGGGTGTAGATAAAGTTATGTATGCAACTCTGCATAATTTCGCCTTAAAACACACGTGCGATCTTATTATGAAACTCGCAAAGCTCGTTTCATAAAACCGCACTAGTGTTTTAAGGCCTATCATTATGCAACCGTTGCATAAACTACTATTTCCCTTCACTCAAATGTTCATTACGCGCTTATGATGGTGGAAAGCCTCCTTGTAATAAACTTATTTTCTTACTTATAAACTCGCTTTGAGTTTAGATTCGCTTCGCATCGAATGAAATCAAATTGACTAGAAAAATGTCGCTTAAATGCTAAATCCGTGGTTCTCGCTGCCATTCTGGTCAAGGGATCCAGTGGAGGCCAAGGGTGCAGTCGCGACGGCTGGCTTCCATGCAGGTGTTGGCGTGAAAAGCTCCATACCTCGCTACAAAAATATACAAAATATATTCCACAAAACTCCCTAATCTGTTTCTAACTATAAAAAATAGGTATTTTTTAAGGCACCGGGTAAGTAATTAAAGTTGATTAATCCTTACTTGTCCATTGTCGATCCAAATTAATCCAAATGTCTAACCTCAAAATGCACCTATTTTGGCTAAAATAACCATTTTTATCGTAAATAAAGCAACCGGAGATAATATTTTAGACATTGGATTGCCTTACTTAAGATAGAATAGCAGTTTCACCCGAAAAAGGTACATTTTGAGGTTATAAACTTGTTTACCAAATAAGTCAAGTAAGGATGAATCGCCATTTCGTTTTTCAGATCCCAATAAGCTCAGAAATAACTTCCACTGCCGAAGAAAATACTCTTGTAGTGAGAGGGACCAAGTATTAGTTTCTACGCAGGTCCATTGGGGAAACACACACGTAGTTGAAGTATTTCGCAAAAGTATATAATATAGGTATGTTTCCTCGTGATGGTTTTTATCTTCACCGAAATGCTAACGGTAAATATCAAATAGAATTTCACACAAGTTCCGAAAAACTCTGATGCGGCACATAGTATTAGATCTGTCAAAAACGGGCACCAACAAATTCATATTTGTTAAGTTTTGACGAGATAATTTATCAGTAAAGCCTGGCGTCCACTAGACTCGCCGAGGCGAATCGAATCGCAATACGCCTCCTATATTTTCTAATGCAACTGCGCCCATTGAATCAGCGCGCTGTGGCTTTTCGTCAATGGACGCAGTTGCATTAGAAAATTAGGAGGCGAATTCTTGCGATTCGATTCGATTCGCCTCGGCGAGTCTAGTGGACGCCAGGCTTAACTTCTGAGAATATTGTCATAATTTGTATGGGAGTAAGAATGTTCTTAGTGTTCTCAAGAAAGCGTTCGGAAATTTATAAGAACATTCACATTTATTGGGAATCTTCTGTATCTTGCAGCTGCAGCAGGGGTACATTTTGGATGACCTTGGTGAATTCATGTCTCTCGTGCTCAGCTGTCAGAACAATGAACTTACTAATCCCTTCCAGAGCACCCAGCCGACTCCGACCGGGAACAAGATGAGCGTGGACAGCCCAACAGCCCAGCCCAGCAGATCAGCTAACATTGGGAACACGTAGTCTTCGTAAGATGGTGGCGTCCAGTCCGAGAGCACGAACACCAGGATACCCTAGACAAGAAACAAATTTGAACAATTGCACTAAAGTAGAACATTATATAAATAAAGATATTTCAGAATTAATTTATAGCCTGAAATTTTATTTATTTATTGGAAAAATAAATAAATTTGAAGATGATAAAAAAATACCAGCAGTAGCAGATTGAAAAGTAGGATATTTGAACTTAATTTTGTTTACCTATTCTTCTGGCAATTAATAAAACTAGATCTCAATATACGAGGCAATTAAATTATCATAATATAGTTTCTAATTAATTCGGAGCGTCCAATCACACACACTTTTTATTGCTAGAATAAATTTCGATTCTCGAGCTCCCAGGAAGGTCATCAACATGTACGCAATGAGACCACCACGGGTACGCAACGAATTCACCGCGTGTCTGACTAATCTTTCGGCACCAACAAATAACGTATTCACTTACGAAGCTTCCGATGGGGCATATGACTGTCCACACGGCCTTCCAGTAGAACCGCTTCACTTTGTTCATCTTCATATTCATTGTTGCCAGATCCGCCATTGCGCGGTTGATGCCGTAGCTCCATGCCACAGACATACACTAGAGTAAAATTTGCTGTTTATTTAGGTCCCAATTTGGTAACGGCTGAGTCAATGCTTCAAAAATGAACACGTTTTCATTAATAGAGTGTTTGTGCTTTACAAAAATTATTATTATTACACGTTAAATCTTGAAATTGTATGAGTTAATTTGATCAGTCAAAAACTAGACTATAGATTAAGTTGTAGAAAATCATACCTCAGCCATTCCGATCAGCAAAATAGCCCACGAAGCGGTGTTCCAGTCAAGGAGGGTGAAGAGATAGACCCCACCGCTGAAGCACATGGGTATTCCGAGTATAAAGCAGGTGGTACAGGTGAATGCCGTCACCTGAAATAGCACCAACTCGTCTTTATTAGATGCTCAGCTCTTATATACGACCTCGTTAGTGTTAAATTCGTTTTCATTAGCCGTTTTTTTGTACGAGTATTTGGTAATTCCTCCTCAGTTGTATTGGTAAAAATTAAATTTTGATCTCCCATGGCGTTCCTTAAAATTCTGACAGAAAGAAATAACTGCTTAGTTTGAATCTAAAAACGTACCATCCAGTAATTTTTCCTCAACTTCGGCCACTGGTCCACGATCGCTGTGTTAATAGCCTCGATACCAGCAAACTGGCTACCCAAGCCCAGTATAAACAACATCATGAAGAAGAGTATTGACCAGAGTTGTGATATGGGCATCTGTAGCAATGCTTCAGGGTACGCCACGAAGGCTAGGCCTGGGCCTTCGGATGCCACGTCTGTGGATAGTTGGGAAAGTTAATAATACAGAACAGGAGTGAGGTTTTGCAAATAGTGATGTATTTTAAACGGTCATCCGAATAAAATAAAATAAAAATGGCTGTCCCAAGATGTGTACGCGGCTATAGAATACCTTTTTCTATTTTTTGGTGTGGAGGAACTGGGATGCTGGGATTTATGTTTGGTTAGACCATGTCCTTGTTTCACAATTAGATCCGCAGACGTAAGGTCCGCCCTTTTTTTACCGACTTCAAAAAACCGAAGGAGGTTCTCAATTACACATAATGTCGCTTTACATTTTGCCTCTTTTGTGTATGTGGGCACAATATTTTCTTAGTCCTTTTTACTCCTACCCCTGTATATGCATAACCCCTTTATTTGTTATACGATACTTAATTATAATTGATGAGTTCTCACGGCGCAATCTTTTGATAACATTAGTTAAAGTATGATATAGGATGCAGTTGTTGAGGTCTTGAGGTACGTTCATCGCACATTGCGATAACGTAATGTACAGTCATAAGGCTGCGATATGACAAGTACCTTAATGGCATGGTCTACATTTTTTCGAGGCAAGGCACTGCGCTCTAAATTTTCATAAAAAAGCAAATATAAGTCTTTAAATAAATAGCACTAAACGGACAATCCAATGGACCTAATGCACTATTACTCGCCGCCGTTTTAAATTGGACCTTACAGAAAAAACTAATTTTCACAATGCCGTTTATTAGTTGGTGTTAGTTTATTCCACATTGGCTAAGTGATAGGTATAGTGAATTATATCGCTTTGCTTTATCTTTTTCTTACTTTGCGAAGTTTACGTTTAAAAGAAAGTGACAAAACAAAAGCAAAATATCGTTACCCTAATAACGATCGGTTTTTGTATGCAGAGGGACTAGCATAACATGCCAGCGAGACGTTTGTCGCTCAGTGCGTCCCTTTCAAACTGTGCATATACGAAAAGGACGCACTGAGTAACAAACAAGTCGCGGGCGGGTTGTGCTAGACTTGCAGGTTAGGTATAAAAACAAGTGAATCAGACACCACTGTGATCTCCCAACGATATGAAGTGTTAATAACGTTTAAGAGCGATGTCATTATCAGGCAAATATCGGGTTATTAGATGATAACCCGTGTTAAGGCATTGTTATAGTGTAAATGCAATAACGTTTATCGCCCACAGAAGCAATTACAAGATAAGTGAAATATAGTTTGTTATTTTGGGCAAAGTGAAGCGCGAGATTAAAAAGTTATTTATGTACGTGTGTGTATATATTTGGAAATCAAGGCCTCTATTTTGGATTCCTTAGTAATTTACTATAACGTCACTAAAATACCAAAACCCCGTATGTGAACGTCAAACATGTACAAAACAACGACAAATTCGCGGTTTCGGCATTTCTGTGACGATTAGTAAGTCCCTTAGCAGTCCCGAATAGAGGCCTTTAGGTCGTGGATTTAATTCCAGCTAGATTAATATTTATAATCATAATAAATCAGGGGACAATCTTTACGCAAATGATCTAGTCCCAAAGTAAGCTCTAAAGGCTTACGGATGGCTACTAGACGAAGATATTCATATTTATATAGATAAGAAAATACTTAAATAAATAAGACTTTTACTTTTTCTCGAGGTCTGGTTGCTTTTGCCTGTTGTCCAAAGAATAATATGGTCGCGCATTTTGGGTGCATGTTCGTGTTTTTAAAAACAATCATACCATCAACACTAACGCCCATCAGCTGCGCCTGGTAGCCAAGCACTGAGAATATGGCGAATCCCGCGTAGATGGAGGTGAGGAAGTTGGCGAAGCTGACGAATACCGCGTCAAAGTGACAGTTGTTGTGGTAGTTGTTGTACGACGCGAGTGTCACCAGTGAGCCACATCCCACACCAAACGAGTAGAAGATCTGTTAAAAACGAACATTTTTAGTCTTTCCTAACTCCTGTACTCTTTGCTTAACTAATTAACTAAATGTAAACAAACTGACCCACGTGACTCAGCTAATCAGCCAATTAAACCATTAACATAGTTAAAAAAGCCAAACCAAACAAACTATAGATGAAAAATATTGACCAGACTGTCTGGATTGACTGAGTGAACTTGTTTATTTTGTTTACAATTCGATTGCTACCTTAAATAATAGAAAATAAATAATGCCTTTATCATAAAAAAAATCGAAGTCGTTCTTAAATCGTTTATGATTTAGATGTTTGAGAGATTTTAATAGTTGAAACGTACGATGTAATACGTGAAAATACATTGGTGTTCGTATAAAATTGGATAACCGAAAAACCAAAGACAGTAAAGTTACGATCATTAATAAAATTAGACTAGATATTTAATAACATTAATAATGACAAGGTGCATGAAAATAAAGTTGCATTAACTTCATTAACACTGAATGACTTCATCGGATAAGATGCTGATTGCTAAAATAAAGACACGATAATGACTTGGTTTAACATGGTTTAACTGATATTGTCGTTATCAAGTAGTTGACTGATCGGTTATCACCTATCTTTACAAATGGCATCATCTATTGTGGTGTCAATTAAATAAATGTTATTTCTTTAACGTTTTATTCTTCGTCTTTCTTTTGGCTGTCTTAGCTCGAAAATATGCTGGTGTTAAAACTAGGCACTATAACCATAGCTTGCGGTGTATTCAAATAAATTTAATCAAAATAAAGTGGATAGTGGCTTTTACACTTGTTTATAAAAATTACCAGGGCTCATTGCATAAGTACTTGTTTCTTGAAATACATGAGGAAGTCTATTTCTAGTAAAAGAAGTTGAAAAGAGGCTTCCGCTTGTTTTACAAGAAACAAGTAGTTATGCAAAGCCCCCCAGCTTTTCGAAGACAACCATAAATAATTACTTGAAAGAATTGCAGCCACAATACAAAACACCCGTAAATGGCAATACAAAATCAGAGGTACACTTGACAAAAAATTCGCAGCTATTAGGCTATTCAATAGGAATTAATTTTGTATAGAGACCCTGGCACTAATTCCTCCGTCCGGGAAATTTTGCAGTATAACTAGGTAGGGTATACACAGTTTATCTATCAAATAATCCAAACGCACCTATTGGCATACTCTATTTAATTATACGGACGGAGGAATTAGTGTCAGGGTCAAGCACCTCGTTGAGTAGCCCATATGCCATAAATTGACATATTTGAAACATAAAAAAATATTCTGACATTGATAGTTTTGACCCTATGTGAATGTTATTGATGAGTCAGTTCATCACACTTTTTTTTCTTGCCTTAATACCAGAATGCCGCTTTTAAGCTGTAAGCGGTGTCACATTATGACTAAATGTAAAAGGGTTTAACCTGAGAAGCCGCATCCCCCCACACTCGGGCATCCAGGAGAGTCTCCCAAGTCGGCGATACGAAGAACCATACGCCGTCCGCCGCTCCCTCCAATGTTACACCCCTGATAAGAAGTGCTGTCAACATCACGTAGGGGAACAGAGCCGTGAAGTACACGACCTTGCCTGCTGATTGTACGCCCTAGGAATAAAAATATTTAATGAAACTTGAAATCTAGTAATCTTGGTAGTTTCAATGACACAGGTAAGTAAGTACCTGAGAAAATAACCGGAGGATTTTAACTGCCTATTCTTGACAATATTTGGAGAAGAAGATATTGTATGAAGTTTTTTGAATTCTGGGTCGTTTTAATTAACCCTGTATGGCTAATACCATTATCGCTTTAAAACTAATAACATCCTATATAACCTCTCCTTGTGCGTCAGTGGTTAAATATGCCGTTTTTTCGTCACAAACTCCCGATCATTTTAAAACGAAATGAAAGCTTTTTCTGCGTGCGAACGAATTTCCGTTCTCGTGCATTGTTCTCTTTCTGAACACAAAGAATGGAAATCAGAATAGCTTTTTTGTATAATAAAGTTACGAATGATATATAGGGTGAAAAATCCAAATAGGTCACTATGGGGAAGATGCATTAAGAGACAGGCTTTTTTATAAAGAACCATGGCGTCGATTTCAGAGATAAGAAAAACTCATCAATGGTTATAATCCGTCTGAAAATTCGAATGAATTACGATTAAAATCTAATTAATATTGCAATGATTGATATCTTAAATTGTGACGTGATAAATGATAATCAATGATAATATAGGCATTAAAATTTATTCTGCTATCTTCAAGACAGGTTGTACTGCAACGTAGTCACTGCTTCGAAAAAATGTCGTATCCAACTAGAAATCAACCTATAGCAAACTCAACCTTGCTACAAGTGCGTAAAGTTTAAGTTACCAGTAAATGATTTTGTGATACGAGCGTTTTGCAAAGTAGTGAAGATATATATAGCCAGCTCTGCTCTTTCCGCTTTGCAAAGAAAGTTCGCATCAAACAGAACACAGACACGAGCTCTTGGCAGTCAAAGTTTGAATACATGGCTCCGTGTTCAATACTCACTTTGATCACAACGAGGAATGCGACGAACCAGGAGAACGCGAGACAGCCCACCAGGTGCCACTGTATGGTACCCCAGTTCTCCCATGTAGAATCGCCTCGGCCCAGCACGCGTTCACTGTTAAGAATGAAGAGTTGTACATTTAAATGAAGCCGCAAATGCATAGGTGAGGTTCACAGTCATTGCAACCCAAACGTGGAACCATAGCCACTCGTTAAAGAATCATTATACAGGATACCCAGGTTTGGACAAGCCAACCATGCCCCCGACTCCAAGGCTACGACCCTCTCGACCCAACCACTTCTACCCCAGCTGCAGCAGCCATATAGTCAGTCATACGCCGCCCTGCATCCAAGTTCATCCCAAGGTGTCTACCTAGTTGAAACTGCCAGCACATGCTTAGCCGGATTTGCAGAATACCAGGCATTTAAAACAAATTTGCTTTAATGGTATGCATATCTCGCCGCCAATAAAAATAGAACAAACTTCCAGCAAGGAGATCAGCCACTTCTCGAGCCGATGAAAGACATATGCCAATCCGAAATTGTCGGACATCATTTGGAATTTTCCTCTCCTTTTTAACCGACTTCAAAAAATCCGAAGGAGGAGGTTCCCAATTCGACGCATATATTTGTTTTTATTAACATCAAGAAATACATTTTAATATATGGTAATACAGACTTCACAGCTGCGGACTAGCAACAACTTTACGTGAATATTGTAGTCTTATCATTACAAAAGATGACATTGGCAGATAGGTAAAAAGTCCCCGGTGTTAGGCCCTCCATTTACGTTACGATTGATCTTCACGATCCTTCGTTTGAAACCGATCGCAATGACACATCGTTAGCGTATGGTATGTTAAATCGTTAACGATATTACCATACTATAATGATTCGTCGTTTCGATTAGTCTGAACAGACGGATCGTAACGACCGACAACTGCGGACTAGCAACAACTTTACGTGAATATTGTAGTCTTATCATTATAAAAAGATGAAATTGGCTGATAGGTAAAAAGTCCCCGGTGTTAGGCCCTCCATTTACGTTAAGATTGATCTTCACGATCCGTCGATTGAGACCGATCTCAATGACAAATCGTTAGCGTATGGTATGGAAATTCGTTAACGATATTACCATACTATTAATGATTCGTTGTTTCGATTAGTCTAAACAGACGGATCGTTTCGTATATGGGGCCCTTTAGCGAAGCCGACTTTCAATACCTCTAAATTCGAATGGCGTTAAGGATATTGTGGCTCAATTTTAAAATATTGTCTTGCTAGTCATGACATGTGTTGAACTTCACGTCCTCTGAATTGAAAGAAATTGTTTCATATTATAATGAAATAACTTTTAAGTGGCAACATTTCCTAGGACCTTTCTGCCCCTGCTGTGAAGAAATCTTATCTTGTTATTTATATGTTCACTCACTTATAATATTCCTCAGACGCCAGTACCCTCGTAACATTCGAGTACCAGGGCACCTGCTCAGTACCGTCCAGACAGAACCGGCCATCGAAGGGCAGGAAGCCAGTGCGCTCACAAATTTCCCCGATTGCGACGCATTCCCGCTGGAAGTAGGTAAGATCAGAGGCTAGACCAGAGTTGTTGCCTCTTAGCCTGCAGTCTTGGTCGTAGGATCCACTGTAGCATGCTGGAAAGTAACTTTTTGTGAATCGGGGGAATTATATCTGTCGTTAAGTTCGTGATGTGTCCGGAACAACATGAGGATTGCCCTCCCTTAATGATGCCATATGGCAGCAGGTTTCTTAAGTTGTGGCAGAAAGTATATCAAACAGTGATATAAAGGACAGTCCCAGTTTTGTTTCCTTTGTTAGAAAATTAAATTAAGCAAAATTGATTTCACTCGCACTCTATTCTGTGCGCAAATTCCTGGAACATTAATGTGATATCAACTTGAATAATGTGAATAACTGAACTAATTTAATTTAGTCTGTAACTATGAATAAGAAAAAAAAAAAGAATTCATAATATACTTAATTGAAATCTGAACTTGACATGAAAAATTACATTTTATTAATATATGAAATAAATAAATAAACAAATTCTACATAGTATTATAAGAAAAAGATTGCATGAATGTGGTATTTATGTAAAAAAAAAGTAGTATGAGGTTTTTTTTAATAGTGCGTGACAATGAACAACAATGAAATAGGTAAATGAAAAGAATAAGGATCGTCGTTCACTTTGGTGACAAAACAGAAACACGACATTCAAGCATCATGAATCCACCAATCAGATTGCTGGATACATATTGCTTGCGTGTCTTGTTGCTGTTGTGTCGCCTAATTGAACGACGGGCCTTTTACCCACAATAATGAAATCTTATTCTACGAGTATGATGAATTTGGTCATATGTTAAAATTTGAGGTATTGTTGGGCCTAAAAGTATTCAGCTGTTTTAATAAAAGTATTCAGATGAAATCACTCTTCTTAACATATCTATTTATTATATTAATGTAATAATTATTATCTTATCATTATTTAAAAATAATAATTTGGGCATTTTCAGAAAAATGTGTACCTTTTACTTGTTTGTTCTAAAGGAAATTTTATGTCATTCCTATTTAATTCAGAATCATGTATACCTACTATTGATTCTGATTGAAACAAAAAAGTCCCTAAGTTTACGTTTTAAATTCCACGTGTTAGTTTTAATCTTCGAACATAACTGTATGAAAAAGTCACAAAACAGAATGGAAAAATGAGGACACTTTTTGTCATTTAAAATCAATAGCGTCAATGATTCTGAGTAGGAATAACATGAAATTTCAGTGGTCAGAAAAAGTGGAAGGTACAAATTTTTCGAAAATTCCCATTTATGGACAGGTAATTAAAAATATTATGCTGCACTGGGAGTGAAGAAATAGCATAGAATGCGTGCAGATGCTTATCATCCTGGCATGTCGTAAAAGTCGACTAAGGGACGGGTCCTCTCCAACATGGTGGACTATCTGTATGGGCGATGGGCTGATCACCTGTCACCATACGGTTCATCATACCATCTTAGGACTAATTAATCGAACGTGGCCACAAGTAGTCTTGTGGCTCTGCCCACCCCATTAGGGATTTCGGGCGTGATGTATGTATGTATGTATGTAAAAATATTAAGCGTGTTCATAAGCACGTATACGAGTACGTCCTGTGAGTTCATCACGTCCCAACTTAAGGCGTGGTCATACATAGCTATAATTAGTGCCATGTATAAACTAGTTGATAAGATAAATTTTACGGAAATGCTACTGTTATAAAATTTAAATACGATATAACGATATTATCATGGTTTAGATCTTTTAGTAATCAATATTGGTGGAAGTTTGTAAAGCTAAATAGTTTCTGAATGATTATTAAAAATAAATGTTATAATCCGCGGCGTGGCACCATCTTCCGTTTAAATCGTTCGTGAATATTGTAATTTTTTAATTTATTATACCGGTTTTGTGTTTCTACTCATACTTAAGAATGATTACACTTTTTTTTATGTCAATTCACTGGCAAACAAGCTGACGGCCCACCTGATGGAAAGTGGTCACCGCTGCCCATGGACATCTGCAACACCAGAGGTGCTGCCAATGCGTTGCCAGTCTAGGGAGGATGGGGAATGGGGATGGGATGGGGATGAGGGAATAGGCCTCCGGATCTCGTCACTCACCGTACGAAATGCAATAGCAAGCTACTACTTTACGCCGATATTCTGTGAGAGTGTGACTACCCTGGTCGAGCCGGCCCATTCGAACAGTAATCATCTAGTGAGGATTACTTTTTGGCTCTACCACTACTACACACTTCTGATTGCCTGGTCCATTTTCAAATCATTAACGTTAAGGTGATAATATAAAAATACTTTTATCTACACCCATATCATAAAACCTCCAAAGTGTAATCAAAAATCGTAGGAAATGACCACCATTTTGACAACCAATTAGGTAAAACGAGTGCTGCAATGTTATTCCCGTATCGTTTTTAGTATAGAAATGAGATTAAATTTGGAACAGCTGTCAAAACTCAAGTGGGTCTCTATTCTAGTATCTATAGATATTAAAACAGTTATTGATACGAAACGTCAATTCAGTATGTTTTTTAAATATAAACTGCACAACATTTGATCTCGAGTGACATGAGAATAGAGACTTCATTCGTATGTCTACGATATAAAAAAATGGTCTTGACGGAGGATCGAATTGCCGCCATTATGTGTGGTGTTTTGCTGAACGAAAGTAGAATTGTTGTTGAATTGAATAGAAAAAGTTGTTTGTAATTTACATTTTAGTTGAAAATATGAATAGTAGTCTTCTCGGAGTGTGTGTGATGTGAAAATGCGCCGGATATCGGAAATATGCAGCCACGATTGCAACAAATAACTTGTTGCCAAAAAATATTGTTTCTGAATCCATCATGGAGGATTTATAATATGTGTGTAGATAAAGTTATGTATGCAACTCTGCATAATTTGGCCTTAAAACACTCGTGCGATCTTATTATGAAACTCGCCTATCGGCTCGTTTCATGAAAACCGCACTAGTGTTTTAAGGCCTATCATTATGCAACCGTTGCATAAACTACTATTTCACCTCAGCACCATAAACAAGCAGGTATTGCTGTTTAAAAACAGTGAGCAAATTCTATTTTGCTGCGAGCGTAAGAAAAAGTAACAATTAACTTTATTTTAATTTCGAGCGCTGTGCTTAATCAATTCACAAAATTTGAAAGATTTTAACTTCATTTTGTTCTCTCACTTTCACTTCGATACGAAAAAAGCGAGGGATAGAAACAGTCCATACAAAGTTCGATTTTAAAATTCCGTAAGTAGTAAATTGTATTTTAACTTTACATTTTTGGATATTGTTTGTTCATAAATAAAGTTACAAGTGGTTTAATTTTTATTATGTTATATTTTTTAACTTTAACCAATTAGGTTCTCGCTGCTGAGGTGAAAAGTTGTATGTGCTACACGAGACCAAAGTTATTGCATCTCGTGTCTTTGAAACCCTCGCTACGCTCAGGATTCAAAACTAAAATCACTTGCTACGCTCGTGATTCAATTATAGAATCCTTTGCTTACTCGGAATTCAAAATCAACAATTGTATCAAAAACCGACTTTGATCTCTTGTTGCACAAATAACTATATTTGAATGATTACTGATAAGCTATTTAAACACCACGTGATGAAAGAATAACTTTAACACTTACGTCAAAATCAAACGTTATCAAATTGAACGCCTCGTCTTGTTCAAATAGCACTTGAAAAATTGGTTAATCATTGGTATCATAACAACAATTACGGGTTCATGCCATTGCTTGAATTTTTGCGGTTCCGGTATTTCGAAGATGTTTCAATTATCATGTTATAAATAATAACTGCGATAGTTTTGAGCAAGGAAGATTAATCACGCGAGCTCCATCGCAAGAATGGACGTTTCAATATGACGCAGCAGAAATCAAATATCACTTACCTAAAGTATTATATTCATTATCACAAGACCCCCAATCTAGGTTGCCAGCAATTGATACAATCGTGTAAAACAGCGTCCATGCCACTATGATCATGTAGTAGATCGATATGATGGAGATTACCACCAAGGTGCAGTAGCCAAGCCCACTGAAGAAAGGAGATATCGCGCTGAAAGCTTGGATGGGTCCAATACCCGTGTACTGCCCGATGTACAGCTCCAAGAAGAAGATCGGGAGACCAATGAAGATAAGCATTATGAAGAAAGGGATGAGGAAGGCACCTGAAAAATAAACAGTGTTAGTATATATTTATTTAATGCAAGCAGATTTAAAATCATCTAAGAACTAGAAAATATTATTCGAGAAATGTACAATGATAGAGATCATATTATAACACTAATACTCGTAGATATACTACCTACGTAAAAATGACACTCCGAATCAAAGGATTTGCGGTTTGTGTTCTTGTCCTATTTGTTGGGCTATCCGTAACACGTACCTAAAAGTGAGTTTACCACCAGAATTTGTACCCTCTGACTTTGGTTATCTATGTACCTAATCATACTGTATATTAATCATAACACCTATCGCCTATTCGCCTATCGTAGTTCTGACAAACGCGTCACTTACACCTCAGTAGCCGGTCTTTTACATTCCAAATTCACCTTTTGGAGACTAATCAACTTCATTCAGAGATATTCACCTCCACCGTTCCTATAGCACAGGTAAGGGAACCTCCACACGTTCCCCAACCCGACAGCGTAGCCGAGACACGCTAGAATAAACTCCAGCGGACGGCCCCATGATGCCCTTTTTGGCGTTGTCGTTTCCGAAACATTGTCATTCGATAAAGGCTTCCCGCCGATCGTCGTTACCTGTGGACAAACATGGCTGGATATATTCACTTTTAATTAATAAAATAGAGCGCACAAAGCTGCAGGCATAAGCCATAATTTTCTTTATGGGACAACCTGGGAACCAGGTATAAAATATATTTTTTTTCCAATCATTACTTTTAAATAGATATTAATATAAAAATGCATTTAAACTCATTAACAGAGTGTTTTTTTAATTAGACCTTAGACTAAAACCTAAGCTTTATCAATGGGTAACAATAAGGTATTTTAAATACCTAAAGGTGGTAAATAAGAAAATATTGCTTTTGCGTTTCAGTATATTTGCAAGGTATAGGTTCCCCAAATTTCTGTATGAGTTAATCAGACATAGATAACTACATCATAATATTTTCTATTTGTTGAATAATGCATTTTACTCGGTTAAGGAATTTATTGACACTAAATTGTAATTCGTTAATTAATTTTGAAGTTTACTATGTTATTATTTTAGTTAATGGTATTTTATCATATTCGTGTCATGACATTTAATTATATTGTCAGATATTTTATGGAATGAAAAATAATGTTACCTATTCTAATCATAGCTTTATAATATTTGACTTGTTAATAATTTTAATTTTAATTTGTATTGTATTTCTAATTTATTGCTGACGATGTCAAACTTAATTCTTGTACCTTGACATGCGCAATTTATAATGTAATTCTATTTTGAGAAATAAATAACCTAACCTAACCATATCTGAGATAAAAAAAGCTCTAAAGAATTCCAGAGACTTAGATGAGGTTAACGGAAGAATAAATATTAGCTGGAAGAAATTCTGAAGTCTCAAGGAAATTATCAAATCTAAACTACCACTGAAACTAAAAAAGGTGATGGACTCTTGTATACTGCCAAGCTTAACATACGGATTACAGATTTGGAATCCAAAACAATAAAATAAAAAGTAAAATACAAAACTGTCAACATTCGATGGAAAGAAGCATCTTAAATATAAAAATTTGCGACAGATGAAAATGCACAGATAATAGAAACAAAAACAACATTATAGAAGCTCTACTCACTCCCAACATAGGAAATGGAAATGGCCAGGCCATATGGCACGCGCACTAGATGACAGATAGGCGAAACGAGTCACTACATGGCCAGGACCGAAAAGGTGAACAATTAATCGCAGAGTACCAAGCGATCGGCGACTAGGGTTGCAGAGGGACGAACCTCCTGATAATGTGTGCAGGAGCACCGCCTTCTGTATCCAACCCTTTATCCAACCATCTAGTGAGCATCTCTTCAGATGGTAGTCGAGGCTCTTCTGTATCAGTTCATTCACCGGCAAAACTATCGGAGCGATAGTCGTTGAATCCACATCCCACATTGCTGGTCTTTCTCAGCCTTCACGAGGTTAGCATCATGTGGAATGGTTATGTGAACGAGTATCGCCCGGCGCTCCGACTGGTCTACCAGCACAATATAAGGCTTATTGGTACCAATAGTCCCGTCCGTTATGACCAGTCCCAGTAGAGCGTAGCACGACCTGTCTCGAGAACTGGCTATGTACTTGTAGAACGACAATTCAGGGCCAACAAGGCCGTACTTGAGAGCAATTTGCTGGTAGATGATCCTTGCTACTTGTTTGTGTCTGTGCAAGTACTCTGATTTAGCAACATTCGAACAACCCGAGAGCACGTGCCTTAAGGATTCTCCGGGACAGTGGCGTGTTCTGCAAATGTGTCCCACACTATGCTGTTCTTTTAGTAGTGGTTCGTCTTGACTACCTCATCCATAATTGCTTCAGACGGTATACAACAATGACAATAGGTATTATTTGTATGAAAACGAAACCGTGAGTTTCCCCTTTAAGTTTGCGCTTGTCTTGCCCTAATTCAATGTAGTAAAAACTAGCACTTGGTGTAACTATGATTCTCTTTACAAATAATTAAATCTGAACTTCACCGATGCCTATAAGTCGATTGCTTCAATTAATGCCTGAACGATGGAAAGTTTTCCTCCGATTCGCATTCCCGCTATTCAAATAATATTATACGAAAGTTGGACTGCTGAGTAAGGAGCAGGAATTCACTACTAACCAGCTACCACATACTTTATGTTTATTATTCAAGAATAAAGAAGCTGTGGAGTAGGTACATGCACTGTGGTGTTGTTTGATTTTAATAACAAAATCACAACAAAACCCTTGATGTCATTAATTCGCATGTTTTTGTCTTTTCTGCTTTTAAATAATTCATATCCATGTTTTTCTGAAGGATGGATATAAAAATTGTATATGTTATAACACAATCCACTGTTAACAAAACTCTTGATGTTGTCATTGCGCATTTTTTTGTCTCTTCTACTTTTAAATAATCCATATCGATGTTTTCCTGACGAACGGATATAAAAATTGGAGTATGTTGTAAAACCATCCACTGTTTCGGATACTGATAATTTTATTCTATGAATAATATCAAAACTAATTTTATCTACACCCATATCATAAAACCTCCATAGTGTAATCAAAAACCGTAGGAAATGACCACCAATTAGGTAAAACCAGTGCTGCGATGTTATTCCCGTATCGATTTTAGTATAAAAATGAGAACAGCTGACAAAACTCAAGTGGGTCTCTATTCTAGTATCCATTGATGTTAAAACAGTTATTGATACGAAACGTCAATTCAGTATATTTTTTTAATATAAACTGCACAACATTTCATCTCGAGTGACATGAGAATAGAGAATTCATTCGTTTGTCTATGATGAAAAAAAATGGTCTTGACGGAGGATCGAATTGCCGCCATTACTGCTTTCATGATGGTTTTTTTTCTGAACGACAGTAGAATTGTAAAAAGTTGCTTGTAATTTACATTTTAGTTGAAAATATGAACAGTAGTCTTCTCGGAGTGACTGTGTGATGTGAAAATGCGCCGGATATCGGAAATATGCAGCCACGATTGCAACAAATAACTTGTTGCCAGAAAATATTGTTTCTGAACCCATCATGGAGGATTTATAATATGTGTGTAGATAAAGTTATGTATGCAACTCTGCATAATTTGGCCTTAAAACACACGTACGATCTTATTATGAAACTCGCCTATCGGCTCGTTTCATGAAAACCGCACTAGTGTTTTAAGGCCTATCATTATGCAACCGTTGCATAAACTATTAATTAGTTATTACTTCAAAATTATGTGTTTGTGTTTTATAACAACACATATTAATAAGAGTGTAAAATGTGTGGTATTACAGAAAAAGTGATGCATGTTATGTGTTTTTGCTAACCCAAGAAAAGCTGAAATGTATTAATATTTGATGAACAGGATGGTTTATCAAATTTAATAAAAACAATGAATATTATTCTCATACAGTTCGTACACAATACGTTTTTAGGGTTCCGTTCCCAAAGGGTAAAAACGGTACCCTATTACTAAGGCTCCGCTGTCCGTCTGTCCGTTCGTCGGTCTGTCACCAAGCTGTATCTCATGAACCGTGATAGTTAGACAGTTAAAATTTTCTTAGATGATGTATTTCTGTTGCCGCTATAACAAGAAATACTAAAAAAACAAAATAAAATAAATATTTAAGGGGGCTCCCATACAACAAACGTGATTTTTTTGCTCGATATTGATAACGGCAACAGGTAGACACTTACTTCACAGAATATTCGATATATAATATATTCAATTTAAAAATAGGTGACTCCTCTGCTGCACTGGGATTGAAGAAATAGCATAGAATGCGTGCAGATGCTTATCATCCTGGCATATCGTAAAAGTCGACTAAGGGACGGGTCCTCTCCAACATGGTGGACTATCTGTATGGGCGATGGGCTGATCACCTGTCACCATACGGTTCATCATATCATCTTAGGACTAATTAATCGAACGTGGCCACAAGTAGTCTTGTGGCTCTGCCCACCCCATTAGGGATTTCGGGCGTGATGCTATGTATGTATGTGTAAAAATAGGTAATTAAATTAAAATAAAATAACTATTTAAGGGGTGCTCCCATACAACAAACGTGTTTTTTTTTGCTTGATTACAGATAATGGCACGGAACCCTTCGTGCGCGAGTCCGACTCGCACTTGGTCGGTTTTTTATTAGCGGGTATTAATGCGACTCCACCCTACTCCTTGTTCTCGGAGCCGGAATCTTCTTACGCGGCGGCACCAAAGTCGTCTCCGTTGAATAAAACTTTGCGCTGATTTCTATACGCGTGTGCATAGCGCACCTGGGCCAGAGTTAAGAACTTCAGACCTTTGACTTCAGAATTTCTGAACACAACCTGCGCTGCACAACTAAGTTATTACGGCGCTCAAACCATACTTCATTGGCAATTAGTGGAGTGCTAATTCAATTAAGGACGAGCTTATGTTTAATGTACAGGGTGTCTTTGAAAACGTAACGCAAAACCAATACTTCCGGCTCAATTGAAGACAGCCACTATAATGCAAACCCTCCTACTTTATAGAATTTCTTATTTAACTGAAGCTAATTTACTTAATAAAATAATGTATGTGGATAAAGGGCCCCATATAATACGACCCGCATTTCGGTATGTGGAAGTATCTTGCACTCACTAGAATGTAGGTAAAGTAACCGAATGATAAGAAAATGTACCAACATTTTGCTATCGGCTGAGTATTTCATTAAAAAATTAATATTTTATAACAGCTCGACGCGGTTGGCCTATTTAGTAGTGACCCTGCCTCCGAAGCTAGCGGTCCCGGGATCGATCCCCGGTAAGGTCCCTGAGTCTTGGATGTTTCCTATGTCTTTACGTATTTATTTCTCTATATAAGTATGTATATCGTCGTCTAGTACCCATAACACAAACCTTCAGAGCTTAATTTGGGAATAGATCGATTTGTGTAAAGATTATCCACTGTTTTTTTTGTCTCTGAAGTTTTGTGTGTTCTGCTCATGTTATTTTACCAAATAATTAATTATTCGTCATATTTATCTGGAGTGAAAGGAACCGCACTTCATCTTATTTGTCACCCACAACGTCATTTATATGCTAAACGTCCACTAAACCATTATTCAGGTAGTAAGTTGATCTCCTCAAAGGTTTATAATCATAATCATTAATCATTTTACTGATAACGTGGCCAGAAACTGATTTTTTATTGCTAAATTATGCTTAGTTAGTAGGTAAAGAAAATTGTTTTAATGTTGTAATCCGATGTAATTGTACGTCATATCGTATGATTTGTTTAGCATTGTATGTATCGAGCGAGATGGTGGTCATAATGTATAATTATCAATAAACTTGTCCAAACCACAATGCACTTTCAATTATATCATTAGGTATACATTATCTAAGGTTTTCTAAATTGCTGTTTCTCTGATTTTAATAATGTATTTCATAGCAAGTGAGCAATTTGATATAAATAAGTATAAACTCTTAGAAAGCTGTCCCGTGAACTTAGAAACATGTCAAGGCTAAAAACTATCAAAAATTGCTCAAAATCGGTTAACATTTAAGGGGTGGAAATCATTATTGTATGAAAAGGGTCATTTTTACCGTTAGTTCGCAGTCCTTTTAATGGTGCAATAATTTATCCGGTGATCTTAGCTAATCATTAGTCCAAAAACTTATGTTTATTGCTTCAGAATTGTGATTCTCTTAAATTAAACTTCATTCATTAAGTCATCGGCGAGCTTAACTTGACCTCTCAGTGCGTATAAACAATATGTTCATGCATGTCTTCGACGTTGGTCGTATTTCGACGTGGGCGGCTATACGGTTGCAGGCGGGTAATATGACTGCTAATGAAATAGTGGTAACCATATTCGGAATAACAACTTTAGTTATGCCTATAATACATTCGAAAAAATTACGTTATTCCATACAAATGTTATACTAAACAACCAAACATTTGTCGACCAAACATTTATGCAAAAGAATTTTGACCAAACAATTTTCGACATTTTAATAATTCGATAAAAACGTTGGTATGCAAAAAAAAATATGGTACGAAACAAAAATTGGCTAAAAAATTTTAGACCACCCGATATAGACCTATTGCAGGCACCTAACTCCGCATTACACTTCGAGTGTGCAGCTCCAGAACTTTGAGAGTTGAAAATAAGTTGACAGAGTCTTAAACTGCACGCGGTAGTTCCCGGTTTGATTTGAGTTGTCACCGAAACGCTTAAGCTAATTTAGAACAATACTTGCCCCAATCATAGAGTTATCTCCACCAGCCATTTCAGTAAGCAGTTTTCAGAGTCGTCGTAAGCAACGTGGCACTTTGGGGCGGTCATAGGCACTTCGTTTCACAGCCAAGGACTCATGCGGTCTGACATGTAGCGAGTAGTATGAGAAAACTTATCGTATGAGTGCGATAAAAACGCTTTTATCAATTATTGGGCAAATGTATCGCCGTATCTCGACTGGTTGATGTGTTGACTGATAATACAATTCTAATTAAAATTGATAAAGTGAAATATAATTGGCAAACGTAACGGAAATTGAATAATTATTACACGTTTGTCTTATAATTCTAGACTATAATATGTTTGAAAAGTAGGCATTTTTATTAAGATATTTTTAATTACTTATAGTTAAGTTTAAGAAACCTCCTTAACGGTTAATAGTAGTTTATGCAACGGTTGCATAATGATAGGCCTTAAAACACTAGTGCGGTTTTCATGAAACGAGCCGATAGGCGAGTTTCATAATAAGATCGTACGTGTGTTTTAAGGCCAAATTATGCAGAGTTGCATACATAACTTTATCTACACACATATTATAAATCCTCCATGATGGGTTCAGAAACAATATTTTCTGGCAACAAGTTATTTGTTGCAATCGTGGCTGCATATTTCCGATATCCGGCGCATTTTCACATCACACACACTCCTACTATTCATATTTTCAACTAAAATGTAAATTGCAAACAACTTTTTCTATTCAATTCAACAACAATTCTACTTTCGTTCAGCAAAACACCAACATGGCCGCAATTCGATCCTCCGTCAAGACCATTTTTTTTAAATCATAGACAAGCGAATGAAGTCTCTATTCTCATGTCACTCGAGATCAAATGTCGTTCGGTTTATATTAAAAAAACATACTGAATTGATGTTTCGTATCAATAACTGTTTAATATCTATGGATACTAGAATAAAGACCCACTTGAGTTTTGACAGCTGTTCCAAATTTAATCTCATTTCTTTACTAAAAACGATAAAGAAATAACATTGCAGCACTGGCTTTTCCTAATTGGTTGTCAAAATGGTGGTCATTTCCTATGGTTTTTGATTAAACAATGGAGGTTTTATGATATGGGTGTAGATAAAAGTTCTTCCAAAGGTTTGATGAGCACTTGACAAAACTCTATTATCATCCGGTTAAGTCATTAAAAGTTTAAAAAGTAGGTATATTTTAGAAAATAAAAACCATCCGCAAATACCCTAGACATAATAACTGACCTTGAGATAAAAATTAAACAAAAATTCCCAGGCAAATATTTTATTACTTCACAGATTAATAAAATCCGGAGGCCTATTCCCTCATCCCCATCCCATCCCCATTCCCCATCCTCCCTAGACTAGCAACGCATTGGCAGCACCTCTGGTGTTGCAAATGTCCATAGGCGGCGGTGACCACTTTCCATCAGGTGGGCCGTCTGCCTGTTTGTCAGCCTACTCCTTTCTCTAAGGGCTGGCAACGCATCCGTGATACCCCTAGTGTTGCGGATGTCCATGGGCCGCGGTGATTGCTTACCATCAGGTAACCCGCCTGCTCGTATGCCCCCCTCTTACTATAAAAAAAAACATGAATGATTGCGATAAGTTATGAACTTTTTGCTAATTTATCTGGAAAGGCTTCTGATGGAAACCAGCTACGTTATTCCACGTTATTCTGTAAAAAATCTCGTATCTCATTTCGTCTCTCATTTCGTCAGACAATCATAAATTGCCCTACGCGCTCGTAGACATTATGCGGAGTTAGGTGCCTACGTCCGTGGCCGGGTGCGTCGAAAAACGACCAAACTTCTAAGACACGCACGAGTATGTAGTTAATACACATTGACGGGTCAAGTTAGGCTCGCCGGTTAGTTCATGAACGAAGTTTTATTTAACCTTTTGACCGCCAAGCATGTCTGAGAGAGAAGTAACACGAATTTCAACTTTAAGTTAAGGTAATGAAGGAATTTTTCCCTGTATCCGCTGACGACTGCAGCCGACTGTGGCGGTCAAAAGGTTAAAAGGAATCAGGAATCTCATCCCTGTGGTGTGATTTTGTAACGTGCACAGCGCTCTATCAGCGATGAGCGCTTTTAAGAGTATGAACCTACGGCGATAACGATTTTCACCCCTTAAATGTTAACCGATGTTGACCAACTTTTGTTAGATGTAAAAAACCAAAACGTAGAATGACCGTCAGATGATCATATTCCGGTAATTTTGACTAGATTGACAGACTGAACTGATGAAATACTGAGCGTGTAACCAGCCTCTTAGGTTGGCAGTCAGAAGAAAATCTAGGTCTATACGTTTTGGTTTCTTCACTATAATCAATAAATTCAGTTTTATTGTTGTTTTAGTATTCTCATACAAAACTAATTTCGGTGATTATTTGACTTTGTTGATCTTTAATCAATATTCAAACAACCTGGTATAAACCTGGATTTTGTTCTGACTGACAACCTATCAAAAATTGGTCATAATCGGTTAACTTTTAAAAGGTGGAAATCGTTATCGCATTTTGTTTGTATGAATTTGTTGCTCCTCTGTTGCACTGGGAGTGAAGAAATAGCGTAGAATGCGTGCAGATGCTTATCATCCTGGCATGTCGTAAAAGTCGACTAAGGGACGGGTCCTCTCCAACATGGTGGACTATCTGTATGGGCGATGGGCTGATCACCTGTCACCATACGGTTCATCATACCATCTTAGGACTAATTAATCGAACGTGGCCACAAGTAGTCTTTTGGCTCTGCCCACCCCATTAGGGATTTCGGGCGTGATGTGTATGTATGTATTTTTTATGAAAATGGTGATTTTTGCCGTAAGTTCACAGTCCTTTTAGACTGTAATTAACAAAACATTAGGTCTCAATTATGTCCTTCGTTGTATTCGTGGTATTCGTTAGAATATCACACCACAGATAACATAACTTTACCATGGTATTCGCGTACCTACCCAGCATTACGGCATACAAGCAGTGGCTCGTTTCAAGAAGCAATAAGTTTAAATTTTACAAGCAAAAATTGAGCTCTGACTTGGAGTATTGCCAGTTTTTGCTTGCAGAATTGTAATTTGAAATGGGTCACATTTACAAAAGTAATATTTACTTAAAAAAACTGTCATGTCCATGTTTTCTTAAAGGTATCTATGGGTTAAGCTTTATGTAACTAGCAAGATAAAGATCTAGAATCATAAAAGTCTACGGTCCATATATTTATGTCCAAAGACAGATGAATCAAAGGCTGAATTATTAACAATGCTATATAAATAAATACGCCACAGACAAAAATATCAAATAAGAATACTATTTCTAAGAATACATAACAAAAACCGGACAAGTCCGAGTTAAACTCGCGTGGGGAGGGTTCCGTTCCGTACATGATTATCTGAAATTTCCTAGACTTAACTTACTTTAAATACCATAGACTTCTTATGTGTTCCTGTAAAAAACTTTTTTCAGTAATTTTTTTTCAAAATTTAGGCCCAGTAATAAGTAATAAGATAATGGGAAGGGAGATGTTCCATTAACGCCTATTTTCCTAAATAATTTCCAATTCATTCATATATAAGTAACTTATAAAAACAAAAATACGATTCTCACAACGAGCCCTTTCATTTGTCCTTTCATTTGCGAGTCCGACTCGCACTTGGCCGGTTTTTTTAAGGACATCAACTCCTATAAGGATGAAATAGGGGCTGGAAAATTGATTTATAGGAGTTCCTGCGTGCCCGATAAGAGCCCGTTCATGTATGGACTCAAGGTGGACTCGTCGCTCATCTCATCGGCCAATCATAAATTGACCCGCTCGCTCGTAGCCATAATGCGGAGTAACGTACCCATGTCAGTGGACGGCTGCGTTACAATACGTCCAAGGTTGAAGACACGCACGGACATGTAGTTTAGAGGTACTGACGGATCAAGTTAGGCTCGTCGGCTAGTTCATGAACGAACTGTTATTTACAAGAATCACACCCCTGTGGTGTGATGCTCTACCATTTACAGCGCTGTCAGCGACGAGCGACACCTTTAATTTAGACTGTCAATACGAAGTCATTAGGTTTAAAAATATGTCCAGCAATGGAACGTCGTGCGACTGAAATCATGTTGATGATTTAAAAACAATTCAAAAACTGTACTTATTAAACTGATTTAAGCAAGCAAATCAAGGGGCGAAAAATACAGCGCCTGTACAGTATTTGAGATGTCACAGAAAAATATTACTAAACGTAACAGAGCGTCATTAAAACACCTTACCGAACGCAGTCACACGTTCACAGCGACTGTCTCACATTAAAACATTTTAATTAAAGGGCAAAGCGTTGCATTAATTATTGTTGTAGCGAGGGCAGGCCGGAAGAACGGCTGGGGCTAAGATTTATACCTTATGCCCGGGCTGGGATATATGGAGTGTGCAAACTGAAACAGCACAGCGGATTTGATATGCTTTGTTACTCAGGCGCGGATACAGGCTCTCTTTTATTTTAATAAAATTTATTTTTTTAGAGTTCCGTACCTCAAAAGGAAAAAACGGGACCCTTATAAGATTACTCGTGTGTTTAATAAATAATTAATTTAATGGGAAGATGATGACGAAGTTTAACCCTACTACGCGTGACTTTTTTATTTACGGAAAAAACATTAGGTATGTGGTTTAGGTTTATTTACAGGAAAAGTTATGAAAAAATGTATGAGGAATAATTCAGTAAAAGCATAATTTTTAAGACAAATAATAATTGATATCACGATACATCTCATTCAAATAAAGTTAACTTAAGGGCCTCTGCGTGTTGGCTTCGGCTTCATGTACGTCTTTCAAAGATCCGAGACTCCCATAGTCTTCTGGTCCGAGACTCCCATAGTCTTCTGGTCCGAGACTCCCATAGTCTTCTGTTTCGAGACTCCCATAGTCTTCTGGTCCGAGGCTCCCATAGTCTTCTGGTCCGAGACTCCCATATCCTCTGCTTATGTGGACCACTCATGCGCAATAGAAGTATCCACCCCGAAGAAATACAAGATCTCACTGCTTAAAGCATCTGGAACTTCCTGGATGCAACGGGGTTAAGCAGTGACCCTTACAGAAAGGGCTGCTACAATAGATCAGCAATGGTCGAAGCGGCACATATATGGCCTAGTTAACCAACAATAATAATTATTATTATATACATTAATAGTACATTTTATTTCAGAAGTCCATCCATTTAATGTAACATTTTGACGATGCGGTTAGCCTAGTTGGGAGTGACCCTGCCTCCGAAGTTAGCGTCCTGGGTTCGATCCCCGGCAAGGGCAAATATTTGTGTGATAAGCACGAATGTTTGTTCCTGAGTCTTGGATGTTTCCTATGTATTCAAGTATTTATTTCTCTATATAAGTACGAGTATATATATCGTCGTCTAGTACCCATAACACAAGCCTTTAGAGCTTACTTTAGGACTAGATCGATTTGTGTAAAGATTGTCCCCTGATTTATTTATTTATTATTATTAATGTTAGTAACAGACAATTTATAATCGTACCTATTGTTATTGCGTCACTAACTAGACTTTAGGAGTTTAAAGTGTTTTAACTTCTTAATTGGATTTGAACGAGATACAGTATAGGGGTAGGGTTTTATTAATTTATTCACAACTCACCTTATTAAAGCCGTAAGTTCCTCAGATAATATAGTATATTTCATACTTATTAAGCAAACTGGTTTATTCAGAACTGTTTCAATTTTGTAATGTTTTGTTTCAGCTTTTATATATTTATCTTCTTTAAAATTTTGTGTAAGTGTTAAACGATATTTTTTTAAATAATGTTTATAAATATTTAGTTCCAATGGTTTAAGTGTACCACGCGCGTTCTTCTAAAATTACATTCATTCAAAGGTACTAATTCCTCCGTCCGTGAAGTTTTACAGTATGACTAGGTGGGATATACACCATATGTTCATCAAATAATCTAAAATGTGGATTGGATTATCTAAAAACTATCTTCAATACAATTCTTAATCATACTGCAATATCTCACGCACGGCGGAATGAGTTTTAGAGTCAAAACCTCGTTGAGTAGCCTAATTTCCGCATTCAAAATTTAAATTCTGTTCGTTTGATTAACTCGTTCTAAATTCAAGCCACAACCGAACTCGACAGCATGGTATTTATTATAATACACAATGCCTGACAAATACTTACTTGCCTGCTGCGTAGAAATCCGGTTCGTGCCAGCACGTACGTTATTCTCTTAACAAATTATGTCTCTAATTTCAACCGACAATCATAAATTGACCGGCACACTTGTAGGCATTATGTGGAGTTAGGTTCCTACGACCTTGGCAGGCTGCGTTGAAATTCGACCACGGTCGAAGATACGCATGAACATTTAGTTTATATGCATTGACGGGTCAAGTTAGGCTTGCCGTTGAGTTCGATTACGAAGTGGTATTTTAATAGAATAACACCCAGCCGAGCTTCGCCCGGCCAGTGAGAGAATTACACCAGAGTTCTCTGGCTTTGAAACGTTCCAATTTTATTTTTTATTTGTTGCATACAGTCCGTAACTAACTCAATTTACTATGAGTGGTTTCGTGTGGATATTCAGAACTGTCGCATCGATCGCTTCAGATTGATGCACGCATTTGAATTTTGATGACGCCAGTGATTATTAGGTACATTAATTGGTTAAATAGATTGAGGTTGTTTCCAATTTTAGAAGTGGAGTGAAATCATTTACACCTTGTTATTTATTAGCATAGCTGGGCACCGTTAATCAAATAGTTAACTTCATTAATCGCTAATCATTTACTGAAAATGTTAAATTCGTTAAACGTTCAAGCGTTACATTTCGGAATATTTAACGGAAGTTAACGTTAATCGTATGTGCTTGTGTTAGTACATGAAAAAATTATAAAAGAAGGGTCTGCGCGCTATAACCGCCGACTGTACGCCGCGTACATACTTGTTTGTCAGATCGTGTTTATCGATTTTTGTTTTTCGACGCGGTGCGGTGTCCTTTTGGCAAATAGTAGGCACTTAATTAACGATTAACAGACATTAATTGTTTTAACGGAAGCTAATGAGTTCGTTATTTTTTTTTTCAAGTTAACTTAAATATTAATCCGTTAATTGAAATGTTAACGTCGTTAATTAACGATTAAAGGATTAACGGTTGGATTAAGAATTCAGGCTGAATTTTGTGTTGCATAATTTTATCCGTTATCCATGACTTTGTAAAAAGTATCAAATTGTATTTTCATGATTTGTTAACAATTGCCAAGCATAATAAAACATGGTACATATAAATATGTATACTTTTGCTTATGCATAAGATTTTCTAAGGTTTAAAAATTGGCTACTGGATATGTTTTTCAACAGCAATATTACGTTTAGAGCGTTAATATTGAAACAAATAAAATTCAAAACCTGCTATCAATCTTTGCGCCCGTGTGGTGCCGGCTAAGAATAGCATCACCCCATCTCCTCCCGTGGGTGTCGTAAAAGGCGACAGAGGGACCAACCGAAGGATGGGCAGCAGCGTCCTTCGAGTACTATCATGACCAACTGCAGTCGCCAACCCGCCTGCCAAGCATGGCGACTATCGCAAATCCCCTATTTTTGGGGAGGCCTATGGCCTAGGCCGGCTGACGATGATAATGATTAATTAATCTTCAAACGTAAACTAAACTAAAAATGTCTACAAAACCAATCTATTCCTATAGTCTCAAGTGCACCTTATTTCAGTCGGTATCTAGATCCCACTAGAGAAATATCATTGATTTGGCTCATCATTGTTTGCAATGCTTATCGGGTATCGACGGGGCGCAGCTCTTCATACTTAATAGTAACGTGATCACTATCATCGATATCTAGATAAACTTCCATACTGTTATTACAAACTGGTGGACCCGCCATAGCTTCGCCCGCGGTATTTTCCATACAAACTTTATCACCCCTTTTCACCCCTTTAAGGATGAAATTTTAAAAAATCCCTCCTTAGTGCGTGTAGGTGAGTAACGGTACTGTTTTATATGTGTATAGATGTGAAACGTTCCCGGAGAAAATGAAAGTTCTCAGTCAATTGCGATTAACGAGATTTTTTAAGTCAAGTATTAAATGGGTCTATCGTTTAGTGGTCCAATTTTTTTTTCCTTTTCTTATTAAGAGCTGCAGATTGATTTGCCAACTTCAAAAGAAGTGTAAAAAATACGGAAATAGAAACAGAAATCGACAATTATGCTACCGAATATCGACATGTCGATACACTATCAACGCAAGCGCGTCACTAAAACAGCTCAGCTGAAATGTAATTCATGGCATGGGACAACAAAAGATAGTGAAGTGCAGTCGATCCGTCTGTTCTCATTAGCTGATAAGGGTTGTCTCCGTGGGGATTGAATTGTCGACTTTCCAATACATATTTTGTAAAAAATACAAGAGTTGAAATATCACGCATCCGTGAATCTAACTAACTAGAGGATTGTCTGTGTTTAGGGTTCCGTAGTCGAACTAGGAATTAGTTTCATCATGTACTCCAAAATACAAAGCAGCAATTTTGTACAAGTATAAAAGATGGCCACGCGCACACAGATAAAGAATACACAAAAAGCAGCTCAAATAAACTTACCAGACAAACTTCCGCTTTACAATATTAGTACGGATGCAATACAGTTAAAACTTTACGAGACGTCTTTCAGACGGCGGATAAATTGCGTCCGTTTAAATAATTGATGCACACCGCAGTCGAGCAGAACCGCAGGCGCAGAAGGAGCTTAAGCAATAATTAAAAGGCTTTATTTACAAACGGCGTTAAAAAAAAGAATATGGAACCTGCATGTTTCTTTTTCGATATCTTATTGGAAAGTGCTGAGTAATAGAAACCAAAATGAGTACGCAAAACCTTATTGTGTTGTTTATTTTTTGAAAAACGATGTTTTGAAAAGTCAGTTCATACCACTCGCAAAAACGGTGCATACAAAATTGAGCTGAACTATGACGTCGCAGTGCAGTTAGAGTGTATACCTCTGCCAATGTTAAAAGAGCGCTGAAGTTCATACATTTTATACGGCCTTCAGCGCTCTTTTTACATTTGGACAATAATGTTTTTGCGTAAACACTTCTTTTGACCCTTATTGACCCTCATTAAAAAACCGGACAAGTGCGAGTTAAACTCGCGTGGAGAGGGTTCCGTTCCGTACATGATTATCTGAAATTTCCTTTATTACTTTAAAGACTATATACCTACTTCTTATAGGTTTTCCTGTAATCTTTAGGTAAAGAACTATTTTATGTATTTTATTCAAAATTTTAGGCCCAGTAGTTTCGTAGATAAGGTAATGGTACATTTTCGCCTATTTTCCTAACTAACTTTGGAAATATTCATTTTAAAATTCTACAAAAAAAAATTTTAAGATTAACACCGAGTCCTTTCATTTGATATGTCACATGATATAGTTTGCAAAACTTTTTATTTTTATTTTATATTTAACCCCAAAAGTGGCCCCCATGTATAAAATTCATTTATTTACGTTACGCATCCGCCTTGCGGTCACCGACTTACATAATGTGTTCTAAATTTCAATTCAATCGGTCCAGTAGTTTCGGAGCAAATTGGCTGTGACAGACGGACAGACAGACAGACACACGTGTGATCCTTAAGGCTTCCGTTTTTTCCTTTTGACGTACGGAATCCTTAAAACAAAACAGTCAATATGAACTTTTTTATTATTTTACATCTTTTTATTTACTTTTTCTTTCATAATATATAATTTAAACCTTATTTTGATTTTCATGCTTATTGCATGCCGGTTCTGCTCGCATCCAGAGAAGTCTCGCAACCTTCACAAGATCGTCCGTCCACCACCGTGTGGGTGGTCTGCCCACGCTGCGCTATTCAGTCTTCTAGTAAGCCTATGAATAACCAATATTCAGCGACTACTGCTCTCCTATCCACTGTGGGTGCGGTCAGAGGTTAATAGCTATTCGGGGACCGCGAAAGTTACTTTATTTGGTCAATTTCTTCCCATTTGTTGCAGGGTTACGTGGTGGTAAAATATTTTTCTTGTTACATTGATATACTGGTTGGGGAAATTAAACGGTGCCAATTTGTGAACAATGTCGGCAGATCAGACTTTGATAATAAAATGACAATGTGCTGATAACATTAAACGAGGAATTACTTTAATTTAGTGAGTAGTGGAAAGGTTAAAGAAATGTTTAGTAGAGGTATGAATATACAAAGGACAAGGAATATTAATAGTATTCATCTCAACAGCATCACCCTACAGTGGATAAAAAACATAGCAGCTCACGCGGCAACGCAGCTGACGCACTGACGAGGATGGGTTCAGAGCAGACGGTGGAGGGACCTGAGCCCATCCTGCCTTTGCCTTTCGACTGGCTGAGGAACACCCTACGCCAGCACACAAAGCTAGCTAACCAGCAATACTGGACTAACCTTGACACATGTAGACAAGTCAGAGAGGCCCTTCCGGTGATCAACCCCGGATTATCGCGTAAGTTGATAAAGCTGAAGCGGCTCAACTCCGTCTCTTGACAGGAGCTGTAACTGGACATGCTCTTTTAAACAAACACCTATATTATCAAGATGTTACAGACATACCTTTGCGCAGAGTCTGCATGGAGGCAGAAAAGACAGCCACTCACGCCTTTCTGGAATGTCCCGGCGTGGCTAACTACCGGGCAACACATCTCGGGAACCCGAGGCCGCTCCAAGAAGTCGTCAGCAACATCAAGATCTGCTAGGCTTCTTACAGGAGCTGGATTGGCATGAGTAGTGACGCCAACCCACACACCATGCAAAAAAGATGTGTTTAAGATGTTGAATTGCGGAAACCCAGCCCGCGTGAACTATAACCATAACGTCCGTCGGGTTATTGCGCTATATTGGCCGTCTTCGACTGAGTCGGAAACATTGGTTCTGCATTACGAGTACGTCTTCAAACTTATCATGTAGTTTGGCTGTTGATAAACACGCGTCCAACCCACCCAAATATTACTACTGAAACATCGTTTAGCAAAATCGATTCAAACTAACCAAAGGGCTTAAGGGCTTCGTTTGACAAACGAACGTGCCCCACTGAGGTTCGGCAAGACCCTAATAAACTTAACAAATGTGGTATCAAAAGCAGGCCCTTTCCCATAACAGTATGAAGACATATTCTCATGTAAGTTTACCCCTAAAATAGAACCTTACATTTTGCCATCACTGAGAAGTATTTTTTACCTTAAGCAGCAGTTTTATTTACCAAATTTAAGATAAGATAAGATAAGATGAGATAAGATTTATTCGATGATTCTGAACACATTGTGCCCTTTAACAAAGGACACAATACGACCGAGTGTCACCGAAAGGACTCCCGCTCAGCATAATGTTGTGGCTCGTTAGCCACAACGCTGATTTTCAGCGGGAACCAATTTGGAGTGACGCACGACAGTCGGACAGTACAAAAATTAATTAAGTAAATAATTTAAACAACTAACAATTTTGATAGAAATAGACAATTATACAGATGTACAACATTAAAGTAGGTAACAATGCATACGTTATTAAAAAACAACAATAAAAAAATAAAAGTACAACACATCGGGTAAACAAGACAGTGTCAGTCAGGATACAATTATAAAGCCTAAATTTTACCAAGCAGATTTTGGTTTGTTATTGGGTTGAAAAAACTAAGTAAATAAATCAACAAAAAAATAACGGAGATCAAGTACGCGAGACATAACTGATCAACATTATGTAACTAAAGGCTTGTAACGAATAAAGGTCGAGTGAATTGAAATACTCAGACTGATTCTCCTTTAATTATAAGTTCGCGCCGCACAATAGGCTAGTTTCCTGAAAAAGTCTATTTAGTCCGTCATTTACATTATCAAAAACTATTGAAAACGTATTTTTTCCGTTCCGCGTGACGTCACGACTTTGCACACTTTTTATCATCACGTGACGTCTTGAGCCCCCACTCCCGAACTTTGATGCACGTTATCTTTGTCAATTTTGATTTAGTTGATAAAGCAAAAAAATACGTATTAAATAGTTTTTGATAATCTAACTGACGGACTAATTAGAATTATTATTTTTTACCCAGAAAACAGCCCTATTATAAACATGATGGCTTCTCCACACGATAGGTCAAGCCACACGTCAGATATATACTTAATAATATATCTTGTTCTTACACATCATTGCATCTCGCGAGTTGGCCCATCATAGCTGAACGTGCGAAGTAAACGTGATAGGTAAATAACATTTTTGCACTCTTATGTACAAATTAATATGCTGCAATTTTAATAATAATAATTATAAATAATATCGTTTAGTTACATAGCAACAGACTTAAAAACTAATAGTAAGTACCTATTCATACGACTTGAATGATGAACAAAGATCAAGAAATTTAGAATAAATAAAGAAAAAAATAGCAATAATAACTGTAATTAAAATTTAGATAGATAAGATTAATCAGGGGTAAATCTTTACACAAATCGATCTAATCCCAAAGTAAGCTCTAAAGGCTATGTATTATGGGTACTAGACGACGATATACATACTTATATAGAGAAATAAATACTTGAATACATAAAAAACATCCAAGACTCAGGAACAAACATTCGTGCTTATCACACAAATATTCTTCCCTTACCGGGGATCGAACCCGGGACGCTAGCTTCGGAGGCAGGGTCACTACCAACTAGGCTAACCGCATCGTCAAAACGTCATTTGAACTGAAATATCATAGGGTTGGATTATAATTAGTTTAAATCTCATGAATTAATTATTTACTGATAAAATATCAGTAAAGTAACCGTTAAAAATATCAAAATAGGGATTTGATATCGAATTAGCAATCAAAATAATTTCTTGATTACGAATAAACCTGATGTCCAAGTTACGAGTAGTTATTTTTTTGTTATATCATTATACTCGCAATATAAAATAATATGGATTAAAAAACTTCCCAAGTTTTTCCTACTTACTATGTATCACCCAATAATTAATGTATCGTACAGTTCAGTTTCGGCTGGATGACGTATCGCCTATTCGCCTATGAACGCTAGGCTAGGCGCCGCTGTAAATTATTCCACGTGGTAACGTATTGCCTGTCGGAGCCTGGATTCAATTCAAGCTTAGAAATTAATGCGAATGTCTAATTTATGGGCTACTTGTTTGTAAGATAGTAGCGCGGAATGTGCTCTGGTTTAACACAAGAGCCCTTTATGTAGGTACAGGTCCAATTCAAAACGGGGTCCTCTTAAATTAAAATTTCCTAAACTTGAAATAAGAAACGTCAAACTCAATTATGCATAGAGCTATCAAATACAAGTTTGACATTTCTTATTTTTAGTTTAGCGACTTTTAAATTTGGTTAGCGAACACTCTTTCAAATCGGGCCCACTGTAAGTTTAAAAACGATGTGTTCGTATTCTTAAAAACAATATAAAAAAAATTAAATGCAAATTTAACCTCTGGCTGATAATCTTAGCGAATTGAATTAAAAATGTTAACCTTATGTTAAAAAACTTTTTATTGACGATTTTTAATAAACATAAAAAGACGACGATGTATTGGAACAAACCAAATTTTAATAGTACGAGTACATTGTGCATCTAGGGCCGTAAGAAGGGGATAACTAACGAGAGTCTGTTAAAAGCCCGACGCCGATAGGCGAGGGCTTTTATGACTCGAGTTTGTTATCCCCTTACTGCCCGTGATACACACAATGTTTTTCATCACATTTGCGAGGAAATGAAATAAAAATTAGACAAAAAATAGTATATATTAATTTTATTCCCATTTTACATCGTGAATTACCGTCAGGTGGGTGTTCATAAACTGTAAGTACGTTGCGATCAGCGCGGGGCAGCTCCGCCGGCTTGCGGTCACGCGCCCCGCCGGCTGCGGCTCCCGAGCAGCTCCGCCGACCTGGCGCACTTAACTGCCCGCGGGAGTTCGAAACCATACAAAATCCATAGCTCCCTAGGGAGTTATGGATTTTGTATGGTTTATAACTCCCGCTGACGGCGGGGCTCATAGAGGAGTTAAATCAGCTTTAGTTGCTCTATACGCTTGCGTATAATAACACCCTTTACGAGCAAGTGTGATGAAATAGATTTTTATATATTGGAATAAATAGAAATTCTGAGTTAATTACGTAAAATTCGCCTTCCCTTTCACAAAAACCCTGTGAAGTGGACAGTTGTGAACATACACAGTTAATGATAAATGATTTATTTGCTTTAAGTGTGGACATAGTCTTAATTGTAATATTCAATTCTAGTAAGTGGTCGCCACTCAAAATCTCTTCACGGTGGACACTGATGACCTGCTGAAAATTGCGGGTCTCCACTAGATGCAAGCAGCACAGAATAGGTCGTAGTGATAATCATTGGGGGAGGCCTATGTCCACCAGTGGACGTCTTAACGTCTTCGTTTAGGAAACAGTTACGTAACACCAAGACAAATGTAAAAGGAAGTAAATGCACTAGCGAAATAGATACTAGCTCTGGATCTAAATCTAGACCTAAGTTTATGTTAAAACAAGTCGCAAGTCAGCTTACACGTGTCGTTAGAGCGTACCGGGTCTTTGTGCTCCAATAAAAGTAAGCCCAAAGCAGGACGCTATGTAGAAAGGTAAACATACAGTATTAAAAATAAAAACCCAATGCCCGTAATTTCCACAAGTCTTTGAAATACAAACCCTTAAGTGTTCCAACTCGGTCCTTTCCCACTTGCCTTAGTTAACGCGCCGCAGTGAATAGTATAATTTATTCAAAAACTATAAAATTAATTGAAAAACCGGCGGATGGAATTATAGTGTACATTATTGTCTTCTGATTAGTAAAAGTTTCATGTATAAGCGTCGCATAATAAGAGAGCCTTTACGGACTTTAGTTTGAAAATAGTAGTTTATGCAACGGTTGCATAATGATAGGCCTTAAAACACTAGTGCGGTTTTCATGAAACGAGCCGATAGGCGAGTTTCATAATAAGATCGCACGTGTGTTTTAAGGCCAAATTATGCAGAGTTGCATACATAACTTTATCTACACACATATTATAAATCCTCCATGATGGGTTCAGAAACAATATTTTCTGGCAACAAGTTATTTGTTGCAATCGTGCCTGCATATTTCCGATATCCGGCGCATTTTCACATCACACACACTCCGAGAAGACTACTTACTATTCATATTATCAACTAAAATGTAAATTACAAACAACTTTTTCTATTCAATTCAAAAACAATTCTACTTTCGTTCAGCAAAATACCAACATGGCGATCATCCGTCAAGACCATTTTTTTTTAAATCATAGACAAACGGATGAAGTCTCAATTCTCACGTCACTCGAGATCAAATATTGTGCAGTTTATATTAAAAAAACATACTGAATTGACGTTTCGTATCAATAACTGTTTTAATATCTGTGGATACTAGAATAGAGACCCACTTGAGTTTTGACAGCTGTTCCAAATTTAATCTCATTTCTTTACTAAAAACGATAAAGAAGTCATGTTATTTCTTTATCGCAGCACTGGTTTTCCTAATTGGTTGTCAAAATGGTGGTCATTTCCTAAGGTTTTTGATTAACCAATGAAGGTTTTATGATATGGGTGTAGATAAAAAGGGTTTACAGTTTTGTTTTGCTCTTGATTTATAATTTTTTTCAAGATTCCAGTGGACGAAAATAAAGAATAGATTCCATACTACAATACATATTTTTTTAAAGATTCTTGCACGACGCTGAGTATACTTTATAGGATTTGATAACAGCGAAATTCGCTGGGTAGGACCTTAATTGGCTGATTACTGCTGTCAAGATGATTCAGAGGAAAAAAAAGCTCAAGCCGAAACTGCATGGAGTCGTGGTTTTGGGTGATTACATTGACATTAGTTTACACTTAGGTATATAGACTTAGCTTTACTTTGTATCAATACGTAGGTGTTATCACCCAAAGCTACGTACGCGTCCGTGCAGTCGATTGCCGCCTACAGAATAAACAAGATACGAGTGGATATCTACCTTATAGGTGGCTAGACGGTAAGACGGCTTTTCAAAGTATGATAGCGGATGCAGTTCCGGATATAACGGCGGATCGACGTTGAAATACAGGCAGCTGGCGGCTTACAGTTCCATACTTTAGGCTCACGGAAGACGGAAACATACGCGCTAAAAAATCAGGCATAGATGGGGGCCAATTAGAAAGTGTGTTTGCTAAAGTCGCTAAACATGAAATAAGAAACGTCAAAATCGATTTTGACAGCTCGTTACCATATTAAATCGAATTTGACCTTTCTTATTTTAAACTTAGGGAGTTTTAAATTGAGGCGCGGCCGTTTCGAATTGGGCCTATTGTCTGACAATGTCGCAACTGACACAAACTTGAATTTATATTTAAACGGGTCATCAATACAAATTATTTTGCTTTCCGTCCGGCTGGTTTTAATATTGTAGCAGGAAAGAAAAACACATATTTCCTACGAAAATTTCTACCATGTTCCCACACGAAAATGCAATAGCCAGTGTAGTAAAAATAAAACTTAAACGCATCGTCTCTTCAACCAATAAAATGCAGAAACCTTATTCTTATGGTTTATGGTAAAAGCAGAGTTAAGATTCAAATATCAGAAACAGGTCGTGAAATATTTTCTCCGTTAAGGATACACAAAATCTTCAAACAAGTTCCTAACACTGCCCTTGCATTGGACCTTCAAAAAGCATTTAATCGCCAACTGCGTGTAGCAGAACACGTTGCTAAATAACGTGTAAAACCACATAAAATTCAATTTAATTATTTATTTATTAATATCATAACATTAGGCATAATATTACAGTAATTGCGTAATAATTTTTTATACTGGTATTTTCGAGAACTTATCTGTGCCTTTTTCTATTCGACGATAGATGGCCTTTTTAAGAAGCATTAACTAATGCCTCATGTCTCTTTGTAAGCACGGACAGATGGCGTTGCGCCGTTGAATAAGTTGCGACGTATTTTATTAAAAACTATAATTTTACATTAATTTATTAGAGAACAAACAGTAAATTACTATAATTTACAATTTTCGGTAATAATATTTCACGTCATTACATATTTATAACGAAAGTTCCCTTGTTTGGTACTCTGTGGTGTGAGATCTGGCTTTTAAGTAATCTATGGAAGTCTTCGATAGAACGATTTAGTTTAGCTACTCAACAATAGATGGACCGTATGGAATAATCCAGAAAGTCTTCTATCCCGTTTTAGCACGACGGTACACGTATCTTCCTATTTCACTTTATTTAATAGCGGGATTTGGAAGTTTCTGACGTGTTGCCCTATGTAGATGGAATTTTACCTAAGAAAAACATGAACGAGTTTGCCATCTAGAAATCCATTTGGTGTCTTACTCTAACATATTTTTTATGCATATAGGTGTCACATTCTTACAGTAAGTGGGAGGTTGGCTATCTCGCTTACTCTTAGGGAGTTGTAATGGAGATTGAAAAGAGAATTCTAGAGAGACGATGAGGATTTTGAGTTTGGGGTTCTTCCTGGAAATTAGAATGAAATGGTCGTAGGCTTTCTAGAAATAATTTCGATGGGATATAAAAGGCGGACTTTTGGGGATACTTGGATACTTTGAGGATAGTCTTATTTTGATCGTGCAAGTGGAAACTCTGCTGGAAGTTATATCGGTAATAGGCCAATAGGGAGCCCTAATCCCTGTTCGACGTTGGGATATGGGTTGCGTCGCGTCCTCTCGTCTTCGGGCTGGTTCGAAAAGCCTGCGGGGAGCTTACCAGCGTATCGCGATAGCATAGGGCTACAGAAATAAATTTAGGCTTGTGGTTAGGGTCAGGCTTCGTTTTATAAGCCCTGACCAAGCGGGAGTGCGAAGCGTATTCGGATATCGTGCGATGAGAATTCATGGGCTAGGAATGTAGCATAGGTGATGTGTTTGTGAAATCTATCAAAGTGTTGTGTTGTGATATATATATGTTTTGTATGAATCCCTGAGGATTCCACCGTGGGACCTACAGCTTAACCTCCGTTAACGCTGGCCAGATAAGATCTTTTAAAATTATTACTAGGGACAATTAGGAAACTAGGATGACTAGGATGTATTTATGTTTGTGTGGCTGTGCGAATTCCTCTTATTTGAATTATAGCTGTGCTTATGTTGTTTTATTATTCATATTGTCATGTCTTGTGAAATTGTGTATATACATAATTATTACATACGCTTATATATTTACGCTTACAATGCCCACATAAACACTAAACATTATTTACATTCATACATATATTATTAGTTTAAGTTCCATGGAATTTGTCTTGAGTTTGTTGGAATCTAATTACAGAATATAACCAAGAAACTCAAGGTGAAGATGGTATGATTTTCGTGTTGGCTAATTGAGCAAGATGCTGGAAGAAGTTGTACTGGCAGTGATTTCCTCTGAGTCATATTTTACTGTCAAAGAGTATGGTTTGTTCAGGATGCTAATGGGGACATAAAGTGATTGAATATGTAGAAAACTGAATGTCCACGCTATGCTCAGTGGCCCAAGAGTCATACTATATGATTATTGTACCACCTTGACGCAGATGTCAGAAACCGGAGAGTGGAAGTGACGTTCTGACTATTCTATATTCCAGAATATATGTCTAATAGTTTGGAATTTCACTAACACTCGTCCACTAGTTTTTGAGGATTGATTTCTTAGATAGGTAACTCTGTCAGTTTGATGTTCAATATCTCTCTCTTGGTAATAAAGAGTTAGAGTGAGAACATGCGGATTTGGCTAGTTCCTGTCTAAAATCTCACCGGGCAGTCCTGCTTTCAGTGGGACTGCATTCTACATAGCCTTCCAAGCTTGTATGACACTAATGCGTGGGGGTTCTCCATTATTTCATATAAGCGACCTTGTCTTTATAGTATTCTGGACTAAATTGTATCAAGACAGTTTTGCTTGAGCCTCTGCCGGGCCTGATTCCAGATTAAACTAGAATAAGCTAAATATTACATACCTTCTTTACCATGTTATCCTTCGTTATCCTAATCCAAATTTGCATATTATTTTGGCATATATTTGCTATACAAATTGGATTAATGGTTCAACAGAATTTTATTATAATAAATATAATTGTCTGCTAGAGTTCGGGCAGAGTTTAATGTGTACAAAGCATTAAACAATTCATACTCTGTCTAATTATCTATTATATAAGCATATCAGTTCTGTTGGTTTGATGTAACTTGTCCCTCATGTGGCCTTAAAGGTCGAGGTTTGATGTTACTTGTCACCATTCAGAATTGAGTATGAATTGAGAGTAATATTTATGGTTTTGGTCCACACAGGTAATTCTTGTGGGTAAATCTTCGTAAAGTCGTGTCCTCTTGAGGTTGAAAGCCCTAGAGTGATGACTAAACCCAGGATTGCCTCTGTGTTCTGAAATAAATATTGAATGGTGTGCTTTGGTTCATTCTGGTATTCTGCAGGATCATATAACGGTTGTGTCCTCTTTCAGAGTGATAACCGCGTCCGGGATTGCCATGTTTGAGCTAAAAGTATCACTTATAGCTAGTTGTACATATTTGCTAGTCTCCGACAAGCAGTTTTTACTGAAAATGTTGGATTATTAATCTAACTAAATTTAATTATAATAAACACTTATTTTATAAGGCGGTGTTCGGAGACGGGTCGAGGGGAGGATTTTGGAGAGACCCCCGGGGTCAAAAGACCCCGGTCATATTACCCTTTAGCTTATCCCTCTCCTTCCCTCCTCCATACATTTTATTCATACTGCCTGTACTCAAATTACACTCAAAACAAATATTTATATTCACTGTTTCTATAGGATGCTCTCAAATTATCATTTACTTAAGTGTTTTATAATATTTTAGTCTAATAATCATATACTGCACTCCCCAGGGAACCCTAATCAATTCGGTACCTACCTTGTTAAAGAAACTGCAGGTTAATACGGCATGTTCACAACGTATGAGTCCTACCGACTAGATGATCACATTATTTGGCCAAAACATAGCATTTTATTGTATATGCTAGCTAAGGAAACAATTATCCTAGTTAGGTGCAGCTGTACTCAACAGTTGGCTAGGTATAACTATTCTTAACTGTTAGGCAGTCTTTTATATCTCAAAATAGCTAGGTAGGTGTAAGAGTGCTCTTACTAATTAGTTATGTACCCTAATAGGTCTTAACTTCTCTTATAGGTAGGCTCTCAGTTAGGTTCTCTTAGTTAGGTTTCAAATAGGTAGGGTTATGTAGCTCTCCCTTATTTATTTCCCTTATATACCTCCTATATGTATGTATATTTAATTATATAATATTTATTTTTAGGTTTATAGGCTGTAAACTTTTACATGCGCAAAAGCTTATTTCGAAACGTAGTTTACATTTTCTCTTTATCCTGTCAACGCAACACATAAATTGTTAGTTTTGCAGTGAGCAAACCCTTTAAGACGACCATACGTCAGCGGCTTGTACCTTAATCTTGCAGATAGCAGTTCGGAGGATAAAGTAAGTGTCGTAGGTTTAGCCCGTTAGCGCCTAACGTACGGGCTGCTTGCACGAGAGTCGCGCGATACATTGCCTCAAATAAAACAGAATAACCAAAATACCTTTGATGTTGAAAATTCAATTATAAATTCGTTTACGTTTGATTCAATTTTGAATGAAATCGAGTTGAGTCAGATAGGTAATCGATTGGGTGGAGTAGTGCGAGGCAGGTTAGGGTTGGTTTTGGGATTGAATATTGATCAGTTATAGTAAAAAATGTAGTGAATAATATATAAGCACCGATGTCTTTTTTGGTCGATCAGAGCGCTTATCGAGCACAAAGTTAGGGTTTAGAATCTCTGCATACACGTCTGTTTTTTTGCATCCGCGGAATTAGTGTAACCCACGTGGTATGCTTTCAACTGGCTGAATAACTTTTTATCGAATACAATTTTCTGTTGATTCTATTTTTAAGGATAAGTATTTTCGTCAGTTAGGACAGAGTTGGTAAAAAAGTTAACAACTTCAACTGGAAGTACGAATCGACGAAAACAAAATTCGGCGAAACACACATACCAAACTTTTGTCGAAGAAACTCAACTATGCAAAATATGTGCATACGCAGAAACTAGTGTCTTATCCCTTCCATGATAAGAGAGGCTTGTGTCCAGCTGTGGGACGTGGGAGTAATTTAATTATTTCTTATTAATGAGATAATAGGGCATGAACTAGTAGACAGAACGCTGCCAACGTATAGCGCCAATTACTCGTACCTCCAACATGCGCTGATTTATATAAAAAACATGACGCTTCCACCACAGCTTGGACTCAAGTATTAAAATGTCTTCTCCTCTATAATGGTGGAATCTTACAGTAACTCCGATATCCAAGTTAAGTCTCCGTCGACAAGATGTCAACCTACATAAAAGTCATTTCAAAAGGTCAAATTTATTGTGTGAATTTGGCCATCATGTGAATAGGGATGTTTCCTGGGTAAAAAGATAATAATTCTAATTAGTCCATCAGTTAGATTATCAAAAAATATTGAACACATATTTTTTGCTATATCAAATAAATCAAATTTGACAAAGATAACGCCCATCAACGTTCTGGAGTGGGGACTCCTGGCGTCACTAAATGGTAAAAAAGTGCAAAGTCGTGATGTCACGCGGAACTTCAACGCACTATATCTTGGTCATTTTTTGTTTAATTGACAAAAGAAAAAATATGTGTTCAATATTTTTTTTTATAATGTAAATGACAGACCAATTAGAATTTTTCAGGAAACACGCCTAAAAGCGCTGTAGAAAGACGTGTGTAAATAGTTTGGTCAAAACGCGCGGCCATTCTCAGTCCCCCGACAGCGAGTGTCAATTATTATGGCTGGAGACTGTAGCACTTTGGTGTATTCCCGCCTGCCCACTTCGGGGATTCTCGCGCCAGCGTCAAGTATTGAGTCCTCGCGTGATGTACTTGCAAGTGGCTTCGACACCCGACATTGTCTACCTTCCAGAAAACAGAGACTACAGGAGGGCTAGCACAGCATGCGCAGACGAGTCGTCAGAACTTGTATTTGAGTTGGGGTCTGGACGTTTATGTGTCTTCGTGTGTTATTCAGGACTTTAGAGACCTACAAATTATACCATGAAAGTGAAACACTGATAATCTTTTTTTCCGTAAGGAATTCCAACCTGTGAAGATTTTTATTGTTTATTTCAATAACACAGGCTACATGGAAAAAGGTTGAGCCGTTAAGCCGTGGTAGCACACACAAACAGACAAATAAAACAGTATCGTGTAAGGATGCAGTTTGAAGTTTGAAGCACGTTCTGCTATTCCCTCGGGCCGCAATACTGACTGTATGATACTTGTTTGACACTTTAGTGCCGCTATGTCGTATCAGTCGCCGTCTGCAGCAATTTTCTGAACGTAAGTGGTATTTTACAATGCAGAATAAGAATTTTATTTCCCTTTAGCTTTAAAACAATACAATGGTTTCTTTGTGCACAGCATGACAACGCCTTTCAAGTAATGGTATAGATGCAAACACAGAAACAGGTTTCAAAAAAATGCCTTTACTTAAATGTTAAATTTGGACTCTTGTAAAGACTTTTTTCCATGTTATATAATAATAGGCGTGTTTCCTGAAAAATTCTAATTAGTCCGTCATTTTCAGTATAAATAAATATTGAACGCATTTTTTTATTTTGTTGATTAAACAAAAAATACGAAGATATAGTGCGTTGAAATTCCGCGTGACGTCACGACTCTGCACACTTTTTACCATTAAATGATGTACGTCATGACTCATGAGCCCCCACTCCCGAACTTTGATGCGCGTTATCTTTGTCAATTTTGATTGATGTGATAAAGCAAAAAATACGTGATCAATATTTTTTGATAATCTAACTGACGGATTAATTAGAAGTTTTTTTACCCAGGAAACATCCCTCTTCTCAGTCAAATTCTTTATTCTCTTGACGACACTTTTTTTACAGATGCAAAACATAATTATATACGTTGGTACGTAGTTATAAAACCGCCTGTATGCGAACTGTTTACATTAAGTGCGGCATTATTTATTTATTTTATTTCAATATTTACTAACTTCAATTAAAATTTGTGATTAATTAATTTAAATACAGTTCCTTTTACCTATTTTTAATTGTACTTTTTTAATTACTCACCTTTTTTAAGCGCCTGAGTAAATATCACAGCAAAAGCAAAATAATGTGCGAGTCGATTAACGTAACCATTTTTTATCAAAATCTTTATCCTTAATAACTGAAAATATAAATTTATATAAAAGTCTGTCCGTTAACTTTGTTTCCTCGGCTCAACTGTGGGGTGTTTTTCTCTTGCCGGCGGTAACTTGACGACGAATCTTATTATGGCATATCGATACCATGCGGCTCAAAAGGCGTAAAGCACAAAACAGGATTTTTCAGGAGAAGAAAAAAATGAAAAAAAAAAAAAAAAAAACATTTTGACTGTAGTTTTTTTGTTTAAAGATATATATTAGAGTCTTCTATGGCAAAAGTACTTAGAATTTTGAGTATTTTCACGTTATTACTTTATAAATGATCGCTGCCTCATATTTGCCGAAATAAGTTTCCTTTACGACCAATTTTTTTTTCGAAAATGTCTTTTACAGCCTATGAATAACCACTCTGTATTTGTTACCACACGTAAATCACACGTTATAATTAATAGATTCATACGACTATTTCTTTAATACGCAATTTTTTTTGGTTTCTTCCTATTATTGTTGGCAGTGAAAAGCATTGTTCGTAAAACCTATGAGCTTTACGCCCCTTTTTGAAGGAACAAAGTTGTTTTGTACTGCATTCATGGTTAGGGTAAAGGACAATTTATAAAAACTGCGAGTTATACATCCCGTTTTCTTTGCACAGTTAGTAGTTACTACCGAATGAGTAATGCCGTGGAATTGTTTTGAGCTATACTGCCTCATTTTACTAAAAAACTGTGTTTAGAGACGTAAAAAAGGAGGGCGTAAAGGTATTTTTATGCGAATTCAGTTACGTGGACTATACAGATCGATAGAGAATGAAAAACTGAGTACGGTAGTGTGATCAGTGACTTTACGCCCTTTGAGCCGCAAAGTATCGATATACAGATGTAATGAATAATTAGTTTTCATCGTGTTTTATCGGAAAAGTTCGTATTATCGTGCTCTCTCAATTAGCTTCAGCAGGCCCCCAATTCTCGATGCATTCGCGATAATCTCACAATCGAGATTAAACGTCAGTGCATACAGTCATTTGACAAAACTGTATGAATCTGACGTTTAATCTTGTAATCGACATTATCTCGAATGCATCGAGAATTGGGGGCCAGTATCCATCATACCATGCTGTCATTTTTCATTTTGACATTTGACAATAAATAATAAAGTTTCATATGAATGAATAGAAACATGTCACTCATTTAATACAATAATTAATTGACACTTCGGGTCCCATCGTCTTCCGATTGAGATCCGAGTTTTACCGATGGAAACATATTATTCACTATATCTGTACGGGTTTCTGATGCAATTGGACAGAGATGCTCGTCCGGTAGAGCGTTTTGCGCGTTAAAACATATTTATATGGTTCACGGTCTTACATACAGGCACAAAAAAATTGTAATACAGGTCTTGCAAATCTGGGTTTCAACGTGGGTTGCTACTTGCTTAACGTTCCAAGCCGCTAGCGTCGCTGCGATCGTGGGATACCCGGTGCGACAAAGATGACGATAGTCGCGCATGCGTGAAACACATGCATTGAACCCTAACCTAAAAATCTCGTAATTTCGTGAAATGTAGGTTATGTTTTGCATCCCACGATTGCAGCGCCACCTGGATTTCACATCAATAGTGGAGTCACTGCGTCCCATTGAAATTTTGTCCAGTTGCAAAACCTATATGTAAGACCGTGATATGGTTGGATACATTTTCATGAAATCAAGTAATGAGGTATCATGACGTCTGTCAAGAACGCAATAAACGATTCAACCCGTAAAGTTGGACTTCCTACGGACAAAATCGTGGTAAAAAGTAATAGGTAGATAAATAATGCTTAGACAAACGAGCTTTTGAAAAGCCTTTATTTTTCCTCTACACTGCATCGCGTAATTTCCTAAACGAGCACAATGTGCTCCCTCACTGATATTAAAACTTGGTCAAATACACCGGCTTTGTCACTCGGGAAACTCTTTGTTCTATGCAATGTTTATTATACTGTTCCATTTATATTACTTCGTATTTTAATGAGATATTTTAATGGTCGTTTATAGTAACTTGTTAGTTGTGTTATGTTTTAAACGGTAATGGTGCTTCATCATTTTTTATACAATTCAGAAAAAAAAACTTAAACCTAGGTCGTTTGTGCTCCATCTGGAGATGGCTCTGCATCTACTTAGAGTAGACTACATTCTAGTAGTATCTTAAGATAAGATAAGATAGAGCCAATAGTAGCTAAGGAGTGGAAATTCCTGCCTGCAGACTTGTTCCCTGAACGCTACAACTTGTGTCTTTTCAAGGGGAGGGTGAAAAGGCATAATCTAGGTGTGCATGCTCCATGGTCGACCTCATCATCACTTTCCATCAGGTGAGATAGAGGTCAAATGCTCATCTATCATCTATAGAAAAAAGGTAAAAAATCATTTCATCAACCCAGATTGCCTCAACATCTGTTATCTCTGAGAGCCATCTAGCATAGTATAAAGAGAAGGGAAGTAGGTTATCTTCATACAAACGCACCGCGCGAATTAAGTAAACGACGAGGACTTTGGTTATAAAAATAATTTATTAAACCAACAGAGTTACAGTCTAGTTAACAAGTAAAGATATTCTAACTTATAATTAATTGTTACTTCTATTTATATTAAATATATGCAATTCGGCATTGACGTCATAACCTCATTCTGTCATTGCCGAAGATGCGTTAATTTGTGCTGACGAATGATATATTCGTACGTACAGCACACTTAACTCCTCCCTCCTTAAGAGAGAAATTATCTGAAGGCGGCTAAGTCGGCTTCAGAGAATTTCGTTTAAAAAAATCTAAAATAAATTTTATAGGACAATATAGTTAATGCTAAGAGGATAATTATAATGTATATTTAAACAAATGGTCACACACTGACTCTAGTAGTGATAAGAACACTTTCACTTATTTTATTGTTGTGTCGAACGCTGTCGATAATGTCTTTGGCATCGCTGAAGTGGTCGTGGATTGATCTATCTCGCCGTCATCTTCTTGGAGCTGTAGTTGTAGTTCTTGTAACGACTCTGGTGGTATGTTGTAGCTGCTTGTTGAAGGGTTTGTCGTCGCTCTGATTGTCTTATTTCCTTCTAATTTGTTTTCGGATACTTCCTCTCCACATGCTTCGGTTACTATAGTTTTCCTTTGGGTATGCAGAGACCAGTGATTATTCGTGAGTTTCTGGGTGACTTGGTCGTCCTGTATTTCTTCACAGGGTTTCGCTATGTGACTGGATTTCAATCTATTCATTATAAGGTAAGGATATTTGGGAATTATTGAACATGTTTTGGAGGTATTAGGGTTATTAATAGGAATTGGAATAACTTTATAGTATATATACCCATTCCTTCCTTTCGGGACTCATTATTACTATGGATTAATTGCTTCAACTTATTTTGTTCTAAATTATCATCTAGTACTAATTTTAATGATTCTAATTTTAATGTCTTGCTTATATTCAAGGAGCTAGTCTTCGTATCTATATTCACTTTTGTAGATTCGTTATCCTCGTCTATGATATTAAGTTTTATACGGGATGACGCAGCTAATTCCGTATTTTGGTAAGCTTTTTCATGACCAATTGCGAAATTATATTCTTTAACGCTCTCGCCTCTGGAAGGCCTGATGTAAAAGTTTTCTACCGCGTTATCTTCATATAATGGCCCACCTACTGGTTCGTGCTGGTATTCATAAAAATTTTGGTTTTCGTCCTCATTATCTGTATAATTTATACGCCTAGAGCTAGCCGTCCTCATGGTCACATCGGTATTTGCACCTGACGCGATATAGGGCGATGTACCGCTGTGTGACATATGAGCCGGTGTATTATTTTCTATATGCTGATTTTGCATCCACCGAGACGGTGCATTAGCCGCCGAATGCTGATTCTGCATTGCACGTGGCGGTGCGTTAACCACTGGATACTGACTCTGCAGTTGTGTTGACCCACTATTTTGTTGCGCGAATTGATTCCGTGAATTAAATGATTTATAATTTTGAGGTCGATTAGTATTTCCTCTATACGGAAATGACGCATTTGGACTATCGTTACTATTTGGCATCCTCTGATGGAGGTTATCCAATCCAAAACTAGTATTCGGGTTGTTATATTGACGATTTCTAAAAGGATTTTTTAACTCATATACATTCTGGAGATTTTGACGTTCTATAACTATTCGCAGAGCGTCTTCTAAGTTAGTTATACCTTTCGTATCAATCAACTCAACAAACTTCTGCGGTAAATTATAAACGAAAACATCCATAGATGTTTGGTTATAGACCTCGCTCTTAGCCCTACGTACTTCGGCATCGTTTATGGTCTCCGTCATTTTCGCTAATAATATACTCCTATGATGCTGAATTCGCTGACAAAATTCTAAATAACTTTCGCCTCTATTTAAAACAAGTCCTTCTAAAGCCAATTTGAGGCTTTTTTCGTCCCTGTGGTCGCCAAAATGTTTAAAAAGTTCCCTCTTGAGGTCTTCCCAAGTTATGATTCCTATTTGTTCACCTATCAGTACAGACGCTTCCCCCTTCAATCTGCTAGTGAGAACCTCGTACAGATATTGGTTCTGTACTTCCGCCCCACTAAATTTACTAATCACGTATTCACATTTCTTAATAAATACGGTTAATTGCCTGGCATCCCCTTCGAAAACTGGGATGAGGTTTTGAATTGATAATGGGACTTCAGTTATGCCCTCCATTACAATATACAAAAAAAAAACTTACGATGAAATAAACTACGGTGAGACGTTGCAAGTGGAATTGGACACTATGCGACGTCTACAATGTTAACAAGGCTTTTTAAATCCCTAATAACACACATATATCTAAAAAAAGTTAGGACACGTATAAAAGGAACAGAAAGGAAAATGAAAGAGATCGACTCACATTCCCCCCGGCTGCTTTCACGCGTTCTGACTGTTGTGCTGGAGAATACTTCGGTGTTGGATCAGGCTGGCTGGAGATGGACAGCTTCCTGGATCAACTGCGACTGGCTGGAGTTTGACAGCTTCTGTTGTAGTGGCTCCCCGTCGTTGCTCAATGTATTTGTTTGGTTCGTAGTTTTCCCGTCAAAACGTAAAAACGTATGATTTCCGACGCGACGTTCCCGAATTTTCACGGATACTATACGCAGGGAAACCCACAGGAATCCTACCGGCTGCGCCAATTAAGTAAACGACGAGGACTTTGGTTATAAAAATAATTTATTAAACCAACAGAGTTACAGTCTAGTTAACAAGTAAAGATATTCTAACTTATAATTAATTGTTACTTCTATTTATATTAAATATATGCAATTCGGCATTGACGTCATAACCTCATTCTGTCATTGCCGAAGATGCGTTAATTTGTGCTGACAAATGATATATTCGTACGTACAGCACACTTAACTCGCGCGGCTTGTATGTGTGCGCCAAAATATATGTGCATCGCCGCACGCACACTTAAACAAAATCTCGACCCGTTTCCCCTTACTAAGCGGGTCGAGATTTGTTTTTCGAGACGAGTTTCACATTCTTAACTTATGCCCGGTTCCGGTTTATTTGATACATTTTGCATTCGGTGAATGTCAAATATCCTTCGTAACCAAAATAATTCATTTTCTGAATAAACGAACACAATTTGTTAATCCTAATAATCAGTCAAGTTTGATCAAATGCAATGAATGACTGCTCATTAAGTTCACCTATTGACCTTCTCACCGTTTTTGTTAAATTTGAGTTTTCATCCAGCGCCACTATTCGGGAACGCTAAGTGATTCTGTAGCGATTCGCAAGTGAGATTTCTAATTTCGCTCTTACGCATTACGCGTCGTGCGGAAGAGTGGGATGAGAAATCTCGCTTAGGAGTCGCTACAACATCACTTAGCGTTCCCGAATAGAGGCGCTGAACTAATGTAGCATGTTAGTAGCAATTTTTTCAAGATGTGTTAGATTTCATCAAAATAGCTTCGTTTTAAGCCTAGACAATATTTTGAAATATTGCCAATTCCCTTAAAATATGTTTCAATAGGGATAACTTTGTATCTAGGCAGCCACACCTAACTTTTGCTGATGGCATAAAGGCAGGAATTTATTATGCAAACCCAAGTTACATGACGATCCATATAAATTCTGCAACTTCTGCAACATAGCCAGTGCCAATTGTCTTACTTTACGTTGGACCAACTTGGGGAGAATGTTGGACACGAACTATGTCGACTGTGGGAATTGAGCAAGCAGAAACCTCTTGGTGAAGAGATATAACTTAAAAAATGGCACTGGAGTCATGTCATTGTGTTGCAGCTTGCAGCGACCAGAGAATCACCTATCGAATCAAAGCCTTACGTGGTATACTTCTGGGAATCAAAAACCGGGACGACCTCGTAAAATCTGGAGGCGTGCCGTGCAGTTGAGAAAGACGCTGCTTCAATCGATCTTTCTTGGAATAACATGGAAGTTGCCGCTTAAGATCGCAGTGAGTGGAATTCCTTTCAACGAGCCTTTTATCCCTGATGAGGCCTAGCAGGATTGCATCATCATCAAGTTATATGACGATTCATGTAAATTCTGCAATATAGCCAGTGCGAATTGCCTCCTATTTTTCTCACTTTACGTTGAACTAAGGACTTGAATCAAGGATCAATATACTGAGTGTTGTTCTGACTGTATGATTGCGCAAATCAAAAGAAGGCATAGCTAACAGGAGCTGAGAATAAACCTAAAGTATCCAATCTTGGTTGCTAGTTTGGTCTTCTTCATTCTTTTCTCTCACTTTTTGGCAGTTCGGATTCACCATTCAGTAGGGTATATGCCTCTTCATGCTTTCTCCATAGTACACGCTTGCATCCAGGGGCGGCCTTAGCCATTGCGAGGCTCCGGTCGGGTAGATCTTTGCGAGGCCCTTGATTTTGTGGAAATGTTTTAATGATAATGCTACAGATATCAGCGCGATAACTACCACGCAAGAGAGCGCGAGTGGCATGACGTGAGTTTTAAAATGCATGGCGTAAGGCGCGAAATTCAAATGAACATTAGTACTATTAGTACCTAATATTTTTCTACTTGGGTTGTTGCGCGAGTGCGCGAGGCCCCTGCAAGAGCGAGGCCCCGCGCGGTTGCCCTGCTCGTCACCCCCAAAAGCCGCCTCTGCTGGCATCTTTATTTCGAAATGATTAGAAGAGTTTTCTTTTTATCGGAGCATGAAATATAATTATTCTTCATCCTAACAGTAAGCAACCATTGGGATCCATGAGTGCGGACGACGGGCGCTAAACCAATCTCAAATAGAGTGCTTGTCACCATTACTATTCCAGCTTAGAAGATGCGTCTTTACTTTTGAGTATGTTGGGGTGAAATTAGCCATAATCACAACGGTAATTAATATAAAATGTTTCAAAAATCACTGAGTTTTAACCAATGCAGTTTGTTTTACGTTAATGTAAGGAAGATAATAAAAACTAAAGTACTTTTAAATGCGGCATCTGCGAAGAAAATGGCGTAGCAGCTGGTTTAAAAAGAATGTTTTGTAATTTAATTGTTTGCTTTAGCTGAGAAAAACGACTTTAATGCAAGGTTACCTTTTATACGACTTTTATTATGTTTTAATGGTTCTTAAAATATTATAAGGGATTACGAAAGTGTATTTTATAAATGTTAACAATATAATATTAATCCGTGAATATTATACTCACGAAGAATAAGCTTAGAGACATCATCATCATTTCAGCCAATAGACGCGTCCACTGCTGGACATTCCCCCAATGATCGCCACAACGATCGATTCTGTGATGCTCGCATCCGGCGGAGTCCTGCAATCTTCACCATGTGTGTGGTCTACCCACGCTGTACTTTCCAGTATGTGGCCACTCAAGCGCCTCTATTCGGGAACGCTAAGTGATTCTGTAGCGACTCGTAAGCGAGATTTTTCATCTCACTCTTCCGCACGACGCGTAATGCGTAAGACCGAGATGCGAAATCTCACACACGAATCGCTACAGAATCACTTAGCGTTCCCGAATACAGGCGAAGAACTCGTTGGTCCCATCAGACATCAGATTTTGTTCTACGACCAAGGTGCCCACTGCAGCACTGCCACTTAAATAAAGGAATTCTTTAAAATAGAGTGTGCTGATTTTATTTTTAAACCAAAAATTACCTGCATCAAAATCTATGTGTTAAACTTAACAATGAAACTAGTTGAAACTATTTATTGTATGATAATGTTTAACGAGTTATGTTAGCAATTTAAAGTACTTTTCAAAAAGTTATTCCAAGTTTATACCGACGACTGATCAAATAATTTATTTTAACCCATTTTATTTCCACGTCTGTTTTGTTAGACCAGCTTGCGGTCATCCTTATAGCCGTCTGGGGATCCATAATTCAGTTATTGTACTCCTGAGAGCAATGCACGCCATCTTACTGGATCCAAAATACGTATATTCACTTGGTATGTCGTAGACAAAACCTGCGCTTATGATATTCATTTTAGGGTTTAAAAACCCTAACTAAAGGTTATAAGGTTCACTGCCTCTTAATTGAAGGGGTCAATTTAAGAAGGGGTTAACTAACAAATCAGACATTTCGAGTAATTCCGCTTTAAATATTAGTAACTTCATTTGGAAGTTGAGCTCTGAAAGAGTAATGGAAAAGATTGGTTAAACTTTCAAGTACTTTTAAGTAACAAAGACGAATTGTATACTTATTTGTGAATTTAATGAACATTAAATCCATTCTCAATGAGCGATCTCTATGTCAGTTAAACCATTTTTACACTGACTATCTCGAGATCTAAGCCGAAAATCACAATTCTGTGAATGGCATAAGGAAGATAATATCGCGCGGAATCCAACGATACCCATAACTCATTTTGCGAAAAAATGCAGTAAACTCCTTCTTGAATTGACCCCTTCAATTAATTTAATGTGTAAATTAAACCTTATATTTCAATGATAAAAGAACGAAATTCAAATGAAAGCTCTCAACGGGACTAAAAGGAATAAAAGTGTCTAATTCAATAACCCACGCATACTGTGGGACACGTTAGCTGCATTTTACGGCCACAGAGCAGTTAAACCATTTACTGGAGCGGTTACGTTGCCGCAGTCCCAAAGCACTCGGCAGTCGTACCCGCTAAGCTATGGCTCGTCCCTCGCTCGCTATCTCCGTGTTATGCGGGCCTGAGGTCCTTTATGATGTCCATTTTCTTTGCTGGTTAAGAAGAACGTACACTTGTGTGTTTAATAAAAAATTGTTTAAAATTGACATCATATTAATCAGCCTATTCATATGATCTATTGCTGAGAATGTCTCCTAACATAGAGAAAGGGATTGGGTAGTAGTCACCAAGTGGGCCCAGTGCGGACTAGGGACTTCTTAAAATTATTTCACAGATTACAGGTTCCTACCTATTGCACGAAGTTTTTCTTCACTGAAATGCTTGGGGAAGATATTAAATTGAATCTACGCATAAGACTTTAAGAAAAAACTAAATTAATTATTTGGGCAGACAGACAGAAACACTTGATAATTGCTCTAGAACACAAAATTAGAGGAGAAGAAATAAATAAATTAGCCAACCAGCGAATTGTAAATTCGGGCACACATCATATGGCAGTAAAATATATATTATTGTTTAGGTATTCATAGAAATAAAAAAAACATTGAAAAGGAATTTCGTATAAAATTAAAGGAATTCCTAATAGAAAAATCTTTTATTTATAATTAACAAGAGTCTTTTAACTTTAAGAAATAAATAATGTACCTATGTATACAAAATAATTATATGAAAAACCTTGTCATATTGAACCGTTCAATCGCTGTGGCAAGGTATTTTTAAAGTGGCCTATGTTTCAAATAGATTGTTTTTTTATTTATTTCAATTGACTGACAAACGAGCTGACGGCCCACCTGATGGAAAGTGGTCACCGCTGCCCATGGACATCTGCAACACCAGAGGTGCTGCCAATGCGTTGCCAGTCTAGGGAGGACGGGGAATGGGGATGGGATAGGGATGAGGGCGAGGCCTCCGGATCTCGTCACTCACCGTACGAAACGTAATAGCAAGCTATTACTTTACGCCGATATTCTGTGAGAGTGTGGTGCTACCCCAGTCGAGCCGGCCCATTCGAACAGTAATCATCTAGTGAGGATTGCTGTTTGGCTATACCACTTCAAATTGTAATTTTAATTAAAAATAAAAATAACTGAATCAGTCTTATGTATCGTTACCTTTAATTTGTAATGACTAGAATGTGTCCTAAGTTAGGTTTTGTTGAACGAGACTCGTTATCTCTTCACGGGTTTTATTGTGGCTGTATTGTATGTAGTTTTGTGATCATCTGGAACTCGGGTCCAAGCTACGATGAACACCGTTACATATGTAAACACAAATGGGTTAAATCTACCAGCGATCTGGACAAGACCATCATTACTGAAAATTTAATTAAATAGAAACATTACTGAGTAAGAAAGCATTCAATGATAATTATTACGGCTAATTCAAATAGAATCGAGTGTTGACTCAACCAATATGAAAAACTACTTGGTATAGTTAGTTGTATAAAGTGGTTGGGATCTAGGTGAGTTATTAACTATCATTTGGACTTCCAAGCTACGATTTTATGAATGAAAATATACACATCTTATAGGAAAAATCAGTTTGTACAAAAAACAGTTTTTATTTCCAAGCAAAGTAAGACATCGTGAGAAGACCTGCACATATTGGGGTAACTGAATGTGTACAATTCTATAACTATGGTGACCAGCCACGATGAAGCGACCTATTCCAGGAAACGTACTATTTTGAAAAACATCACGTTAGGGTGAATTTGGCGTAATATTTGGAAGATATGAATCTAATAACGTTTAAAGAGCAATAGCTAGAGCAATTCTTGAATATGTTATTTAAACATAATTAGAACGAAAAATCAAATATATAAAATACAATATTCTGAAATACCTATATATGTTATTTCAAATATAATAATTATGACATTTAAAATGTAGCTGGAATCGTTATCCAAATGTTATTAAGTGATAACCTTTCATCTTATAAGAACGGCTTTATAAGTTAGTTATTTCCATCTCACCCTGTTATCACCATACCAGATAACGTTCATTTCCTGGGCTAACCTGTCAAATCTGGGATCATGATCAAAGCGTACTATAATAGCACTTGTAATAGGAGATTTCAAATTTGGCGACAACATCAAAGCAGTCAATAAAAATAACAAATGAATCAGTAGCCGCTGATAAATAATTGTCATTAAAAACACCCGAGTCCTCTCAAATAACAATACTTCCACTTTGTTTTATATTCAGGCGAATTCTTTTGAGCACAATCCGCCCCTTTAATGACGCCGTCACGGGGTCCGGATTTGTATATCTCATTCAGAAACCTCTCCAACGGACGATGTAACATACAAATTGAATCAACTGATTTCACGAAATTACAAGTAGGTACTCGTTTTTAAATAGGGACGCGGGTTTCAGATACCTGTTAAAATACTTGACGGAAAAATACTTTTTCGTTACGCTTCTAAATATTATATAAGAAATATTGTGGATGTTCGCGATAAGCTTGATATTAATAGCATTTTCGTGCAAAAAGTACCTTTGCATAGTTAAAATTACTTTTAATTAACATTTTGTCATGAATATTTAAATGCATATTACAGACAGTGGATGTTTTTTTAAAAATAAAACAAAATAGTTAATTGTGGGAAAGATTAATGCCTGCCACTTTGATATACAGCAAACTTAAAAACGTTTTTTGAATACTTCCAAATAAAATGTTAAAATACGTTTCTAGTATCTACTAGTCTATCCTCTCTCAGAAAGGCAGGTTTATTTACAAATCAAATTTCTACAAAACGAGGTTGGATCTGAGAAACCTTTGTAACGTCATTTGCGGCGATTAGGGCAGTCTTTTTACGCGCAGTCTTTCTTTATTTCCTTTAAAGCCATATTTGAGATGTATTTCAAGGCCTTCATTAACTACGTTTGTAGTGGGAAAAAAATATTCAATCAGGATTTCTTTAATGTTGTTAAAAGCATGGCACTGACTGAATTAACAGTAGACCAACTTATACTCAACTTATATTTACTTCAACTCAACTACAAATCAACGAATACTTATATTTAACTGAATGTAAACAAACTAAGCCACATGAATCGGCTAACCAGATCTTTAAAAACGGCAAAAAAATCACGTTTGTTGTATGGGAGCCCTCTCAAATATTTATTTATTCTGTTTTTTAGTATTTGTTGTTATAGCGGCAACAGAAATACATCATCTGTGAAAATTTCAACTGTCTAACTATCACGGTTCATGAGATACAGCCTGGAGACAGACGGACAGACGGACAGACGGACAGCGGAGCATTAGTAATAGGGTCCCGTTTTTACCCTTTGGGTACGGAACCCTAAAAAAGGATTCACTGAATTGGCTGGTTAGCTTAGTCACGTGGGTTAGTTTGTTTACATTTAATTTTAGTAAACTACCTAAACGGACAGAGTATAGTTAGTAACTTTGTAGGTACATAGAAGTATTTTTCTATGTAGTTAGTAGAATTATTCCTCCAATAAACCTTTGTGTGGTAATTTGTTTTGTGGTAACAATTTAGAAAAAAACTACGTTTCTTGCAACCTTTTTCTAAATTCGGCCAAATGCTTTAACAACAAATAATACATTTTATTTAGTCAGTAGTAAGGAATCAAGTCATATGAAAATAAAATGCATAAAACCTAAATTCATAATTTCATGAAACATAATGATCAGTGGACATACTTTGTAGTTGCATAATCAACAAACAATAGTATAAAAGTCAATTTGAGTATTTTAATTGAAATGCATAATATACATTCAAAATAACAACAGAGAGTATAATGCTCAAAAAACATTAAAGGCCTGTCTGAATCGACAAGGTCGACGGAGATCTTATTTCTGCGTAGTATGGGCCTTCGACCTTGACACTATATTAACCTAACCTATTTAATCTACGCCTAGACCTAAATCAACCTAATCTTTCGTCGTCGTATATAAGTACCTTACCTTACCTTTTCTTATAACTTCATCGAGTCACTTATTCATAAAAATTACCTAGCCGTGGGTATATGTATAGTTTCTGCTGTGAGGGATGATATACCTATGGTAATCTAAACAACCTGTACGTGTACAAGGAGAGGGGTGACATGTCTATTGTGGCGGGCTTCGTCCCCTGAGCCCCCCGCATACTTAACGGCACCCCTCCAGGAAAGCACAATCACCTACGATCCTCCTGGCTAGTACGATCTACTAATTTGAACATTTTGAAGTGGTGTTTTTTTCATAGAAGTTTATTATTGAAATTGATCGATGTTATGTTTGATTGGTATACCGTTTGGATTTGAAAACTTATTAAGATTAATAGTTAGAGCAAGTCCCTATCATCAACCCGGATGCAACATTTTTGTGGCTATTTCACACCCAACTTCTTATCTCCACTCCTACAATAATTAATGTCCGTTTGTTTGTATACAGACTTTGTCCTTCTCGACACGAGCTACAAGCCGGTTATAACCGCTTCGTTCTAAGATAACCACTACTTGCATACTGATTTACTGACCACCTAATTGGTTGATCTATATTGCATTTATCACTCGTTCCAAATATTGTTAGGTAAGCACATGTCAAGTTTATATTTAGGTCATTCGATGTGATAATTATGTCGAGACCATGATTTGGCAGATATGTTTTATAATTGTTTGGTACATTATCGTTACCTAATGGTTATACGTCGCATTTGACAAACTAATTTAACGACTGATTAAAAACAGATTCATCATAATCATATATTTCAATCAGACCACAGAATAGTTCAAAAAAAAGTAGGAGGAGAAATTGAGAGCCTTCTCTTTTTTTTTGATGTCGGTTAAAACATGCTTAGACTGGATTTTATCAACAAATTTAACATACTCGTACTAGACCTTATTCACTCATATAATGATCATTTTTCATAATTACAATTTTGCCACTGTAACCATTCAACTTTCAGATTAGTTATAAAAACAAATCTAACCTAAAATAACCTACTCGAAAGATGTATTAAATATTCTGAAAATTTTACAGCTTTGGCGGGAATAAAAATATGCGTAATGACGACTTATGCCTAAATACGATTATGCGTAATGACGATTACTAGTTATGGCTCAATTACACTAATACGTCGATCTGATACGATTTTAGCGGACCGGACAAAAAATGAGATTGTGCCATTGTGCGTATTTTTTTTACTGAATCTGACATTACTTTTAACCTTTACGTAAGCCAAATCACTACCAGTGTTTACTGTCAGTCGGCTTAACTCGACCCTACGTCATACAAAAGTCAAACAGCTGAAAACGCCATGACTATCAAATTTACTTTCCTGCTAATAGTAGTCATGGCCTTGAAAGTATTTCTGAACCGGTATAAATTGCTAGAATTGTTGAAATTGTCTTAATAAACGTATCATGATCTTCAATCTACTCAGAATTACGATACCGAATTTTCTGGCAACATATTCTATACTAATAAAATGATTTCAAGACTTCGTTGTTTGATACTATTACCGATGAAACATTAGTAGTTTATGCAACGGTTGCATAATGATAGGACTTAAAACACTAGTGCGGTTTTCATGAAACGAACCGATAGGCGAGTTTCATAATAAGATCGCACGTGTGTTTTAAGGCCAAATTATGCAGAGTTGCATACATAACTTTATCTACACACATATTATAAATCCTCCATGATGGGTTCAGAAACAATATTTTCTGGCAACAAGTTATTTGTTGCAATCGTGGCTGCATATTTCCGATATCCGGCGCATTTTCACATCACACACACTCCGAGAAGACTACTTACTATTCATATTTTCAACTAAAATGTAAATTACAAACAACTTTTTCTATTCAATTCAAAAACAATTCTACTTTCATTCAGCAAAACACCAACATAGCGATCCTCCGTCAAGACCATTTTTTTTTAATCGTTGACAAACGGATGAAGTCTCTATTCTCACGTCACTCGAGATCAAATATTGTGCAGTTTATATTAAAAAAACATACTGAATTGACGTTTCGTATCAATAACTGTTTTAATATCTATGGATACTAGAATAGAGACCCACTTGAGTTTTGACAGCTGTTCCAAATTTAATCTCATTTCTTTACTAAAAACGATAAGGAAGTCATGTTATTTCTTTATCGCAGCACTGGTTTTTCCTAATTGGTTGTCAAAATGGTGGTCATTTCCTACGGTTTTTGATTAACCAATGGAGGTTTTATGATATGGGTGTAGATAAAATACTTAACATCGTTAATAACGAATGAGATTGATAAATTAAGCAATATTCATTTATTATTATTTCTGTGACACATTTGGTAATTCTAGTGATGTCATATTAATATTAATGGGAGACTGTAACTTTACATTACGTGAATTATTTGCCTTAACTCATACCTACATTATATTTAAATAAACTTAAAGAAACAGAATGTTTTCAAGGTACTTTCTATGATCTCACATACTGTATTGTTAAAGAGCGTTTACGGGCTAGTTTTTCGGCAATGTATTACTGCAATTCGGGCTAAGTATCCTAAAAAGTTTACATTCAAACTTTTGGTCCCTGTATCTTTTTGGGGGTAGCCCGAATTGCAGCAATAAATTGCCCCCCCCTTTAAGCGTGAAACTGCTTAAATCGGTTCTAATAAATGGATCGATTGATTAAAAAATACATATCTATAATTCCCATCGAAAAAATAGGACACAGGTATCCATAACAACGCTTATACCGCAACACGTTTTAGACATACATTTTACCGTTGCGCAGTTTTTACTTCTTTACCTGGCGTCATAATATCCGTTTGCTGCACTTCTGGGCACTAGCGTTATAATAAAAGAAGTAAGGATCCACTACACTTACCGTAAGGCTGCGTTCTCACAAAAGCTTCACGGGGCAGCTAAGCGGTGCGCTAAGAAACAGTCCACGAATGGGATTACTTCATTGTGAAATAGCTCCAATCTCTTGGTGGATTTTTCCTCGCTAAAGGCCCGGGCACACCTAAGGCGGTTGCGGCGCGTTTGCGGCGCGAACGCGGGCACGCGAAGTTGTATTTAATACCGCCGCCATGTCCAGAGGCACACCGAACGCGTCGCGAAAGCGGCGCGGGGCGTACGCGAAGCGGCGGCGGCGCGGGGCGTGCGCGAAGCGGCGGCGGCGCGGAGCGTGCGCGAAGCGGCGGCGGCGCGGGGCGTGCGCGAGCACGCGAAGTTGTATTACGCGGCGCGAGGTGGGGCGAACGCGGCGCGGGGCGTGAGCAACGCGGGCCCGCGTTCGAAACGCGTTGACGCCGCCGCCCGCGTTCGCGCCGCAACCGCGTTTGGTGTGCCCGGGCCTTTACTGCTTAGCTATCTAGCAGCTCTGGCGCCAGTGGAACTATCAGCATCGTCATGTGTAGCAGGCATGTCATCAAAATGTTCATCTGTCTGTCACCCATTTTCGTACTTTGTCTTTCTAAGTCCTATTTAATAAACGTTACAGTTAATAACAATCACAAGAAAATAAAATGGAAAAGTGGGAACCTGTATGTTAAGTGGACTCTCCATTTTAAGTTAAAATATCACTTTGCTTGCCTGCCATAACATCTTCGAGAAACTATTCCTAGAGTTACGTTTTTACCGTTGAATGATTATTTTTGACGAATTGTATTAGATTGCGGTTAATTACATGAAGTCATCCATGGCACAAAGTCATCGTCACTGTACATTGTACAATCCCTTGTGGAAAATTATCGAAGCATTCAATAGCAGCAAATTAATTAATCAGTTCTTAAATTAGAGTATTATGAGCTAAATAATGAGCCATGGCCACGTTCGGTACAGAGTTCAAAGTTACGTAATCCTTGCCTTGTCTAGATCCTAAAGTAGCGGGAAATATTCAAAATACTATTGTGATTATGTGAAAATATTTATAGGTTATTCGACTTCTTTTCATTCCTACCATACCACCTTAGAAGCAATTAATTTGAAGAGCAGTTAACTTTTTCAACGCCAAGTCAAATATAGAAATTGTCACTCACACGCCAAGCATGTTTAAGAAGTACCTAACACAAATTTTAAATTTTATTGGGGTTATTTTACCCTATATACCCTGACGGATATTATACGTCGTTGGTGGTGAACTAGAATTTCGGATATATCCGTAATTTGCGTTGAAAAGGTTAAAAAATATCAGATGATACTTAAAATGATATAAAATACATGTGCATAGTATGAAATAGCGACACAGTCGAGAACATTGAATCGCACATCGTGGTAATCCCCCAGGTGCCAAATTGTTCGTTACCTATTTATGCTTTTGTACCTGATAATAAACTGTACACTATACTTTCGTGCTTATATTTGTGTGAGTAGTATTTCGAAATAACCACATACATATTCCACAATTCCGCAATCAACTCGACAATGGATACTTAGCCTGACATAGTCGGAACAGACCTGTTTCTTATCAGCCATTTCGGTATATTCCAGTAATTTGCCCCGAGACCTGACCTTTCGCCTTACGTGTCTCTCAGTGGAACACGGTATGATTCCGATCGACGATTTATCAACTCAGAAACGATCTGCACTGGGGTTTATTAAAACTCCACGTGAAAGAGGTCATCCATGGTACAGTTTTCTAATGCACAGCACTGCTTCACGTTCTACGTATTTTCTAGTTTATCATTCGTCACCGTTTTAACTCTAATGTAATACTCTAAAAGATACACGGGCGTCGTTGATCGGGTCGCCACCTTCCCTAAATCATGGTTCAGGGAGACGATGGCTGAGATACGCGTCATACTCGTGAACGAGTGCTGTATGTGGGGTCCGGACGGTTCATGCTCGCAAGGACCATTTAAATTGGTTAGTGTTTAATTTATTCGTTTTGTACGATATCTGAACCTGGCTAGAGAGACTTCATGGTGTTCTCTATACTATATTAGGTAGTTTTTCATATTCGTATAGGTATTTGTATTATTAGGACATGAAATGTTATATTTCAAATTGTTTCTTTTTGATATTTGGAGACCTTACATCTCCATCTTTATACTTGACCGTGGAGACTGTCTACACCTCTATTTAGCCTAGATTAATCCATTTAGATGTTTCTTTGTTTCAATTAATATTTTTATTATTACGTCCCTTAGAGAATTTATACATCTCTAAGTCACTTAACTTGTCCAGACGCGGAGACTATACATCTCCCTTATTTGTTATTTATTAGAATTAATTTGTATCCATTAAGTTTTTATGTTGCACATTTTGTGTTAGTTTTTAGATAAAACAAAGTTGTAAAAAGACTTACTGCTGAGTTTCTTGCGGCGTTTCTTCTCAGCGGATGTCAACTTTCGAAGCGCTGGTAGATTCAGACATGTAAAAGAGCCCATGTGGCCTACTTGCAAAATAAATATTTTCATTTTCAATTTCATCTTCACTTAATACTTATCATAAGCCTCTTATTTTTGAATTTTGTCACCTAAAATAATTGTATACAATACAATATAAACACTTAAACACTTTTGTTTTTACTTATCAAGTATATCGCGGACACTTGATTCATTTGCAGAAGTTAAATGAGAGGAAAAATTTAAGCAATCATTTGAGATTGACGCTCCGCCTTGACGCGTTTTTTACGCCACTCCTAATCTGACCTGAAATAGAATTTGTCCATTAGAACCAATTGTTGTCAATGGGTTATTTATAGAATATAAACATTCCTTTTCAACAATGTTTTTTGTAATTTTTTCTGTATTCAATGTTCGTGATAATATTGTCATTTCTTGTACAGTTTGCGGTCTCAATCGTATTAACAAAGTAATTTTATACATTTCAGTGATATACGACAATTTGTTTAAACCCCAAGGGAAGCAGGGTTGAGCGTTGTTATTACGCTTACAAGCATTTATGTTTGAATGTTGGGCTTACCCTGCGTTACCCTTCCAAAATTATGAAATGTAAAATTACAGTAAATTAACTATATTTAAATATATATAATATATAATTATTAAAATAACTGTAATCTTACCTAATTGGAAATGAAGATGTATCCGAAGATGTTATGACAATTGTCTTCAAGACACCTGCGTAATTAATATTTCCAATGGAACGTTCGGGAAACACTGACGTCGTGACTAGGCTCTACTGATTAGAAAGGTTTATCTTAATCTACCTGTTTTAATAAAATTAAATAAGTTATTATTTAAAATTTCATTTTTATAACAGGATTTTTTGCCCATTGTGCTTTTATATTGCAACTAGTGGTGCAACGCCACAGTTTCGCCCGCGGCATTTTATCTTCAATTTCAAAAAATCCCTCCTTAGTGCACCTCTAGGGTAATCGAGGAATGTCTCCTCCATATTTCATACCTCTAGAACCTGTTTAGGCTGCGCGTTGTCTATAAGTGAGTCACGGTACTGTTTTATATGTATTGATAAATTGCGTACACAGAATGTCGTGTCTTTGCTGTTGACCGTTGAAGAGTTCCTTTATCTGGAGCTAACCCTGGATGTCGATTCAGGTCATGCTTACCATAAAGATGCATTGCTATCGGAACTAAACGCATATGTAAAAAAAAACAGCTCCATAGAATAAAAGGAAGTGGTTCTAATTCAGCTTGCAAGATTTCACTTGAACATACATAGTTACATACAAACATTGCAAGTTAATAAAAAGCTTGTAGAATAAGCAAAAGTTCAACTTGGTTCATTAGCTTTGATGAAGATAGTTAATTATGTAAACTATTTTAAAATAACCAACCATTTATTTAGTTTTTATGGCACCTCGTAATAGAGTAATTAAAACATTTAAACCGCTATTCATTGTTTGATTAAGTAATTTACGACAAGATAAATGGTACCTATATGTAATGAATGAGTTAAGTAAATTTTCCTATACATCTAAGGATGTGGTTACGCGGCCAATTCAGCGCTGCAACTCGAACAGCGTGAGAGCAAATTCATATCCAAGAATAATGATTTTGAAGTTTTGAACGGAGTTTATTGTTATAAAATAATTTTTAATAAAGAGCCATTATAGCAATAATATTTTTCGATGATAAGAGTTTTAATAGGGGAATGGGCTAATTTACATTCGTTCAAGTCAGTATGATTACTTAATTTCGATTAAGAGAAACAAAAGATGGGTGAGCATTTGTCTGATCAACTGCTGTTGAGGCTTTTTGGGACACAAGAGACATATTGCTCTTGATTGCACAAGAGACATATCTCAATGATCTTTTACAGCAATGACACAAATTATGATGCTCAAAGGCGTACGGGCAGGATAGGGCAGCTGACCCCCCTAGAAGATGCACTTGATCACTGATATTTCTTTTTAATTTTTAACGTAACCTGTTCCATTGCTCGTGCAGCATGTAACTTAGGTATATTCTTGGATTTTCGTCGCCTGCCCCCCAAAAAAAATAATCCTGGCTACGCCCTTGATGATGCTACATCTTCGAACTTTAATGCGTTAACAAGAAATAAAACGAGCAGACCATATAAACTAGAGTGATTTGTTACAATACGAGTTTCTGACACTGGCTGAAAACGAGCCCGTGAACTCTTGCTTTATCGTTAATATGCAGCTAAATAATATAAAAAAAACATTGAGGATCAATTAAAACAAGTCTGGCAGCTAGACAGTCATCCGGACCGTAGCCTTAACGCTAGACTTGATAAGAGATTTGTTTTTGTTATTGTTGTTATCGCGTGAACGAGGTATATAAGCGGGGTTGGCACGATTGCTTCAGTCACACGCGTTCGGTCCAGTTCGGGAGCGATTGTCGAATTGTTACAGAGATACAAGTGAGAATGATCGAGAAAACTGCGCCCGCGTTCACGGAGCTCGGCGAGTTTGCAAGCATCGGGGTAAGAGGTTTACTTTTTCGGTGAAATTCGGTTAGAAATTGGGGAAAATTAATTTGGCAGATAGCGTTTTGAAAAAGCTGCGCCTCTATTCGGGAACCTCCAAGCGATATTATAGCGACGTACTATCGAGATTCTCATCCTAATCTTCCACACAATGCGTAATGCGTAAGAGTGGGATGCGAATCACGCTCGCGAGTCGCATCAATATCGCTTAGCCGTTCCCGAGTAGAGGCCCTATAGACGTTTATTTTTGTCTTATCCTAGGCTGATTTTTGAGGTATATGCGTAAACATGCCCCTAATAAGAGAGATAACATACTAAGTATACTTTGTGAATTTCTTGTAGTTAATTGCCTAAACATTACTTCATCGTATTGGCCTGACAATTGGTTCCGAAATTAACCCTGTATTATTTCCAAATAAGGCTTAATAGCTTTAGTTATTTACTTAGGTATAAAGATGCGACTGAAATCACTTCTAAACAAAAATGCTGGCTTTACGGGGATATAAATAACAATTAAGCTTCAGACCTTAATATCGTTACATTTACTAATTAGTGGCTGAAACAAGGCCCCTTTGCAATAATTAGAGCGACTTAGATTTCCCAACTTGCTTAAAAGCAGTTAAAGTAATGTAACCCGACCAGTGCGGTTTCGGAACTTCGCTGCTCCGTGCCCAGTTAATAACTGGGGACAGTGGGGACGAAGTTCACCTTTACGGCTTACGTCTTAAGTACCCCAATGGCGTACCCCTTAATGAGATGACTTGATACGATCTAATTTAGTCGTTTAAAAAGTTCGCATTTAACTCGTTTTTCTGAAATATCTCCGATACTCTTGAGAAAAGAATTCCCAGGAATGATATTACGTTCAAATATATTTTTATTTGTATTATCGTATAGTGCTCTATTTAATGTTTATAGTAAGAAGCCAAGTTAAGTCGGCTATATTTTTTCATTTGCATTAAGTTTTGCATTTATTTTATACGTTTAACTGTTTTCTTTTTCTTCAATTTATTTAACATAATTATAGACAAAATCATTTCCACTGAGTCTCTTACGCAACTTCTTCTTAGCAAAATGGGTTTCTTCGAAAATGCTAATAGCTTTAGATTCCTTTATAAAACCTTTTGGTAAAAATACATTAGAAATAGCTAGACCTAGTTTACTGAAAATCCATTGAACCATTATGTCATCACCATCTTAGGACTAATTAATCGAATGTGGCCACAAGTAGTCTTGTGGCTCTGCCCACTTCACTAGGGATTTCGGGCGTGATGCTATGTATGTATGTATGTATGTATGTCATTTAAATGTTTAGAATTATCAATCAATACTGAAAGGCCGATGCTGGGTTTTTTGATTCTATTTCCATTCGGAACTCCATTTCTAAATTAAATGAATGCGTTTGTTAAATCAAAAGTTGATGCAGCAATAAAACATACATATTATTTAAATTCACTTGTGAAATACGGATACAAAATTATTATCTTCTTACCTCATATTTAGTAGATTTAAATTCATTTACAAAGAGAATCCTCCATTGAAACTTGAACACGATAACTATCGACGTTACGCTTTTCGAATCAAGGGTATTTTGTTTCTTAAACTGAATAGGGAAGCTGCGATGCTCAATAAAATATATCTTATAGTACTTCAATGAAACGATTTCTTCTTCGCCAATAATAACAAAATCCATAGTAAAAGCAATGCATATGCAAATAATGTTAATTTTAAGTTAACGCACCAAATTCGTGGTTGTTTTTCGCCAGTCTTAAAAATATTACTTGAAGTTACCACTTTATTAGTCACACAACAAACGCCAACATGCAACTTATTTGAAATTGCCTTAATTATAATATTATAATGTCTTGAGAAATGCGATAAATTTAGTAGGTCATCCTCCCTATCAAGCCCAGAATAGTGTAGGTAAAGCCAGCCACATGCGGAGATAACGTCAATTATCCTCTGAAATTGCTACAAATGTTAGCCTACGAGGGTATAAAAATGGTAGAATATAAGCCTGGTACGACTTTGCCGTCATTTTTTAATATATCTAAGGGCCTCACACGGTTTTAAACCACAAACACTTAGAAAAAATGGTTAGCTTGCTTTTCTAATACCACTAAAGAGGAAATAATGAAGGGAGATCTTTTGTTTTCATTCTTTGATTTGATCAATTTTTCGACGCCTCGTCAAATGCGAAAGTCGTCACTTATACGCCATGCATGTCTAGGAAGTAACCTTAACTCACATTTGTGTAGGTCTCTTTTATACTGTATGCCATGACGGATATAACCGTCATTTGCGGTCAGCGGATATCCGTCATTGGTGCTAAAAATGTTAATGTCGTTTGATCGTGTTTTAAAATGTTTCTACAATTCTAGGCCGGTGGCAGAGTATGCTTCGCTACAGATGACTTCTTCGCGACATGCGAGAACATGCTCGCTGATGGGGAGCCGGTGTTTATCGCCGACAAATACACGGAACAGGGGAAGTGGATGGACGGCTGGGAGACACGTCGCAAGAGAGTGGCGGGACACGACTGGTGCATCCTGAAGCTTGCCACCAAGTGTGTTATACGAGGTAAGGAACCATATTATGTTTAAATCATAACAAAGTCTCTCAACGCGTCCATCTGACAAACATGATTCCCAACTGATTAAATATTTTTGTTTTACGTGGGTTATCTGTATGTATATGTACAAGATTAAATGACTGATTGACGGGCATTACAAAATCCGCTAAATTTTGTACACCCCTTTGGAAGTTACAACAGATGCGGACGGACAGGTGTCCTGTGAGGCCCATCCCAATTCCATAATCTTACTAATATTATAAATATGAAATTATCAGAAGACATTTGCATGTTTTGATGTTTGGATGCTAGTTCTTAAATCACACCCAAGCGGCTGGATGGATTTTGATAAAAATCAGCAAAGGAATAGGATGCTTTTCATCCGGATCCCATGCAAATAAAGTAGCGGGCCCAGCTTGTTCGAATAATTGCGACCGCATTAATAAATCTGTAAATAAAGACGTGTATTTACGTAAAAAAATACAAACGAGGCGGAAGAATAATCTTCATAAGAACTACTGAAGTGATTTTGATGACATTTTAACAGATGGATACTGAAAAGTCCAAGGTAGCATCATTCCTTTGGCTTATTGTAATCGACTCACTAAGTTACCGCAATTTTTAATTTAAAGTGACGCGAATGTCGCTCTGTGCGTATATAGCCATATGTATAACTTCTTATTTTGGTTAGATGGAAGAGGTTTTCATGTTTGACATTATATGATTTTTACAGGTCTTTTGGTAGATACAGCTTACTTCACCGGAAACTATGCGCCCAAGTACTCAATCCAGGCAGCTTGCTTATCACCGATAGGTAAGACGTTACAACAGCTCAAAAGAAAACAAAATAAAATACGTCGTAAAATAATAAAATCGGTTGTGATTAAAAAAAGATTAAATTATAAATAAATATAATGCCGAAGAAACTGACACCTAAATTAGTTCAATTTGTTAATATTTTCACTTGCAATTATAGGCATTTACACGTGCCAGTAATATTCAAGTTATAATAGTTTAAAAGGCCTTTGAAATAGATATTAACTCTCGTCTTCTTCTACAGAAGAATTACTGATGCCAGAAAGAGATATATGCATGGGGGCAGCATGCAGTGCGACAGAGATGGAAGCAATGGAGAGGCTTAACTCTCACAAATGGGACGAGATCGTGCCGATCACCGTGCTCAGGCCAGGATACGAAGAAACGAGGCTCAACTATCAAAAGGTATTAACGTACAGTTATATATTTAATTTGTTGAAAATTACCTCTTTTGGACCGTGACGTCAAACCTGATGGAAAAGTTATACCAAATAGAAGAATCATGATATTTGCAATATGTTTAGCATAGTAATTTGTTCCCCTGCATGTTCGTCACGTTGGTTTTTAACAGTGTATAAGATATACACGAGACAATAAAACGCGCTTATCAACATTAAATATTGTAGGTGTTTATTTAAATGCCAAAGGTGCCACTTTTGTTTCGGAATCTCTAATGAGGACCGGATTGGCTGCTAATTTGATGTGACCAAACGCAACTTTTGTCAGTAAAATGATTTACAATTGGAAGCCTAAAATCAACCTTATTTCAAGGTGGTAAGCGATGAAGCGTACACACATATTCGAGTGAACATGTATCCGGACGGCGGAATAGCGCGACTCAGAGTGTACGGGGAAGCGAGGCCGGAACAGCCGCCTGCGCACCATATGGTTGACTTACTCTCTCTACTGAGCGGCGCTACTTGCCAAGGTAAATAGCTTTTTATCACATTTGCACGTAATTAATGGTAGTATTAAATACTGGAAAACAGACCGTATTAGAGTCTGAACGATGTAATCATTTCGTATTTTCCGCCCTAATAAATTGAGGCACTATTAAAAATAAACAAATAAAAAGTCTCTATCAGACACGGAAGGGATTGTTCTTAACTATTGACTGTCATTAGGTTAGGTTTTCTATTAAATCATTATATGAAACTGTCTTAAAACTACGGCCTTACGCAACTCCTTCCCTGGGGGGTCGGGGGACGGGGGGGAGTCCCGACTATCATAGCAGCATCAGGATAGTGTATGGTGCTTGCGCCAGCATCTATTTAAGTAAGGAAGCACAGCGTTTCCATTGGCCGCGAAGCCATCCGTCTGCAACTCAGTAATGAAATAAAGGCACAAATTTGCTTACAGGATACTCAGATGCTCACTACGGCCACCCTCGGAATCTGATCAAACCGTGCCGAAGTGAGTGTATGGCCGATGGTTGGGAGACGGCTCGGCAGCTCAACCGGCCCGAGATCATTGAAGCCAACGAAGATGGCACCTTGAAATTACCAGGTAACATATTTTTGTTTGTTTTACTCTTTATAGAGGTGATCAGCGATATCTATCGCGTGAAACTTAACGGGAACTCGACGGCCTATATTAATGGATAAATAATTGGATGAATTGGCCGATCTAATTCAGTCCGCAACGCAACCCTTAAGTGATGTTCTACGCATGCCTAGATGTAGCCTTTCATTATAGCACTTTTAATAATTTAAATATTTTCAAAACATAACAGATTTTTCGAAGAAAATAAAAACGCTATTCATTAAAGTCAATCGTAAGAACGTATTTATAATAAAAATAACTGTGTCTTAATTAAAAGTTAAAAACAATTAAGAAACAAAAGTTCGAGATCGGTGAGAGAGAAAAAAACAAAACAATCTCGTTAACATCTGACAACGGTCGAAATTTGCAAAGGCCTGTCAAAATGTACATAATCATAGCATTAGCTCAATTTTAATTGCCTGCTTAATTACAGGAGAAGAATGGGCCGTCTTTAAATTGGGGTTTCCCGGGAGGATCAAAGAGCTGTGCGTCGATACGGCGCATTTCAAAGGAAACTTTCCCGATGCTGTGAAGATTGAAGGGGCTTGGCTCGGCCGCGATTGGACGCCTGGATCTACCGCGAAATGGCACACCGTACTTAAGCCTAGCAAGGTAAGCATTTTTGAAAGATATAGACATTTTTTACGTGGCTAAATAAAACAAGATCTTAACACGAGATACACGGAAAACACGCAGTGCCAGCAACCAATTTGGCTTGTCTAAAATTTTACGGCTACATACAGCCGAGACTTATTTGAAATAAATAACAGCTTTGTAAATTATAGACATGTGATTGCTTTGACTTGTTTGATGTTAGCAAACAGCTTTGCAAGCTCTGTCCGACATAAGTTGGTTGCTTGATATAAGCAATAATTTGTTTATTTATAGCCCTCCCATTTTTTCAGTATACACATACATACTCGTACATACATAGCATCACGCCCGAAATCCCTAATGGGGTGGGCAGAGCTACAAGACTACTTGTGGCCACGTTCGATGAATTCGTCCTAAGATGGTATGATGAACCGTATGGTGACAGGTGATGAGCCCATCGCCCATACAGATAGTCCACCATGTTGGAGAGGACCCGTCCCTTAGTCGACTTTTACGACATGATAATCATCTGCACGCATTCTATGCTATTCCTTCACTCCCAGTGCAGCAGAAGAATGGTTTTTCAGTATAGCACACGGTTTTAGCCGTATTGTGGAAATATTAATAATAAATACCGGACAAACTAACCTAACCTAACCTAACCCCTAGCGTATATCACCATTTTCATCTTTGAATAGTAGATTTCAATCCTAGTCAGGATGTGTATGTTGGTTATCATAGTAATTAAATTGAATATATTTACAGCTTTCAGCGCACAATGAGCATTGGTACAATTGCGATTCTGACGCTGTAACCCACATCAGAGTGACCATGACGCCAGACGGAGGCGTCAGCAGAATACGTGCCTTCGGTTTTGTACAAACGGAAAATTACACACAAATCTAATATCATCTAATAACTTTGTTATGTAACATCGCTACACTGAAAAAGGTGCTTGCTACATGTAATTATTTAATTAAATTGGTTGAGGTATTTAAGACAAACATATCTACTGATACCTCAAAATAAGAAAATCACACATTATGTAGCTGGGTCTCTATTCGGTAAGCACTGCTAACTGATTTATATCGTGACTAACATGCCACAACCACGAATGTGAACGTCAATCACGTATAATACGACAACACATTCGCAGGTTTGGCGTTTTAGTGACGATATAGTAAATCACTTAAGAGGAGTGTGAACCTTTGGCTTTTCATAAAAAGGCGATAACGATTTGCACCCTTTAAGTGTTAACTGATTGTGACCAATTTTTGATAGGTTGTCAGTCAAAACGAAATCTAGGTCTATACGTTTTGGTTTTTTCAATATAATCATTAAATTAAGTTTTATAGTTGTTTCAGTATTCTCGTACAAAACTAATTTCAGCGATTATTTGACTTTGTTGATCTTTAATCAATATTCAAAACCGTATAGAACTAGATTTTGTTCTAACTGACAACCTATCAAAAATTGGTCAAATTCGGTGGGGTGGAAATCGTTATCGCCTTTTGTATGAAAAGGCAGATTTTTGCCATTGGTCCTCTTGACAGTACCGGATAGTAGCCATGGTATATATTATTATGTTCACAGCCTTTGGCTTCGTTGTAGAACTTCATATTGGATCTAATGTACGTTTTAAAGTAGACCTTATTATCATTTTTTACGGCTTAAATAAGCTAGTATTTCCGATCATAGCCGACATATTAGTTGATTAACTGCTGTGTTAATAATGCAATGTTTGGGTTTTGGGGTATGAAGTCTGTGTTAACGGTTATTTGGTACGATGTTTATAGGTTGACCGCTTAAATGAGTCGTCGCCCGCGCGGCACAAGGGCGCGGGGGCATGGCGACAAACGGGAACGAGACAGGTGCGGGCGGCAGGCGCATTTTTATTTTCATTCATTTCACGCCGCCCGCACCTCTCTCAGGCCCCTTTGTCGTCATGCCCCGCGCCCCTGTGCCGCGCGGGCGACGACTCATTTAAGCGGTCAACCTATAGTTTGCTTTATCTATGTCTTTCCTAAAGCTAATATTTGATGGTAAATTATCATTTTTGAAACGTGGGAAACTGAAGAAAATAATGTGTTTTATAATCTTTTCACGACACTGAGGTTTTGGGATGAGCTTAGTTTTAATTATTAGTAACATAGATATTCTCAAGGTAAATATGTAATTGTAGATGTGCTATCTTGAGTATTTGTGTTGTTTTTGTTTGTGTAAAAATGATTTTTGTTGTATTTATTATTGAGACGATATATAAAATATTGTACATATATGGAAATAATGTGGTAAATGTTCCTTGTATTATATAAATAGTTGCCTTAAAGTTTAAATTAATAACTTGTTGTATGATAGGCGTGTTTAAGTTTTTTGTTTTAAATGTGATAGTCGCCTATTAGTAATTGTTTGTGTTTTTCAAAGTATTATTAGATTAAATTATTTCAGAACATGTTTTTATTTGTTTGATTCATACACAAATCGTTTTCATTTCACACTAAAATACAAGTTCAAATTCTAGCAGCAAATCATGGTCATACCAAATCTTGTAATGAAACAAGTTATCTATTTTTACAATAAGGAATTTCATTTATATTTTATTAACCTTTTTAACGACACGTCAAATACAAAAGCTGTCACTCACACGCTAAGCATGTCTAAGAAGTAATACGAATTTCAACCTAACGTCAAACTGATGTAAGAATATTTTAACCTGTACTTTACCTCTTTACCCTGAAGAATATATCCATCGTTGGGAGTAAACCTGTAGTGCGGGTATTAGTTACGTATGAAAAAGAAACAGTACCTTGTAAGTACGGAACCCAAAAAAAGAAAAAAAAAATAGCTTTTAACAGTGGGGTAACCATTTACAACCTCCTATGAAATAAGACAAAAAATAACTTTCGCAAGCTCCTATCTCCGTCCAATCGTAGAGTGTGATACGACTTTGCAAAGGTTATTCCGTTTAACTTTTTTTTTTGTGATGTTATTACAAATGCACGGTTTTCGGACCTTTTCCTTTACTTGTGCTGTAAGACACTGCTTCTTGGCAAATTTCATGATTCTAGGTCAACGGGAAGTACCCTATAGGTTTTGATTCCCTTTGGATTCCCTTGAAACTATCAAAATATGAGACATAAACGGCCATATCTTTTGATAACGGAGACTTAGAAGGTTGATTTTTTCATAGCTTCAAGAGATTGCAGACTTGAGTATTTGATATTAATTGCAACTTGATACCTCCACGCGTTCCTGAGAAAAAGGTCTTGACAGACAGACAGACAGACAGACAGACAGACGGACAACCGAGTGATCCTATAAGGGTTCCTTTCTTGCTTTTGAGGTACGGAACCCTAAAAAAAAACAAATATACGCGTCGAATCTACCTATGGTTTTTAAGTCGATTAAAAAATAAGTCACTCTTATAAAACAGAACCATTATTTTAGAAAGTATAAAGCGTCATAATTTCATAAATAATATATGAAGAAAGGTTTTTTATAGTAATAAAGTCAACATTTCAGAATGTGCGAGAATGTAATTTCGTGCTCTTCAACGTGAGTCGTGACGAGTGATGGACTCCCCCGGGCGCCCGTAGCTTTGTACCGTTAAACAATTTTATTCCAAGAACATTGAACTTTAGATCCCGCTTGGGAAATACCTACTCGTACGATACGAATTTTGAAAGCAAAAAAGAACATTTTGAATGACGTCCGGCAACTTTTAACGTTGATTTTCGTGGAACTTGATGTTGGCATTGGAAATAAAATTTTATCTAGCGCTAGTCAAGCATGAGGAGCATGCTCAAAATTTTGATTATATTATGGTTTTGAAGAACTGGCAACAATGGCAACCGAGCCCATAACATTAAAACCTAACAAAAGTAGCGATGTACGGATTTCATACGGAGCCCTTTGTGCGCGAGTCTGTCGCGTACTTGTTTGACATTTTGCGCTTCTATACCCAAAAGTCACAAAACAGTGCTTTATTTAATCAAAAATCAAACTAGACCGACTTTTTAAAAGGCTTATCCTGACATGCTTAATTATCCTCTGGTTGTTAAATACGGTTCTTCACTGCTTTTCAAACAATATTTCAGGCTGCTTGTTATCTCGATTTGAATGTGAAAAATTTTTCGTTATTAAATTTCCTCATTTTCACGGCAAAAATGCTAGAAATATTTAGCATTTTTAAATTTGCCGCCAAAACGCTATTTACTGTCAGGTTTCGCATGTCACGTCATTTGTCTGGAAGAAACAAACAATAATAACCAGGTTGTCATAAATGTAAAGAAGCGTGAGCCAATAATTTACGACCCGGGAATGCACGACTCGATAAATCGGTACGAGTTCGAGCGTGATCTGGCGTTGCGAGCACGATTCGGAACGTACCCGATTGCTGTGATGTTTTGCATCGTAATTAGTGTTTCAAGTCACGTAATTTAGAAGTAATAAAATAGGTTTTTAAAGTATTTCAATATAAATAATCTTGATTTATTTTTACATGACTCCTGTTCTATATGTATTGTTGAGGGTTAAGCTATCATTCCAAAGAAATATTTCAATATTGGTTACTATAGTCAACTACCCAATTGCAAAACCGGTCGTAATGCCAGTTAACGCTTATAAAAAACGCTAATTGGACACTGTTTCGAATACAAAAAAGATATTTATAGCAGAATAAAACTCGAGCCTGGTCTTATAACCAGCGTCGTGTAAGCAGATTAACGAGTATATTCACTGCTAGGCTCACTAGCGTTCAGAGGCGAAGCGTAAGGGTAAGCCGGTACATAATGTCTTAACTCAAACATTATTATTATTATTAATTACTTCTTCTATTAATATAAAAATTGCATATTACATATTTTTTATGTAAATACATAATTTAATGAGTAATAATATAATGTTTAGAACGAGAAATGATACACCGGCTTACCCTCACGCTTCGCCTCTGCTAGCATTTGATAGTACTTACCATATAAATTCCTTTATAAATGCTGGATTTATAAAGACGCTGGAGATTTCAACAATAAGGCAATGATGTTTTTTGTAGAATACATACAGTAGAGCTGAGATAATAAGGAGACGGGTACAATGCGGAACAACGTGTGAAAGTCCCGTTATTTTAAGTTAAAATGGCGAAAATTACATGAACATTTTCTTTCTGGAAACTTATTTCTACAGAGTAATCATTTTAAGCAAAATCATGCAACAATGAAATAATTGGCTAGTTTTATAAAAATATATCTTGGTCACTTACACATTGATCTAGTCCTAAACTACGATTCCCTGTACTATGGGTATACCTCAACCAATGTAATAAGGGTGCTAACGGTCATACATTTTAAATGGCTACCAACGCTCTTTTTACATTGACGACATACTAGAAAATGATAGGAATAATTATAAATAAAAAGTAAAATTATTTTGCAAGTAGGCCACACGGGCTCTTTCACATGTCCGAATTTGCCACCGCTTCGAAAGGTGACATCTGCTGAGAAGAAACGCCCCAAGAAACTCGTGGAATATTTAGTTCCCGATAGTGTCAAGTAATTATGCAACATTAATATATCACGAGCTGTGTCTAGCTGATAAGCCCTTTTGAAGACGGTTAAAGCAACTAATAACCAGTTCAAACTGGTACCAAGTTAATCAAAGTAACAATGCTCGTTGTGATAAGACAATGATCTAACATTATATTTGTTAGTGTATCCTTTATAACATGAGTCGGCAAACCGCGGCTCGCGAGCCTCTTTGAAGGATCAGTTCGGCTCTTCAAGTTCCCGTCAAAAAATGTTTTTTGGTGCATTCGAGATCAAATATTTCGTAATTAGCGCGAGCCAAGTAATTGCCTTTATTGCGAACCCAGACACAGCTTAACCACTATGCAGCATTGCCCGTATCGCATTTTTTTAAATCTCAAGACTTGTCGCAGGCACTATAACCCATAGATCTAGAGTACTCGGATGCCGTTAAATTGTAGCACATTTAGTTTGCGTTTAGGTACTGCATATAGCAACAATACCTGAAAAACGTTTTTATATGGTAGTTTTATCGAAAGAAACTAGCGCCATTTTTACGAAAGGGATTACTATCTTCGCCTTTTAACCAGAAAAAAAGTACGTCTTGTAGAGATAAGGCCGCGGTTTCTTCTTGACGTTTCTTGTTTTAAGTTAAGTGATTTTTAAATTTGGCGAACACACTTTCAAATTGGCCTCAGTATATTGTGCCCAAATCATTTGTCATCTCATTAAAATGCCAGCGAAAAGTTCCCCTTCATTTTGCTTCGCTGCAATTGGGTAAAATCTCAAACTCATTTATTACAAATAAATAATGGCATCTTGAACGATCAGACCTTTTCCCTTATTCGATTTCCTCAATATTGACAAACGTTACCCGTTACATATTTTATCATATAGACTCTACTCTCTCTACGCTTTCATTTTCGCTAGCATTTTTATCTTCACTGATTAAAAACACGCTTTCATGAGAATAAATGATTGAAGCATTGATTCATCGTCATCATTTTAGTCGAAACGTCTACTGTTAAACATGTGGACTGCGTTCGATACAGCCACGAATTATTTTCGGGAATTATTTCAGGCAGCGAGAGCAGCAGTAGCAGTGGCTGAACCTCCCCAATAATTGTCATAACGACCTATCCAGACCACCGTGTGGGAATGTGCACTGATTTATAACTTTAGTTTTAGAAGGCGTCTCACATGGGGGCGCAGGCCCAAATCCCAGATCGCACCTATCGATTTTATTCACATTAAATTTTAACCAATTTGTCCTTACAGCCTTGATTAATAGTTTCGTTTATCCGCTGATCAGCCGCTGCGCACGTAAGAGACTCACCCCAGATGTGATGTGTGATTCCCTAAAATAACACTTCGTTCATGAACTCGCCGGCGAGCCTAACTCGACCCGTCAGTTCGTATAAACTACATGTTCGTGCGTGTCTTCGATCTTGGTCGTATTTCGACGCAACCGACCACGGACGTAGGTCCGTAACTCTGCATAATGCACTACGAGCGCGCAAGTCAATTTATGATTGTCGAATGAAATGAGAGACAAAATGAGCGACGAGATTTATTAGGGAATACCATAGCTGTAGTGGATGGACATTCTTTGGCTGAAATGATGATAATGAAACTAAACCAGCCATGTGATTCTCGAACGTGCGCAGCGGCTGATCAGCCACGAGGGACACGTTCAAATTTAGACCGAATGACTTTGTCATTACAATCTAAATGAATTGTTTCGTCTATCCGCTGATCAGCCGATGCGCGCGTTTAAGAGTCACACCACACCCACTTTGTCGTAACCTTATCGTCGATTTAATTTGTTTATAATGAATTTTAAACTTAAGGAACCATTAATAATTTTATAATTTAAGAAATAAAAAAATCGGTATCAAATAAGTAACCTTTGAAAACTAAGTTTTTTTTTTCACTTTTTAGTTACTATCATGTGATTTAACGACACACATTTACTACATCAAGTAACAATAACATAATGCCAATTGCTCATCACCATTTACAAACTGTTGGTATCCAAGGTGTAAGGATGTCAGTAGCTGAGGAGTTCTTCTGGTTCTTCACCACTGGTTCTATTTTATGCTTCCAAACCTTATACAGAAATCTAATTACCACCCGTGAAATACTTATCATTTAGGAGTTCCACTGATCATCTATGGTCTTCATCAACGGTTCCACTTTACCAACTAATGCTTTTGGAACGTATCTGCTTGAGTTATTACAGAAAATACTAAAAAATTGCTATATACCTATATAATTGTCTATAATATTTGAGGAGTTCCATCGACTCAACATACCTCGAATTTGACTACAATGAGACCAAATTGGAGGTATACCATACCGATTAAAAAAAGATTTTTTCAAATCACGTCGTTTATAAATGACGCAGTTCTGGGGTAACAAATATAAAAAAATACAATGGAATAGAGAACCGGCTTCTTTTTTTGAAGTCGGTTGAAAACACGACAAACGCCAATAAACCCGCTCAATATGCATTACAGGTAATTTATGTCGCACAAACCTTCGGTAGCTTTTTATAAAATGTCACAACCCAAAAGCTAAGTTTCCATAGTATATTTCAAAGCAAATAGCATCAGTTTGAGAAGGGTGTGACACGGGGTAGCTGAGTGCCAATTACACTGCTAACGCCAAAGGTTCGTCACACCTGCTATGGTTGCCCTACAGAATTTTAGTGTATTGAAATTTGTTAAAGTTTGGACGGTTTCGGAAATTTTAATGAAACCTGTGCCTTTACCGGGACCCCAAGCTACAACGACGCAGCTGAATATCAGATAACGTTGTTAATTTGTCCGTGAAGATTTCATTATTAGAACTTACATACTTAAAGTGATGAAAAACGGAAAGATGGAGACAAATTACGTCTCTTTAAGCAGTCAAAATTAATTGCTCCTAGCGCATGAACTTATTGCGACATTTACATGCAGCCGAAGGGAGCAGGGAAGTCGGCAGGGAAGTTGGCAGCGCGAGTATGTTAATGGGTCTCTTCTCCTGCTCCTACCGCTGCTACTCGCGTTACCTGGCGTGCAGTGAGTCAGGAAGCAGCATGTAAACACCCACTGCCTTCGAAAGCAGTATGCGGGAATTATTTCTGGCAGCGCGAGCAGCAGTCGCAGTGGCTGAAAGTAAATGAGGCATTAAATGTATTGAGAAATGGAAACCACATAACAGTTCAGAGTACGTCCATTTTATTACAATGGCTCCGTCAAGTGGCCCGTAAATTTATTTATTTTTGATATGGAAACCGTTTGTACACATTGATAATGGAAAAGTCGAGAATACATACATACATAGCATCACGCCCGAACTCCCTAATGGGGTGGGCAGGGCCACAAGACTACTTGTGGCCACATTCGATTAATTAGTCCTAAGATGGTATGATGAACCGTATGGTGACAGGTGATCAGCCTATCGCCCATACAGATAGTCCACCATGTTTGAGAGGACCCGTCCCTTAGTCGACTTTTACGACATGCCAGGATGATAAGCATCTGCACGCATTCTATGCTATTTCTTCACTCCCAGTGCATACATACATACATACATATTATCACGCCCGAAATCCCTAATGGGTTGGGCAGAGCCACAAGACTACTTGTGGCCACGTTCGATAAATTAGTCCTAAGATGGTATGATGAACCGTATGGTGACAGGTGATCAGCCCATCGCCCATACAGATAGTCCACCATGTTGGAGAGGACCCGTCCCTTAGTCGACTTTTACGACATGCCAGGATGATAAGCATCTGCACGCATTCTATGCTATTTCTTCACTCCCAGTGCAGCAGAGGAGAAGTCGAGAATACGTCGAGCTAATAGTTAAAATAGGATGAAAAACGATTGTGTAAAAGTAAAACTTGTTTAGCATAACGAATGTGATCAAATGCAGTTGTGTGGAATTCATATTGTGTAGAGTTACCGAAAAAAAAAACACAAAAATGGCATAAACGCCGAATAGTCAGTATCGTTTTTACGCTCTTGCAACCTATTATTTAACTTCTCTTTGACGACGCGGATAGCCTAGTTGGGGGTGACCCTGCCTCCGAAGCTAGCGTCCCGCGTTCGATCCCCGGTAAGGGCAAATATTTGTGTGATGAGCACGAATGTTTGTTCCTGAGTCTTGGATGTTTCCTATGTATTTAAGTATTTATTTCTCTATATAAGTATTTATATCGTCGTCTAGTACCCATAACACAAGCCTTTAGAGCTTACTTTGGGACTAGATCGATTTGTGTAAAAGAATGTCCCCTGATGTATTTATTTATTTATTTGCTAATCTTGGAAGTCAATAGTCCCCGTAATCAGAGTAGGCTGAATTGACCCGAAAACATGGCAGTATTAAGAAGTAATGGGCAAAAAACTTTTAAACTACAATTTTTAACCAAAACATTTAGTTTTTTATGACACCCCATTAAAACTTACTTCTCCTTTGTTTTAAGATAATACCACAATGTTCCTTGAAATTCTTTTGCGACACCGAGCACTTATTCAATTGTTACTTCAACTAAGTAATGTAGTTTAGTTCAAAGTCATCATAACGCCATGTACTTCTGAGACAGACGTAGTTTCTACATTTTCCTTTAACGGAACATTTTCTATCCCGGCTCGTCTCCAGGGAGAGGATAACACCCGGAAATACACGAATAGCTTTATTCTATTACGGCCTGAAAATGGCACAGAAATTATTTTTGTGGGTCGCGTAATTCAATTTGCTGACGAGCTCAATGTTTGTAAATTTAGAATCGAATTCTCTTACCGGTTCGTTTACATGCTGCATGGCTTGGAATAGTAAACGTGCGTTCGAAAATTATTCTATTTGGGCTTGTTTCCTGAAAAATACTATTTAGCCCGTCATTATCAAAAAATATTGTAAACGTATTTTTTTTGTCAATTAAACAAAAAATTATGAAGATATAATGCGTTGAAGTTCCGCGTGACGTCACGCCTTGGCACACTTTTTACCACGAAATGACGTCATGAGCCCCCACTCCCGTACTTTGCGGGCGCGTTATCTTTGTCAATTTAGATTGATTTGACATACCTATTAAGCATAATGATCTCTGCCAGATTTTAAATATCACTAAGGTCTGAAGCGGACTATTTTAGAGGGGCAAGTACGCCACGAGCATAGTATAAAGAGGCCCGGCCCAATCCGCGATATAATTGCCTACTGTCTCAGGGTTGTCACTTTTAGCTTAATTTTAATTCAGTCCTATAAATTGGCAAGGGTCGGGAAGTTGTATTTTTTACTTGTATTGTCTGGGTACAGGGTAGAGAATATATGACTTGCTTACCTTTCCTGTTCAATAGGTAATCTGAACAGAGACAATTCTGGAATCGATGAATTATTAAGACAACTAAACACACAGCGATACGTTCTCCTGCAATTATCACACATTTTTCATTCATTTAGCGGTGCCGAAAAGCCGTGACGCGCGAAACTCGTGCGGTGTGTGCGACTGGCGCACTGAGAAACGGGTCGAAATTTTGTTTAAGTGTGCGTGCGGTGACGCATAGATACTTTGGCGCACACATACAAGCCGCGCGCGGTGCGTTTATATGAAGATAACTTACTTCCCCCCTCTGTATACTATGCCACGAGACTCTATAGTCTATTATCTACTGTGTTACTTTCTTTGTCTTTTTCCAGTATGTTTTATGTGGTGTTCAATAATGAGTAAGTATTTGTATTGTATTGTATTGTAATTCCCTATGGCCTGAAAACAGCAGAAAAAAACACAACAAAATTAGGTACCTACATCTTTATTTGTTGATTCTGAAAGTTTAAAGCATAATTTCCACCAAACGCCGTGCATCGCATAGAGTCGGAACGGATTTTACAATCTTTAAACGATATTAAATCATGTACACAGTATTTAAAGTCTATAATATTACCTGGCCGCGCGTCGCAGCATACTTTCGGAAGATGCCCGAGGTCAAGCTGCTGTGCGCGGCTAGGTAATATAGACTTTAAATATGTGTACATGATTTAATATCGTTTAACGATTGTAAAATCCGTTCCGATGCGATGCGGGCCGTTTGGTGGAAATTATGATTAAGTATGTGATACTCCTAGTAGGTAGGTACGAAAAGAATCAGTTGCAAATGTAAGCTCATTCAACCAACGACCCATATATCGCGAGGCTATCCCTGCTATCGTAATAGTAATAGTGAAATATAACATAAAGAAATTTGAAAGGAGGAAATAAAAAAGTTGGGTGCACTTACAAGTCCAATGGTAATAAGGGTATCACACAGTCCTTTGCTGGCTCCAGTCGATATTGTATTGACGCGCAGCTAGCCGTTGGCACTCCGGATATTACAGCCAACGTCTAAATATACCCTAGCCAAGATACATACGGATCCGTGACAGAATAAAACAATATCTTCTCTTCTCCCCCTTATCAGGGCAGAGGCGTTATCGACCACATACTTGTATTTAGAATTTCAACCTTAGTAACTAATGATTCCCCAGTAAGTAACAAAAATTAAACTGTATTCGAAACTGAAACTGTCAATTTTGCGTGCTATATCAAAGTCAAAGTCAAAGTCAAACTATCTTTATTCAATTTAGGCTTTTACAAGCTCTTATGAAGGTCAAGGAATGAATCTACCACCGGTTCGGAAAAAATCCTCTACTGAGAAGAGCCGGCAAGAAACTCGGTGAGGTATCATTTTTTCAAATCAGTACACATATAAGTCAACAATGATGTCTACAGTTTTATACAAATCTAAGTATATACCACAGCAGGTACGCTCATCGAGACCCAGGGATCGCCGGTGCAGGTCACGATTTAAGCCAAACGTCCCTGTCCATGACGTAGTCTTTTACTGAGTAATATGCCCTAGAAATAAGAATTCGCTTTACAGTAGATTTGAACATTGTGTCTGTTTGTTCTATTATGTTTTTAGGTATTTTATTGTAAAAACGTGTACAATTTCCTAGAAATGATTTTTTAGTTTTAGCCAGTCTATAAGTTGGTACTTTAAGCTTTCCGGTATTTCTAGTAGCCTTTGGCTTATCTACATTTGTAGGAAAATTGTATATATTTTTTCTGTTAGTATAGGGCCCGCTTAAGGGTTTAGGGAAACTAAGCACAAGTCTTCATTTAATCAAATCATTACTGCAAAGTCAATGGTGCTATAGGATTATCAGATTAATGAATCTGCAATATTTTTTGGTTATTTCTGATAGCACAAAACGTTTCCACCTGCTACGATCCTGACACACCTTTCGCTTCGTCTACTCTCATTAAGTTCTTTATGCACGCTCGCCGGTTTAGGGTATTCTTGACCTGGCCTTTCTTAAGAACGTCCGCGATCTGGTTTGCATACATTTATCAAGAGCCAGAAAGTGTTCAAAAAGGCTCGTCTGGCTGTTCTTGTTGTAATCGATACTTATATATGAAATTGGATTCATGTCATGACACCTTTTTCGCAAATTATAAATTCTAAAATTGTCATGAAAATCCAATTGCACTGCCATAAATAACGGTGCTTTTCAATAAAAAAGCAAAACGAAAATTCACATCGCTGAATAAAACAATGAACATGTAGATTTCGCTCTAACGCGAAGTGATGCGCCCGTAATAGACGCAAACAGAGATTTATGAGCCAACTCGCTGCCTCTATAAAAGCTCCTGACAATATAATAAATAGCAAGGGCACGTCCCAACAAGAAAGCATCGAACACTGTAATATTGCGATATTTTTCCAGATTGTGGAAATAATGTAAATGATAAGGAATTGAATGATTGTCTTTAATCATCTTTATCATTTATTTCATTAAAGTCATGTACAGCAATAAGGTGTTACAGTGGTACTGGTCAGGCTATGAGGCCATGTAAGGGCACACAATATTACCTTAAACTAAGATTGCGATAATAGGATTCAAAATTTCGTAACATCAAATCATTTTTAAAATTCGAATTTCACTTAGGCAATAATTTACGAGTAGATCGAATTTTTATCATAATTTCATGGGTTTAATTTTTTTTACGCTGATCTGATTCTGTTTCTAAAATATAAGTAGCTTAACATCATAGCTGATGTTACATCCTTGTAACATCAGCTATCTGCCAGTGAAAATCCTGTCAAAATCAGTCCAGCCATTTTGGACATTAGGCAGAACAAACAGACAGACTGAAAGCCTGACAAAAATGTTAAAAACCTGTTCTTTTTAGGGTTCCGTACCTCAAAAGGAAAAAAACGAAACCCTTATAGGATCACTCGTGTGTCTGTCTGTCCGTCTGTCACAGCCAATTTGCTCCGAAACTACTCGACCGATTGAGTTGAAAATTGGTATACATATGTAAATTGGTGACCGCAACACGGACGCGTGACGTAAATATATGAATTTTAAACATGGGGGCCACTTTTGGGGGGTAAATTAGAAAATAAAAAAAAAGTTATGCAACCTATATTGTGTGACATATCAAATAAAAGGGCTTATTGTGAGGATCTTAAACATATTTTCTTTTGATTTTCAAATAAAATAGTTTAGAAGTTATTTAAGAAAGTAGTCGAAAATTGACCACCCCCCCCCCCCCTTTTTCCGAAACTACTGGGGCTAAAATTCTGAAAAAAATACAGAAAATAGTTCTTTACCTATAGATTACAGGAAAATCTATAAGAAGTCTATGGTATTTAAAGTAACGTAGTAAATTTCAGATAATCATGTACGGAACGGAACCCTCTCCACGCGAGTTTAACTCGCACTTGTCCGGTTTTTATATTACAAATAGACACTTTTATTTTATTTATTTGTGTTGATAATGAAAAGAGCCGTTTACACTCACGTCTTGAGAAACTATTTAGTACTTATTTAGAAATATTTTATCATCCAACATTTTTGCAATTAAATTGTTCTGTAAATTTTCTTCACAATATTTACTGCTACGTGTGCTATAATAAAATCCTTACGATTCGAATTCGAAAACATGTTGAGTTTCGGCGAAACACACCGCCCACATTTGTATCAGCCTAGATTTAATCGTGATGATAATTTTGATTTCCCTAAAGCATTGATATCAAAGCAGAAGTCGTGACAAAAATAATGTCATCTATAAAGATGTTATACAGAAAACAAATTTAATTCTTCAACTGTGCTCTTTACTATTCTACGTGGAAACACGGGACTTGGTAATTTTCAGAAAATTCAGGCAGTTGCCGGCTCCTGTAGATCTTTTCCTTGAAATTGACAATTTTTGCTCCACCAATTGTATTATAATTGCAAATGACAAAATGAACGTGTACTCGTATAATTTAAATAATAAAGAGAAAACAGACATTTATTTAACACACATTCGACACATACATAATATAAAAAGAAATAAAAAGTAAGTATAAATATAGTCAAGTGACCGCTATGTGGATAGCGATTTTTAATGTTACAAATTAAATCCGCGATGTACCAATATTTTCGTTTAAGTCATGTATTACTAATGACTTATTAACAAAAAAAATATTTAATTTATATTGATGTAAAAGTTACCGATTTATCATGAAAAAATATAACTACGCATGTTAAGTAACTTTTAAAGAAAAAGACGGTTTCAACTGTCCTCAATAGTAGAGGAGATAAACACATAGCGATATTGGAATTCACACCGACGATATATCAAAAGGGCGCCGCGGTGGTAAATATAAAATAGTTGTCATTGAAATTATTTGATTAAAAATTGTTTCGACCACACGATACAATCACTTAAGATACCATTTTCAGTTTGAAGGCACAACAATAGATCGTAATCCAATGATGTGTCGAACGAGAACAAATGAGACAGGCTCCACTGGGCCGGCGATGTATGTTACCCGGGAGATAGCAGTTGACATTACCATGAAATACGCCGAGGTGATAAAATACTTTACCGCCATACACATAGGTTATCATATCGTCTGCGGCAAAAAGCTAGGAAAAGAAAAGAAAAAGGTAATAGTTTTTACACGGCATTTGACGAAATATGAATTGAATAATTAAATTTGACGGCGCAGATAGCTTAGTTGGTAGTGAGTATGTATATCGTCGTCTAGTAGCCATAACACAAGCCTTTACAGCTTACTTTGGGACTAGTTCGATTTGTGTAAAGATTATCCCCTGATTTATTTATTTATGACAAATAACTTATTTACTTCGGGTTTTACCAAATCTTAAACAAAATTAAGAATAATCCAAGTGCTGGAATGATCTCCCTCCTCCTGTCAAAGGAGCGTCTAGCAGGTACACCTTCAAGCGAACGCTTGAAGGTCATTTGTTGACGCTCCAGAAACAATCATTTTACTCCAGCACTTTAAGTTTTACAACTTTTTAACTTTTTCTATTTTTCTGTCTGTTTTTTAACATTTTACGTTTAATGCTGCTGTAACAAGTAATATAGGTAGTATTGATTATTCTGAACAGATTGCCACAATATTAGCTATATATGTATGACCGATCCATCTTAGTAGTAGTAGATAAATAATTATTAGCATGTAGTGTATTTGTATAGCGCTCCGTGAGTCACAGACGGTGCTGGCTGAAAATCAGCGCTGCAGGTGTCTTACACCTCAGCATTATGTTGAGCCAGTGTCCCATTCACTGCCGGGAGGACACACACACCACCATTTTGTTTTGTATTGTTTTTAATTTATATTTATGTTACTCTGTGTGTCTTCTATTTTAGTGAATAAATGTTTCTTTCTTTCTTTCTTTAATAATAACATTTCATACTCCATTTTACGTCCAAAAGTTAGAGCTATAGAAAAAACGACCTAATGTTAAACATTATAAGTACCATTACCATGAGTTTACGCCCGTTCTCGTTATCGAAAAATATAGGGACCGCCCTTTTACTTGTACCGGCAACAAGCCATATTTCCAATAGATTTCGATAACGAGAATGGTTTGCGTAAACTCATGGTAAGGGTACTGATAGCACTTAGGTACCTACTGCTGATTCATTAAGTGCTATCTTAAACTTAAGTACTAGCTTAAAAGTATTTTGGACAGCAGCACAATCAAAGAGAAAGCTTACCAATGATAAATGGGTGCGGGGAGGGCACACAGCCAAGTCTTTGTTATATCGTTTTTGCATTTGGAAGTAGTGGTTTTGTCAAAAATAGGCAATTAGCTAGGTTAAGAGCTATTGCCAAGCTTACTTCCTAAAGATCAAACAAAAACGAACAGAAGGATGAAACAATAGTAGTTTATGCAACGGTTGCATAATGATAGGCCTTAAAACACTAGTGCGGTTTTATGAAACGAGCTTTTAGCGAGTTTCATAATAAGATCGCACGTGTGTTTTAAGGCCAAATTATGCAGAGTTACATACATAACTTTATCTACACACATATTATAAATCCTCCATGATGGGTTCAGAAACAATATTTTCTGGTAACAAGTTATTTGTTGCAATCGTGGCTGCATATTTCCGATATCTGGCGCATTTTCACATCACACACACTCCAAGAAGACTACTATTCATATTTTCAACTAAAATGTAAATTACCAACAACTTTTTCTATTCAATTCAACAACAATTCTACTTTTGTCAGCAAAACACCAACATAATGGCGGCAATTCGATCCTCCGTCATGACCATTTTTTTTTGAAATCATAGACAAACGAATGAAGTCTCTATTCTCATGTCACTCGAGATCAAATGTTGTGCAGTTTATATTAAAAAAACATACTGAATTGACGTTTCGTATCAATAACTGTTTTAATATCTATGGATACTAGAATAGACACCCACTTGAGTTTTGACAGCTATTCCAAATTTAATCTCATTTCTATACTAAAAACGATACGGGAATAACATTGCAGCACTGGTTTTTCCTAATTGGTTGTGAAAATGGTGGTCATTTCCTACGGTTTTTGATTACACTATGGAGGTTTTATGATATGGGTGTAGATAAACACGTTTTTTACTTAAGAAAAGTGGAACCTACGGCTTTTGTTACAAAAGGCGATTACGATTGCCACCCCTTAAATGATAACCGATTTGAAAAATAAATTGATAAGTTGTCAGTTAGAACAAAATTTGGTCCGTACGTTTTGGTTTTTTCGCTATTATTAATAAATTCAGTTTAAGTGTTGTTTCAGTATTCTAATAAAAAACTAATTTCGGCTATTCTTTGACTTTGTTGAACTTTAATCAATATTCAAAAAAACGTGTACCTAGATTTTGTTCTAACTATCAACCTATCAGAAATTGGTTAATATTGAAGGATTGGAAATCATAATGGCTTTTTATATAAACAGCCATTCACACTCCTCTTAACTAAAAAGCTTATTTCAAAATGCGGTATCACTAATTTGGCTCTCTGGCGACATGTAGATATTTAAAGCTATCAGAATAATCTTCATAGGTTCAACCTAACTGTAAAATACCGTCATGGATTATCGGTTTTTTCACTAAGTCGACTAGGAAGTGCATTCCCTAATTCTGCGGGTACGTTTTAAAGGGAAGGTAAAGCCCCGTGAGAATTACCCAGAAGCGATTTAATGGGAGTCGATTTATGTTAGGGGAGTATGAGGGAAAGTCCTCTCTTGTATGGTATCAGTCATAAGGTTTTGCGGGAGAAACTATTCTTTATTAATAAAGTTTCCATGGTTTGTATAGTTTTGAATGTCATGTTGGAAAGTGACACTGGACATTTTCTCATACACGAAAAGAGCTTTCTAGCATTGGCTGGTCTATTGTGATGTAAGTCTCTAACGAACGCGTAACGTACTGATCAGCCGATAAATGCAACCATGAGCATGAATTTAAACTGTAAGGATAAAGATATTCTGTCTAAATTTGAACAAGTCCCTCATCGCTGATCAGCCGCTGCGCACATTAGAGCTTGATATTTTGTGATTAATTCCAATTAAAACACGTATCTTAAGAGGACTGTGTACCAACGCCAAAAATCAGCCTTTTCATACAAAAGGCGATAACGATTTTCGCCCCTTAAATGTTAACCGATTTTAACCAATTTTTGATAGTTTGTCAGTCAGAACAAAATCTAGGTCTGTACGTTTTTGAATATTGATTAAAGATCAAACAAGTCAAATAATCGCCGAAATTAGTTTTATATGGGAAAGAACAACAAAACTGAATTTAAAGATTATAGCGAAAACACCAAAACGTATAGACCGAGATTTTATTCTGACTGACAACCTATCAAAAATTGGTGAACATCGGTTAACATTTCACACATGAAACCAAAAACCGTCACAACTCAAATTCGACACGGCAAAAGCTAGCATCTTATAACACATCCTCACAAAATCCAATAATGAAAATAAAATTACAAGTACGAGGAAACTTGAATTCAATGCTACTTGTCACTAATTTAATCTACTATGTACTCTTTTCTAAGACAACGTATCTATCGCTAGTTTTCGCAAACAAACAATAATAAATTTACAATACGTTGCGGCCCTAACATGCATGCCACAAAGATAAATTAAACTCGTTTATCTCTATGACTCTTTCGTCGGCACTAGTGTGAGAGAGTTTGTGTCATGCATGTTAGAGCCGATGGCATTATTCCTCTTTGTATTGAGTGTACGCAACTGGATAAAGGTGATAATGATAATCAAATTTGTTTATTGAATAAATGATTTAACACCTTCATTTATAACAACAAAATCGAAAATCAAGTTACAAAATTGAATTACAACATAATTAATCACACCTTCATCTACTTGAGTGTTCAATTGTAGTATTGTTTTCATTGCGTGACCTCTTACATATAGCTCGCGCAATTGCTCATTAGGATAACGGTATGTAATGTTCGTTATATACTTAATTATGATTACTTAGTAAACTCTTCAGACAGACAACTGCTGATTACTGGTTTTGCTAAAGCGTAGTTGTCTTTATCAGAACTCGAGTTCAAATACATTTGAACTATAGACTCAAAAACAGGTTGCTATCATGGTACTTATATACGTGGTAAAACTGAAAAAAAAACCGCAATTGAATTTAGTTTGTATGTTATAGTAGGATTCAATTAAATAACTACCTGCTGTCTGCCTACTAACTGCTGTCATGGCGCTTATAGAAGTCTGACGGTTATGGAACACCATATCGATTCAATAACACACAAAAACTGACTCAATTTTTCTTTGGTTTTTGGTCTAAAGCAAAATACTTACATCGAGCAATGCAGTGTTTCTGAAGGTACCTTTTTTACTCTTTCTTCTACATGAATACTTATCACCAATTGCTGTACGTTCGTACATCGTCTTAAAGGATTATTTATCAAAATGCAGCTAAGCTTGCAACGTCTGACTATTTTCCCTAAGGTGTGTAGCTAAAACAACTTAAAGTTGAAGCCACCACTATTAAATGTGTTTCTTGTTATTATTTATTCAAAAAGTTTCCCGTGGGAGCTGAAATTAATGGATGCTTCAAGCTTATTAAAGTTTTGATTTTGACTTGAGGTATCACAAACCTTGTTCCATTCTGTGATTGAGCTCCAAGCTTTATATTCGTTTACCTAACCAAAGGCACGAATGCAACTTTATTTAACTACAAGCTATTAACTGCAGCGCTATCTACCGAGGAGTAGCATTTCTCATATTAGCTGTATTGATAAAGATTCGTCAAAATCCTTTCAGGATAAACAGTATCCTTGGTCCATCTCCACATAACGCGCTACATTATGTGCCAATTTTTATGGAAATCTGTTAAGCCGATTGGCCGTGAAAACGTAAGAAACAATCGAACACACTTTCCCATTTGTAATATGAGTTTTAATATACCTATAATTAACCTTGCCTAATAAATATTGTATTGAACAAATAATAATAATAATTTAATAATAATATATTTCTATTTACCATATAAGGAAGCAATAAAATTTTCTTACAATATTACCTACATAAGCTAGCCTGAACTCATTAATTATGTTTAGCCACCGCTGCTAAACTAGGTTGGAACTTGTATTTCAGCAGTCAGCGCTTATCCCCAAAAGACAATGTTTTTGTACTGTGATCCAGCTAACGATAAGAATAGACAATAATTTTTCCAATTAATATTATTTAAATGGTACGAGACAAAAACAGTTCAAATAAACTTTACTAACATAAGCGGTTGTTACAGTAACTTCAAATGTAACTATCCCCGGTTATAATACTTTACTCCTCTGCTGCACTGGGAGTGAAGAAATAGCATATAATGCGTGCAGATGCTTATCATCCTGGCATGTCGTAAAAGTCGACTAAGGGACGGGTCCTCTCCAACATGGTGGACTATCTGTATGGGTGATGGGCCGATCGCCTGTCACCATACGGTTCATCATACCATCTAAGGACTAATAATCGAACGTGGCCACAAGTAGTCTTGTGGCTCTGCCCACCCCATTAGGGATTTCGGGCGTGATGCTATGTATGTGTATAATACTTCGAAACGGTTGTAACTAAAACCAGGATCATTATTACGAACGTCCGGAGAGGTTCAATATAAGGATTACTGTCGCCAGTATTTTTTTCATTAACTTGGACCACATTTTAAGACATAATTGAATTTATCTGGCGATATACTGGGCCCCTTATTACTAGAGCGATTTAAAATTGAAGGATAATACTCAGTTAAAGTGCAAAATGGTTGCCATCTAAGAGATTTATTTTTATGTCTGGCAATGAAGTTTTGACGTTGAGTTGTAACGCTTAACCTGATGACATTTTTTATTGCATTTCTTTATTACTTAAGACGATTGTCCTAAGGAATGTAAATTATATTTTCGGAAGGTATTTGCGAACTTTTTTTAATAATAACGATGATAACTGGACGAGATCCCTTAAAAGGTCATGGCGCCTTATAGATGATTAACTTTTGATAATACCTGTAAGCCTGTCTGCGGTCGCCAACCCGCCTGCCAAGCGTGGCGACTGTGGCAAATCCTCCCATTTTTGGGGGAGGCCTATGTCCTGCAGTGGATGTTTTATGGCTGACGATGATGATGATGATGAATTCCTGTAAGGATCCGCTAGCTCGGTTCTCGGCGAATTTTCGCTACATTCCTAAGAAGGAAAAAACTGTTACCCGCTACAACGGTAGCGCGTAGAGATACGTGGCAATCACATATTTAATTGTGTTATGTGCAAAAAAAATGTTCTCACATTAACTTCATTAAAAAGTCGATCTTTGCCTTCGTATATAATTTTAGAAACGAGTACATATAGTGTTTAAATTTCATACGGGCGTATATTTTACCCAGCTCTAGTATCCGATCGTACAAATTATATGAGAAAGAAATCGTTTTAAATAGTTTAATGAATAAAGAGTAATTATTTTTTGAAAGTAGGACTGAGCAGCAGTGTATTTCGTCCATTGCTTGACAAATGTAAACAAATGAACTGTCATGACATGACGTTTATATAGATACATATGTAAATCGATCAATTACTTAGATGTACTTAAATGTATGTAAATATGCTTTATAGATCCGACACTGATCGTCATTGAAATATACGCCCGTATGAAATTTACACGCTTTTACATATTATATTAAGTACTTACCTACATATATTGAAAACCAATGTCAGATTCAGTTGCAAAAAGCAAGATTGTTCGAAGATTAATCTCTTATGGGTAAAGACGAAAGGAAAAGGAAAGGGAAAGGAGGTGTTCTTTGGGGTGACGTTGATGACCGGCTGCTAATCACAAAAAAAACAATTCAATAAACCATATGCAAAGTAAAAAAAAAAAATACATAATTACTTTTTTTTCCATCTTATTATTATTGCTTTATAAAATGTATTGATGCGTTTACGGAACCCCTCTAACAATTTAATAGGAATACTGATACAAGCCTTATTTTTTGGCACACATCTTCACGGGAACACCCCGATTGCGGAGCTGGTAGCTCGTAAACCTCTAAACGATGTTGACCCGGCCATAACTCGCGGTTAAACTCCGGTTAACAACTCGGGCCACATTAACCCGTATTGACGAGGCTAATATAGCCGTTATCGCAGCATCTTGTTGTTAGTTTAGCCAATAATGTCGCAAATGGCAACTTAAGGAAGTTCGGTTTGTTTCATTGGTTGAGACCATGCCAAATTGGCGTTACGGAACCCTCGGTGCGCGAGTCCGACTCGCACTTGACTGGTTTGCAAATAGTAAATACGTGATCACGAAAAGATAGCTCAATGTTTTTATTATTTCAATTCTAAAAACAAAGTGAATAAAGATGTGTACCCAATATTTCGATTTCTATATTTTTCGCTGAAATTGAATAATATGGTAATATTAGTCGTTTCGCATAAGTGTTATAAAAAACACCACTTTACCGTTCTTTTATATGAGATAAATGGCATTTAAGATTACATTCAAGCCTGTGTTATTTGTACCAGAAGTTGATTAAATTACAAAAAAAGCGAAAAATGTTTCTGTCCCATAGTACTTTTATAATCAGAAAATGTATTTTCTATAACATTGTACTTTCCTCGATTTTTTGATGAAAAAATAATGTCGTTACCGTTGTTTCCACGGAAATATTCTTGATTGAATTTCCATGTGTCCGGACCGTTTCAAATACTGCATTTTGATTTATTTTGACTCGAGTAGTCAAATCAGGTTCTGAATTTATTTCACATACTAAATAATTATTAATAATCACACAATTTACTCATTTCCGTTATTTGATGCAAATGAAAAAAAAAACTTGAAACATCAAATAGATGTACTGCGGATTTGACGTGGTACACATCCTTAAAACATGCTCCATCGTCGGCCTCATCATTACTTGCCATCAGGTGATATAGAGGTCAAATGCACATCTATCTTGTATAAAAAAAAACTACGTAGGTAGGTAGCTGACCGTTAATGATGTTCCAGTGCACTCCCACTTCGCACGTTCCCACTTCGCTGAAAATTTCCCAGCAAGACAGAGTCAAGTGTCACATAAAATTACTGGCGAGTATGTCAACTTGCATAAGTTCAGCGGAGGACGCGATGTAGCGAAGCGAGTTGCGTCGTCCATCTTAGTTGAGTGCGCTCAGCGCGCCGTCATTTAACACGGCGACACACGGGTGGTGATGTATTAAATGGATTTTTAAATGGCCAAATGATAAAAGTACGGAACGGGAAGAGAACTTTAGTAGTTAATGTGTACATTGTAACTACATGAAATTAAAGCATTAGGTATTTTTAATTTGTAGTTATAATATTAAAAATTATCCATTTTCCCAAACTCTTCTATTCCACCTCAGATTTTCAGACAAGCCTGAGATTCCATTTTCCAAGACTAATTCTTATTTTTTTAAAATCCTGTTAACCAGCCAGCAAATCAGCCAGCCAGTACAGTTAATATTCTGGACTTCAGAGAACAGCTAGAACACACATACAAACAGCAAAAAAGATTTTACCCTTCTAAATGGTAACATTTTATTATTATTATTAATAGTCTCTATGTTGAACTCTAACTGTAGTACAGTTATAATTCTGTAATTCAGAGAACAGACAAGAAAACATACAAACGGAACTACATTAAAATTTGGACCAAATTACTTTGTTCTTACAGTCTAAATTAATAGTTTCGTTTCTCCGCTCTTCGCCCGCTGCGCAAGTTAAAGAATCGCACCACTGGGCCGCAAGTGATTGTATCGATGCTATCGCGATGCAGAATCGCATCCGCAACGATGCTGAATCGCGACTGTATCGAAGCGGTATTGTGTCTGCGTGGGCTATACGGCCAGCGACAGCATCGCGTTCTTTTGCGACTACATCGCTGCAAAAAATCGCCGCGGGCGAGCGCTCTAACTCTCCTGTCCGCTTATAATAAGCTTTCTTCTTCTTTTTTCTGCCCTCATTGCCATCATGTTCTCAAGGTTGTAAGTCATAATATATCGTAGTATTATGTTACTGATCGTTTAAGAGGGCGCCGACCGTCCAGTGGCGCCCTCATCACTGTTATTATGTTTTCTATTAAAGGAAAGTATTTTATTAAAATTGAAGCCGTATAAGTTGTTACGCAACTTAATACACAACGTATATACTATGTAATATAGCTTTGCAAAGTATAACCATCATCTAATCAATTTAAAAGAAAATAGTGGCCGCTTTTTTCTGTTAAATTGATTAGATGATGGTTATACTTTGCAAAGCTATATTACATAGCGTATACGTTGTGTATTAAGTTGCGTAACAACTTATACGGCTTCAATTTTAATAAAATACTTTCCTTTAATAGAAAACACAATAACAGTGATGAGGGCGCCACTGGACGGTCGGCGCCCTCTTAATGCATAGCCGTGGTAACTGTATGTCCCCTAACTTCTTCGTGTAACTAATGACTGAGAAAAGTACGTCTTTATTTTGTGCGCCGCAAGCAGGGTCTTCATTGAAATACCTTTGTTTTTTAGAGTTCCTTTGAAAAGAAACCCTTAGTTTGAGAGTTTATTGTGTGTCTGTTTGCTCGCGCATTTATCTCAGCAACTAATAATGCTGTGAATTGGTTAGGAATAGTTATAGAACTTGCGTGCTGACATCCATTACTACAGAAATATTTTTTATTGCATTTAATTTTACCCAGAATATTGTGAGTCAAGGAATACGGTCAAGAGGCATGTAATGCTAAAGCCCTTCATAAGAACATTTAAAAATAAAAAAATAAAAATTCAGCATATTTTACTTTATAATCAGAAAAGTGCAAAAAGGACCATTTTCCCCTTGTTTCCGAAAGACAGTATCTGTATATACAAAAATGAATTGCTGTTCGTTAGTCTCACTAAAACTCGAGAACGGCTGAACGGATTTATCTTATCTTAGTCTTGAAATGTTCGTGGAGGTCTAGGAAAGGTTTAAAAGTACACAGGTTACTTAAATTATTATTCTTCGCAGACGAAGTTCATGTTCATGCTGTAAGGAAATTAACCACCTAAAAATAAATACCAAGTACTAATTTATATTTCGTTTTTTTGCGAAACATAATAAAAGAAAACTATAACAAGGTCGTACTTAACTCAATCATCGTTGTATAAAAATAAACGAGCTTGCGGAAGGTATCCCTCTTTTATTCCGCAAATAGTTCCGGGACTCTCGGCGCGCGATTCTAACTCGCTACTCCGTCCAGACAGACAATGACAATCACAATCTGTATTAGCATTATGCTGCCAAAACAAAATAATCATACAATTATACGAGAAATAAGTTTTAAATCACCACCCGCCTTCAACAAGGGAATGTCATTACAGCGAAGTGTCCCCAGAAAACCCACGTTATTTTTCCCTAACTTTGTTTTCGCTTAGAGCCCTGACTGATTACAAGGAAAATCTATTCGTACCTCTATGACAAAGAGGATTATTCAGTCCAGAAATGTAGTGCCACGAATACCTACCCGTTTCCCGCGAATAAACGAATAAAAGAAGAAATTGGATTAAACCAGCGAGAGGTCCTCTGCGCTTAAAATTGTCGGTTTAGAATTTAAAAAGAGTCTAAGGTTCACCTGTGAACTAGGGTATCGTTTCGATATTGTCTAACCAATATCGCAAATTATTTTGCTATGATATGGTATCTTTTATTAACTTGACAGCAAAAGCGGCCGCGCAACGTTAAAATAAAAACATACGAAATTTCAAATAGACGCACAATACCGACGCCTGTCATTTTGCCCTAAATGCAGCGTTCTGATAATTACTCGTAAAACTCAATTCAAATAATATCGTAAAATAAAAATAGCAATTGGAGTAGCACATTTCAAATAAAAACTAGACTCGTACAATATTATGGCCAAAAAGAAATAGTTTTCGGCTTCCCGAATATCAAAATGATTACATTATAAAGTTACCATATCTTAGAAAAATAATTTGCGATATCGTTTAGGCAATATCGATTAGAGGCCCAGGCCAATATTCGACATTGCCTAAAAAAAATATTTTGCTACGATAATGGTAGCTCTTATTAACTTGACAGGAAAGGTGGCCGCATTGTCAAGCCATGCGATATCTATCGCTTAGGCAATATCGAATAGAGGCCTAATGTCGCATGTAGCTTTAGAGAGCCGAACTCTATGTGTAGATATAAGGCACCCTTTTTATGTACTTAATAACTTTAAATGCTTGTATACTTAGATTCATCCCACGTAGGAAGACATTTTGTATCAAGTAACTATTTTGTTCACTATAGGTCGAGCAGCCTTCTTGTTACTGGGCAGTAACCCCACTAGCTCAGCCCACCTGCGTGTGGTGTGAGCCGTACGAGGTTGCTGCACCCATTGGCTCTGGCCATTTTGCTTACTGGACGCTACACCCACTAGTTGCGCCCACCTGCGCGTGGTGTGAGGCCGTAGCGTCAAATCTCCGCTACTTTGAGGGTAATCGGCAAAACATGTTTGCCGATCTACCCCAAAGTTGACCGGTTTATGTCATAACGGGGCTTTGCCCCCACCCTAGAGATTAAGAACTGTATATAAGGAGAGACATTTATGCAATAAATTCACTAGTTTTGTTTGCCTATAACCGCGTGTTTTAACTTATCATCCCAGTATCCCCTAGTGCCCCAGTCGACCTAAAAATCCATCCTATCATACAGTCCACACACCACAGTTGGTCAATCGGAACCGGATCAGCCTAGGGGATACAAGGCGCTCAAGCAAGCTAGTCAAGAAGAAGACACGGAGCTCAAGAATTGGAAGCCAGGCGCTCAAGAAATTATTGAAAACTTCCGTAACGTTTCGCTCCGAGATTATTCTCAGCGTACGCGACGGTCGTTTCTTGAGAAGAGTCCCGGCTTCTGCAGCGTGTCTTCGGTGGCCACCAGCAGCCAGGCGCTCAAGAAATTATTGAAAACTTTCGTAACGTTTCGCTTTGAGATTATTCTCAGCGTACGCGACGGTCGTTTCTTGAGAAGAGTCCCGGCTTCTGCAGCGTGTCTTCGGTGGCCACCAGCGGCCCGAGAGTAAGTTCTCGACCGCTACAAACTTCACCACGGTGGTCTTGAGATTAATTTCTCGACCTCCTGACGTCAATCAAAAGGCCATTTTCATGGCCAGGCAGCTTTCGCTGTATTGGTTGTCTTGAGATTCAGTTCTCGACTTCCACAAACTTCATTTAAAAGGCCATTTTTATGGCCAGGCAGCTTTCGCTGTATCAGTTGCCTTGAGATTAAGTTCTCGGCTTCTGGATCGGTTGCCTTGAGATTAACTTCTCGGCTCCCGACGGTCGCCTCGAGAGTAAGTTCTCGGCTTCCACAACAGTTTCTCAAAAAGGCCACTTTCGTGGCCAAGCAGCGTCAAAGGTAAAGAAGATCGACGGCAAAAGAAGAGCCACAAGTTAGTGTTAGTGTAGCAAGTGAAACGTTAGGTCCCCCACGTGTGTAGTTAGGATGCCTTCGGATATGGCGCTTAGGTCGAAGGGCTCGGTTGCCCCCGAGAGTACCCCGGAATCAGGCGCGACAACGTCGGCCGAATCCAATACGTGGAGCAAAGGCACCAGCGGCGACACAAACACAAGCGGAAACGTCGAAAAAAGTGATAGTGGTAGTAAATTCGCGACTCCTCCCGTGCCAGAACGCGAGGAGAACGATAACGCAATGGTTAGGGATAGAAGTGTACCGGGCACCGTTGTAGACGTGCCCGTCGGAAGCACAAGTCAGCTCTCTGTTTTGATGGCCGAACTGAAAATGCATAAAGCCGAGCTAGAGCTCGCTCAACGGGCGGCGGTCGCCGCTAAAATGGAATGGGAGGTAGCGCGTTTTGAAGCCACGCTATCCTCCAATAGCGCGCCCGCCCCCGAAGTATCGAGCAATACGAGAGTTCTAGGCTGGGTAGCACAACAGACTCAACGGCCAGCAATAGAAAATAACAGAGCGCCGCATCTCGATCCCCCGCAGGATAGGTTAGAAAACCGCCGCGATTATCAAAACGCGAACGAATTAATGAGCCGAGCACCGAACGCGCCTATGATGTACAGGCCGGTGCCGGAATTACCACCCTTCGACGGTAATATATCCGAGTGGATCGCGTTTAGAGCCGAATTTGAAGATAGCGCCGCCGCGTTTTCCGGCGTGAATAACGTCAGCCGCATTCGTAGGGCGCTGCGAGGAGAAGCACGGGTAGCAGTAAAAGCTATTATGTATACCGTAACGGATCCGTACGAAATTATGGAAGCCTTGGAAAGGCACTTCGGCGATCCGGAGGAAATAATCCTTTCAGAAATATATAACGTAAAAAAAATGCCCCGCTTGGCAGAAGATAGTAGCAATATCGTGTCATTCGCGGGCCACGTGGCCAACGTAGTAGCAACCATTAAGGCGTTGCGCCAAGAAAAATATTTGCAAGCTCCGGAGCTCGTTAACAAAATCACGGATAAACTCAATTTGATACTCCGTTACGAGTGGTCTAAGTACAGGGCCTCGCATCCGGGAGCACCCGATCTCGTTGCCATGGCTAGCTTTTTAAGCGAAGTGAGTAGCGCGGCAAAAAGGACGCACGCTAGGCACCCGCGGCCGCGAGCAAACGTACACGCGTTGAAGTACGAATACGGTTGCGCCTACGATGGGCCGCGAAATAAATCTCCCTCGTATAGAGCCGCGTCCTCCCGAGCGCGCAATTCGACGCGTAGACGAGAAGACAGTAGCAGCGATTCCGAGCGCGAGATAGATAGTCGAAAGCCGCGTACGGTCGCGCAAGTTAAACCCAGTTCGCACCACACGAAAAAACCGTCCCCGCACAAACCAAGAATAATGCCAGTCGCGCAAATTATCGCGCAAGCAAAATGCGTTCTGTGCAAAGGAGGACATAAGTTAAAAGCGTGTCAGGAGTTTATTAAGTCTCCGATTAGCGATCGTTGGGAAATAGTTAGAAACGCGAAAATATGTTTCCGATGTTTAGACGTGACGCACCAGCGCCCAGTTAAGTGCAAATACGTACCCTGCGGAGTAAATCAATGCGAGGCGGGTCACCATAAGTTACTGCATGGTTTGAGTGCCGTCACAACATCGGAACCGACGCGGGCAAACGTAGGCAATATTAATCACGTATCAAAGTCGAAAGCGTATTTGAAAATAGTGCCGGTCGAAATAACGGGCCCCCTAGGCACGGTTAATACTCACGCCTTATTGGATGGCGGGTCTACGATGACCTTGATCGAGAGAGAGACGGCCGATCTACTGGCCCCTCGAGAAATGAGTAAACCGTTGACTATTGAGGGTGTCGGCGGGCACATAGTCAACGACGTCGATTCGTGTAAAATTAAACTAGCCATTCGCGGTCAGTGTAGTCGAAACGTCGAAACGATACACGCCTACACCATAGCGAGTCTGAATTTGGCATCGCAGAAAGTACGACGCGATTTAATAGAGCGCTGCGACCATCTTAAAAGCATATCGGACGAGCTGTGCTACGATCAGGCGACGCCGACTGTATTGATCGGGCAGGATAATTGGCATCTCATAGTGTCGCGTCAAATATTGAGCGGACATCGTTCGCTTCCCGTCGCGTCGCTCACGAACCTAGGCTGGGTACTGCACGGGCAGTACCACGCATCGTGTAGCCAGGCAGGTATAATCAATCACGTCAAACCCGTCACTAAGGAAGACGAGATATTGACGCTCATGAAGCAACATTTTAGTATCGAATCGTTAGGCGTCGAGTCGCGCGTTCCGAAAGCAGACCCAGACCAGCGCGCGTTGGACGTGTTAAGCGCAACGTGCGTAAAAATACCCGAAGAGAACCGGTATCAGTCAGGGTTGCTTTGGCGCACCGACGGTGAAACTTTGCCTAAAAACAAAGAGCACGCATTACGTAGGCTGTACAGCTTGGAAAACAAGCTGGATAGGGACGCCGTTTTAAAAACTGAATATACCGCGCACGTACAAAACCTATTAGCAAAAGGTTACGCGGAGATAGCCAGTTCGCGCCCGCCGGCGGATGCTCCTAGAGTGTGGTATTTACCACACTTTCCTACGACGCATCCGCAGAAAAATAAAATGCGTCTAGTATTCGATGCTAAAGCAAAAGCTTACGGAAAAAGCTTGAACGACGCATTGCTGACCGGCCCGGACCTGTTAGAGTCGTTATTTGGCGTATTAATACGTTTTAGAGAGGGCAAAATAGCAATAGTCGCGGACGTACGAGAAATGTTTCTCCAAGTAGACGTGAAAGAATGCGATCGGGATAGTTTACGTTTTTTGTGGAGGGGGGAAGACCGGGTCAACCCACCGCAAGAATACCGAATGAAGCGGTTAATCTTCGGTGCGGCCTGTTCACCTACCACCGCGTTATACGTGAAAAACAAAAACGCAATTATCCACAAGGAAGAGTTTCCTGTAGCCGCGGAGAAAACAATTAGAAATGCGTACATGGATGACGTACTGATCGCGTTAGACCACTGCGAGGCCGAAGCGAGGCAGATAGTCAACGATATTTATAACTTAAATTTTAGGGCCTCCTTCGAACTTCGCGGGTTTGCGTCAAATAACGAGAACGTGATAAGCGACGTCATAGCTAGCAACGCGGATACATCGGTATTGGGTAAAGGCGACACCGAGCGTACACTAGGTCTTATATGGAACCACAAGAGCGATACTTTAGGGTTTAATGTTAATTTACGTAACACACCGGAATGTGTACTCAACGGTACGACTTCGCCCACGAAGCGGCAGGTAACTAGCAGTGCGATGTCGATATTTGACCCGATAGGTTACGTTAGCCCGATATCCGTCTTAGGCAAAGCACTCATGCAAGAAGTGTGGCGCACGGGCGTCGGCTGGGACGAAATGATACCCCAGTCATGTCACAGCGCGTGGTTATCATTCGTTAGCAACGTTCAGCAACTAAGAGACTTAGAGATACCGCGGTACGTACCCACGAACAATCGCACGGGCGATTTGCACATATTTAATGACGCGGGCGAGAAAATATACGCTTCCGCGGTGTATTTCGTCAGCGATAACGGCAACGGCCGCAAGTCTTCGGCATTGGTAGCCGCTAAGGCACGCGTCGCGCCGTTAAAAACGATATCCATACCACGGCTCGAGTTACAAAGCTGCGTATTAGGGACACGTTTAGCTAACGCCGTAATCAAAGAGAGCGATTATACAATTGAAAATAAGTATTTCTGGTCGGACTCCCGCACAACGTTGGCGTGGATTAAGTCCGACCCGCGAACCTTTAAGAGCTTCGTAGCGCATAGGCTAGCCGAAATAGAGGACACAACCACGCCAGTCGACTGGCGCTGGGTCCCTAGCGCGCTCAACGTAGCCGACGACGCAACCAAAGGCGTCCCGGCTCACTTCAATAGCGAACATCGATGGTTCCACGGCCCTGATTTTATTACGCAGAGCCAGGAGCATTGGCCCAAAGAAAAAGCCGCGGCAACGTTGATCGCGCTAACGGGAGAGGAGCGCGTAGTTAAACCCGTGTGTACAATAAGTAGATCGTCCGTCGCTAAGTTCGATTTCCTACCTGCGGTGGATCGATTCTCGGTGTTTAAAAGATTATTGCGCGCGTCCGCTTGTGTTATTGTCGCTGTCGAGGTATTCAAAGCCAACTTGCTATTTAGAAAACATAAAATAGAAATGAACAACGATCATTTACGGATCACGGAAACGCTGTTGATGAAGCGTAGCCAGCATTTAGCATTCGGAGACGAGATCAGACTGTTAGAGGCTGGGCGACCACTCCAAAAGAAGTCGCCGCTGTACAGAATAGCGGTAAAATTGGACAAAAATGGAATTCTCGTGTTGGACGCCCGCATAGATCGCAACGTCAACAACGTACCGATATTGTACGCTAAAGAAGAATACGCGAAACTGCTTATCCACCACTTTCACGTCATGTTTAATCACGGAAACCATGCCACCGTGATAAATGAAATTAAACAGAGATATTACGTGGTCGGGCTGAGAACCAGCATAAGGCATATCGCAAGTAAATGTCAATGGTGTCGCGCGTACAAAGGCCCCCCACTCAAAGTTCCAGTGGGAGACCTACCCCAAGAGAGGCTTCAGGCCACCAGCCGCCCTTTACGGCCACCGCGGTCGACCTTTTCGGCCCGGTGAACGTCAGTGTGGGCAGAAGGCAAGAGAAACGATGGGGAGTGCTGTTTTCATGTCTAACCACTCGGGCAGTGCATCTTGAACTGGCCGCGTCATTGTCGGCCACTTCTATGATCTTGGCCCTGAGAAGGATGATGGCGCGACGTGGCACCCCAACCATTATATATTCAGATAATGGCACTAATTTTATTGGCGCCGAGCGAGAGCTTCATGAGGCCCGCCCCACTATAACGCAGGCCATGGAGCAATTTGCGAACGTGCGCCAGATAATCTGGAAGAAAATACCCCCAGGAAACCCAGAAGCCGGCGGCGCATGGGAGCGACTTGTGCAATGCGTGAAGAAAGCGCTGAAAGCCACGCTAAAGAGCCGCGCGCCGCAAGAAGAAGTGCTACTCACACTGGTATTAGAGGCTGAGCATATAGTAAACTCAAGACCGCTCACGCCCGTAAACCCTGACGCAGACACAGAGGCTCTAACCCCTAATCACTTTATATTAGGCAGGTCCAACGGAATGACGCCGTTCGGGTCTTTCGCAGATAGCAAACCTTCCGCCCAGTCCTGGAAAAAGGCTCAGATACTGGCTGACGTATTTTGGAAGAGGTGGATTAGAGAATACCGCCATACGCTGTCACCGCGCCTTAGTATACACGGAAAAAGTGGACATAGGAAATTAGCCGTGGGCGACGTGGTGTGCGTCGCAGACCACACCATGCCCAGAGGAATATGGCCCAAAGGCCAAATAGTAAAGACCTATCCCGGCCCTGATGGCCACGTTAGAGTCGTAGACCTCCGCACGCGAGCTGGGATAATCCGTCGCCCCGCCTCACGTCTGGCAATCATATGCTCCTCCAACGATAGTGCTAACGCACGTGGGGGGGAATGTCGCATGTAGCTTTAGAGAGCCGAACTCTATGTGTAGATATAAGGCACCCTTTTTATGTACTTAATAACTTTAAATGCTTGTATACTTAGATTCATCCCACGTAGGAAGACATTTTGTATCAAGTAACTATTTTGTTCACTATAGGTCGAGCAGCCTTCTTGTTACTGGGCAGTAACCCCACTAGCTCAGCCCACCTGCGTGTGGTCCGTCACGCACTCGCTGCGAACGGTCGTGCTCTCCTCACCGATCCGAACGCGCTGTCGCCTCCGGCTGCCAGCTCTCTCGACTCGGACCTCTCGCTCGCGCATTCCGTGCGCGCTCGCCTCTCCGCTCCGAACGTGCCGCCGCACTTCGTGGGCGTCAATCTATTTTAAATACCACGGTTTAGTGGTCGTACGAGGATACTGCTAACGGTGCCAACGAATCGTACGGGGCGATCCACAGACGCTCGTTTTCCCCCCTTTGGGGAAAATAATCTGTGAAGGGATTGGAACCACCGGCCTTTGCATTTGAGCATAGTCGACACCAATCATCTCCCTCCCACCCTACCTACCCATCCTTACAATCCTATTCCTCGGGCAGTGTTTGGCGCTGACTAGCCCCCGGGCGGTCGCCGTCTCGCTACTCGAGGCCGCTAGGGAATTCTAGGCACCCACCCCCGGACAATAAGACTGCCGGGGTACGAGTAGGACCCCACCTCAGTACTCAACTCCCTGCCTGTACCCGGCAGGGAGGTATTAGCTATTCACTACAAAACCGCGTCGTCATACCTCACTCGATCGCGCGTACTCAACCTACTGAGTCATGGTGCACCCAGGGACCCTCGGGGACCTTATGGATTTTCTCCATAGGAAAGATCCCCGTCTGGTCGATGAGTATATCAGGACCAGGAAGGCGCTAGAGGCCGACGCCTCCAATAGGCGGCGTCAAAAGGCCGCCAAGGGACAAGATAGAGAGAGGGGTAGCTCTCTAGCTCGCTCACGCTCTCGCTCTCCGCGAGAACATTCCGCTTCTTCAAAGCGCTCTTCGTCGCCTGCGTCATCAGTACGCAGTGCGAATGTCTCGTCGCCTGTGCCCCAACAGGCTCTCGATGAGCACTCTATGGAGTGCTCTAACTTCGATGCTGACGATGGTGAGTTTATCACCGTCGAAAAGCGCAAACGGAAGTCTCCGGCTTCCCCCACCATTTCGTGCCCCCCTTCGCCGAGCGCGAAAAGGCATCAGTCGCAGGATGCGACCCCCCCCCGTCCTCAGGGGGTTTTACCTCGCCGTCTTCGCCCCCCCCCCGTTGTTGTTCATGACAAAGGGGCATGGGAGCAGATTTCCAAGACCCTCCATGAGAGGAGGATCAACTTCCTGTCCGCCTCCAATACCGGCAAGGGTATTGCAGTCCAGCTGCAGAGCTCCGATGACCACCGAGCCTTCACCAAAATTCTGGGTGAGCTCCGAGTGCGTTATCATACTTTTGCGCTTGAAGATGAGCGCAAACTCAGAGTGGTCATCCGAGGTTTGCCGAAAGAGCTGGGCAGTGACTTCATCAAGAAGGACCTGCAGTCTCAGTCCTTGCCTGTGTCGGAGGTACACAGAATGTACCGTGCTCGTACGAAGGAGGAGTACGACATGGTACTAGTAGTGTTAGATTCTTCCCCAGAGGGGAAAAAAGTCTTCAATCTAAGACAAGTATGTCAGATGTCTGGCATACGTGTTGAGACCCCTCACAAGCGTGGCACTCCTGGGCAGTGCCATCGCTGTCAATTGTACGGGCATTCCGCCCGCTTCTGTCATGCCACTCCTCGCTGTGTGAAATGCACTGAGGACCATGGCACTTCGGATTGCAAGCGTGAGCCGGGCACGCTGGACCCGCCCAGCTGTGTGCTGTGTGGGGCAGTGGGTCATACTGCCAATTATGGTGGATGCCCCAGGGCCCCGCGTGGCGGACGCAAGGCGGCTCCGGCTCGCTCGTACCGCGCGCCTCCAACGGCTAACCTCCAAAACTTCCCGGAATTGGGGTCGCGCCCTCGCTCTTTGGAGGTGGCCCCAAAACCGTCTCAAGCACCCTCTGTGCCCCGCCCTCCCCCCAGCTCGAGACTCCCATCTGGAGACGCCTGGGGCAAAAAACCGGTCCAGATGACCACATCCTCCGGGACACCAATGCGCACTCCGGTGCTGCATAGTGGTCCCAGTACGTCCCCCCCGTCCTCGGACCTCTCCGCGGACTTTGCGGTGGTTAAGGACTTCGCCAATGCGTTTAACATTGACGAAATCTGTATGCTGTCTGCAAAACTTCGCGTAGCGCGAACGACGGACGCGTACTTACAAGCTGCTGTAGAACACGCAGATCTCCTAAGCGCCCTCCGCGCTTACTCCACTTGCTCATAAGTATATCCCTAATGGATAATACACCAAATAGGGTTAAGCCGCGGTCGTTATCCATTGGCTTTTTCAATGCCAATGGCTTACGTGGTCAGCGGGAGGAAGTTTCCTCCTTCCTCCGTGATCGACAGATAGATATTTTCTTAGTCCAGGAGACTTTTCTTAAACCTGCCCAGCGCGATCCTCGTATCGCTAACTACAATGTAGTTAGGAATGACAGGACTTCTGCCCAACGTGGAGGCACACTTATCTATTACAAACGGTCCTTACATTGTATTCCTCTGGACCCTCCGCCTCTCACAAATATCGAAGCCTCGGTTTGTAGAATAGCGATGACCGGTCATAGGTCAATCACAGTAGCGTCAGTGTATCTCTCTCCGAACAAGACTCTCCTTCGGGCTGATTTGGAAGCTCTGCTCAATATGAGCGACTCGGTCATTTTGGCTGGGGATCTCAACTCGAAACATATTCGTTGGAACTCTAGAGTTAACAATCAAAATGGTAGATTGCTTGATAGATTCGTCGAGACTATGACCTTTGATATCATCGCTCCTATGGAGGTTACGCATTTTCCTCACAACTCTGATCATTCGCCTGATTTGCTTGATATTGCACTTCTTAGGAACGTAGCCCTCAGGTTGCGCTCTGTGGAAGTCATTCACGAATTGGACTCAGATCATAGGCCAGTCATTTTAGAACTGGGTGTAGAGCCTAACAGCACTCCCCACACCAAGTCAATCATTGACTGGGTGAAGGTGGACGCTGAGTTGGTAAAGTTTGACTCTTCTAGTCAAATTATCCCTGGTTCTATAGAAACGCCTGTCGATACGGACGAGGCGGTTGAGGCGCTCTCTAGCTGCCTCACCACTGTACTCAGTGAATCCTCGAAGCGGGTCCAGGTGATGGATGACCACCGCTGGAAACTGCCAGAGGATCTGAGACAGCTAAAGACCGCCAAAAATGCTGCTACCCGTCGGTACGACTCTTACCCTTCCGAGGACAATCGGATTCACTTGCGAGGCCTTCAGCGAGAGCTGAGGCAACGTATTGCTGAGTTTCGAAATAACCGGTGGGGGGATCTGATGGAGGAGATCTCGCCTAGCCACCATGCTTACTGGAGGCTCGCGAGGTCCCTTAAATCGGAAGGCACTGCGACTATGCCGCCGTTAGTTCGTGCGGATCATGCTACACCTGCGTTCGATGATGTCGAAAAGGCTGAATGTCTCGCCTCCAGTTTGGAGGCACAATGTGCACCTAGCCTCAGTCCAGTCGACCCTTCCCACCTAGCTATGGTGGAGTCTGAGGTCGAGAGGCGTTCGTCGTCTGCTCCCGTTGACCCAGTAGAAGTCGTCACTCTTTCTGAGGTACAAGATCTGATCAAGGATCTAAAGGTCAAAAAGGCACCCGGTGCTGACGGTATTCCCAATAAGCTCCTCAAGCATCTTCCAGAAGTGTTCCTCACCATTTTGGTACTGATTTTCAATTCGGCACTAGTTAATTGTCACTTTCCAGCAGCCTGGAAAGAAGCCGATGTCATCGGCATTCACAAACCAGGGAAACCTAGGTCCAGTCCTGGCAGCTATCGTCCCATTAGTCTCCTTAAGACGATTGGAAAACTCTTTGAACGTATCATTAAAGTTAGAATCTGGAAATTCGTGTCTGCTAATAATAGCCTCATTGACGAACAGTTTGGCTTTAGAGCCCGTCATTCCTGTGTCCAACAGGTGCACCGCTTAACGGAGCACATCCATCGCACCTTGCATCATAGGGCCCCAACGGGTGCAATCTTCCTCGATGTGGCGAAAGCTTTTGACAAGGTCTGGCATGAAGGTTTGATCTACAAACTGTATGCCCTGGGCTTACCCGATCGGCTTGTACGCATAATACAAGACTTCCTCTCTGATCGGAGCTTTCGCTATAAAGTGGAAGGTTCGTTCTCTTCCCCACGCCCACTGAGAGCTGGAGTACCTCAAGGCTCTGTCCTCTCCCCAATCCTCTTCTCACTCTTCACCAACGACATCCCACGAGTGAATAATGTTCATTATGCCCTCTTTGCCGACGACACGGCCATTTACGCAACTTCTATTTTCCCTTCTGCCTTAGTCAAACGCCTTCAGGGTGCAATCGATGAGTTAGGGCGCTGGTTCAGACTATGGAGGATCGAAGTCAATCCGGAAAAGAGTACGGCTGTGCTCTTTTCCAGGAAACTAGTTCCTAACGTATTCCTCAGGAATACTGCACCAATCAGTCTGTACGGTAGTGCCATTCCCTGGGCTACCGAGGCAAAATACTTAGGTGTCACTCTCGATAGGAAATTGACGTTCAGTCGTCATATATCAGTTGTTCGCAACCGAGCAGCCTTCATATTAGGAAGGCTCCACCCGATGCTCAACAAGAATAGTAAATTGTCTCTTAGAAATAAGTTGACTATTTACAAGACTTGTGTGCGTCCTATCTTCACCTACGCAAGCGTTGTCTTTGCGCACGCATCTCCGACCCAATTGGTCAGCCTACAGCGGCTCCAAAATATATTCTTGCGCAGAGCCACGGGTGCTCCCTGGTTCATGCGTAATAGGGACCTTCATAGTGATACGGCCTTACCGACCGTAGCACAGTATATGAAGGATTTGTCGAGGAGATACTTCGATAATGCACCACATCACCCGAACCCGCTGTTCAGGGATGCGGTGGATTACACTCCTCTCGCCAACGTCCTTCCCAGACGTAGGCGTCCTCGTCACGTGTTGTCGGACCCAGATGACATGATTACGGCCAGTCTTGCGGCCAGTTCGATAGACTCTAGCCCACCTGTAGTGCAGGGCTCCGACGACACTAGCTCAGCTCCTTACACACCACACCGTCCCCTCCGGAGGAGGCGTGCACGTCCCCACACCTCCACACGTGGTCGGCCACATTTCTTCAATCGCTACCGGCATGTACCAGGTAGATTCTCACCTATCAGACACACCTGACTGAGTTTCTTGGTGCTTCTTCTCAGTCAGATTTAACGTAGCCTTTCCGAAGCACTGTAGCACAAAAATCCGATTGTTTATATCCCCGCTAAACGTCCTAAGTCCGAGGTCGGCTCAATAGGAGCACCCTTAGGCATGTTAAGTAAAACTCCCCTTGTTGAGCGCCATTCAGGCTGCTCGCATCTTTCCGGTGAAGTTGTCGAAGTCGTCAGAGACTAACAGCGTATGTCCATTCTAAAAAAAAAAAAAAAAAAAAAAAAAAAAAAAAAAAAAAAAAAAAAAAAAAAAAAAAAAAAAAAAAAAAAAAAAAAAAAAAAAAAATCTCCGCTACTTTGAGGGTAATCGGCAAAACATGTTTGCCGATCTACCCCAAAGTTGACCGGTTTATGTCATAACGGGGCTTTGCCCCCACCCTAGAGATTAAGAACTATATATAAGGAGAGACATTTATGCAATAAATTCACTAGTTTTGTTTGCCTATAACCGCGTGTTTTAACTTATCATCCCAGTATCCCCTAGTGCCCCAGTCGACCTAAAAATCCATCCTATCATACAGTCCACACACCACACCTAAAGAGGAGCCTTTAGCTTTTTTGTATTTATAGCATTTTTAATATATATTTGCTAAACGCTAAAAGTGAAATGTTACGTGATTTTAAAATTAGTTTTCAGTCGTCTATGATTACAAACTTATTTATATATATTAAGTATTCAGTTTCTGTATGAACTGACACGTAGATTTCAATAATAAAAACAATCAAAGACTGAAACAAAAATAAACTTCTGAACACATTCCGTAAGTTACCAAGCTGTCACACCGCCGCAGCAACTTTGAAAAATTCTATTACTGTTTGTTATATTTCAATAGTCTCGCGAAGTCAGGAGAAGTTTCAATTGAAATAGTGTTTTAAAAGTTGTTTAATGTCTGCTTTATTTAGCTTTCGTTGTATAAAAATCAGTTTTATTCGAGTAAACTATACATTTTGTACTATTGCTTTTGTAGATAAGTATATTATTCTTTATTAAATCTGTCGCTCATTTTGTATCTCATTTTCCTTTGACAATCATACCTATATCGCACATAACATAATATTTCTTCTAATGTATTTATCTTCGTAAGTCCTTTTGTACTTAATTTAGTAAATAATAATAATTACTCTACCTCATTAAGACCTGGCATTTTGTTTAATTCGGTTCTAATTCAAACCTTGTACTAATTGATACATGGTTAAAAACGACTTCCATAATTTGTAAGTACCTACTTATTTTAGTACGCGAGGAAGGAATCACTACTGAGCATTTAAACTACTGAGGCTTATAATAGTGGATTTTATTAGTATTAAAAATAATTATTTGCTTTATTGCATTGTAACGTTTTCATTTAATTTATGATTTGATAAGATATCTTTCTGCTGAGTTTCTTTCGGCGTTTATTTTCAGTAAGTGGTGGTCGTGTGCTGAGCTAGTTCAAAAATTATCTTTCCCTTTAAAAAGAAAACCAATATTTAAAACCACAACACGATCGCCAACTCTATAGAATTTTTACTAGACGATTCCCTATCTGTTTACAAGCGCGTTATCTTCAATGTAAACTAGGCACTAAATAAAAGATGGCGTCCGTGTAGTCGCCCGTAAAGCCGATCTAGACCGAATAGCATAGGAGTCGTTAAAAGAAAATCGACATGATTTTAATAGAAACTAATATTTTTTATTGTATTCCATAGCGTTAATACAATACAGATTACAAAAGTTTGGCAGTTATAAAATGTTGGTTTTATTTGAAAACTGCAACTTTTATTATTTTATTCGTATATTATTATAATGTAGGTATGAAATACCTTAATTAAGTTAAAGGTTAAGAAAACATTTTGGTAGATGCACACGGTTTGTCATACATACAATACAACATAATACAATACAAATACTTTTCATTTAACACCATATAAAACATGGTGAAGAAAGACATAGAAGTAAAAGTTAAAAGCCACAAGTTAAAGTTAAAAACAAAAACATTATATGTAAGCGCTCCGTCTTTCGGCTGCTAAATTCTCATAATCATAGGCTTTCGGAGTGCCCTGAAAACCAATAAAAGTCATTAGTAGTAGTCCCCATCCACCCTAGACTGGCAACGCATTGGCAGCACCTCTGGTGTTGCAGATGTCCATGGGCGGCGGTGACCACTTTCCATCAGGTGGGCCGTCAACTCGTTTGTCAGTCATTGACATTTAAAAAAAAATAGTTGCATAAAAAATCAAGTCGGTTTTTTTTCAGCCGCCTCCTAGACTAGACTTAGTGCAGAATAGAATTTTAGAACATGGGCGTTAAAACAGCACTTGCCTGAATAAGATTTGACTGTTTTACTGTCGGATTTTGTATTTGGTTCCGGACTTGAAAGTCTGGTAACAGATTTAAACATGTTTTCGTTTATTTGACGGTGTTTATGCCTCGGCATGAATAGTTAGGCACATACTGTACTGTAATAATAGTTTTGTAGTCAATATATATGTGTATCAAATCAAACCTAACTTAAACTGTGCTAAAATTGCGAACAGCCTTGTAAAAATGATTTAGGAAAAAATATCCATCCAATTATCTTACTTATTTGAAAATAAAAAAGACAGTCAACTACTCCACAAAAATATTCTTATTTTTTTCTATTGTAGCGAAAACTCGCTACAAACAGCAAATCTACCTAGCAGGTCCTTGACAATGAAAGAGTTAAATAAATATACGACCTGCCAGAGGTAAAATATTAAAGCCCACAGGAAAACTTATCCCGGGCGGCATCCGTGAAAACGGATAAATGTGAAATCCCTTAAAGTACTCCTGGAAACTTTCCGGCCATACTGTAGGGCGAAATACCCTATCGCGGGCCCAAAGTTAACCCGACGGCTACCTGACACGTAGGTTATTATAATAAAGACTTGTTATTATCCATGAATATTTTATTGAAAATCCTTTTTAGGGGGCTAGCTGTTTCGAATGATCTTAACTTTGATACAGAGTCTCACTGCAATGACTCATCAATTAGTTATTAAAGTCCCAATTGGAAATAAAAAAACAAATATCAAACTTTAAAGCATCATTAAAATTAAGCATCGAATGTCTTCAAAATAAAGACTTTTAACAGTATCGGTCGATAAGTTTTTGTTTTATATACAAATGTATGTATTAAAGTGTTATTTCGATTCATAAATATGAGAATTCTTAAAATTTTGCAATCGTATCAACCCCGTCTATGACGAAGTTTATAATTCTCTTGGCTTCACTTGCTTGGAAAACCGAGAAGAGTAATATGAAAATCCTGTCAAATTTTATGATTTATTTAAAATTTTCAGTTAAAGATTTGAAGTGAAGTCGCCGGGCAGTTCACTTAAAGTCACTAATTTTACACTTTGCCCGACAAAGTTTGGAATAGTGCCAACAATAGGCCAACTCACCCTATATTTAAACCATTTATGCGGTAGCCCTTGAACTACCCGCGAAACAGACGTTTCAGACGATAACACTTTTGGCTCGGCTTAAGTTAGAAAAAATTGGAGAATCGAGCAAATCGTAACCCAAAATCAATTTGTAGGAAACTCAACCTTGGTACAGTCATGTTAAGTTTATTTCTCAATCCCCCGATTTTGAGATAGGACCTTTTCAAAAGAAGTAATGAATGCTGTTAGGTATCAACGTATATTTCACATGAGATATATTAGTAGTTGTGCTTAAATAGGTAAATGTATGGTAAGACCTCGGTGAAGATACCAAATTAAGATCGAGGACGTTTTTAAGAAAGGCTGGGTTAAGAGTACCCTAAACCGGCGAGCGTGCGTGAGGAATTTAATGAGAGTAAACGAAGTGACAAATGTGTGTCAGGATCGTAGCAGGTGCAAATCCTTGGTCTGCCTACTCCGTTGGGAAATAGGCGTGATAATATGTATGTATGTAAACACAATGACATTATTAAGAGCCATAACCTAACGATCCGAGTTTCACACAGAAGGCAGAAGCTTATTTATCGACCGAGCGAGCGAAGCGAGTGAAGCGTCTCCGTTTCAGCTTGGGCAAAAATGCTTTCGTATGTCCGGCGGATGTCTGTCCATTTGTTCTCGTCTACAGGTCGCAGTTCTCAACCGATTCTCGTGAAATTTTGTGAGCAGGTTCGACAATTAAATTGTTTTTTTTTGACGATTCAATTTTTGTAAGTTTTCAAAATGGCGGGATTATCGGTATTGGTAAACTGATCCGACCTATGTCGATGTATGGGGATAACAGTTTTCCAACGGCAAAGTTAAGTTTGGCGCGAGGTCTACATCCCACGGAGCCACTAGTCTATGCGGGTTCACTCTAGAACCTCCCAAGTTCCTAACGGTAAATAATACTAATGATAATCCATACTTTGAAAGTAACTATATCTATATCTAGATATAGTTTACTCTCTGTTTGACTATCTGTCTGTTACGCTTTCACGGCTAAACCGCTGAACTGATTTTGAAGAAATTTGGTATGGAGATAGTATAAGCCGTGAGAAAGGGGAATAGGCATGTTTTTAAATAAAATCAACCCCTAAAGGATTAAAGTAGGGGCTGAAAAGTTTATATTCTTTACAACTTTGTCGTAAATATGATATAGTTACGGCAAGGGATTTTATCCTGCTGTCAAATATAATAGCATTCGAGAGACTTTTCCCGAAATGCTTTCCTAAAGAAAGAACATTCCACTCTTGGTAACACTGTGTCAATAGGGCCCAATGGATTTTAGGGCAAGAAAATAGTGGCGCCCGCATTCCATCGGACAAAAAAGAGCTAAAGATAGTCGTTTCCGCATCGAAATTACAAAATAACAACCCTTACCCTAACACCCTTCTTCCATGTAACTTTATGTAGCCAATTCGCAAATCGGCAGCCGAATTCGATGGCGAGTAAAATGTTATCATCATCTTCACATCAGTTAGTAAACATCCCAGTGCTGGGTTCAGGTCTTCTCTAGTGAGTGGGACTGGGCAGTAGTCCCTACGCGGGTTTTGTGCTGATTGCGGCCTTCACATTAATACAGGCACTTTATAGACGGTATATTTTCCAAAATCCAGCAATTGCTTAATTTGAATTCCAGAAATTATGTCCTGGTCCTGGTATGCTCAAATGAAAAAACCGGACAAGTTCGAGTTAAACTCGCGTGGAGAGGTTCTATACATGATCATCTAAAATTTCCTATGTTACTTTAAATACCATACACTTCTTCCGGTTTTCCTGTAATACATAGGTAAAGAACTATTTTCTGTATATCTTTTTTTTTAATTTTAGGCCCTGTCATTTCGGAGATAATGGTAAATATTCGCTTATTTTCCTAAAGTACTTCAAAACTAATTGGGAGAATTTCAAAAAAATTGTACGTAATTAAGGCGTTGTTTTGCTAATTTTCGTAATGCAGAGGAACTTTTAAAACTTTTTCTTAACTACGCCTTAATTAAGTACAAATTTTTTGAAATTGAGCCATTTATCTTATAATTATTTAAAAAAATACGATTCTCACAACGAACCCATTCATTTGATATGACACAATACTAGTTTGTAAAACTTTTTTTTAATTTTATAGTTATCCCCCTGTATAAAATTCATTTATAAATTTACGTTCACGTCCGTGTTGCGGTCACTGACTTGCATAATGTGTACCAAATTTTAACTAAATCGGTCCAGTAGTTTCGAAGCAAATTGGCTATTACAGACAGACGGACAGACAGACAGACACACGAGTGATCTCATAAGTGTTCCGTTTTTTCCTTTTGAGGTACGGAACCCTAAAAAGGCACTTCAGTTTGTTTGTATACCGAATTTCATCACTGTCGGTTAGATTTCCACTTTATGTATGAGCGTGAAGCTTCGGCGTAATAAACATTCCAATGATACAGATGCGAAGAGAGTCGAAATTGGATCATATTTTTGCATACATTTGTATACTTCTCCCTAATAGCAAAACTTTAGGTTTAGGAAGAAAGAAACATTTATTCACTAACACAGAAGACACACAGAGTGACATAAATATAAATTAAAACAATACAAAACAAAATGGTGGTGTGTGTGTCCTCGCGGCTGTGAATGGGACACTGGCTCAGGTGAGGCTGAGGTGTAAGACACCTGCAGCGCTGATTTTCAGCCAGCACCGTCTATGACTCAAGGAGCGCTATACAAATACACTACATGCTAATAATTACTTATTTACTACTACTTGGATGGATGGGTCATACATATATACTTAATATTGTGATAATGTGTAATGATGTCAGAATAATTACTAATAAATTACTTATTACAGCAGCATTAAACTTAAAATGTTTAAAAAGAGACAAAAACTATAAGTTGTAAAAACGGAAAGTACTGGAGTAAAATTATTTTTTCTGGAGCGTCAACCAATTACCTGTAAGCTTTAAGGTTTGGCATTTTGGTTAGTTGTCCAACTAACCAAAATGCCAACGGTTAGATTTGGTCGTCGTTTTGTACTAAGGCCCACAACCAAGGGCCATTGTAGAATTTCCAACTGAAACAATATAATTCAGAAATGCAAACAGTTTTAAAGCAACGGTAGCAGAAGTCGCAATGGCCCAACGTTGGTAAGTGGATGGGCGTGACGATAATATTTTACCGCATATTGGGCCAATCTTACTTAATGTCTAATAGGGCCTTTGTTGTATACAATGCAGAAATGCCAATCGTTTATAAACAACGTTGGTAATTGGTTGAGCGTAATGATATTCTTCTTGTTATATTGGTCCAATGTTGGGCAAACTACTAACTATATCCCTACGGATTCCTAAATGTTGGCCAATAGTTTTATTTTTAATGTCAATTGACTGACAAACGAGCTGACGGCCTACCTGATGGAAAGTGGTCACCGCCGCCCATGGACATCTGCAACACCAGTGGTGCTGCCAATGCGTTTCCAGTCTAGGGAGGATGGGGAATGGGGATGGGATACGGATGAGGGAATAGGCCTCCGGATCTCGTCACTCACCGTATGAAACGCAATAGCAAACTATGACTCTACGCTGATATTCTGTGAGAGTGTGGTACTACCCCGGTCGAGCCGGCCCATTCGAACAATAATCATCTAGTGAGAATTACTGTTTGGCTCTACCACTACAAACAGATGCCAACGGAAAATGGTACTAGAGGCACTATTTGACGTACGCATAACAATGCGGTTACAATGATTTACAAAATGGTGATTGCAATGTGGTTTATTCGAAATGCGTCGGTTGGTTGCACATTTAATTTCCAATCAACTACATTCATAAATGTGTTATTTGCCTACCAGCTCTTTAGCGTTGCACCGATTTGTAATCACTTCATTACGTTATTCATGTGTATTTTGTTACCAGTTAGCTCCGTACGGATGATCGGGTTTTCATAAAATTGGATACCTAACTAAGCAGTCAACTTAGGACCTGGAATAGGACAAATAGTACTTCTGATCCCAGAAATTGACATTCTCCTAGGGAATAACTATAACGTAATTCCACGCGGACGAGTTCGTCTTCGCAGTCATCTGTGTATTGTAAATGTTAAAGTATGTGAAGATGTTTGGACGTTTGTTCTCCAATCACGCGAAAAAGGCTATCTCAAGTAGGTACTGACTAAATAGTAGACGCATAATTTAGGGTCAATGTACGAAGTTCTTCCTGTTCCGTGACCACGTTTTAACATCATACTCAATCCAGAAAATATGTTTATAATATGTACAATATTAACACGAGATAACGGGATATACCTATTATTTTGTCAGAGCCTTACCACTTACAGCGGGAGAAAGAGATAATACAGAAAGTACCGTCTGGAAAACTTTGATATTTAGGCAAGTTGGAGGCCAATATACGGTCGGTCTATTCTGCGAAAAAAAATCTAGAGGTGTCACTCCACAACTAAATAAAAAAAGTTTTTTATTTTGTCTGTTTTTTTATTTTTTTATATGATAACTAGTATTCTTTTTTTTGGAAGGTGATGTAACTCTATATAAAGAAAATCATTTCAAAATTTTAGCAAATTGCTTGAATACATCCCGAAAAACAATACATCGAAAAAAAAATTTAAATAATCATAAGTCAAAAACTGTCTCAAGTAGAATGCTCATACTCAACGTAAATATTCTATAGGAGAGGTACTCACAAAAAAAACCCAAACCCATGGCCTTTACCAAGTGTGAATAGCGTAGCCGAATCACTTTTAGGAAGCATTCGTGTGTAGTGAGGTTGTGTTCGTGTAGTGGTCCAAATTTAAAACAGACACGAATACTAATATCTACTCACACATATGCAAATGCATGCAAAGTGATTCAGCTATAGGTTCATACGAGCATTGACGAACACTTCCGAACATTTCCGAACACTGCGGTCATTATTTAAGTGCACAGGGTATTTGTTGCCGGCGTGCATCCATTTGTACCTGCAGCGCAGAACGTTTAGTGCACGTCTTGCGTCCATGAGTTATATCATGGCGAATTTAATTAGAAAATCGAAGTCGCAAGAGCTATCGTATTACTAGAATAATGCAGTAAGACAATTTTGTGTTGGACTACTACAAGGATGATCGGTAAAAACGTTTTTCTTTAAATATGTGCAACCTAATCAGCGGTTTCCTTTTCGACTATTGAAAACAAACAAAATAAAAAGCCAAACGATTAAAAAACATCTTTATTTTATGATAATGTATGTTATTGAAATATAGCGATTTCGGGCGTGTGTGTATGTATGTATGTATGTAAATATAGGTAACTATGTGACATATAAAGTCAAAAGGCAGAGCAAAGCGATATTATTATGAAATCACTGAGGAAATATGTAATTAAGTAGAACCCCAGCGCCGCTATTCGACATTGCCTAGAAGCGATATTATATTGCGATGGTTTTACAATACCTTAAGTTAATTAGAGCTACCATATCATAGCAAAATAATTTGGGGCATATATTTTTTTGCCGTTTGATCTACGCTGGTAGTCTCTGACGACCCCTACAGCATCACCAGGATTCAAAGCGAAGGCCGGATGGGCCTTCATCAAGGTGGTTATACACTTGGCATACCTTGGACTTAGGACGCTAAGCAGAAAATCAATTTCAATCGGTTTTAGTGGTACTAACGGTTAGGATATCGCTTAGCAAAATGTCGAATAAGGCCCTGGGCATAACTTTAGTATAAAATGATAACTTGAAATTGATATTTTTAATCATAGTTCATGTAACTTGACTTCATTCGGAACATGAATACAATTGGAACTCTGAATCCCTTATTAGACTAGTGGCTCCGTGAGCTGTAGACCTCGCGACAAACTTAACTTTGCCGTTGGAAAACTGATATCTCGATACATCGACATTTGTCGGGTCTGTTTACCATCACCGCAAATAAGTTTGTTATTGCAAAAAACCCCCATAACTCCGCCATTTTGAAATATTTCTAAAAACTGAATCGACAGAAAATAATTATATAATTATCAAACCTGCTCACAAAATTTCACGAGAATCGGTTGAGAAATGCGACCTGTCGCATGTAGCTTTAGAGAGCCGAACTCTATGTGTAGATATAAGGCACCTTTTTTATGTACTTAATAACTTTAAATGCTTGTATACTTAGATTCATCCCACGTAGGAAGACATTTTGTATCAAGTAACTATTTTGTTCACTATAGGTCGAGCAGCCTTCTTGTTACTGGGCAGTAACCCCACTAGCTCAGCCCACCTGCGTGTGGTGTGAGCCGTACGAGGTTGCTGCACCCATTGGCTCTGGCCATTTTGCTTACTGGACGCTACACCCACTAGTTGCGCCCACCTGCGCGTGGTGTGAGGCCGTAGCGTCAAATCTCCGCTACTTTGAGGGTAATCGGCAAAACATGTTTGCCGATCTACCCCAAAGTTGACCGGTTTATGTCATAACGGGGCTTTGCCCCCACCCTAGAGATTAAGAACTGTATATAAGGAGAGACATTTATGCAATAAATTCACTAGTTTTGTTTGCCTATAACCGCGTGTTTTAACTTATCATCCCAGTATCCCCTAGTGCCCCAGTCGACCTAAAAATCCATCCTATCATACAGTCCACACACCACAGTTGGTCAATCGGAACCGGATCAGCCTAGGGGATACAAGGCGCTCAAGCAAGCTAGTCAAGAAGAAGACACGGAGCTCAAGAATTGGAAGCCAGGCGCTCAAGAAATTATTGAAAACTTCCGTAACGTTTCGCTCCGAGATTATTCTCAGCGTACGCGACGGTCGTTTCTTGAGAAGAGTCCCGGCTTCTGCAGCGTGTCTTCGGTGGCCACCAGCAGCCAGGCGCTCAAGAAATTATTGAAAACTTTCGTAACGTTTCGCTTTGAGATTATTCTCAGCGTACGCGACGGTCGTTTCTTGAGAAGAGTCCCGGCTTCTGCAGCGTGTCTTCGGTGGCCACCAGCGGCCCGAGAGTAAGTTCTCGACCGCTACAAACTTCACCACGGTGGTCTTGAGATTAATTTCTCGACCTCCTGACGTCAATCAAAAGGCCATTTTCATGGCCAGGCAGCTTTCGCTGTATTGGTTGTCTTGAGATTCAGTTCTCGACTTCCACAAACTTCATTTAAAAGGCCATTTTTATGGCCAGGCAGCTTTCGCTGTATCAGTTGCCTTGAGATTAAGTTCTCGGCTTCTGGATCGGTTGCCTTGAGATTAACTTCTCGGCTCCCGACGGTCGCCTCGAGAGTAAGTTCTCGGCTTCCACAACAGTTTCTCAAAAAGGCCACTTTCGTGGCCAAGCAGCGTCAAAGGTAAAGAAGATCGACGGCAAAAGAAGAGCCACAAGTTAGTGTTAGTGTAGCAAGTGAAACGTTAGGTCCCCCACGTGTGTAGTTAGGATGCCTTCGGATATGGCGCTTAGGTCGAAGGGCTCGGTTGCCCCCGAGAGTACCCCGGAATCAGGCGCGACAACGTCGGCCGAATCCAATACGTGGAGCAAAGGCACCAGCGGCGACACAAACACAAGCGGAAACGTCGAAAAAAGTGATAGTGGTAGTAAATTCGCGACTCCTCCCGTGCCAGAACGCGAGGAGAACGATAACGCAATGGTTAGGGATAGAAGTGTACCGGGCACCGTTGTAGACGTGCCCGTCGGAAGCACAAGTCAGCTCTCTGTTTTGATGGCCGAACTGAAAATGCATAAAGCCGAGCTAGAGCTCGCTCAACGGGCGGCGGTCGCCGCTAAAATGGAATGGGAGGTAGCGCGTTTTGAAGCCACGCTATCCTCCAATAGCGCGCCCGCCCCCGAAGTATCGAGCAATACGAGAGTTCTAGGCTGGGTAGCACAACAGACTCAACGGCCAGCAATAGAAAATAACAGAGCGCCGCATCTCGATCCCCCGCAGGATAGGTTAGAAAACCGCCGCGATTATCAAAACGCGAACGAATTAATGAGCCGAGCACCGAACGCGCCTATGATGTACAGGCCGGTGCCGGAATTACCACCCTTCGACGGTAATATATCCGAGTGGATCGCGTTTAGAGCCGAATTTGAAGATAGCGCCGCCGCGTTTTCCGGCGTGAATAACGTCAGCCGCATTCGTAGGGCGCTGCGAGGAGAAGCACGGGTAGCAGTAAAAGCTATTATGTATACCGTAACGGATCCGTACGAAATTATGGAAGCCTTGGAAAGGCACTTCGGCGATCCGGAGGAAATAATCCTTTCAGAAATATATAACGTAAAAAAAATGCCCCGCTTGGCAGAAGATAGTAGCAATATCGTGTCATTCGCGGGCCACGTGGCCAACGTAGTAGCAACCATTAAGGCGTTGCGCCAAGAAAAATATTTGCAAGCTCCGGAGCTCGTTAACAAAATCACGGATAAACTCAATTTGATACTCCGTTACGAGTGGTCTAAGTACAGGGCCTCGCATCCGGGAGCACCCGATCTCGTTGCCATGGCTAGCTTTTTAAGCGAAGTGAGTAGCGCGGCAAAAAGGACGCACGCTAGGCACCCGCGGCCGCGAGCAAACGTACACGCGTTGAAGTACGAATACGGTTGCGCCTACGATGGGCCGCGAAATAAATCTCCCTCGTATAGAGCCGCGTCCTCCCGAGCGCGCAATTCGACGCGTAGACGAGAAGACAGTAGCAGCGATTCCGAGCGCGAGATAGATAGTCGAAAGCCGCGTACGGTCGCGCAAGTTAAACCCAGTTCGCACCACACGAAAAAACCGTCCCCGCACAAACCAAGAATAATGCCAGTCGCGCAAATTATCGCGCAAGCAAAATGCGTTCTGTGCAAAGGAGGACATAAGTTAAAAGCGTGTCAGGAGTTTATTAAGTCTCCGATTAGCGATCGTTGGGAAATAGTTAGAAACGCGAAAATATGTTTCCGATGTTTAGACGTGACGCACCAGCGCCCAGTTAAGTGCAAATACGTACCCTGCGGAGTAAATCAATGCGAGGCGGGTCACCATAAGTTACTGCATGGTTTGAGTGCCGTCACAACATCGGAACCGACGCGGGCAAACGTAGGCAATATTAATCACGTATCAAAGTCGAAAGCGTATTTGAAAATAGTGCCGGTCGAAATAACGGGCCCCCTAGGCACGGTTAATACTCACGCCTTATTGGATGGCGGGTCTACGATGACCTTGATCGAGAGAGAGACGGCCGATCTACTGGCCCCTCGAGAAATGAGTAAACCGTTGACTATTGAGGGTGTCGGCGGGCACATAGTCAACGACGTCGATTCGTGTAAAATTAAACTAGCCATTCGCGGTCAGTGTAGTCGAAACGTCGAAACGATACACGCCTACACCATAGCGAGTCTGAATTTGGCATCGCAGAAAGTACGACGCGATTTAATAGAGCGCTGCGACCATCTTAAAAGCATATCGGACGAGCTGTGCTACGATCAGGCGACGCCGACTGTATTGATCGGGCAGGATAATTGGCATCTCATAGTGTCGCGTCAAATATTGAGCGGACATCGTTCGCTTCCCGTCGCGTCGCTCACGAACCTAGGCTGGGTACTGCACGGGCAGTACCACGCATCGTGTAGCCAGGCAGGTATAATCAATCACGTCAAACCCGTCACTAAGGAAGACGAGATATTGACGCTCATGAAGCAACATTTTAGTATCGAATCGTTAGGCGTCGAGTCGCGCGTTCCGAAAGCAGACCCAGACCAGCGCGCGTTGGACGTGTTAAGCGCAACGTGCGTAAAAATACCCGAAGAGAACCGGTATCAGTCAGGGTTGCTTTGGCGCACCGACGGTGAAACTTTGCCTAAAAACAAAGAGCACGCATTACGTAGGCTGTACAGCTTGGAAAACAAGCTGGATAGGGACGCCGTTTTAAAAACTGAATATACCGCGCACGTACAAAACCTATTAGCAAAAGGTTACGCGGAGATAGCCAGTTCGCGCCCGCCGGCGGATGCTCCTAGAGTGTGGTATTTACCACACTTTCCTACGACGCATCCGCAGAAAAATAAAATGCGTCTAGTATTCGATGCTAAAGCAAAAGCTTACGGAAAAAGCTTGAACGACGCATTGCTGACCGGCCCGGACCTGTTAGAGTCGTTATTTGGCGTATTAATACGTTTTAGAGAGGGCAAAATAGCAATAGTCGCGGACGTACGAGAAATGTTTCTCCAAGTAGACGTGAAAGAATGCGATCGGGATAGTTTACGTTTTTTGTGGAGGGGGGAAGACCGGGTCAACCCACCGCAAGAATACCGAATGAAGCGGTTAATCTTCGGTGCGGCCTGTTCACCTACCACCGCGTTATACGTGAAAAACAAAAACGCAATTATCCACAAGGAAGAATTTCCTGTAGCCGCGGAGAAAACAATTAGAAATGCGTACATGGATGACGTACTGATCGCGTTAGACCACTGCGAGGCCGAAGCGAGGCAGATAGTCAACGATATTTATAACTTAAATTTTAGGGCCTCCTTCGAACTTCGCGGGTTTGCGTCAAATAACGAGAACGTGATAAGCGACGTCATAGCTAGCAACGCGGATACATCGGTATTGGGTAAAGGCGACACCGAGCGTACACTAGGTCTTATATGGAACCACAAGAGCGATACTTTAGGGTTTAATGTTAATTTACGTAACACACCGGAATGTGTACTCAACGGTACGACTTCGCCCACGAAGCGGCAGGTAACTAGCAGTGCGATGTCGATATTTGACCCGATAGGTTACGTTAGCCCGATATCCGTCTTAGGCAAAGCACTCATGCAAGAAGTGTGGCGCACGGGCGTCGGCTGGGACGAAATGATACCCCAGTCATGTCACAGCGCGTGGTTATCATTCGTTAGCAACGTTCAGCAACTAAGAGACTTAGAGATACCGCGGTACGTACCCACGAACAATCGCACGGGCGATTTGCACATATTTAATGACGCGGGCGAGAAAATATACGCTTCCGCGGTGTATTTCGTCAGCGATAACGGCAACGGCCGCAAGTCTTCGGCATTGGTAGCCGCTAAGGCACGCGTCGCGCCGTTAAAAACAATATCCATACCACGGCTCGAGTTACAAAGCTGCGTATTAGGGACACGTTTAGCTAACGCCGTAATCAAAGAGAGCGATTATACAATTGAAAATAAGTATTTCTGGTCGGACTCCCGCACAACGTTGGCGTGGATTAAGTCCGACCCGCGAACCTTTAAGAGCTTCGTAGCGCATAGGCTAGCCGAAATAGAGGACACAACCACGCCAGTCGACTGGCGCTGGGTCCCTAGCGCGCTCAACGTAGCCGACGACGCAACCAAAGGCGTCCCGGCTCACTTCAATAGCGAACATCGATGGTTCCACGGCCCTGATTTTATTACGCAGAGCCAGGAGCATTGGCCCAAAGAAAAAGCCGCGGCAACGTTGATCGCGCTAACGGGAAAGGAGCGCGTAGTTAAACCCGTGTGTACAATAAGTAGATCGTCCGTCGCTAAGTTCGATTTCCTACCTGCGGTGGATCGATTCTCGGTGTTTAAAAGATTATTGCGCGCGTCCGCTTGTGTTATTGTCGCTGTCGAGGTATTCAAAGCCAACTTGCTATTTAGAAAACATAAAATAGAAATGAACAACGATCATTTACGGATCGCGGAAACGCTGTTGATGAAGCGTAGCCAGCATTTAGCATTCGGAGACGAGATCAGACTGTTAGAGGCTGGGCGACCACTCCAAAAGAAGTCGCCGCTGTACAGAATAGCGGTAAAATTGGACAAAAATGGAATTCTCGTGTTGGACGCCCGCATAGATCGCAACGTCAACAACGTACCGATATTGTACGCTAAAGAAGAATACGCGAAACTGCTTATCCACCACTTTCACGTCATGTTTAATCACGGAAACCATGCCACCGTGATAAATGAAATTAAACAGAGATATTACGTGGTCGGGCTGAGAACCAGCATAAGGCATACAAGTAAATGTCAATGGTGTCGCGCGTACAAAGGCCCCCCACTCAAAGTTCCAGTAGCAAACCTTCCGCCCAGTCCTGGGAAAAGGCTCAGATACTGGCTGACGTATTTTCGAAGAGGTGGATTAGAGAATACCGCCATACGCTGTCACCGCGCCTTAGTATACACGGAAAAGGTAGACATAGGAAATTAGCCGTGGGCGACGTGGTGTGCGTCGCAGACCACACCATGCCCAGAGGAATATGGCCCAAAGGCCAAATAGTAAAGACCTATCCCGGCCCTGATGGCCACGTTAGAGTCGTAGACCTCCGCACGCGAGCTGGGATAATCCGTCGCCCCGCCTCACGTCTGGCAATCATATGCTCCTCCAACGATAGTGCTAACGCACGTGGGGGGGAATGTCGCATGTAGCTTTAGAGAGCCGAACTCTATGTGTAGATATAAGGCACCTTTTTTATGTACTTAATAACTTTAAATGCTTGTATACTTAGATTCATCCCACGTAGGAAGACATTTTGTATCAAGTAACTATTTTGTTCACTATAGGTCGAGCAGCCTTCTTGTTACTGGGCAGTAACCCCACTAGCTCAGCCCACCTGCGTGTGGTGTGAGCCGTACGAGGTTGCTGCACCCATTGGCTCTGGCCATTTTGCTTACTGGACGCTACACCCACTAGTTGCGCCCACCTGCGCGTGGTGTGAGGCCGTAGCGTCAAATCTCCGCTACTTTGAGGGTAATCGGCAAAACATGTTTGCCGATCTACCCCAAAGTTGACCGGTTTATGTCATAACGGGGCTTTGCCCCCACCCTAGAGATTAAGAACTGTATATAAGGAGAGACATTTATGCAATAAATTCACTAGTTTTGTTTGCCTATAACCGCGTGTTTTAACTTATCATCCCAGTATCCCCTAGTGCCCCAGTCGACCTAAAAATCCATCCTATCATACAGTCCACACACCACACGACCTGTAGATAAGAACAAATGGACAGACCGGAGAGACGACAGACATCCGCTGGACATACAAAAGCATTTTTGCCCAAGCTGAAACGCAGACGCTTCGCTCGCTCGTTCGATAAAGCTATGCCAAAATAATTATAACCCCTCATACTTAAAAATGGAATGAAAACCACGATCTTTTAAGCTACGTAGTCCAACAGTGAAACCACTAAGCCGACCGATCAAATATTACGTAAATACTTCGAGCTCACAGCACGACTTAGTCAAGTGCAAATGGCAATGCCGTGTTCGCATACTCCAGCTCAGAAGTTGAGCGGCGGTTGACTCTGAGTCGCGGCAACTCTAAGGATTATCGCGCAAAGTTTCAGGACATGTTGGGAAGCTTTGTAGGAATATCATGTGGAAAATCTAATCTGATGTGACATTTTAAATGCGAGTTCGATTTTCATATCGATTTCGCAGGGGTTCTCCGCAGTTTAGGTACGCTCGGCCGTTGGATAGCTCGGAGCAGTAAAGGTCACCGATCATTAGAGCCACCCAGCACCCGACCCGCACCGCCTCGCTTCGTCCTGTTAGTATTCTTTATATGGATATGCGCTCACTACATCAATTCCGTAGTGTCACCGGATCGTCTCGGTCGTAAGCCGCCCACGCGCGGACGGCGAGTGGACCACTCGGTGACAACTCGCTGCTCGCATGCTTACTGCGCATTGCCAACGCACGGGCCCCAAGTCGACTGCGCGCTGCCCGCGGGTGGACCGCGCGCGGTCCGCGAGTGATTCACGCGAGGACAATCGCTGACAGACTACTCGGAAATTCGTGGACCACGCGATGTCCACTCGTTAACCACGCGGTGTCCATCCGTGGACCACGCCGTTTCCGCTCGTTGACCACGCGAGGTCCACTAATTGACCACGCGAAGTTTACCTGGTGACAACGTGGCGTCCACCCGTGGACCACCTGTCGACAACGAGTGGACACCGAGCAACGAGGCGGTGCTGATCGGGTGCCGGGTGGATCTAATGAGCTGTGACCTTAAATCGCAGTAGGTTGCCGCTCGCTCGCTGGCTGATTCGCAAGTCATCAAGTAGCCTAGATGTTTGGTGTTGTTGGGTGACGCGGATAAAAAACTGACAACCCTAGCGTACATGAAAGAGCGCATTTTATATGATGCGAGAGAAGGCATGGTATGGTATATTTTCGTACCTAAACGCCAGTTTTGTTAAACAGTGATGCTTCTAGACATTATTAAAACTTGCTTGTTTGCTGTCGTTCACCACCAACGACGAGCCGCAACCAGGTACATCAGCAACTCCGGTGCAGCCCCTCGCCGCCCCCGCGGGTGACCGCTCTCAACCCCTGACGAAGGACTCCATACGAGTCCGAAACATGTCGGACCATTTCAACGGCCCTAACATGCATGGCACAAAGATAAATTAGAACCGTTTATCTCTAAATGCGTCTCTCTCACACTGGTGCCGACGAAAGAGACAGTCATAGAGAAAAACGGTTCTAATTTATATTTCTGGCATGCATGTTAGGGCCGCTGGCACTAAATCGTGAGTAAAACCGTGTTTATTTCAAGTCTTATTCTGTGATTGCGCATTCAATGACACGATCAATCTTCTTAAGGCCCGGATAAACCAAACGTGTTTGCGGCGCGTCGCGTTTCGAACGCGGGCCCGCGCAATTTGTACATGGCACACCGAAGGCAGGCGGCGGCTTCAACGCGTTTCGAACGCGGGCCCGCGTCGCTCACGCCCCACGCCGCTTTCGTGGCGCGTTCGCCCCGCCTTGGTGTGCCTCTGGACATGGCGGCCATATTAAATATAATTTAATACGCTTCGCGCACGCCCCGCGCTGCGCTACCCGAGTTATCTGCGGCGAAAGCGGCGCGGCGCGGGCACGAAGCGTACTTTTTGGTGTGCCATGGTCAATTTGATTTGTTGTTTTACAAATTGCGCGGACCCGCGTTTCAAAATGCGACGCGCCGCAAACGCGTTTGGTTTGCCCGGGCCTTTAGGCTGGGTCACATCAAGCTAAAGTGCGCGACAGAACTTCCGCCTGAATTCACCCGCAATGCTTTCTGTTCCCATACGCTGCATCTTACAAACTCGCCGAACGCGGATTTTCGGTCGCGTAATTTCGGTAGGTATAGTTTGTTTCATACAATTAATCTTCAGCGGAAGTAAAACATTTTCGTTATCATTAACACTTTCATTGCCACGTACCCGACAGTAAAAATGCGCATAATGAATAAGGATACTTTTTTAACTGAGGTGCGAATTTTCAATGGTTTTCTTCAATATACCTCACATAATATCATTTCCGCGAGGACACATACCACCATTTTGTTTTATATTGTTTCCTTAATTTATATTACTCTGCGTCTTCTGTGTTAGCAAATAAATGCTTTTTCTATTTCAATATATTATTATTGGTGCACATTCAAAATCTTAATCTTAGAATACTGCTCAGTTGTAATCTAGTTTTTTTCATCAGCTATATTAATTATTTTTCCTCTCCGTCCAGCAAAGCCTTCTAAAGCCCCGCCGGTAAATGGCGCAGTATCGCGGTTGTCGCATTTTTAAAGAATTAATTACTTGTGCGATGAAACAAAATATTTCTCACCAGAGATAAAGCATTTCAACGGTTTCCATTTTAGAAAGGGAATCCAAAATGCGGTTAATTTACTGTGAAGGCTTTCGTGAATTTGTGTAATTTATGTTGCATTACTTAATTGTGTTGCCGCAGAGTACCTCCGGGATCCACCGTCAGAGTAAACGGGATACTCTATGCGGAACTGAGCTTCTATTAGGTACTGCTAAGTGATGTACTATATCGCTACTAAAATGCTAATAATTCACATTCACGAATGTGAACACTTCAAACACGTACAAAACAACGACGCGCGATTATGCAATTTTAGTGACAATATAAAAATCACTTAGCGATACGAATAAAAGCCCTGAGACTTCGATGTTCACAATGTTATATTAAGTTTACTACTAATAGAAACGCTTTAATTTATTTATTGTATTTATAATGATTATTATTATTATGCACCTTATTAATGGAGTTTTTTTAACCCTCGTAGCTTTTTGAAATTCAATCAGCCAAAGAAATACATCAAAAGATATTACCCCGAAATTCGATATGAGAAGGGACAAATAACCATCATGCCGTGACCGCCGGTTCAATATTGTTCGGATTTCATATTCAAACACAGTTTTAGCATATCCTAAGGAAACATGGAGGCAATAACTTCATAGCTTCATTTCCATTCGGGGTGAGCTGAAACGTAAATATGGCTACCGACCGGCCGGCATTCAGTAACTTGGGTACATGGCTATTTCATTCAATGATATTGGGTTCACTTATTATTGTTGACGTGAAATATTATCAAGGTCTGAATTACCAACATCGACATGTTTTAGTAGCTCTATAAATCATGTATCTTTAAATTAAACATTAGACTTTTTTAGGGTTCCATACCAATAGGTCAACGGGCCCCTATTACTGAGCCTATACAACGTGTATACAACGTCCGTCCGTCAGTTTGTCAGAGGCATCTAGTTTAGCAACGGTAAGAGGTAAAAAGTTGAAATATTCACAGACTATGTGTTATTATGGCATAAATACTAGCAAATAATAAAAAATATCAAAAAGTTTTAAGCCTCTCTCATTGATACCCAAAAAATTGGCTGATTTTAGATCAATTTTGTTGGAGCTGTATATCAAAACCGCTTAATTTTTTAGCTATGAAATTTCACCTGATTTTAGTTTATGCTCCATAGTTAAACAACAAATATCAATTCAATGGTGTTCTGTTATAAAAATGTGAAATAAATATATACAAAAACCAAACCAGAAAGTTACCGATGCAGCTTAACATCTGCCAACTTATTTGCAACTGTATACCATTAATATACAGTCTATTATGGATTGGATGACACCATAACAAATTGGCGTAGTACGGAACCATTATATGGACGATATAAGGTCTTTTTCTGCCGAAGTCGGTATTTGCGTAAAAGTAGGGGACTGTGACAAAAGTACCTCCCTTATTTAAGTGATTTGGCATGTGTGCCTTGAGCTGAGGATGCTTTGCATCAGTTTAAAAATGGCGGAATGAGAGATTTACCTTAAGCATAGAAATATGTGAGAACGAAATAGTCTTTTGATGCCCCATTTATATGACATTTATATGGAGTCTTAGATTGTAGTTACATGGCATTCAGGCTTGGCTGTAAGTGTTAAGTAATTTTGTAATTAATACATAGTAATTATAAATAAATGAGTAAAGAAACGCATATTTGGTATGGCATCTTTCATTTAGAATAAAATGCCAAAAGAAATAAGGGACACTGACATAAATATGTTTAAGCAGGAATAGAGAAGATGCATATGTTTGGTTTCACCTTGTATTGGAAAGTGCTGAGTAATAGTACCTATCCGACTATGTGTACGCAAAAAAAAAAAAATTGAAAAGTCATTGTTCAAACCACTCGCAAAAACACTCCATACAAAATGGACAACAGCTATGACGTCACAGCGGTCGTTAGACTGTACAAAATGTATAGCGTTTAAACAAAATCTGCAATTTAGGAAATCAATGTAGTTTAACAGTCTATTAGTGTCATAACTGTAATGTTGTGTAAATATTTTTACGAATAAATAAATAATTATGTGTAGCTTTTATGCACAAGTGCTTTTATGGGTCAAGTAAGGCTCACCGACGAGTTCATTAACGAAGTTCTATTTTAGAGAATCACACCATATAAGTGGTTTCACGTTTTCAATCGAGAACGGAATATAAATTGGACCCAGTGATGAAGCTGTTATACTTTGTGAAATATAAAGTTTAAATTTAGCATTGGAAAGGAGCAATGTGATTAAGGAAAGGAACAACTCTTGACATGTCTCTTGGGTGACCGCGGCGATTTCCCCCGAGTTGTGCTATAATTACGCCGTTTGTTTCAAGAAACCATTTTACTTTTTCCCACCAACCACAGTTAAGAAAAGAAGATCGCAATTGATAAGTGACTAGAATTCGCGTTTCCTGATTTTTGTTTCTCTTCGGGTAAGGTTGACACAAGGATAGACTAACCCCACGAGGATATTATGGCACTAATATTATAAATGTGAAAGTTTCTGAGTGTGTGCGTGTGAGTGAGTTAGTACGTTTGTTACTCCTTCACGCTTCAACGGCTGGACGGATTTGAATGAAATTTGGAATGAAGATGGCTTAAATCCTGGAATAACATATATGCTACTTTTTATCCTGGAAAATTTTAAACGGCGCGTGGGAATAATAATAACCAAATTCCACACGAACGAAGTCGTGAGCAAAAGCGGGCATGCACACAAAAAAAATCTAAGTGAATGCTGACACTATGTGACAGTACCAGGACTACAAATTTCAAATTACAAGTCACGAAAGATCTATTTATTTCTATGGCTGTCTTTGTAACCTTTCCTTGCAATTTATCTCTGATTAAAACTAGTATTTATTTAATATCAAATTGCTTTAAATTGCATCAGATACGCAATCTCGCCCCAACGGATGAACGGATTTATATGGAAATATGTATGTACATTTTTATATACCGGATTAACATACATATAGGATATTTTTGTTCCGGATATTGTATTTATTTAATTATCTACGCGTACGAAGGCGCAGGAAAGAGCAAGCATACCATAAAGATTTACCTATTCAAAGTTCCCCTTGGTGATAAAATAGAATCCCTAAAATGTTGTTAAATTTATATTCTGAAATTAAAAACCTTAAGGACAATTATCTATACTATTTTTATTCTGCAAAGTGTGTAGACGAAACGGAAATGTGTTTGAGTAAACTAAAAAAATATTCCTCGATGTCACTCTTCATATAAGTAAAGTTCTTCATTTAATATTCGAGTGCACAAGCCCCGGACTGTAATGAAAGCACGTAATCAATATACCTTTAGCACAGTGGTAGACTACGAACAGTACGCTATTATGTATTTAAATTAAGGGAAAACATCACTGGTCTAGAAATGATACCTGCAACGACGATAATGTTGGAATTCAATCTGTAGGTCAGTAGTAGACATTTCATTATCATTATCATTCCAAGCCGGAGACATCTACTGCTGGGCAGGTCTCCCCCAAAGACTTCCACAACAAAGGGCCTTCAGCGACCTTAACACGGTCACGGTCCATCTTGTGGGGCGCGGACCCACTTCGAATATCTCGATCTTCACTCGACCTATCTCGATCTCCACTCGAGGACCTTAACACTCCATCGGCTATCAGTTTTTTGCGCTATGCGCTCAGCCCACTTAATTTTTTATGCTTTGAGCGCTGTGTCCGTATCTCTGCTGCTTCTACCGATTTCCTCAATTGTGATTCTATCACGCAAAGCACACATTGAGTGGCTCTGAACTTGTTCAAAAGGCCCACAGAGCGGCAATCGAAATTTGTGACCAAGAACTGAATAAATATCATAAGTAACTTAAAGATGTATAATAGTTACAAACTAAAATTTTATAACTAATCTGTGGCTGGATTGAGTCAGAGATTTAGTTCCCGCAAACCCAAAGCTCTCTAACCGTAAACTAAACTTTCTTCAATAATAAATAAGTATAAGAAAGATCGCAATTTTGAAGAACTTATACGAACCAAATAAAAGAGGACAATGTGTCACGTTTGTCTTTAGAATAGAATATAACGATCGACAGACCACAGAAAAAATACCAAGGTAACGGCAAAAAGAATAAAAATATAAAAGCATTAAAGTCACAGGCCATTGAGTGAAAAGGCGGGGATTTTCAAAATATGATCTTAAAGTGTGTCGCTCGTATTGCTTCGAACACGGTTACTACGGTAGAGCTTTGGCGTAATCCCTCGACGCTGATTGAAAACAAACTGTGATTTGGAACCAAATAAATCGTCAAACCAATATTCGTTTTTAGTTGCCGAATGTAATGTGGTCTGAGCTAAACATTAGGAAAACAACAGAGTAGCGTACTTATCCAATCAGGTCGATCTAAATCGATTGAATGATATTTAAGTTAAAAAAAACAAATGAAATAGCTACCAAGTGTAGTCTAATATTAAAACCTTTTTGCCATTATGCTTTAAACAAAATAGCAAAGTATTTAGATACCCTTACCAAGCTTATATCAGATTAAGTTCTAATGAGATTTCTTATTCTTGAAGCAAACCACGTGCGGGGAAATTCGCCTGCATACGTTAGTGGTGGGACTGGGTCCGTTCTAATCCGTTTATTTATCTGCTCCGACTCAGTCACGGAATATAAAACAAGTGAGAAGAAGTAAGAGAATATAGCTAACACAAGTTGAAATATGCAAACCAATATGTAAATTAAAGGACGATTTATTTATACTACAAGGTCTATCTAATGGAGAACCGATTAAATTTATACTCGCATTCTTGTCCACTGGATAACTTGTAGCCAGAAAAAATATTCAATTCCGTTTTTAATTTAAAGCCAGTTAATATTTCTTAAAAAATATTGGTTAAAATAAAATGGAAATATACGTCGTATGAAATGTAAAAAAGTTATTCTATGTTAAATATGCTCCCAATAAGGTAAATTGCCAATTTGTACATTAGAATTTTTTGAATATACTTATCTACAATAATATTTTAACCATCTCCAATATATTTGTCTAACAGAAACGAAGGAAGATCCATATTTTTAGAGGTTTATACGTCCTCACTGTGTGAGACAATTTTTCATATTTCCTGTATTTATTCCTGAAAATCCTTCCGAGATATCGGGATAAAAGTATCCTACTTCCATCTGCATATATCAGGCTACATCTATGCCAACTTTTATGGAATTCTGGTTAACCGTTTGGCTGTGAAAAAGGAACAAACAAACCAACACACTTTAGCATTTATTTATAATATTACAAGTTTTTGCCTGCGACTTCGTCTGCGTAGAATTGGTTTATCGCACGCAGCGCCATGAGGAGGAGGACCACTTTCATATTCCCTGCATTTATAAAGATTCCTAGAAATCGTTTCAGAATATCTGGATAAAAAGAACCAATGCCGATGTTTATGGAATTTTGTTAAGCCGTTAGGCCAAGAAACTGGAACAAACAATCAAACACAGTTATAAGTATTAGTGTAGGATGAGTGAAATGGAGTGCATGAATGACGATACAGAGTGAAAGGGATACTTAAATGAAAATCATGAACGGGTGTGAAAGAGAACGCAAGACTGAGTGAAGATTAGTTTTAAAAATTATACGTTAGGGATCGGGACTTAGCCGTTAAGAGAATAAGACGTGTTAAGTTATAATTTCATATTTTCCTAATTAAACAGTGCAAATCAGCCATTAGTTTCACTACAACCATCCCACATGGATGTATATTTACATGTATTATAATAATGTCTGTCAGCGGGACAGTTTGCAAACACATGACCTTATGAACATTCTTGAACTACGGTCCCCGTGAGATCACAAATCCGTGGTAATACTGCCGTTGTGTGCTTGGCGCTGATATATTAGACTGACAACATAATTACAGTTGAGTAAACACCACATGAACTAATATATCACACGATTATAATGTTGTTGTTGTCGTTCATTAGTATAAAGAGTTGAACACAGACGTAGTTTGAGTAAAGTAACAAGTTGCAGTAGATTTGATAGTCGGTAACAGTTATGAAAGATAGAGATCAGAAAATAAACTCATACAAGGTACTTCTGGTAACTTCCGCAAGTGACAGCTGCCTGATTGAGTAGTGGAAGTGATTATAATTTGGAATGTTCAGAAAACATCTTATAATAATGGCGGTAATTTACGAAACGAAAAGAAAATCCTTATAAGACTTAAATAATACTTGGGTTAAAAAAGGAATAAGTTAGATAGAACAGCAAATAAAAACTGTTTGGAACGAGCGAGGCTACCACTTGTTCAAAGGGCATTACTGTTTTTTGCTGGCCTGTATAACAAAGCTTCTAGTTGAAACCTGCAGAGAAATACACTTTATCTACACCCATATCATAAAACCTCCATTGGTTAATCAAAAACCGTAGGAAATGACCACCATTTTGACGACCAATTAGGAAAAACCAGTGCTGCGATAAAGAAATAACATGACTTCTTTATCGTTTTTAGTAAAGAAATGAGATTAAATTTGGAACAGCTGTCAAAACTCAAGTGGGTCTCTATTCTAGTATCCATAGATATTAAAACAGTTATTGATACGAAACGTCAATTCAGTATGTTTTTTAATATAAACTGCACAATATTTGATCTCGAGTGACGTGAGAATAGAGACTTCATCCGTTTGTCTATGATTTTAAAAAAAATGGTCTTGACGGAGGACGCCGCCATGTTGGTGTTTTGCTGAACGAAAGTAGAATTGTTGTTGAATTGAATAGAAAAAGTTGTTTGTAATTTACATTTTACTTGAAAATATGAATAGTAAGTAGTCTTCTCGGAGTGTGTGTGATGTGAAAATGCGCCGGATATCGGAAATATGCAGCCACGATTGCAACAAATAACTTGTTGCCAGAAAATATTGTTTCTGAACCCATCATGGAGGATTTATAATATGTGTGTAGATAAAGTTATGTATGCAACTCTGCATAATTTGGCCTTAAAACACACGTGCGATCTTATTATGAAACTCGCTAAAAGCTCGTTTCATAAAACCGCACTAGTGTTTTAAGGCCTATCATTATGCAACCGTTGCATAAACTACTATTTTAATGCCAAGCACGGATAATAATGAATATCGTCCATCAGGGTGTACAACAACATAAGTGCGAGTTGGACTCGCTACCGAGGGTTCCGTACTACGTCAATCATTAATAGAGCTATAGAGTCAAAGTTCTTATATCATTAACATAAAGTAAATGATATAAGAACTTTGACAGTTGCAACTAAGTTGGCAGATTATTAAGCTGCAGCGGTAATTTTCTGGTTTGATTTCAATATATATATCAGGCCAAATTTGATAGCTGAAATTTAAGTCGTTATGGAAAACAGCTGGAACAAAATTGGTTTAAAATCAGTAATTTTTTAAGGTATGAGGAGCTTCTCAAGCTTAAAACTTTTTGATATTTTTAATATTTGCTAGTATGCCATAAACAACACATATTCTGTGAAAATTGCAACCTTGTAGCCCTTACCGTTGCTGAGCTAGAGACCTCTGACAGACGGACGGACGGACGTTGTAGGCTCAGTGATAGGGTCCCGTTGCTCCATTCGGGCACGGAACCCTAAAAACACTAATACGCGTCAGCATTAGATTAAAATTAACATTACAATTTAATTTGATGTAACGTTGAAATAATCCAAATCCACTTACTTTACAAATCTTCTACACATGAAAGCGGTAACGTGCTAATTTTGCAGCAGTATAAATCGTTTTTCTTTAAAACTTTTTCACTATAGTCATTCGCACGGTTTTTCCAATTTAGTAGCGAAATTGTTCAAGTTGTTCTCGAGTATAAATTTACTGCAGTTTCAGCAAAACTTGAAAAAGTGCTGAAAAACTTGGAGTCACTGAAGATTGTCGTTCGTTCAAAAGTTAAACGCTGAATTAGTAGTCAGTTGTAAGTTCTTAATTTTGACTTTAAGAAAAACTAGTCTCTTGCCCCGCAACTAATTACATTATTCCTTTATAAAATGAACCCGTTTTCATCGTAGATAATTGTATTGAGTACTCACTTTTCGCTAGCGTTTTTCAACGCTTGTAAACTGTCACCGCTTTGCTGGATAATATTAGGTCCTTACATATGAAATTTGCGTTTTGTCGTACTGACCAATTTGATCTGAAATATCTCCTCTTTGGTTAAGAATTCCAAATTCAAATTTATAATAGTACATTGTGCATCTAGGGCCGTAAGAAGGGGATAACTAACGAGAGTCTGTTAGAAGCCCGACGCCGATAGGCGAGGGCTTTTATGACTCGAGTTTGTTCTAATTTTTATTTCATTTCCTCGCAAATGTGATGAAAAACATTGTGTGTATCACGGGCAGTAAGGGGATAACAAACTCGAGTCATAAAAGCCCTCGCCTATCGGCGTCGGGCTTCTAACAGACTCTCGTTAGTTATCCCCTTCTTACGGCCCTAGATGCACAATGTACTATTAGCTGGTACATTTGAGTTTTGAAAACAGTCATTCATTTGTTTTTTCCTCATTATTTTTTTCTTTGGCGTCGCTTATTACCGCACAATGGTATACATGAAATATCGGTATATTTACAACTACGAGTTCTACCGTGGCACCAGTGCTGCAGAAACAGCTCGAAGGATTAATGATGTGTACGGCGCTGGTGTCGCAAAAGAAAGCACGGTACGTTTTTGGTTCCAACGTTTTCGTTCTGGAAATTTCGACCTTCAGAACCAACCCCGTGGACGGCCGGAGACCAGAGTGGAAAACGAAGAATTAAATGCTATCGTGGAAGCGGATCCATCACAAAGCACTTCAGAAATAGCTGCAGGCTTCGGGGTAAGTTATAAAACTGTATTAATCCACTTGAAGCAAATCGGGAAAGTAAAGAAACTTGAACGATGGGTACCTCATGAATTGAGTGAATCGAACTTGCAAACACGCGTCGACTGCTGTGTTACTTTGCTCAACCGACACAATAATGAAGGAATTTTAAATCGAATCATTACTTGTGATGAAAACTGGATACTGTACGATAATCGGAAGTGCTCGTCGCAATGGCTAAACCCTGGAGACCCAGCCAAATCCTGCCCTAAACGAAAATTGACTCAGAAAAAGTTACTTGTCGCATGTAGCTTTAGAGAGCCGAACTCTATGTGTAGATATAAGGCACCTTTTTTATGTACTTAATAACTTTAAATGCTTGTATACTTAGATTCATCCCACGTAGGAAGACATTTTGTATCAAGTAACTATTTTGTTCACTATAGGTCGAGCAGCCTTCTTGTTACTGGGCAGTAACCCCACTAGCTCAGCCCACCTGCGTGTGGTGTGAGCCGTACGAGGTTGCTGCACCCATTGGCTCTGGCCATTTTGCTTACTGGACGCTACACCCACTAGTTGCGCCCACCTGCGCGTGGTGTGAGGCCGTAGCGTCAAATCTCCGCTACTTTGAGGGTAATCGGCAAAACATGTTTGCCGATCTACCCCAAAGTTGACCGGTTTATGTCATAACGGGGCTTTGCCCCCACCCTAGAGATTAAGAACTGTATATAAGGAGAGACATTTATGCAATAAATTCACTAGTTTTGTTTGCCTATAACCGCGTGTTTTAACTTATCATCCCAGTATCCCCTAGTGCCCCAGTCGACCTAAAAATCCATCCTATCATACAGTCCACACACCACAGTTGGTCAATCGGAACCGGATCAGCCTAGGGGATACAAGGCGCTCAAGCAAGCTAGTCAAGAAGAAGACACGGAGCTCAAGAATTGGAAGCCAGGCGCTCAAGAAATTATTGAAAACTTCCGTAACGTTTCGCTCCGAGATTATTCTCAGCGTACGCGACGGTCGTTTCTTGAGAAGAGTCCCGGCTTCTGCAGCGTGTCTTCGGTGGCCACCAGCAGCCAGGCGCTCAAGAAATTATTGAAAACTTTCGTAACGTTTCGCTTTGAGATTATTCTCAGCGTACGCGACGGTCGTTTCTTGAGAAGAGTCCCGGCTTCTGCAGCGTGTCTTCGGTGGCCACCAGCGGCCCGAGAGTAAGTTCTCGACCGCTACAAACTTCACCACGGTGGTCTTGAGATTAATTTCTCGACCTCCTGACGTCAATCAAAAGGCCATTTTCATGGCCAGGCAGCTTTCGCTGTATTGGTTGTCTTGAGATTCAGTTCTCGACTTCCACAAACTTCATTTAAAAGGCCATTTTTATGGCCAGGCAGCTTTCGCTGTATCAGTTGCCTTGAGATTAAGTTCTCGGCTTCTGGATCGGTTGCCTTGAGATTAACTTCTCGGCTCCCGACGGTCGCCTCGAGAGTAAGTTCTCGGCTTCCACAACAGTTTCTCAAAAAGGCCACTTTCGTGGCCAAGCAGCGTCAAAGGTAAAGAAGATCGACGGCAAAAGAAGAGCCACAAGTTAGTGTTAGTGTAGCAAGTGAAACGTTAGGTCCCCCACGTGTGTAGTTAGGATGCCTTCGGATATGGCGCTTAGGTCGAAGGGCTCGGTTGCCCCCGAGAGTACCCCGGAATCAGGCGCGACAACGTCGGCCGAATCCAATACGTGGAGCAAAGGCACCAGCGGCGACACAAACACAAGCGGAAACGTCGAAAAAAGTGATAGTGGTAGTAAATTCGCGACTCCTCCCGTGCCAGAACGCGAGGAGAACGATAACGCAATGGTTAGGGATAGAAGTGTACCGGGCACCGTTGTAGACGTGCCCGTCGGAAGCACAAGTCAGCTCTCTGTTTTGATGGCCGAACTGAAAATGCATAAAGCCGAGCTAGAGCTCGCTCAACGGGCGGCGGTCGCCGCTAAAATGGAATGGGAGGTAGCGCGTTTTGAAGCCACGCTATCCTCCAATAGCGCGCCCGCCCCCGAAGTATCGAGCAATACGAGAGTTCTAGGCTGGGTAGCACAACAGACTCAACGGCCAGCAATAGAAAATAACAGAGCGCCGCATCTCGATCCCCCGCAGGATAGGTTAGAAAACCGCCGCGATTATCAAAACGCGAACGAATTAATGAGCCGAGCACCGAACGCGCCTATGATGTACAGGCCGGTGCCGGAATTACCACCCTTCGACGGTAATATATCCGAGTGGATCGCGTTTAGAGCCGAATTTGAAGATAGCGCCGCCGCGTTTTCCGGCGTGAATAACGTCAGCCGCATTCGTAGGGCGCTGCGAGGAGAAGCACGGGTAGCAGTAAAAGCTATTATGTATACCGTAACGGATCCGTACGAAATTATGGAAGCCTTGGAAAGGCACTTCGGCGATCCGGAGGAAATAATCCTTTCAGAAATATATAACGTAAAAAAAATGCCCCGCTTGGCAGAAGATAGTAGCAATATCGTGTCATTCGCGGGCCACGTGGCCAACGTAGTAGCAACCATTAAGGCGTTGCGCCAAGAAAAATATTTGCAAGCTCCGGAGCTCGTTAACAAAATCACGGATAAACTCAATTTGATACTCCGTTACGAGTGGTCTAAGTACAGGGCCTCGCATCCGGGAGCACCCGATCTCGTTGCCATGGCTAGCTTTTTAAGCGAAGTGAGTAGCGCGGCAAAAAGGACGCACGCTAGGCACCCGCGGCCGCGAGCAAACGTACACGCGTTGAAGTACGAATACGGTTGCGCCTACGATGGGCCGCGAAATAAATCTCCCTCGTATAGAGCCGCGTCCTCCCGAGCGCGCAATTCGACGCGTAGACGAGAAGACAGTAGCAGCGATTCCGAGCGCGAGATAGATAGTCGAAAGCCGCGTACGGTCGCGCAAGTTAAACCCAGTTCGCACCACACGAAAAAACCGTCCCCGCACAAACCAAGAATAATGCCAGTCGCGCAAATTATCGCGCAAGCAAAATGCGTTCTGTGCAAAGGAGGACATAAGTTAAAAGCGTGTCAGGAGTTTATTAAGTCTCCGATTAGCGATCGTTGGGAAATAGTTAGAAACGCGAAAATATGTTTCCGATGTTTAGACGTGACGCACCAGCGCCCAGTTAAGTGCAAATACGTACCCTGCGGAGTAAATCAATGCGAGGCGGGTCACCATAAGTTACTGCATGGTTTGAGTGCCGTCACAACATCGGAACCGACGCGGGCAAACGTAGGCAATATTAATCACGTATCAAAGTCGAAAGCGTATTTGAAAATAGTGCCGGTCGAAATAACGGGCCCCCTAGGCACGGTTAATACTCACGCCTTATTGGATGGCGGGTCTACGATGACCTTGATCGAGAGAGAGACGGCCGATCTACTGGCCCCTCGAGAAATGAGTAAACCGTTGACTATTGAGGGTGTCGGCGGGCACATAGTCAACGACGTCGATTCGTGTAAAATTAAACTAGCCATTCGCGGTCAGTGTAGTCGAAACGTCGAAACGATACACGCCTACACCATAGCGAGTCTGAATTTGGCATCGCAGAAAGTACGACGCGATTTAATAGAGCGCTGCGACCATCTTAAAAGCATATCGGACGAGCTGTGCTACGATCAGGCGACGCCGACTGTATTGATCGGGCAGGATAATTGGCATCTCATAGTGTCGCGTCAAATATTGAGCGGACATCGTTCGCTTCCCGTCGCGTCGCTCACGAACCTAGGCTGGGTACTGCACGGGCAGTACCACGCATCGTGTAGCCAGGCAGGTATAATCAATCACGTCAAACCCGTCACTAAGGAAGACGAGATATTGACGCTCATGAAGCAACATTTTAGTATCGAATCGTTAGGCGTCGAGTCGCGCGTTCCGAAAGCAGACCCAGACCAGCGCGCGTTGGACGTGTTAAGCGCAACGTGCGTAAAAATACCCGAAGAGAACCGGTATCAGTCAGGGTTGCTTTGGCGCACCGACGGTGAAACTTTGCCTAAAAACAAAGAGCACGCATTACGTAGGCTGTACAGCTTGGAAAACAAGCTGGATAGGGACGCCGTTTTAAAAACTGAATATACCGCGCACGTACAAAACCTATTAGCAAAAGGTTACGCGGAGATAGCCAGTTCGCGCCCGCCGGCGGATGCTCCTAGAGTGTGGTATTTACCACACTTTCCTACGACGCATCCGCAGAAAAATAAAATGCGTCTAGTATTCGATGCTAAAGCAAAAGCTTACGGAAAAAGCTTGAACGACGCATTGCTGACCGGCCCGGACCTGTTAGAGTCGTTATTTGGCGTATTAATACGTTTTAGAGAGGGCAAAATAGCAATAGTCGCGGACGTACGAGAAATGTTTCTCCAAGTAGACGTGAAAGAATGCGATCGGGATAGTTTACGTTTTTTGTGGAGGGGGGAAGACCGGGTCAACCCACCGCAAGAATACCGAATGAAGCGGTTAATCTTCGGTGCGGCCTGTTCACCTACCACCGCGTTATACGTGAAAAACAAAAACGCAATTATCCACAAGGAAGAATTTCCTGTAGCCGCGGAGAAAACAATTAGAAATGCGTACATGGATGACGTACTGATCGCGTTAGACCACTGCGAGGCCGAAGCGAGGCAGATAGTCAACGATATTTATAACTTAAATTTTAGGGCCTCCTTCGAACTTCGCGGGTTTGCGTCAAATAACGAGAACGTGATAAGCGACGTCATAGCTAGCAACGCGGATACATCGGTATTGGGTAAAGGCGACACCGAGCGTACACTAGGTCTTATATGGAACCACAAGAGCGATACTTTAGGGTTTAATGTTAATTTACGTAACACACCGGAATGTGTACTCAACGGTACGACTTCGCCCACGAAGCGGCAGGTAACTAGCAGTGCGATGTCGATATTTGACCCGATAGGTTACGTTAGCCCGATATCCGTCTTAGGCAAAGCACTCATGCAAGAAGTGTGGCGCACGGGCGTCGGCTGGGACGAAATGATACCCCAGTCATGTCACAGCGCGTGGTTATCATTCGTTAGCAACGTTCAGCAACTAAGAGACTTAGAGATACCGCGGTACGTACCCACGAACAATCGCACGGGCGATTTGCACATATTTAATGACGCGGGCGAGAAAATATACGCTTCCGCGGTGTATTTCGTCAGCGATAACGGCAACGGCCGCAAGTCTTCGGCATTGGTAGCCGCTAAGGCACGCGTCGCGCCGTTAAAAACGATATCCATACCACGGCTCGAGTTACAAAGCTGCGTATTAGGGACACGTTTAGCTAACGCCGTAATCAAAGAGAGCGATTATACAATTGAAAATAAGTATTTCTGGTCGGACTCCCGCACAACGTTGGCGTGGATTAAGTCCGACCCGCGAACCTTTAAGAGCTTCGTAGCGCATAGGCTAGCCGAAATAGAGGACACAACCACGCCAGTCGACTGGCGCTGGGTCCCTAGCGCGCTCAACGTAGCCGACGACGCAACCAAAGGCGTCCCGGCTCACTTCAATAGCGAACATCGATGGTTCCACGGCCCTGATTTTATTACGCAGAGCCAGGAGCATTGGCCCAAAGAAAAAGCCGCGGCAACGTTGATCGCGCTAACGGGAGAGGAGCGCGTAGTTAAACCCGTGTGTACAATAAGTAGATCGTCCGTCGCTAAGTTCGATTTCCTACCTGCGGTGGATCGATTCTCGGTGTTTAAAAGATTATTGCGCGCGTCCGCTTGTGTTATTGTCGCTGTCGAGGTATTCAAAGCCAACTTGCTATTTAGAAAACATAAAATAGAAATGAACAACGATCATTTACGGATCGCGGAAACGCTGTTGATGAAGCGTAGCCAGCATTTAGCATTCGGAGACGAGATCAGACTGTTAGAGGCTGGGCGACCACTCCAAAAGAAGTCGCCGCTGTACAGAATAGCGGTAAAATTGGACAAAAATGGAATTCTCGTGTTGGACGCCCGCATAGATCGCAACGTCAACAACGTACCGATATTGTACGCTAAAGAAGAATACGCGAAACTGCTTATCCACCACTTTCACGTCATGTTTAATCACGGAAACCATGCCACCGTGATAAATGAAATTAAACAGAGATATTACGTGGTCGGGCTGAGAACCAGCATAAGGCATATCGCAAGTAAATGTCAATGGTGTCGCGCGTACAAAGGCCCCCCACTCAAAGTTCCAGTGGGAGACCTACCCCAAGAGAGGCTTCAGGCCCACCAGCCGCCCTTTACGGCCACCGCGGTCGACCTTTTCGGCCCGGTGAACGTCAGTGTGGGCAGAAGGCAAGAGAAACGATGGGGAGTGCTGTTTTCATGTCTAACCACTCGGGCAGTGCATCTTGAACTGGCCGCGTCATTGTCGGCCACTTCTATGATCTTGGCCCTGAGAAGGATGATGGCGCGACGTGGCACCCCAACCATTATATATTCAGATAATGGCACTAATTTTATTGGCGCCGAGCGAGAGCTTCATGAGGCCCGCCCCACTATAACGCAGGCCATGGAGCAATTTGCGAACGTGCGCCAGATAATCTGGAAGAAAATACCCCCAGGAAACCCAGAAGCCGGCGGCGCATGGGAGCGACTTGTGCAATGCGTGAAGAAAGCGCTGAAAGCCACGCTAAAGAGCCGCGCGCCGCAAGAAGAAGTGCTACTCACACTGGTATTAGAGGCTGAGCATATAGTAAACTCAAGACCGCTCACGCCCGTAAACCCTGACGCAGACACAGAGGCTCTAACCCCTAATCACTTTATATTAGGCAGGTCCAACGGAATGACGCCGTTCGGGTCTTTCGCAGATAGCAAACCTTCCGCCCAGTCCTGGAAAAAGGCTCAGATACTGGCTGACGTATTTTGGAAGAGGTGGATTAGAGAATACCGCCATACGCTGTCACCGCGCCTTAGTATACACGGAAAAAGTGGACATAGGAAATTAGCCGTGGGCGACGTGGTGTGCGTCGCAGACCACACCATGCCCAGAGGAATATGGCCCAAAGGCCAAATAGTAAAGACCTATCCCGGCCCTGATGGCCACGTTAGAGTCGTAGACCTCCGCACGCGAGCTGGGATAATCCGTCGCCCCGCCTCACGTCTGGCAATCATATGCTCCTCCAACGATAGTGCTAACGCACGTGGGGGGGAATGTCGCATGTAGCTTTAGAGAGCCGAACTCTATGTGTAGATATAAGGCACCTTTTTTATGTACTTAATAACTTTAAATGCTTGTATACTTAGATTCATCCCACGTAGGAAGACATTTTGTATCAAGTAACTATTTTGTTCACTATAGGTCGAGCAGCCTTCTTGTTACTGGGCAGTAACCCCACTAGCTCAGCCCACCTGCGTGTGGTGTGAGCCGTACGAGGTTGCTGCACCCATTGGCTCTGGCCATTTTGCTTACTGGACGCTACACCCACTAGTTGCGCCCACCTGCGCGTGGTGTGAGGCCGTAGCGTCAAATCTCCGCTACTTTGAGGGTAATCGGCAAAACATGTTTGCCGATCTACCCCAAAGTTGACCGGTTTATGTCATAACGGGGCTTTGCCCCCACCCTAGAGATTAAGAACTGTATATAAGGAGAGACATTTATGCAATAAATTCACTAGTTTTGTTTGCCTATAACCGCGTGTTTTAACTTATCATCCCAGTATCCCCTAGTGCCCCAGTCGACCTAAAAATCCATCCTATCATACAGTCCACACACCACATTACTTGTGAGTGTTTGGTGGACTAGCGCCGGTGTCGTTCAGTACAGCTTTCTAAAATCTGGCCAAACGATTACGGCAGATATCTATTGTCAGCAACTGCAAACCAATGAGGAAGAACTAGCTGCTAAACAACCGAGATTGGTCAATCGCTCTAGGCCACTGCTGCTTCACGACAACGCAAGACCACACACTGCACAAAAAACACCCACTAAGTTAGATGAGCTACAATTCGAATGTCTGCGACATCCACCGTACTCGCCGCACCTTTCTCCAACAGATTACCATTTTTTCCGGAATTTGGAAAACTTCTTACGAGGAAAAAAATTTAACTCCGATGCGGCAGTCCAAACCGCCTTCAAAGAGTTTATTGATTCTCGCCCCTATGGTTTTTTTAGTAAAGAGATCAATGAACTACCTATGAGATGGCAAAAGTGCATAGATAACAACAGTGCATAATTTAATTAATTAAATATATTTTACAAAAAAAAAGACTTTATTTTCCTCCCGTACAAAACGCCAATTTCATATGTAAGGACCTAATATTATAAGTGCCTGTAATTAGATCGACCCTTAAAATTATTGAATAGCGAATGAACGAAATAAGAAGTGAAGTATAAATATAAGCAAAGAATAATAAAACCATATCAGACACTGAAATAAATAGTAAGGAACTGCACGAAGCAATTCTCGTGATGCTTACTTTTGAAGTGTCAAAACGCGAATATGACGCCACCGCACGTTCAATCGCACGGCAACCACGGTTCTTGACACCCGTTTAAGTGACACTATTATAATTAAGTATCTAGTACAATTCCACAACCTGTGAGACATCAAGTACCACCGACCCTACCGTCCACAATGATAATATATGATAGCGTGTGAATCAAGCAATATTAGACTTTTGTATGTATGTCGCAAGAACTAAGACATCAGCAATAGTAAGCCATGGCACTGACGTTTGACAACCTTCTATGAGAATTGTTACACGAAATTGTATTAATAGGCATAGCCTTCTTTTGAGATCTTTGATAACAGGAGTGTGATTCTCTTACTTAAATATAACTTCGGTCATGAACTCACTGGCGAGCCTAACTTGACCCGTCAGTGCGTATAAACTACATTTCCGCGCGAGTCTTCGACCTTGGTTGCTTTTCGACGCTGTTGGCCACTGACGTAGGCATCTAACTCCGCATAACACCAACGTCCGCGCGGGTCAATTTATGATTGTCTTTCGAAATGTGAGGCGAAATGAGCGACCATTTGTTACAGAATTTGCTGATCAATTCGGTCATTTTAGATTATATAAAGATTTCCCTCTTGAATAATTTACATTTTCAAGCAAAAACATTAATCATATTTGTCATTTTTAAATTTGACACTAAAACGCTCTCTTACTGTCAGCGGTCGCGTGTGATGTCAACTCATCACTGTTATGTATGCATAAGATGCATGTGTGTGTGGCTGCGCCCACCACCGTACGTTCCTACGAATAAACGTCAGTGTGCTAATATCAAGCCGTGGTTTAACTCGTTCCCTTACATATTTATCACGATTAAGGTGGGCAGCGTGATTTGGAACGCAACCGACCTATGCAACGTCATACGTCGTGACTCGTGTTTAAAGTCACGTGACTTAGAAGTAAACATTGAAGTTTTTAAGTTATTAAATTCTAAATAATTTTGATTTATTTTTACTTAAATCCTGTTCTTTAATGTTCTACCGTTCCACCAAAATACATTAAAATTTGTTATTAAAGTAAAGTAGCCAATTATGAGTCACAAGAATCTTTAAAACAAATTAACTGGAACTTCAGGGAAAGTGCAGCATCAAACAAGCCACTCACGTAGCGAGTTAATCAATGCCTAACCGAGTTACTGGCGACATTATCTTTTATCCAAGACCTACAAAAGAATTCTGAATTCACTAGTTAGCTTACCCTTAATTGAATTCTGCTTGTATTTACATTATTATTGTTGATTTCCATGACCTAGACTCACTATGATTACCTAAAATGTCCCAGCGAAAGATATTATTAAATTACGGCTCTAATTCATTCAAACAATTAAGATTTCGTTTCGAAAAGCTGGTATAGTTTTCACAGCGTATAAAAAGCACCGTCTTTGTTATTTTGCAAAATATATGATTTAATTTCATTAAACTCAAGCTCAAAACGCTTATACAGTGAATTGGCCACCTGTGGGCTCTTTTACATGTCACATGAAATGGGTTGACTACCAGTGCTTTGGACAGGACCGAGAAGAAACGCTGCAAGAAAAATAGCACAAAGTCATCTTTTCATGTCACAATTTTACTAGCAAATAAAGTTGTCAAAATCGCGTGGCAAGCGGGGTTTTTAGAGCGCTGTGATTGGTGCGTTCGGGGAAATGCGCTCCCCGCGGCTGCCCCTAGCCCCGCCACTATGGCTTTGCCTCTAATATATGATCGGTGTTTCCAGTCAAACATTGATTTTACATCGTATATAAAAACTGAAATAAAATTAAATAGAACCATTACAAAGTAATAAAGCAATAAATGATAATTACGTACAATTTTGGCCAAATTCAGAAACGCCACATAAGCAATTGATTAAATATTAAATAGTTAAATGTCCGTCAACTAGTTGTCAGTCTATACAGAAACGTCACTGAAACGTCACTTTAATTAAAGCTTAATTTGAGTGGCTTTTCTGAATTCGGCCATTAGACTGATAAAAATAAAATCGTTTGATGATGAATAGCTATAAAATATTGTACTTATATGGCCGAATTCAGAAACGCCACTTAAGCATTTGATTAGATATTAAATAGTTAAATATCCCTCAACTAGTTATCCCTATACAGAAACGTCACTGAAACGTCACTTTAATTAAAGCTCAATTTGAGTGTCCTTTCTGAATTCGGCCAATAGAGTATTTAATTTTGATTCTCGTACGCCGTTCCGTTGGCTGTAGTTGTGGTGTCATTCTAGTCTGACTGGGTTTCCGCAATTTCGGCTTATTTTCGAGCTACGATCGCTATTAAAATTTGACAGCCATCTTGTTTTATTCATCGTGCCAGTACACAAGTCGATGGCAATTGAACTTAGAGAATGACATCCAAGCCCGGCAGCGAGATTCGAGATTCTTCCGCTCGGCAGTGTTGAAACTTCCAACCTTTATTTTGCAAGACTTGTTTTGGAAACTCATCCTCCTGGACGAAACAGGCGGAACGATTCATATTGCCTTGAGCTTGGGAAAGGCGTGAAATCTTTGTGTAAACGGATAAGCTTTTGTTTGAAGTAAGGCAATTTACCGTTTGAATTTGATCAATGAATTCACTTCGATGTAGAAGAATATATCTAAATATATATTATTTAATTCATTTTTCATTATATTAAATGAATCATTATTATTCTATAAACTAGATAGACTATAGATTATTTTGTATATCGAATTTTTAATTAGAATATTGAGTAATATTCGAAACTATGTCACCTACAATTTAGGCTCCCTAAACTTAAGATAAGAAACGTCAAACAAGCGAGCGAGACTCGTGCGGAAGAGTGGGATGGGAAATCTCGCTCGCTCGTCGCTACAACATCACTTAGCGTTCCCGAATAGAGGCGCTGGATTTTATATACAGCACAACTGTCAAAATCGAGTTTGACGTTTCTTATTTCAAGTTTAGCCTCTTTTAAATTTTGCGAACACCCTTTCGTATGGGCCAAATTTTTAACCGACTTCAAAAAAACCGAAGGAGGAGGTTCTCAATTCGACGCGTATATTTGTTTTTTTTAATAATATGTATTTTCACCGATTACACGGAGATGGCTGGACCGATTTGCATAATTCTTTTTTTAAACGATATCGGTAAATAATGCTCTTCGTAAGTAAATTACCTAGAAACGTCAGATATATTGTTGATTAAGTGATACATTAAATATATCGAAGTCGGTGGAAAGTAAATTAGATAATCCATCCCTCATACTGTGTTCACTTACTTGACACCGATTTCGATGTATTTAATGTATCACTTAATCAACAATATATCTGACGTTTCTAGGTAATTTACTTACGAAGGGCATTATTTCTGGTTTTTCAAAGGGTTTTTGAAGTCGGTGTTTTTATTTGTTATTTATACCTATTTTAAGTTTTAAATGAATAGAGTTCCTAGTGTTTTTTGTAATCACTTCTTCAGGCCGCTAGGTTAATGCTAATATGCAGGTTTTTAATTATTCTTTTATATCTTCTTAATAACCTATATATTTGAACAAGTTTGTTCTTGATAAAGTGCTTGATTGATTAATTAATGGATTTAACGATTCATTTTGGAACTGAAATACAAAATTTTCATGCGACGACATATTTGACTTGCTGGGCCTCTATTCGGGAACGTCCAATACTGATGCGACTCGCGAGCGAGTTTCGCATCCCACTTACGCATTACGCATCGTGCGGAAGAGTGGGATGATAATCTCGCTCGCGCGTCGCTACAACATCGCTAGGACGTCCCTGAATAGAGGCGCTGATGACTAGTTTGCATAAAGTTGAAAACTAGTAAAATATAGGACATTAATAATGTAAAATATATAATAATTAATATTATTTAAATAAATAAATAAATCAGGGGACAATCTTTACACAAATCGATCTAGTCCCAAAGTAAGCTCTAAAGGCTTGTGTTATGGGTACTAGACGACGATATAAATACTTATATAGAGAAATAAACACTTAAATACATAGGAAACATCCAAGACTCAGGAGCAAACATTCGTGCTCATCGCACAAATATTTGCCCGTACCGGGGATCGAACCCGGGACGCTAGCTTCGGAGGCAGGGTTTTTTTTTTTTTTATTCAAACAATTTTTTTTTTTATCTATACATATTGTTTGGCAACCACAAAATCTATTGTTCTGTTAGTTACGATAATTTCAAAGAGAACTGAACCCTTCGCTCGTGGAAAATACCGAGTTATAGCATTGGAAATGTAGTAGTAGTAGGTGTAGTTCACGACCTTTATTTTTATTATTTATTTTCACCATATCAATTGCTGCCCTAAGCCCTATGGACTTCTCTCGTTCAGCCGTTCGCCGATTGAATCGGAATTGGAAGCGGAACTGAGCACTATAATTTCTCATGGGACATTTCGTTAAATAACAATATTTCCTGGCGTATAATCGATTGGAAAAATGGTGTTTGAAATGGTTATGTTGGAAATATCAACTTAACCTTTTGAGTGCCAATGACGGATATACCCGCAACCAAAGGTTCACCGCTAATGGACCGATTTATCTGTCAGAGTATACGGTGGAAAAGAGACCCATATAGCCTCTTGAGGCGTGAATTTCAATTGCGTTACCTGAATTTTGAACTCTGTCAAATTAAGACAAAGTCAAAAAATGATTATAGTTTTTGTTTTTTATAAAGGCCGCGGGGTCTGAGGTGGATAAAATGACTTTGAAAACGTTATCAGTAATGGTGAAGAAAGAAAAACCGGACAAGTGCGAGTTAAACTCGCGTGGAGAGGGTTCCGTTCCGTACATGATTATCTGAAATTTACTAGGTTACCTTAAATACCATAGACTTCTTATAGGTTTTCCTGTAATCTATAGGCAAAGATCTATTTTCTGTATTTTTTTCAAAATTTTAGCCCCAGTAGTTTCGGAAATACGGGGGGAATGGTCATTTTTCGCCTATTTTCCTGAATAACTTCTAAACTATTTTATTTAAAATTCAAAAAAATATATATTTAAGATCCTCACAATAAGCCCTTTCATTTGATATGTCACACGATAAAGGTGGCATTACTTTTTTAAAATTTTCTAGTTTACCCCCAAAAAGTGGCCCCTATGTTTAAAATTCATATATTTACGTCACGCGTTCGTGTTGCGGTCACCAACTTACATATGAATACCAAATTTCAACTCAATCAGTCCAGTAGTTTCGGAGCAAATTGGCTGTGACAGACGGACAGACAGACAGACAGACAGACAGACACACGAGTGATCCTATAAGGGTTCCTTTTTTTCATTTTGAGGTACGGAACCCTAAAAATTGGGAATATAATAAAGTCGGTTTATATAAAGTTGACTAGTTCAAATAATTTATTTTTAATATTTTAAGTTGTAATATGATAAAATATATCCGTGTAAAATTTGGTCACCATATTGAAGTGTCATAAAATCAATAATCTTACAAAGAAGTTTTAATCGTGTTTCATCTATTAAATAATTATGTAACAATGATTTAATAAAAACGCAAAATAAAACTTCTATTGTTATGCCGATCAATTACCAAGTCGGAAAATAATATTTCTGATTACGCAATCCACACAAGGCCCACGTGCAGACTATTACCCAGTTCCCAGCAGTGGGACGTATATAGGCTGATGATCATAAAAACATTAATCTAACAAAGAGGCTTTAATCGTGTTTCATCTATTTAATAATAGCGTAACAATGATTTAATAAAAACACAAAAATAGAACTGCTTTCGTTTCGCATTGCAACCATTGTTCTGTGAATCAATTACCAAGTCGGAAAATAATATTTCTGTTTACCTACGCAATCCACACTAGGCCCACGTGCAGACTACTACTCAGTGCCCAGCAGTGGGACGGTTGTGGCCTTAACATGTCAGACACGGGAATAAGTTAAACCCATTTATCTCTCTGACTATCTATTTCATTGGCGCTAGGGTGAGAGAGACGCATTTAGAGATAAGACGGTTTCACTTATCCTTGTGTCAACCTTGTTAGAGCCGCTGAATGGAAAGCACGAAAGGTATTTCTAAGAGAATATTTTTTCAATAAATAACTCTGGGGTCCTTGTAAATACCACAGCTTGTCTCATATTCTTATATTTTCATTGCGTTTATTGCTTAGAGAGTTCTATGATATAAATTCCATATTTTTGTTCCAAACAACTGTGCAAGGAATTGCGTATTATTCTGTAGGCCATAGAAAAATGGATTATGGATACGCAAATATTAAGTTAAATAGATACGTCAATAATATTTTTTATCAAATTAAAAAGGCACATTTGAAGCCCAATCCTTGTTGCCTCATAATATATATAAAATAATAAAATTGGATATAATTAATTTACAAGCACACATCTGTTTTCACCTTGTGATGATGACGACATATAGCGATACTTATATTATTATTAACGTCTCGTTTTTTTTTAAACTGAGATGGTCCACTGAACTCAAAACAATAGTATTGTTTTCAGACAAAGCCTTTGTCTGGCCAAAGAAGTGGCTAACCGAAGAACACGGGTTTGTTAAAAAAGTGAATTACTACATTGTAACTTCATTGGATTATGTACTCTACGGCGTAAGCCAGTAATTCCAATTGCACTAAAAGAAAAATGGCGTTAATCGCACCTTAGCTTGGCATGGTCTTGAAGTGCTAAAGGTCCTATTAACGCCATTATTTATTTTAGTCTATTTGGAATCTTCTGGCAAAAGTGGTTAAGTTGATAATTCAATGAACTTACAATGTTGATATAACCTTTTATTGTAAATAATTGGTTTGCGGCACACTACAAGGGCCAGATAATGGTATTCTTTAAACCGAATGCCTACTATTTTCTTGCGTTAAGTGGATTGGCTCAGTTTTAATACGAAACACTACATGATTACTTTTTTAGAACTCGCACAGAACGCTTTTGAATAATGAATGAAGTTAGTTTTTTTGCGTAATCAAACACCTTTTATCACGAAACTGCTTTCATTGTACCTGCCACAATCACTAAAACCATTTAATAGGCCCATAACAATAAATGCACAGCTTTTCATGAAACGCGTTCAATAATGTTGAAAAAATGTCAAAAAAATTTGGTGGTATGTCACGCTTGCGTCATTATACGACTGACCTTAATCGAGAAACGCATCTAAACTTCAGTATCTCTAAGGTAATAAGAAGTAACGATTCCTGCGATGCCTCTGTTTGTTGTGACGGAGCTGCAATATCAGGCCACATTATGTTTTTACGTAACTCTATTTCTGTGCCACAGAAGCATTGACAAAGAAACATTGACAAATTTATTTGTAATCGGTTATTTTGAATCAAAGACCACAGAATGTCGGATACTTAAATAATTTGATAGAGCACAAAGATTCTTTTTAATTTTCAAGTGCTTGCGACCTGTATTTATATATAACCACAGCTAGGGCAGGCAATTTTTGTATGTAATTAACGGTAATTTACCGAAATCCCATACAAAAAATTATCATTCCTTAACCACACCGAACCGGCCATCGACCAGAAATGTCAACAAGCAAAATTTAATTCCTCGTTAAAAACATAAAAAATGTTGCCAGTTGGAGAAATAAAACCCATCCCATTTATTGTGATGGACTAATTTAACGTTTACCGTAAACAAGTGGCAATAATAGTAAATTTCGAAAACGACCCGGAATGGCGGGCGGTTATTTTTTTAAACGCAAATAAAGGCAATGTGAGAATAATTACAGCCAGCCAGCTTTACGATTGTAAAAGTTAATTACAGTAGCTTTGTCTGGATTCCGTTAACGATTATTTTTTATTCTGACGGGTTTATTTCTTGTAACGTAATTTTTTTTTTATATTTATTCAATTGTCTTCATGATGATGTAATGTTGTGTTTACAGCTCAATTAATGCACGCCAATACAACGCAATAACTCCGACGTTAATAAAAATCGTATTTAATTCGTATTATAAAATATTAAGATATCCCCATTACCTCCCCTACCATTACAATTAAGTATATTGCATCTTCATTCTTTTGGGTAAAATTATAACCGTTTTCTATTACTGTGTGTGTATGTCGTATTTTATAATACCAAGCTCTGAAGTTATGGCACTGGGCGTAAAATGTAATAATAATAATAATAATAATAATAATAATAATAAAAATGATGATTTATTTCAGACTAAGTCCATATAAAATTGTTAGTAATACTAATTAGGGTCCTTATAATTTAAGTATTAGTCTAAAAATACAAATTGAATAAATTGAAAATTACAAATTTACAAAATAAATTACACAAGATTCAATTCGATTCGACACCATTCAATTAAAATTTTGAGATTTACTTATATTAATTACTGATACCAAATTTAAATTCGTAATGAGTTCTGTCAAAGCATTAGGAACATTGCAATGTAGTCTAATAAAAAAAGAAATGGAAAGTATTCCAAATAATTCAAACGTCACGTTGCCGTTTGGGCGATCTGAGCTGGCAACGTTGCATATGTAAATTATGAGATACTAAGAAGAACTTTATGAGTGTCATTTGATATTGGCACCTCGTTTGAGCCTGAGCAGACAGCACAAAAGTATACCTTTGGGGTCATCCATAAAGTACGTCACACCTTATGGGGGGGAGTGGGTCGACAGAGTGTGACATTGTGTGACAAGGGGTGGGAGGGGTCATAAGTTTTGTGACGTCACATTTCAAATTCTAATACATCTAAGTGCTAAAATGCCAAAATCGAACTATTAACGAAAAACTTAAAAATATTTCCAACTCTATCTGTACGAACATAAGGTTTAAATTGTTTTGTTGGCGAGCTCACACTCTCTCTACTAGTGTAACGCGCGGGTCCCGTTTTTACAAAAATGTTTAATTTGATGTTGATTATATTAAAACATAATTTAAATGGAAATAAAACTGTTTTCGGAACTGCTGATTTAGTTTAATAATTTCTAGATGTAAAATTGAAAAATATGTGACGTCATACTAGGGAGGGGGGGCGTCTCACAAATATGACCAACTGTGACAAGGACGGGGGGAATAGTATTGTCACCCTGAAACTAGTAATCGATTTTCATACTTGCTAAGTTTAACCAAAACATCACGTCAAAGTTAACAATTTTAGATTTCTATGAGCAAGGTTATCCATTCTTAAATAATGGACTACCTATTTCAAACAATGGTTTGTCGAATTCCGCCCCCCCGTATCCCTTATATTCTAAGAGCGTCCTTGCCGACTCGTACACATACATACATAACTTGGGGTGGGCAGAGCCACAAGACTTGTGGCCACGTTCGATTAATTAGTCCTAAGATGGTATGATGAACCGTACGGTGACAGGTGATCAGCCCATCGCCCATACAGATAGTCCACCATGTTGGAGAGGACCCGTCCCTTAGTCGACTTTTACGACATGCCAGGATGATAAGCATCTGCACGCATTCTATGCTATTAGCCGACTCGTAAGAAATAAGTATTCGAGCACCGTGGGTCTATTACATCACTTCTTTATAGGTCTCTATCGAATTCATATAAGTAGTGACATGAAAGTCTAGCGGTGAACGAAATGTGGTGGGGATACTGCGCATGGGTACGACTGCTCCCGCTCCCGTCACCGTCCCGCTCACTCTCCCACGATATCCAATTTTCGACTTCTGCGCAATAATCGTCACCGCTAAACTTTCGCGCCGCCACCTGTACTAGCATAGTATAAAGAGGAAAGTAAGTTATCTTCATACAAACGCACCGCGCGCGGCTTGTACGTGTGCGCCAAAGCATCTATGCGTCGCCGCACGCACACTTAAACAAAATCTCGACCCGTTTCTCAGTGCGCCAGTCGGGGCTAACACCGCACGAGGTTCGCGCGTCACGGCTTTTCAGCACCGCTAAATGAATGAAAAATGTGTGATAATCGCAGGAGAATGTATTGCTGTGTATTTAGGTGTCTTAATAATACATCGATTCCAGAATTGTCTCTGTTCAGATTACTTATTGAACAGAGACAACCCTGAGACAGTAGGCAATTATATCGTGGATTGGGCCGGAGATAGCCTACTTTCCCTCTTTATACTATGATACTAGGCTTATCGGTCGTTCCATCCAGTGGTCTTAACTCAGGGACAATTCTCTAACGTCTGACGCTTTCTTCAAAAACCTAAGATGCTCCTTCAAATTGGCTTATATATTCTTTCTTTTGTCCTGTAATTAGTTTCACCTGAGTACAGCCCGCGGGAAGGAAATGCTTGGAATACTAAGTAAGTCTACGTGGCCTGGTCAACGCGCCTCGGGGGAAATTTGCCGCAGTTTTGTCTTGGTTAGCCACAACGACAATGGCTTATACATTTAATATTTCCTAATTTTGTAAGTTATCTTAAATTTTAGACTTGTATCAATTGAAAAAGAATGATGGGCAAATTGGCCCATATACCCAATACAAATCTCATGTATACCACGTGAAAGCTAGTTCCATAAGCTTCATTTTCTAATACGGGGACAAACTTCAAAACCCCGGAGAAGACAGTTATCAGCCTTCAAATATTCACACACACACAACGTTTATTACTATACTAGCTGTGCCCCGCATGCGTTGCAATGCTATTTCTCCCAGCCTTCACAGTCTAGTCGTCATAATAATAATTACAGAAAATAGTGAGATCAATAAACCGACATACGTTTTAATTCTATTGGTGATTGGGCTGGGTTCCATAAATTTTTGCCCATCATTATTTGTTTGATCGTTTTTATTACTCGTGTGTCTGTCTGTCTGTCTGTCCATCCGTCTGTCACAGCCAATTTGCTTTGAAACTAACTGCTGGACCACCTGAGTTGAAATTTTGTACATATGTGTAAGTCGATGACAGCAACACGAACGTGTAACGTAAATAAATTAATTTTGGGAGGTAAATTAGAAAATTAAATAGAAAGTTTTGCTAACTAAGTATATCGTGTGACATATCAAATGAAAGGACTCATTGTGAGAATCTTAATTTTTTTTTTACAATTTTAAAATAAACACTTGAAGTTATTTAGGAAAATAAGCAAAAATTGACCATTATCGAAACTACTGTCTAAAATTTTGAAAAAAAAAGCTTGAAAAGAGTTCTTCATCTATAGATTACAAGAAACACCATAAGAAGTCTATGGCATTTGTAGTAACATACGAAATTTCAGATAGTCATGTACGGAACCCTCTCTACGCGAGCTTAACTCGCACTTTTTTGGTTTTTTGCTAAATTTCGTTATCTGTTCTTCAATCACGTGCAAACAGCTGAACGGATCTGGGTGAAAATAGGCAGACAGACAGACCATTATATTGGAATAAAACATAGGCTACTCTTCATCGCAAGCGCACCCTAAAAAAAGGTAAAGTAAATAATAAAAGTATTACAAAAATCCCCAGTCATCCTCGTATATTACACCAGTCTAACTCAAGCATGTTACCGCGACGTATAATTTTCTCACACGGTAACGTGAGCTATCTAAAATATTAAAATGTAATTTGTGTGGCTCAGTACACCCGCACGGGCTTAACGCGAGTTTAGTGTTCGTGGAGTTATGCATCTGCTTGTTTCTCATTCTAAATTAGACAGGAAACGTAAAGGTGGGACTCTATTGTATTTGAAATAAGGAATACATTTGGTAAAGGTTTACTTTTGAAACCTTAAAAGCTTTATACAATTTTTATAAAAGGGTTATTTTTCCGATTGCGTAGTCGGTAACGATATTTTAAATGTTTAAATGTTTTTAGGGCACCGTACCTCAAAAGGAAAAAACAGAACCCTAATAGGATCACTCGTGTGTCTGTCTGTCTGTCCATCAGCCACTGGCGTCCACTCCGTCAGTTTCGGAGCAAATTGGCTAATTTGCTCCGAAACTACTGGACCGAATGAGTTGAAATTTGTTACACATATTATAAGTCGGTGGCCGCAACATATACGTGTAACGTAAATAAATTAATTTTAAACATGAGGGCCACTTTTGAGGGGCTAATTATTTTAGAGAAACATCTTCTGTTATAAAGTACCCGTCTTTGCTGGCTCGGCCATCTTGAGACAGAGAAGAACGTGATGTTCAAGAGATCATTCTTGGGTTGAGCAACGAGAGGACGTCGTACTGAGTCAAGTATTGATAGTGACACTGGTGAGGCAAACTTCATCATCATCATACAGCATCAGCAGTAAAACGTCTACTGCAGGACATACGCCTCCCCCAAAAATGGGGGATTTGCCAGAGTCGCCACGCTTAACAGGTGGGTTGGCGATCGCAGTCGCAGTTGATAGTACTCGAAAGACGCTGCTGCTCATCCTTTGGTTGGTCCCTCCCCAACCGAAAGATGGCCAACTAAGGGGGAGGCCTACGTCCTGCAGTGGACGTTTTACTGCTGATGCTAATTGATTTTCTAGTGGTAGAGCCAAACAGTAATCCTCGCTAGATGATCACTGTTCGAATGGGCCAGCTCGACCGGGGTAGTAGCACACTCTCACAGAATATCGGCGTAAAGAAGCTTGCTATTGCGTTTCGTACGGTGAGTGACGAGATCCGGAGGCCTATTCTCTCATCCCCATCCCATTCTCCATCATCCCTAGACTAGCAACGCATTGGCAGCACCTCTGGTGTTGCAGATGTCCATAGGCGTCGGTAACAACTTTCCATCAGGCCGTCTGGCTGTTTGTCAGTCAATTGACATAAAAAGATGGCGTGTGTATATCGGATACCAAGACTCACTTTGTGTCGCTGTGCTAGTTTAGTTTGCTAAGTTAGCCTTCACGCAACTTAGATAAGAAGTAAGTAACCGAAGTATTAACTTTAAACCTGCGGTTTTCCGCTCTGCACGCTTAAGCGAGCACAACCTTACACCAAAGGAACCATATTGAATTGAATTACCAAGTACTTATTTAGTTCAGTTAGAAGATTACAGAGATTCGTGAATGGAACCTTCTTGAATGCATAATAATAATAATGGAAGATTACTTAAATATAATAATATTTATTTTATGTTCATTAATTGTCTGTTTTGATTCATCATAATACCATTAGGTATCTTAAAAAAATGACAACGCGTATGCTTAACAAAATTAAGAAGAGTCATGGATACCATCATTAAATAATGACTTTGACTTCTAAGGTAAGCAAATTCCTCCTTTTTACCCGAATGCAGCGAAACAAATAGCAGGGCTATGTCTTTACGAGTATGTATGTATGTGATTATGTCATTGTAATCACTCCAGTAGTTACCACCTAGAGCCAAAACTACTGAATCGAACAAAAACTCAAACTAAAAATAAGAAATAAAATTTATTAATTATAAAAATCAAAAACCCGACTCCATAACCTCAAAAAGAAAGTAACGAGAAATTGATTCTGCCGTGCTCGTAGGGTCGATATGGAAATAACAGATTTTTTGTATTTTATGCTTAAATTATTATTATTTTTTAAATATTTCTGTCAACTATTTCAAGTGCAAAAACGCCGACCTATTTTGTCAATATTTACCACATAAATCAGCGTTGTTGCACCAAACCACAATTTAAATGCATAGCAATGTTCGCGTTCCGTCGCGCGCGTGAACTCCTTATCAAAGCTTCCGTCACAAATGAAACTTCGCCGAATACGTTACGTAGACTGATAAGACAAATCGCTTGGCGTGAACGCTTAGCGTTGTAAATGCTAAACGGTTGACAACCTCTGAATTATCATTTGTTTGCGGCAGTTTGAAATGAATATGGCGTATTAAAATTAACTTTGGATTTACAACTAATACTGAACCATTATACAGAACTTTGATTAACTAACTAAATGCACAGTAATAGTTAATAATCTATAATTTATAAAATAAAAAAAACCGACTTCAAATAGCCTTTGAAAAGTATCTCAGTTTTTTTTTCACATTTTATATATTATCCTGTCATTTAACGACACATTTTACTACATCAAGTAACAATAGCATAATGCCAATTTCTCATTACCATTTACAAACTGTCGCTATCCACGGTGCAAAGATGTCAATCGTTGAGGAGTCTCCTAGTTCTTCAATCTCATTACATGAATTTTCATGGACATAAGTTGCTTCAGGACTTTATACAGTAATTTAATCGCCAACCGTGAAATACTCAACATTTAGGAGTTCCGGTGATCATCAACAGTTCCACTTCACCAAATAATGCTTTTGGAACGTAACTGCTTGAGTTATTACAGAAAATACTAAAATTGCTCTATGCTTGCCTATAATATTTGAAGAGTTCCATCGATTTCTCATAGATCCTCTGATCATAACTCGACTTTGACGACAACGGGACCAAACTGGAGGTATACCCTACCGATTAAAAAAAGAATTTTCAAAATTGGTTTATAAATGACGGAGTTCTGAAGTAACAAACATAAAAAAAGAAAAAAAAATACAACCGAATTGAGGACCTCCTTTTTTTTGAAGTCGGTTAAGAACAAAAAAAACACGTTTAATAATACGTCTGCAAGATCAAAGTCTATTCGCTTTGACTCTTTGATCCCATTGAACATTTTAACCAGTCAAAAGATCCAGAAGTTTATTGTAAGCATGGCGTCTATTCGGAAACGTCTAAGTGATATTGTAGCGACTCGCGAGGGAGATTCGCGTCCCACTCTTACGCATTACGCATCGTGCGAAAGAGCGGAATGAGAATCTCGCTCGCGAGTCGCTACAATATCACTTAGCGTTCCCGAATAGAGGCGCAGGTCTAGGGTGTGATTCTCTTAAATAAAAATACGTTCATGAACTCATCGGCGAGCCTCACTTGAGCCGTCAGTGTGTATTATACTATATGGTCGTGCGTGTCTTCAACGTTGGTTGTATTTCGACGCATCCGGCTACGGACGTAGGTACATCGCTCCCCATAATACCTATGAACTAGCGGGTCAATCTACGATAATCATATAATTAAAAAAACGTAAATAACCGACTTCAAATAGCCTTTGCAAAGTAAGAATTTTTTCACATTTTAATTTATTAGGTTAGGTTAGGTTAGGTTATTTATTTCTCAAAATATAATCACATTATAAATAGCGCATGAAGGTACCCTATACCCCAAGGTACAGTAAATCACATGTCATCATGTGATTTAATGACACCCATTTACTACATCAAGTAACGATAGCGTAATGCCAATTGCTCATCATCATTTACAAACTGTTGGTATCCAAGGTACAAGGATGTCAATCGTTGAGGAGTTCTCCTGGTTCTTCACCACTGATTCTATTTTACCACATGGATTGTCATGAATATAAGTTGCCTCTAAACTTTATACAAAAATCTAATCGCCACCCGTGAAACAATTATCATTTAGAAGTCGTATTATTTTTTAAGTCGGTTGAAAATATGAAATGAACGACGAGATTTTTTGAATAAAATAGCTGTACCTTCATCAAATGGTCAAATATTTGATCAATCTCATCTGACTCGATCAACTATTAAAGCGGAAACTGAGCAATTTCACTGAATGCCATCGGCGACGGTCTCCAAGGCAATAACAAAACAATATTATTTTCCAATACATCGTCTTCGATAGGTTTTTGTGGGATAAAGTGAATCAGGGTTTGTTTCTAAAGTCAATAATATTTTGAAAAGTTTAAAAACAAAATTGGGCATCTTGGTTTCACACACAAACATTGACATCCTATTCGTCTAAGCTACGTAAGAGCTTAACTGATTTTCCTGAAATTTGGTATATACTTATAAAGCTAATTCAGGTCCTGCAATAGGACAAAGGGTATATTTCATCCCGGAAAAAATAATAATTCCCGAAGGCACAGTATTTGTTTGTAAGTGGACGAAGTCACGGGCTTTTTCCCGGTTTAAGTTATAAGTTATTATTAAGAAATGGTTTCGAGCCAAAACGCCTTCAGATCTCTTATTTGAGTGGAAATTGACGACTACTTTTATGGTTTCACATCATTCGCTTATAACATGATTTGTCGCCCGATGAGACTATCTAATTTCGTGCGTCACCACGCAAACCATTCAACGCATTGAAAGGTTTGCGTTGTCAATCTTGCTAGGTCTGTTGGCACATAAATGAGCATTTTGTAATTGGTTATGACCCAGTTTGTCTGAAGTAACGCAACCGACAATAATGTCGGATTCTAATTTCAGTCGTAGTTCGAATCCCGGTGAGGCCCAACTTTGGTTGGAAAAAAATGTTGCGACCACGTACTGGAAGGCGCAGCGTGAGCATAGCACCCACACATGGTCTGACGACCTGGGCGTCTATTCGGAAACGTCTAAGTGATATTGTAGCGACTCGCGAGCGAGATTCGCAACCCGCTCTTACGGATTACGCATCGTGGGGAAGAGTGGGATGAGAATATCACTCGCGAGTCGCTACAATATCAATTAGACGTTCCCGAATAGAGGCGCTGGGGAAAATTGCGGCTCTCCGCTGGATGCGAGCAGCACAGAATCGGTCGTTGTGGTGATCATTGGGAGAGTCCAGCAGTGGACGTCTTTATTCGTCTCTGAATAATATTATTATTTTCACGTTTACACGTAACAAATTACAAAAAATTAAAATCACCTAATGAAGCGAGTTTGCAATGACTTATACTGAAATAGTAAACATAATGCTTTAGCCAAGTCGTAATTCTGACATATAATACAAAGACGTTACCTACTTCATATTATGTCGACTGTTCTCTTTCTCAAACTCGTATCTTTCAAGCGTGAACTTTCAAAAAACAGCCTTGGTTAACTAGTTATAGAGTTCAAAATCGAGGCAACAGAATAGAGATATAGAAGTTTGGGGAAGTATTTATCAGTGGATATACAATGTGCACACATAAAGAGCACGTCACGTCACTCTGCCCATCTGATTAACGAGCAGCCATTTTGTCTTGAGTTAGTTATAAGGGTTACTTGACACACGGTTGTTGACTTATAATATGATTTGAAACTTGAGTCTGCGGCTATTAATTAAATGTCCATCTTTTAGCTTTAATAACTGTATTGTGACAAAAACATCTGTAGTCAAGCGAAAAACCACTAATAATTTAAAAAGAATAGAAAAACAAGAGTCCAAAAGATGTTATTTTAAAGGTCTAAAAAAGAACCATAATTATCTAAAGTGAATTCATCCTTACTTGTCTTTTTGGTAAACAAGTTTATAACCTCAAATTGTACCTTTTTGGGTGAAACATCTATTTTATCCTAAGTAAACCAATCCTAGGTGAAAATTTGGCAAAGTTATGTCTAAAATATTATCTCCGGTCGCTTAATTTACGAAAAAAATGAGCACATACAAATTTTGACCAAATGACTTTGAGCATATAGTTTAAATTAATAATTTCGTTCATCCGTTCTCTGCTGCTGTTAGAGAATGACATCACAAGTTGAGCTGTTTTGATGCTTCGTATCAGTTGAACGTATTTGGCTGAAAAAAGACACACCGAATACCAACAAATATCAAGGAATTCTACAATCACGAAGTCAACAGTAAAAAGTAAAAGTAAGTGGACAAGGCCTTCCCAAACCAATACGTTGGCGAGGTGTCAACAAAAAGCGATAGAAAGATAGCACTTGCAGTAATCCTACGGTCATTAATCACGAGGCGCTCGGGGATAACTCGGACGGCTTTTTGTACGTAGGTATTGTTGTAGACTTGGACGGGTTTTAGGTTGCTCATGAAGTACTCGCAGTTACGAACAAGGGTGGATCCACCGTTGCCCGTGACCACACGATGGGTATGCCCAAAAACCTAAATGTAGACTTATGACGTTCTTTGTAGGAATGCCCTATATCGATCATGGGCGAGTTTATACTCCACCGCACTTGGCCGATTTTCGGGTGGCTGTGCCCACAACCTTTTTTGAGGGCTGGATCCGCGAGTGGTTACGAAAATGCAAAGTCCAGATTGGTAGACAAACCAACTGCAGCTACACATGGCGTTAGGGAAATTTAATGTTAGCAATCTAATAATTTTCTTTTTCCTGACGACGACAATTATAATGGGGCCAATTCGAAAGTGTGTTCGCTAAATTTTAAAGTCGTTAAACTTGAAATAAGAAACGTCAAACTCGATTTTGACAGCTTGGTGCTATACAAAATTACGCTTGACGTTTCTTATTTTAAGTTTAGGGAATTTTAAGGCGACACTGTTTCGAACTGGACCCAATATTCATATAAAGGTATGTTATAATGGCCCTCAGTGATCTTTTTACGTGACGCGAAAATCATACAGAACCAGCTGCAGCGGTGATATAAAAACCGGATAAGTGCGAGTTAAACTCGCGTGGAGAGGGTTCCGTTCCGTACATGATTATCTGAAATTTCCTATGTTACTTTAAATACCATAGACTTCTTATAGGTTTTTCTGTAATTTAAAGGTAAAGAGCTATTTTCTGTATTTATTTCCCGGTATTTTCGGAGATAAGCAGGGGGGGAATGGTCAATTTTCGTCTATTTTCCTAAATAACTTCTAAACTATTTAACTTAAAATTCAAAAAAATATATATTTAAGAACCTCACAATAAGCCCTTTCATTTTATATGTCACACGATGTAGGTTGCATATATTTTTTTAAATATTTAAAATTTACCCCCCAAAAGTTGCCCCCATGTTTAAAATTCATATATTTACGTCACGCGTCCATGTTGCGGTTACCGACTTACATATATACCTTTCAACTCAATCGGTCCAGTAGTTTCGGAGCAAATTGGCTGTGACAGACGGACAGACAGACAGACAGACACACGAGTGATCCTATAAGGGTTTCGTTTTTTCCTTTTGAGGTACGGAACCCTAAAATCGGTCAAGAACATATCGGGTTATGCTTTGTGTGGAGTTCCGTAATTATTATAACTTTAGCTAGTTTGATTGTAACACCCGTTTTTCATTTCTTTTTTTTCATACAGCCACACTGCTTGGAGGCGTTTTCTCCGTCGGTCTAATGCGAGACATTGGATCGACCCATCGATTATTTTTCGGAATTCTGTTGAACATTTTGTGTTTCATTGTCAGCCTTTTTTCATTCCAGGACAATTCTATTAATTTCAGGATTAATTCAGGAATACATTTAGTTATTTAAATCGCGTTCACATGAGATAATATTTCTTTTCAGCCTTTAAATCATAGACACGAATGCATGCGGTTAAGAGGTTTCGTAAAACGCTTCATGTGTCGATGGTACGGCGCGCTGTGACGTCGGAACTACGTCTTATTTCACGCATAATGGCAAATGGCCGCTAATATGTATTTAACAATTTAAGAATAGAATCATTCATGATATCCTTTTGAGATTGGTGAGTTTTATGGTTCATTCAACGTGTATCTATTTACTGCTATAAAGGGTATTTTTCCTCACGGCCTTCTGCCTACAAGTACTACTATACTTCCCTACATGCTACACTTACACCAATACATTCTAAGGCTCCTCCAGTATTTTCAAGACTAATGTATAACATAAGATTTCATTTAATTAAGGTTTGTGTGCATGACTAAATGAAACCAGGCCATTATACAAATAAAGTTGTATTTGAGAATGCCATTGGAGTTATTTACTTAAAGAACCAATCCTGTTCGTAGCGAGCTTTCCTAAGGCGCCCTTTCATCTTATAAATTTAAGGAAGCTTGCTCCCAGGCCACTTACTCACGGCCCAGACCGTCTCGACCTAGCCGGCTAATTTAAAAGTGTTTCATGATGAGCATTGAATATTTCATTTTAATTTCAACTTGATACCTTTACGCGTTCCTGAGAAAATGTTCTTGACACATAAGTAGTCATACAAAGAGACGGACAACGAAGTTATCCTATAAGGGTTCCTTTTTTCATTTGAGGCACGGTTCCTTAAAAATATATTTTTACTAATCTGATACTCTGTCAGTATGTGCAGGGTATGTAGGCTTTGAGAAAAAGTGACTGACATACGGACGGCCAGACGGACATGGCGAAAGTACAAGGGTTTTGGAAACCCCAAAAATGAATCCTTGTAAAAATAAGAATGCTATTATTCAAATAAAGTTTAGAAATATTGTTAACTTTAATTTCATATTAAAAATTCACACAATAAAACCCATTAATTATGTAAATATAAAATCATGTAATATATTATCTGAAATAAAAATAGATAACATCCAATCTAGCAAGTTCCAACTTCACAAATAAAATAAAAATTATCCTCCAAACAAGGCTGACATCGTTGGAATTTAATGTGCCCGTAAACCGGGCCTATCTTCCGTAAAGCTGTAATCCCAGCAACAACCTAATCAAAAATGATACAGCAGCTGTAACTCTCCTCAAACGGCGAGCTTAATGTCAAAGCACATTACGGTTAGCTTATTAGAAAGCTTGGGGTTCAAAAACGCTAACTTTGTTATTGCAAATAATATTTCTATACCACTCTTTTCGTTTAATGAAAATGAAAATATTTATTTCGCAAATAGACCACACGGGCTCTTTCACATGTTTGAAGCTACCAGCGCTTCGGAAGGTGACATCTGCTGAAAAGAAACACCGCAAGCTCAGTCTTTTTTCAACTTTAATTAAAAAGTTAAAATTGACATAAAAAGTGCAACATATAAACGTAAGAGGTTATCCATAAACTACGTCACACTAATTTCGTGATATTTTGACCCCTCCCCCGTCCTTGTCACAGTTGGTCACATTTGTGATACCCACCCTCCCTAGTGTGACGTCACATATTTTGCAATTTTATATCTAGAAATTATTAAATTACAACAGCAGGTCCGAAATTAGTTTTATTTCCATTGTTTTTAATTTTAATCAACATCAAATCAAACATATGAAAAAACGCAACCGGCGCGTGACACTAGTATAGCATGTGTGAACTCGCCAACAAAACAAGTTAAACCTTATGCACATACATATATAGTTATTATGCACATACAGATATTATTAAGTTTTTCGTTAATAGTTCAAATTTCACATTTTAACACTTAGATATATTCGATTTTGAATTGTGACGTCACGAAACTTAGGACCCCCTCCCACCCCTTGTCACACTTCATACACCCCCTCCCCCCCTTTAACGTGTAACGTACTTTATGCATCACAAATTAATTATAGTAAATAACTAATAAGGGAGATGCACCTAATATAGTGTCCGTGACTGGACAAGTAAATTTAAGTGTCTTAGAGATATAGGGTCATTTAAGATTGTGAACAAAATAATACACATTTTTATTACTGTTCATCGACGACAAATATGTCCTACTGTATGCCATAATAACACTTACACTTAACTGATAGCGATCCCCTTAATATATTGAACATACATAAATATATAGCAATCGATTTCTGTTATTATAAACAATATCAATACGACCATTTAAACGGCACCTTCCCAACAACAAAAAGGGGAATCATTAAGGTAATCTAAACGCTATCCGCCTCAGAAATAATATAGCCTTAACTAGTGTACCGAGCTCCAAAAATGACGTTGAATGCAGTTTAAATGTGCAACCTGTGAAAGTTGCAGTCGTTATTTGGATACGTCATGTAAACGGTAATCGATTGCAAAGGTAATTTATATCCGCTGTTCCTTTCAGTCACTATCCAATAAAAAGGCGGCTTAACGCCCTGACACATCAGGCGCGACGTGAAAACTGACCGATTAAGCGCCATCACACACCAAACTTTACTCAACACAAAACATGCAATTTTAAACCTTATTAGTTACACATTAAGGGCTTAAGTAAAGGTCAGGTTTGGCTGGTATGTTGGTAATAAACATGCCGCGGACAGAGTTATTTCCCGAAAAAATATGGCGTGCTGTGAAATTGTTGCGTTCTAACGATTCATTATGGCTGATAGGATTTACAGCTTAAATGTTATTAACATGCTCGAGTTTTGTTGGTTTTACGTTGATGTATGCTTATTATTTTTCTTTATTACAAAACAAAAGAGACAGAAGATTAATCAAAATAAGAATGATAGAACAGAACAAAGAATTTTTCAAATACATCCTACAAATACGTCCCCAGCATATTATGTTAAAGTATTTTTGTATAACACTGGATGATTCTATTTATTAACACGATCTTAAAATATTAATTATTACGACAAAGACTTTATCATTATATTTAATAACTATTGTGTTTAATAAATTCGAGTTTCAAAGTTTTCTGTTGGTAACGCAGTGGTCTTTTGCAGGGGCGCTCGGAGGCTGGTAACGTAGGGGTAATTGAGCGAGAGAATCTAGTTATTATAGCATTTCCGAAATAACTATTGACTGAAGTTCATGTGAATAGTAAAAAGGACACGGAAAGACATTTGACGAAACTAAAATTATTCATAAGGTGCGTCCTCATCTGACGAACGCGCACTGCGCAAACGGTTACGATAAATACACGAGTGCAGCGCGCGTGCTGCGCGCGAGCGGTTCGCGACCGGCGCGCGAGCGGCGCATTCGCGGCGCGTTCGTCAGATGTGGCCGCACCATTAAAATATCTGCGAATTCGTTGATATTACCCTACAATATCCCAAATAAAATTAGGCACTCAAAAATTTTCAAATGTTAAATGATATCGACCACGAGTTTTTCGGGCTATGTGCCTAGCACATTGCCACTTCAGTTTGCAAGCTCTAACGTGCGCAGCTGATCAGCAATCAGGGAGACATTAAAATCTAGACCAAATGACTTCGATCTTAGAGTCTATATTATTATGTCGTGTATGCACTGATCAACCGCTGTGCACGTTCGAAAATCACACTCCTGAGAGCCATGTATTTTATCATATCTATAGAACGTTGAGTGGCTCTGAGCATGTTTAAAAGTCCCACAGTTGCACAGCTAGTAACAAATATCGCTGGTTTTCATTCCCGACCATGCCCCGTCCCGGTGGGGTCGATTTAAATGGAGGTACGCACATAATTGTTATTTCACCGGGCGCTGAATCATCTCGATCAATCAAGCCGCGTGCGGGTATTGTGGGAACACCATGATTTTCTGTCCAATTTGGGATAAGACTCGTAAAGGGCTTTAAATATTTTATAAGTACTTTTCTTTGTTAAACCTTGATTAAACCATGTTTCTTGTAACTGCCAGTTAACAATATCAGTGTTTATTTATGTTATGTATTTTAAAATAAACTGAAGAAACGAGGGGTATCTTGCGATTATGAATCAACCCAGCAGACATTTTTATCAGTTATCTTCTTACCGGGGCTAGATTTTCAGCTCACTTTTGATACGTTTCAAATTGAGATACTAATAAAAACGTTCCTACATTATTATTTATAAAATCATTTACCTAGTGATTATTAAAAATTACTACTAAACTTGCATTAAGAAAACATAGCTAAACGGTGCCCTTTTCGTAGGCCTAAATACCTAATGTACTTGTAAATAGGTATATACCTAATAATGAACTAGAATTTCATCATGCCTACCACGGCAAAAGCAGCATAAATCGTTTTAATAAACCGGGTCTGAAGTTCATTAAGCTACAAGTCAGGTTTCAGTTTTAATAAAGAAACTAATGAAAGAAGTGAACTTCCTTTATTTTGCTTTGGTTTATGGCACGCGGAAGGAGTTATTACAGCTTGGTTTGGATTGAATAATATAAATCTCGCTTTTAATTAAATGTGGTAAAAGTCAAAACCAAGGTTACCAGTGAAACCACCTGTCAGTTACATTTGTATTTCCAACTAAAAAAATCAAATTTTAATAAGAAACGAAAATTAGCAGAAAAGATAACTGAATACATAATTGCCGTAAGCTCACTTCATCCGGAAAAATATTTATCAAAACCAAAAGACTAGCTATATCACAGTAAATGTCTTTTATTCAGTACCGCTCCATTTTTTCCTACGTACTAAATAATAAAATTCATAGGAAAAACAGTTCTTCGAAAGTTACCAGTACGGTAAAAGGCAAGGTCACTGTTGTTTTTCCCTTCAAAAAATAACTATTTAAAATGTAGCGTATTTCGCGTTGTCTTATACAAAAATACAGCTCTTAATTTCATAGGAAGTGAATGATTATAATGAACAATTTAATATTTAAAGATTTCAAAACAAAATCAGGTATTTTAAACTTGTTTCTTTACTTACTAAAAAAAAATGTTTAGCCTTACAAAAACCATACAAAACCATGGTCACCATACAAAAGTCGCGTGTCGACCTTCGCTATTCACATTTCCTTAACACAGCCGAAGCCCATCCAATACGTAGCTTATAATAACTAGGTTACTCCGCTAATGTAGTCACGAAAACCGAGTGAACTCGGGTGTTATTCTAACGTTGACAGCGGCTGATCAGCGAATAAACGAAATTATTAATTTAGACTGTAAGGACAAAGTCATTTGGTCTAAATTTGAGCGTCGCCTTCGTCGCTGATCAGCCGCTGCGCACGTTAAAGAATCACACAGAAATGTAGTTAGTTACAATGGCAGTGCGGTTGGTATTGGGCTGGTAACTTATCCAAGACATACAAAGCAATAGAATTTTGATCAAGTATTGTGAAGGACACTGTTGGGTACTGGAATTAATCGACCGAACGAGCGAAGCGTCTCCGTTTCAGCTTGGGAAAACATGCTTTCGTATGTCCAGCGGATGTGCGGCGTCTGTCCATTTGTTCTCGTCTACAGGTGGCAGGTCTCAACCGATTCTTGTGAAATTTTGTGAGCAGGTTTGATAATTATATAGAATTTTTTAGTCGATTCAGTTTTTCGATTTTTTCAAAGTGGCAGAGATATGGGGATTATTTGCGGTGTTGGTAAACTGACCCGACCTAGGTCGATGTATGGGGATATCAGTTTTCCAACGGCAAAGTTAAGTTTGTCGCAAGCTCTACAGCTCACGGAGCCACTAGTTTAGATTTTCTACTAGCATGAGATGCACACATTGGGCAGGAAGGGTTCTGTTAATAAATTGTATAATCCCCGGTACATAAGTTGACCCAAAATGGCGGTCGTCCGCGCACCTTTGCGCTCGTACAACTATGGTTACTTCGCGGCACGTAACTTGAAATATAACCTTCAATGCGCAGAACACATTTTCGGTTCCCAATAGAATTGCGGGATGAGGTGCGACGCGAGGGGCCGCGCGTAGCTATAGTTTTTCCTGCGCGGACGACCGCCATTTTGGGTAATCTTATGTGCCGGGAATTTTAACTTGTAAGCTCTATGGCGTACAGTTGTACTCTGTACAGCGTACAAGTTACTATTTACCAACACAACACAATACAATACTATATTTTTGAATACCACATAAAATATATCGGAAAAGACAAAGAAATAAGTAACACTGTAGACACTGCTGTGTCATTATAATGAAATGGACTCTGTCATCTGAGTTGCCAATTTTTACCTTAAAAACTGTAATGTATTCAAAAAACCGGGCCTGGGTACTTAAGAGGATACGCACACGCTGGCAACGTTGAAAACATCTAGTAAATCACGAGGGTACCTATTTTTAAATTTTCTATCATTTGTGAATGATGATGTGAAATGTTTCACTATGATTTTTGCTTTTTTTATTTATTTTATATCTAACATTTCGCCATGTCATTTGTTTTCAGTAGAAATTTCAATAATTTTTATGCCAATCCAAAATAAACTAAAACTGCTTGATCGGTGTTGACTTATAAAAACAATGCTTTAATTTTAAAATGGCTTCACTTTCTCAGTTAAAACTCATCCAACTACATAAGATATCATTCAACTTTTTATAGTTAGACTTTCAAATTTAATTTCGCGTTGAGATTAAAATGTCATATATTTTATATTATTTATAGTTTCTCATTTTTAGTTAATTCAACAATCTTTTTTTTAGCAGTCTATAAATAGTTATCATTTATTGCTTTACGTTGTAAGATTTTGAATAAATTTTATTTAAGTTATAATGTGAAATCATTGTATGATTTGGTAAAATGCGTTACTGCTGATTTTCTTGCCGCGCGCACTTCTTCTCAGTAATGATGGTCCTATCGAAAGCACTGGTAAATTCAATCCATGTTAATTTATTCGTGTGAAGAGCAAAAGCGCCCACACGTGGCCAATTTGCTGAATAAACGTTTAGAATTTTGAACAATTGAATTGAATCGTATTGCTTGAATAAACACTTAAAGTCAAATACTTGGTTGAATAGTGTTATTCTCTATCGTGGACAAAGAGCGAAGTACTTATCACTGACGCAGCGCTGTTCACATCGCAAACTCAAACCAGTATATACATTATCCGTAAACTCAATGATAAGCATCACGGAATTCATTGAATTGTATTTTATAGATCGATAAGATAATTAACTCGTAAATAAACTCCTGAAACCTTATTTATCTCACATTATTTCCCGATATCAGCCGACAAGCGGCTTAACCCGGCGCGGCCTCGAGCCATCATCGCGGATTAGAGCTCCAGCGCACCCCCGAGACCCTATTGTGATTTCTAACTAATCGCACTTGACGGAATAAGCGAGATCTCGGATATACGCGGTAAGCCTACACGTCTGTCTGTGAGAGTTCTTGACGTAACATAGACAGGGCATATTATGCTGTCGAAATCTGGTGTCCATTAAAGCATCGGTGTAGCTATATGTATAGCTGTTTAGCAGTTATGAAAATGGGCTCATTTAAATAAACTCAGTTGTAATTTGCTGTAAACTTACAACGATCCAGACATTAAAAAAGTGAGAAAGCCCACGTTACATACACGCCGCGAAAGCATGCGAAGTAAGTTCGGGACAGGTAATGATTTCCAACATTCAATTTTTTATTATAAAAATAACAAGAATAATTTATTAATCAGGAAGTCATACAGTTTCCTTAGTTTCCTTTCATAGTTTTCTTGTGATATCTTTTCAAACTAATAGACGAAAATTCTAAAAATAATATAATTTATCGGGTATCGTATCGGGTGATGTGAAAACGCTCTCAGAGCAGTTGAGACGGTAAATGTATGTGTCTATGAACCTCGATACGATGTGTCAAAAGTTCTACATTCAAAGCTAAAGAAAGGAAAAAAAAACACTAACACGGAAGAGAAATTTATATAAATTTAAAAAGCACTACCGAAAACGATAGTGGTGTGTGTGTCCTTTCATCAGTGGATGCTATTTCCATTATAATATTAATAGTAGGCTGTGTACTGTTTTATTTATAATGAAGCTAAAAATGAATTTCCCAACGTAGTGATCAACGCAAGTTGTCGAGTGGCGTCGCGTCACGCAGCGTCGCGTGTCGCTCCGAATTATATCGATTCTATTTAATACCCGCCAAGCACACGCCGAATGAACAAAGAGAGTAATTTGGCATGAAATAAGTGAATTTTGGAAATCCCCTTAACAACAATATACGATTTTTCAGCCAGTCCTTTTTGAATCATTTCTTGCGCAGCAATCTGGAGCATATTCTTTTTCTTCTAACTACGGTTTAATTTCATCACTATTTCCTTTCAGTATGGTTGAGTTAAATTTTGTATATATGTAAATCTCTTTATTGCACATAAGTTACACAACTATAAAAATCTGCATACTGTATTACTTATTACTTTATTTTTATTTTTGTGTTTCACTTTGCATTGAAATTAATTGTGTGGGACCTAAAAATTAACAAAGGGCTAAATATTATGTAACACAATCCCTACTAATATCACAAATGAGAAAGTCTGTTACGTTTTTATGGCTTAACCGCTAAACCGATTTTGTTCAAATTTGGACATATGCTACTTTTTTTTTAAAGAAAATTGATTCTTCAATTCTTTGAAGTTCTTGATGACTTTTTATGTATCTGTATGATTTACGGCTAAACTGCTAAACTGATTTTGATGAAATTTGGTATGGAGATAATTTGCTAAATGGGGCTGGAAAATGAACTAACGGCACGGCAAGTTCTTGAATGGGTTATGGGCTCATCTAGAGGCACCAAGGCAATGTATTGGACTCGTCGAAACGATCCAAATGAGCCCAAACTCGAGGGGGCATTAGTAGGCATTCAAGAGTTCAACTATCTACCTGCGGGTTCCCTGGTCAGATCAGCTCGATGGTACCAAATTATTGTATTGTTATCCGAATTTCATATAACTGCTTGCAAGGTTTAAAATTGTTACGATAATTAGAAGTAGCTTAAAATGGACTTCTTAGATTTTATTACATTGTTAGTTAGTTAGAAGTAAAGCTAACAAAAGTGTGTTATAAAAAGGGAAAAACACTGAACACATGTTAATTTATTATAAACAAAAAAATGCACAAGAAAACACTCGAGAGCCAAGTAACATTACTCTTTTGAAGCGCGAGAAAATTACTACAGATGTAAGAAAGTCGTAGAAACAAAAGTTCGTGACATCTCAGCGGCGCAGGATGGATGGCTATAATTTTTTCCGTTGTAAATAATATATTACAGGGAGATAAAGGCTCGCTACCTTGTTTTAAGCCCGGCAGGTAATAAATTTGCTTGCCGCGAAACCAGTTCGTTCACAACAAATCGCCGTCCAGAATTTTCAGTCGCAACTTTTTCAGTGTCCGGGCCTGAGGGCTGATTAGTTTTCTTTTTTATAGAACGTGACTCTTTCTTGGTCGAGGGTCTGATGCAGGCTGACGTTTATCTGATATGTCATTTTTTTACCGAAATTATCAACTTTAGGAATATTAGGTTATGACATAATGGAAATTAACGAAGCAGCAGGGTGTTTTAAATCTATACCCATCTTGATAAAACCTTTATACCTATTGTGTTTAAATGATTCCGTGTGCTTTTTGCAAAATGGACCAAACTCACAGAATGTTTATATTAAAGTATTCGATGTCACAAGTATGATATTTGCTCGATACTACAAGGTAAGAACTTGACAAGACTAAATAGTCACCAACGCCTTATTGATACCATAAGTGACTTATGTAGGCCTGTCTTCTTAGGCCATGGCTTGATACAAAATAATAAAGACACACATCATCGTTCTATAAAGTTGCTAACTAGGTCACACCCAGTCTAACAGGTGTCAAGTGACGGCTCGCTAGACTGCATGAAGAGTTAAGTGGATGAACGTCCAAGTTTTAGTTTGGTCTCATGCAGTTGAGAGAAGCTTGCATCGCGCACCGTTTCAAGTGATTTTTCTGGCGCCGTTTTTTTAGCAAATGTGATTTTAATTTTCCGTGGGGATATAGTATCTGACACCACGGCCATCGCAGACCATCGTACCCCACGATAATGCCATCGACGTCTCCACAACCGCCACACGATCTCCAATCGTGATGTGTCGTACATATTAGCCTGTAGGAATATGATGGGTAAAGGTTTCCTGCAAGTACTTCCGGATTGATGGGCTAAGACAGTCACCATGATCCCGCAAGATGGTGACTGGTGCAGCAGCAGACCAATAAAGAGGATGGCGGGACTTATATACATTTTGAGACGACCAGCGGTTATGCACTCAAAGGAGACCAAATGTCAGTGTGTCATCATCTCATCCTGGAGACGTTGAACGACGAGCACGTCTTTCCCCGAAGACTGCCACCGAGAATCTTTTGGGTACATCGGTGTCTGGCAAACTTAAACCAAGCCACCAGATTATCTTGTGCGAGGCGGACCACGCCGCATCCTTCAACCCGTGGTCTCCAATCTGCGTGACACGGACGATGGCTGAAAATGCTGCAGGACTGGCATCTTAGCATTATCTGATTTACTACCATGAGGTCACACACCAATACTTTGTTCTTGTGTCATTGTCTTCGTTTTGTTTAACCAATGTGCGTTCCGTGTGAAGTTGTGTGTAAGTAAATGTTTGTTTGTCTTTCTTTCAATTGACAAAATGGCGTGATTGACGTGAAATGACAAAAATATGTAACAGATAACTAACATAATATGAGGCATGTAAAAAGTTGCTCGAAATAAATGAATTATTATTATTATAAATAGGGTCGGACTTGGCCGGAACTAGATAATGGTAGTTGGGATACGGGGTCCAATTCGACACCGTGTATTCTTAATAAAAAAATTACTAAACTTAAAATAAAAAAACGTCTAACTCGATTTTGTATAGTACAAGGGTCGTATTATGAGCTCTTAATTCCAGGCAGTTTCCGCCATAAACTGAACTGCGAACTACTAAAGAGTGCGAGCACTCATAAGGCGACTTTTCCAGGCAGTTCAGTTTACGGCGGAAACTGCCTGGAATTAAGAGCTCATAATATCACCCCAAAAATGTCAAATCGAGTTGGACGTTTCTTATTTTAGGTTTAGTGACGTTTAAATTTAGCGAACATAGTTTCGAATTGGCCCGCCTATCGGAAAATAATGAAATTATACAAGTTATTAATTATCAACGATATACATTTTATATCTCCTCTGCTGCACTGGGAGTTGCTCCTCTGCTGCACTGGGAGTGAAGAAATAGCATAGGATGCGTGCAGATGCTTATCATCCTGGCATGTCGTAAAAGTCGACAAAGGGACGGGTCCTCTCCAACATGGTGGACTATCTGTATGGGCGATGGGCTGATCACCTGTCAGCATACGGTTCATCATACTATCTTAGGACTAATGAATCGAACGTGGCCACAAGTAGTCTTGTGGCTCTGCCCACCCCATTAGGGATCTCGGGCGTGATGTATGTATGTATGTATGTATGTACATTTTATATTTCGGCGACGCGGTTAGCCTAGTTGGGAGTGACCCTGCCTCCGAAGCTAGCGTCCCGGGTTCGATCCCCGGTAAGGGCAAATATTAGTGTGATAAGCACGAATGTTTGTTCCTGAATCTTGGATGTTTCCTATGTATTTAAGTATTTATTTAGAGAGCTTTTAGAGTTTTAGAGCTTACTTTCGGACTAGATCGATTTGTGTAAAGATTGTCCCCTGATTTATTATTATTATATTATGTGTGCTGGGCGCAGGCTGTGGCTGCGCACCTCGACTATATCGCTTGTCCGTCGTTGCAGATAAGCATAATAAAATTATTGGCCTTAAACATGTCGGACGCGACGTAACAGTATCTTACATTTAACTTAGCTAACGTAATGCTAATAATAGCACGTGCTGCGAGTTCGTAACTCGTTCCCCGTTTATCGCTGCGTTTAAATATTCCATTACATTTGTCAACGATGTAATTTATTGTTTACAACTTTGGTCGGGTCGGAAATTGGTCAATGGTAAAGTTTAACTTTGAGTTTAATGTTTGGTTACAGTGAAGAGGGCTCAAGGTAAATAAAACAATTAAAATTATTAGAATACTTTCAAGACGAAGACAGAATTTGAAAACTTTTTGCGTATTTCTTGTTTACGCTAATCGCTAATTATTTTTATCTTTGTGATGTTTTACACGTTTTACCCCCAATGTAATGGGGAAATTAATAGTAGTAACTTATATTAAATTTGCACCAATGTTTCGATAAATTCATAAAGACCCGGTCGCATGATGAGCGCGAAAGGAGCGCTACGCGATCGCAGCGTGACACCACGCGCCATCTGTTTTCTTGTATTGCAAGTAATAACAGACGTCACATGGTTTGCCTGGCGCGACTGCAGCGTGGCGTGATTTATGTAAGCGGGTCTTAAAGTTAGTCACGCGTTACGGTCCTAGCGCTCTTTGTAGCAAAAATTCGTTAAGAATAGATAACCCGGCTACTAAGTTCTAAGCAATGATAATTATAATCATAAACTTAAATTTTAATATTATTAATTACAGGTTAAGCCACATAATAAATTATACTGTCCTGCCTGACATGTAACTTGGTGTTATCAATAAAGAATTGTATGGTTTTGTCTTAGTACTACAACGGGCTTTTATTTACAAATGCTATAAATAATCTTTTTCAGCCGTAAAAGGTATTTCGCAAGGCAACAAGCTCGCGTGCTCGCCGCGCGTTTTTTCTACAGAGATTCCTATCACAAAATGAGATGTAACTTATTTGGCTCATTTTGATAACTTAAAATACAGTTCGAACGAAATCACTCTATCAGCACATGTTTACATTTCATTATTATATAATTGTAAACATTATTCATACACAAATCTTTTTTTTTTTTGAACGCCCGTCAGGTTGGTAAACACCTAATGCACATGCAGCGTAGTAACTGACCGAGAAGAAAGTTTCAAAGTTGCGAAACTTCAACGTGGATAATACGTAATACGTTCTCTGTAACTTCTGTGAATATTCTCAAAAATTGTATGGGATGGATGATTTGGATGGGCGTTATGTTCTCGAATGATCTCGAGAAAGTTCTCAGTTTATGAGAATATTCCCTCATATTTGAGAATGTTCAACAACTTGCACATCGCTAATGCAGCGTAGTTTCTAAGCTTTTAGGATCAACCGTTTTGAAACTAATACACAAGTCTAAGCCGGATTACAAAATCAATTTCATAGTTTCTGATCTTGACTTGAGAGACGGACAGCAAGACAAGGTAATTAGCTTTAAACTGTATATAGAGATAATAAGCCCGGACGATTCAATAGGCTAGTTAGAGCTACTGATAATAGTGACAACTTAATCCCTTATTGAATACCTATCTGTATCAACAGTCGCAGCAAGATCTCTCGGACACGAGCATTCTGTACGTGTATGTATAATACCTGGGAAATAAATAGGACCTGTGGTCGTATTATGAGCACTTAACTCCAGGCAGTTTCCGCCGTAAACTGAGCTGCCTGGAAAACTGGTATTACAAGCGCGCTAAAGAGTGCGACTTTACTGCGCTCATAATACGAGTTTTCCCAGGCAGCTCAGTTAACGGCGGGAGCTATCTGTAATTAAAGGCTCATACTACCCCTCCGCAATGTCTGGCTGTCTTCTCACATTTTTTTTCATTGATTTACGTCACATATAAGAAAGAAAGAAAGAAAGAAACATTTATTCACTAACACAGAAGACACAGAGTAACATAAATAAAAATTTAAACAATAAAAACAAAACGGTGGTGTGTGTGTCCTCGCGGCTGTGAATGGGACACTGGCTCAGCATAATGCTGAGGTGTAAGACACCTACAGCGCTGATTTTCAGCCAGCACCGTTTGTGACTCACGGAGCGCTATACATATAAATACACTACATGCAAATAATTATTTATTTACTAATACTTAGATGGACGTAACGTAGGTTACCATATAATATGTGTTTTTACCGAAAAATGTCCTAGAGCCAACTGCATAAGTAGTGCGAATGGAACTCTAGTGTATGATAAACTATAGTTGCGTAGATTCGACATTAATTAATATAGGATTAATTAATTTATGATACGCGCGGCGCTAGTGTCGCACATACTTTGAGCTCCGTTCATTTATTTTATTAACGTTTGAAGTTATCAATGTTGAGCCATGAGAGTTTAGAATTTTGCCATATTTTGGACAATGACCAAGAGTAAATGTTCGTGAGTAAATCCGCTGGTGATTTCTGGAGATTTTTGATCGAGGAAGGAGCCTTGGCGCGGTAGTCGTCGGGAGTTGTGCTGTGTTTTTCGTGGAGTGGAAACACAACAAAGGGTTGTATTTTTGTAGCAGTGAAGTTTTTGGTGCTTTATTCTCTGTGCAAGTTTCGTGGACGGATTTTACGACGTTTAATTAAGCAAGTATTGTTTGTTTACTTTTGGATGCGTGACAAATATAAAAGAGGGTATTCAAAGGTTACGGTTGCAAAGGTCACTTTAACAATGATCAAAATGTTGGGACTATTTTCGTCAAAGTGAGCAGTGTTCTGTTGGTCCTGTGGTTTACGTGCTTGCGATACGTGGAAAGCACGGTGTAAACGGTGTTCGCGTCCCAGTGCGAGGAGTGGAGAAATTTATATAGACTTTACCTTCCTCATACTAATACTAATAAGGGTTTTTTTTTTATTAATGTATTTTTATAACTAAATTTATCTTTTTATTTATTGACATTTTAATCATTTGAGGTATTTTATTGTTTTACTTTGATAATAGGACTTTTTTTTTATTCAATTTTAAAACTAACGCAAGAACATTTTTTAATTAATACTCATTGTTTTGAGTGTGTGTGTGTGTTTTTATATAATGTTTTAATTAGGGTTTTTATAAAGGTTTTTTTTAAAGTAACACTTATTCTATTTAGTTATATTGAATTCCTTGTCTTACCACTGTTGTATTGGTTAAGTTTGCTGAAGGATAAGGGAAAATAATATGAAATTTGCTGATGTAAATGTATAATAGGATATTTTTTTTTTATTTAAAACTGTTTTGTGTTTGTGATTTAGCCTTTTTTGTGTGTATTTTTGTTTTTGAAGTATATGTTTTGATTATACGTTTTTACGACGTTTAAATTTCACCACATCTTTCTTTACCGTGTATTTATCTCCAGACTTCTTCTGGAATTTAGTATTTTGTTCAATTAAACCATGAGACTAAACATAAAAAAACATGAGTAGCCCTAATAAAGTGTCCTGTCCATATTGTCCCGACGCCACGAGATTATTTGTTGTGCCCAGGGGACTAAACGTTCACATTAGCCGTGTCCATAGGGATGTTGCGGTGCCGGATGTTTCTGGTGGGTCTGGGGGCCCCGGACCTAGCTCAACTGTGGGTGTCGCGGGACTTTCAAAGTTACAGGATCTTAAGAGGACGGTCCGGGTTCTGAGGCATGTACCTAAGGGCGCGAGGAATTTGGCAGCTGGTAAATTAACTTCGGTTATCGAGGAATGCTTAAAAAACAATGACCTGAGTAGTTGGTTTGCGTTTCTGTCTTTCTCGTATACAGCTCTTAGGGTACCGGAGGGTACGGTGGGTAAATCCCTGACATCTAAAGTTAAAGATAATATAGAGAGTTTGAGTCTGTATTTTCCTGATGAGACGGGCTTCAAGCCGCTTTCAATATACCGCAATATTGAAGCGAAGGTGCATGACGGTGATCTGAGAGGTGCGGTTCGTCTCCTTCTCTCCGACTCTTCACTGGCCCCAACAGACTCTCACACATTGAGAGAACTGCAGGGAAAGCACCCTTCACCGTCTAGACAGCTTGCTTTTCCTTCAGAGCCAGACGGGTCCAGTCCATATTTGACGGTGACAGTTTCAGATGTGGCTGGGGCTTTGGGGTCGTTCTACAACGGGTCTGCTTCTGGTTTGGATGGACTCCGACCGCAACATCTGAAAGAGTTGACTTCTTCTTCGGCGGGCAACAATGGTCCCAGGCTTTTGGAGGTGCTTACCAAGCTTTGCAATTTCCTTTTAAGAGGCATGGTCAATCGGCAGGTCTGTCCATTCTTGTATGGGGCGACATTGGTTGCTTTAAAAAAGAAAGATGGAGGAATTAGACCAATCGCTGTTGGAAACACTATACGTCGCCTCGTGTCGAAGTTAGCTTGTCGTTCGGTTAAGGATTCAATGGCAAACTATCTTCAGCCACACCAAGTTGGATTCGGTACACCGTTGGGCTGTGAAGCGGCAATTCATGCAGTGCGCTCGTATGCTTTAGATCAGAACAACGTGGACAGTGTCATCTTGAAGATTGATTTGAGGAATGCGTTTAATTGCGTTGAGAGGGATGTGATTTTGAGGGAGGTTATGGTTCAAGTTCCGGCATTATATCCATTCCTTCATCAGTGTTATTCTTCTCCGAGCGATTTGTTCTATGACCGCAGTACCATTTCATCTCAAGTTGGTGCGCAACAGGGGGACCCGTTGGGCCCTTTGCTGTTTTGTTTGGCCATGCAAAATATAATTGCGGCGCTAGACTCCCCCTTAAATCTGTGGTACCTGGATGATGGCACTTTGGGGGGGAGGTCCGAAGTTGTTCTTGATAACGTTAGGAAGCTGTTGCCGCTTTTATCAGCCATTGGTTTGGAGGTCAATGCGCAAAAGTGTGAATTGTTTCACTGTGGCTCGGGTGTATTGGCATCTATGCCCCATTTTGAGTCCCTGTTACCGGGTTTGAAAACAACCGATAGATCATCCTTGTCACTTCTTGGGGCACCGATATTTCCTGAAGGAGTCAGTGGAGCCCTGCAGGAAAAATCTTTGGCATTGACAGGCTCCATTGGGCACCTGAAATGCCTCTCAGCACATGTAGCTTTGATTTTGTTGCGTAACTGCTTCTCTATGCCTCGCATGACGTATATGCTTCGGTCAACACCAACTTGGATGTTTCCACAAGAGATTCTGGAGATCGACAACGTTCTTTGCAGTGGTCTTGAGACACTTCTAAATGTAAATTTAAACGTGATTCAGTGGTGCCAGGCTGCACTGCCGATTCGCCATGGGGGTTTGGGGGTTCGTCGCGTTCAGGATATGGGGCTCGTGGCTTTTCTCGCTTCTGCTCATGCATCGTCAGAACTAGTCACTCGTATGTTGTTGTTGGATGGTGACAGTACTGTACGTATGCCATTTCTGGAGGAAGCACTTGCAGAATGGTCTCTTCGTTGCCCCAGTGACTTGCGCCCAGATAATCCGGCAGCTCAAAGGCAGTGGGACGATATTTTGTGTTGTCAGACATATGACAGTTTATTGGAGGGCGCTTCGGGGGTAGGTTTGGCCCGCTTTAAGGCGGTGGTTGCACCGGAGTCGGGAGCATGGCTACATGCGTTGCCGTCATCGCACTTGGGTACCTTGTTGGATAATGACTCCCTTAGGGTTGGGGTTGCTTTACGGTTGGGTTGTCAGGTTTGTGAACCCCACAAATGTGTTTGTGGGGCTGTAGTAGAGGCAAACGGGCACCACGGGCTGAGCTGTGTCCGGTGTGCTGGTCGGTTCCCGAGGCATTACGCCTTAAACGAGGTTATACGTCGGGCAATGGTAACTGCTAATGTGCCTTGCGTGTTGGAGCCTCAGGGTCTTAGCCGGACGGATGGAAAAAGGCCGGACGGCCTTACGCTGATACCGTGGGCCAGGGGGCGAAGTTTGCTTTGGGACGCAACATGCGTAAGCACCTTTGCACCTTCACATATTTGTAAGACCTCGCGGGCAGCCGGGGGTGCAGCTGAGGCCGCGGCAAGAGGGAAGCATACTAAGTACTCCAACTTGAAGCCTGCCTATGATTTTGTGCCGGTTGCAGTGGAAACGGCTGGGCCCTGGTGTTCCGAGGCGAAATTGTTTGTAAAGGCTCTGGGAAAACGTTTCCGTGATTTAGGCCACGATCCTCGGTCCGGTTCGTACCTGGTCCAGAGAATATCATTGGCGATACAGCGCGGGAATGCTGCCAGTATATTTGGTACTTTTGGGCCGGGTACTAATCGGGCAGGAGGGGAATATCCATGAGCCATGTTTTTTTTACTATTTTGACGAAGCATGTTGTGGATTTTGGTTTGTATATGTATGACGAAGCTTGTGGCGGAATTTATTACCCAATGATATTTGATTTGACGAAGCATGTTGCGGATGTTATCATGTATTTATTAACGAAGCGTGTTGCGGATATTTTAATTGTGATAATTGAATAAACGGTTTCAGAATAAAAAAAAAAAAAAATTAATATAGGTAATAGAAATGTGGGCATGCAGTATGTGACTAAGTCATTATTAAAGCGCCTAGAAAACTATACTGTTCTTTGCTTGTTCACCAAAATATTACGAAAATTACTAGGTTTCCACAGTTTTTCTTGTTGACCAGACATATTATTCAACAATATTGATATTGCAATGGAAACTACAACGCTGGTAACTCGCAGCCCTACATAAACAACTACGCGAACGCTTTCCCGATACGGTAACATCGTTCCGAAATATGTGCAGCTGCTCCCGCCAATCCATTTACTCACTATCTGTAAAAACTAAAAGTCCAAAGTTTCGCTAGTCTTTTTATCCAATCCTCCCACGCCTGACGAGTGAAAGAGATGAAAGACATTGTTTCAATTACATATGTCATAGTCAGCCAAAAATTTTATTATTTGCCACCCTGCTGTGACATGGTTGAAATGAGCACGGTTTTGAACTGACGCGGTGATAAAGTTTGGATTGAATTATGTGGTTAGAAATGGGTTAGAACAATAAAATATTTGGCTTAACGCCATCACAGCTTGAGAAACTAAGTAAGATTGTATTTGGATAAGTTGGTTAATGGTCAAGCCGGGACAATTAACCAACCTTAGAACGACGCCACGACATCATATTTAACATAAAATAATCAATTGGTGTCTTCAATCATCCAGATTACTCTCTGCTGTCACGTCCAATCAGATAATTTCACATGCCCTCGTAAGATAGTCTACACATAAACGAAAATGTACGGTGGCAAACATACTGATTTATTTACAGTATTGCTATGCACCGCATTTACATAGTATAAAGAGAAGGGAAGTAGGTTATCTTCATACAAACGCACCGCACGCACACTTAAACAAAATCTCGACCCGTTTCCCTTTACTAAGTGGGTCGAGATTTGTTTAAGTGTGCGTGCGGCGACGCATAGATACTTTGGCGCACACATACAAGCCGCGCGCGGTGCGTTTGTATGGAGATTACTTACTTCCTCCTCTTTATACTATGGCATTTATGTTTGTTGCCCGACGCAGTCCGTAAAAGCCGGGTCACATTGCGGGCGCAGCAGAACGCCATTGTGTCTGGGCCGTAAGTATAAAATGTACTTTACATGCCACGATGACTAAGCATTTTTAGTCGCCTCATGATGCAGAAGACAGCTTAAGCTGTAAAAGAGTAACAGAAAGAATATAACATTATTTTAAATAGTAGCAGGTTAACAGCAATTGAACAATTCAGCTTGCTCTATAATTGGAAATGGTATCAGCAAGTGCAACTGCTGAAGCTGTTGGCGGCTGAAGTCGAAGATTCCTTTTGTCTGTGCATCTTTAATTAAAGTTTAAGCCGCATGATCCTTGGAGAATCTATCGGGAGCATGGAGCAAAGATGTAAAATGCGCTGGAGATGCAAGGCGGAATAGTAGTTTTTATTATTTGTATAAAGTAGAGGATACGCAATGGGGTCGAATCGTCATCATCATGGTCAGCTTATATGTGTACAGCCCACTGGCTGGGTGCACGCGTCGTCTCATAGTAAAGAGTTTAAATAGGTATCGAAATTTGAAGACTTTATTTGATACTAGTGGACCCGCCACAGCATCGCCCGCGGAATTTTCCATACAAAATTTATCACCCCTTTTCACCTCTTTAGGGATGGTATTTCAAAAAATCCTTTCTTAGTCCACCTTTAGGGTACTCGAGGAATGTCTCCTCCAAATTTCAAACCTCTAGAACCACCCGTTTAGGCTGTGCGTTGTCTATAAGTGAGTCACGGTACTGTTTTATAAGTATGGATTATGGTGAAATGGTAACTATCCTCTCTAGTTGCCCCAAAGAGCAAACTTCGTTTTTATGATAGTGTGCGTTCTAATTTCTAATTCTGTCGGGTCGACAAAATTGTCATTGCGTATAAGTTATCGTTTAGCATATTTTTTGCAATTTAATATGTAAATGAGATACACCTGCATTAACCAATAATTATTTCACGTTCTATGATTTTAAGCCATTTCCCACCAGAGTAACAAAATCATGACATAATAAGTACATGACAAAAAATTCAATAAAACTGAATTCATTTTTTTATGTTACAAAAGGTCGGGATTCGTTAGTAAAATTATCTGATCAAATAGGTATAAGTAAATCAAAATATTTTTTAAAATTACTGATCTGACAATTGCTCTGACGTAGGTATCTTTATAAAATCCGCGATAACACTGCCCTGTAAATGGGTTGATGACAAAAAGAATAAGTGCTTACTAGATCTAGTACTTATGGTCTTATTTTTTTAGGTTCAGTCTTTACTGGGTCCTAAAGGCCCGTGCGGTCCCTTTGCGGGCGCAGTAGAAACGTGGCGCGCCACGCTCTCTATTGTCTTAAAAAAGACGTCACCGTTTCACGCTGCGGTGCGCTCGCGTCGCACGCTACTGCTGCGCCCGCAATGTGACCGGGTCACAATCCCGCGCTTAAGTTTAATTTTCCTTTCCGCAAGTCACCTCCATTCTTCAATGCCGTGGCTCCAACAGCCACTCTAGATAAACTCGGCCGTTCTCATTTAACTTGCCGCCGGGCTTCGGTCAGTGTTTCGCAGTTTTATTATTATTCAATTATTCTTATAGGACGTTACTTCTCTTCTGTTTTTGATTTGCATTGATGTGTAGACTAACATCTATATCCTATTATCTCTACTTTGATATTATAAATGCGAAAGTCTTGTTGGTTTATTATCCTATCCTTATCATGCAGCAACGGAAAACGAGAGAGACATAGGCTAACATAGGCCAATTTTTATCCCGCAGTTGCGATTAAATGCGCAGTTTTCGAGGAAATAGCGGTAAACGAATCTCACGTGGGCGAAATCACGGGCAAAATTTAGTAAAGAACGTTACCTTCTGATCGAAGCGCACGTCATTTTCTTTATTTATTTAACACAATTAGTTGTAGTTTTCTTTATTCTGGTAGTGGTAGAGCCAAATAGTAATCCTCACTAGATGATTACTGTCCGAATGGGCCGGCTCGACCGGGGTAGTACCACACTCTCACAGAATATCGGCGTAAAGTAATAGCTTGCCATTGCGTTTCGTACGGTGAGTGACGAGATCCGGAGGCCTATTCCCTCATCCCCATCCCATCCCCATAGCCCATCCTCCCTAGACTGGCAACGCATTGGCAGCACCTCTGGTGTTGCAGATGTCCATGGGCGGGGGTGACCACTTTCTATCAGGTGGGCCGTCAGCTCGTTTGTCAGTCAATTGACATAAAAAATAAATAAAAAAAAACATGACACCTAATAATAATATTATTGGCGAGCCAAGGTAACCTCTCCAATAACATACAGCGGCCCTAACATGCAAGACACAAGGACTGTTAAACCGTCTTATCTCTAAGTGCGTCTCTCTCACACTAGTGCCGATGAAAGAGATAGTCATAGAGATAAACGGGTTTAACTTATCTTTGCGTCTTGCATGTTAGGGCCCCAGGACCTATATACTTCGATATTAGCTAAGACGATTCGTTTCTCGATTTGTATTGTCTAATTTCATTTTATTTTATTTTATTATTATTAATTTCAAAATAAACTAACAAGATAAATTGTCATTTCGTTATAATCATAGTAACGATCAGTTTCTGAACCACTTAAAGTCATATAAGCTAGTGTTGAAAAGTCCCAGTACTTTGTGATTATCTGCCATCATATCATTAATATGTGCATATTATACTTATAAATAACTGCAGTTTCTAGCCGATGTATTATTGTACTACTCAACAGTTGAGACCTTGTGATAGGAGTCGCGCCTCCAAAGAAAGGGATCGTGGGCTCAACCCGACATGTACCCCTTTGTATATACGAAGCTACATTATGTGTGGCATAGATTTTTATATAAGTGCAAAAGACAAACCTAATGGGCACAAATCAATTATAATAAACAACTAATAAGGGAGATGTATAGTCTCCCTGTCAGTAGAAATGCTTAAACAAAAAGTTGCCGATATGTATACACGCGTTTTAGTGAGATTAGAGAATAATGTATAATTTATAAATTAAGAAAAAAACCGACTTCAAATGGCCTTTGAAAAGTAAGTTTGTTTTTTCACATTTTATTTATTATCCTGTGATTAAACGACACACATTTACTACATCAAGTTACAATAGCATAATGCCAATTGCTCATCACCATTTACAAACTGTTGCTATCCACGGTGCAAGGATGTCGATCGTTGAGGAGTTCGCCTGGTTCTTTAATATTACTACATGAATTTTCATGGACATAAGTTGCGTCTGAACTTTATACAGCCATTTAATCGCCAACCTTGAAATACTCAACATTTAGGAGTTCCGGTGATCATCTATGGTCTTCATCAACAGTTCCACTTCACCAAATAATAGTTTTGGTACGTAACTGCTTGAGTTATTACAGAAAATACTAAAATTGCTCTATGCTTGCCTATAATATTTGAAGAGTTCCATCGATTCCTCATGGATTATCTCATCATAACTCGACTTTGACGACAACGGGACCAAACTGGAGGTATACCCTACCGATTAAAAAAAGAATTTTCAAAATCGGTTTATAAATGACGGAGTTCTAAAGTAACAAACATAAAAAAAAAGAAATACAACCGAATTGAGAACCTCCTCCTTTTTTTTGAAGTCGGTTAAAAAAAGTGAAAATGCTTTTGACATTTACTGTAAGCCCCAACGCCGCCCAGGGGAGCCGTAAATCCACCGCACCTTGTTGTATTTAATTACTACAACTGCAGATAAGGCCGCAATTTATTTACGCCACTTGAGGTATCTGCCGGAATTTAAAACGGTAATGCGAGCTGTCTTGAGGGGCGAATTTTAGAAATCCAACTAATTCTAATATCATAGCTGCGGAAGTTTTTCTGTTTTTGTCCACGCCAAACATACTTTAGATCAAATATGGCTGGAAAGAGCTGGAATAAGTGTTCTTAAAGAGTACTTCTTGGTCGAAAATTACTATTACTTGCATGAAATATATAAGTAATAGGCCCTTTATAAATTTACATAACTTACATACATACATACACATCACGCCCGAAATCCCTAATGGGGTGGGCAGAGCCACAAGACTATTTGTGGCCACGTTCGATTAATTAGTCCTAAGATGGTATGATGATTTACATAACTTGTGTGCAATTAATTCAAATTAAATTCTTATTTGTTTTTAACTAATAACAATAATAATAATCATCATCATCATGTCAGCCGAAAGACATCCACTGCTGGACATAGGCCTCCACCAATGATTACCACAACGAACTATCCTGTGCCGCTCGCATCCAGCGGAGTCCCGCAATCTTCAAGAAACGAGCGGGCAGGCAGGCTACACATTGCTCGTAGAACAGATGACCGATGGCTGAATAGTTCTTGTGAGGTAATAAGTACCTGGATAACGATTTGTTTTTCGTAAATCGTGTTTTTTGGAATTTTATGCGTTGATAAAGGGCTCCCAATAATAGTTTTTCTCACAAAAAAAAGGAAATTGAAAAAAAATAGTGAAGAAATAATCATCTGGACTCGAACCGGGGTCTTCTGGTTACGGGACCGCCCGATTTCCCACCTGAACTATTATAACCTTGTATATGCTGCTGGTGAAATTTATCTTCGTATTCTAATGATATTGTAGTAGTTGTTCATTGCCTGAAAACACGGAAAAACCGACGTTTTCCAAAAATGAAACCTAGCTAGATCGATTTATCACCCGCGAAACCCCCTGCATACTAAATTTCATAAAAATCGTTCGACCCGTTTCCGAGATTCAGATTAAAGATATTATTTAGATAATATCTACGTATATTACGTAGAAAAGCACGTATTTATAATAACTTTTGCGTTTAAGCTTATTTAAGTTTCTTATAAAGTGAGATCACAAATATGCAACATGTAATATTTTGTTAGATCGTGCTGCGTTTCCGAATGCAAATATATACCGTGCGCCTCATAACAACAGTGGTACTAAAATAGATCTGGCAGCAAAGATCACAGTTTGTTAACTTTTTAAACCTCTATGCTTTTCTTTCCTCGAAGTCCCAGAGAAACCCTTAGCACTCAATTAAAAGTTCACAATCGGAATGGATTTATCGCGAACGGCTGTTCGCAGACGACGATCAAACCCCATCCAACTAAGCCCAAAGAGATAATAAAACATCAAAATATATCAGTATTTCAAAATCTAAGGCTGACTACGCATTTTATTATTTATTATACTGCTATTGAAATTTTGGTGGGTACATTTTTACAAGCAGTAGGCCAACCATGCTCAAAGCTATCTATTTTTATTTATGTATGTATATACACTTGGATAACAGCTATAAAGGATACGCCGCCTTACAAAATATACACTTTATAGAAGAGGCTACCATATCGTACCAAAAAATGTTTATAGCTTAGGCTCTATAACTAAGCTAAGAAGTCAAATCTGCGCCCCTATTCGGGAACGTCAAAGCGATATTGTAGCGACTCGATAGCGATATTCTCATCCCACTCTTCCGCACGATGCGTAATTCCTAAGAGCGGAATGAGAATCTCGCTCGAAGAGTTTTAACTATATCGCTTGGACGATCCCGAATAGAGGCCCTGGGCCTATCTCCGAAGCGATAGATATCGCGATGGTTTTACAATGCGGCTGCCTTATTTATAATAGTCAAGTTAATAAGAGCTACCATATCGTAGCAAATTAATTTGCGATATCGTATAGACAATGTTGAATGCCCTGACATCTGTATTGAGTATGCAACACATTCCAAAAGTGTTGACGGAATTTTCTGCGCGGCAAAACGTTGATCGAGAAATCATTATCGTACCAGCATTATGTTTAAGAGCCCTATTACGATTTTTTCAATAATTGGGCAACTTTGGCGTTCTGATTATGAGAAACTGAAAGACTTAGACAAATTTGACATGCAGAATGGTGGAGTATAGTTATTAGTATTGATCCTAGCGGCCTCGCTTTTTGCAATTTATTCTTATCTATTGATATAAAGCCGAAATTCCGGAGTAAGTTTTTCAAAAAATGCGCGAAGGCACTTTTTCGAGCTCGTAGATTGAACTACTCTACTAAGCAAATGAAATGAAAAAAATATAATAATATGTCTTGAATAGTCGTGTAGTGCCTAGCGGCCTCGGATTTTTGAAATATGTATGCAATAATGTAAAAAAAAACCAAGGCAAAACCATAAAACTACTAAAAACGCTAAGAATTAACCGTAAATTTCTCTTTACTACGTTAATATTATTACGTAAAATTTATATCAGAATAATCTTTATTTTATAAACAATTAAAATTTCATACTAATTTTGGAAAAATCATTCATTATAAAACTTAAAATGAACGTAATTACAACTCCCAATTTACTACATAATGCGATGTCTCGGCCGTCCGAAGTCAGTGCCGCGTGTGCGCTTGTTGAAGATGGTTCCTTGTTCTGCGAAGCGATAGTTCCCAATATAAAAAGAGCTCTGACGGCCATACATCTTACATGGCCGTCAGCGCTCTTCGTACATTGGACGAGGGCGACGCGTGGCCGTTGTTTAATATACCTAATCTTTCAGAACGCGATTTTTTGATAGCCCTCTTAAAGTCTTGAACTTCGTGAACGTCTAGCCTTAAAGATCATGATAAGATTCCCATGAATTCGGTTCAATTCAAAAGGGCTCGGGCCGTTGTCGCGAAAAGTTCGTAAAGGATTCGAAACATCAAATTAATTTGGCTCAATTGCGAATTGGCGGGTTTTCATAAGCTTTATTCTTATCTAATTATGTGAAAAGTCTTCTGATTTATCTAGTTTAGATGAAATCTAAGAACTGGGCCTTTTACTAAACTAAGTGATTAGTACGAAACCGATAACGTGGTAGCAAAATATTGTTTCTTTTCAATAAAAACTTCGTAAAGTAAGATAGATAGATAGACTGTATTTATTGAGAAACAATACAATGATTGAGATACACTTTTAACAATCACGTCACACACACATCATGCAGGCGATTACTATATTACAATTTTACAAATAAATATTACATTACATTATACAACATTTAATAACATTAGTTATGTTATTATACCTATTAAACAACAAAAATCTCATCAATACTGTAAAAGCATCCTCTATATAAAAATATTTATCTACACCCATATCATAAAACCTCCAAAGTGTAATCAAAAATCGTAGGAAATGACCACCATTTTGACAACCAATTAGGTAAAACGAGTGCTGCAATGTTATTCCCGTATCGTTTTTAGTATAGAAATGAGATTAAATTTGGAACAGCTGTCAAAACTCAAGTGGGTCTCTATTCTAGTATCCATAGATATTTAAACAGTTATTGATACGACAAATAACTTGTTGCCAGAAAATAATGTTTCTGAACCCTTCATGGAGGATTTATAACATGTGTGTAGATAAAGTTATGTATGCAACTCTGCATAATTTGGCCTTAAAACACTCGTGCGATCTTATTATGAAACTCGCCTATCGGCTCGTTTCATGAAAACCGCACTAGTGTTTTAAGGCCTATCATTATGCAACCGTTGCATAAACTACTATTGAAAGTTTCTATTAAATGACACGTAGTCAGTAATGCTTATTAAGTTAGTGGGTATTTTTTAAATATTTTATCAGCTTGATACGTTTGCGCAATGCTCTGCTATTTTGTGCTTAGTACGTAACATACGTTGAACTTTTGTGCTTCACAAGTCCCATGTCTCGAAATAATTTTCACAAAATCAGTAAGTAACACAAGCACAGATGAATATAGCGAAGAGCAATATGATATAACATATCATTTAGGCAATATTAAGACTGAGAAATATTTTGAAAATCGCAATGTATCTGTTTATCTGCCACTGACAACATCACGAGGAAACTTGCGCGTTTCGGTTACTTAAGTTGTATATCAACTAATGGAGGGTCATAATGGATCTCAGTATGTGCTGATCGAAGCCATTTACTACAAGCGTAATGTACCCAAAGTTTTCAAGTAAAATTTATATAAGGTACTATAACAACGTGTTATTCTAATACTTGTTATTATTAAAATAAGAATTCGATTGGCTTGGCACCGGCACGATATTGCAGCCGTAAAGCAGATTTTAACGTCGCGAGTTCAGCACTACATTTGTACCAAGCAGAGTTATTGGAGCGAACGGCTACAGAACCGAACGAAAGACGCAAGGAACCAGCTAGAGGCGATTCTGATTAAAGAGTAACTGGTTCATTTTCTTCTTTTTCCACGTTACATCGACTGTTTACAACACGTGTTGTCCTGGTAGTTAGCTGTGTTTATTTACCACAAATTGCAAGTTTAGCACAACCTGCCTGGAGGAATTTGTTGATCAATGCGTCCCTTACGTATTTGATTAGTTTCAAAGTCAAAGTCAAACTATCTTTATTCAATGTAGGCGTTTACAAGCTCTTATGAAGGTCAAGGAATGAATCTACCACCGGTTCGGCAAAAAGCTTTATCTACACCCATATCACAAAACCTCCATAATGTAATCAAAAACCGTAGGAAATGACCACCATTATGACAACCTGTACTGTAATGTTATTACAGCATCGATTTTAGTATCGTAATGGTCATGTATGCAACTCTGCATAATTTCGCCTTAAAACACACGTGCGATCTTATTATGAAACTCGCTAAAGCTCGTTTCATGAAAACCGCACTAGTGTTTTAAGGCCTATCATTATGCAACCGTTGCATAAACTACTATTCATAGATCAGGGTAATACTTACGGACTTCACATAGGAGCACTCAGGTCCGTCGAGTAGCAGGTGTCCAACAGCCTGCCACAAGCTGCCCTTTGGTGTCGTTATTATTATTATTATTGTGTTTTCTTTTTACAAGCTTTTAGTTACTTTCAACTGTCCCGGTGTCTCTGTAATCAAATGTTACATGTTAAATTTAACCCACATTCCGGTTTCACTACAAAGGTGCAAATGGTTTCATCCAAAAGAAACTAAGGTAAGCATTTTTTGAAATAGAAAAAAAGATTGTTATAAATATTCAGTTTAAAAAGTTATTTAGCTTATTGCCCGCTTCTAACTTGCATCTTGTACCTGAATGCGTTCAACTGTCGCTACTTTGAAAGCGCAGTGTTACTGGCAGAACTTTCTTTGTTTATTTATATAGTATCGGAGAACTTCGCCCGACCGAGTGATGTCAGCGTGACGACCTTGTGTAAACCGACATGTTTGAAATCTAAGACAACATGTTTCATTCCCAACTGTTCGATCTTTATCTTTTTTGTCAGAACACACAAAGCACTTATTGAGAGTACGGAAAAATAATAAATCTTTATTATTAAAGACTAAATTCTTATGTGTAATTTTTCGTCTGTTTTTATATTAATTAAAGTTTCTGTAGAACATATTACATAATTCCTTTTACCGATGGTTTTTTTTTATGAAATCAAATCAAATCTATTCATTTATTTAGTTCAATTTAGAATATAACCCATATTCAGTTAATTACAAAAATTACAATTAAAACTTATGATTTTTTTTATTACGTATGAATATTTGGGTTACGATAACAGGTAGTCATTTCATATTTTTAATTTGTTTCACTAAAATTTTACCTTTGCAGACACGCATGACACAATAATAAAAATAGTTAAGTATGAAATTCTCATCAATAATATTACGAATTGATCAATAACAATAATTCAATAAAAGTAATACGATCATGCCAGAAAACCCAAGCAACTTAACAATAACCCATGTTTGCGTTCTGGGGTGATTTCGTTCCCAAACGATCATAACACCAGTTTATAACGACCTCCCGTACATAAAACCAAGGCTATGGATATAATTTGACACTGGCAAATGACATATGGCCTAATATAATTACAAATTAAGCCAAAATTACCAATTCCTGTAAATTATTGGTACCCATTACTATAAGGTATAGGTAATTTGTTTTATATTTATGAAATATAATCTTCCAACAGCTTCGGTGGCCTAATGGCTAAGGATGTTGACGCGTGGTCGTGAGCTCCGGGTTCAAATCCAAACGGTTGCCATGTACCAATGAGTTCTTTTAACTTAAGTACATTATTTGCCTGCGAATTGCGGTAACCAATGCTCTTACGTTGAGGGAAAAACATCGTGAGGAAACCTGCACATTTGGGTAACTAAATGTGTAACCGTGATCTAATTGGTCTGGTTCCCCTGTCACGGGTTACGGAGGTCAGACGGCAGTCGCTCCACTGTAATAAGCCGACCTGCCGAATCCGGGATCATGGTCCAAAGCGTACCCCGTAGCGTAAGCGTAGACGGGAAAAAGCGCTAGGAAGAGAAGAGAGAGAGATCTTCCAAATGCTGTGTACAATTTAAAAAAACCGGACAAATGCGAGTTAAACTCGCGTGGAGAGGGTTCCGTTCTGTACATGATTATCTGAAATTTACTACGTTACTTTAAATACCATAGACTTCTTATAGGTTTTCCTGTAATCTATAAGTAAAGAACTATTTTCTGTATTTTTTCCAAAATTCTAGCCCTAGTAGATTCGGAAATAAGGGGGGGGGAATGGTTAATTTTCGCCTATTTTCCTAAATAACTTCTAAAATATTTTACTTAAAAAAATATATATATTTAAGATCCATACAATAAGCCCTTTCATTTGATATGTCACACAATATAGGATGCAGAACTTTAAAAAAACAAAACCAATTTACCCCCCAAAAGTGGCCCCTATGTTTAAAATTCATATATTTACGTCACGCGTCCGTGTTGCGGTCACCGACTTACATATGTATACCACATTTCGACTCAATCCATCCAGTAGTTTCGGAGCAAATTGGCTGTGACAGACGGACAGACAGACAGACAGACAGACAGACACACGAGTGATCCTATAAGGGTTTCGTTTTTTCCTTTTGAGGAACGGAACCCTAAAAACTGTCGGAATGGACGATGATGGCTGAATGAGGAGAACTAAAATGGAGAGCTTAAATCTCAGTCACAGTAGTATAGATCGAAAACTTTACTGTGGACGGTCAAAGTTCTAAACAAAGAAATTTTTTATTTCAATGAAATAAAGCTTTGACAGTCCACTTAAACCGACAAAACAGTACATAGGCCTAATAGTGCCTATTAGTAGCCTGCCTGCAAGCCGATTCCTGACGGCTTTACCAAGCTAGAAAGCTACGGCTAGCTGTCAGTGAAGTCCATTTCTCTAAATAAATGTGAAACTCGCACTACGGCTCTAATTCTTCCGGCTTCCTTTAGGAAATGTTTGACGGTTCGCCACTGGTGCCTTGCCTATATCAATTAAAACAACGTCACATCATTTGCTTCCTAATTAATTCGCAGCTTAATAATAAACCAAGGTCTACCCTGAAAAAGATGTTATTTCTCGTTAAATTTTACAGATTTGACAGATATTTTATTGTTGAAAAGCCGTCTTAAGTGTTTAATTCTGTAATTGCGTATCTCATTGACAGCTTTTAAAGTTAAATGGCTTCTAAAGTTCCGAACTGAAAAATGCAGCATTATTTATATGCTAATAGACTTAGAGACTGAACACAAATCAGCATGATTTTGTTATAAAACTAATTACTTTTATGGTGTTCAAGAGAATTCTTAAATACGGAGATAAATGAACTTCTGGCAGTAAGGTCTAGACTTGTAAATATATTTTTTGTTTTTCATTTAAAAACCATGTTAGGTTTGCGGCCGTAAAAACCTGGTTCCACACGCTAATTTAATAAGGTTCATTAAGACAAATGTTTGCTGGTCGTTTATTTTCACTGCCATCCATCCAACCAATTTCAATTTCTAAGTTCTATTAGAAAGTTTCATATTGACATCCCCTACATGTGAAGTACGTATCTTATGTATACCTACTAGTAACATCCTAATTATAAATCGGAGGGTAGTCCGGACCCGTGTCACAACTTGCGTTATTTCAAATAGCAGGTCCACTTATAAAACTTTCGCCTTTATTTCAAAGTGAGAACGGTCATCATGTGAGCATTTGTTTTCCTTTCGTATTAAGTTACTATAGGAAAATAATACCTTTTATCATTTGTCAGCACAATACAAAAGGGAACTTGAGAATTATCCTTCAATCAGTGACTATACCTTATTGATCCACCCACTCTGTTGAGGAGGAAGTTAATTAAAATGAAGGACCGGGCCAAAACAAAGCAGCGAGTTTATATTGTAGCCGACTGAGACAACTCGTGCCAACTCTGAGGATGCAAGGAAATGTATTATTTAGCTACTTCACTATTGAAAATGAAAATTAAAATGAAAATGAAAATGAAAATGAAAATATTTATTTTGCAAGTAGGCCTCACGGGCTCTTTTACATGTCTGAATCTACCAGCGCTTCGAAAGGTGACATTTGCTGAGAAGAAACGCCGCAAGAAACTCAGCAGTAAGTCTTTTTTTCCACTTTAAAATTACATATAACTAAAACTAACATAAAAAGTGCAACAAATAAACCTAATGGGCACAAATTAATTATCTTATACAACTAATAAGGGAGATGTATAGTCTCCGCGTCTGAACAAGTAAATTTAAGTGCCTTAGAGATGTATAAAGTCTCTAAGGGTCATAATAATAAGAATAATATTAAAACAGAGAAAACATCTAAATTGATTAATCTAGGTTACATGGAGATGTAGACAGTCTCCATGGTCAAGTATAAAGATGGAGATGTAAGGTCTCCAAATATCAAAAACAATCTGAAATATAACATTTCATGTCCTAATAATACAAATATTATTGGCTATTAAGCCAAAAGTAAGTATTAAGTAGGATGATTGACGATTTGTTCAATAAAAGGTAATTGGTGACAGTTGAGAATATTCCCAATGACCTATGATGAGGAGGCTGATGGGGTCGAAGAGTTCTTGAGTAGGTAGGTAAGGGCAGGCCACCCATACAGTGGACTGAAGACCAGGACTCAGCTGGATGCGAGCAGCACAAGACCTATCTTGTAATATCATTTGATGTGATGAAATTATGATAATGATATTGAAATAATAATCCAAATTTCAGCATATCAGTTTAAAGTGTTAGCTGTGTAGTTAGCTGGTCGTTATTATAGCGCAATGATAACCTATACTCTGTTCGCCTAGGTAGTTAGTACAAGTAAACAGACTAACCACGTCACTCAACTGATCCAGCACATCCAGTTTTTTTTTAATCTATGGTATGTCTTGATTGGCTGGTTACTTGACTGACATGCGTTAACTGGTTTACATTTAGTAAACTACGTAGACGAATAGGGTCTATTAGATTTTTCTATAGTAATTGAGAAGGTTTTTAGCAACAAGTTCAATTTAAAAGCTGATTTTTAAGAACCCAACTGCATTAAACATTGTCATTCAAAACCCTTCTTTGTTTAGACCTCACATGACGGGTTTGCATGCTTTTTTTTTCTGTATGATAATATGGCATGCTACCCCTTTAAACTAGTTTTAATTAATTTTCAATTCCTACATCTGCCCCATCATCTAACGACACTAATTATAGAAATCTACTTAGCCTAACTAACGGATTTAGGAACACAAAAAGAAATAGAAGTACGTAGGTGAAAAACACTACCAGCTATAACAGTAAACAGGCGAAAAATAACTATTGAAAAGTTTGGCGTAGAAAATCCTGCACGAGTTATGTGAAATGCTGTATCAGCAAACGCCTACCTTTGAAAAGGTGGAAACAAAAAGGTTTCAGCATTCCCTGCACGTCGGCCCTTCAGGTGAAGCTTCACGAAACATCTACGATTTAACAAAATAGCCTGCAGGTTTGAGACAGGTGATCATGTCCCCTTATATAGTAGGGATTATATTGCCACATTTAAGGCCTCATTCCAATTTGAATAAAAAACCGTCTCAAAAAATATACAAGGTAGGGGAGACCGGGGACAATTGAACCGCGGGGCAAGTGCTCCACACGCGATTTCTCAGAAACCAAATAAGTTATCAATGTGCGTGTACCTTCAGCACACTCTTATAAAACGCGGCAAGTAACTGACAGTCAGCCGCGGGCGCAGACCAGCGCGGATGCGTACTAGAGGATAACGAAGTTTTAGGACGCTCGCGGTAAACATTACGCCCGTATTATATGGTCATTTTTATGCAAAATAACAGTGTATTTGGATTGTTTTGTGTTTTGTTGATTTCTTTTGACTTTTAGGCCTACGTTGTTATAAAAGTGATGGTCGCAACGCTGCCTAAATCCGAGTAAATAATTATTTTTGGTAAAAGGTCTGTCGAGACGATTGGTCCACTAATCGTGGGGTCAATTGAACCGGTTCAATCGCCCCGGTGGTTCAACTGACCCTTATACTCGTAATTTTGTAATTCGCAATGCATCGTGAAAAATATCGCATGAAGAGAAATTAACTTATTATTATTAGTATTTTATTTGTAATGAAAAACTTACTTTAATTTGCTAACTTGAAAGGGGCTTTAGTCCAGCAAACGAAGGGTTTTGAAAAACAGGCATTCGGCTGTTTTTTATATTCTTATTGTTCCTAAATAATTACTTAAAACTGTATGCATGCATACTTATATCTATTTTTTTAACTCGCCATTTGTAATTTGTTAATTACTGTCTGAAATGGAAAGTTAATGACACGCCATCCTTTCAGGATCATAGCAAGGTGACTGTTTCCTGATAAATTGTTTAATCAAAGTAATAATATATTAATTTATAAAACATTTTAATGAGTGTTCAGAAATGGTTAAGATACATGATCGTTCGGTACCTGGTCTAGTAGTACAGTGTAATTGACGGATTTTTTTATCTTATTAACAGTACTTAAAAGTTTCTCTAGTAAATAATTATAATACTGCTTCTTGCAAATGCCTCGTAATCGAAAAAAAAGAGCGACTGGACATGAAAAAACTCCCTAATCTATGGTTCTGCAACTCAATGGTTTAGGTTTACGTTATTTATTTCTCAAAATAGAATCAACTTATAAATTACGCATGTCAAGATACAAGAATTTAGTTTGAGATCGTCAGAAATAAATTAGAAATACAATACAAATTAAAATTAAAATTATTAACAGGTGAATTAGTAAAACTATGATTAGAATAGATAACATTATTTTTCATTCCATAAAATATCTACCAATATAATTATGTGTCATGCCATGAATATGATAACATGCCATTAAATAAAATAATAACATAGTAAAATTCAAAATTAATTAACGAATTACAATTTAGTGTCAATAAATTCCTTAACCGAGTAAAATGCATTATTCATCAAAAGGTTTTTCAATCGACGAGTAAATGATTCCTCATGTTTCATTTTAAATCGGCGGGTAGGTGTTCGTAAAAAGTGGGACCGATGACGCGTGGATTTTTATTTGCAAGTGCCAATGTTAAACTGATTGTCAATTAAAGTCTATTAAAAAAATAAAAGTAGTTCTTTTCCATAATTATAATTTTAATACATACCTCTTAGCGTTGTGACTGGGGCAATTGAACCACTGGGGCAAATGAACCAAGCTCGTTTTCATATAAAGTTATTACTTCTAATAACATTACAATTTCTAATAAAAATAACTTAAATTGTATTTTATTCTATGTACACTTTTAAATAACAACGTTTGCTTGTTTTAAAATAAGAATATAATCGGGCGTTAAAAAGTTAAAGGCAAACTTTTTATTCGATCCTTTCTGATACTTGTTTCAAGAATATTGTAGTTTTTATCATTAATGCAGGTAAACTGAACTATAACCTTTTTTATGTGTAAATATGTAGTTGTAAAATAGACATCAAGTACTAGTTAGGTGACGTTAAACATTTGAGTCAACTGACCCTGTAACGGGGTCAATTGAACCACTTTCCCCCGGCGTGTTTGATTGACTATATCTCGTTACTTTCTTAATAATAAGGAATGTTGCACATTGCATTTCCTAGCTGATTAAATTCTCTATGCAACAGTATATGACACTAATGCGTTACGCTTTTAGTTAAGGCGCAAATAGCTGTCAAACAAAAAATGGACCGATTGTCCCCGGTCTACCCTATCCCAGGAACTAAAGAAAATACATTAAAATCGCATGGTGATTGGTTGGACATATGGTTAAAATATATCTAACGATTACATTGCACCCAAAATTCTGTTTAAATAATAGATACAAAAATAAATTGTAAACTTTCGACGTCCAAAACATTCTTTACTTTCGAAACGAACGAACGAAAACGACTTTCTTTAAAGACTTTTACTATGGTTGGATTTGACATCAAACAACCTGCCCTGCATATCCTACGGGGCTTAAAATAACTTTATTCTATAGTGACCCATACATTGTACTCAGTTAAGTATCGACCTACCTGTCAATATATTGTGCTCGAATCGAATTGACGTTGATGTCGATGTATTCCGATATTCAGATTTATTTTTCTTTCGATATAAATCCGGCTTCCAGAAATAGAAGGACTAACAATGTCTCTGAAATTGAAAATAATGACAGCACTTTGGAAATATTGATTGGAAACAATATATAAAAATTAAAATGTAGCCCACTTTGTAATTTAATTAACACAACTGAAGGGTACAGGCAAAGAACAAGTAATGTCACTTTTTTTTTATCTACACCCATATCATAAAACCTCCATTGGTTAATCAAAAACCGTAGGAAATGACCACCATTTGACAACCAATTAGGAAAAACCAGTGCTGCGATAAAGAAATAACATGATTTCTTTATCGTTTTTAGTAAAGAAATGAGATTAAATTTGGAACAGCTGTCAAACTCAAGTAGGTCTCTATTCTAGTATCCATAGATATTAAAACAGTTATTGATACGAAACGTCAATTCAGTATGTTTTTTTTAATATAAACTGCACAATATTTAATCTCGAGTGACGTGAGAATAGAGACTTCATCCATTTGTCTATGATTTAAAAAAAAAATGGTCTTGACGGAGGACGCTGCCATGTTGGTGTTTTGCTGTACGAAAGTAGAATTGTTGTTGAATTGAATAGAAAAAGTTGTTTGTAATTTACATTTTAGTTGAAAATATGAATAGTAAGTAGTCTTCTCGGAGTGTGTGTGATGTGAAAATGCGCCGGTTATCGGAAATATGCAGCCACGATTGCAACAAATAACTTGTTGCCAGAAAATATTGTCCCTGAACCCATCATGGAGGATTTATAATATGTGTGTAGATAAAGTTATGTATGCAACTCTGCATAATTTGGCCTTAAAACACACGTGCGATCTTATTATGAAACTCGCTAAAAGCTCGTTTCATAAAACCGCACTAGTGTTTTAAGGCCTATCATTATGCAACCGTTGCATAAACTACTATTGTGTTTTTACATTATAATATGAGACTGATGAGAAAAGTACTTAAAATGAATGTGACATTCCTTGTTCTTTGCCTGTACCCTTCAACTACTAATACTCTTTTCTTCCTACTACGTTTTAATTTCATCCTTATGGCCTTAAATATAATACTCAGCATAAAGCAGCCCTTATTTGCTCTAGAGCAATTAAGTTGCATACAAAATTCATTATTGCACAGTTTTGTATTTCTTTTTATTTGGTTAGTTGTCAAAAAGTTTACACCACTAGCCACCCAATCCGCCCATTCACAGTCCGACGGGACAGCTGGCGCCTCATTCGGGAACGCTAAGTGATTCTGTAGCGACTCATAAGCCAGATTTCTCATCCCACTCTTCCGCACGACGCGTAATGCGTAAGAGCGAGATGAGAAATCTGGCTTACGAGTCGCTACAGAATCACTTAGCGTTCCCGAATGAGGCGCCTGAACACTTTCCTGTGGACATACTGTTAGCAAGACGGTCCACATGTCGGCGGTCGAACTGTGATTGCCCCGTGTAAAATGTAAAAAGTACTGGCTGATAAGAGTATACTAAAAGATATAGGTTACTAAAAGATTTAAAATAAAATTGGCATAATGTCAAAATAAATTAACTAGATACAAGTTTTCTGTGAATAGTTTTCGGATGTTTTACTTTAGCTTCAGAACGACTGGACCGATTTTAATAAATAGGGTATCTTAAGATTCGCGGAGAACGTGCGAGTATCATTGGCTATATAAAAATTCTAAGGGTGCATCATACCAGGACAAAAATTATTTTTACGTCGCTAGTCGGGTTTAACTATACTTTTACTTTTTTATCAACTTTTTGCAGTAGTAGAAAGAAAAGCAGATTATGCACCTCGCATTAAGTGATGTGTTATTGGGCTCGTGTTTTTAGAGCCCAAACGCAAGCGAGGGCTCTAAAAACACTCGGCGCAATAATGAATCACTTTCTGCTTGGTGCAACAATCTACTATTGTCCATTTATTGTATTAACTTAGATTAAGTGAAACTAACATGATATAATGGTTATAGTCCAAAATAGAGATTATAATTATTGGTTATTATTATTATAATTATTTATACGACATCGTCGCATGAAAAAATCATGATTGTGATTACAAATTGTTTGATAGCTAGGAGTAAGTTTTCAATCAACTCTTTATAAGTAATTGTTTCTCGACCGCTGTCTTTTCTTTCAGTTAATGATAAAAGAGAAACACATCAGATAAAACAATACAATACAAATACTCTTTATTGTACACAACATAAAACATATTGGGAAAAGACAAGAACAAGTAACACGGTAGACAATAGGCGGTCTTATCACTAAGTAGCGATCTCTTCCAGCCCACCTTATTTAAGTTATTTAAGTGATTTGAAATTAAAAGTTTACACATTTTCAATTTTGTATCTTCATTACGATTTCATCAGATACACTAATTTTTATACAAATTAAAATTATGGCTATGAAATTATAACAAATGGAGTGCTCCGGCCTTCAGCTTGCAGATATTTTATTGTCATTAACATTTACGGTTGTACTAAGCTGCCTACAATTCATGCTCGTTGCCATTAATCGCAGGTAATGCTGAAAGCAAACTGTCATAAAATTCACTTAGGTTCGCTTTTTGGCGATATTTTTTCACCTCGCACTGAATAAAAATCTGACCTTTTTCTGCCCAATTTAATTAATTTTTTATGACGAATGTTATTTTTATAAAAGGTCCTGAATTATGAGTAGTGACGCACTGATTATATTAGTAATTATGAATAGATTTTTAGAATCCTGTAAATTTTACGGATATAGCGAAAATAACATTAGGATTATCCATTTTTACAGCACGCAACAGGACCCTAATAAAATCCTGAATAAAAATGTGAACATCCTATTTTTATCGACGCGATTTAAACGCATTTCTATAGCAATTTGCTACAAGTTATAGCTTTAAGTGCTATAACAGTCAATGTTATGTTTGCTACAACGGAAGATATTTTATTTGGGCTATCCATAACCGCAAGACTGATTTGTTTTTGATGCGTTTTTGTTCAACGTATCTTATTCTGACCCCATAAGAGGGCTGTGTCAATACTAAAGCGAAAGAGCAAGGACCTAAACTGTCTGGAAGGAGCAGATATCTGGGTAATTATTACATAAAACAGGCATTCATTAACAGGAATTTTTCGATCACAAACAATACCTCCTGTACAATCTCCTATGTATTTAAGTATTTATTTATCTATATAAGTATGTATATCATCGTCTAGTACCCATAACACAAGCCTTTAGAGCTTACTTTGGGATTAGATCGATTTGTGTAAAGATTGTCCCCTGATTTATTATTATTAATACATGTGACATTGAAACATAATGTATTAACTTATAATAGAACCGACGACGCGAACAAAAAGCAAAATATGTTGCTGGTCAGCAACAAAAATCCGTTTTGTTGCTTAAGTATCAAAGTTTAAAAAAAATCTTAGATGTTCTTAAATTACACAAACGACATTTACCTTGTGATGTGCGTCGGAAATACTCGACTTACTATACTGACTAGACTAAACGAGGAGTTTGACCCTGCGGCCCTAACATGCATGCCACAAAGATAAATTACCTAGAACCGTTTATCTATATGACTACCTCATCGGCACTAGTGTGAGAGAGACGCACTTAGAGATAAACAGTTCTAATTTCTCTTTGTGCCATGCATATTAGGGCCGCAGAGCGGTCCATACGGTCCTGCGTCCCTTCCAGTTATCATAGATCCTATCCCTAAGGCTCATGGCTATAAATTCCAGCTGGTGCCGATCGATGGCCCACTTATGATACATAGTTCTGCGCCGGACTCACGATAAAACGTTGATTTGTGATGCCGTCCGGGGACTGTTTCAATCGAAGTGTTTCGAATTGGTAGTTGAATCCATGTCGGTGAGGGGAATACTAAGTGGTGATAGATAGTTGAGTAAAATGGGACCTAGAAATGGCTCTTTTAAGGGTTCCGTAGGAACTAAGAACCCTTATAATTGCGTAGCTAAAAATAGTTGAATAGCTCTTTGATAACTATTATGGGTATGTTATAAGCATTTTTTGATGTGGGGGACCGTTTAGAAAATAGGTATTGAGCGCAGTTAAAAGGAAAATTATCACGACTAAGTAGGTTTCACTGGTTCTGGCTGGACTTACTTGTTAATACCTATTATTCTGTAAAACATTTACACAAAACCATTCCACATCCACAGCATAGATTATGCCATACTTTGCTCAAAAATCTAAGCGTTGTTAGGGACTTGGGAGCCAAACGCAGGTATGACTACGGAGTAGGTACGGAACCCTAGATTGTGCATGGTCCGACATGCACTTGGCCGGATTTTTGTTGCCTTTTAATTTTTTTATTTACAGGAAAACAGGAAGAAGATCTCTATGATTGAAAGTGTCACTGGCTCCATGGACATCTAAAATACCACAATCTTGCCGATGTTTTGCTGCTCTAGGAAGACGGATAGGACATGGGGGTGAGCGGTTCTGTTAAATTGGTGTGATTATTATTAAAATTAAAGATGTGTTATTGTAGCTATGTAGAACCATCTTTTAAGCTAAAACGACCAAAAATCCGGTTAGTAATGCCAAAAGAAAAGCTGCTGGAAAAGGCCTCTGCAATGATCGCCACAACGACAGATTATGTGCTGATCGCATCCAGCGGATACCCGCAATTATCACCAAGTCGTCGTTCCACCGTGTGTGTGGTCTGCTCACGCTGCGCCTTCCAGTACGTAGTCGCCACTCAAGAACTCTTCGGCCCCATCGGCCATCTGTTCTATGAGCAATGTGCAATGTCTGATAAGTACTATTTACCTTCACAAAAAAATTCTCCTACTCCTACTTATATTACTCCTCTGCTGCACTGGGAATGAAGAAATAGCATAGAATGCGTGCAGATGCTTATCATTTTGGCATTTCGTAAAAGTCGACTAAGGGACAGGTCCCCTCCAACATGGTGGACTATCTGTATGGGCGATGGGCTGATCACCTGTCACCATACGGTTCATCATACCATCTTAGGACTAATTAATTAATCGAACGTGGCCACAAGTAGTCTTGTGGCTCTGCCCACCCCATTAGGGATTTCGGGCGGGATGCTATGTATGTATGTATAAAATTATTCTGTATACTCGCAATTCTGTTTATAAATACTCTGAAACGTAGAATTCCTTAAATCTTTCTCTAGACGCGCGAGATAAATCTAATATTATAAGTGTCACGTTTCGCTTTACGGAAGTGACATAAACCATAAATATCCGGAGGAAACGGTTATTTTAATGTCACAGAAGAATTGCCATAAATGGAGAGACTAGGGAGATAAGATTTAAATTGAAATGTCATATTGTAATACCAGCTATCACAGTGGTAGGCCGGGCATGAACAACTACGTTTAATAACAATGCAAATGATGTGTCACAAATGTATAATAGGGAACATGCATAATTTTTTTCATCTTATATTCGAAAGTGCTGAGTAATAGAAACCGATCTGTGTACGCAAAACATTATTATAATGTTTATTTTATGAGTTATGAAGCTTTGAAAAGTTATTGTTCATACCACTCGCAAAAACACACCATACAAAATAGACAACGACTATGACGTCACAGCATTCGTTTGACTGTACAAAATGTATGGTTTTTAAACGAATCTGCAATTATTTCCGAAAGTACTGTTTTAGACCAACATCGTAGAAATAACACATGACAAATTTAATGAGGATGTCCAGAAAACTAAAATCAGAACTAAAAAAACCATATATTTTTCACTAATTTTGACCATTAATCAAATAAAAATGAATATTCAAAATGATCTGCTTTTTTCTGTTATAATAATAAGCTATTGTTTAGGTACATTTGCTTTCATAATATATCATTTAAACCTCATTTTGCTTTTCATGCATGTTCCCCATTGCAACCGTATCTCCATGTAATAAAGACGTCTTGTAAATGATCGAAGTGTCAAAGAGGATATTTATTAATGGACGTGACTCCGGATATAACATTGAAACGGAATATAATTGTAATTAAAGTTTCAAGTTGTGAGTAAGTATTATCGCTCGAGATATATTGCGCTTTTACAGATCCTATTTCATTATTATTCTTATCTGTATGTATTTTTCCCTCACGAGAATATGGACGCGTACCGGACCTTTGGAAGGCGTAAATTTGGGGCCGATATCAACACGCAGAGGCCCTTTTTAAGGTTTCGTAGTCCTACTAGGAACCCTTATAGTATCGCCATGTCCGTCTGTCGGTCTGTCTGTATGTCATAGTCACTTTTTACAGTTTAAAGTTCCAATGTTGAATTTTTTTACGATTATTAATATTAGTCCCGCACCTAAATATAAAAACGGTTACTTTAGCTCCCATGTAAAGCAAGGGTAAACATATTTTTTTTATTCTACAATTTCAAATGAGGTTCCCCAGACCCTACAGCCAAAACGGTAAGTTCTAGAGGACTGTGAACCAAAGGCCAAAATCACCCTTTTCATACTAAAGGCGATAACGATTTCCACCCCTTATAAATGTTAACCGATTTTGACCATGGTTAGGTTGTCAGTCCGAACAAAATCTAGGTCTATACGTTTTGGTTTTTTCACTATAATCAAAAAAATCAGTTTTATTGTTGTTTTAGTATTCTCATACAAAACTAATTTCGGCGATTATTTGACTTTGTTGATCTTTAATCAACATTTAAAAAACGACCTAGATTTTGTTCTGACTGACAACCTATAAAAAATTGGTGAACATCAGTTAACATTTAACGGGTGGAAATCGTTATCGCCTTTTGTATGAAAAGCCGTAGGTTCACACTCCGTTATATGAAATCTTAGTTTAGCTTAGTAGTGACGTTAAAATGAAATCTTTGGCGAAAAAGTAGGCTTCATTAGTTCATGTTATAAAGTCCGCTCCCCTCTTACTATCGATATGACGGAATCCTATCAAACAGGCAGAACCATTACCATGAGTTTAGGCAAACCGTTCTCGCTATCGAAATCTATCGGAAATACTCCTTGTTGCCGATACAAGTAAAACGGACCGAGCGATAGTTTTCGATAACTAGAACGATTTTCGTAAACTCATGGTAATGGTACTGAGGTGTATCTATGTTTGAATTTCCCCATCCAGAATTTGAAGGTATTAATCAATGTTCCAATGAACATTCTAGAAAGGCCGAAACCGAAATGTATGATATCGAAGCTGAAATTAGATTTCCATTTGGTGCAGTATTCAGATGATAGGTAAAATTTTAGATTAGATTATCTGCAATATCCAAGTATGCCTGTGAATCTAATCAAAAATTATACTAATTTATTTGTGTTCTTTTTTTATCGAAAATGGGTTTGCGTTTGATCTCAGTCTCACCTGATGTTAAGTGACGACGAGGTCGAAGGTGTGATGGCCTGGAACAACTTCAACTTATTTATCATCGTCATCGGTCTATATACTTCCCACAGCTGGGCACAGACCTCTTATCACAGTAAGAGGGACTGGACATCTTTGAATTACTAGCATAAGTACCTTTACAAGTTTTTTCATAATGATTTCCTTCACCGAAATGCACATGGTAAAAATACGTAATTTTTCTACAACTATAAAATTACTTTCGCTATATTGTCGTCAATATTAACTCGGATTGTAAAATTAATTCTGCACCCCACCGTCATCAACTCTATCAGTATTAACACTTTCATTGCCAAAAACGCGTCTAGTGGGCGCTCCAAGACTTTGCTTACATGCCGAATAGTCCGCTAAGTGGGCTATCGCTACAGTAGTTATAGATGACTACATTCTACGCCGAAGAACTCGCCTAGCGGGCGCCCTTAATAGCGACGAGCCGGCATACACTTACGTGAACCCGCCCAGTGGGCGTTTTGGCGTGTAGCGTTGGGTTGCTCGTTATATGGCTGTAAGAACTCGCCTAGCGGGTCTTATAGAAAATTCTGAGGTACCTAAGATACTATTCGATTTAAATTCTGGGAATGAAAGTATGTTGTATAATATTCGAATGCCGTTTTCAGGTAGCGGCTGCAAAGGCAACGATTGAAGTTCCACCATGCAGAAACGCGGGAGTGCGGTTTGATGAATATCAATGTTCTTTTTACAATCTGAATAAAAACGGACGCTGCAAATTGTGGAAGTTTTTTATACACCAAAGAAGCAATAAGTATAAGTATGAGCTTTCTTTTTAGTAATAACCAAAGATTTCAATCGTTGGATTAGACTTTTGTTTGTCGCCATATTCATGTATGTGTGCGTGAACCGAGAGAATACTGTCATCTCCTTTTCTCTTACTGTAACAGTCGCGTTCCTTTTCACGCATTCGCCATTTTTCGATCAATAATTTTTATTTATTTATTTATTACCATTTATTATCAGACGACAGGGGTCCATAGAATCATTACAGTTTACAATTTACAATTTAAAATCACATTTTATAACTGCACAAGAAAATACATTAATACTACGACATAAAACATAACATATAACACACAACACATTTATAATTAAAATCATTAAAATACCACTAAACGACTTCACATTAAACAAGACCGGTCTGTCACCCATATGTAGACAGTTCCAGTGCCTCACCACAGGACAATCGAACTTGTCCAGTACAGCTCTCAGGAGATTGTTGGCACTGCCTCGCACTCTACTCATCAAGGAGGCAACCCAGCATTGGCATTTTAACAGCCAGAGAAAATGAAAATTAATGTTCTCACGAATAAAATGTTACGACTTTTGCTTTATTAGTGTTCTTTAAACTGTTCCTGCATGTAAACGAGCAACACGATATAATAAAATACTCACAAATACACATGGATCTAGTCCCAAGGATTCCATGTACTATAGGTACTAGATAATGATATTAATAAATATATAGATAAATACCTACATACATATAGACCAAAATACGCAAAGTTTTCCCCTAGCAGGACTCAAACACGCGCTTTACGGGCAGTAGTAGGCAATTAAACAACCACTACTGCATCGTTCAGTAATAAAGATCGTCGGATCTTAGTGTAATATTGTTATGTTCCACCAATGATGCCGATTGTGAGCTTTACACCTTTTGGAAAAAATTAAGGCTTTTCATTTATCATTATTAATTAAACCGGCAAACTCATTTCAAAACGAATAAAATACAGTTACAACAATACCCTCAAAACGAAACAAGACTTCAATATACGTAATCTAAATGGCTTGACGCACTGTGGATAAGACAAGAGAAAATTTGATGTGTTTATTAAAGCATCTCCGCAGGGCGTCCGCTTATATCTTAAAATGAAAAGGCACCGTTGTAGGAATAACGTGTGCCCTCGTTTTTTGCGTGAGCAACAAAACATCAGCAGGACGTTCAAGTTATTCTACTTTAAAACCCCTCGCTACGCTCGGGACTCTACTGTGCGCTCCTTTACTTTGCGCTGGATCCAATATATTGCCCTCGCCGTCAATATATAATTTTACTCCCTTGTGATATAATCTTCAATTGTGATACCCTCCATGTTTTCACCGAGTGGTTCTAACCGAAAACTAGCGTTGGTTACACAGCCAATTGCGACCGTTTCATTACAATTTTCATTTCTTTTTTTGTCCGTTTTGTTTTAACAATAAATCTTTTCTTTCCTTAATTCCTAGCTCAAGTAATTTTGGTTGTACGTTGACATGTCAGTCAGTCAATCACTAGTTCAGCTACTTCTTTTTAGATAAATAAGGCCACTCATCAGCCCAATAATAAATCTTGGGTCCATGGATAACAAATTACCAAAACCCAAGACAAATGCATGTATTGTTATATAAGTATCTTCATTAGGTGAAACCGAACCCATGACCTCAAAATTCGAGGTTCGACAGTCGACCGCTAAACCCATTGAAATATCCAGAAAAGTCAGCGAAATCACAGAAATTTCAATTTTGTGAGCAGGTTCAATACTTATAAATGGATTTTTCAAAATGACGGCAATATGGAACTTTTTGCGTTTACAAACTTATTTGCGGTGTTGGTAAACTGACAGCGACCTATATCTGTGTATTGGGATAACAGTTTTTCAACGGCAAAGTTAAGTTAAGTTTCCGCCCACTGGGCGGGCTCACGGAGCCACTAGTTCTATACAATGGTCGATAAAATATTTAAAAATTCAATATGTATATACAATAGTAATAATAATTAAACGTAAAAAGTTTCTAAGGAACGCATCTGTTGTATTTTCTCTTGTACGTTTAAATAACGGAATATTAAGAAAACCGGCTTAAACTCCGGCAAGCTCGCCCTCGTTACCGGGCAGATGTTCAGCGGTTTTCCCTTTTGCAAAAATCCCATCGCGTTATCCAGTGACCTCCAGTGCCAGAACTATCAACATTTTAATATGAAACTAAAGAAACGTCACTATTTTTACCCATCAAAGCACGTGGTTGTTGAGCCACTTTGTAAATTTTTAATTCAGCCGAATTTCAACACGTGTATTATTAAATATTTGAATTAAAAATCCTTGAAATAACAAGGTCAGCGAGTGGCCGTCCAACTAAACCTTAAGCTTAACCTTTTGATAGCCACAGTCGGCTGCAGCCGTCAGCGGATACAGGGTAAAAAAGTCCTTCATTACCTTGACTTAAAGTTGAAATTCGTGTTACTGCTAAGACATGCTGACGGTCAAAAGGTTAAGGTGGAACTTGTCGCAACCATTCAAAATAACCGCTATTACATAATACATATCAATTAAAAACTAAACTTAAACGTTGCTTTAAATAAAAAATTTGCCCCAAATCGCTGTCAGTTGGTAGCGTGCCCAAAAGGCTGGCAGCGTTGCCACGTTGGATGGCAACGCTGATCCGCTGCGCCAGATATGAGCCAGCCTTTTGGTCACGCGTCAACTCCACCAGTCGTTTTGAGCATTCCCTAAAGACCCTGTGAGCGCTCTCCCCCCAAGGTCCCAGGGTCTTCACCCCAAACGGCTCAAATATACAGCCACTGTTTAGGGCTGTGTATTTGCGCCGTTTGAGGAGCTCGGCCGAATTTGCAGCAGAGCCAGCCTTTACAGAGGTGCCAGGAAGATGAGACGGCGCCAGTGTATCGGCACACGTCGCATCCCATCGCAAAATAAAAGCCCACCGCTATTATGTTCTCGTTTGGGAAAATAAACCTTAGGTTTGTTTATGTGAGGCTGTTTATTGATACTGGCAACCAAAGTGGGGCTCACATAGGCTAACAAAGCTTTTAATGTCACTTATGGCCGAATTCAGAATCGCCACTGAAACATTCGATTAGAGAATAGTTAAAAGTCCCTCAACTAGTTGTTATCCTATACAAAAACGTTACTCAAACGTCACTTTAATTAAAGATCAATTTGGCCTTTCTCAATTTGGCCATTAAGCGTATATAACGAAGATGTCAAGTTCTACTCAAAATAAAAGAACCAGTATGTTTACCACGCTCAAGAGGCATTTATTCAACAAACTTTAAACTAATATCCAGCGCCTCTATTCGGGAACGCTAAGTGATTCTGTAGCGACTCGTAAGCCAGATTTCGCATTCCACTCTTCCGCACGACGCGAAATGCGTAAGAGCGAGATGACAGATCTGGCTTACGAGTCGCTACAGAATCACTTAGCGTGCCCGAATGAGACGCCAGAATATTCCTTTAATTTGCTTACTGAGTAATTAAATATGAATTAAAATACCTTCATGTTTTAAATTAGGTCGCATTAAAAATACCGCTTAATTAAGCGCAAGGCTCGCCGACAGCATAATTCGACAATTTACCAACAACCTCAACCACTCGTTGAATACAAACAATCGTACCAAATTTCTAATCTCCCACGAATCCTGTTGGATCGGCGTTGGCACTTCACGTTTACACACGTCGGCCACCAAACGAAATGAACAAACAAAACTGTCCAATCACGCGCAATGTGTTGACGGTTGATTAAGTAACAGGCATGCGATAATTAATTGGAGTCCCGGGACAGTCCAGCGCACGCGGCGAGCCCGCTCCGCAAATTGCCTAATTTATTGCTCCAACTAGCCGCTTGTTGGAAAACTTGCGATTCGGGACGTGGTCGCTAGAGTTTTGGGTTCATGGAAAGCGGTGATGAGTCTTTGGCTGACAAGTGATGTGCTTGTGGGAGCCGCGTTAGCAAAAAACCGGACAAGTGCGAGATAAACTCGCGCGTGGAGAAAGTTCTGTTCCGTACATGATTATCTGAAATTTCCTATATTACTTTAGATACCATAGACATTATAGGTTTATAGATAGATATTATAGGTTTTGCTGTAATCTATAGCTCTAGAACTATTTTCTGTATTTTTTTCAAAATTTAAGGCCCATTAGTTTCGGAGATAACCCCCCCCCCCCCCCCCCCCCCCTTATCAACGATAATGTTCGCCTTTTTTCCTTAAAACTTCCAAATTATTTATCGGAAAATTTAAAAAAATACACTTAAGATTCTCACAACAAGTTCTTTCATTTGATATGTCATACGCCATAGTTCGCTAAACTGTTTTGTTTTAATTTTCTAATTTACTCCCCAAAAGTGGCCCCCATGTTTAAAATTCATTTATTTACGTTACGCGTCCCTATTACGGTCACCGATTTACATATGTGTACCAAATTTCAACTCAACCGGTTCAGTAGTTTCGGAGCAATAAGCGCTCCTTTTTTTCCTTTTCAGGTACGGGAATCTACACAATAAGCTTGAAACATCATTAAAACGAAGTCATCTGTCGTCGTCGTTTTAAAACTGAATTCATGCAGCACTTTAAGGAATGATAGTTAATGAGATGAGCATCATTATTATTGTTCTTTTCCGTAAACAACAAGTTTCATTCAATAATCGAATGGTGACTTCTTTAATGATTGATTCCTTTTTCGGCACATTCCTTTTTGGACATATTCCGTTTTCGGTATATTCTAGTTTCGGCACATTTTTGTGAATAAATTATATTATGAAATACTTGTGACTTTGCTTGCGTAATAAAATAAAATAATATTTATTAGTAAAATATTAATTACATTAAACGTTGTTATAAGTGGCCAGTGCTAATATGCTCTTTAATTAATAAGATCCTCATTACAAAAATTAGCTTACTATTTCACTGTCGTCTACCTTGTATTAGGTATCTGTTGTTGGTAAGTAGGTATATTACAAAATAGCCATTTAAATAGGCATTTTAAAATTTCAGAATAATGATTATTTCGGAATTATTAATTTCAGAATAATGACTATTCGAGACGTGCCCATCCACGGGTGTGGTGGTTAATGTTTCATTTAATTTTTGTCGAGAAAGTTCATATATTTATCTCTATGACAAGCAAAGCGAGAGAGCGAGATAACAGGAACTTACATCACAATACGATGTCACAACATTATTTACTACATAGGTAAAATATTACTTCAAGCAATACTTATTCGATGAGGTATTTGTAGTATATTCACCAACAGAAAATATTTTTTTGTGTTTCTTTCTTGCATGCTATTTATATATACTTATGTCTTGAAAATAAAAATAACTATACCTAGGATTGATTTCATTTTTTATATATAATGATTTATGCCGAAAACGGAATGTGCCGAAATAAGAATATGCCAAAAACGGAATATGTCCAAAAAGGAATGTGCCGAAAAAGGAATCAATCTCTTTAATGCAAACGAATGTAATAAAATCTAAACATGTCTTTATTTGTAATTTGTACATTCATTTACCGTTTCCAAAACAGATCTCGAGTATGTAGTGGTCCAGCCCGCAACCACTTATCTTCACTTTATCTACACGCTTCTAAAGAAGTGCCCAACGAAACAATCTACGTTTTAAGAGCAGGTACAAGCTTAGAACTCCTAAGTGTGGTCGATATGTCCTGTGTAGAATTTTCCATTTAGTGTCGCAACGTTACTTTTCATGCCGAGTGTTTTGTGTTATTCTGTTGAGGGAAACCACTACCTATACACGTGGAAGCTAAAATTCTACGAATCATAGAATGCAAACGAACAGTACCAAGAGCATAGAGACTTTGGACATAATAATATTTATTACCTGTTTTTATTAAAGATCACTGAGGTTAACGGCGTTGAATCTCAGGTACTTAACTAAATTTGTAAATCAAAACCATTTGATTTGATCAATAAATTAATTATTCCAGGGCATTAAATTTATCAGAAAACGCCGTGTTTAATGGATAGAAACTCCGGGATCAAGTCGATTGAAAAGAAATTCGTCTCTATTTATCTCATTCGTTCAAGTTGTTTAGGAATTATAACTTAAGTATCTACAAATTGCTCTCTTCAATAAAAGTCCCAAGATCAATCAGATTCAGGGTTCAAAATTCAGGGTAGGAAACTAGATTTGACCCGCGACTTCGTCAGCGTGTACTTCGTATAAGCACAGGTATAAGAATGACGTCACTCAAAATCGATGCAGTAAGTATAGTTGAGCTATGAAAACAAAACAGGCAGACAGGCTAATTTCGCGTTAAAAGTAAGTAGTAAAGATCCTTAACCAATGAAATAAACGATATCTTTGAATATAACATTATCATGAAATCAAAAGAAATAAAGCAATTTTAGAATTAGTTACAAAACAGATGAAATTCAAATTATTTTTGTATTTCTAGATAAATACTCATTCTAAAGTTATTCACAATAAATGCAGAACTTACGACAATTCTGACACAGCGACGGAATTTCCCCCGTCTTTTTTTAAGAGACCCGAATACCTCCGGCATATGAAAATCGGATCACGTTTGACTGTTCCTTCAATTTGCTTGACAATGGGATGAATTAGGACGCCTGCCACTCAACGAACAACTGAAGGCAAAATAAAAATAAATTACGCACGAAAAAGCTACAATTGGTGTTTTGATGAAATTCTCAAGGACGTCGAAAGTTTTAATAAGGTGGGTATGACAGAACGCTAGCTTCAGTTTTATGATGATGTTAGGTATAAAATATTTAGGTATATTAGTGCAGCTTAAGAGGAGTGTGAACCTACGGCTTTTCATACAAAAGGCGATAACGATTTCCACCCCTTAAATGTTAACCGATGTTGACCAATTTTTAACAGGTTGTCATTCAGAACAAAATCTAGGTCTATACGTTTTGATTTTTCACTATAATCAACCAACAAATCAAATGTTTTAGTATTCCCATATAAAACTGTTTTCGAAGATTATTTGACTTTGTTGATCTTTTTTCAATATTGAAAAAACGTATAGACCTAGATTTTGTTCTGACTGACAGCCTTTCAAAAATTGGTCAATATCGGTAAATATTTAAGGGGTGGAAATTGTTATCGCCTTTTGTATTAAAAGGCAGATTTTTGCCGTTGGTTCACAGTCCTTTTAACGACTCAAGAATGTCCATTTCGACATTTGGGAAAAAGGCATATTTATTTGAGTAAATTCTCCGGATAGAAAAAGGTTTTCTTAAAAGTGGCTTAACCTCAAAAAATATTGGTTATAATGTTTACTAGACATACCTATCTCGTGAGCGAAAGTCTGCTTGAGAAGTTCAACCGCTAGCCGACCGAAATGCTTCTGAAACCTTCAATTCTTTCTTTTAAAACCCGAGAATCGCTGGCATTTCATTCGTTCTGGAAAAAAATGCTGTCTTTTATTTTTGTTATACGTATAAATTATTTATCCAGAGATTCTTTCTTATTAAATAATATATCAGCTTAGGGTTTGGCGAATCAAATACAACCAAATGCCTAGCTGAAGAAAGTCGTCCGTCATGGATCATCAAATTAGAGAATCACTCTGCAGCGAACGCGGGCCACTGATGATATTTGTGGGCTCAGGTTTGGCTTTATAGTATAGCTGAAATTCTCAAACCTACGAGTATAATACTATTACGTACATTAGAATTATACGTTAGCGAATGTCAGTTTTAAAAGATTGCTTATTATCGTGATTTTCTGATTATTTCTAATTTTGTGTAATATCGCATCGAAATTGATTATTATGTTTAATTCTCTGACGGTTAATAATTTCATCGGTTATTTGTCTATTGGAATTTTTGTAAGCGAAATTGAATTTGTTTTATAATAACATAATTTGGACGACGTAAAATTATACTTTTTTATTTAAAATATTTCTCGTTGTTATACCAGCATGGGACATTTAAGGTTAATATCCTATAATTTATAAAATAAAAAAAACGACTTCAATTAGCCTTTGAAAAGTACTTAAGATTTTTTGTACACATTTTATTTATTATCCTGTGAGTTAACGACACACATTTACTACATCAAGCAACAACAGCATAATGCCAATTGCTCATCACCATTTACAAACTGTTGCTATCCACGGTGCAAAGATGTCAATCGTTGAGGAGTTCTCCTGGTTCTTCAATTTTACTATATGAATTTTCATGGACATCAGTTGCTTCAGAACTTTATACAGCAATTTAATCGCCAACCGTGAAATACTCAACATTTAGGAGTTCCGGTTATCATCTATGGTCTTCATCAACAGTTCCACTTCACCAAATAATGCTTTTAGTACGTAACTGCTTGAGTTATTACAGAAAATACTAAAATTGCTCTATGCTTGCCTATAATATTTGAAGAGTTCCATCGATTCCTCGATCCTCATCCTCATCGATTCGATTTCCTTCGATTCAAAAAAGAATTTTCAAAATCGGTTTATAAATGACGGATTTCTGAAGTAACAAACATAAAAAAAATAAAAATACAACCGAATTGAGAACCTCCTCCTTTTTTTTGAAGTCGGCTAAAAATGATAATAAACCAAATATATTCCAAAGGAAAACTATGATTATTAATGCCTGAAAAACCGACTTGCCTTTTCATCTTATTTTCGCTTTTCATAACTCCAGGAATCTGACTCATATGCACATGTAATTAACTATTCCAAAATAGCAAGGTTATTAAAAAATGGGTTAGATTGTTACAATGATTGTCCTAACCAATCACAATCACTCGGAATTCAATCTGATTAGTGATTACCTTAAATCATCAATCAACGTTGATGAAATAATTGCATTATTGTTAGTGTGGGCTAATTTCACGCGTTATTAAGTTAACATCCCGATGTTAAGTGCCAATAATGATGATGATAAATCCAATAAAGGATGTATTTTATAACGAGATAGATCAATGTCATAGATAAACGTGCTGCATCCTTATATACTGGCTAATAGATGGCGTTGGTCGCTACTTCTTATTTATTTTATTTGTGCTGAGATCCTTGTCAAGGACTTCATCTGTGAATATTTGTTTTAAAGTATCGTTTTAATGTTTATTACTACACAGTTAAAATCAAGTTGGAAATGTACAAAATGTTAAAAACTACCAGCGCCATCTATTGTCCATAAACTTGACTATCATGATTCAACTATGCGATGAGCTCTATAGATCTTTTTCACTCTATAATACTACTACTATGCTTTGTCAGCACTCATACACTCCAAGTGATAAAGTGGCAAAGTTATATATGTAGGTGTATCTTTAGGTAATTTGTTATGAGACTTAATCTTTGTAAATTACTTAATATAGGTATTTATTATAGAAATTGCGATTCAAAACCCTTCATTTTGTACACTTCTCGGCATTTTTATTTATTGCTATTTTTCTCTCAAAACTTGCAAAACAAGGTTACGGTATTATTTTTAAACATCGAAAAAACTGATATGAGTGTTTAGAAAAAAAACCTTGCTAGCCAAACAGCATATAGGAGCGTGCAAACAAACAACACGTGGAACCCATTACCTTACGTTGCTTGCGCAGTCGGCTAATTAAAACTAGTGGCTCCGTGAGCTGTAGACCTCGCGACAAAAGACTTCAAAAAACTGAATCTAAAACAAAACACCTTTGAAAAATGGTAAAAAATAATGATTGACCTTGCGACAAACTTTACTTTGCCGTTGAAAAACTGACACCTCCATACATCGAGTGGCTTTACCAACACCGCCAGTAAGTTTGTAATTGCAAAAACCTCCATATCTCCGCCAATTTCAAATATTTCGAAAAACTGAATCGATAACATTTTTTTTTACATTTACTGAACCTCCTCACAAAATTTTACGAGAATCGGTTGAGAACTGCGAGCTGTAGACGAGAACAAATGGACATCCGCTGGACGCTGGAAATTGGACATACGAAAGCATTTTTGCCCAAGCTGAAACGGAGACGCTTCGCTCGCTCGGTCGATAATATGATCTTATATGCAAGATAACATTAACATTTATACAAACCGTAGTTACTCGGGAAATGAGAACGCCCGGACGAAAATAACAAACTTGAGTAAGATTCGACTGATTAATTTCTTAAACTCGTATGTTATTTGAACCCGAAGTTGTAAGTACCACCTTAACGAAGTTACAATAAAGTTCAAAATTTAAGCCAACACAACTACGACATACGAGTTTACGAATTTAATCAGTCGAAATGTCTTAGATGTCAGATTTTTATTTCCCAATAAATGCAAAGAGTATTGGCGCTGACTTGGGTTGCTGCCAGCTCTGGCTCTGATTGCGCGTATTGACTCATACTGCTAGTATTTCTCCTTTTATTACATGAGTAAATACTATTCTACTAAATTGGTTCCTAAAAATTAGCGTCGTGGCAAATGAGACACAACAATATGCAGTCCTTTCGGTGACATTCGTTTTGTGTCCTTTGTCAAGAGGCACAATGTTTTGTGAATCATCGAATAAATCTTATCTTATCTTATCTTTTTGTCTAATTCCAACCCAACATGAGTCCAGTTTATGATCAAGACAAGCCAAAGGGGTTAATTTTTTGGTGGTTCCGCAGACAGATCCATTGAACTGACACCGCGAAATTGCATCACACATTTAATAGTAATATTAATAATAATAAACGTTTGTTTGTCACTTAAAATAGCAGCACAGATCAGTGGCGCAGCCTGCCTACAAGCCGATTCCTGACGGCTTTACCAAGCTAGAAAGCTACGGCTTGCTGTAAGTGAAGTCCATATTCCTCTAACTAAATGTCAGACTAGCACGTACGGTCCTAATTCTTCCGGCTTCTTCGAAATAGATTAGATGGCCTGTTATCTGGTCGCCATTTTTCTCATTTTGTCTACCATTGCAATGTACATATGACAAAATGAGAAAGTTGGCAACCAGGTAACAGGCCATTAGATGTAGTTGTATTCAAAAGTACCTTAGCTTTCCCTAAGGCTAGAGGCGGCCTAGAGGCTAGGATAGTACATACATAGCATCACGCCCGAAATCCCTAATGGGGCGAGCAGAACCACAAGACTACTTGTGGCCACGTTCGATGAATTAGTCCTAAGATGGTATGACGAACCGTATGGTGACAGGTGATCAGCCCATCGCCCATACAGATAGTCCACCATGTTGGAGAGGACCCGTCGACTTAGTCGACTTTTACGACATACCAGGATGATAAGCATCTGCACGCATTCTATGCTATTTCTTCACTCCCAGTGCAGTAGAGGAGGAAGGAGGATATTTATTATACTAAATAGAATACTTAAAATGTTAGCGAATATTTAAATCAGTTCGGCTGTTGTAGCCGTCATTAGTTTAAGTTACAATGGGGCATGTCATACTTAGTCAGATAATAAAAAAAAAGCAAAAGCAACATATCCCAATAATACGAAATTGTCACGATTACTTTTTACTACAATAAAAATTTAAGTAATCATAGGGGTTCAAAAAATCCAACACGTTAACTTCAAAATTACATCAAGTGAGAGCAAATAAAGAAATCGCATAAAACGAATGAGAACGGCCTATAAAGCTCGCTATAAACGGCCGCGAATTGCCCGTGACGCGGAAAAAGATAGTTTCGCGATCCCATTTGTTTGTGGAACAACTATAGACAGTATAGAATACGCACACATCGGCGTGACATTGGCACAAACGACATTATGCTCATTGTGGCAATATATTACTATACTCTTTGGTGGCGGTGAAGGTATTCAAATATAACGTGTACGGTGACACACTCTACTTTTCGATTTTGAAAAAAAGTTACTAAATAAACCGTTTTTGGAACGCTAGTAAGATTAGACCACAGATCAAATATCCTATTCACCGCTTAGCCTAACTTTTACTAGCAAATAAAGCTGCGCTACCAGCGGGGCGCGGGGGGTTTTTAGCGCGCTGGGATTAGTGCGTTCGAGGTTATGTGCTCCCCGCGCCCTGCCTGTAGCCCCGTCATTTATGGCTATCCCGGTTATCCAATTATACATTTAAGCGGACAATGTCCCGTTCGCAAATGTCCCTTCGGCAAAAATTGTCCCTTTCTCAAATTGTCCCCTTCTTAAAACGTCTCTTTCTCATAACGTCCCTTTCTCAAAACGTCCCTTTCTCAAAACGGAAAAGAAGCAAAACACTCGATCGTAAGATTGAACAAGGACTGTATTGTACGCTTAGATTATTATGGTTTGTGGATTAAACTCTCACACTTGCGATGCGCCGCCTGAATAGACACATATCTTCGACATTTTTAGTTAATTAGGAGGTTCATCTGTACAGATATAGTGAATAATATGTTTCCATCGGTAAAACTCGGATCTTAATCGGAAGACGACGGGACCCGAAGTGTCAATTAATTATTGTATTCAATGAGTGACATGTTTATATTCATTAATATGAAACTTTATCATTGACTGCCAAATGTCAAAATGAAAAATGACAGCATGGTATGATCGCTACTGGCCCCCAATTCTCGGTGTTTTCAAGATAATGTCGATTGCAAGATTAAACGTCAGATTCATACAGTTGTGTCAAATGACTGTATGCACTGACGTTTAATCTCGATTGTTAGTTTATCTCGAATGCACCGAGAATTGAGGGCCTGCTGAAGCTAATTGAGAGAAAACGATAAATACGAACTTTTCCGATAAAACACGATGGAAACTAATTATGCACTACATCTGTATGTCATAGTATTTTTAACCGACTTCAAAAATTCCGAAGGAGGAGGTTCTCAATTCGACGCGTATATTTGTTTTTTACATTTAAATCAGATAAGATATATGCTGTACAGTGATCGCGCAATTCGATCATTCGTGAAATGAGCGGTCTCGCCAATTCTCATAACAAAAAATGGCGGATGCGTGAAAGAGAGCGTAAGTGTACGTAGGTATAGTACGAAACATCTCCTGGGCGTCTATTCGGGAACTTCTAAGTAATATTGTAGCGACTCGCGAGCGAGATTCACATCCCGCTCTTACGCATTACTCATCGTGAGGAAGTGTTCCCGAATAGAGGCGCTGATGACACTATTCTCTCGGTTCACGCACATATTCAGAAATATAGCGGCAGATGGTCGTTGTAGTCTAATCTACTGATTAATTTAAACCTTTGATTATAACAGCTTATCTATTGCTATCGATTATAAAGATAAGTAGTATAATTAATAAAAATATTTTAGGATGCCGCTCATTCAAAATTAAGTTGTTGATTTACCAATGATATAAGAAGAAAGAAGATTTAGAAACGCAAGGAATGTATTCAGATCCTACTCATTGTATTTCTTTAACAAAATGTTCGCATCTTATCCCTATGAACAATCTTTTTAATTTGGCAAACGTTAACCCATGTAACTACTTTTTCCGGATCACAATTGTAAGCCACGAAGCAATTGCGTCCGGGACGAAATGGAGTCGTTAATTTTAACGCAGACAAAATATTTGATGGTAACTACGCATTTCATAGTTTGGTCCGTTTGTTACGTTATTCCTGGGGCTTAATACTATATTGCATAAGTTATATGATATCATAATCGCTTTGCTTTCTATCTCTATCTTACTTTGTGAAGTTTACATTGATAAGGTGATAAAATAAAGCGATATTTTAGGGGCACAGGGCCTCCCCTAGTAGCATTTTCCATTGGCAACCATTGGCCAACAGTAGGGAATCCGTAGGGATATAGTTAATAGTTTGCCCACGTAAAAATAACATTGGCCCGATAGAACAAAAATATTATCATTACGCCCAACCAAATACCAACGTTGGGCTATTGTGAATACCCGCTACCGTTGTTTAAAAACGGTTGTCATTTCTGCATTGTATTCAACGAAGGCCCTATTAGATATTAACCCTCTGCGACTGATGTGGTGGTCTGACAGACACCATTAAACTCATCCAACGTTACCATTCCGTCATATCACGTGATCTAACGCTGTCTCGCTCAGTACCTTCCTAGAACGGTTCGCGGCCCCTGTCAGTGTGGTGCGGGCGGCCGTACGGTGCACACATTTGGCGTAATGAGCTGAGAGTGTCTGACAGACCTAAGTACAGTAATAAGATCTGATTCTGTTAGACGTCACCTCAGTTAGATACATGGCACTCCCATAGTGTCTGCCAGACATCACCTCACTAAAATATTCATACTCCCATAGTGTCTCACTAGCTTCCTAGTCCCTAGCTGTGGGAAACCCATTTGCCTACAGTGTTCCTCTCAGATTTGCGAATTTTGTAAATTTTTACTTAAAAATTAGGTCAACTTTAAGACTGATTTGTGCCTAAACCGATCATAGGATTTTTTTTTATTATAGCACCTAAGTGCAAGTTTGAAAACATTAAAAAAGTTAAAATGATTCCAAATTCTAGATATTAAAAAGAAGTTTTGGTGGTATATACTATGTTGGTTTAGAAATGACTAAAATGTTGATCTCGATAGAATTGACACCATAATTAACAAAATTTTAATTAGACTTAACTAAATTTCATTTATTTTGCTTTATATATGAACTACGAAACTGAACAAGTAAGAAATAATTGTACTATCATTTGAAAACCTTAACATTATATGCAATTCAAAATAACGTCTTACAGACTCCACCTCAGTCGAATAATAACAAAAAAGTCACCTCAGTCGCAGAGGGTTAAGTAAAGTTGGCCCAATGCAGTAAAATATTATCATTACGCCCATCCACTCACCAACGTTGGGCCAATGCGGCTTCTGTTATCGTTAGTTTAAAACTGTCGGCATTTCTGCATTATATTGTTTCAGTTGGGAATTCTACAATAGCCCTTGGTTGTAGGTCTTACCTCAAAACGGCGGCCCAATCAAACCGTATTCCAACTAACGAGACCCATGTGGCTCGACCAAATGCCAACACTAAATACTATTATAGAGCCTATTGGGGACTGCTAAGTGATTACCTATATCGCCACTAAATTGTCAAAACCACGGATGTGAACGTCAAACACGTACAAAACAACGACACATTCGCAGTTTTGGGCATTTTAGCGCAGATACAGTAAATCACTTAGCAGTCCCCAATAGAGGCTCTAATCAAGTCGACGACTCCAATGTTTATACCTACAGTCGAAGGCCGCATGCGCTGACATTCCGACTGCTATGTTATCCCTCGACCAATGTAAAAAGAGCGCTAATGAACCGTACATTTTATATGGTAGTCAGCGCTCTTTTTACATTGGGCGAGTTATATTCTCTAACAAACCTCGTCACTCATTTCGTCATCGAAAATCATAAATTAGGTGACGTACCTACGTCCGTGGTCGTCTACGTCGAAATACGACCAAGTTCGAACACGCACAAACATTATAGCTTATTCGCACTGCGGCCCTAACATGCAAGACACAAAGATAAGTTAAAACCGTTTATCTCTATGACTATCTCTTTCGTCGGCACTAGTGTGAGAGAGACGCACTTAGAGATGTGAAGTGAACTTATCTTGCTGACGGGCTGCTTTAGGCTCGCTGGCTAGCTCATGAAGGAAGAGAATTACCATCCCAGATCGATCTTATCAAGTATAACTGAGCTTTGTCTCATTGCTGTAAAACATTAATACATATAAGTTTATGATTACTTATAATGATGTAAAAATCTCAATAGGCAGGAAAAATGAGGGCAAAAACACAAAGGAAGAAACAGAGTATACCAATACAATTTATAAGACTTAAAAAAGTCAAACGTCGAAAAAATACGAACAACCTGCAATCGCCATGAATCTAAAGGATTAAACCTTTTGCATGGCGAAAACAACGAGCTTTCCAAAAATGTTTTGTGTATCTACAATGCGAGCTACAAGTGCTGGCGGTGTGAACAATGTCATTGTGAGCTTGACAATGGCCGGAAACAAACGTGCTTCGCCACTTCGCTGGAAATGGCTGTTCCCAGTGCCTTTCCATATAAGTGCTGACCAAAAAACACGTCATCACAGTATTAGGTTGAGTTCGATGATGTTTGTAAAATCGAAAGCTAACATATATAAGTTACGTATTAACAAAATATGAGAGCATGAGCCCTTAGTACGCCTGAAAACACGAAGTGAACACATGCATATCGTCGGTGCGAATTACAAAATCGCTGTGTTTTTGGTCTACTTTTCAGGAGACAGTTAAAGCCGTTTTTTTCTTTAATAGTGACTTAACATGCGTGGTTATATTTTTTCATGATAACTAGGTAACCTTTACATCAATATAAATTAAATTAAATTCGTTAATAAGTTATTAGTAATACATGACTTAAACGGAAATATTGGTAACATTAAAAATCGCTATATAAGTAGCGAATTATGGGTTTACCAGTACGGTAATAATAAATATACTTTAAAAAATTCACTTAAATTATTTTTCACATGATTGTATGTACTTAAGCCTAGCGATTCCGCGATGGAATGGTACAACAGGCCCGGTGGCCGCTGGGTTCGAGAAATGCGTGGTCAGCGTCTGGACGCTTCGGCGCCGGTGTGCTATGATAAGAGCGACAAACTGTTGCACTAATGCCATCCCGTAGGTTTACTTGTTTAAGTGTATGTAAATACAATGACGTACTTATACTAACGGCCGCACACTACATATAACATATATAGCACTTAACACTTCACATAACAAGCGGTCACATGACTATTTTCTTAAATGATGTTTTTAGGAATATTTTGCTACATAGCGGGTTTGACTCACTATATTTGAAGATATCTGACTACTAAAAATGGCCATGTGATGATAAAAATAGCGTGTTATATGCATCAACGAACACGTAGCGAAATAAAACGACCACTTTATTATAGGTGCATACATACATACATAGCATCGCGCGAAATCCCTAATGGGGTGGGCAGAGCCACAAGACTACTTGTGGCCACATTCGATTAATTAGTCCTAAGATGACATGATGAACCGTATGGTGACAGGTGATCAGCGCATCGCCCATACAGATAGTTCACCATGTTGGAGAGGACCCGTCCCATAGTCGACTTTTACGACATGCCAGGATGATAAGCATCTGCACGCATTCTATGCTATTTCTTCACTCCCAGTGCAGCAGAGGAGTCCCAGTGCAGCAGAGGAGCATAGGTGCATTAGATGGTATAGGTGCATTATTATCTAAAATTCGCTAACAGCCCAATTTTACATAGCGAATTTATCAAGGTACATTTTTGCCTACTAACACATAAACCAGTTCTGACAATAACAAAAAAGAAATGTGGGCTGATGCAGATATTAAAATTGAAACGTTTAGTGTTAGTAATAAAAAAAGCACATAGCGATTTTGGGATTCGCACCGACGATATACCTATTCCGCATTCCGATGATTGAATGTGTTACCAAAGTTCGTCTGTCACTAGGTTTTCTAATATCTCATGGTTAACCTTTTGAACGCTACGGCTAACGGCGAAAAAGCGCGCCACGAGCGCGCGACGACGGATGTAGCCGACGTAAAGGTATGGAAAACGGCGTATCGTGGCGTCAGGGGCACGGAAATAATATGCTGGGCGTTCAAAAGGTTAGGGTGAAGGCGGCAACAGTGGCTATAGCGACAACAGTGGCGCACTAGCCGTTGTGTCAAAAATATTATAGATAGCTTTCTTCCTTTCTCACTCTTCGGAAGGTCTCCCGATAGAAACAGTTTACAACCAGTTCGCTTGCGTCAGCTATGCAACGAACCCGTGTAATTAATGTTTTTTTGTTTTGACGAAGGAAAAAGTGAATTTTAAGGTAAGGTGTACTTTCAATTTTTTCACGAACATTTTAATTTACCAATGGATTAATAATTTTCCTGAGAAATAAACTTAATTGTGGTCATTTTGACGTATACTGCTCTTTGATTTAAGCAAAACTATCCATGCGTGGTATAAATTATATCCAAAATGGCGGTTTTGTACACAGTGGCTCAAATCGCTTGAGTACACAGTGGTCCATGATACACTGTGGTGACTGTGTACTGTAGGTACCTACTGTTAATAATTGCTCAAACATTAGTTTAGAAAATTTTACAAGATGTAATAATTTTCGTTAATTTTCCCTTTCAGGATGGCTCGTCCAGATTGGACCGCGTAAAATAGGGAAAAACACAGATGACGACATGAAAAACGCTTTTTAAAAAAAATTGGTATGAGCGAGAGAAAAGAGTCTAATGTTTTTAAATTTAAGTTATTTGATTATTAATTTTAAGACAAAATATTATTTTTATTTAATGTTACATTTATTATTTGGTTAATTCAATAAATAAAGACTGATAAAAAGCCGAAAATTGCATTATTATTTGGGTTATAATTATAGATGATTCACTGTGAACTTGCCTGATTCACTGTGTACTGAGGGCCGATTCACTGTATGCCACCCCCAGTACACACTGGCTCAAATAAGTTTTTTTGTTAAATACTGTTTATTTTCCAAAATTTTACCCTGTTGTACTAAATCGATTAAAATATTCAATATATATTAGTTACACTATAATACTAATCCTTTTGCATCTTTCCAACACTCGTCAAATTCACGTGACATCGCTCGAAAAAAAAGTGACCCACTGTTACCGCCTTGACCCTATATAAATATACGAGACCGTGTAAAAAGGGTGTTATATTAATCCATACTTCCATATACATACACATACTAATATTATTAATGCGTTAGTAACTCTTTCTGTTTGTCTGTCTGTCTGTCTGTTACATTTTCACAGCTAAAACGCTGACCCGAATGAAGATATTTGTTATGGAGATAGTTTGAAATGACAGGCTTTTTTAAGAAAATCAACTCCTAAAAGGGTTTAATAGGGGATGAAAAGAAATTAACCTCCGCATCAGATATTGTCTAATAATGGTACGACCAAATGAGCTTATCTGCAGATAAATACCTCTTTAGATAAATAAAACTAATGTGTTCCTAAACACTAATGAAGAAAAAAATTAAACCTATAACGAATACCTTTATTACATACATAATTTATAAAATAAAAAAAACCGGCTTCAAATGGCCTTTGAAAAGAGAGTTTTTTTCACATTTTATTTATTATCCTGTGATTTAACGACACACGTTTACTACATCAAGTAACAAGAGCGTAATAACAATTGCTCATCACCATTCAAAAACTGTTGCTATCCACAGTGCAAGGATGTCAATCGTTGAGGAGTTCTCCTGGTTCTTCAATTTTACTACCTATACATGAATTTTCATGGACATACGTTGCCTCAGAACTTTATACAGCTATTTAATCGCCAACCGTGAAATACTCAACATTAAGAAGTTCCAGTGATCATCTATGGTCTTCATCAACAGTTCCAATACACCAAATAATGCTTTTGGAACGTAACTGCTTGAGTTATTACAGAAAATACCAAAATTGCTCTATGCATGCCTATAATATTTGAAGAGATCCATCCATTCCTCATAGATCCTCTCATCATAACTCGACTTTGACTACAACGGGATCAAACTGGAGTTATACCAATCCGATTAAAAAAAAAAATTCAAAATCGGTTTGTAAATGCTCCTTTTTTTTGAGTTAAGTCGGTTAAAAATAGGCGATTGGTATTGAGCCTTAGGGCATTCTCTGCCGGTCAACCAAGGCTTGTCAGACGCTTGAAGCTCGGTTCAACTTCTTAAAGGAAAAAGATTTGTAATAGTAGTTTATGCAACGGTTACATAATGATAGGCCTTAAAACACTAGTGCGGTTTTCATGAAACGAGCTTTAGCGAGTTTCATAATAAGATCGCACGTGTGTTTTAAGGCCAAATTATGCAGAGTTGCATACATAACTTTATCTACACACATATTATAAATCCTCCATGATGTGTTCAGAAACAATATTTTCTGGCAACAAGTTATTTGTTGTAATCGTGGCTGCATATTTCCGATATCCGGCGCATTTTCACATCACACACACTCCGAGAAGACTACTATTCATATTTTCAACTAAAATGTAAATTACAAACAACTTTTTCTATTCAATTCAACAACAATTCTACTTTCGTTCAGCAAAACACCAACATAATGGCGGCAATTCGATCCTCCGTCAAGACCATTTTTTTTTAAATCATAGACAAACGAATGAAGTCTCTATTCTCATGTCACTCGAGATCAAATGTTGTGCAGTTTATATTAAAAAAACATACTGAATTGACGTTTCGTATCAATAACTGTTTTAATATCTATGGATACTAGAATAGAGACCCACTTGAGTTTTGACAGCTGTTCCAAATTTAATCTCATTTCTATACTAAAATCGATACGGGAATAACATTGCAGCACTCATTTTATTTAATTGGTTGTCAAAATGGTGGTCATTTCCTACGGTTTTTGATTACACTATGGAAGTTTTATGATATGGGTGTAGATAAAAGCATTTGCCATAGTATACTCGTAACAAGACAAATGTATTTGCTTTTCTTAGAGGCGATTTCTAAACATCAATATATTGGCACCGAAGGCACAGAGCGTGGCTCCCGATAAGACTTGGGGCGCTCTTCACACAATGGTTTGAAGCAATAGTTACCGGAACATTTCCTGGGATGTATACATTGTACACATCCCGGGTAATGTTGTATTTTACTCATTGTGACAATATTTGCCGAATTGGCGTGTTCAAACCAGCGCCTCTATTCGGTAACGTCCAAGCGATATTGTAGCGACGTGCTAGCGAGATACTCATCTTACTCTTCCGCACGATGCGTAAGAGCAGAATGCGAGTCTCACTCGCGAGCCGCAACAATATCGCTTGGACGTTCCGTTATAGAGGCCCTGGTTAAAATTTACTGTTTGAGTTTTAGGGTTCCGTACAACAAAAGGAAAAAAGGAACCCTTATAGGATCACTTCGTTGTCCGTGTGTCTGTCTGTCTGTCAGTGTGTGTCTATCTGTTTGTCAAGACCCTTTTTCTCAGGAACGCGTTAAAGTACCAAGATGAAACTAATATCAAATATTCAGGTCTTCAATCCCTTGAAGCTATGAAAAAACGAACTTCTAAATCAACGCAATCAAAAGATACTGCGGTTTATGCCGCATATTTTGACACTCGCAATGAAATCAAAACCTATAGGGTACTTACTTCCCGTTGACCTAGAATCATGAAATTTGGCAAGAAGCAATGTCTAATAACACAAAGGGATAAATGCGAAAACCGTAAATTTGTAGTTACATCACAAAAAAAATCGGTTGGTTATTTGCAGTTGGTAAACTGACCGCTTCCTATATCGATTTATGGGGACAACAGTTTTCCAATCCCTCAATTCAGTTTATTTTTCTTTAGATACATTTTCGGTGCTTTCATAGTTTATGAACTTCAGTAATATTACCTAATAACATCGAACCCTCGGTCCAACTCGCGCATGACTGGTTATTGAATACCCATGGCAGAAGTACAACGGTAAATTGGTCTCAAATAGCTACTGACTGTCAAAATGTTTGAATAAAACCGAAGAATTCCAGCGTGAGACGGCCCAATATTTCAAAAGTTATCCAACTTGCAGACGACAATACTGTTTTAAAAGTTAAAATATCGATATCTGGAGAGCCTTCGAATCAAGACCGCCACCAAATAACTACGCTATTGTCCGAGTCGATTGCTATAAATCCAGTCCGGATAGTTGGAAACTTCTAACTATCGCCTTTGTTAGGGTAGCTTTTGACTCGCGATCGATTCTTGCTTGCAAATTGATCTTCAAAATCTATCTGAAGTAGGATATAACTCTCAGGTGTTCAAGAACTATCTATAATTAAGCTAGATAGCACGGATTTCATCAACAAAAAAGCCTTATTTTTACTAGGAAATAAAGCTGCCAAACTTACTGCGACTTGCTGAGATTAGTACGTTCGAGGTAATGCGCTCCAAGTGCCTTTCTATAGCCCCACTGCTTATGGCTTTTTGCTTCTAATGCTGGCAGTGGTGGTTACCGGGCTATGCAGAGTCTATATTATATATGGTCTGTGCCCTGCACCTCTATTCGAGAACTTCCAAGCGCCAGTGTAGCGACGCGCTTGCGATAATCTCATCACACTCTTCCGCTCTTTGCGTAATGCGTAAAAGCTCGCTCGCTCGCCGCAACAATATCGCTTGAACGTTCTCGAATAGAGACCCTGGACGCACACTAATAACTTTTGTTTCTGGTGATTGTCGGATCTTTCTCTCGCACTTTCTCTGTGCGAGAGATTCAACGATAAATACTGCTCATGTGCGCCCTGGTTGATTATGGATCATACAAAATTTTAATTTTATTTGTTTCTTTAATATAAACCAGTTTGCGTACGTCAAAACCATATTTTAGTCAAGAAAGTACGTTACTTTCCTTTGCCTTTGCTGTCAACATTCTATGACTTTCAACTTAATTGATTTTAGAAATGTAATAATTTGCTACATCTTCCAATAATAGTGCAGCACAAGGCAGCCTTTCTACAGTTTGACTGGTTGACCCTAATTATCGTCCCGACATGCAGCCACAGTGAGCTGTCGCCTTTACTATCCAACACAAATTGTGAAACTTGCCTCCTATTGTTGTTCAGGGTGCAATATGAACCGCCGGCGGCTTGCAGATTGCAATGACTTTTGCAACCTTTGTTTTGTTCCATCTTGTCAAAGCCTTAATGGAGTTCGAGAGCAGTTGGAAGTTGCCAACTTATTACTTCGTGTTAGATTGTAGGTATATGCGGTTAGAATTTGTGGTTTGTTTGTCTGGAAACTATAAATATTCCACAATTTCCAATTCCAGTGGATCTTGATAGACTAAAATAAAATGATATATAATAGCCAGTTGAAAGTAATAGTACTTAGCAGCAGCTGTTAAATAATAATCTAATATTAAGCTAATGGATAACAGGATAGACTTTTTCCTTGTCTGACATTTTTTTAATTCGTTTGTTTCACAAATCCACATTTAAACATATTGTTTCCTTTTTTATAAAGTATAATATGTAAACGAAACTTAAATCTAAAAAGAGGTTTAATAGTATTAAACAGCAACTGTATTATGATGTGTAGGTATGCCCTAAATCGCCTTTGTCAAATACTTACCTACATTATCTCTGTTGGCTCCATACATATGCCGTATTTGCCATTATGTGCGCGATTATCTCAATAGACCTCCTTGATGAAATTTAAAAAAAAATAACCTGAAAAACACTAGCGCGGTAAGATAAAGTAAAAAGAAGTTTCGGTTTCGGCAAGATTCGACAAAAAAAAAAACATATTTCGACCGTTCGGTTTCAGTCAAAAAAGTGCCAAACCTTTCGGTCACACTGAAACTTACATTTGTGAGGAAATGAAATAAAAATGAAACAAAAAGAAAACCCATTGTCCACCGTGAATTACCGTCAGGTGGGTAGGATAAACTGTATGTCGCGTCGGTTGCGCGCTACTTGTATAAGAAAACGATCACCACCGGACCTGGCGCACGCCCCGCCGGACCCTCGCGCACGCCGTCATCGGGAGTTATAAACCATACTAAATCTATAATTCCCGCGGGAGGTAAATCGGGTATAGCTGCCCTATACGCCTGCGTTTAATTCCGATATCCGGCGCATTTTCTCATCACACACACTCCGAGAAGACTAACATGTATGTTCATATTTTCAACTAAAATGTAAATTACGAACAACTTTTTCTATTAAATTCAACAACAATTCTACTTTCGTTCAGCAAAACACCAACATAATGGCGGCAATTCGATACTCCGTCAAGACCATTTTTTTTTGAAATCATAGACAAACGAATGAAGTCTCTATTCTCATGTCACTCGAGATCAAATGTTGTGCAGTTTATATTAAAAAAACATACTGAATTGACGTTTCGTATCAGTAACTGTTTTAATATCTATGGATACTAGAATAGAGACCCAGTTGAGTTTTGACAGCTGTTCCAAATTTAATCTCATTTCTATACTAAAAACGATACGGGAATAACATTGCAGCACTCGTTTTACCTAATTGGTTGTCAAAATGGTGATCATTTCGTACGGTTACATTATGGAGGTTTTATGATATGGGTGTAGATAATAGTAGTTTATGCAACGGTTGCATAATGATAGGCCTTAAAACACTAGTGCGGTTTTCATGAAACGAGCCGATAGGCGAGTTTCATAATAAGATCGCACGTGTGTTTTAAGGCCAAATTATGCAGAGTTGCATACATAACTTTATCTACACACATATTATAAATCCTCCAAAAAATAGTGCCTGAAATAGTACCCCTTTTACGACAAAAGCATAAAAGAAAAGCTAAGTGGAACATTGAAAAAAATGAATGCCAACTTCTACATACAAACTCATTTTGGTACAGACGCAAACAGAGAGGAACTTTATAACGGTTAGTAAACGATTATGTTGAAAACTTAAGTAAACAGATGCCCCGTTACAGTTATGTTTTAACCATATTTAACGTGCTGAGTAAATGTACGCAGATGTAGCTATAGGACCGAAAAACTCCTAATACTAAGGTACCGCAAAAGGATAAAACCTAGTTTGCTATAATCTGCGTTATGCCAACCCATCTGGCTATTGCAATGAATATTAAGTAAATTAAAACTTTCACTTACATTCTGCTTAAAAGATTGAAAGAACAAATAATAAATATAAATTAAATAAGACTTTTGTACGTGACAGTACTATGACAATGAAGAATATTCATCCATTATTTTTTTAATGTTCTACTTAGCTTTTCTGTTATGCTTTTGTCGTAAAAGGGGTACTATTTCAGGCACTATTTTTTGGTATATAGCTGGCTTAGGAATTCAACGGCTTTGTGTGATCTCGGTCGGGTACGCCAGCTTGACGGTGCAATAGTAGTTTATGCAACGGTTGCATAATGATAGGCCTTAAAACACTAGTGCGGTTTTATGAAACGAGCTTTTAGCGAGTTTCATCATAAGATCGCACGTGTGTTTTAAGGCCAAATTATGCAGAGTTGCATACATAACTTTATCTACACACATATTATAGATCCTCCATCCATGATGGGTTCAGAAACAATATTTTCTGGCAACAAGTTATTTGTTGCAATCGTGGCTGCATATTTCCGATATCCGGCGCATTTTCACATCACACAAACTCCGAGAAGACTACTTACTATTCATATTTTCAACTAAAGTGTAAATTACAAACAACTTTTTCTATTCAATTCAACAACAATTCTACTTTCGTTCAGCAAAACACCAACATGGCGGCGCGGCGATTCGATCCTCCGTCAAGACCATTTTTTTTTTAAATCATAGACAAACGGATGAAGTCTCTATTCTCACGTCACTCGAGATCAAATATTGTGCAGTTTATATTAAAAAAACATACTGAATTGACGTTTCGTATCAATAACTGTTTTAATATCTATGGATACTAGAATAGAGACCCACTTGAGTTTTGACAGCTGTTCCAAATTTAATCTCATTTCTTTACTAAAAACGATAAAGAAGTCATGTTATTTCTTTATCGCAGCACTGGTTTTTCCTAATTGGTTGTCAAAATGGTGGTCATTTCCTACGGTTTTTGATTAACCAATGGAGGTTTTATGATATGGGTGTAGATAAAACATATAATACGCGGCTTGGCTATCACTAGATTCCAAAAATTCTCGTTCCGGATTTGAACAATGCTTCATAATTTCGATGCTATGTAGCTTGCCTATGATTGATGACCAAAAAAAAGTTGATTATGAACAAAATTGAATTTGCATAAAGATAGACATCATAAGTAGTACCTATTACTCTTTAGTCAACTAATGTGAGTCATCAAACTATAAAATTGAGTTTATTAAGTATTGTAACTCATTTCACTCTGGACTAGAACTCTTACCCGACATCATGAGCAGGAGACTGATAAAAACACGGTTTTTTGTATTACTGATACATATTTTAATGGATACCGCTCGTTCATTTCAGCCTGTAAGTATTTGCACGCCAATAGTTAAAATGACCTTAACTTTCGTGAGACATAATACTTTTTGAGGTTAAACACCTGATGATGAGATGTACAATAAAAAGTTTTACATACATACAAATATACGCGTCGAATTAAGAGCCTCTTTTTGAAATCGGTTAAATATTAATCATGTCAAGCCTGCCTTACAAAAATACACTGACAAACTATGGAGAAATCTGAAGGATAACTAAGTCTCAATTCTCATTAGTTACATTATCTATACATTATAATAAGTTCGTTAAGTGGAAATATTCTGTAAATTGAGGATAAAGGTGAAAAAATTATCTGGGGGCTTCAGAATTAACAGCATAACACATACTAACCGTTTTTAAATTTCATATCTGATTCGCTGTTTGTCTGATTGTATTTGCGCTAGAAACTTTTAAACAACTGGACGAATTTAAATGCGGTTTTCTGTATTATATTAAAAGCATCTTCAGGCAAGACATAGACTATAGTAAACTTTGGAAATAAATCAAAGTGTGCACAGACCTATGTGATTATACAAAGTAAAATTATTATTTCTATTTCTTCAACCCATTTTAACCCTTAATTTGGCAGAGATGTAAAAATAAAAAATAAACTTTTTTTTTGTTAAAACCGGATTTTGAGGGTTACCAGTAGGCCCGAAAAAATTGTAAAAAAAAACTAGCTATTTCAGTTTTTCAGGAAAATTATGTTCACTGTGGCGAACACTGCCAACGATGCGAAACTTTAAGGAGTAAAATGAAAACATACACAATTACTTATAACTAACTAAGTTTATTAAAGAAACATAAAAAGGTGAGACTCTACAAAACGATTGGGTATGGAATGTCAAAAACAGATTCTGAAAATTTATTCAGTGACAAAGATCAGCCGAATGTTACATTTTATGCAGAAAACTGTGGTGTCTCTCAAGCAGTGACAGAATCGTCCATCGGTTTTTGCCGTGGGGAAGTGCCCAATATTGGCAAAACGCACTGAATGAATGGGCCTTGGTTTGATGAGATATCTAATTTGACATGACTGAGATTTTTCTCGTTTTGCTGCTCGATTAGCCTGAATCAGCCCGTTATAATATTTCATACCGAAATGCTTTTTAATAGAGCAGTGGGTTGAATCAGGTGTTAAAGGCTCGATAGAAGGCACTGAAGACAAAGATATAGACGGAATCATCAATTAATCTGTATCTTCATCAAAATTTGGATACATTTTTTGCAATAATCGGAGACAATGGAATATTTTGAATGATAGTATCCAAATCCTGTATATTATCTAAACTTTGAGAAACCTCGTATTTTTTATCAAATGCTTTATCTTCTTCAACTTCATGTGAGATATTTTCGTTCACATAATGTGCTTCAATTTTCTGGATCTCGTTTAAGTTTTAAAATCTGCTAACAGGCTCGTAAACGGGCTAGTTTTTCGGCATTTTATTGCTGCAATTCGGGCTATCCTCAAAAGTTTACATTTAAACTTTTTGTCCCCATTAGTGATGTAATATGTTATCTTTCTGGGAATAGCTCGAATTGCAGCAATAAATTGCTAAAACCTAGCCCGTTTAGGATCCCCTTTAGGTGCCAAATATTACCATCCACCTTCAAAGATAATTTACATGTTCTATTCTGACACTCAGTATCAGTTGCTTTATCTTTCTGTTGGCTCCTATTATACTCCTCATTGATCATTTCATTCACAATTCATCCTTAGTAACATCACATGGACTATCTATACTCAAATTAAGAAGAGAAGAACCAATGGATGGTGCAGGAGATGAGCTGTTGGAATGCGACTCATGCAGTTCATTTTGATCACATTCTAACTTTTCACTCGCATCTGACGAAGCACTCCTTTTGGGCAAGGATCTTGTCACTACGGTCAAGTATCTTGTGCTAGCAAGCGAAACAAAAGGAAAAAAGTAAGCTAAAACCCACACCAAATGCAAAAAGGCTAATTACTAGTCTATTGGCAAAGCTCGCCACACCGAACATGCAATAAAAACCCGATTCATCGAGAACTTGGCCATGTTCGCCACAACGAACATGCAAGCAAGCCACCGATTCACCGCGTACTTGGCCGTGTTCGGCACGACGAACATGGGTTTTTTAGTGATAATTGCAAATGAACTTCGACACATGGTGGACTAAACCAACATTAATTAGTTTCTTTAACTCTTATACAATATGTAAATATAAGTTTTGTTCACTGAATACCCAGAAAAAAACAATAAAATATTATAAATACCTAAGCAACCGCGCGTGATTGTCGTCTTGACGCCATTTTGCGTTAATTACTGAAAATTCAGCGTTGCCACAGTGATAATTTATTTTTCTAATACATTATAAAGAACAAATATACCATTTTGGCACAAAAAATATTCCTTAAATATTAAACTACATCTGTCAGATTTTTAAAAAGTGCATGTTCGGCACACCGAACTCCGTCAAATTAAGGGTTAAGAGGTTTATTTCGACGAAAGCTTTTGAGATATTTTGAACTAATAATTTACCACTGAATAAATGTAATTTTATAACTTTACAGGAATACAATTTTATCACAGAACGGCCGGTGTTGTCTTTTTATAATCGAAGTTACTTCAATTATGTTAATTTCACGACGACTAGATACGGCAGGCGGGACCCAATATACTACGTGCAAATAGACACAAAAGTTAACTTAGACGACAGCTTCTTGGTGAGACAATTTTTTAGTTAGAGAACCCTATCTCTGTGTAGATCTATAAAAAATGATACCTCACCGAGTTTCTTGCCGGCTCTTCTCAGTAGAGGGTTCTTTCCGAACTGGTGGTAGATTCTTTTCTTAACCTTAAATAAGAGCTTATAAAAGCCTAAATTCAATAAAGATAATTTGACTTTGACTTTGACTTTTGAAAGTCATGATAAGGTTTTATTCGTCGTATTTATTACCTTTGTCCGTGTGGTGTCGGGTAAGAATAACATCACTTCATGTGAACTATGGGCGGCAGCGTCCTTCGAATAGGTACTATCATGACCAACTGTGGGTTTTTCAACTTGAAACTTGGTTTCTGATTTTTTCTAATGCTTGCGTCCAATAACCTACCTCCACATCAAGTTTTAACTTTCTAGGTCACCTGGAAGTAGTCTAACATTTTGATCTATATGTCAGTCAGTCAGTCAGTGGTAAAAATAGTCATTTTCAGACGTCATTATCTCGTGAGTGGAGAGGTTTTTTACTGAGATTTATTAGATGACGGTCTTACTAAGACACGCAAAATCGCAAGTGTGTCGATCAATTAGATTACGTAGTGCAAAGGTTACTCTGAGCTCTGAGCTTGGATCCTCTTTGTTATAGAGCTCAGTTAGTGAACAACATGTTAAAAATATAATTGTTGCATAACTGTGTTGCAAGTGCCTTATAAGACGAAAACAAGCTTATTATTCCTCAAATATTCCCGAAGAATAATGTGTGTGTGTGTATGTGTGTGTGTGTGTGTGCGTGCGTGCGTTTTAGTGAGTGAGTGTGTATGTGTTTGTGTTTGTGTGTGTGTGTGTGTGTGTGTGTGTGTGTGTGTGTGTGTGTGTGTGTGTGTGTGTGTGTGTGTGTGTGTGTGTGTGTGCGTGCTTGCTTGCATGCGTAGACTGGTGTTACACAAGCGGCTTTGGGTGCATCAGGAAACGTTCCCGTTTGCATACTGAGATTGCACAAGTGTGCTATGGGTTCAATGAGGCTGGCAATAGCCAGCTTCAGTAAATCCTCACACAAACAACAAATTTACAACTTAATACAACGTTTCTTGTTCAAGGTATATTTCTATATCTATGAGTTTCTGAGCAACGAGTACCGGCGTAGCTTCGTCGAAATGCATTTCAAGTGGTGTACATTTATTTACAAGGACAACTTCTTGGGGTGGCAGTTGAAGCGGAGCCTGCCCCCGTCCTGTCCACACCCGCCGGTAATTTTACGCATCGCCTATCTATACAAGAGCGTAGCGAGATACGGGCAGGGAAATGACTTATTTCAAGTAGGAAATTTCATATACCTAATGACGGAACCCTCTCTCGAAATTATTAATTTTAATTTTATTTGACTATCATAATCGCGTTCAAAAATTCGTACATTAAGTATTAAAATCGCGTAATGTAACACTTTCACTGAGAGCCTATAGATCCAGAGATCACAATGATCTCCATTCAAAATTATTTGAAAGAACCCAGCTCACGGGTTGTTCGGAATGTGAGGAATTTCTCCGAATACCGAACCGGGTTTGCGCTATTGAAAATCAACATGTCTTCTGCATTCCAATTGCCGCGTCAATGCGCGATGCTACATTTTCTTGACGTATCCATTAATACTGTAGGTTGGTAAGTAGGTACTTATAATTTTCCTGTCGTTTCCTTTTCAGGCTAAATATGATATGATGAATATGACTGTTCCTAGCGAAGTTATTCCGAAGAACTTTCCATTCACAAAGGGCCGCATATACTGCAATCTCACACGCGACAAAAGCTTGGCTTGGTCGGGCTACATTGATTTGGAACTTAAACAAAAACGAAACAAGGTGAAACAACTGAACTAGCAAGACCTAAAGCGCCCTACGCGTCCAATACAACGCATTCCGCATGTTGTTGGGGCTGCCTGCGTCGGAAATATTCGAGGAGGCGCACATGGACGATTTTTATACTATCATGCGCAATTAACAACAAATAACAGCATCCTGACCGCTGCGGAAAATGCGAATACACAGTGCGAACAGCACGATTATCTGCCCCTGGCTTAAAACGCACGCGTTTCATGCAACTTATTAATTGTGGAATTTTGGAATGTAATGTCTTTTTTATTTTTATTTTATTTTAGTTTAATGTAAAGTGACATTGATTTACATAGCTAATACGATCACTGTTAAGAACTCATATGGATGAAATATCTGAAACTACCTTGTACTTACTTACGGTACTTAATAATAAAAATGTATTCTCTATCAAAAGATTTGACTATTGAAATAAATGAATGAAATACTGAGCATGGCAAAGCTTAAAACATCAATTGTTGTGTAATTATTTTCAAACGGTTTCCCTAATAAACGTCATATATATTATTTAATAAAAGGTATTTTTTTGAAGACGCTCAAGATCTCCGTTAATTCTTTACCAAACTTAATGATTTAAACGTTATTTAAAGCTTATGTTCGTCGCTTTGTTTTAAAAGTACAAAATAGATTAAAATTAACGTTTTCGTTAAAAAATAAATAAAAAACGACGCGGTTTGCAAGCGCCATCTATTATCAGTCTGTTTAACTAACATGTCTGTTAGCTAATTGCACATGCAGTCTAATGTCAACAGATGGCGCTACTGGAGAGTAGGTACTGCGTTAATTATTATCTTTGTCAAAATTATCCGTTACTATATAGGTATTATAATAATACGTATTAAGACTTTCAATTTCAAAACAGCGCGCGGCCAACAACATCCGCGTACGTAAATAAAAATCACTCGAAATGCAAGCGCCATATATTATATTGACAGTCTGTTTAACTAAAATGTGTCTTGGCTATTTGCAGACCAATGCCAATAGATGGCACACCCGCAAGTATCCCGTTTATTATCTTTGTCAAAGTTATAAGCTATTGACGAAAAATAGACAAATAGTCTTATTCTCACTTTATTATATTATTATTATCCGGTGTTTGATCACGATACTGTGCGAAAATTCGCACGGGTCAGCTAATATTTTTATATTTTGCCGGTTTGGATGGCTGGCTAACGTGCAATTTTTAACCACGTTAGGCTAGGAAGAAGGTCTAACGTGCCATGCAGTTCCTTTTGGGCCGTAGTAAAAAGGGCTAATAAGCTATTGAACAATATATCTGAAGACAGAAATAATATCTAAACGCAAACATGTCATCTGAATAATAGACTAATGACTATTTTTTTAATGATAAAAAATTGGTTTCATTTCCCCCGAGACCCCTTCGTACCTTTTTGAAAAGATAGTCTGGTCAAAGAGTGTGCGCCGGTTCAAGGTTAGGGCTATTGTGCCATTCCACCGGACTGCGGCATTTCGGGGCAGTTTTAGGTTTGCGGCGTCTAAGTGCTGGAATGATATCCCCCCTCCTATCCAAGGGGCGTTTAGCGGGTACGTCTTTAAGCGAAAGCTTAAAGGCTATTTGTTGACGCTCCAAAAATCATAATCCCAAAACCAGCACTATTTTACAAATGAATCAACTTTTTGTTCGTTTTGATTTTTGATTTATATACTCACTGTATGCTGTATACAAAATAAGTATATTATTGTATAGTAAGTACGTTCATGTAAGTGTTTGCGTGTAATGCATTTTATTTATTTTTTCTTTCAAAAGCCACAATAACAATATTTATTCTTATATATAACACTTTTTATCCAAGTAGTTTTGTGTAATTATTAGTGTTTAGTGTGTTTGTATAGCGCTCCGATTGCTACAGACGGTGCTGGCTGAAAATCAGCGCTGCGGGTGTCTGACACCACAGCATTATGCTGAGCCAGTGACCGATTCACTGCCGCAATGACACACATGCCACGTTTCTTCTGTATTATTTTGTTGTATTTTTATTATTGTGTGTCTTTGTGAAGTGAATAAATGTCTTTTCTTTCTTTCTTTCTTCTTTCTTTCTATTTGCCGGAATTTTTTGGAACATCCCTTTTTTGGAAAATGCCTAACAAGCCAAAAAGGTGCTGCGATCGCTCTGCAACCCAGCTCACACAGACCATGTATCCGGTCAGTGCCAGCTCATTAGACGAAGAAAAAATCGCTGATTCTAACGATATATATAATTCCATTTGCTCATGATGGCTCGTTAGTCAATTAGTCGTTACTGCGTCGATATAATAACTTCATTCGCTTAGAAGGTACAGTACTTTTATCTCACGAAGCGAGGTGCGCATTACTTGTGGTAACCAACTAATGGTAATGAGAGCTCCGACGCGCCGCGTCTGCTTACACATACATTCTCAGCGTGGTCACCACGTGGCCGCGCGCGTCGCTTCGTGAGATAACAGTACTGTAAGCTAGTGAAGTTCCTAATAATATTACTTTTTTACACAAGTTTAGTCACAAAATTTTGCGGTACAAAGTATGATCGGAAATTAAACGCCGTTTAGTAAATTTTTGACTACGATGGACCATTTCACAGGATACATACATACATACACATCACGCCCGAAATCCCTAATGGGGTGGGCAGAGCCACAAGACCACTTGTGGCCACGTTCGATTAATTAGTCCTAAGATGGTATGATGAACCGTATGGTGACAGGTGATCAGCCCACCGCCCATACAGATAGTCCACCATGTTGGAGAGGACCCGTCCCTTAGTCGACTTTTACGACATGCCAGGATGATAAGCATCTACACGCATTCTATGCTATTTCTTCACTCCCAGTGCAGCAGAGGAGGAGTCACAGGATAGCAACGTGGTTTTGTGTTAAACACTTTTCAAGAAAACTAGTCATACGTTACTATGCGATTTTTAGGATTGAATGTGGATTACGTCGTATAAGTTAGTGTCTTAGCATCAATTTAATCAAAGTTATGGTCAATAAGTTTAAAGAAACTGGTTCAACAACGAATATTAAGCAAACAGGGCGGTAACGTACCAGAAGTGATGATTGTCAGCATCTTTTCATACAATTGCGTAGTCGGTTGCAGAAAAGCCAGCAAGACGGAGCTCATTAATAAGACAGTGTTTTTACTAATAAAAAAATTATTTTATGCTTATTACTTATAATAAAAAAGCTTCTACCCGCGACTTCGTCCGCGTGGAATTCGGTTATAGTTAAGAGGGCTATCAAAAAATCGCGTTCAGAAAGATTAGGTATATTAAACAACGGCCACGCGTCGCCCTCGTCCAATGTACGAAGAGCGCTGACGGCCATGTAAGATGTATGGCCGTCAGAGCTCTTTTTATATTGGGAACTATCGCTTCGCAGAACACAGAACCATCTTCAACAAGCGCACACGCGGCACTGACTTCGGACGGCCGAGACATCGCATTATGTAGTAAATTGGGAGTTGTAATTACGTTCATTTTAAGTTTTATAATGAATGATTTTTCCAAAATTAGTATGAAATTTTAATTGTTTATAAAATAAAGATTATTCTGATATAAATTTTACGTAATAATATTAACGTAGTAAAGAGAAATTTACGGTTAATTCTTAGCGTTTTTAGTAGTTTTATGGTTTTGCCTTGGTTTTTTTTTACATTATTGCATACATATTTCAAAAATCCGAGGCCGCTAGGCACTACACGACTATTCAAGACATATTATTATATTTTTTTCATTTCATTTGCTTAGTAGAGTAGTTCAATCTACGAGCTCGAAAAAGTGCCTTCGCGCATTTTTTGAAAAACTTACTCCGGAATTTCGGCTTTATATCAATAGAAAAGAATAAATTGCAAAAAGCGAGGCCGCTAGGATCAATACTAATAACTATACTCCACCATTCTGCATGTCAAATTTGTCTAAGTCTTTCAGTTTCTCATAATCAGAACGCCAAAGTTGCCCAATTATTGAAAAAATCGTAATAGGGCTCTTAATCCCTCGGGAACCTAATTTTTTTCCGGGATAAAAGTACCCTATATCCTTCCTAATAGGTACCTTGGAGAATATGTGTACAAAGTTTCATGATGATTGGATAGTAGTTTTTACGAATAATAATTATTATGAATAAAAATATGAATATGAATATGAACATGAATACGTGAAAGCGTTACAAACAAACAAACAAACTTAGATTCACATCCTACTAATATTATAAAACGGCTCGACGGATTGTGATGAAATTTGGAATGGAGACAGCTTATGTACTGGATTAACACATAGGCTACTTTTTATCCCGGAAAATTGAAAAGTTCCCGAGTCCACGCGAACGAAGTTGCGGGCACAGCTAGTTTATAATATTAGTGAGGATACCTAAGAAAGTAGCAACTGTAGTTTTACCGCTATCATGTTTCTAAAAGTGCAAAAACTTATGACCCATCCTGTATTTGGTTCTGTGTGGGCCTGTATCACTAGATTTCAAAACGGCACGTTCCGGATTTGAACAGTGCATAATTTCGATGCTATCTTGCCTGCCTATGATTGACGACCATTGATTATGAACATAGTTGAATCTGAATAAAGATAGACATCATAGTAATACACTTTAGTCAACTAATGCGAGTCATCAACCTATAAAATCGAGTGCATTAAGTATTGAAACTCATTTCACTCTGGACTAGAACTCTTACCCGACATCATGAGCAGGAGACTGATAAAAACACGGTGTTTTGTATTACTGATACATATTTTACTGGATACCGCTCATTCATTTCAGCCTGTAAGTATTTTCACCCCAATAGTTAAATTTACCTAAACTTCCGTAAGACATGAATTATACTTTTAAATCAAACATGTCAAGCATGCCTTATAAAAAAACACTGATACACCATGGAGAAATCTGAAGGATTATATTAAAAGCACCTTTTATGTCCTGAAGACTATAGAAACTTTTGGAAATAAATTCAATTATGCACTGACCTGTGTGATTATACGAAGTAAAATTATTATTTCTGTTGAAAATTGGTCGAATTTTAAGAGGTTTATTTTGACTAAAGCTGTTGGGGTGTTTTGAACTAATAACTAACTACTGACTAATCATTTAATTTTATAACTTTACAGGAATACAATTTTATCACAGAGCGGCCGGTGTTGTCTTTTTATAATCGAAGTTACTTCAATTATTTTAATATCACAACGACTAGATACGGCAGGCGGGACCCAATATACTACGTGAACGTGCAAGCAGAGACCAAAGTTAACTTTGACGACAGCTTCTCGGTGAGACAATTTTTTTAGTTAGAGACCCTATCTTTGTGAAAAATTTATACCTCACCCAGTTTATTGCCGGCTCTTCTTAGTAAAGAGTTTTTATTCCTTAACCTTCATAAGAGCTTGTAAAAGCCCAAATTCAATAAAGATATTTTGACTTTGACTTTGACATTTGAAAGTCATGATGATAGCTTTATCTGACGACCGACGTCGTGAACGATGGGCGGCAGCTACCTCCGAGTAGGTACTATCATGACCAACTGGGTTTATCAACTTGAAACGGTATAGCAATACAAAACAAACAATTAGGTAGGTTATCGAGAAGAAAACGAAGCTACCCCTAAAAAGGGATGCCTTGGTGTTTTAAAAGGTTTTATGGGAAGAACTGATTCCATGCTGGAACAAACAATCCTACTTCCTACTCTTGCTACTAATATTATAAAAGCAAATCTTTATGTGTGCTAATCAGCTCCATACGGCTGGACGGATTTTCATAAAACGTTGTAATATCTGAGCTTCTAAATAATGGGCAATTTTAATCCCGGGAAGGTCAAAAGTTCCCGAAGTACGAGTATAACAGAAATTTACATGGACAAAGTCGTGAGCGGAAGCTTTCAATTTAATAATAATGATGTTTAGTATGTACTTTAAAACAATGAGTGTCAAAAGAATTTTTGTAACTTCATTATCAAAACTGCCTTCCTGTAAAATTGCGATTTTGGTATATAGAAAGTTCTTCCCGTGAGTAAAAAAGTGAAAGATGCCTTTATTTGCGGGTTAAAAGTTTGTGTGCCAGGCTTTGGGCTAAGCCTACTCCTCAGTCGGAATTCTTAAGCGTGCTTAAAATTTTTCACTAAAGAAAAATTAAAATGGATATAGTTTACGTAGTGCAAAGGTTACTCTGAGCTATGAGCTAGGATCCTCTTTGTTATAGAGCTCAGTTAGTGAACAGTATTATAAAAATATGAAATTAATGTATGGAAATCGCGAGCAAGTGGGTATATAATTGAAGAAGGATTGCTGTTTCATCCGCAAAAGATACAATTGGGTCTTTGGCAGAGCGGGGTTTCAAAGTCCGTTTAAAGAGATGAGCAAAAGAGTCAGTCCTACGGCTATTTCGTTAACAAGTAGGTTCACGGCTTGCTCCGCGGAGCGTTCTGTCTGAAACCAACTAGATTGCGAGAGAAGAAGTCGCCCTTTTCGAGATAGCCTAAAAGCTGGATTTTTTCTTGTTTGGTGCAATAACACTAAGCAATGAAATAGGCCTATAATTAGTGATTTCGTCTCATTTCCCAGATTTTTAGATTGGTGACATGGAAACGGCTTTGGGTGCATCAGGCAACGTTCCCGTTTGCATGGTGAAATTGCACAAGTGTGCTATGGGTTCAGTGATGCTGTCAATAGCCAGCTTCAGTGTATCCTCACACAAACAACAAATTTACAACTTAATCCAACGTTTCTTGTTCAAGGTACATTTCTATATCTATGAGTTTCTGAGCAACGAGTACCGGCGTAGCTTCGTCGAGATGCATTTCAAGTGGTGTACATTTATTTACCAGGACAATTTTTTGGGGTGGCAGATGAAGCGAAGCCTGCCCCCGTCCTGTCCACATACACCGGTAATTTTACGCATCACCTATCTATACAAGAGCGTAACACACGGGTTGTTCGGATTGTTCGGAATGTGAGCAATTTATCCGAATACCCGTTAAACGGGTTTGCGGTACCTATTGAAAATCAACATGTCTTCTGCATTCGAATCGCTGCGTCAATGCGCGATGCTACATTTTCTTGACGTATCCATTAATACTGTAGGTTGGTAAGTAGGTACTTATAATTTTCCTGTCGTTTCCTTTTCAGGCTAAATATGATATGATGAATATGACTGTTCCTAGCAAATTTATTCCGAAGAACTTTCCATTCACAAAGGGCCGCATATACTGCAATCTCACACGCGACAAAAGCTTGGCTTGGTCGGGCTACATTGATTTGGAACTTAAACAAAAACGGAACAAGGTGAAACTACTGAACTAACATGACCTAAAGCGCCCTACGCGTCCAATACAACGCATTCCGCATGTTGTTGGGGCTGCCTGCGTCGGAAATATTAATTGTGGAATTTTGGAACGTAATGTCTTTGTTATTTTTATTTTATGTTAGTTTAATTTAATTATATTGTAATAAAATAAACCGGTCAAATGCGAGTCTGATTCGCGCGCCGAGGGTTCCGTACTTAACTTATGAAATAAAAAAACCGACTTCAACTAGCCTTTGAAAAGTATTGTTTTAATTTTCACTTTTTGCTTACTATCATGTGATTTTCCGACACACATGTACTACATCAAGTAACAATAGCATAATGCCAATGCTCATCACCATTTACAAACTATTGCTATGCAATGGTGCAAGTATGCTAATCGTTGAGGAGTTCTCCTGGTTCTTCACCACTGATTCTATTTTACCGCATGGATTGTCACGAACATATTTTGCCTGTTAGAGGCAAATTATGTCTGTCACGAATTGTCACACATGGATTGTCACGAACATATTTTGCCTCTAACCTTACACAAAAATCTAATCGCCAGCCGTGAAATACTTATCATTTAGGAGTTCCGGTGATCATCTATGGTGTTCATCAACAGTTCCGTTTCACCAAATAATGCTTTCGGAATGTAACTGCTTGAGTTATTAGAGAAAATACCAAAATTGCAATATGCGTGCCTATAATATTTGAGGAGTTCCATCAATTCCTCATAGATTATCTCATTACACCTTGACTTTTATTACAACGGGACCAAACTGGAGGTATACCCTGCCGATTAAAAAAAGATTTTATCAAATCGGTTCATAAATGACGGAGTTCTCAGTTAACAAACATAAAACAAATACAACCGAATAGAGAACCTCCTCCTTTTTGAAGTCGGTTGAAAAGAAACAGTACCTTGTAGGTACGGAACCCTAAAAAAAGTGATTTTAACAACGAGGTGACCATTTACAACCTACCTATCAAATAAGACAAAAAATAACTTTCGCAATCTCCTATCTCCGTACAATCGTCGAGTGTGATACGATCTTGCAAAGGTTATGTTTAACTTTTTTTTTATGTGATGTAATTACAAATTCACGGTTTTCGGACTTTTTCCTTTGCTTGTGCTGTAAGACACTGCTTCTTGCCAAATTTCATGATTCTAGGTCAACGGGAAGTACCCTATAGGTTTTGATTCCCTTTGGATTCCCTTGAAAGTATCAAAATATGAAACACTAGCTTGCTGCCCGCAACTTCGTCTGCGGAGAGTCAGTATTTTCGTTAAAAATCTACTTTTGAAGGTGATGAAAACCATATCTGTGGTTTTCATCACCTTCAAAAGTAGATTTTTCTAAAAAAGGCCGGGACATGTTGGACACAGGTCCACAAACAACAATTTTAACGGATCTTATAATAAAACTAGCAAACCCGGCGAACTCCGTTTCGCCACCAGATGACTTCGTTTTATGTAACATTTCGTTTGGTGTAGCTATGTATCAGAGATGGCGCTGTATGTGAAAAAAGATTTTCCCGCTTTTCTGTTGAAGTTTTTCCTGAATTTTCTTTGCTATAAACCTCACGGAGCCCGAGACCTTTCCAACGAATGCAAAACCGTGGAAATCGGTTCGTGCGTTCTGGAGTTATAGCGTCAGGAAGGAAAACCCGACTTATTTTTATATAGTAGATAATTAAGAATAAAGTCAGGAGTGTTTAGAGATAGTATAGTCAGCGTCAAAGAAAGGTATCCATCCACCTCAGTTCACCGGCGCCATATCCAAGGGGTTTACTTTTCTCTGAAGCTTGCTGTACACAATTTTAACTTAACGGCATTTTGGCACTTGGTTATTTTAACAATTACGTAGTTAAACGTCTGTACATTTTATTACCATTAAGGCTGCTCTTCACAATGGGCCATCATGGGCCATCACACAGAATGCGGTCATACGTAAGAATGAGATAATATCTCTGTCTCATTCTTAGCTATAAATGCGTCCCGTGCGATGGCCCATGACGGCCCATTGTGAAGAGCAGCCGTTAAACAATACGTCCAATAGACATTCTGTCACGTTGACGACTCAGTCCCGGAATCCCCAGTGACGCCAACATCACATAGCTAGCCGAGCGGAGTGAGCGGCGACCGCGCGAGTTTTTTTCCGCGAGGTACTTACATTTTTAGGGTCTGTCTGTCTGTCTGTCCGTCCGTCCGTCCGTAAGTTGGGGGCCAGCTTTGGGAGGCAAATTAGAAAAAATAAATGCTAATTTTATCGTGTGACATATCAAATGAAATTAAAGGGCTTATTGCATTTAAATAACTAGTAAGGAATTGCTCAAACTAATTATCGCGATGCTTACTTTTGAGGTGTCAGAACGCGAATCTGACACCATCGCACGTTCATTCATATGTCAACCACAGTCCTTGACACCCGTTTAAGTGACACTATTATAATTAAGTATCCAATACAATTCCACAACCTGTGAGACCACACCATCGATCAATGATATGATAGCGTGTGAAACAAGCAATATTAGACTTTAGTGTGTTTGTCGTAAGAACTAAGACATCAGCAATACCTAGGGTCTGCTTAAGCGATGGCGCTGGCGTTTGACAACCTTCTATGAGACTTGTTACCTACACGAAATTGTACTGATAGGCATATCCTTCTTTTAGATCCTTGGCTTATTGTGAGGATCCTAAATGTATTTTTTTAGAATTTAAAAATAAATAGTATGGAAGTTATTTAGGATAATAGGCGAAAATTTACCTCTTATACCCGAAACTACTGTGCCAAAAATGTTGTAAAAAAATAGTTCTTTACCTATAGATTACAGGAAAACTATAAGAAGTCTATGTATGGTATTTAAAGTAGCATAGGAAATTTAAGACAATCATTGTCCGATTTTAAACTCTTGATATCTTTCGAATGAAATGTCCGGATTGAATAATTCAAAAAGTTATAAGTATAAAGGTAGGTATCGAAGCAGTCTTGAGTATTAAGTAATGTGGTAAAATTTGTGGGCTGATGCAGATATTAAAATCGAAACGTTTAGTGTTAGTAATAAAAAAAAACCGGTCAAGTGCGAGTTAAACCCGCGTGGAGAGGGTTCCGTTCCATACATGATAAACTGAAATTTCCTATGTTACTTTAAATACCATAGACTTCTTATAGGTTTTCCTGTAATCTATAGGTAAAGAACTATTTTCTGTATTTTTTTCAAAATTTTAGGCTCGGTAGTTTCGGAGATAAGGGGGGGGGAATGGTCAATTTTCACCTATTTTCCTAAATAACTGCTAAACCATTTTACTTAAAATTAAAAAAAAATACATTTAAGATCCTCACAATACTTTCATTTGATATGTCACACGATTTCAGTTGCACAACTTTTTTTTTTAATTTTCTAATTTATCCCCCAAAAGTGGGCCCCATGTTCAAAATTAATTAATTCACGTTACGCATCCCTGTTGCGGTCACCAATTCACATATGTATAACAAATTTCAAATCAATCGGTCCAGTAGTTTCGGAGCAAATTGGCTGTGACAGACGGACAGACAGACAGACACACGAGTGATCCTATAAGGGTTCCTTTTTTCCTTTTGAGGTACGGAACCCTAAAAAGCAAAAAAGCACATAGCGATTTTGGGATTCGCACCGACGATATACCTATTCCGCATTCCGATGATTGAATGTGTTACCAAAGTTCGTCTGTCACTAGGTTTTCTAATATCTCATGGTTAACCTTTTGAACGCTACGGCTAACGGCGAAAAAGCGCGCCACGAGCGCGCGACGACGGATGTAGCCGACGCAAAGGTATGGAAAACGGCGTATCGTGGCGTCAGGGGCACGGAAATAATATGCTGGGCGTTCAAAAGGTTATATAAATATACGAGACCGTGTAAAAAGGGTGTTATATTAATCCATACTTCCATATACATACACATACTAATATTATTAATGCGTTAGTAACTCTTTCTGACCCGAATGAAGATATTTGGTATGGAGATAGTTTGAAATGACAGGCTTTTTTAAGAAAATCAACGGGTTTACACATACACATACATACATAGCATCACGCCCGAAATCCCTAATGGGGTGGGCAGAGCCACAAGACTACTTGTGGCCACGTTCGATTAATTAGTCCTAAGATGGTATGATGAACCGTATGGTGACAGGTGATCAGCCCATCGCCCATACAGATAGTCCACCATGTTGGAGAGAACCCGTCCCTTAGTCGACTTTTACGACATGCCAGGATGATAAGCATCTGCACGCATTCTATGCTTTTTCTTCACTACCAGTGCAGCAGAGGAGTAAAAGGGTTTAATAGGGGATGAAAAGATAATACGCTAAAACTATCACTCGGTCCCTTTTACTTGTATTGGCAACAAGCAGTATTTCCGACAGATGTATAGATAGATAGCGAGAACGGTTTGCATACCTAAACTCATGGTACTGGGGTGTAGATGTAAAGACGGAGCGCGGATGCAACCGCTCACACTCGAACACGCAGCGTAAAGTTGGTCATGGGAGAAGTATTGCGTGCGCAGATCTTTATCGGCAGTCTGCAGTGTCTGACCTATTGACTTCCTTCACAAAGAACCCCAAACTGTAGTCCCCTCCAAAAACTTGTGCATCAGCTCATTTCACATTCGGATCGTTCGCGGGAGGTCTGTGAAACCGCACTGTGTGGCACCGCGTCCTTGATGAAACTTACCTTGATGAGAGATCAAATTTTCGCTACTAGTATAAACATAGCTGGGCACCGATAATCAAATAGTTAATTCCGTTAATCGCTAATCCATTACTAAAAAAGTTAACCTCGTTTAACGTTAAAGCGTTACATTTCGGAAGATTTAACGGAAGTTCACTTTAATCGTTAATCGTTAACTCGTGATATAAATTGTATTTTATGTCGTTGCGTTAGTGATTTACTTAAAAAAATGTTGGTATAGGCTATACAAGTTTAGGCAGGACATGAAAATTAATAAAATGAGGGTGTATAGAGTAATAATACCTAATTATTTGGAGATCAAATTCAAATCAAAATCTATCTGATACAAATCGCGCGGTGACCTTTTGGCAAATAGTAGGTACTTATTAACGTTTAACGGACTTTAATTGTTTTAACAGAAAATGATTCTATTAATAATTTTTAAAGTTAACTTAAAAGTTATTCCGTTACTCGAAATGTTAATTTCGTTAATTAACGATTAACGAATTAAGTCTTATGCCCAGCTATAGGTATAACACGCAGCACAAATTGATAATAAGGACCTGTAGTACGGAACTGCTCAAAGCAATACTCGTGATGTTTACTTTTGAGGTGTCAGAACGCGAATCTGACACCATCGCAGGTTCACCTGCATGTCAACCACCATCCATGACACCCGTTTAAGTGACACTGTTATAATTGAAAAAATGCCCTCCCGCAGCGTGCGGTGTGAGACCGCAGCACCACCGACCACACGGGCCACAATGATAATGATAGCGTGTGAATCAAACAATATTAGACTTACTCGTAAGAACTAAGATATCAGCAATAGGGTGTGTGTAAGCCATGGCGCTGGCGTTTGGCAACCTTCTATGAGACTTGTTACACGAAATTGTACTGATAGGCATCCTTCTTTAAAGATTTTTGCATACACAAGCAACAACAGGATTAGGAATTGACTTACAAGCAAAACATAATATAAAAGTCTTGTCAGTTCATGACATGACATTGAGATTACTTGTATTTCAGCAAAAAAAAAACATTTCTTCATTTGGCTATCACTAGATTCCAAAAATGCACGTTCCGGATATGAACAATGCATAATTTCGATGCTATCTAGCCTGCCTATGATTGATGGCCATTGATTATGAACATAGTTGAATCTGCATAAAGATAGACATCATAATTACTCTTTAATTAACTAATGTGAGTCGTGAAACTATAAAATCGAGTGCATTAAGTATTGGAACTCAATTCAGTCTGGACTAGAACTCTAACCCGACATCATGAGCAGGAGACTGATAAAAACGCGGTTGTTTGTACTACTGATACATATTTTACTGGATACCGCTCATTCATTTCAGCCTGTAAGTATTTGAATGCCAATAGTTAAAATTACCTTACCTTTGATGAGACATAATACTTTCAAAAAAATATACGCTAGAATTGAGATCCTCTTTTTGAAATCGGTTAAAAATAAAAATATTCAGGCTTGCCTTATAAAAATACACTAACAAACTATGGACAAATCTGAAGGATAACTATGTATCAATTCTCATTACCTATCTAATGGCCGAATTCAGTAACGCCACTTAAGCATTTGATCAGATATTAAATAATTAAATGTGTCTGAACTAGTTGTCAACTTATACAAAAACGTCACTGAAACGTCACTTTAATTAAATATCAATTTGACTGGCTTTTCTGAATTCGGCCATATACATTATAATAAAGTCGTTTAGAGGAAAAAGTATGTATACTTATTGAGGATGAAGGTGAACAAATGCTATGTGGGGCTTCAGAATGAACAGCACAACACATCCTAACGGTTTTTGAATTTCATGTCTGTTAGTCTGGTTGTATTTGCGCGATAAACTTTTAAAGAACTGGATGGATTTAAATGCGGCTTTGTGTATTATATTAAAAGCATCTTCAGGTAGTACATAGACTACAGAAACTTTTGGAAATAAGTTCAATTATGCACTGACCTGTGTAATTATACCTACAAAGTAAAATTATGATTGTCTTTGACTCATTTTAAGAGGTTTATTTTGACGAAAACTTTTAGGGTATTTTGAACTAATAACTAACTACTGACTAATCATTTAATTTTATTACTTTTCAGAAATACAATTTTATAACAGAAAGGCCGGTGATGACTTTTTATAATCGAAGTTACTTCAATTATGTTAATTTCACAACCACTAGATACAGCAGGAGGGACCCAATATACTATGTAAACCTGCAAGCAGATACCAAAGTTGGCTTTGACGACAGCTTCTTGGTGAGACAATTTTTGTTAGTTAGAGAACCCTATATTAGTGACAAAATTATACCTTACTGAGTTTCTTGCCGGCTCTTCCCAGTAAAGGGTTTTCCGAACCGGTGGTAGATTCATTCCTTGACCTTCATAAGAGCATGTAAAAGCCTAAGTTCAATAAAGATATTATGATTTTGACTTTTGAAAGTCATGATGATGGCTTTATCCGTCGTAGAATAGCACCACATCTGAACGATGGGCGGCAGCGTCCTTCGAGTACTGTCATGAAACGGCATAGCAGTAAAAAACGAACAATCAGATAGGCGAACGAGAAAAACAAAGAAGCTACCCCTAAAAAAGGGATGCCTTGGTGTATTGAAAGTTTTTATGGGAAGAACTGATTCCATGCTGAAACAAACAATCCTACTACCTACTATTCCTACTAATATTATTATAAATGCAAAAGTTTATGTGTGCTACTCAGCTCCATACGGCTGAACAGATTTTCATGAAACGTCGTGTATTGTGCACGGTTTATGTCAAAATGCAGAATGTTATTGTTTTAATTTATGTGCAATAAAAAGTTTACATACATACATACATACCTGCGGCTCTAACATGCAAGACACAAAGATAAGTCAACCAGTTTATCTCTATGACTATTTCTTTCGTTGGCACTAGTGTGAGAGAGACGCACTTTGAGATAAGAAGGTTTAACTTATTCTTGTGTCCTGCATGTTAGGGCCGCATAGTTCCTAGAAAATGGTCAATTTTTATCCCGACAAAGTCAAAAGTTCCCGAAGTAATAATTATAATCGAATTTCACGCGGGATTCCCTAACGAATCAGGATCCCCTGTGTTATAGAGCTCGGTTGGTGAAAAGCATGTTAAAAATATAATAAACAGTCTGTACAAAGTGTTGCAAGTGTCTTATAATACTAAAACAAGGTTATTGTTCCTCAAGAATATCGTATGTATGTGTTTATGTGTGCGAGCGTGCGTGCGTGCGTGCGTGTGTATGTGTGTTTGTGTGGTAGGAGTAGGGCTTCCATTCCGTAATTACGTAATTTCGTAATTACGTAATTACGGATAGATTTTGACCTTTTTACAAATACGTAATTCAAAGGTAAAATTCCGTAATTACGTATTTTTGTATCTTTATATGTACAGTAAAAATAACATACCGACGAAGTGCCGATTTACGTTAAATTTTATAAAAACGAGTAAATCACATAAGTACCATTGTAAGTTGTAAAGTAACATGTTAACGGTAACGGGCAACACCATATGTACGAGAGTGAATTAAAAAGTAATTAGAATTACATGCTGGTAAAACATCTTTATCCGAAGTTGTTTTTATTTTTAACTGTTTTTACTCATTATGTCACGATATTTTTGATTAATTGCTTTTAACAGTAGAAGATTATTTCATGAAACGATTTGCATAATCCGTTCAAGTATGGAAGAAACGAGTTAAGTGCCGTGATTAAGTACATGTATCTGAAAAAATGACCACTAAGGATTTTTTGATCACCCAGGAGACCCAAGGGATTAATAATTGACCCTCTTCCATGGCCGCTTACTGCGTTGCTGAATTTAAGAAAGGTAGATTGAGCTATAAAGATGGTCCTCGTTCGGGCCGGCCTTCCACCACAGTTAACGAATGAAACGTCGAAAAAGTGTAGATAAATATTTTAGAAGATTGAAAAATCACAATCAAATATCTAGCAGATACCACATTTCATTTTGATAGCATACAATCAGGTTTAACGGACACTTTAGGATTCAAAAAGTATCAGCAAGATGGGTTCCTCGAATGGTAACCGAGAAAAATCAAGAATAACGATTTGAAACCTCCATAGGTTTCTCCACCAATAACAAATTACGGAAGGTGTTGGTATTGTTTTATTAACTACCTGTTGAAAGGAAAAACTACATCAAGCAGTTAAAGCAAAGCCCAGGGAAATTGTCAAAATTAGGCGTGCTAGTTTCACCATGATAACGCTCCAGCGCATCGATCCCAAGTTGCGCTGACAGCTAAACGCAAATCTGGATGCGACTCTAACATGCAAGACTCAAAGATAAGGTAAACCCGTTTATCTCTATGAATATCTCTTCCGTCTGCACTAGTGTGAGAGAGACGCACTTAGAGACAAAACGGTTTAAGTTATCATTGTGTCTTGGTTGTTAGGGCCGCTGGAGCTGGAGATCTTTGTCGACCTATGCTACTCATCGGACTAAGCTTCTATTGATTTCCACATATTTCAAAAAATAAAGGAGTAGATTGTAGACCGTGGTAGATTTTTTTGATTCGGTAGTTTTTTTCATGAAGGCATAAGAAAGATCGAGAACGTTACTTTCATTGTATCAATTTAGAAGATGAAAGAAAAAACCACAATTCTGTATTTTATACCGTGATTCTTAGAACTTTATGATTTACTCTCGTTCTACGAGACCTGTAAGGGGCTCGACATATCTCAGATGTTTATAAAAACTAATAAGTGCTGTATAAACCTGTTAAAAATATTTTAATTCAGTGTTTTCCTGAATGTCATAATCTGACTTTTATTAATTTGGTACGTTAAACTACAAAACCATTTTTTTTATAAAAATTCCAGGTCAGTTACGTAATTACGTAATTACGTAATTTTTACTCATAAATTCGTTACTAGTTACGTAATCGATATATCCGTAATATTGGAAGCCCTAGGTAGGAGAGAGAATAAGAATATGAAATTAATGTATGTAAATCGGGAGCAAGTGGGTATAGCATTGAACGACGATTGCTGTTTCATCCGCAAAAGATACAATTGTGCTCTTGGGCAGAGGGGGGGTTTCAAATTCCGTTTATGTTGATGAGAAAGAGGTCGTACACGACTATTTCGTTAACAAGTAGGTTCACGGCTTGCTTCGTGGAGCGCTTCTGTCTGAAACCAACTTGATTGCGAGACAAAAAGTCGCCCTTTTCGAGATAACCTATTAGCTGGAAATTGACAATTTTCTCGATAAGCTTGCAATAACAGTATAAGGAATGAAATAGGCCTATAGTTAGTGATTTCGTCTCTATTCCCAGATTTGTAGACTGATGTTACAGAAGCGGCTTTAGGTGCATCAGGAAACATTTCCGTTTGCATGCTGAGATTGCACAAGTGTTCTATGGGTTCAGTGATGCTGTCAATAGCCAGCTTCAGTATATCCTCACACAAATAAATTTACAACCTACTCAATCTAACGTTTCTTGTTCAAGTTACATTTCTATATCTATGAGTTTCTGAGCAACGAGTACCGGCGGAGCTTCGTCGAGATGCATTTCAAGTGGTGTGCATTTATTTACAAGGACAATTTTTTGGGGTGGCAGTTGAGACGCAGCCTGCCCCCGTCCTGTCCACACCCGCCGGTAATTATATTCATCGCCTATCTATACAAGGGCATAGCAAATAGAAAGGTACGGGCAGGGTGGGGCAGCTGCCCTCCCTCCTCGAATACGAAGTTCATTTTGAACGTAACCTGGACCCCAATTCTCGGTGCATTCGAGATAATCTCACAATCGAGATTAAACGTCAGTGCATACAGTCGTTTGACACAACTGTATGAATCTGACATTTAATCTCGCAATCGACATTATCTCGAATGCACCGAGAATTGGGGGCCTGTCCCATTGCTCTGCAGCATGTACCTCAGGTATATTCTTGGTGTTTGATCGGCTGCTTTAACAGAATCTTGGATATGCCCACAAGGGCATATCCAAGATTCTGTTAAAGCAAGCATGTGACTGTGGCTAAGCCCATAAACCAAAAACACCTAAATCGATTTAGGTGATTCTCACGGCGCATGAAATGTCCGTCCTTATCGTGACCAAGATGTTTTTTTTTATTATTTATGGGCTTAGCCACAGTCACATCTGTATTATAAAGTGGTGGCGAGACATATCAAGCGATATGATACACCGTATCGGTTTGCAAATGTCGATTAGAGGCCCTGTGGTTGTGATCTCTGTATTTGTGATCTTCATCATTACCGGAAGTGGTCGTAAGTTCACGTAAAAATGAGGCAAGGACGGTAAGGACAGGCGCATAGAGTATAGTAATATTACAAGGCAGGCGGGGACAGGTTCAAACGCCGTGAGAATGGTGCGAATCCCCCGTTTTTTATGTTTACCTGTTCTGTGAACTGTCAAAGTTTATATCCAAACAAGAATACTTTATCCCATTCATTCCATTTTTAATAGCCGAAGAAAAAAAAAGGAAATATTTATTTTATTTATTTACATCCGATTTACTAACAACGATATGGGATTAATTTTATTTGACTATCACAATCACGGTCAAAAGCTCGTACATTAAGTATTAAAATCGCGTTATTTTATCACTTTCACTACGAGCCCATAGATCCCGAGGTCAGAGAATATTCTTCATGCAAAAATTACTTGCAAGAACCCAGCTCACGGGCTATTCGGAATGTGAGCAATTTCTCCAAATACCCGTGAACCGGGTTTTTTTTATGTCAATTGACTGACAAAGGAGCTGACGGCCCACCTGATGGAAAGTGGTCACCGCCGCCCATGGACATCTGCAACACCAGAGGTGCTGCCAATGCGTTGCCAGTCTAGTCAGGAGGATGGGGAATGGGGATGGGATGGGGATGAGGGAATAGGCCTCCGGATCTCGTCACTCACCGTACGAAACGCAATAGCAAGCTATTACTATACGCCGATATTCTGTGAGAGTGTGGTACTACCCCGGTCGAGCCAGCCCATTCGAACAGTATTCATCTAGTGAGTATTACTGTTTGGCTCTACCACTACAAGTCATCCATTCTACCATTGAAAGTCAACATTGTCTTCTGCATTCCAATTGCCGCGTCAATGCGCGATGCTACATATTCTTGACGTATCCACTAATCCTAGAGGTAGGTAAGTAAGTACTTATATTTTTCCTGTTGTTTCCATTTCAGGGTAAATATAATTTGATGAATATGACTGTTCCTAGCGAATTTATTCCGAAAAGCTTTCCATTCACAAAGGGCCGCATATACTGCAATTGCACTCGCCACAATCACTGGGTGGGGGCGGGCTACATTGATTTGGAACTTAAACAAAAACGGAACAAGGTGAAACTACTGAACTAGCAAGACCTAAAGTGCCCTACGCGTCCAATACAACAACATATTCAGCATGTGGTTGGGTTGCCTGCGTCGGAATAATTCGAGAATCACGGACGATATTTAATTTTATGCTATCAAGCGCAAGTAACACCTTCCTGCAGCCCTAACATGCATGACACAAAGATAATCTTATCTTTGTGTCATGCATGTTAGGGCCGCAGGAAGCTGTTACTTGCGCTTCCGACCGCTTCAGACCGTCTTATCTCTTAGAGCATCTCTCTCACACTAGTGCCGTCGAAAGAGATAGTCATGGAGATAAACGGGTATCTTTGGGGCATGCATGTTAGGGCCGCTGACCGTGGCGGAAAATGCGAACAGCACGATCATCTGCCACGGACCAAAATGCACGCGTCTCATGCAACTTATTAATTGTGGAATTTTCGAACATAATGTCTTTGTTATTTTTATTTTACTTTAGTTTAATGTAGGTATTTGTGGGTATCTGTATGTATATATTTATGTAGGTATGTAGATATGTATTTATTTATTTATGTATATATATTTGTTATTTGTCCGTGCTTGTAAATTTAAGAAATGGTTTATCTTAAATTTTGCATCACCTGCCAAAGTAAAACTATTTGTTCATTATTTTCTCTGTTGTTGTCTGCGGTTGTCTGGAAGAGATCGCTTTTTAGCGATAACTCCGCTTTTCTGTTGTTTTTGTGGTGTTTCAATAAAGAGTATTTATTGTATTGTGTTGTTTTGTATTGTACTACGAACCCGCCACACCTTCGCCCGCAGTATTTTCCATACAAACTTTATCACCGCTTTTCACCCCTTTAGGGATGGAATTTCAAAAAAATCCCTCCTTAGTGTACTTCTAGGGTACTCCAGGAAGGTTACGTAGCAAAACATCTAAAATCAAATGTTATAAACTTGATAAAGTCTAAGATGTCGAAAGCCTAAATGAATAACGTTCGTAATCTATAACGTTCGAAATACATACAACACGACTGGTCGAATGAACATAATATCGAAGTACAAAATGAATATGAATATGTTATTAATGTTGTACGTTATGCGATTTGATTTTATATATTTTGATCGTATGAAAAACGAACTTATAACATTTGATTTTAGATGGTTTGCTACGTAACCTCCAGGAATATCTCCTCTAAATTTCAAATCTCTAGGACCACCTGTTTAGAAAGAAAGAAAGAAAGCAAAGAAAGACATTTATTCACTTCACAAGACACACACAATAATAATTAACAACAAAATAATAGAGAAAGAAAAACGAGGGATGTGTGTCATCGCGGCAGTGAATCGGTCACTGGCTCAGCATAATGCTGAGGTGTCAGACACCCGCAGCGCTGATTTTCAGCTGGCTTCATTTACAGTTTAGGCTGTGCGTTGTCTATAAGTGAGTCACGGTACTATTTTATATCTATTGATGATGATTGTAATGTGTAATGCAACGCTTTTGTTATTAACCCTCTGCGACTGAGGTGGTGGTCTGACAGACACCATAAACACATGCAACGTTACCATTCCGTCATATCACGTGATCTAACGCTGTCTCGCTCAGTACCTTCCTAGAACGGTTCGCGGCCGCTGTCAGTGTGGTGCGGGCGGCCGTACGGTGCACACACTTGGTGTAATGAGCTGCGAGTGTCTGACAGACGTAAGTACAGTAATAACACCTGATTCTGTTAGACGCCACCTCAGTTAGATACATGGCACTCCCATAGCGTCTGCCAGACATCACCTCTCTAAAATATACATACTCCCATAGTGTCTCACAGACGTAAGCTCAGGAAATGGAATAAATCTCATAGTAGTGTCTCTCAGACGTAACCTACTAATGACAATAACTAAAGTATGGGTAACGTAGAACGTTATACAGCATAAGCCCCAGCAGACTGAAACGGCAAATAAGATTTGCCTAGCTGTGGGAGTAGCCCATTTGCCGACAATGTTCCTAAAGGTTTGCGAATTTTGTAAATTTTTACTTAAAAATTAGGTCAACTTTAAAACTGATTTGTGCCTAAACCGATCATAGGATTATTTTGGTTTTTTTATTATAGCACCTAAGTACAAGTTTCAAAATATTAAAAAGGTAAAATGATTCCAAATTCTATAAAAAAAAGTTCTGGTGGTATATACCTACTATGTTTGTTTAGAAATGACTAAAATATTGATCTCGATAGAATTGACACCATAATTCACAAAATTTTAATTAGACGTAACTAAATTTCATTTAATTTTCTTATATATGAACTACGAAACTGAAAAAGTAAGAAATAAAAGTACTATCATTTGAAAACCTTAACATTATATGCAATTCAAAATAACGTCTTACAGACCCCACCTCAGTCGAATATTAACAAAAAACTCACCTCAGTCGCAGAGGGTTAAAGCGTTGCATATAAATAGGATATGTTGTTAGTCAGAAAAAAAACTATATTTATCATTATTTATTAAAACCTAACAAAAATTGGTCAACATCGGTTAACATTTAAGGGTTAGAAATTGTTATCGCGTTTTGTATGAAAAGCCGTAGGTTCACACTCCTCTTAAGGGGTTTTTTATTTAGCGATTTAGCCGTGAAATATAATACAGATATACAAACAATTAGTATGGGCGATTGTGCATGGCGTCTAACTGACATTTCGAGATGCATCTTCAAGTATGGCCTGTACGATGTGACATAATTGGGTTAGAATTCGTCGAATCCGATTCTTAATTTTCCCATAGGTCGACGAACAGATAGACGGCCAACGTGATGGACAGTGGTCATTACCACCTATGGACATTCGGAACATCAGACTTGACTTGAATAAATATCTAAACGAAGAACTGTTTGGTAAAACTGTGTCGATCTAACACATTGATTGAATCCGGGTCAAACGGTGGATTGGTTTACTTCCGCCTTTGGGCCTGTCGTTATGGGATGGTTGGGATAATGGAAAAAGTTTTTTGAACACTCAATTATTTCACAATTTGGGACATCAATCCATACTAAATGCGAGGGTAACTGTGTTTGTCTGTCTGCTACGTTTTCACGTTTAAACCGCTAAACCGATTTTGATGATGATAGATAATGGAAATAGTTTGAGCACTGAGAAAGGGCATAAACTACTTTTTTAGGGTCCAAGTCTGAAGGAATCAGGATCAGAAGGGACCCTATTACTGAGCCTACAACGTTACAAGCCGGTTTGTGGCGCAGCAGTGTTTCTTCAAAATCGATTTAAAACGGTAGGCCTGTGGTGTTATTGCATAACGTGCGCATCGTGTGATCATTGCGACAAATGGAACTTGAATGTCCAAATTTGAATGTGTCTCATCCAAAGATTTCAATAGAACGATGCCTATCAGTACAATTTTGTGTAACAAGTCTCAAATAAGTTTGTCGAACGCCAGCGCCATGGCTAACCCATTGCACCCTATTGATGATGTCTTAGTTCTTACGACATATATACAAGTCTAATATTGCTTGATTCACACGCTATAATATCATTGTGGGCGATAGGTTTGGTGGTGCGGTCTCACAGGTTGTGGAATTGTACTGGATACTTAATTATAATAGTGTCACTTAAACGGGTGTCAAGGACCGTGGTTGCCATACGACTGAACGTGCGATGGTGTCAGATTTGCGTTCTGACACCTCAAAAGTAAGCATCGCGAGAATTGCTTTGAGCAGTTCCTTACTACTTATTTCAATGGTCTCATCGCTGATTAGACACAATCAAGACACCTACCGAGGCTGTATTATTGTGCTCCAACATCAGAAAAATGCTGTTAAGATTATGCCTGAAAATTATTTAACCGGGCCTTTGTTTTCACTATTCAGTGTAAAAAAACTTGGCACCGTGAAACAATTTAATCAAATAAATAATCGTGCAGAGCACTGAGGCCGAAACGTCCCAAGCATTTATCGTAACAAAACATCAGAAAGGAAGGAACATTCCCTGCCTAATGCATCTAATTTTATTTACAGATTTTGATGAATTTTGATATGGAGATAATTGAAGCCCTAGGAAAGGCTAGTTTACTTTTTTTTAAAGAATATCTACCCCTAAATGGTTGAAATAGGGGCTTGAACATGGATTTACGGAAGTTAGTGTGAGACCGATGAGAGCCCGTCGATGTCTTTGATTTGCGCGATTTACGGCTAAACCGCTAAAGAAATTTTGACGAAATTTGACTCGGAAATAGTTGGAGCCCTTGGGAAGGATATATGCTACTTTTTTAAAACATAAACCCCTAAGAGTGTGAAATAAGGGCTAGAAAACTTATAATCGGCAAGTTGTTCAATGTCCGATGGATGAGAGCCCGTAATTGGAGAAAATAAAACCTTAATTTAATAAGTCAGTAACATGAAAATTCGTTGTGCTTTAAAGATAGGTACATTTCCACGCCGACTAAATAAAAGCGGTAAGTTGCGGGTAAAAGCTACTATACCTCGCCCAATGTAAAAAGCTCTTTTTACATTGGGCACCCAACCAGCAAAACAGTCGTATAGTTAAGCAAGCTTTTTACAGCTAATGATCGAGAAATAGTCGTAAAAAGGAGTTAAAGATGCCAAATCGTCGTATAAAAGAACTATACTCAACTCTTTAGCATTTTCGCATTTTAGACGTAAAACTATGTCGACTAAATGTTTACTCGACATATTTACAGCGTGTTTACTCAATTATTGTATAAAGGTGTCAAATTTCACTTTTATACCACTGCAAGTTCTAAATTAGCTGTATAAAAGCTTCTAATTTTCTAATTAGCTGCTGAAGAAGTCTGTATAGCACTGTCATTAGACATTGTTCCCGTGGAAGCATTAAAATGGTAAAAAAGCTGCTCAGTTACTCTTAAACCACTAAGTGTTATATAAAAGATATCAATTCACTATTACAGCACCTGCCGAGAGAAGGTTCTAAAAGTGATTGATATAGCACCTACAGCATTTCAAATGTACTTTAAATGCCATTATGCAGCAAATAGTAGCATAAATGATCTTTGAAATCTTTTACAGCACCAAACCATAATGGCGTCTGCATAGTAAATGTAAACAAGAAAATATATTTTCTATTTTTCAACTAAACTGTCGTTTTCTGTAGAAGTTTGGGTATTTACGTACGAAATATGTAAATTCGTACGTAAATACCCAAACTTCTACAGAAAACGACAAGACCTACCTTCATTACATTCTCTAAGACACAAAAATAGACTAATTCTACCTCCATCAAAATTAAAAATCCACTCAAACAGCACACATGTTATGTCCATTAAAATATATAACAAATTGCCAGATACGATAAAAAATGAACTGAATGAAAAACTCTTTGTAAATAAACTTAAACAACTAATGATAGAAAGGTGCTACTATTCCATAAAGGAATACTTAGATGATAAAATATAATATAATGTGAAGTTAATTAATATAATAAGTAGCATAATTAAAATAATTCATTATAATTTAATAATAGTTTATGAATGTTATAAATTAAGGATAAGTAATGTGCAATAATTATGTCATAAGTTGTCCTTTTGTATGTATATATTTATATTGCTGTGCCCAACAGGGCCCATGATGATCGCATACCTTAATTTAACACCTGTAATTTTACATTGTGGAATAGCAATAAAGAATTGAGTATTGAGTATTGAGTATTAAAAGTCGAGTAAAAGTCGTAAGATAGCAAACATACTTCTATAATGGCGGAACAATTCTTTTTGATATTTTAATTTTATTAATAATTTCTTAATATCTCAAAAATAAGGAGGCCCATTAAAATAATAACTAGAAATATAAGGAAGTTAATCAACAATAAAATTTCGCATTGAAATTTAGTATGTTAAATGAATAATAGCTAACACCGAAAACATATTATTTGAAAGAACATAGCCATGTTCTTTCAAATACCTGTATTTTAAAAAAACCATTCTATAGTTGTTAAGTAGAAAATATTAAATATTTTGTACTTGTTTTCTGACACAAATTATTAACACACATGTATGAAAGCAGCTGTAAATACTTTGAACATCTAGTGCTATAAAGCTCGCCTCATTGCGATCAATCGACTAAACAGCTGAGTGAATGCAAAAAAACTATGGCTATCACAGCACTATTAAGTCGAGTAAAAGCATTTTCGTTGCTTTCAACCGACATATTAGTCGACTAATGGTGAAATTATTGCTATTATAGCATTAATGGTGCTTTATGTCGCTTGGTCTTGACTTTTATAGCATCATTTGGTTCTTAACTCGACTATTTTATGACAATTATAGCACTTTAAGCTGAGTAATTTGTGCCAAAATCGCGTCGAGTAAACGTTTCCAGATCTATTTACTCGACAGTTTGAAGACCCTTTTCTCAGCTTTAGGTGAAAATAGGAACGTGCTCTCGACTTTCATACGACTTACTTTTGATGCTTGGGCAGGTATACAACATAATATTGTAGGTATTGTATTGTGAGCGGGATAGACCGCGCGCTGCTGCCGCGCCCGCAGTGTGACCGGGCCTTTATTGTGTAGAACAATACAAATTTCAGCTATAGCTTCCATAATCTGCAGCCGAACTATTGGAAGTTGGAGAGTGGGCATAAATTGTCTCCTAACCGATAGTTGGTGAACTAATGTCCCACGGTCGAGGTACTGCATCCAGGGTAGTTGGCTCGCTGTTTACTAAGTAATTAAGACTGGCTTAAGCTCCTTGCGCTGTGATGTATGTTTAATGTCACGACGGATTTTCATCTAATGGACTTTCTTGTGGTTACCTTCTGCTCAAATGCATGTGGTTTGGTAAGCAAAGTTTTGATAACGCGTACCTAACGCTAGCTATTAAATCTAGACAACCAATAACGACTATATTCTGACAGTCGCTTATCCGTTGATAGGTAATAGTTGTTTTCGTAACATACGACATATCGATACCTTGCGGCTCAAAGGGCGTAAAGGACAAAACAGGACTTTTCAGGAGAAGCAAAAATCTAAAAAAATAAAATTTACTAGTTTTTTGTTAAAAGATATATATTAAAGTCTTCTATGGCTATAGTACTTAGAATTTTAAGTATTTTCACGTTGTTACTTTATAAATGATCACTGCCTCATATTTGCCGAAATAAGTTTCCTTAACGTCCATTTTTAGGGTTCCGTACCTCAAAAGGAAAATAGGAACCCTTATAAGATCACTCGTGTGTCTGTCTGTCCGTCTGTCACAGCCAATTTGCTCCGAAACTACTGGACCGATTGATTTGAAATTTGGTATACATATGTAAATTGGTGACCACAACAGGGATGCGTAACGTAAATTAATTAATTTTGAACATGGGGCCCACTTTTGGCTGATAAATTAGAAAATTAAAAAAAAAGTTGTCCAACTGAAATCGTGTGACATATCAAATGAAATGAAATATTGTGAGGATCTTAAATGTATTTTTTTTTGAATTTTAAGTAAAATAGTTTAGAAGTTATTTAGGAAAATAGGTGAAAATTGACCATTCCCCCTCCCCCTTATCTCCGAAACTACCGGGCCTAAAATTTTGAAAAAATTACAGAAAATAGTTCTTTACCTATAGATTACAGGAAAACCTATAAGAAGTCTATGGTATTTAAAGTAACATAGGAAATTTTAGTTTATCATGTATGGAACGGAACCCTCTCCACGCGGGTTTCACTCGCACTTGACCGGTTTTTTATCAAAAATGTCCTTTACGGCCCATGAAAAATCGCTCTGTATTATTACGTTAGGTCGTAAATCAAACGTTATAATTAATAGATTTATACGACTATTTCTTGAATACGTAAAAGTTTTTTTTTTGGGTTCTACTTTTTATTGTTGGTAATGAAAAGCATAGTTCGTAAAAACGGTCACTGTTTGAAGGAAATTTGTGTTTTGTGCTATATTAATGTTGGGTGATATAGTTCTTAAAAACTATGAGCTTTACGCTCCTTTTTGAAGGTTTAGGACGGCATTACATTCATGTTTAGGGTAAAGGACAATTTGTAAAAACTGCGAGTTATAGGTACATCTCTTTCTTTGTACATAGTAGTTACTACTGAATGAGAAATACCGTGGAAATGCTTTGAGCTATACTGCCTCATTTTACCAAAAAAACTGTATTTAGAGACGTAAAAAAGTTGGGCGTAAAGGTATTTTTGTATGCGAATTCAGCTGCGTGGAGTATACAGATCGATAGAGAATGAAAAACTGAGTAAGGTAGTGTGATCAGTGGCTTTACGCCAAAATGTGCTTTACGCCCTTTGAGCCGCAAGGTATCAGGGTATTAGAGGTGAATAAGTTTGCATTATTTTTGTGTTTGCGTTTTATTGAGATTCTGAAATACGTGACAAAGACGGACAGACAATGAAGTCTCCTTTTCACGGTTCTGTAGTTAAATTAGGAATCCTTCTAGATTCGCCATATCCGTATGTCGGTAAGATAAGACGAAACCGGAAACCGGTTTGAAACGCATTGCCAATCAGCAAAATGGTCGCGTGTGCGGTCTCTCAAAGGAGTCTATGGCATAAACTCAAAAGTAACTAGAAGTTGCAGTTTCGCTACAGTTGCGTTTCACAGTCTGTTCAGGGCCTTAGGTACGTACAGTACAGTACAGAGAGCAGTTTCTTTTTTAACCGACTTCAAAAAAGGAGGAGGTTCTCAATTCGTCGGAACCTTTATTATTTTAATCAATGTCAAAGTCTTGAATTTTTAACAGGCTTCAAAAAGAAACCGAATGAGGAGGTTCTCAATTCGACGAGTTTTTTTTTTAGGGTGTCCTCAGTTTTATTATATGTAATTAGTATACAATATTAACAATAACATTATAAATTAAAACTAAAACTAATCTACATATATAAAAGATAAATTAATAAATATGTACAACTTATTACTAATAAAAAAAGGAATATATTTACATAAATGTATATTATTATAAAAAGAATACCCCCTCCAGCAAATCCATCTCCGGCATGGTTCCCAAAACACTGGCGGCGTTACCTCTCTGAACAGCCAGTCCGATTCGCTGAGAGAGGTAAGCGTCAGCGTTGGGGTCGGAAGAAGCTTGGATGAGCTGAGTCGACATGGCCCGCATGAAAGTTTTCATGTCGCTTGACCAGGGTCCCAAAGTCTCCAATGCAAGCGCCGCAAACTCATAGTCCTTCGCTAATGACGAATATTTGCGGCGCTTTAGGGTTTGGGCCTGGTCAGCTGCTGCACCGGCTTTCACACGGGTGCTCCGGATGTGGAACGCAGCGAGGGTATCGACGCAAGTTACGTCCCACACCAGAGCCCTACCCAATTTCCACGGCACCAACGTGGCTCCGTCTGGACGCCTACCATCGTCCCTAACCATGCCCTTGGGTTCCGTAGTCGCGTGCACAGCGGCGGTGGCAAGTGAGCGACGGACCAGGTCGTTTATCGTGCCATGGCGATATAAGCGACCGGCGCTTCTGGTGCAAGAAAGACCGTGTCGACCCAGCTCATCCACTGCTTTGCCGCAGACGCAGGTGTGAGGAACGCATATCCCGGCTCCGAGCCTAAGACATACCTACCGCTATTCTTAGGCAGCTTGGGTCCAAGACGGTGCCTATGTCCCTCGAAGGGAGAGCACGTAGCCAGTGCGTTTTTTTAGATGTCAACTTACCTCTCCTCTGAAACCACTGGTAGATTAAAAAACGACAATTCACCGTTTAATGTTGAATTTAAGCAACCGTTCACTGAAAAGTTATAATAACTCTTTTTTGTTGCTCCATTATTGCACAAAAAAGTTCACAGCGCGTGTCTCAAGCGGATGGCATACACTCGCGCTCGCACTGGTCCCAACCGGTCCGAGATATCGTGTCCGTGAGCAGTGTTTATGTGTACGTTGTTCGAGCGCACTTGTATGTAGATTGATTTCTGTACCTCTGTTTTGTGCTTTTACTAACAAAGCTGCCAAACTTGTAGGACGCGGGGTTTTTGGAGCGCTGTGTGGTGCGTTCAAGGTTATTATGGTCTGAGCCTGCACAAGAGATGTGGGAAGAGGATGACTGAAGAATAAAACAATGTCTCTTAAGTATAAAACATTTATTCACATTTAAATCTAGCTAACTCGACGCACAATTGAGATACAGGCATTATACAGATCTTGTTTTTTAACAATTACTTGAAATACTTCAATATCTTATAATAGTCCAATATTATTTTTATAGATGCAATTCAATTTAAAGTTACTTACTGTACAGTCAACCAAGCGGATTAATTTAGTGACAAAACTTGATACTATGACAAGGTTCTATCGGAGAGTTTCAGTTTGAATTTTTGCTAGGTGTTTCATGGTGCGATCGGTACCCACCACAATATTGGAGCGTCGGTAACCGGCAGCACTGATTCACTAATGCAAACACGTTATTGTGATATTTAATTTAATGCCCCGTCAACACAAATGTTACAAATTGTATTTATTTATCACACCACCCTTATTTTTACTTAAAGAATGTATTTATAATAAATACTCCTCTGCTGCACTGGGAATGAAGAAATAGCATAGAATGCGTGCAGATGCTTATCATCCTGGCATGTCGTAAAAGTCGACTAAGGGACGGGTCCTCTCCAACATGGTGGACTATCTGTATGGGCGATGGGCTGATCACCTGTCACCATACGGTTCATCATACCATCTTAGGACTAATTAATTAATCGAACGTGGCCACAACTAGTCTTGTGGCTTTGCCCACCCCATTAGGGATTTCGAAGGAGCATTGAAAAAGGGTTAATGGAAACAGTTCCCATATCTTATCACCCCCAGCCAGGCGTAGGGCATTATATGACTACATACTTCGAATACGGTTGTTATAAAAAGGTGAAATATTTATTTATAAAGTAAAGCTTATAATAAAAGCTACACAAATAGGTAATAAAATAGAGTGAACGTTAATTTAAAAAATGCTCAGCTCTAAAGAACTAAACAAAATCATGTGGTCGATGAATGCCTGGAAAAGGGTTAAAAATTGTTTTTACAACTTGTATTGTATACGTACTTCTGCATCATATAAAGACAAAAACTCGCGATTTTTCGTTTCAAATCTCTATTTCAGAATCTGTTCTTTTTATTGCAATAACATCCGTGTAAACAGCGATAGCACAGACTGCTCAAGGTCATTCGCTCTTGACAGCTTCTAATGGTGCATCTGCACCTGAACGCGCCGCGGGTGCGCCTGTTTGCGGAAGGCTCGCTAACTGCGCGCGTGCATTACGTCACAGTATAATCAAGTATACAGTATTCCATCTTCATACAAACGGCCGAAACGACGCGCATCGAAATCTCGGTAAACTTCGGTACACAACAGTCGCGAGTGCGCCGCGGTTGGGCACGGATGTGGACAGTGTGAGGTGTTCCCATTAATTTATTTACGTAAATTACGATACGAGAATTTTTGATGTTTTTGATATTTTAAAAGCAAAATACATTAAATTGATTTTTTTACTCCATACTGACTTACAGTCAGTTGATAATTAATTTGTGCCCATTAGGTTTATTTGTTGCACTTTTTATGTTAGTTTTAGTTATATGTAATTTTAAAGTGGAAAAAAGACTTACTGCTGAGTTTCTTGCGGCGTTTCTTCTCAGCACATGTCACCTTTCGAATCGCTGGTAGATTCAGACATGTAAAAGAGCCCGTGAGGCCTACTTGCAAAATAAATATTTTCATTTTCATTTTCATTTTCAGTCACTTTTGAAACTAGAAATAGGAACCCAGTAGAAATAATTAAAATTAAAACTTACAAGATTTTAAGTAATATTTCATCACAGGATACTACGACAATTTAATATTTACAGCATTATCAAATACGTAACTCAAGAAAGACAGTCAGCGGGCAGCCCTATTGCGTGTTTACATACCGAGCGGCCGTAGGTAATTATTTCGAGGACACTGCTGAGACAAAATACTGTTAGTTTATTATACTGTGATTACGTAGTACGAGCAGTTCGCGTGCGGCTGCTCCTGCGCAAGCTACGCTCTTAAGTATCATAACTTGCGTCTTATTACGTAAATAACAAAGATTAAATTGAAAATCGCATGACGACAAGTATGTTGCCGCTACCGGCTGAACTAAGGCTGGTTACACAAGGCGTTTTTAGGGTTCCGTACCTCAAAAGGAAAAAACGGAACCCTTGTAGGATCACTCGTGTGTCAGTCTATCTGTCCGTCTGTCACAGCCAATTTGCTCCGAAAATACTGGACCGATTGGGTTGAAATTTGGTGTACATATGTAACTCAGTGACCGCAACACGGACGAGTAACGTAAATAAACGAATTTTAAACATGGCCACTTTTGGAGGTTAAACTAGAAAATTAAGAAAAAAGTTATGCAAATTATATCGTGTGACATATCAAATGAAAGAGTTTATTGTGAGGATCTTAATTTTATTTAGAATTTAAAGAGAAATAGTTTGGAAGTTATTTAGGAAAATAGACGAAAAGTGACCATTCCCCCCCTTATTCCAAAAAAATATTACATACATACATAGCATCACGTCCGAAATCCCTAATGGGGTGGGCAGAGCCACAAGAGTACTCGTGGCCACGTTCGATTAATTAGTCCTAAGGTGGTCCCAAAAATAATGGTCCTAAAATTTTGAAATAAAAATACTGAAAATACTTCTTTACCTATAGATTACAGGAAAACCCATACGAAGTCTATGGTATTTAAATTAACATAGAAAATTCCAGATAATCATGTAGGGATCGGAACCCTCTCCACGCGAGTTTAACTCGCACTTGTCCGGTTTTTTGGCAGCGATGCACTCGCACGTTTCGTTTTGCTGTTTACTTTCCCAAACTTGACATGTATAATGCATTGAATAGAAAAATGTGCACTTTATTGTCACGGCGTTTGGTGTTTGGATTTTGACGAGGACGGTAATCGAATGACGGCGGATTGCGTATCGACGGCGCTGACGCCACTACGCGTGTCAGAGGGCGAACGAGTCCAGACGCAACTTGCCCTCATTCTCGGTCAGATACAACATGTCCGCCATGGTTTGCTCGCAAATCGCCTCTTCAGCCTTCTCGGACATCTGCAAACAATAATTTCCCTATTATACACTAACAAACTATCGTGGTTATTATCGATCGAAATATCGGGACCTCCAAAAATCGAAACAGTAAGAAGTTATCATTTTGCTTATACTTGAGAGGGTAGTTAAAAGTCACTCAACTGGTTATACTTAGGTTTTTTTAGGTAGGCGTGGCGACCGCGTACTGGAAGGCAGAGCGTGAGCAAACTACATGTATGTGTGTGCATGGGGTCCATATTGGCTCGCAGAAAATTGGTTACCCGATTTTTCTTTGTACTACCGATTTGTATTCATAATTTTTTTACTACCAACGGAGTTCATAACAGACAAATTTCAGAAATTTGTGATACATAATATCACTACCGACAATATACTTAAATAAATAAATTGCGGTGCGGCAAATCTTTACACAAATCGATCTAGTCCCAATGTAAGCTCTAAAGGCTTGTGTTATGGGTACCATATGACGATATAAATACTTAAATACATAGCAAACATCCAAGGTTCAGGAACAAACATTCGTGCTCATCACACAAATATTTGCCCTTACCGGGGATCGAACCCGGGACGCTAGCTTCGGAGGCAGGGTCACTACTAACTAGGCTATCCGCGTCGTCAAATACTTGAACTCAAACTGCTGTTTTTAATAACTTTTTCAAACATATATATATGTGTGTGTGTGTGTGTGTATATATAGTATATTATAATTATTTATTTACGTTAATAATCCATTTATTCTGTATAATTGTTTTTGTCTATCACTGGCACTGTTATTCCCATTTACTGCAAGGTAAACTGAAAGAGGTCCCTTGAAAGGATAAGTTAGCTTGCGTAAATTTAATATTGGATGTGCATTTTTTTATTGCGAATTAGCCTTCATCAGACTTTACAGGAAATAGACATGTAAGAAGTAGACAACATAGGAAACTGACAATGTGGGAAGTCTATTTTGAGAAGCAGACATTTTATGTCAATTGACTGACAAACCGGCAGACGGCACCTGATGGAAAGTGGTCACCACCGCCCATGGACATCTGCAACACCAGAGGTGCTGCCAATGCGTTGCCAGTCTAGGGAGGCTGGGGAATAGGGATGGGATGGGGATGAGGGAATAGGCATCCGGATCTCAGCACTCACCATACGAAACGCAATAGCAAGCTATTACTTCACGCCGATATTCTATGAGAGCGTGGTACTACCCCGGTCGAGCCGGCCTATTCGAACAGTAATCATCTTGTGAGGATTACTGTTTGGCTCTACCACTACAAAATGTTAGGAAACAGACAGAACGACCTTGACCCTATTCAGCCGTCTTTCGCCTAAGTGCGGACTGACCGGTCTGAAGGCGATGTCGGTGTCGGGCGGGCAGCGCCACGCGGGCCCGAAGTTGACGCTGACGGTGGCGGCGCGGTGCAGCGACAGCGCCGGGTAGTAGCAGCCGCGCAGCACGTCGCGGAAGGCCTCGCCCTGGCACACGCCGTTCTTGAAGAACAGCATCCTGCTGCCCGCCAGCGGGCTGAGGCGCGCCAGGGACGCCGCCACGTCGTCCTTATCCTCGTAGTATAAGTGGCTCTTGAACTTTACTAACGGCTGAAATGAAAGATTATAGAGTTTCAAGCAATTTCTAGAAGAAATCGTTATTTTAATATACATCTAGTCTATGCAAGTTCGGCACAATTTCATACAGAATCTATAAAATACACTCGTTTTTACCCAACTACGACAAAGCCAAAGGAGGACTATGATTTAGCAATTTATGTACGTAGGTATGTTCATCTGTTACCACGTAGCTCTTAACTACTTATCGTATTTTGGCAAATAACAATTCGCATGTTCCATTTCATTAAATCCAATATGACGGATTGAAAGAGCTAATTTCACACCTTGAAAATAATAAAATGATGATAAACCTGATATATTTGGTAAGTATACAATGAAAGCTCTTGACGAGCACAATCCAAAGATTTATACATGCTAATTTATAAGAGATGTAAATACATTTTCATTGTTAATTAGTGGATCCAATTCGAAACTTTTAATTTAAATTTAAGAATATCTTAAAATTCGCTAAATTTAAGTTAGTTTAGTGACATCCGCTATTCGAAATTACGCGCTTAATTAAGTAAACCTAATTTTAAACCTACTTTGACGTCGAAGTGACAGCGATAAATTAAATAAGTGTTTGGCCGCGGTTTGTTAAATGACACGCTGATTACCGGTTTTTCGAGACAAATGAATTTATTTGCACAAATTTTTACTTTGATAAATGTTTATTAAGACGTAATGGGGTGCAATTCGAAATCATATTATTTTAATTTACCTTTTCTTAACTTAAAATAAGAAACGCCAAACTCGATTTTTCAGCTCTTAGCGTACTAAATGCTATTCGAAGAAAACAACTTGAGCGATCTTTTATTTTGACGTTTTTATCAATTAAACTTAGCGATAGTAGCTTAAATCGGTATTCGAACGTGCCCGCTAAATGTCAAATAAGAGATTTTTAATCCATTTCATTTTTAAATTTAGGCGCCAATTAAAACTTTGCCGCTAAATTATTGCACTGTTTTTTGCGAAAGGTAAAAGTAAGTTTTAGTACTTGAAGATGGAGGATTTTGTTGTAGCTGCTTTTATCGAACAAACTGAAAGGTATGTTATGGGTGTAAAAATCTTAAAATTGTAAAATTTGTCAAAATTGTTTATTCAAAGTTCCCGCATATACTCAATACGATGATTGCTGCTAAACTAGCTGTTTTAAAGCACCAAGTTGTTGGATGCTAAAGACAAAGTCAAGGGCATACCCAGTAGTCCCCCCCGGGCCCGCCCTTGAAACCCTCGGGACGCTGGGTATGCCCTTGCACAGAGTATTGAGTTTGGGGACAATTGTACATAGACTAGTCAAAATATGCTATCTAGTTTATAGTATCTAAATCATACTTCATTGTTTGGGGCACTTAGGTATTTAATTTGTAATTTTTTAACAACACACAACGGAGTGAACTCAAGAGGCTTAGGGACCAATCCAACCCATTTGAATTGCCAGAGAGTAGGTTCAAGAAGTTATTCAGGCTGCCCCAGGCACCTGTTTTGGACCTACTCGAATGTCTAAATTCAAGGGGAGAAATGGATTTAGGACCTATCCCAAGGCATCTAAAGGTAAATTCAAATTTTAATTTAAAAAGTTTTATTGGCTATAATAGGTAGTACACACATGTGGTGATGTTTATTAAAAGTTATATCAGTATGTTTTACCAGTCTGCTTGTGGAGACATATAATTATTCAGAGCATTATTCAGGACAATCATTGATAATCAATACTTATTAACAGTAATAACAAAATATAAATATAATCAATAGCAAAGATTTAAAACAAATTAATTCTCATTATAAAGAAAATCTTACAGGAAAATAATTTCTTTTTTATAATTTATATCTCTATGATGTTAGTGAATTGTTATTTTGTTTACAGCTTCTGTGTGCTTTGAGCTTCTTTGGTCATGGAAGCTACCAGACGCATGTTGGGGAGCATTTCCTGTTGGCACAGTCACAGCCATCAGTCTCCAGATCACTGGAATATGTGTGTGAACTGATTGCCGAGAAGGTAATGCCTCAAGAAATTGTTTTCCCAACATCAGTCGAAGGCAAACAAAAAGTAATGAGGAAGTAAGTTTGTCCAAAACGAATGTTTTCCTTTAATAAAATTAAGCTTTAATAACTTATTTCATAAAGGGTTGAAAGATCAGCTTTTAAAAGGCTGTCTTTTATTTCAGATTCCTTGAACTCCATGGAATAGAGAACACCCTTGGAGTCATAGATGGCACTCATATTGCTATTGTGACACCACAAATACACCACCCAACTGCACCTGCTGTTCTCTTTTACAACAGAAAAGGTTTTTACAGCATCAATTGCCAAATGGTGATTACTGTTTCTAGTTGTTATGAATCCTTTCATCTATTTATACACATCAAAATCACAAGATATTTATTATCGCATGGTTTGGTTTATACAATTATGATATAATTATGGCTTTCTTAAATAAGGTCTTAAGCAGTTTTTTTCTGCCATTGGCTAAAACAAAAAAAACTTTAATAGATCCAACTATACTAACTAACATTCATTGCATGCGCCATTTAAATACACTGACAAAGACCGAACCAAATCTGAAATGATAAGTCTGTGTACTTAATTATTAGAAATTTAGAAAACATATTCTGGTTTGAATTTAATTGACCAGCATAGCATAATAGATCAACATTTTTCTAACTATCTATTTCAGGTTTGTGATGCAGAGCAAAGAATTATAAATTTAAAAGCAGATTTTCCTGGCTCCACTCACGACTCCGCAGTATTGCAGGCGTCACACATAAACGACTTTTTACAAAATCAGTATGTACGAGGTGTTGGCAATCAGTGGTTACTTGGTAAAACTATAGCATAGTAATAATAGTTTTTTGTATTAATTTGTACTAGGTACTAGGTAGCCTTTACCTGCTTCAACTGCAAAGTAATCCTTAATTACTGTTATTTCAGATACCTTTGTGCTATTCCAGCAGTATTACTTATTCTTAATTCTTGTTGAGCTTTGATAGCAACAAACAAACAACTTTATATCATTAAAACTATTGCTTTTATAACATTGTTCTGATGACAAGTATAATATTACCAGCAGCAAAGGCTGGCAGACAACGATAACCTGTTTGATTTTTCATGGCGATCAAGTGATTCAGAACATTTTAGAAAAACATCCATTATTTTGTCCATCAAGAAGCAGATTTTGTTCGACGTTACCACCGCCGACTTCGACACACTATTGACAACTCTTCAGAGAACTTGGGCAAAACCGCTGTTAAGCTGTTGTTTGTAATTTGATGCTGACAAGCACCAAGATAGTCCGTGCTTCTTTCTCGTTATTGCGATTCGTACAAGATACTTAAGGGCTCGTCCTATCCACGGCGTATCCGGCATGCCATCGACTGGGCATAACTAAACCTCACCTCCAGGCGAATTGTTCCTCTGCGTAATTACTTTCTTCACTCACGCGCTGTGCGCAATTCACGGACATAATTATAATCATTATTAATCAAATCATGCCTACGCGTGGGCAACTGAACTGACTTCCACTTCCACTGACCGTGACTGAACACACTACACCACATGCTGCAGACGAGGAACTTTAGTTCTGTGAGATGGAGACTCGGCGGCGCTGTCAAAACAAATCTATGAACAAACCGAATAGGTATCTGGCCCCCAATTCTCGGTGCATTCGAGATTATGTCGATTGTGAGATTAAACGTCAGATTCATACAGTTGTGTCAAACGACTGTATGCACTGACGTTTAAACTCGATTGTGAGATTATCTCGAATGCACCGAGTACGGAACCCTACATTGTGCATGCTCCGACATGCACATCCGGTTTTTCTCAACTATCCTGCCCTTCCCATACATATTTTTATGTTATGTTATAGGTGATAAAGGTTACCCGCTGCTCCCATGGTTAATGACCCCATTCGAGCAGCCAGCTACAGCGGCTGAAAATAACTATAACAATGTGCATGCCCGGGCCCGAAACACAATAGAAGTTACTTTTGGCCTCTTAAAAAATAAATTTCGATGCCTTAAGGGTCACCGGGTTTTACACTACAGCCCAGAGAAGGCAGCCAAAATAATCGTGGCTTCCTGCACTGTCTATAACCTTTATTTAAAATCATATGCCGGTGAGTGTTCATAATAGGCTAGTCCACAAGGAGTGACACTAATTCCTCCGTCCTTGTTTACATTTGAATTATTATTTAATTATTTGATAAACATACGGTGTAATACGCTACCTAATCATACTGCAAAACTTCACGGGCGGAGGCATTAAGCGCAATTTACACTGAACGTGTGCGCGGGTCGGGCGCGGATGAATTGTAAATTTACATATGGACGATAACACACAACGCCGCGCACGCGTTCTGTGTGTGTTGCGCTTTAGTGGCAGGGTTGAACATATCGAATAGAGTACTTTGACACAACTGTATGAATCTGTCGTTTAACCTCGCAATCGACACTATCTCGAATGCACCGGGAATTGGGGCCCTGACCGGTTCGTTTAATTTTCAGGGGACAGTGATGACGACACTTCATCTGATGAAGAGCAAGAAAGAGATCAGATACCGGCGGCACCAGAAGTGGAAATTCCCCAATATGTGGAAAATCACTTCATCGATGCTGCCAGGCGCGTGCGGGCGCAAGTAGCGCGAAATTTGTAAAATAAAGTGTCCTTTTTATAAACATTTATTTTATTTACAAAATCGAATTAAGAAAGAAAATGCAAAGAAAAATGTATATAAAATTGAAATTAAAAACTAAGTTTAAAATAATTATTTAGAAGCAAATTAAAAATAACAAAAATAAAAATATAAAAATAATAATTAATTACACATCACCCTCTCCTATATCGATTTCATCGGTGCTTGCCAAGCTTCCTCGCGAGGCAAGCACCGATGCGAGCTCCCGGACAGCGGCAGCTATTATTTCCGCCGCCGTTATAATAGAGGCCCTAAATTGCGCATTATTAGAATTCATGGCCTCTATCATGGCGTCCCGGGAGCTCGTTGATCGCGGAGCCGCCTCAGAGGTTATCCTAGACCGGCGGCCTCTAGGCTGACCTCTGAGGCGACTAAGCCGGTCAGAACTTTCATGTGCCGGCGGCAGTGGCGGCGGTCCTCCTGCTGGCAAGGCTGCGGCTGAGGGCGGGAGCATAGTTGCCGATGTAGATGGGACAGGATCCGGTGACCCTGCAGACTGCGTAGCTAATGGAGGAGGGGTGCGCGATGGCGACCGACAGTTGATCTCGTACTCCTAAAAAAAAACAAGTTGCTATCATTTATAAAGTACTAAGTACTTAATCAAAACGAAAGTAGTGTTGTGAATCATAAGTTTGAAAACGAATTGTAATACTAACCAATGGGGTTTCCGAAACAGAGAAGCCGTCAACCGCCGCAGTGCCCACTATTGCTATAACTCTCTCCTCCATTTGACTTAAATTTGCCACTGCAGGGCCACCGCCTGTCCGTCGAATCGAGTTATGTATTTTACGAGCCTTTGTTTTAGTTTTTTGGACCCACTGAGCCCAAATCTGTAAAAAAGATGCGATGTCTTAATTGAAAAGGGCTAAGGGCATTTAAAAAAAAAAAAAAAAAATCGAACGCCATGCTCGCGAGACTCCAGAATAAACTGACATTTAACTATACTAAAATTATGACTAGTTCGTTCGGTATCAATCTTGACTTCTAATGAAATAAAAAGCTCATACATGCTGCCACTCTGCTACCGTTCTGCTGCAGCCCATCTCATTCAGCTCGCCTGCCAACTGCCGCCAGAACAGAACCGCCTCTGTATCCGCTGTATTGCCTAAAAATGGTAAAATGAGCAAATAATTTGCTTCTGATGGGTTTAATTCAAAAATCAATGGATTTCAATAAAACCAATATTTAGCCTACCTCTCACCAGATGCATATTGGCATATATCTTTTCCACAAGCCAATCTTGCTGGCGCTTATTCGATCTCTTACGAGAGTTTTGGGAACTCATATTTCTTTTTCAAATTATTTTCAAGTACAAGTACCTTGAACCCGCGGAATACTTTCCCGCCGTTTGAACTTTATTTATAAGAAAAGTTTGACGGCTCTGAATGCTTGTCGTTTTGAGCCAACCCTGTTCGTACTTCCGGCAAAACTAATTACTTTTTACCTCTACTAATTACTACTCAATTACTAATGCTCCGTACCTCAAAATGAAAAAAGGAACCTTTACAGGATCACTTCCTTGTCCGTCTATCCGTGGGTCTATCTAAGAAAAAGGGACCTCCCTTTTTCTTAGGAACGCGTGGAGGTATCAAGTTGAAATTAATATCAAATACTGAGGTCTACAATATAACTGTGCAATATCACTGGTTGCACAACTATATTGATCCTTATTAGTCGATATTGACCGTCCATTACCATCTCCTGACGATCAATATAATTGTGCAACCAGTGATATTGCAGTTACTTATATTGTAGGTCAGTGCCGAGCCTTAGAGCAACGTTCGGTGATTTCATAGTTTATGAAATTCAGTGTGCTAGGTACCTAATTTTTCTTTTGTATTTTTTTATTTTTTGTTTATAAAATGTGCAAAAAATTACCTAAGACGCGGTGGGTGAATCGGATACGAACTGGTCCTGTTTTTTTTAAATATGTCAAACGTCTTTATTTAAGTACTTTCCTAAGGCTAGGTACTGACCTACAATATAACTGTGCAATAATATCACTGGTTGCTCAATTGATATTGATAGTCAGTTGATGATAGTAGAACCTTCAATATTATCATCTGTTGAAGATCAACATAATTGTGCAACCAGTGATATTGCAAAGTTATATTGTAGGTCAAGTACCTAGCCTAAGAACTGCACTATTTTGTCAAGTATAATAATAAATTTTAAGCATGAATGAATAATTAGTACCGTAAAATGGGGTGAATAGAAAACGTGGTGGGAATTTTTTCATTAGTTTGTTAACACCTGACAGCCGTAAAACTAGTCACAAATAAAGTTTTTGGCAGTTGAAGACGACCATTGTAACCGCGAACGAATGAACTGCTGTGAACTTTTGTACTGCCGCTAATATACGGATGGTTTTGCCAGTTTCGTGTAGTAATTTTAAATATATAATCATTATTTTACATTTTGCATATTAAAACACGGTGCTAAGTTTGTTATGAGTGTAAAAATTTGACTAAAAATGGATTTTATTAATTTTTACTCAACTTTGAGGTGAATCGAGACGATACAAAGGGTGATTAGAGTCGCTATATGGGGTCAATCGTTTTTAGTATTAGAAACGCCATGCTGCTAAAACGGGACGATTGTGGGGTGAATCAAAATTTATACGATAGGGTTGTCAAAACTGGTAAAGTATATTTTTTTGAAGGTAAGTAGGTATTTTGTTTTTATTTTTCTGTAAGGTATATAAATATGTTTTTTTTTCAAATACGTATATGTGTAGGTATCGGCGGGAAAGAGGAGATACAAAAAATAAAGAATCAAGTTTTTTTATTCTTATTTTTCTTGCTGGAACGTACACACGTGGCATTTTGTACACCTATTTGAAAAAAAGAAGCAAATTTGTATGTTTTACATGGGAATAAAAACAAAATACCTACCAAACCCTTATTCATAGGCGGGCAAGTTAAATAATTCAAAACTTCAAATTAACTTTTTATTTATGTTTATCGACCTACTTATCTTATTGGTAACCAAAATCTGGTCTATAAACTTAAACATTGGTACTGACAGAATTATCAATAATATTTTTGACAAGCCTTGCAACATTTTCTATTCACTCCATATGTCGTCTCTATTCTCCCCTCCACGCTGTATGAATAGAGACAGCATGTTTTTTGCGTTTTTTTATTGAATTAGCAATATATAGGTCATATACACCTTAGACAAAATTGTAGAACGCATCAAGACTCAGAAAATGACACCAACTTTATTCACATTACATTAAGGATCATAACCGAAAATTAGCATTGAAGTTAAAAATCGTTTCTATTCACCCCATTTTACGGTACAAATTAAAACTTCCTTTTTTTTTCACCGATGAACCGGTAATCGTTGTGATATTAACCAACCCTGAGGAAAGACAAAACGCATACGACCAATTCGCATTAAATTTATAGGTGTCACTTGGATTTCAAAATTGTTTTAAATTTAGGTTAACTTAATTAAAGCACTTATTTCGAATAGCGGATGACACTAATTTAACCTAAATTAAGCGATTTTTAGGTTTAAGGTTTGACATGCAAAATTTAATCGCTGTCATGCATGATGTCAAATTGGCGGGCCAAAGAAAACTTTATTTTTCCTGTAATAAGAAAACAAAAAGAAAAACGAAGATAATTTTACAGTCGATAATGATCTTAAAAACGATCCCAAGCACCCAACCAAGGCCAGGCCGGACAAGTTTGGATAAAATTCGAAACAGAACGTAAGAAATTAAATGAAAATGATTACCTAAGGCGAATGTCCAGCGTGTAGACCGTAAAACGGGAAGTGCAGTCATATTATGATAAAAAGAATGAGTAAAGTGAATCTCCACCGTGTTATCCGCCTATCATGAAATGTAAACCTAGAGAAAACCTACTTAAGATAAAGTTAGAAGTTGTAACAGGTACCTATTCCAGTTTATTAAAAATGTAAAAGGTTGGATTGGGAATGACCGACTTTCTAAAAAGCTGAATATTTACCTAATAGATACTCTGTCCAACTAGTGCAAAATCTACCTATATTATCTTGTAGAAGGGTTAAACCTTGAGCTGCTAGTAATGTGATGCAACATCTACTAGGCCATCACAGCTCAGAACATTTCACTAACTCAGGACATGTGGACTTTCATACAAGAAGGTTCGACAGAACTTGACAATGGGCAGGAAGAAGGAAAGTGGTTAGAGTGGGCAAGATACATTTTGCAAGACACTACTCTGTTAGTGCAAAGAAAGTCTGCTGTCTGCAGCGTCTCCTAAACAATATGTATGCATAAACTCTTGAGGCGAAAGGCCCCTTCTTAGTCTGCGAGGCCATAGGCGGTACTCCATGTCTTCCATGCCTTACACTGCCTCTTGAGTGGATGGAGTTGGAACTGTTAAGAAAATAAAGGCACTACAACTATTCCATTATATTTTTTATTAATAAAAATCTTCAAAACATGTATATTGCAATAAATATATTTTTCATTATTATGAATGTTTTTAGTAATCCTTTTTACTGGTATATTTATATCTACTGGTGCTGTTCATTATCATTTCCTTTCTTATATGTATACATGAGCCAGTTTTTCCATCCCTGAAATATTTAAGTTAATTTTTTTCAATTGTTTCACACTAAAATAAAAATGTCACAAATAATTCAAGCAGGTGATTTATTCCATAATTCGTTCCTTTTGTTGTGTTCAGTATTAACCCTTTCAATGCCAGTCCCAATATCATGATGGAATAAACAGATCAGCAATGCACCAGTCATCTAAGTACATATACAAAATTCAAATCAAAATAAATGAACTATTCTGCAAGAGTGCCTAAATGAACCTGTTAAATGATTAAATAGCACAAGAATATTCTTGTATAGACAGGTTGATTGGAGGACAGCTGGATTAGGCCATGAACAGTTGTTCCGACTGCCTGCCTGATTAATGATAATAGTAATAATGATACAAATATTTTCTTATAGTATTCCTAGTGAGAAAAGACCAAATGGGTAGAAAGAAATATGAAAAAGCATACAAAACCTAGTTACTACTGTGTTTCTTGAAATAATTGTGATATTGATACCTACCACTTGATTATACCATTGATATATAGATTGATTGATTGATTTTTAGAGTTTTCATGGCCCTATCAATGCCTTAATCATTCTGTCAATTTTCAAAGTTGGATAAGACACGGCCAGAAGACTATTGATCTGTGCGGTAGCTCTATTTGGGTTCAGTGATGATTAAATAGAAATTTCAATGTTGACCCATGACCGATGGGTCTGGGTTTCCCTGGATTTCTCCTAGTTTGGAGGGTGTTCAGGTGACGTCCATGTGAAACCCAGACTATAAGCACATCCAGTTATATTGATTAATAAATTTAAAATCATCATCGTCATGCTATATATTTTCCACTGCTGCGCACATGCCTCATATCACAGTGAGAGGGACTGGGCTGTAGTCCACACGCGGGCCGAGTGCAGATTGGGGACCCCACATACACCATTGAATTACTTTGCAGATGTATGCAGGTTTCCTCATGAGATTTTCCTTACTTGAAATGATGTCTCACAAAGTTTTAATTTGACTATTAATATAATTTTCCTTTATCAAAATGCTTGTGGTAAATAGGTATACAAATCATTTCTGAGCGATCAGAACGATGTCTAAGAGGATGTATGTTAGACCTCAAGGCTTAATTAAAAATTACATTCAAATATTTTGCCAACTGCATTGGAAGCAAGGTCCTTGCGATTTTTACCTCACTACCAGGTTACACACTAAAAATGCAATTCAGTTGATGCATGTAGACTGAGTCCAATGCAAGCAGACTGCAATTGCAGAAGACACATGCTGCTTGCTGCTGCAGTCGGCCGCAGTGACAGGCGCGGACGACGTCGCATTGGTCAGGTTGTAGCAAAGGGGACCCATGGTTAGGTTAGGTTACACTTGTGACCTGCCATTGGTACACCACAACCATTGCATTGATTCCAAGCACGGCGTGATATAGCTGCGATCGCCGCCACACGCGGTCAGACTATACCAAAGTTAGGCCTGAAGCTAGGTTAGAATTTTTGACATACCTAGATTTAAAAACGTAGATATGTTATGACTTGTTAATACACATTGATTTATATATTATAAATTTTGAAAAAAGTATAATGTAAATGCGAAAGAGTCGACGCGGACGCTCCTATTTCTGCGCATTTTGTGCATTTGAGCCAGACCCAGACATAAAAACGATTTTATAAAAGAGAAAATCATTTAAAATAGGTATAATCAACATCACTTTTCATTTAAATTTTTCTAAGCGTTTGATATTTACAGTTCAACAGAAATATCTGTGATCATCCACGCATAAAATTCTTCCTGAGAAAACTCACTTATTTGCTTTTTTGTTTTTAATAAAATTCACCTACCCTATTTAAAATAAAACTAGCGGCCAACTTTTAAGTCCGGCCAGCCCCCATAGCACACAAATTTTTATTGTGCACATAAAGCATTCGTCCCTTTCGTCCGCATATTAGTTAAAAAGTGACAGATGTTTCATGTAAGATAAAAGCTAGTGTGCTAGGCCCTCCGTTTAGCGAAAACTCATCTGACTAAATTGACATTTAGCGGGCACGTTCGAATACCGATTTATGCCGCTATCTCTAAGTTGAATTGTTAGAAACGTCAAAATAAGAGATCGCTTAAAAGTCGAGTTTTTCGAATAGCAAAAGCTTTAAGACCTGTCAAAATCGAGTTTGAAGTTTCTAATTTTAAGTTTAGAGAATTTTAATTTAAGAAGTAATGTTTCGAATTGGACCCAGTATGTAGTTAGGTATTACTTTTCAACTTATTCTTGATATGAAATACACTAATATTATTAAGGCGATTATTAAATGCAGAGATACGTAAACAATAGTAGTTTATGCAACGGTTGCATAATGATAGGCCTTAAAACACTAGTGCGGTTTTCATGAAACGAGCCGATAGGCGAGTTTCATAATAAGATCGCATGAGTGATTTAAGGCCAAATTATGCAGAGTTGCATACATAACTTTATCTACACACATATTATAAATCCTCCATGATGGGTTCAGAAACAACATTTTCTGGCAACAAGTTATTTGTTGCAATCGTGGCTGCATATTTCCGATATCCGGCGCATTTTCACATCACACACACTCCGAGAAGACTACTTACTATTCATATTTTCAACTAAAATGTAAATTACAAACAACTTTTTCTATTCAATTCAACAACAATTCTACTTTCGTTCAGCAAAACGTCAACATGGCGGCAATTCGATCTTCCGTCAAGACCATTTTTTTTTAATCATAGACAAACGGATGAAGTCTCTATTCTCACGTCACTCGAGATCAAATATTGTGCAGTTTATATTAAAAAAACATACTGAATTGACGTTTCGTATCAATAACTGTTTTAATATCTATGGATACTAGAATAGAGACCCACTTGAGTTTTGACAGCTGTTCCAAATTTAATCTCATTTCTTTACTAAAAACGATAAAGAAGTCATGTTATTTCTTTATCGCAGCACTGGTTTTTCCTAATTGGTTGTCAAAATGGTGGTCATTTCATACGGTTTTTGATTAACCAATGGAGGTTTTATGATATGGGTGTAGATAATAGTAGTTTATGCAACGGTTGCATAATGATAGGCCTTAAAACACTAGTGCGGTTTTCATGAAACGAGCCGATAGGCGAGTTTCATAATAAGATCGCACGTGTGTTTTAAGGCCAAATTATGCAGAGTTGCATACATAACTTTATCTACACACATATTATAAATCCTCCATGATGGGTTCAGAAACAATATTTTCTGGCAACAAGTTATTTGTTGCAATCGTGGCTGCATATTTCCGATATCCGGCGCATTTTCACATCACACACACTCCGAGAAGACTACTTACTTTTCATATTTTCAACTAAAATGTAAATTACAAACAACTTTTTCTATTCAATTCAAAAACAATTCTACTTTCATTCAGCAAAACGCCAACATGGCGATCATCCGTCAATACCATTTTTTTTTTAAATCATAGACAAACGGATGAAGTCTCTATTCTCACGTCACTCGAGATCAAATATTGTGCAGTTTATATTAAAAAAACATACTGAATTGACGTTTCGTATCAATAACTGTTTTAATATCTATGGATACTAGAATAGAGACCACTTGAGTTTTGACAGCTGTTCCAAATTTAATCTCTTTTCTTTACTAAAAACGATAAAGAAGTCATGTTATTTCTTTATCGCAGCACTGGTTTTTCCTAATTGGTTGTCAAAATGGTGGTCATTTCCTAAGGTTTTTGATTAACCAATGGAGGTTTTATGATATGGGTGTAGATAATAGTAGTTTATGCAACAGTTGCATAATGATAGGCCTTAAATTACGAGTGCGAGTTTTTATGATATGGGTGTAGATAAATGAAATTATGCGTCTCTGTTCGTATGTCTGAGTGCGTGTGTACACGTGTGAGTCTATCTGTGGTTGTACGAAAGAAATCTTGCACTGCCTTTATGTATGCGTGGCAATATTATACACTTTCCCTGCCATTGTGCGTGTATGTGTAGACTCACCCTGTCTTTATAGGTGTTGGGGTGCGACGCGGCGCCCGCGCGCGGGAGAACCACCAGAAAACCCAAGGTGTCGCCCTCGCCGTACCCGCTACTATAGTGCTTCCCTCGCGACTCGTGGAACCTACAACCCATTCATGGCCGCTTTAGACTTGACTAAATTAGCTTACTAGATGAAAAAGGCGCAGCGCAGGAAATCGTTTAAGGAAGGAGCAATTTTGTGTGATTTTATCTATTTGCCAGAAAAATCGTTCTGATATCTAAGGAGCATTGAGGTGAAGAAAAACATCGTGCGAAGACCTGCAAACATCTGTCAAGTAATTCAAAGATGCGTATAAAGTTTCTAATCGGCACTGGGTATCGGCAATCGGCATTATTGTCGTGTCTATCGCTAGTGTTTTTTTATTTATTCATTAAGCACATTTTGTTTGAAAATATATGTGTGTTAATAATTAGTAAACATATTTCAACATAATTCCTTAATACTAACTTAATCATAATTTGAAATAAACTCTTTAAAATATGGTCAAATAAATCAATCCATTAATAATAACTAAAAATACATGAAAAAGCATTAAAGATGTCAATTACACTATCTCACTCGGAGTTTCGAATTTAGGCGATTGTGATGAGATGAACTTTAAGTTCTATAGGCAGCCTATTGATTTAAGCGTTCGGGTATTGAATAGGCTAGTTTCTTAAAAAAAATCGAATTAGTCCGTCTTTTACATTATAAAAAAATATTGAACACATATTTTTTCTTTTGTCAATTCAACATAAAATGACGTAGTTACAGTGTGTTGAAGTTCCGTGTGACGTCACAACTGTGTACACTTTTTACCATTAAGTGACGTCATTAACCCCCACTTCTGAAATTTGATGCGCGTTATCAATTTTTGTCAATTTTGATTGATTTGATACAGCAAAAATACGTGTCCAATATTTATTGATAATCTAACTGATGACGGACTAATTAGAATTACTTTTTTTCCCATAAAACATCCCTATTTATGTACAATTTCCTACAACATTAAATATTAGGCTGATGACGATAATGATGCGCAGACAAGCAGCTGGTATTCGTAAGGTAGACAGCGACAGATGGCGGCATACCTGGTGCCCTTGCGACTGCGCCACGAGTAGCCGAACTTGTCGTAGCCGAGCGGCGCCTGCAGGTTGGCGTAGCGCCGGCCCCAGCCCAGGCGCGCCGCCGCGCCCTCCGCCAGCTCCTCCACGCTCGCCTCCCAGTACCACGAGCCCGTCGACACGCCTGCCGGCAACCAGAGTAGGTAGAACTAGTGGCTCCGTCAGCTGTACACCATACATCGACATAGGTCGCGGTCAGTTTACCAACACCGCAAATAACTTTGTAATCGGAATAACCCGCATAACTCCGTCATTTTGAATTGACAAAAAATCTACATGTCATTATCGAACCTGCTAGCAAAATTTCACGACAATCGGTTGAGTAATACGACCTGTAGAGGAGAACAAATGGACATCTGGTGGCATCCTCCGCGCGGACATTCGAAAGAATTTTTGCCCAAGCTAAAACGGAGGCGGCTCGCTCGCTTCGCTCGCTCGGTCAATAATTTTAGTTCACTAAAACTAAAAAGCACGCTCTTATCTGTACCGCACTAAAAAGTGTAAGAATATTTTTTTGTAAGTTAATAAAAATTTAAAATTATTAAGATTCTATATTCCTTGGAGTTTACTTTTGTATAAAATAATCTAGCTAGAAGATACCTGTGTTTAGGTAGAGTTTAGACTCTACCTAAACGCAGGTATCTTCTTTTACAAGGGAGTCGCAAAAAAATTACAACATGTAAAGGGAGTTGCAGTAAAAGGGATTAAGAAGCCCTGCTTTAGGACAATACATTTTATAGCACGTAAGGGTACCCCCTTTAGATAAATGGTAGTGGTCTGACCGTGCGTGGCGCGCACCATGCAGTAGCCGCGGTCGCCCGTGGCCGCGAGCCGGTCCTCGGCCACGCGCAGCTGCGGCGCGCGGTCGTGCAGCGCGAGCAGCACGGCGCTGCCGCACAGCGCGCGGTACAGCCAGCCCGGGATCGGCTTGCCGCTCCACTCGTTGCTTTCGTCGAATTCCTGCCAACATTTTCAGCAATTCATTACTGCAAAATTCATTTTGCAGAAAAAAAGAAATTGCTGCAATAAATTGCCAAAAGAACGGGCTAGTTTACAAGCTCAAGACGCTGACAACAGCCAATGACCTCGAGCGATCGGTCTCTGTCTGTTTGCACCGGAGTGAACGAGAAGCACTGTGCGGTTATTTGTATGGGGAAAATCAAAAACGGATGAATTATATCAGTAAACACTACACGTAAAATATAAATTAGTCAAGTTTTGAGTATGGGCGTGATGTAATAGAGTTATTAATTATAGAACCCATAACTTAAAAAATAACATTGAACTGTTTAACCTTTTGACCGACAAGCATGAAGAAGAAGCACGCAACAAGTAGCACGAATTTCAACTTTAAGTCAAGGTAATGAAGAACATTTTTACCCTGACGGCTGCAGCCGACTGTGGCGGTCAAAAGGTTAAAAATAATTTCAGACGTAGCTTCACGATTTTTTTTCTATCGTATCGATTTCATCAAATCGTGTTTTGGAATTATTTAAGTTTTCAATTATAGTTATAAGGAATATGAACATATACTTTTTGGGCTTTGTCAAAACAAATAGGTTTTATTAAAATACTGTTTAAGTGAAGCCGATTTAGGTGTTCAGCGCCTTAAGTACCTGCGCGATTCGCTTGCGAAGCCCCAAGCGGAGACAATCTTTACACAAATCGATATTGTCCCAAAGTAAGCTCTCAAGGTTTGTGTTATGGGTACTAGACGACGATATACATACTTATATAGAGAAATAAATACTTAAATACATAGGAAACATCCAAGACTCACGGATAAACATTCGTGCTTATCACACAAATATTTTCCCTTACCAGTGATCGCACCCGGGACGCTAGCTTCGGAGGCAGGGTCACTACCAACTAGGCTAACCGCGTCTTATAAAATTTGGAAGATTATAGATTTGCTAGTGCTATTTGAATGTAGTAAATTCGCTATTAAGTTAGATGAAAAGGCGATAATACCTGTCTGAAAGGTGCGTGTGGGTCGGGCTCCGCTAATATGTATCTGTACCCGTCCTTGTTGAACGGGTGCTCCGCTGGATACCCGTGCGACGGTAACTTGGGCCCGGGCTCTGCAGGCCGGCCCTTCTTACCGCCCGGCGCGGCCTCAGCCGTGCCCGCGGCCGGCCGTCTCTTACCCTGCCGCCCCTTCACGCCGCCTGCTAGTGGTACTGGAAATAAACGACCCCGATTTAAGGACTGCCCATTAGACCGTATCATACCATGACCGTGCTAGGAACGTGGTCACGGAAAGCAACAAATACGCTCTAGTATGCCCACAGAAACGGATCGACGGCGTTCTGCGCCCGTATGCAACCCGTGCGGGGTGCAATTTACTATATTTTCATAATGACTTTAATTTTATAAATAGCTACCAATGAAATAATTGTAACATTTAATAACAAGCACCCCACGCTTTTTTACTATAATTTAATTATTTGTTAATAACTTCATTTTTATTCTAAACTTATCCCAAATTGATTATACATAATTGATTGTCGGAATTTCTATTACTGTAACTCAAACTCTTCATACTTAAACATAATTTTCTACTTTTTAGTTCAGTTTACTTTTAAAGCGTGTTTTTTAGTTTTTTAAACCATAATTTTTATCTTAGAAAAAAGCAGTTCCCAAGAGAATCGCTAAACGAATTCCACGCGGACGAAATAGCGCGCAAAATCTAGTAGCTTTATAGAATAGAGCCCTGGCGCCTCATTCGGGAACGCCAAGTGATTCTGTAGCTATCTCCGACCGTTTTATGATCGGTAATTTCACCACTACTTTATGCCAGTAAATCAATTTCTTATCATGTTGAACTGGCTATGACTTTAAATCAAGTTTGACCCGGTAAATATTTGGTATCGGGACCTTTTGTTGCATTTATACGCGTTTGTGTGGCAATCGATTAAAAATCTCGATCGGTGTTAACAGAATTTCTTTTGTAAAACTGTTGAAATTTATCACAACAAAAACGGCCAAATGGGAGTCAGACTCGCGCACGAAGGGTTCCGTACCATTATCTATAAAAACGGCAAAAAAACATGTCTGTTACATGGGAGGCCCCTTAAATATTTATTTTATTCTGTTTTTTAGTATTTGTTGTTATAGCAACAACAGAATTACATCATGGTTCTTGAGGTACAGCCTGGTGACAGGCGGACGGACAGCGGAGTCTTAGTAATAGGGTCCCGTTTTACCCTTTGGGTACGGAACCCTAAAAACATGTTGCATGACAGTATGAGTATTAGAGTATTAGCGAGGGTTCTCACTCCGCACTTTAGGTAGGTACGCTCGGCCGTCAGACAGCTCCGAGCTGTAAATCGCAGTAGGTTGCACGCTGTTTGATTCGCGCGTCATTAACTAGCCTAGATGTTCGGTGTTGTTGGGTGACGCGGATAAAAAACTGACAACCCTAGCGTACGCGAAAGAGCACGTTTCATGCGACGGAGAGAGAAGGCACGATTAGGCATATTTTCGTACCTAAACACTGGTTTTGTTAGACAGTGATTCTTCTGTACGTTAGTACTATTATCTATTGGGGCCAATTCGAACGTGTTTTCGCTAAATTTAGAAGTCGCTAAATTTGAAATAAGAACCGTTGACTCGATTTTGAACCTTGGAGCTATACAAAATCGAGGTTGACGTTTCTTATTTTAAATTTAGGCAATTTTAAATTTAGCGAACACCGTTTCGAATTGGACCCATTATGTGGTAATAGTAATATTATTCCTGTAAGCAAGCAATTGTTATTTATGGGTATGCTTCGTTGTGCATTGGTTTCTCGGAAACCGGTTTGGAAAAAATCCTCTACTGAGAAGAGCCGGCAGGAAACTCGGTGAGGTATTATTTTTTATAAGTTAATAATGATGTCTACAGTTTTATACAAATCGTAGGTATATACCACAGCAGGTACGCCCATCGAAACCCAGGGATCGCCGGTGCAGGTCAGGATATCTATATCGCTATTTCGCTATGGTCGCTCTATGTTTGCTTACAATATTTGAGGAGCTTCGTTGATTCCTCTTCTCGGAACTCGGAATTTTTTCTTTAGATAATGTTTTACTTTGAAAGATTATCAAACTCAAATCAAAAATCGAAATATTTATTTTGCTAGGTGGCATCTGTCGAGATATAGCGCCGCAGGAAGTCTTTTGTCAACCAAATATTACAAAGACAAAACTAAGACATAAAGTGCAACAGACAAACCTAATGGGCACAAATTACTTAATTATAAGAAAAAAAAATAAGCGAGATAGTTTCCAGGTCTAAATCTTAATAGGTCGTTAGGTTACATTATCTAGATAGGTGTCATCCCTGTCAAAGAAAGAAAGAAATACGCCGAGCGACATTCTATCGCTAGCACGACATGGCCGCGAGTCGTTTGTCGTCTCTGTCAAACTAGTAGTCAAATAAGTAATAGTTAGGGAGCTGGGTGCCACTTTGGTATATGATTTGTTCGATACAAATCGATTGCTTACACATACTTAAGAATTGTACATCGTATGCGCACCGATGAATCACTCCGAAATCTGTTCCGGGAGAAACGTTTCCTAACACTTACATGCATTTACATTTTAGAGTTATGTTTATTTATAAAAAGTCGACCAGATTATTTTACATGGAAATCTCCATTAAAATATAACGTGCGACAGCAGTATAAATATAATATTAATATTCCCAAAATAAATACATCTTTATACCTACCCATCGCGTGTATAACCATCTCCCTCCGGATATAAAACCTCTGGAAGGAATGTTATTCAAACGGCGGCTCAAAATTGGTTTACGGATAAAGTATTTTATAAATTGAATGAATTTTATGCAAGCTAATTTTGTGCATTACAATTATTGTCTGTTTAGTTTTAAGATTTTTAAATATTGTACGCCCGCAATGGGTAACTCCACCTCATTCAAACACAGTTATACAATAAAGATATATTATTATTATTATTGCTTTTTTGAATTGCAATTTAAAAAAATCTATCTTTATATATATAATTCTTCTGTGAGTGTGTATGTCACTGAACTTCTCTCAAACGACTGGACCGATTTTGATGAAATTTTTTGTGTGTGTTCAAGGGGATCTGGGAATGGTTTAGATTCACAATTTTGTCCGCTGGACAATGTTTTTTTAATTAATTTTTAATTTATTAGTAGTTGTTGATTTTGGAATGTTTTACACGGCGCTACCATCGCAGTGTCAAATTTTAAATAATATTCGAATTTTAATTTTAGTCTGTCCCGACAGTTAGCGCTGCGATCAAATTAAAAAAAAGTTTTGTTATCAATGTGTTATTGTAGACCATGTGCTGGATCAAATATTAAATTAAAAGGTACTGAGTGTTTTGAGAAGAGTTTTGAAGTGTGCCTAAAAAACTATACATTTTGCGAATTTAGTGCAGAATCGAAGTGAGTATATTTCTTGCTTGCCTTGCCTGACACTTCCGATAATTTCATACTTACTACTTAAATGCTGGAACCTCTATTCGACATTGGCTAAGTGATAAAGTATATGAACAAAAGAAAGAAAAAAAACATTTATTTAGCAACTACTACATACATTGTGAATCGATAAATACTTGACTATCTTTATATATATAAATATAATACTACTGTACGTGTGTATATGTCACTGAACTCCTCCTAAACGGCTGGACCGATTTGTTTTTTTTTTGTATGTGTTTGGGTGGCGTCCTGGATGGTTTAGATTCACAAATCAGCCCGGCAGATGGCGCTGCAGTCAGTACAAATACCGCGGGCGAAGCTGTGGCGGGTCCACTAGTATTAATATAAAAATGAATTGCTGTTCGTTAGTCTCACTAAAACTCGAGAACGGCTGAACGGATTTATCTTATCTTAGTCTTGAAATGTTCGTGGAGGTCTAGGGAAGGTTTAAAAGTACATAGGTTACTTAAATTATTATTCTTCGCAGACGAAGTCGCGGGCACCAGCTAGTCGTACATAAAAAAATCAGCGACGTCTGAGTAGTTCTAGGTCTGCCAACTTTTTTTGTTATTCTGGGAGTCCTAATGAATCGGATGGACGCAACGAGAACGACAAACAAATGATTTAGTATAGCTTGTTTCATTTACATTTTTGCAACTAAGTCCCGTTATAAAACAGAACCCTGCACGTCTGCCTCTTCGATGTTCATCGTTTTGAAGATGATTCTGACCATCAGTCCAAGAGGCAGACAGGAACAAATGATTCAGCACACCGTTTTTTTTTTAAATTTTTTGAAACTCTTTAAATTGAAAACGCAGCGCTACCATGGTGGCAGACTATTTTTCTGTGGTTCTTACATTGTCATTAATCGAACAATTCAGGTCTGCCAAGCGAACAAATCATATTAAAATTTTGGCGCCCAGCTCCCTAGCTATAAGGGATGCACTGAGCGACAAATTACTCGCGGGCAGGTCGTGCTATACGTGCAGATACTTATTTATAATTAAAGGTAAATAATAAAGAATCGCACACGAACGGATATCGCGTCGACTGTCGCCATTGTCTTGGACAGTGCAGCTCAATAAACAGTTCACAATCGAAGCGTATGCAAACCGACCTATTTGAAATTACTTCTTCTTATATAGAGTAAAGAACTCGACGAGATAGCGATTCATTCTGGGCGGGTTCTCAGTTGTGATGCAACCGTGACTAGAGGTATACCAACTTTTCTGTGAACTAAATGGGAATGTCGAAGCTCTTATGGCATTGAAATGAAGTATGTTTTTGCTTGGATCAGAACTACAAATAAAGTTGGTAGGTCTGTACGTAAATTGACTCCATTATCGGGATTTCCTACGAGAACTGGCGCATACTGACGGCATTATTATTATTTACTTATCATGTAAAAATGGAAACCTATAGTTTGGTTAGTTGTAAACTTTGTGATAGCAATTTTAAATATATATTTTTTTCTTTTGTCCTGGACGTTATTTAATTGACCGTCATTAACTTAGTAGTAACAGGTGCATATTATTATGATAAAAACGGTAAGTAGTTGTGTCGTGAACGAATATTTAAATCTCCAACAAAAATAAGACTCCATATTTATTTAGTACACTATACCTGAAACCGTCAGAATAGGGTATTTCGAAGAAATTAATAATATTGAACAAGGTAAATGTATTAAAGAGTTCATATATAAACAGTTCTAGATTAGTTTGAAATACTTAGCTAGAACTCTCCAAAGGACATTTTATGACCACACGAAGTAACTATACTACAAATACGACGAAAAGGCCAGGCCAGCGAAAAAGCGATTATATTTAAAACGTCTAAATGCAATTGTCATAAGAAAGGTTAATATTGAACTGTTTGAGTTTCTTAAAATCACAATGCGGCTTAAGCCGCAGAAAACGCTAAAACACGTATAGACCAAACAAAAACAAAATTAAGAATATGAAAAAAAAACTCACAGTCCATGACGACTGCAAAATATCACCTAAGCCCAATATTTAAAAAATCTAGTTTCGTAAGAACGGTGATAAGATAAGCACGTATCAGTTCGGACTGAGTTAATCGAGGCTTCGCTCTAGTTGTAAAATCTCGACTCATCAAAATTCAAACCTTTTCAATATACAGCACGACCGCCGAAACGTTTTCCGTGTGTCGAGATAAAAACAAGCCACTCCATAAATAAGTACCCATGCGTACAGGAAAGTAGCGAGTTAAAAATAGCAATAAACGTGCCAATCTATGAACCAAGGACTAAGGCTAAAATTTCAAAAAATAAAACTCACCCGCCATGAGAGTTCAAGGTAATGTTGTGAACTATTTAAATCTAAAATCAATAGTCAAGACACCGCACCGCAAACACTGCTTTGCCTATGTGAGTCTTATCGAGGAATACACGACGCACACACGGGCGTGTATGTGTGCAGTGTTTACAAACACTAACGCATACAGAACAATGTCGCGATTAAATGAAATGTAGATGTGGAGTGAAAATGACGATTATGCTGTGATGCTTGTCGATTTGCGGGCAATTGGTCGGAACGGTGGCACCGCAGGACAACCAACGCAGCATGAGCGTGGCGATAGCAAAGACGAAATGCTGGAAAGGCAGCGTCTAGCAAATGTTGAATATATTTCTAAAATAAAAACGCTAAATTTACAAAATCTTGTTTATAAAAAGCGTGGAAACCATTGCGAGAACAGTCGTTAGATAATTGTGCTATAAGACATTGCTTCTTGTCAAACTTCATGATTCTAGTTCAACGGGAAGTACCCTATAGGTTTTGATTCCCTTGCGAGTATCAAAATGTGGCATAAACGGCCGTATCTTTTGATTGCGGTGACTTCGAAGGTTGATTTTTTCACAGCTCATAGCTGCAGAAGATCGCAGACCTGAATATTCTATATTTATTTCAACGATACCTCCACGCGTTCTTGAGTAAAAGGTCTTGACACACAGACAGACAGACAGACGGACAAAGAAGTGATCCTGTAAGGGTTCCTTTTTTCCTTTTGAGTTGCTGAACCGTAAAAATCATAAAATCGAAACCTCTGAAGATGCTTCTAAAATTATTTCAGAGTTCATTAACCGAGTAATAACGACGTCACATTTAAAGCTCTACTCCTTTTCTAAGTTACATTATTCAAGCAACAATATTATATATATATATATTGTAACGGAATAAGATCTTTGACGCCTTATATACTTATACAGAAAACTTAGGATAAACCTAGTCTATAATTAGCTAGATCTTGCGATATCATTATTCAATACGTCGCGAGCCGTCTAGTTGTCATGAGCATTGTGTGCGATACGGATGCATTTTCAGCAGAACTGGCCAGTTTCCAAAATGTATAATTTCCAATTATTTTTAGGGCACCGCTGTAAGGCGTAAAATATTTGTGTATACTAAGTAAGGTATTTTGATATTGAAGTCCATTGTCCTCAATGAATCTTCTATAAATATAAAAAGGCATGTCCTGACTGATGATTATCGCCTAGCAAATATTATTGAAGCTAGACACATGAAATTAAAAAAAAAAGCTTCTTTTGTGACGCGACTTGAGACTCGCTGCGTTCTTTTTTAATCAACCCCTCAGGGAGCGAAGTGTGAATAGAAGGGCATATTAATATGAAATGTAGTATAATAGAATGTACTAAAATATAGAACCCTGAGTATGGGGGTTCAAAGTTTGTATGGGAAATAATAAGTCATGTACAGCGTGGGCCATAAGTTTTTACACTTTTAGAAACATGATAGAGACAAAACTACAAATGCTATTCAATAAGGTATTTATTATAAGTACAGTCTGTTCGGCGAGAGTTGATAAATATTATGATATCGTTTCGAAATAACGACTGTCGCTTAACTATCGCAAACTGTATGACGGGCGTCGCTTATCGCCGCGCGCACTGAGTTTCGTGGTGTGAGGGACGCAGATGTCTTCAACTGCGGTGTCCCGCCGGGCGGTCGGCAGCGAATAAAATATATTTGTTGTGATCATATTTACAATCGCCATATTGCAAATTAATGTCTTATATGTGCGCGCCAAATGTCACATAAATTCAATAATCTGCACTGGCTTCGGCCAAACGAAAAAGAAAAAAAAATCTATGACACGTTTAAAACGCGTTGAGTATGGATATGACGTGTCTTGTGTCTTTCTACACATAATATGTCATTGGCTACGAGTGTGTCGTTGGGGTATTCAGTTCGCGTGTTGATTTCTGTTTATACAGTAAGCCTAGTCAATAATAATAGTCTATGGAAAAAATATATTTTTCCCGTTCATTTTTTATTATTATCGGTAAAAATAATTAGCGGGCCACTATTTGTAATGAGTTAAGAAGCCCTGACTTTTAACTTTTTTTTATCAACTCTCGCCGAACAGACTGTAATTAATATAAAATATTTTTTTTTATTTGTAATAACATTGTCGTCTAATTGAGCTCCGGCTTGTTGCTGGCACTCCAGCAACCGATTGAAAAGATGCTGACTGTCATCACTTCTGGTACGTAACCGCCCTGTTTGCTCAATATTCGTTGTTGAACCAAGTTTCTTTAAACTTTTCGACCCCAACTGTCTTTTCTGACACTCACTTAAACGGCGTAAAACCGTATTAAATCCTAAAAGGGCATTGCATAATAGGTAAAGTAAGACTGGTTTTTTTGAAGTGTTTAATACAATTACCACGTTGGTAAACATCGTAGTCAAAACTGTACAAAATGGCGTATAATTTCCCGTCATCCTTTGTACCGCACAATTAATAGTTTACAATATTATTATAAGTTTACAGTATTAATAGTTTAGAAAAAAAACTGTGTTTCTATTTGCAAAAACTTATGGTCCACCCTGTATACTATCGCAATATATACTTAATTGGGCAAAGCTGTGGCGTGACTGCTAGTATTTAACACAAAGTATATGCTGCAGTATTTCTGCTGCTGCAGATGACCTTCCTAAAACCTGGAGAAGGCAGACAAAATATTTATAGGGAACTGTGGCGTAGCCAAGGGGAGACCTATGTCAAAGAACAGCCTGACCAACGAAAATAGGTTGCTGAGAAGAATAGGTTGGACCTGAGTAATAAAAATAATACTACGCTACTTCTATAAGAAAACGATCACCGCCGGACCCGGCGCGCACGCCCCGCCGTCATCAAGTCACTCGCTGATTTTCGTTTGAATCATCTGTTCTAGTGTAACTCAGAACGCCCTCGGGAGTTATAAACCATACCAAGTCCATAACTCCCGCGGGAGGTAAATCGGCTATAGCTGCTCTACACGCCTGCGTATAATAACACCATTTCCGAGCAAGTGTGATGAAATAGTACATTGTGCATCTAGGTCCGTAAGAAGGGGATAACTAACGAGAGTCTGTTAGAAGCCCGACGCCGATAGGCGAGGGCTTTTATGACTCGAGTTTGTTATCCCCTTACTGCCCGTGATACACACAATGTTTTTCATCACATTTGCGAGGAAATGAAAAATAAGTATATATAGGTACTAATTTTATTTCCATTTTACATCCTGAATTACCATCAGGTGGGTGTTCATAAACTGAGCGTACGTTGCGATCAGCGCGGGGCAGCTCCGCCGGCTTGCGGGTCGCGTGCCCCGCCGGTTGCGGCTCGCCCCGCCGTCAGCGGGAGTTATAACCCATACAAAATCCATAACTGCCCTTGGGAGGTAAGTAGGCTACAGCTGCTCTGTACGCCTGCGTATAATAACAGACTTTCCGAGCAAGTGTGATGAAAAATAAAAAAAGTGTGCGTGTGTCAGCTCCGACGCACGACAGTAGTTTACTCCTAACGAACGAGTATAAAATAAACCAGTAGGTACCCATTATAACATGCTGTCATTTTTCATTTTGACATTTGACAGTAAATAATAAAGTTTCATATTAATGAATATAAACATAATTACAATAATTACAATTATAAATACAATAATTTATTGACACTTCGGGTCCCGTCGTCTTCCGATTGAGATCCGAGTTTCACCGATGGAAACATATTATTCACTATATCTGAATGCAATGCGAAGCGACCGACACATCTTCGGCTAACATCGTATGACTCCGTACCGTGTGACAGTGTGATATCGTAGTTTGATTTTACTCCCCATCTTTTTTCATACCCCGGGCTTATCCTCCTACTCCAATAAATGCTGCAGTATTAATTTAAATAAGGTGGTATCGATTCTGAATACTCACTGGTGGCGACACCCATGTCAGTAACCCGGAGCTGTCCCTGGCGGATCATGGCGTCGTAGTTGGGCCTCACGGCGGCAGGCTCGCCCAGCAGCCCGAACTGCGCCCCGCCTGCCTCTTCAGCAACACTAAACAGCGCCCCCGCGTCTTTCACCAGCGCGCGTTGAACTGTCGCGTACCAGGACTGCGTCACTCTAAATAAACACGAGGGTTTAGGATGTTTGCTACGGGCGTCTCGCCAATCGATGTTACAGACCAAATATCCTAAAGACACTGCCTAGCCGAACTTTTACTAGCAAATAAAGCTGTCAAACTAGCAAGATTCTTATTCTGCACTTATTCTGAAATACACTGACATGCATTGACATTACTCTTTGTTAATACCACATTAATACATTTAAAAGTCTCTAAATTTGAAATAAGAAATGTGAAACTCGATTTTGAAAGTTGGTTGCTATACAAAAGCGAGTTCGACTTTTTCTTATTTAAGGATGTATACCCAATATATCGATTTGTATATTTTTCGCTGAAATTGAATGGTATGGTAGTATTAGTCGTTTCGCATAAGTGTTATAAAACATAAAACCACTTTACCGTTCTTTTAAAGGAGATAAATGACATTTAAGATTACATGTGTTATGTGCTGTGCCCTTGTTATTTGTACCGGAAGTTGATTAAATTACAAGATAAAGCGAATAATGTTTCCGTCCCATAGTACTTTTATAATCAGAAAATGTATTTTCTATAACTTTGTACTCTCCTCGATATTTTGATGACAAAAAAAATGTGTTACCGTTGTTCCCATGGAAATATTCTTGATTGAATTTCCATGTGTCCGGACCGTTTCAAATACTGCATATTGATTGGTTATGACTCGAGTAGTCAAATTAGGCTTTGATTTTATTTCAAATACTAAATAATTATTAATAATCACGCAATTTGTAAATTTTAAATCAAAATTCGTACAAAATTACTCATTGCTGTTATTCGGTGCAAATGAAACAAAACTTGAAAAATAAAATTGATGTTCTGCGGACTTGACGTGGTACACATCCTTAAGTTCAGGGAATTTTAAATTTAGGCGACACCGTTTCGAATAGCACCCAGTATATTGGTAGAATGAAAAAACTTATTATTTACCTTATACCTAATAGATAATCTACTGTATGTAGAATATGATGAAAAAATCGCCGAAATCCCTGACGCTTGACGGAGATGAGCCGAGCTAACCAATCAGATTGCCTTACCGTGTGTAATATAAATATTTGAGATACGATAAAGCAATCTGATTGGTTAGCTCTGCACATCTCCACTCCGCTCCGCTTCAATGGTGAGGCACACTAAAGGTAAGGACATACTGGGCCCACATATGCAAAGTATGCAATGCATAAGTGTGTTTCTAAAGCAGCTCGTCAACGGGTTAGTTTTTCGGCAATTTATTATTTATTAATATTTATTTATTACTTACGATTTAATGTCAGAAATAGACCGACATGTTATTTTATTAGAGTAACTTCAATGCTAGAAGCTTTTTTTTTCCTTTTAGGATTTCTATTAGGTAAACCAATTGAAATGGAGACTCGCACCAACATCTTAAAAATGATTTAAATAATAAATAAGGGTCATGACAGTTATTAAAAAAAATTTTTTGGCTGTTTGTTAGCTCATTTTGGATTATGTAAAAATAATATCGTATTTAATTTTTCACATTTTCAAGGAAAAAGCACTAATAATATTTTTCATATTTAAATTTGCCGCTAAAAGACTATCTTGCTGTCAGCTGTCGCGGTTGTAAACGTCAAAAAAAGCATAGCCTGTATGAGGACGCGGTCCGATGAACACTCACGGTGATCACAACGATTAAAGTGCGCAGCGTGATTCGGAACCCAACCGACCTATGCAAACGTCATACGTCGTGACTTGTGTTTATAGTCACGTGACTTAGAGGTAAAAATTTAAGTTTTAAGTTATTAAATTCTGAATAATCTTCTTTTATTTTTACACATGTAAACCCTGTTTTATAATGTACTACTGAGAGTTAAGCTACCGTTTCACAGAAATATATTAATATTTGTTACTATGGTCAAGTAGCCAATTGTTTAAGCCTTTGACCGCCAGTCGGCTGTGGCCGTCGGCAGTTTTCCGTGCCGCCGCGACGTTGACGCCACGATATGCCGTTTTCCATACATTTGCGATGGCTACAGCCGTCGTTGAGTGCTCGTGGCACGCTTTTTCGCCATGGGCCGTGATGTTCGAAAGGTTAATGACAGACAGACCCATACATTTTAACAGATCTTAAAAGCATTTAACGATATAAATATTTTTAAGATTTTGGTGCAAATGGGCCTAAGTATTTTTAATCTTAACATATTGTTTCCATCATAGAAACTGACTGGTAATGTCTACCTACCTGCGAGGCATGGTGGTCATGGCTTCCCAGTACTGGTCTATGTAGGGAATGATCTCACGGTCTTTGCTGAACAGGTTCTTATTGCTGCCATCCTTGTTACTTTCCTGCCGCAAATTTGCTATTGCCGTTAGACACATTTGCGGGAAAGCTGAAAACCAATATCTTTAACTTCATCAAATCACAGAATCTAATGGTTATTAACTCTTTTACCCTGGACTCATGATAAGATGATATTGTCAAAAGTGCCACCAGTACCACATACCATGTACATCTATAGATATCACCATAAAGGGCCGGGCCCAGGGGCATCACATGCTGGCCTGGTGGGGAAACTGTTAAAATTACTGATGAAATGGATACCACTATCGAGCCTATCCCGGCCATGATTTACTCTCCGGCCATATACTTGATAGGCAGTTAGTATCTGGCCGAATACCAGATATTAAAAGCTTGGATCAGAAATAGGATAAAGCAAATAACCATCAGAAATAAACAAAATTAACCTCAGTTATTGAATTAAAACTTAGTTCCTTTTTGTTTAAATATAAAAGTTTACATAACATCACATTGTGCACGTTCATGTATTCCAAACTGACATAATAAAGCGCGTATTTACCCTCAATGGCCTACCTGCATTCTTCCAATTCGTAACAAGTTGAAACTTGCTCTCCACAAGAAGGCAGTGCAAGCTAACACGACTTTAGAGATAGTTTGTGTGTGGTAGATATCCAGTTATCCAGCCAATGAACATGCCGGATTTACAGTATCTGGAAAAACCACTATCCGTAGCATCTATAGTTAAAATACCTTAAATATTTAACTTACAGGCCTGATTCTTCTTAAAAGTCTCAAGTCCAGTAGGAGAGCAGTTCTTGCAGATGAATAGATAGTTGGTCATGAAGGGCACCAGTTTGCCGAGCTGGTAGCCAATACAAGACTCATGAAACCACCTGCTGCAGGATGCACACAAAAGTTCCACAATGTTGAGATTCCTGTCCTTGCCACTGCATAAATAAAATGTAGGTATTTAATGAAGAGAACAGAAGAAGCATATGAGGCAGAAGCAAATTTATGCCTGTATTAATAGTTGGCGCTCAAGACGGATATTGAACTTAAGTACTTCTTAGTTACTTCAGTCCAAGTGTCCTCTAATTATTGTGTGCACACAAGACTATGGAGAAATGTTTGTTTGTTTTTTCCATAACCTAGCCAATAGTGTTGAAAGTAACAAACAGAAAGTACAACAAGCTACTAGCAAACTACTGTGCATTCTGTTTTCTAAAATTAAATTTCGAAATGGAACTGCCAGTATCTTACAAACTAAAATACTACGTACCAGTAACATGTTCCTTGAGAATCACCCAAAGATTTATTCGTTTTGTTTCTTTCAGGATTTTCCGACGTTTTTTGCGATTCTGATTGCACGCTTTGCCCACTACTAGGCAGATCTACTTCGGATGGTTTTCTCATTTCGTCAGACGACATATTGAATGATAGTATACCTATTACTAAAATAAGGCTACCTTCTCAGAAGTAACAGTAGAAACACATGATTTATCAACAATTTACAATAAAAGCCGCAACTCGCATAAAAGACTGGAGAGAAGCGAAGCAAGCTATTGCTATTATGATACCAATTAAAATTATTAACAGCTGTTGACAATTATGGCGCTAATATCGCATATCATATCAACCAATAGTGAAAGAGAGATCCGATTAGTTCCATTTTAAATCACACTGTCATCACTCTGTGTCATCACTGCAGAATAATTGTGTGAATAATAAATAGGAAGGATAGTCCCAATACGGTCCTAATTAAATATAAGAACTTTGACCTTTAAAAATAAACACTTTATTTTATTTCAAATATCGTCTTTGATAGTTTTTCCCTATCGAAATTTTTAAATTACTTTGAAGTGAAACTAAACTATGCTGATCAAGCAATTCTGGTTATTGCGTTTCGTATTATGATTTCATGGTTTTCTACTAAGTATAAACCATGGAACTAAACGGACAATACGGACAGATTTCTAAATGACACTGACAAATGAATCTCGTCTAAAGCCTATGCGAATTAGTCATTTTTCTTGTTGATTGATTTAATGGTGCAGAACTAGCGCGCAATATTTTTATCCGGAGTGCAAGTAATTACTACATTTGGAATAAAAATACAAAATAATAAAGCTTACTCCACTCGTAAATCCCGCATGCTTTTATTTAGAAAGGACTAAGTTAGTAGGTACGTATTTTCTAATCGTATGGCCTTGTCGGAAAAATATTGTTTTTTCTCGATTATAATAATTCACATATAGATTTAACATTACTGTAACTAGTAGTTGTTATTGTGACAGACATTTGTTTAGATACAATTTTACGGTATAGCTGTAGATCAGGTAACTTTTGTATCTACATTACCTTTAATTCCGGTTGTTTGATATAATTCAATTTGTTATAATCGTTACAAGTTACAAGTCCACTAGAATGTACTTACAGTACTCAGAAAGGACACAGTTTCATTAAAAACAGAAAATATAATAATATGTTTTTTTTTTTTTGACAAATGATCAATCAGTAGTTTTGTAGTGGTAGAGCCAAACAGTAATCCTCACTAGATTATTACTGTTCGAATGGGCCGGCTCGACCGGGGTAGTACCACACTCTCACAGAATATCGGCATAAAGTAATAGCTTGCTATTGCGTTTTGTACGGTGAGTGACGAGATCCGGAGGCCTATTCCCTCATCCCCATCCCATCCCCATTCCCCATCTTCCCTAGACTGGCAACGCATTGGCAGCACCTCTAGTGTTGCAGATGTCCATGGGCGGCGGTGACCACTTTCCACCAGGTGGGCCGTCTGCTCGTTTGTCAGTCAATTGACATAAAAAAAAAGTATTATCCTGTGTTTTATTTTTCATTTCAGATCCTTGCTTCAAGTCAATGATATAAACAGATAATGGACCATATACAGGACCTCTCTGCCTTTCAAGGGGTGATTCTATCAGCGGATAATTTACATTCTTTTGCCAAGTTGATTTCAAGGGGAGGTAAGGCACCTTAGGCTGATTTATTTATTGAAGGATAATCCACAGCTTTTATTCTAAATATATATACATGTTTTGATTTTTGCCAACCATCTTAAAATGGGCATTTTAAACATGTTTGTATTGAGGTATTGTCACAATTAGTAACAAACCACTTATCTTCATTATTTGGTTTCAGGTAATGAAGAGAAAGTAAAGTATGTCATTGAAAAACTGTTTAATTTTCTTAAGGAAAAGAACTACATAACAGAAAATGGAATAGTCAGAGAAAAAGCTGACGAATATAGGAAGCTAGCATTGTACATAGTGTTAAATGCAGATCTGCCAGTTCTGGAAGAGATGACGGAGATGGAGGGTGTGGACGCCGTAATATGGACACTGCCCACGATACCGCAGTACCTGCTGTGCGAACTGTTTTGGAACTTGCACATGCACACATTCCTCAATGAAATAATAGCCTTCTGCAGCCCTCATTTGGCATTACAGGTTGCTGACGCTTTTATAATGAATATGAAATATTTAAACCCAGCTGTAGACATGGACCGTGTCCGATTGATATCTGCTGCGCTGTACCGACTGATCTGTCGGCTGCACTTTTTCCGGGACGGTGCTGCACCAGCACTACTCACGGCCGCGCTCAACAGCTTCCAGATCTGTCTCAATAACTTTACCAATCCACCTAATGCCGACAGGGTTCTCAGCCTCCACAGGGACGAGCAGTACAAATATTTAGGACGAAGCCTCAGCACTATGCTCAACCTAATAGAGGAGTGTTTGGCACACTTTTCAACCAAACAGGAGTTTGAAGTTGACGGATTTAACTCAATATACTTGGTCACTCACAACCCTGAAAGCATTATAACTAAAACATTAGATTTTGATATCTGTAATAGCTCAAATGATGCATTGTTACAATGCTTGAACAAATGTCACACATTTTTGCTCGACGATTGCACAACTCAAGTTATGAATATCAGCGTTGATATATTTTGTGCGTGGAGTGAGTATGAAGACAATGGGAAGAGCATGCAGCAAAGTATTGGAGAACTTTGCTTCAAACTGCGTACAATTTTGCTGAATACTGCTGGGGTTTCTGACCACACACTAGTTAGCATGCTTAAGCAAATTTCTAGGGAGCCTTTTGAGCACAAAGACATTATTAATGACACTGAGGATGAAGTGATACTTGAGAAAATCAATGCTCAAAACGAAGAAAGCGCCTTGTGGTTAGCTGCCTTGCTTCACAAACATGATCTATGCCAAAACTTAACACTATTGCTGCTGCTCGAATCAAACTTGTCAATGTTGAATGAGGAACAAAGCTTGCAATTGTTTCAGAAAATTACACATCATCTTAATGATGATCAAGAGAATAGTGAGTATTTAAAAGTCTTAGCTATCAAAGCGTTCCGCCGTTGTGATAATACAGTCAAAGATAATATAATCAGTGACCAGTTTAATACCTGTTTACATGATAAAATGGAAAACGGAGATTTTAATAACATGATGACTGAAATATTCAACAAGCTCACAGCAACAACTGACGCGGACCCATCTGATATCTTGACAGTGTTCCTTCAAAACCCTAAGCAGGTGTGTACAAAAATATTTAAATTAGCCGCTGAAAATACAAAACAGACCGATATTATGCTGAAAGTGATTGACTGTTTGGACAAATATTGCAACCATTACTACAAACAAGACACGGAGCCGTGCATTATCAAAGTGACACATTATATATTAGACAATTGCTTAGACACAGACAGTAAGCAGACAAATTTTGTTAATTTTATCAGTAAACTTAAACAGCGGGATGTAATTCCAGGGAATAAGTTGCTTCTTCTCATTGTTATGCCGAATTTGCACAAAGGGTTGATAAAGAAGGATATTGTCGGAATAAACGTGCAAATTAAACTGTTGATGGCAGCGTATAATATCCAAGAATTGGTACAGTTCCGAGCCCCAATGCTGGCAATGTTGGCGCAAGTGCTTGACGTGGTGCGATGGAAACTAACAACATTCGAACCGGCCATGCCTTCAACTTTGGATCTCGTTTTGGATTTGCAAATAGAAATTTTCAACACCTATGAAGCTGAAATACCTGGTAATTTTTTCACATAATTAATTTATCTTTTTAATAATTCATTCAGCGCAACAGAATAATTTAATAGTAACGATGATATTGATCCTGCATCTCTGGCTGTTTATTTATTTAGACGAACCCAGAAACCCAGAAATGCAGGTTCAAGTCCTGCTCAAAATAAATGAAATGCTTTCATTTTCAAATATCGGATTGTTTAAGAGGCGTATTACAACACAATAGAGCTGACAACGTGGTAGCCTATTAACATCGTCTATCTGTCCATCATAAATACACCAGATGGACAACGTTAATAGACTACATTTCAGAATTTCAGTCAATGTCACATAAATAATAGAGAACAATCCGACGCCAACCTTTGTAATACGCCTCTTAAGAAGTCCTCGCTGTTGACTCTGCCTTTAACTCGCTCTTCCGAGATTTGCTTACTTCTATGCCTCTCCAATACCGTGTTTCAGAGAAAGAATTAACCTGGTTAAGGAGCAAAGTGAGGAATTTGCAGCCGCTTAACATGTACTATTACCAGCGGCTGCGCGGCTCACGCGCCGGTCTACTGAGCAGCTGCGGTATGCGCGCTGGTGCCAGCACGGAACAAGTCACAGCCGTGCTAGTACAGGTGCGTAGCAGATTCACAAAAAAAAAAGAATGACCTTTGCATGCTCGTCATAACCGATTACATAATAGTAGTTGCATAAAGCAACGGTTGCATAATGATAGGCCTTAAAACACTAGTGCGGTTTTATGAAACGAGCTTTTACCGAGTTTCATAATAAGATCGCGTGTGTGTTTTAAGGCCAAATTATGCAGAGTTGCATACATAACTTTATCTACACATATTATAAATCCTCCATGATGTGTTCAGAAACAATATTTTCTGGCAACAAGTTATTTGTTGCAATCGTGGCTGCATTTACGATATCCGGCGCATTTTCACATCACACAGTCAGTCCGAGAAGACTACTATTCATATTTTCAACTAAAATGTAAATTACGAACAACTTTTTACAATTCTACTTTCGTTCAGCAAAAAACCAACATGAATCATGAAAGCAGTAATGGCGGCAAGTCGATCCTCCGTCAAGACCATTTTTTTTTTAAATCATAGACAAACGAATGAAGTCTCTATTCTCATGTCACTCGAGATCAAATGTTGTGCAGTCTATATTAAAAAAACATACTGAATTGACGTTTCGTATCAATAACTGTTTTAATATCTATGGATACTAGAATAGAGACCCACTTGAGTTTTGACAGCTGTTCCAAATTTGAGAATTTTGTGTTACGTAATTTGTGGACGACCCCTAAGTACTTCGCTCAAGTGTAATGTACTTGCAGGTGCTGTGTTCCCTCAGCACGCGCGAGTGGAACATAGCGCTCGACGAGCTGAGCGCCGGGCCGGACGCGGCGCCGGGGCCCGACGGCGCGTTGGACGCCGCGCTGGACGGCGCGCTGGACGCCGTGCACGGCGCCGCCCTACTGCTGGCGGCGGCCGAGCGCGCGCACAGAACCGACACCTCGTGGCCGTGCCTGCTCAACTGCTACACCAACTTCACCCTTATTGTGAAGGTAAGCAACTTCATCGCATTCTTTAACCCAGTTTAAATACAGTTGAATGTTTGCAACTTGCATTTTGTATTAGTTATATTAGAGAGGCATGCCTTCGCAGCTACAGTCGCCCGTGAGCTTTACCTGATTGCAGCTAAGCCAATAAAATGGTTATCCATACTAATATCAAAAATGCGTATGTCTGTCGGTCTGTTATGTTTTCACAGGTAATTGGCTGAACCGATTTTGATGAAATTTGTTATTAGAGATAGTTTAAACACATGGGTCATTGGGTCTAGTTTTTTTTTATAACGGCAAGTTCTTGCGCGTCCGTTGAGAGCTCGTAATTTGAGGGGAAAATATCTGAATTAAAATGTCAGTAATATGAAAATTCATCATATTTTAAAGATACATTTCCATGCAGACGAAATTACGGGTAAAATCGCAGTTTTTAATACTTCATACGATGTACAGTCGAAGTCATAAATATTATACGTTACCGAAGAGGCAAAAATATCTGAGCGCGTCGTGCTAAAGTTATGTTCACATATTTTTCACCACTTTGTTCGCAAAGATATTTTTGACCTCGCTGGACGTTAGCCTTAGCAGCTACATTTAAAAATCCTACGCGAATATTAGCATCATAGTGTATTTTAGTTATAGCGATACAGTTAGCGGCACCAAAGTCTAGCGATGGCCGTTATTGCGCAGAAGTCGAAAGTTGGTTATCGTGTGGGAGCGGGACGGTGACGGGAGTGAGCGAGCTCATACAAAACGAATTTCGGCGGTTATTTGACTTTGTTGATCTTTAATCAATATTCAAAAAAACGTAAGACCTAGATTTTGTTCTGACTGACAACCTATCAAAAATTGGTCAAAACCGGTTAACATTTAAGGGGTGTAAATCGTTATTGCCTTTTTGTATGAAAAGGGTAATTTCTGCCGCTGGTCCATAGTGCTCTTAATTTAATAAAAAATGTGATTACTTTCAGAACAAATACTTCAAAGAGCCCCCGTCCGACGAACAGGTGATGTCAGTTATAAGTAAGATAGTGAGCCTCATCAACTTGGTAGATGATGAGTGTGTCGAAGAATTCTCGTCAGTTGTGCTGCCGTTACTGGCGTACATCGCCGAGAAACGGAACGATATTACCGCAGGCATCGCCAGTTTTATACGAGAGACTGTGAAGAACACACATTTCTGTAGCATCATAAGTCAAGCTTTCACCGCTGGATCGGTCTAAAAGAATCCTTAACATTTTGGCCGCCAAGCATGTCTGAGAAGTAACACGAATTTCAACTTTAAGTCAAGCTACTGAAGGTCTTTTTTGCCCTGTATAGCCTGTCACGCATAGTCGACTACGGCCGCCAAAAGGTTAATGTGGATTGCAACGTCACGTCAAATGAGTGTACAGTCCGGGTCATAAATATATATACGTTATAGCGCCATCTGTCAGCTCAGCCGGAAGTTGCCGGCACTGTCACTGCCCGCTCTTCCCGTTCACGTCACATCCGAGTGCCCGCGCGCTTCCAATAAGAAATTAGATAATCCCCCACCCTTTTTTCTGTGTAATGTTTTACGAACATGACGCCATTCTATGACGCCATTATTAATCAACGATTTGCCTTACATTTATGTCGGTTTCTTCTGTTCTTTGTAAACTAGCTAAGCAAGTCTTGACATTAAAATAAGGTGGATTGCCTACGAAGAAGTAGTTTCCTTTATAATAAAGCCCAAACGTTACCAAAGAGGCAAAAATGTCTGAGCGCTCTTACGCCCTTGACAATAAAATCTTGTTCACACATTTTTAAAGAAAGAAACATTTATTCACTAACGTAGAAGACACACAGAGTAATATAAATTAAAAACAATACAAAACAAAATGGTGGTGTGTGTCTCCTCGCGGCAGTGAATGGGACACTGGCTCAGCATAATGCTGAGGTGTAAGACACCTGCAGCGCTGATTTTCAGCCAGCACCGTCTGTGACTCACGGAGCGCTATACAAATACACTACATGCTAATAATTATTTATCTACTACTACTAAGATGGATCGGTCATACATATATGTATAGCTAATATTGTGGCAATGTGTTCAGAATAATCAATACTAAATTACTTGTTACAGCAGCATTAAGCGTAAAATGTTAAAAAAACAGATTTGTTACTGGAGCGTCAATAAATGACCTTCAAGCTTTCTTTGAAGCTTTTTTTGACCTCGACTGTACCGTCATTCGTCCACTGGCTGGATGATCACCACAACGATTTGTGCTGCTCGCATCCAGCGGAGTCCCGCAATCTTCACCAGATTGTCAGTCCGTAAGTGATCTGTCCACGCTGCCCTTATAGTACGCGATGCCACGCAAGAACTCTCAGGCCCATAGAATTATATCGAGATAGAAGGAAAGTGTATGTTCCCGCGGGCCAAAAAGATGTCGTGAGATCATCTTTGTGTAACAACGGAGGCGGTGGGAGTGGCGGTGCCTAGACTATTATTGCCGCGTGCTAATCGATGCTTTTGAATCGTTATCGCGCGACTTATCGTCGCTGCGCGTGTAATACCGCGGAAGAGCACTTTGTAAAAACCGCGTATCTGCATTTTTTGCTATTTTACAGGAACAAAAAAAACTGAATATCTCAGTCAGTTAAGTCAGTTTTTCTTGTTCCTGTAAAATCGCAAAAAACGCAGATACGCGGTTTTTAATAAATGTTCTTCCGCGGTATTGCGCGCGTAGCGACGTTATGCTACCCGTCACTAAATTACACTGGTGATATCAAAATAACTACGCATAAATGTTACACGCTCAGTTTCCATACAAATCAACGAATTCTATCTCGATATAGTTGTGCTCAGGCCCCCATAGATCTGTTCTACGAGCGATGTGCCCCGCCCACTGCGACTAACGTTTAAAAAAAAAGAAACAAATATACGCATCGAGTTGAGAACCTCGTTTGGTTTTTTTGAAGACAGGTATAAAGGAGAGGGAGGAGTATTGAGGATGAGTGGAGAGGGAGACGAAAACATTTAATTTGGCCTATAGATCTAGGGGGAGGGCTTCGTCCAGCAGTGGACGTATTTCAACTGAAATTTGAATGTTAATTATTCAGTAATAGCGGGTCTCAATAAAATTTGTACCCCGAAAGGAAATAAGCCCTTTTAAACAAACGCTTTTCAATTACAAAATTTGTCACTCACGCGCAGCATTGTTTAAAATTGTTACGAATTTCAACCTTCTGTCAGAAGTTTGTAGGTTTATTTTACACTGACGGAGATATTCATAGTTGGCAGTCAACTGGTGCAGATTCGTCATTGGCGCGGAAAGGTTAAAGCGTTAGTTGATAATATATGTGTTGTGTAAACTATTTAAAAGATCTAGCTAGTAAGTTTATTGTTTTATATGTTACAAACAAATTAAAGTAATCTCATATTTGTTTCTTGAATTGAAATAAATAGTAATCTAATTAAACAATACATAATAATATTCCGGCTGTTTCTTTTATTCTACCATGTCTTCCCAACTCCTGAACAGATTCCGATGTGTTTTTTTTATTTGAAATTGTTCAGAATATTTCAGGTTATATAACCAGTGGCGGTGTAAGGGGGGCGGAGGGGGCGGTCCGCCCCGGGTGCCCAGCACCAAGGGGTGACAACGACAACTCATTCGTACAACCAAAGAAGGTGCACAAAATCTCCCTGTTTAAATACATATCAATAAATAACTACCACCAAGACATGAAACCAGACACCATAAGTATGTTTAGTATTTGTTGTTTTATTTTAAGTAGGGGTGCTCAATACAAAACCGCCCGGGGTGGCAAAGCAATCTACCCTACGCCGCCACTGTATATAACGGGAATTTTAAAAAGATAAATTTGACGCCACGGCATGCCGTTTTCCATACATTTCGTCGACTACAGGGGCCCGTTTCTCGAAGAATATTAGTCTAATAATATTAGTGTTTTGTTTCATTTTTTCTTTTAATTACCGAGACAAAACACTAATATTATTAGACTAATATGCTTCGAGAAACGGGCCCCAGCCGTCACTCGTTATCTTTATACATTGAGAACATTTCGTTCAAAACTCAAAGTAGCCCCTTTGCAGGCGCCTTGAACAACGCATACAACTCTGCCAGCTGTTTGTTCTTGTGCTGCCCCTTGCCCCCGCGCACGCCAGCTCTCCTGTTCACGTGGACTCGTGCGCCGTCGACGCCTGACCACGCCTTGGCGACCGCAACAAGCTTGCTCCACGGCATCGGCCATTCATTGCGGAGGTACTGCGAAAAGCAAAAATAGGGTACCTAATAGTGCCAAAAGCCCACCTTGCGGATGCTCCGAAACTGCTCGGAGACAGCTCACTAAGTGAGCTGTTGCTACCCAAGCAGCACATAAGCTGTTTAGGAGCTTATCCAGCCATTATAACCCTAGTTTGAGCGATATAAGGGTTGTATAAGTTCTTATACAGCTAGTGTGTTGCTTGGGTATGGGTAGCTGTAGGGTCAAGGCGGCAACAGTGGGTCACTTTTTTTCGAGTGATGCTCACTTGATTTGGGCGAGTGTTGGAAAGATGTAGAAGGGTTAGTATTATAGTGTAACTAATGTATATTGATTATTTTAATCGATTTAGTTCAACAAGGTAATATTTTGGAAAATAAACAGTATTTTAAAAAAAAAACTTATTTGAGTCACTGTGTACTGGGGGTGGGATACAGTGGATCTGCCCTCAGTTCACAGTGAATCATCTTTAATTTAACTCAAATAATAATGCATTGTTCGGCTATTCGCATTGAACAAATTACTTAATAATCAGGTAACTTAAATTTGACTACTTATTTCTCAGTCTTAAACTTTAGACGCTTTTCACACGCTCATTACATTTTTTATTTTATTTTAAGCGTTTTTTTGTCCTTATCTGTCTGTTTCCGTATTTAACGGGGCCTTGCTGAACGAGAGCCATCCTAAAAGAGAAAATTAACAAAAAATATTACAATTTGTTTAATTTTCTAAATTAATATACTTGGCTCATGAACAACTGTGTACTCATGTGATTTGAGCCACTGTGTACTAAACCGCCATTTTGGATTTAACTTATACCACGCGTGATACTTTTGCTTAAATCGAAGTGCAGTATACGTCAAAATGACCTCAATTAAGTTTATTTCTCAGCAAAATTATTAATCCATTGGTAAAACAAAATGTTCGTGAAAAAATAGAAAGTACACCTTACCTTAAAATTTGCATTTTCTTTCGTCAAAACAAAAAAACATTAATAACGCGGGTTCGTTACATAGCTGACGCAACCGAACTGGTTGTAACCTGTTTCTATCGGGAGACCTTCCAAAGAGTCAGAAAGAAAGAAAGCTATCTATAATATTTCTGACACAACGGCCAGTGCACCACTGTTGTCGCTATAGCCACTGTTGCCGCCTTAACCCTACTTTAGATAATTCTGTGGCCACTGGGGAACTACTCTTATGTCTGGCACGGAAAGTGTTAATATAAAACGTGTGTGGCAATAAGGTATCCTAATAGAATTTATGAGTAGCTAAGGTTGTATAGAAAAGCTTAGAAACTGCAGTTCTCGAATCTAAAATAGTAGTTTATGCAACGGTTGCATAATGATAGGCCTTAAAACACTAGTGCGGTTTTCATGAAACGAGCCGATAGGCGAGTTTCATAATAAGATCGCACGTGTGTTTTAAGGCCAAATTATGCAGAGTTGCATACATAACTTTATCTAAACACATATTATAAATAAACCCTCCATGATTGGTTCAGAAACAATATTTTCTGGCAACAAGTTATTTGTTGCAATCCTGGCTGCATATTTCCGATATCCGGCGCATTTTCACAACACACACACTCCGAGAAGACTACTTACTATTCATATTTTCAACTAAAATGTAAATTACAAACAACTTTTTCTATTCAATTCAACAACAATTCTACTTTCGTTCAGCAAAACGTCAACATGGCGGCAATTCGATGCTCCGTCAAGACCATTTTTTTTTTAATCATAGACAAACGGATGAAGTCTCTATTCTCACGTCACTCGAGATCAAATATTGTGCAGTTTATATTAAAAAAACATACTGAATTGACGTTTCGTATCAATAACTGTTTTAATATCTATAGATACTAGAATAGAGACCCACTTGAGTTTTGACAGCTGTTCCAAATTTAATCTCATTTCTTTACTAAAAACGATAAAGAAGTCATGTTATTTCTTTATGGCAGCACTGGTTTTTCCTAATTGGTTGTCAAAATGGTGGTCATTTCATACGGTTTTTGTTTAACCAATGGAGGTTTTATGATATGGGTGTAGATAAACAAATTTTTCGACCCAAACTACGCCTTAAAATGCATAATGACTTTAAACATTGAGAATATTTGCTATTGCTTTATACTTATACCAAAAAATATTTTTGATAGCATAGGTTAAACTTAATAAATATTTACACCCATTGATAGAGAAAAAGTTATATCTATGGCGAAAAACTACCTAACTAACTATAAATATCTTAAAGTACCTAGATTACAAACAATTTGTCGGAATACTGTACGAGGTCGAACTCCGGCACTCAAAAACTTGACTTAACTTTGCCCCTATAGCATTTGAGAATAATAAATTTAGTGAAACTAGATTGTACGATAACATGAACTCGGCGCCTCCGAAAATTGCCGCCCGGGGCAGTTGGTTATCCCCTTCCCCCCTAGATCAGGGCCTGATTCATTAAATAATTAAATGGTTAATACCACTTACTTGATCAAATGGGCTCCTCCCGATATGGAACATGATGTAGATCAACGGAGCACTGTGTAAAGGCACCCCCTCGCTCGCCGACTGCACGCCTAACTCCTGATAAATCATCTCCGCGTGCAGTTGGAGGTGGTCGTGTATTACCTGGTAATTACCTTACGTATATTAATCGTCAACAAGATTTTTTTAGACAAGTGTTTCAATCTGTATCGTAATTACGTGAGCATCAAGTTGGCGTACCCGTCGAAGATATACAGGATCTGATGATTCCAAAAAATAGTACCGTAATAGTACACAATAGTACCTTTGTAATTTCGGAGATATGAGCCCTGTTTATCGGGTACGCTAACTTAACGTCAAGCTGGCGTACATGTCTGGATCTTCAGAATGGTGCTACTCCCAAAAATTTTGTATATCCCAAAAAATAGTACCGCAATAATAGGCTCGCAAAGTCTCAACTCTGTAGCTCTAATACATAATGAGATATTTCACACCAAACACGGGTAAAATATTGTACACCGTCAAGCTGGCGTACCTAGTTGAGATCACACAGAAAACTGTTTGATTCATAATCCAGCTATTGTATACCAAAACATAGTAAGTATTACTTACCTGACATAGTACCCCTTTCACGATAAAAACATCAAACGAAAACCAAGTGGAACATTGAAAATAAAATGAAAGTTCTTTTTATATCAAAACTAACCGTAAAATATCACTAATGAATGAATATTAGGTCAATTTTTTTATTCGGTGCAAATAAAACGGACTGACCCTTAGACTGTCCCGACCAGGCGGAGTCATGAGAATCTGGCTGGTCAGGGCTGCGGCATCGCTGGCACGCTCCGCGTTGGACCCGTTCACATCACCCTAAAATAAAAGAATTATTCCTATCCGCATTATTGGTGATACTGAGGTTTCACAACACCTTTAACCTCTACAATTAAGACGTGACATCGGTGCCTTAAGCGTTCTGTATCGCCAGTATCACGGTGAGTGCTCTGAAGAGATTTTCAATCTTATTCCTCAATCGTCATTCCGTCTTCGAACTACCCGTACAGGGCTGGGGTCGCATTCACACACCGCGGGTGAAATTCCTGCGCGTACGCAGAAATTTCGCAGATCATTCTATTGTCGAACAACAAAAATGTGGAATCCTCTCCCGGCCCACGTTTTTCCTTCTTCTTACAAACCAAGTGTCTTCAAAAGAAGCGTCGGCTTAGCATCTCCTAAGCCGACATAGTGATGGCGACAGACGCCGTACTTAATTTTGTTTAAGTGCCTGTCGCCCGCACTCATGGACTCCACTTGCCACTTACCAACAGGTGGAGGAGGAGTCACATGGCGTGCTCCAATAAAATAAAAAAGAATAACCGTAATAATTGTCATAATTTATTGTTGTAATTATCCTAATGTTTGTATGACATAATTCAAAATTAAAACTGTATTTTTGACAATGCAACCTTTTAAGTTGCCTTTTTGATGATTCTGAGAAATTTATAATGTCAGTAAAATTGCTAAAATTATGTAAGTTCGATATAAAAAGCCTTTTTACGGTTCCGTATCCAAAGGGTAAAAACGGGACCCTATTACTAAGGCTCCGCTGTCCGTCTGTCCGTCCGTCCGTCTGTCATCAAGCTGTATCTCGCGAACCGTGATAATTAGACAGTTGAAATTTTCACAGATTTCTGTTGCCGCTATGACAGCAAATACTAAAAAACAGAATAAAATAAATATTTAAGGGGGCTCCCATACAACAAACGTGATTGTTTTTGCAGTTTTTATAGATAATGGTACGGAACCCTTCGTGCGCGAGTCCGACTCGCACTTGGCTGGTTTTTAATACCTATCCCTCTGATGGGCAAAAGGCTCCCCTCCACTTTTGCACCTGCCGTGGTTGGTATGTTCTGTTCCATAAGGTATAAATCAAAACAAAGACAAAGTCATTACCGCAAGACACAAATACAATACCTCTTCAAAGAACTCTGCGAACTCCGGAAAGTCACCGAGACCGAACTGGTCGGTGACGGTGAAACTCTTCTCAGCCAGTGCCATCAGCTGCTCTATCTCCCGGGTGTGTTTGTGTTCTTCGTCGAGGAAGCACAGCGCCTCTGCTATGGCGAGGGCTACTGATGAGTTGGAGCCGTCCAAGCTCACGGATGGGTCTGGAAATGACGATGTATCTAAGTATGATTTGGAATTTAAATACCTTAGTGCTGTTGTTGCTCTGGTTTCAAATAGAACGGCGTATTATTAATTGCTTTAGGGGTTTTTATTTCATTCGGTTTATGGTGTTATCTGGTGGTCCTAGCAGACAAGCAGGCTGACCGACTTAGTTGACAGTAGCTAACACAAAACCCGGCTTTACCTCTGCAGCGGGATATCTTTTTAAACAAAGTGGTTGCTGCGTGCCATAAAAGTTATTGTCCTAACTTTGATCCTGTCCTAATCGATACTTTACGAAATATTTAGTGTCTCCCGATAGATATTTTACCAACTCACTGGTGTTTGCGAGACCGGCAATCCTGACGTGTTTGGGGCGCGATCTGGCTGTACCGGAGTTAGGGTCCCCGTTCGCTTCAGACGCAGCTATCGACAAATATTGTTAAATGTACAGACATTTTGATTATGAGCTACATTAGAACTGTGGCCTCCGGTATCACTTGTTTTCTGTTAGAAGGCCGATAATCAGTTTCAAACTGAGATACATTCAAGGCTCGGGCTGCCATGCGAAGGACTTAATGACACGGGAGTTTGGTAGGCCTCAGTAGGTACCCTTCCGAGGATATACGTGTGGTAACATATCTACACATTTTAGCATTCAGCTCCAAGTAGATGTATGTATGGTGACATTATTTTGTTAATGTTAGGTATCTCATTACAAAATGTCCTTCCCCTGCCCTGCTCTGGTGTCCCTACCTCCGTCTGTATTTCCGAACAATAACCTGGAAACGTTTAAAAGGAGTGCAAAGGCATCACTTGGGTAAGCCCGCTCCATCGTCAATCTCATCGTCGCTTAAAGTCTGTTCGCCGAGAGTTAATAAAAAAGAAAACAGGCCTTCTTAACTCATTACAAATAGCAGCCCGCTAATTATTTTTACCGATGATGATAAAAAATTAAAGGTATTTTTTTTCATAGAATATTATTATTGAATAGCCTGCATATGTCCCATTGCTGACATAATATCATCGGACGACGGCCATGACGAAGTCTCAGAGACGGAGGAAGAATCAGAATTGGTGACGTTTATTATAAAACGTTCAATTGCTTCGTCTAAAACAACAGACACACTCGAAGCGTATTCCAGAACGGAATGGCAATATCGCCGCCGCGTGCGCGCGCTTGCCCACCCGGCGCAGTGTCGCGTATGACAACAACTGCGTCCCTCATACCACGAAACTCAGTGCGCGCGGCGATAAGCGACGCCTGTCATACAGTTTGCGATAGGTAAGTGACAGTCGCTATTTCGAGACGACATCATAATATTTATCAACTCTCGGCGAACAGACTTTATCATCAGAAAGAAGGAAACATTTATTCACTAACACATAAGACACAGAGTAACATGAATATAAATTTAAAGATAATACAAAACAAAACGGTGGAGTATGCGTCAGTGCAGCCGCGAGGGCTGCGAATCACATTGGCTCATAATGCTGAGGTGTAAGACACCTGCAGCGCTGATTTTCAGCGTATCCATCTTTTTTACCCATCAAGCGAGATCGTGATCAAAGGCTAACGATTTCTTGTAAAAAGAAGAGTAACTCCTACCTGCAACCTCTTTGCGCGCCTCCCCCGCCGCCCACAGCTGCAGCTCCTCGTAGGCAGCCGCGGCGAGCGCATGCACCATGACGCTGCCCGCGAGGGGGCGCGCGTGCGGCAGCGCACGCTGCACTGCGGCGCACGCGCGCACAAAGCTGCGCGGCACGCACGCCAGCGAGCGCGCGAAGCACGTCAGGCACAGCGACATCGTCTGCGTGAATTCACTTTTTTTATGTCTATGACTGACAAACCGGCAGACGGCCCACCTGATGGAAAGTGGTCAGCGCCGCCCATGGACATCTGCAACACCAGAGGTGCTGCCAATGCGTTGCCAGTCTAGGGAGGATGGGGAATGGGGATGGGATGGCGATGAGCCAATAGGCCTCCGGATCTCGTCACTCACCGTACGAAACGCAATAGCAAGCTATTACTTTACGCCAATATTCTGAGAGTGTGGTAGGTACTACCCCGGTCGAGCCGGCCCATTCGAACAGTAATCAAATCATCTAGTGAGGATTACTGTTTGGCTTCACCACTATACATTCAACCCCTTAGGTTCTCAATTTACTTGAATTTCTGCTGTAGGTACCTACAGCTTTTCTTTCTAGGGTATTAACTCATACAGTTGTCAAAAAATCAAAATCACAAGTTCATAACACAGTAGGAGGGTGCAATACCACTACCTCATCTCCATACAGGTGTCTTAGGATAACCGAATCAATCAACTCGACTTGCCCTCATTTTCTAAAAATATTTATGGCATACTAGCATATTTCTGTGCCAAATTTCATCCAGATCCAAACTTTCGCATTTATAATATTAGTAGAACATGCTTTGCTTTGTTAGATATAAGCGCCTCTTCATCCACGTAGAATCCGATTTTGCTTTAAACAATATTCTATTTCTGTCCTAGGGATCAGTTTTTCTAGGCAAATTTCATCAAAATCCGTCGCAGTTAAGCCGTGAAAACACAAAATTAGCATGGATACCATACCTGATACATGGATGCTCCAGTCTGAATGGCGCGCACGAGTATCGGTGGGATGAACTGTAGAGATGTCCCCAGTAGAGCTAATATGGCGGCCAGCCAAGGAGGCCGCCGGTCGCACCACACCTGTCCACAGATTTTTCAGAATCAGACATTCTTGAACTTTAGGATGATAACATACCCAGGTTATATCGACCAAATTGTGATAAATGTCGATCGACATCGACTGCCCTTTTTATGGCATCGATAACTTTCTGACAATGCGGCCCTAGCAAGGTTGGCACAAGGATAAGTTAAACCGTCTTATCCGTGTCTCTCACATTAGTGCCGACGAAAGAGATAGAAAGATAAACAGGTTAAACTTATCCCCGTTACTTGCAAGCTAGGGCTGCTGGAATACCGTATCGAGTGTAAAAGTGATCCACATCCAAATAACAGCTAAGAACGATCAAGAGGCTGAAGCTGAAACCCTAATAGCATTTAGTATTGGCTTTTGGTCGGACCACATGGCCGTCGTTTTGAGGTAAGGACTACAACCAAGGGCCATTGTAGAATTTTCAATTAAAACAATATAATGCAGAAATGCCAACAGTTTTAAACCAACGGTAACAGAAGTCGCATTGGCCCAATGTTGGTAAATAGATAGGCATAATGTAATGATCATATTTTACTGCGTTGGGCCAACGTTACTTAATATCTAATAGGGCCTTCGTTGTATACAATGCAGAAATGCCAACCGTTTTTAAACAGCGGTAGCGTTATTCACAATGGGCCAACGTTGGTCATTGGTTGGGCGTAATGATAAAATCTTTTTGTTATATTGGTCCAATGTTAGTTTTATGTGGGCAAACTAGTAACTATCGGATTCCCTACTGTTGGCCAATGGATGCCAACGGAAAATGCTACTAGAGAAGAGACAGGGACAGAAATAGTATTCGTGACTACTACAAAAAGTCCTAGTTTTAAGAATATTAAGAAACAGAATGGTGTTTTAAACTTAGTGGAGTTTTCTGACCCGACAGTTATGGGAGAAGAACTTGGCCTTATGAAAATTTGTGTTATTGGTGGGATTCTAAGATTACACGTACAGTCAGCAAAAACGTTGAGCATTTTAGGAGGGTATGCTGACGATTCATTTTCGTAATTTCGATTGCCCTGTCGAACAACAGCAACCAGCTGTTAAGGATAAGGATTTATTGCAACTGTGTTACATTTTCTCATATACTCGTATTAAATTAATCCTTCATTTCATTATGCATATTGGGTTAGGCTTTACATGTTCTGAGAATATTTTCTGTATTTCCGATTTGTTTAATACGCTATTTTATTTTTATTTTTGATTTTATTTGATTCTTGCACTACCCTAGCACCCTGACAACCCTAGCACTGCACCAAAAATGCTGGAAAAAGTACGATCACTGGTAGGTAATAAGTAGGTATGCTCAACATTTTCTTTGGCCCTCTGCACGTATATCAGAAGCGAATTCTGTTTGGAGTTAAATAAGATTTTCCATTGACCTGTCGTTTATCCAGACAAGCTGACCAGTCACGCCCCGATATTTCCAACGCATAGCACAGCGTCGATTTTAGCTCAGCTTTGCTGCCGATGGTTGCCAAAACGTATGTAAGCGCCCCCACAGCCCTAGCGTACTGTTCTCCCGCTGCAATATAAGTAAAGTCAATTCATCATTACTTGTCTTATTTGGTAAACAAGTTTCTAACCTTAAAATACACCTTTTTTTGGCTAAAACAGCTATTTCTTCGTAAATAAAGCTACCGGAGATAATATTTTAGACATAACTTTGCTAATTTGTCAATCTCAAAAAGTTACATTTTGAGGTTATACACTTGTTTACCAAATAAGACATGTAAGGATGAATCGGCCAATTAAAATCGGTCAGTCAGTTTCTTTACGAACATTCTGGAGGGAAAAATCGAAGGAAGGAGAGGAAGAGGAAGACCTAGATTAAGTTACTTCGATCAAGTAAGAGAGAACGTTAATGCCACGTTTCAAGAAGTCCAAAGGCTGGCGGAAAAAAGACAAAAGTAGCAATTACTTCACCAACAAGAACAAAACTCTTAAAATATTATCAGGCTAGTCATGTGCCTGATGGGATTTCTCAACAGTGACACCTTTCCATACAAACTTTCATCCCCTATTTAAACCTAAATGAAATTTCAAAAATCAAAAGCTTGTAACAATAATGGCTTCTTTACACCGATTCAACTGTCAAATTCGGCAGACAACTTCGGGTTTTCGAGGGGCACGCAATCAAAGCTTTGTTGACACAAAATCGACTGCCGCTTATCGACCAACACCTATGATTCGGTCGACTTCAACTGAAGACTACAGTCGACAGACGACTCACTGTTTACACCGGGTAAGCGGCCGTCTTCGGCGTGCAGGCGAAGTCGACCAGTCCATCCGGTATGGACACGACAAGCTATCATGAACTGTTCAGTCACCGCAGTTGTCCCCCTTGAAGCTGCAATACCCGTCGGCGGTACACAACACTCCGGCGCATCTTGTCCGCGCGCTCTCCACGTCGAGCCATAGGCCGCGCGCCGGCCATCTTGAATTGTCCACCGACATGTTGCGCAATGCTTCTATCAGCAGCCAGCGAAGGAGGTGGCAATCACGCATCATTATAACCTGGGACATGGAGAAGCTCCTTAAAGTTTTAAGAGGACTGTGAACCAACGGCAGAACTCAGCCTTTCCATACAAAAGGCGATAACGAGTTCCACCCGTTACATGTTAACCGATTATGACCAATTTTTGATAGGTTTTATTATTTGAGGATTATTGGAGGTTATTGCTGATCTATTGTGGCAGCCCTTTTTATAGTACACTGCTCAGTCCCTTGCATCCAGGAAGTTCCAGATGCTTTGGGCATAGGTTATCAGTCAGAACAAAATCTAGGTCTATACGTTTTTTGAATATCGATTTTACGATCAACAAAGTCAAATAATCGCCGAAATTAGGTTTGTATGAGATTACTAAAACAATAGTAAAACTGAATTTATTCATTATAGTAGCAAAACCAAAACGTATAGACCTAGATTTGGTTCTGACTGACAATCTATGCAAAATTGGTCAACATCGGTTAACATTTAAGAGGTGTAAATCGTTATCACCTTTTGTATGAAAAGCCGTAGGTTCACACTCCTCTTAATATAAAAATTAGTGATTATAGGCAAAATGTGTATGAAAAATATTTGACGCCTCTTAAACTTACAAAGTTATGGGATATCACAATCGTCCTTGGTAAAAATATTTCCCTAAGCAATTTGTAAGTACACTATACTGTCATTTCTTTTCTATTTCCATTCAAATTCCTTATCAAAAATTAAATAAACATCGGCCAGAGACTTGATCGGTGGCAGTCAACTACTGTACGTTTTTTGCGGAATTTTCGGCACGCACGGTAAGAATTTGGAACGACCTTGCTGCAGCAAGCAGCAAAGTTCCCAAACCGATACAATTTAGGGATCTTCAACTACTGATCACTCTACAGTACCTTAACGACCAATGCCCAAGAGGGCTGTGGCTGCGCAAGTAGCACGATCAGCTCTAGCGCGACGGCGCTGCGCAGTGGCATCTGCGCACAATCATCGAACCGCTCGAAAAGCCGAGGACTCACGAAGGCGAACCACGGGCACGGACCGTCCTTGCTAAGCGGGTCGGACTGCTCTTTGAACACCTGGAAATTGACGTTTGGTATATGTGTTGTTGGGTTTCCAAAGTGTTCATAGTGTCAGGCATTTATTTAAATATCAACCTCAGTTATCTACCGATTATGAGAACTAACTTAACTAACTTGCAATTTTACAATATTTTGCATGTTGTTTGTTAAAAACTGATTAAGAAGAACATTAAACAAAATCTGAAAAGTAGAATCAATGCAGTGGAGATGCGTGCTTTGAGAAGTAGTATGAGTGATGTTTCTACGAGTGACAGGATAAGGAATAGCGTGATAAGAGAATGATGTGGTGTGGAAGAAGATGTAGTCGTGAGAATTGAGAAAGGTATGCTTAGCTGGTTTGGACATGTGGAGAGGATGAACGAAAGAAGACTAACGAAGCAGATTTATAAGGCGAGTGTGGATGGTAGGGTTGGAAGGGGAAGACCTAGGCAAACGTACCAAAACCAGATCGAGGTCGTTCTTAAGAAAGGCCAGGTCAAGAGTACCCTAAACCGGCGAGCATGCATGAAGAACTTAATAATAATAATAATAAATAGTTTATTTCAGAATAAGTACAATTCCATAGATGGTTAGTAACATTAAAAGCTTAGCCTAAGTTAGTTTTATTTATTTATTTATTTATTGATTATTTTTACAATAACTTATCGAATATTCCCTGTGACTAACCCAACCAAATGTATTAGGTATGGGCAGTCTGGCCGGCTCGCGATCATGTTAAGTATGCTGTTGTCACTATCGCGCACACGCTGCAGCAGCGACGCAGCCTTCTTGCGCATGATCGCATGAAACCCATCCGTGCGAGCTTCGGCGAACATCGCCGACGCACTGCAGTGTCGCGGCAGTCCCAACAGCATCCTGAACGCGTTGTTATATTGGACCCGAAGGGCGTTATAGGCTCGTTTCGTGTACTTTACCCAGAGACCGCTCGAGTAAAAAGATGTGCAATACGCCTTGAATAGCGTAACCTTAACATTTACTGAGCATCGAGCAAATCTCCGAGCCAGTACATTACTCCTTACCGCCAACGCCCGACGCTCCCTTTCCACATCGTCATCGTCAGCCAGATCCTCAGTGACCACATGCCCGAGATACCTGAAGCTGTTGACAACCTTGAGAGCAGACCCGGCAAGCACGACCGGTAATGAGAGTAGACGAAGCGAAAGAGGTGTGCCAGGATCGAAGTAGGTGGAAATCCGTGGTCTCTGTCGACCAGTGGCGAAGCCTGCCTACAAGCCAATTCCTAACGGCTTTACCGAGCTAGAAAGCTATGTCTAGCTGTCAGTGAAGTCCATGTTACTTATCTAAATGTCAGACTCGCACGTACGGTTCTAATTCTTCCGGCTTCCCTTAGCAACCATTTGACGCTTCGCCGCTGCTGCCTACCCCTTTGGGTATGTCAAAATTAATAACAACATCTGTAAACCGACTCTTTTTCCGGCAAAATAAAATATTTCGATTTCTATTTCTAACCTTACTATCGTGAATATTAATAAGGAGGACGCAAGAGACTTTCAATATTTAGCGATGAGGACCTGGATTGGCGAGCCTCATATAAGAAATCGGACAGACGTACTTGGTGTATAAAATGCAAGTCAGCGCCCCGGTAGACCATGCACTGGAACAGCTCCTGGCACTTGGCGTGCACGTCGCGCACTTGCCGCGCCTGCTGCGTCGGCGCAGCGCCGGCCAGCTCCGCGCCGCCCGCGCATATGTAGGGGAGGAGTTGCGCCGCGCACAGAAGGATGTTGAAGATATCGTTGATGAGAATGGTGGTGTTTGTTGTTTCAGTCTAGAATGGAATGAAACATCATTCAGGTAATCTCTATAGGTACATGCGAGCTGGCCATAGTACGAGGAGTGTCTAAATTTCTTTCACTGCGATGTAGAATGAATCTCTTTTGAAAAGTATATTTTTTGTTGGTTTGTTTGCAAATAGAAAATTCAGCTTTGTCCAAAGATTGCCCTACAGATATTAAGTCCACCTTCTATACTCTAAGATTCTTCCTTTGTAATAAAGATTAATTAATAAATCCTAAACGCATTTAAGATATTACCAAATTTCATATCCATATATAACACAATCCAAAACAATAACAGGAAAAAAAAAACATTATACAAAAACAGCAAAACAGTAGGTTATACATATAGGATAATAATAATGTCTGCAGTCTATGTAACTGTAAATAAAAATGAATAATCAGGGATTCATTTTAGGACTACTGCCCTGTCCTTCTCACCAGAGGAGCCTGTGCCCAACGGTGGGACGTTTAGGCCTATAGTGATGGACTGATGCCTTTGATGATTTTACTGATGGTTTTACCTGACAATATCGCACGGTCAGAATGGTGAGTGTTTCGTTCAGCATGCCAGCGAAGATTCTTTGCGCCATGCGCGGCGGCACCGTGTCCCACAAGTCTTTTCGGCTTCCTTCAAAAGAAAATAGGTTATAATCAACGGAATATAAGTTAAACTAAAATGGCGGCCATCCGCGCAGGTACAAGTATGGAAAAAAAAGCGTCGCACCTCATACCACACCTCGATCGGGACCCGAAAATGTGGTCTGCGCATTCAAGGTCAAAGTTAAAAGCAACTCGCTAGCTCAGTGGCAAACAAGGCAGATTTAATAATTATGAGCGGCCCAAGTAACCAACGATCGATTCCGCGCCATCCGAGAAAAGGAAACAAACAGAATTAAAACCAATAGTATGAAATTACGTGAAACGGTCTTTTTGATAGCTGTGGTAGACCATTTGGCGAGTTTGGCTTGCGTATTGAATCTATTGTAAGCCTGCGCAAGTTAATGTTTTAAAACTAAGGGGGATACCTTTCTCTGACGCTGACTATACTATTAGTTATGTAAGTCTGCCATTTTGGTATATTACGTGCCGCGAATTATAAGTAGGTATGGTTGTATTGAATGCTTCAAGTGTTACAAACAACAATACAAATAATGTTAATTGAACACCACATAAACATATTGAAAAATTACAATACGTTATATGGTTAGCAATAGGCGATCTTGTCGCTAACTAGCAATCTCTTCCAGACCACCTTCGGAAGAAGAGATAAGAGACTTATTAAAGGCAGGTGATGCAAAAATACTTCCATAAACACATGCTATACAGAGATAAATACATATTATACATAAAACACATACATACGTATATATATAATAAGAAAAAGGAAACCTAGTCAGTTATAGCATAGTATAAAGAGGGGCAGTAGGATGGTTATCTCCGGCCCAATCCGCCATATCATTGCCTACTGTCTCAGCACGGTTAAAGCAGGAACGAATTATCATGACATGGTAGTCACTGTATAAGAACTTTAACGTTAAAAGGGATAACATCGTTTTAGCAGTTTGTTTAGGAAAAGTGTCATTTAAACGTCGCTAGTCTGTTATCTTAAGAGGACTGCGAACCAACGCAAAAATCACCCTTTCCATACAAAAGGCGATAACAATTTTCACCCCTTAAACGTTAATCGATTTTGACCAATTTTTGATAGGTTGTCAGTCTGAGCAAAATCAAGGTCTCTACGTTTTTTGAATATTGATTAAATATCAACAAAGTAAAATTATCGCCAAAATTCGTTTTGTATGAGAATACTAAAACAACAATAAAACCTAATTTATTATGATAGTGAAAAAAAAAACAAAACAAAACGTATAGACCTATATTATGTTCTGACTGCCAACCTATCAAAAATTGGTCAATATCGGTTAAGATTTAAGGGGTGGAAATCGTTATCGCCTTTTGTATGAAAAGCCATCGATTCACACTCCTCCTAACTCTAAAATGTATGAAATAAACATGGCCGCAAACTTTGATGTAAATTGGCTCCTGCGGCCCTAACATGCATGCCACAAAGACAAATTAGAACCATTTATCTCTAAGTGCGTCTCTCTCACACCAGTGCCGACGAAAGAGATAGTCATAGAGATAAACGGTTCTAATTTATCTTTGTGACATGCATGTTAGGGCCACTGTACATTCCCGTTTAGTTTGTTTTTTTTCTGGCAATAGACGATAAAGACAAATCATGTTATGCCGCAGGATGTACCGTTCATGTAGAGCCACCAGCCCTGTACGCTCGGCGCGCCGGCGCTGGCTGCTGTTGCGCCGAACCTGCCACCTGCGTCCTGCAGTATATACAAGGCGAGCACGCGACAATGCAGGTCCAGGACTCGTTCTCCAACCGCCTCAGCCATGCTGACGTAGCGCTTGTAGCACGACTAGGAAAAAAAAATTTTTTAATACGCTTTTTTACCGTCACTTGTAACTAATTAACAAACAATGTTATATAATCTTAGACGTCAATTTTAACCTACTTCTAATATTTGTCGCAACGACTTGAAACTTTGCAAGTGTATGCAATTCGGATGACAATACAATAATTTGGTACCATCGATCTGACCATGGAGCCAGTTGGTGGACAGTGGAACTCTTCAATGACTACTAGTAAACCCCTCGAGTTTGGGCTCATTTGGTTTGTTTTGACGAGACTAACAGGTATAGTAGCTATAGTATGTTACTGACAAAAGCGTGTTTTGTTTTAGTTTTTGTGATCTATAATTATTATCGTATGAAAAACCGACGCTACATTTGCTACATTTGCTGACGTTTTTAATAAAGAAACATAAGCGATGTGACATTCCCTGTCCCGCATAACGATTATGCAACTCTTTACAAAAGCATTTTCATTTATCCTGCCCATCCCCTACAAAGTGGTCCTTCGAACCGGATTTGAACCAGTGCAATGCCGTACCATAGAACAACGCTGCCTTACCTTAAATTCAACTCTAACTAAGGGCTTGTCGTTGCCACTGGCAACAGCGACACTACTTCTAAATAAAATGTGGTAGACGCGCAACTCGGTCTTCCGGCACTACCCTTATGACTGTCTAGAGCAGTGCCCCAGTTGTGACGTACTACATACAAACCGTCAATTACTTTTTACTGTGCATTCACCTGCAGCGTCACATGCCGTTCAGAGCTACCCATCTCTTCGGTGTGCTGGAGGTAACAGTAGAGGCTATTCTTCAGTAGCGCAGCAGCGCCGAGGGTTGACGTCAGGACCGGTAGATCAGCGTGGTCCAGAGCTTCTTGTGCCAGCATGTGCAGGTGTTCTGGTAACAGTGGGGGTTTTGAGGATACCTTAAAGCCGCAAGGAACGAGCCAAAAGACTCGCCATTTATTAACTCCATAGACATGGGCGGACCCATCTTTTGGTGGCAATCCAGGTCCAGGGGGAACAGGTTAGGCTGTTCCCAGTTCTACCTTCATCTAACACTATTAGGTGATAATAAAAGGATTCTTAACGCGGATTATGCATATATAACAACAGCGAGTTTTTAATAAGATGAAAATGGGAATCCTGCACTGAATATAGGTACAACTTACATTCATCGTCATATCGGATGATTTTAAGGTATTTTCTGCCACAAACTAACACGCGGAAGGAACCGACTTCCGTCAGCAGTGTTCCCGAACTTTTACGATATTGGGGCCTTCAACGAAAGTGTTTAAAGGCCCTAGCAAGGTTGATAGGGCGGTAACTTAACCCTATCTTATCCCTCTCTCTGACTATCTCATTCGTCGGCACTGGTGTGAGAGAGACGCACTTAGCGATAGGACGGTGGTACTTATCCTCGTTTTAACCTTTTGAACGCTACGGCTAACGGCGAAAAAGCGTGCCACGAACGCTCGACGACGGCTGTAGTCGACGCAAGTGTATGGAATACTGCATATCGTGGCGTGAGGGCCACGGAAATCTGCTGTCGGCGACTGGGGCGTTCAAAAGGTTAACATTGCTAGAGCCGCTGGGGTGACGATGCTCATTTATAATCAGGTAACTAAGCTTTTCCTAATTTTTTTATAAAAATAACATGTGGTAGGGATCCTTGACTCACTTATAAACAACGCACAGCCTAAGCGGGTGGTCCTAGAGGTTTGCAATTTGGAGGAGATATTCCTCGAGTACCCTAGAGGTGCACTAAGGAGGGATTTTTAGAAATTCCATCCCTAAAGGGGTGAAAAGGGTTGATGAAGTTTGTATGGAAAATACCGCGGACGAAGCTGTGGCGGGTACACTAGTCACACTATAATTAAGTAGTTAGTTTATTATACATACATACATACATAGCATCACGCCCGAAATCCCTAACGGGGTGGGCAGAGCCACGAGACTACTTCTGGCCACGTTCGATTAATTAGTCCTAAGATGGTATGATGAACCGTATGGTGACAGGTGATCAACCCATCGCCTATACAGATAGTCCACCATGTTGGAGAGGACCCGTCCCTTAGTCGACTTTTACGACATGCCAGGATGATAAGCATCTGCACGCATTCTATGCTATTTCTTCACTGCCAGTGCAGCAGTTTATTATAATGTGCTATTATCTTGTGTGTATTACCTAACAACAAATCCGCCGACATAACGGCAAGCTGCACAAACTTGTCAGGATCTGAGGTCTTGGCCACCCCTCCGTCTGAGTTTTTATCCTTGTCCGTAGTCACAAACATGCCGGAACCTTGGCTAGAAATACATTGTTTACTAACCAAAATGGCGCGTGTACAAACGTCATTTCCTCACATTTTCTACAATGTAGCAAGCGCGGCAGACAGTCTTACACATGACTAGCTTCCGCCCGCGACTTCATCCGCGTGGACAACCTAATCACCTAGCAGTATGAAATATCGTTTACAACCTATTCATACCCACCAAACAAAAAAAACATAAAATTAGTGACCACAAACACCATGACAAGAGATGTTTTTATATATATATATAGATTAAATTGACATACAAAGAAAAGAAGAGAAACCTAATAAAACTTGAGTATTGTTTGTCAAAGTAATGCAGTTTACTATGCGAATTAACTTATTGGGATGTAAATAAGAAATGTAGGTAAGTATATCTGTATATCTCACTCAACGAACAGAATCAGGATCTATTGCTATGACATGGCATCCTAATATTATACCTAAATGCTGAAGTGTGTTTGTGTTTTGCTTCCGTTTTCATCTGCCAAATTTCAAAGTAGGTTTTATAGTTTCACCAAATCTCCGTAATCTGTCAGTGAGCGAGTTGCATTTCACTTTTAATGTATAATAATAATATAGATCCATTGCTATTAAAATTCAAAGAGATACCCACTTGAACGCAATAGAGAATTCTTCTTCTAACCATAACACTATCTTGACTGCAGCGAAGGAAGCATTCCTGGGGAAGTCCAATCTGCCACCCACCACTCCCCGGCACACAGATTCAGAGAGCACAGTGTGATTTTTCTACAAGAAATATGGGTAAAATAATATTTATAATATTTAAATTAAGGACTGATTCGCAACAGATCTAAATGTTAATTATTCTACATTCGAGAATCTAAATTAATTCTGTAAATGGCCAAGTTTTTGACATATTTAAATAATTTAGAACCAAACCTACACCAAATTAGCACATTCAGATATTGAATTCAATGAATTCCTTTATAAAAGAATGGTTTATGAGTAGTATAATTAATTGTTGGCAGGCTCTTTTGCTTTAGATGAATTGGGGACTCACCTCATAATATTCTATGTCCCGTTGAAGTAGAATAGGTATCCTGTCCATAATATTTCCATCTTCAATAACCTCCATTTTGAGTGAAATAAAACAAAACAACAACAATAAATAATCTATACTTAAAGAAATAAAACAAAATGTCACAGTACGCTGTGGGCACACTTTTTGAAATCTACACTTTCAGCTATTTTCGATAGTTCGCCTTGTAGTAATTTGTGTAACGTCACTCCGTCATGCTTGTATACCCAGTATCCTCCATTTTGTAATACGAGGTCGTAGCGCTTCGGACCTGACACAGGAGAACTTAACCAGATCTGCTTGTTTGGTGACTGCCGGTTGATTACGTATGTTCCATAGGATGGGCCAAGAGCTACCGTTAAAACACCATCCTGAAAAAGAAGTAAGCATTCAATTGAGTTGTTACTCATAACTCATACTATAATACATAACTAATAATAGACTAAAGTAAGAGCTCATATTTTAGGAACGACTATTTGTAAACAAAAATCATAATAAAGTTTCGACTCTTAATAGTAAAGCTTGATTTTGACTAAATCTTAAAATTATCTTTTCTTCCTACTACGCTTTAATTTCATCATAATGGCCTTAAATATTCAGCACAAAGCAGCCCTTATTTGCTCTAGAGCAAATAAAGTTGCATACAAAATTCATTATTGCACTGTTTTGTATTTTTTTTAATTTGGTTGGTTGATCAAGAAGTTTACACCAACAGCTACCCAATCCGCCCATTCACAGTCCGACGGGACAGCCGACCACTCTTCTGGGGACTTACTGTTAGCAAAAAAAAAAAACAGGCCGCATATCGGCGGCCATATTGAACTGTGATTGTCTCGTCTAAAATGTTATACTCAAAGTACTGGCTGATAAGATAGAATGGGGTACAAAAAGATTTAAAAAAAAAATTGGCAGAATATGACAATTAATAGACCAAATACAAGATTTCTGTGAAAATTTTCGGATTTTCGACTTTAGCTTCAGAACCAATAGACCGATTTTAATAAATAGGGTATCTTAAGATTCGGGGAGAACGTGCGAGTGTCATAGGCTATATAAAAAATCTAAGGATGCGTCATAACAGGTGCCAAAATTCTTTTTACTTCGCTAGTTGGGTTTAACTGTACCTTTACGTTTTTTTACCAACTTTTAGCAGTAGTAGAAAGAAAAGCAGATTATGCACCTCGCATCAAGTGATTTATTATTGCGCTCGTGTTTTTAGAGCCCTCACTTGCGTTCGGGCTCCAAACCAACACTCGGCGCAATAATGAATCACTTTCTGCTTGGTGCAACAATCTACTATAACTGCACGGCACGGCTTAAATCTCATAATTATATTCCGAATTTAAAACTACAGTAACATAATCTAATGTTCAATTCCATTTTATGTAATAGTTCGGCACTAGGTAATTTAACCCAAAACGTACGCTATATTGTATGTCTGCGCCTTTCAAATGTGACGCGTTTTCCACAATTTCTTCGAAATAGTCACACAGCGACTCCAAAGTTTCGCTGCAGATTTCTTCAAACACTACTGGATCAACTTCAATTGTAACTGGAGTATTAGTTGGGGCTGTAGAATAATGTGCGCTTACAGAAAGATAATTATTCTCATACGCATATCTCCGAAGTACTGGTGTAAGACTATTGATTTGACGATTTTGCCGTGCTAGCCACCGGCTGGTACGTAAGATATTTCGAAGCATTTTACTTATTTTCTACGCTACGGTAACCAAGTTGGTGAGGTTACACTATACTAGAATGTTTTGACGTGAAGTGAAGATAGGAGTTGTCAGTTTGACGTTAGCTGTTTATCAATGAGTGCGTTCCGAATCACGCTCATGATTTTTATTTATTTATTATACTCACAACGATTACAGCTGCAACACGATCGGTCCAAATCAGTTAGCGTGTGAAGCTCGGTCGTGTGAGCCTACTATCACAATGCTCTTTTATTCAACCTTGGAATGAGAGATAATAAGCTGGAAACTCGTATACACCTTTATTTTGGCGTTATTAAAGTTAAGGTAAGTTATTCAAAGTCAAATGTCTTAAAAATCGGTTTTCCGTGATTACTTAGGTATATATATCTCCAATGATGTTAACATCTGAATAAAGTTTTAGAGCAAAAAATTTGCGACAAATTTGGACCCAATCTTTATTACGTGCGCACAACCGTTTTTAATTAGAGGGCAAAGAGCACGCATCAGCCATACATACCGTAAAGCAAGGTCAACCCGCACGTTTAAAAATAAAAGGAAACAAGTCAAAATGAAATTAACTTTTGTTTTAAACTTTACTCAAACGCGTTAAAATTGAATTTGGAATGGATTTGTATTTCACATTATTTATTTTTATTTTTAAACGTGCGAACCGTGAATCTCAGTGAATAGTACCTTGTATAAAGTTATTAAATAATTAACATATCATTACACTAGTTTACAATGTATCTCTTGCCGGGAAAATTTTACATGCTGAGTTCAAATATGTAAATGAAATCAGCTCTAGTTTTTTACTTTCAGTTATCTACTATCAGAAAAAATTAGAAGATAAATTTAGTAAGAAAATGATGAAAATCACTTGAGCTGCACTACAATTTTTGAGGGTATTGTCGCTACATCTTGGTAATCCTACCAAATTACATATAGTATATAAGAATGTTATGCCTGAGAACATAGAGATATAACGACAAGAGATTCTTAATTAACAATGCCAGATGAGGGTTGAGAGAGTCAGCAATTCTATACTTGCTTCTTTAGTTCTAGTGGGGATTCTTTCTTTCCCCTACAAGCCTCCATAACCACCCCTTACAGCTTGCCCGTACCACCGTGTCTAACATTCTAATGCCCAGATCATTCCATTGGAATAATCAGGGCCTGTTCTGTACTGACACAAATTCTACTTCTATACACACCTCTGATTGCTCCATTGGGGCAATCAGAGCTTTCGTTCTATAGGTTCTATACGCATATATATATACTAACTGTCTCAGTCCCTCTCTTTCATCGTATATCTTCTTAGTATCAATAGTTTGGACTTACATGATCCTTATGTTAGGTGTTACTCCTCACTTCTTACTTCTTTAATCTCCCGCTCTTTCGCCAGGTGTCCCGCCAATAAAAAACGTCTTCACAACTGTCAATGTCAAAACTCACCATCATTTTCTGCCTGACAGGGTTACCAACGTAATAATAAAATCAGTTCAGAAACTTACCAGTTTTCATCGAAGCTCGCGTTCGTCGCGACACTCCCGACGGCGAAGGAACGCTTTATAATATAGCGACTAGTTGTCTAGTCCATAGAGCAATTTTTTCTTTTGCTCTTAAAGCCGCTTCCCTGGGTATTCTATTCTCAGTTATGAATTCACTTGTTTCTCGGTTCTCGGCTTCGCCATTAGATTTCTCAATATTCTCTCCATCGTCTGTAAGTAAGGTACCTCCTACTGGTTCTAACTGGGGGACGGGATCTTCTGCCTGAGGACGAGGATTTTCTGCCCGAGGAAGAGGATCTTCTTCCATGTCTGGAAGTACTTCAGCAGGTGTAGTTGTTTCACACCTGCGTGAAGATTCTTGATCTGCTGATGGTGTATTGTCATGTTCTTTGGGTGTTGGGTTTTGTTCTTCATCGGCTTCGAGTGGGTACAAGTGTCCTATAGAACGAACAAATTCCTTGCCTTCAACTAATACCTTGGCAACTCTGCATAGACCATCCGTTCCCTTGGATAAGGATATTATTTTGCCCACTCGCCAATTTTCTCTATTTTTATGTTCTCCTCTGATTTGTACTATGTCTCCGATACTCGGTGGTTTGTGTGCCCTTACTCGAGGCTGTCTGTGTGCATGTTGGTACCTTTCGCGAAGGCTGCATAAGTATTGTCCCATGAACATCCTTTTAAACTCTTCCAGTATAATTTGACCTTTCTTCCAGCTTTCTATCAGATCATACTTCGTTACCGTCCCTCCAGGTCGCAATTTCTGTGTCGACGGTGTGATAGTAATACATTTGCCGAATGACAGGAAGTCAGCTGGTTTGAGGACGTATTCTAATTCTGTGCCAACACTTATCAAGGGCCGAGTATTAGTAACTGCCTCAACTTCTTTGATAATGGTATTTAGCTGTGTATCGGATAGTAACTGTTTCCCTAAAGTTCTTCTAAGGCAGTTTTTAACCAGTCCTATTAGTCTCTCGTAGAATCCTCCGTGCCACGGGCTTAGTTGAGGGATGAACTTCCATCGTATTCTGTTTTCTATACAATAAGTGCTGGATAAAATTTCAGCAGATAATTTAAACTGTAGGGCATTGTCAGACACGATAAGTTCTGGCAGTCCTCTGGTTGATATGAACCTTCTAAGTGCCAATATACACTCTTCAGCTGTCAGATTGCTCACTACCTCCATTATGAATTGCTCGTACTACGAGGCAGGTGTATAAGCAGACACACCTCTTTTCTTGTGTGCCATCTACCTTTACATATATTGGCCCAAAATAGTCTATACCTGTGTAGGTAAATGGTGCACCTTTTTGACCTTTGCTTTGTCTCGAGGTATCCAGTATGTTTGGCATATGATGTTTAGGCTGTGTGAAGCTCCCACATGATGGTTTCTTTCATGAATGTTCTGTATCAATTGGTCTGTGAATTCAGAGTCCTTGGGAATGAGAACTTCCTACTTCATGTCATATGAACACATTGTGTTCATCATACGACCTTTTCATCTTAGTATTCCTTCCATGTCCATGAACAGCCTCAGATTTCTCGAAACGTGGGCAATCTTGCCTGCAACCTCTTCTGGAAAATGTAATTCTTGTAAGTTCTTGACTTCTGCTAGACTACAGGTTTTATCCAGTTTGTTTTCTATATCTTCTGTATAGTTAGTCTGTCATTTCTGTATTTATCGCCTCAATACGTAGAGTACAAAGGTCATCTCTTGACTCTAGTGCTTCCATTTTCACGTCTTCTATGGCATCGTTCACGTCAAGACCCTCCGGCGCAACAAATGAGGTGGTAATGTCGCTCTCTGATAAAACAGGCCCATGGCTTTCTTCTTCTAAAAGGTTGAGGTCCACGAAACCACAATTCTTTCTTCAGAAGCCAAAGCTCTGGATGTGTAGCAATGTCTGCATGATTCATTTCTGTGCTTACATAATGTGATTCTATGGTTCTATTTTCTTTAAATAATTTCAGTTATTCTTCTAGCAACAAATGGGGTTAAAAGTTTTTCTGATTTCATCCAGTAAAGGACTATTGCGCTGTCTGTACACAGGCATTGCCTTATCGTTTCTCAATCACGTACCCGAGAAGCTCTAGTTTAGGTATCTTTAGCTCTTCATTCTGATTGATTGGAGTGACACGTGACTTGGCCATGACAAATGTGGTCTTTATGGTCTGTTCCTTTTTGTTGGATGTTCTGAGGTATACTACTGTGGGCAAAGGAGATTTTAGCCGTATCGGTGCTGCCAATCCACATGGATCATACAAGAAAGCTAATATTCTTAAAACCCCATGTTTCGTTTTATTCTTCTGTAGGTTCTCTGGTTCTAGGACATTGTTGTTTAGCCTGAGCTTAAGAGTGTCCGTTACTATGTCCCCTTCTCTCGTAATTTTAGGAGAATCTGTAATTCCAATACTTTGTAAGCCCATAAGAACTTTATGTCAAGTCCCTGAAAAGGTAAATCAGGCGCCATAAAATATGGTCCATTTGGCTCCTGACATTGGCAGAATGTCATCACAGATAGTGTGTTTTGCTTTTCTTGTCCTATAGCCTTACCGGTGACCATCCACCCGAATTCAGTGTCGACCAAAAATAAGTTGTCTTGTATCTGTACAATATTATTTCTGATAAATGAGAAATAGTAATCATTACCGAGTAAGACGTCAATTCTATCTCCAGCAGATCCATCATCAGCTGCCATGTCCACCAAGTCTCTATCTAATGATAGAGGAGGGAGAATCCGGTCCGTTATGTGTGGTACAATATTTACTTGTATATTTCTTTTAGAACCCCTTCTTGTTTCAATTTCAATTACAGTTGACAGGTATAGATCTTTGGCTAGGCGTGCTGTAATGTAGCTGCGCTGACTACCGCTGTCAAGAAGAACTCGTACTTGTTTATGTTCGCTTGACATCGGCCGCTGCACTTCTACGATGGCTGTCTGTAGAAAGGAATAAACTTCATTATTATAATTGTTATGGCTCAGCTCAGATCCCTTGAATAATAAATTGTTACTTTGCTTGTTTTGTGGATACAGGGTTTGATTATGGTTACCCTTACAATAATAACAAAATTTTCAGGAGGAACACCTAGTAACGTTATGGCCTTCTTTGAAACAAAGGTAGTATCACCATCTCAGTCTCTTCTTCCTGTCTTCTATGCTTGTTATGCTTTTGCTAATCAATATTGTAATGGTCCCCATCACAGAAGATACATAATTTATTCATCTTCTTTACAGATCTGTGTGGTGTCCCCTGTCGTTTGCCATTTTCCTTTTGAATAATTTTGAATGCAGGGTGGTCCCCTCTGCCTTTGATCATGTTTTGATTTTACCAGTGACGGTGATCTCCGTTCTGTGCGGATTTGAAGCGATCTGACGCTTATATCAGGTTGAGATCCACTTGAAGTTGCATCTGCTTGTGACACTTCTATGGCGGTTACAATTCTATCAAGGCCAGTATGAATAGCTTGAATGCTTTTATCTTCTGTAACAAGATGAAGTTCATAAATGATCTTTTCAGGAAATTTTCCCCCGCACTGCTGCGCAGAACTGATTACCCTCTATCTGCTCTCCAAATGATTCAAGCACTCTGAGGTGGCGTTCAATGTTATTAAGTGTTGCCTGGCACTCTAATGCAGTATAAGTAGCTTGTGGTAGTCCGTGTAGGGCTTCATAATGGGTATCAATAATCTGCTGTTACTTGCTAATATTAATGGAGTGTTGATTGCAATTGTGTAGTTGGCTTATGTTTTGCTCAGCTAAGGTTGCCAACGGTACTATAATATATAGTATTGTACTATATTTTGGATCTTGTGTACTATAATATACTGTTGAATAAATATATAGAACACAAAAAATACTATATTTCGGTCAGTTCTTACAATGGTATTTGAATTGGCCAGCTCAATAGGAATTTTTTCGCAGCTTGGATCACCACAAGATGCGCAATTAAAAAAGTATATGAATTTGAATATGAATTTTGTGTATTATATTTAATCAATCATACCTACACTCTTTTTTTTTTTTTTAAAAGGTGTTTCTTTAAAGTAAGTACTATATTTTCTTTCAGTATACTATTTTATCGATGCCTTTGACTGGAAATTACTGTATTTGCCCCATAATTAGTTGGCAACCCTATGCTTAGCCCTTCTACTGCCTTCAAGGATTCTCCTTCTAAGCATCCTAACAAATATGACAGTTTGTCTGCTTCGGGCAAGTTCTTGTTATCAATATTTGTTTGGAATCGGTCCCAGAACTCACTCCAATGCAGTACTTCTCCCTTGAATGTGGGTAATGCAAGCTTTGGAAGCTTGGTGTTAATTTGGACTGATTCCTTGTGATGTATCAGTAGTGACGCTTCAAGTTCGATTGTCAGTCCTTCCGCTTTGAGTTGGGTCGTTGTGTATACTTGGATCTTTTCTTTTGGAATCTCAATACACTTTTCTATGCACACGCGCATCTCTCTTTCAAGGCGCCTACAAGATACCTCGATTAAATTACAGATTTTTTGAAGCTCATTTACCGATACCGTCTGAAGTTGTTCGGCTTGATTCACTAGCTCCAGAAGCCGCTCGTGCATGGTATTTAACCGAAAAACCATGGCTTCCTCCATCTTGTCACTGAAATTAATTCAACAATCCTTTTGATACGTAACATCGTTAACCTATATTGTTCATAAACAACTCTTTAACAATACAATAATAGTCTAAATGATACTTCTTTTTAAAGTGTGAATTTTCTGAGAATAATTAGTTAAACTTTAGTTTCTACAAAATCATGTAAACTAGACGTGGGTAACTCCGGATTCAATGAGTCAAATGATCCGATTCCGTGAGCGGACTCGATTGACTCACTAAATCCGCGCGATCCTTACTGAGTCCGCGGACTTACTAACTCCGACTGGACTGACAGACTCCGAACGAAACCTACTCTCGCTTCCGCTCCGGCCGACCGCGTCACTTGATGTCGGTGGTGGAAGTGACTATATACCTGAATATTTGTGCTAATATTTTTCAACTAAACTTGTAAATAAAACGAAAGTAAAAAAAAAATTACAAAAAAAGCAATTAAAAAACAATCACTGTGCATATAAATCAAGCATTAAATTTTAATACAATCGATTCTTACATACACCAATCTAACACATTGTTAAGATTGACAGTCCTAGGCTTGTGTGTGTACCAAGGGAAATCCATAAACCATTATTTAATCCAATCAACAAAAAAAACACCATTAAAAATACTCATCACTCCGGTCCGGCTGGTACATGTATAATTAATACCGATCCGAAAATCCGATGCATTCCGATGAATCATATATGTTTAAAACGCTCCGGACGCGATACGAACCGGACTCTTCAAGAGGAGTCGGAATCATTAAGCTGACTCGGATCCGATCGCGGATCCGGACTCAGTGAATCAAATCACTCCGCGGAGTCGAGATTACCCACGTCTAATGTAAACTTACTGTAGATTGTTTCGGTGATTTCACTGAACTATGAACAATATAAATGCGCCTTATGATTCCGCGATACACTATCCACCATTAAAATACTCATTTACGTAGCGCAGATCACCTTTTCCAACGTTTTATAACAATTTCGTACTTTCTAAAAACACTTGTACCGAGAACAAAAGCAAAGCGAAGATACCTACAATCGCGCGTTATAAAATTTTCGGTGTCGGATTCGTACCACAACTACTGTAAAAATTAATAAGTTTGTTCCCTTTTACAATTATTTATCATGAAGCGTATTCGCTTGTCAGCCAATCTCATTCGCTGATTTCACTGTACGATCCAATCAGATGTCCGCTTATTTTGATTGAAGAAAGATTGACGTAAATGTCACAACGAGAACTAACCCAATCAATGCTACCACTATAACGCAGCCACAGGCGTTTTTCGACACTTAACTGGTTCGTCTGGAAACATGACACATTTGCGATTTATCGCTTATCGCGCCGCCACCTTCATAGCATCCGTCACTCTCTAACTAATCTCCAAATAGCTGGTGCGAGAGGGATAAATGCTTTGTATATTAAAAGTAGTCTTCTTGCGAAAAATATTAGAGCAAGAGATACATTAGACACAAGGTGCGTTATTAATTTATTCTCAGCTATATAAATAAAACAAAACATACCATTTAATTATTGCATATTCTTTTCATAGTTATAGGCGCAAATAAGGCTCCCTAGACTGCGGGACCACATTTAAAATACACCAAGTAATGAGTTTCTTGATTTCCACCTAAAATGAAAATTTGTAACCCTTTATTGTAAATTAGCCAAACTATCATCAAACAACTTTTCTTAGTGAGTAGAAGAACAATTATTTTTTACAGGCTTCTGCATTCTATTCCACATACCCTTGATAATGATAATAACTATTTTTCTGAGATTCTAAGTGAGTTTCTAGGTCTCCACCGTTATATTATAAGTTTCTTGGTCTGCACCGCTGTGAGTTTCTAGGTCTCCACCATTATATTATAAGTTTCTTGGTCTGCACCGCTGTGAGTTTCTAGGTCTCCACCATTATATTATAAGTTTCTTGGTCTGCACCGATGTGAGTTTCTAGGTCTCCACCATTATATTATAAGTTTCTTGGTCTGCACCGCTGTGAGTTTCTAGGTCTCCACCATTATATTATAAGTTTCTTGGTCTGCACCGCTGTGAGTTTCTAGGTCTCCACCATTATATTATAAGTTTCTTGGTCTGCACCGCTGTGAGTTTCTAGGTCTCCACCATTATACCACACGAGTTTCTTCATCTGCTCCGCTGTGAGTTTCTTGGTCTCCACCATCCTATTTCTAGGAGCCTCCCAAGGCCAAGAAATTGTGCTTCGCTACACATTTTTTTTTTTTTTAATTATTATTATTATTATTATTTTTACTCAGATCTCCACCAATTTGTCGCTACATCTTGGTAATCCTACCAAATTACATATAGTATATAAGAATGTTATGCCTGAGAACATAGAGATATAACGACAAGAGATTCTTAATTAACAATGCCAGATGAGGGTTGAGAGAGTCAGCAATTCTATACTTGCTTCTTTAGTTCTAGTGGGGATTCTTTCTTTCCCCTACAAGCCTCCATAACCACCCCTTACAGCTTGCCCGTACCACCGTGTCTAACATTCTAATGCCCAGATCATTCCATTGGAATAATCAGGGCCTGTTCTGTACTGACACAAATTCTACTTCTATACACACCTCTGATTGCTCCATTGGGGCAATCAGAGCTTTCGTTCTATAGGTTCTATACGCATATATATATACTAACTGTCTCAGTCCCTCTCTTTCATCGTATATCTTCTTAGTATCAATAGTTTGGACTTACATGATCCTTATGTTAGGTGTTACTCCTCACTTCTTACTTCTTTAATCTCCCGCTCTTTCGCCAGGTGTCCCGCCAATAAAAAACGTCTTCACAACTGTCAATGTCAAAACTCACCATCATTTTCTGCCTGACAGGGTTACCAACGTAATAATAAAATCAGTTCAGAAACTTACCAGTTTTCATCGAAGCTCGCGTTCGTCGCGACAGGTATATTCGAAAATAATACGTCACAGTAAACAAAAACCACATAAAGTTCGCGGCAACAGACAAATATTTAAATAATTTGTAATACCTATTTATTCGTTAATGCATTGTAATGTTAATGCATAAATAAATAAACAAAAAATCTGAGTTTCTTGCGGCGTTTCTTCTCAGCACATGTCACCGTTCGAAGCGCTGGTAGGATTCAGACATGTAAAAGGGCCCGTGTGGCCTACTTGCAAAATAAATATTTTCATTTTCATTTTCATTTTCAATCAAGCGCGCCGGTTCGTTGTTGACCCAAGACGACGCGGATAGCCTAGTTGGTAGTGACCCTGCCTCCGAAGCTAGCGTCCCGGGTTCGATTCCCGGTAAGGGAAAATATTTGTGTGATAAGCACGAATGGTTGTTCCTGAGTCTTGGATGTCTCCTATGTATTTAAGTATTTATTTCTCTATATAAGTATGTATATAATCGTCTAGTACCCATAACACGAGCCTTTAGAGCTTACTTTGGGTCTAGATCGATTTGTGTAAAGATTGTCCCCTGATTTATTTATTTATTTAATTGGTTCACCGGGGCGATTAAGTAACTTAATCATGCATCTATCTAAAATCATTAGATACGTGTTAAGTACCTAATACAGGCATATTTATTGATACGAATAGGAACTGATCATCAGGGGATTACAGAACGTATGAATGAGTAACCAGTCGCAGGCTGCGCTGACAAATTTGCTGCACTTTAATTCAATGAGATCAAAATCTATGTCAAATTTTCCAGTTCCTTTTCATCTTCAATCTCGGCTATCATGTATTCGTTCTGTTTCGGCAGCATCCACAAGTTTTCTTTGTACTCATTCGACAGCACAGAAATGGATTTCTCAGGAAGCCTCGGTATGGGTAGTGTGGAGTTATATTGGTTCCAATGAGGGTTTATGAACCACACTTGCCTGAAAGGAAATAGATATTTGGGTAATAATCAGATTTATGTTCAGAACTATCCTCTCCTGATCCCGAAAGTTGATGACCCTGAGGCTTCTTTTTTTTTGGAGCGTTTGAACATAGTTTTGGCCTATTTAAAGAAAACATGAATTGAACCCTTTCGTTTTCATTAACTTTTGGCCTCAGGAAAGACAAATGTTGTTTCTTAACGTGATTATTACCCATTTAGTATTTACACAGTCAGGTTTTCCGGTATAGTGTCTCCGTGAGCTGAAGACCTCACGACAAACTTAACTTGGCCGGTAAAAAACTGTTATCCTCATACATCGACATAAGTCGCTGTCAGTTTACCAATACACACACTCACAGAATATCGGCGTAAAGTAATAGCTTGCTATTGCGTTTCGTACGGTGAGTGACGAGATCCGGAGGCCTATTCCCTCATCCCCATCCCATCCCCATTCCCCATCCTCCCTAGACTGGCAACGCATTGGCAGCACCTCTGGTGTTGCTGATGTCCATGGGCGGCGGTGACCACTTTCCATCAGGTGGGCCGTCAGCTTGTTTGTCAGTCAATCGACATAAAAAAAACCTCAAATAAGTTTGTAATCGCCGAAACCCCATTTCTAAACGCACCTAGATAAAAATTTCGAAAAACTGAATCGACAATAAAAAACCATATAGGTAAGTATTGAACCTGCTTACAAAATTTCACGGGAATCGGTTGAAAAATGCGACCTGTAGAAGAGAACAGCGGGAAATCCGGACAGACATACGAAAGAATTTTTGCCCAAACTGAAACGGAGACGCTTCGCGCGCACGGTCAATAAATAAATAAGTAAAAGACATTTATTCAACACATATTAAACACGGACAGACAGATCACAACGAGAGAAAAATAAACATAAGAAGCTGTGCCAAACGGTGTCAACCACTCAGCATTATGCCGTGGCGAGCCTCGATGCTCATTTTCAGTGGCCCCTGTGTCAACACGAGCGACAGAGAACGATACGTTGTGTATGGCAGCACTTCAGCTACTCAACCACTAAATGTTAGGTAAATTGTAACAAGCCACTGCCAAAATTAATTGATAATTTCTGATATAGGCGGATATTGGGCCCAATTCGAAACTAAATTAATAAGATTCCCTGAACTTAAAATAAGAAACGTTAAAATCGATTTTGTATAGAACGAAGCTGTCAAAAATTTAGTTTGACATTTCTTATTTCAAATTTAGAGACTTTTAAAGTCTGTTCACCGAGAGTTGATAAAAAAGTAATAAAATCAGGGCTTCTTAACTCATTACAAATAGCGGCCCGCTAATTATTCTTACCGATGATAATTGAATTGATGATAAAAATTTAAAGGGAAAAGCTATATTTTTTTCATAAAACATTATTATTGAATAGCCTGTGAGTATACGTCCCATTCCTGGCATATTATCAGACGACGACCATGGCGAAGTCCCAGATTCGGATGAAGAATCAGAGGCGGTGACGTTTATTATGAAACGTTCAATTGATTCATCTAAAACAGCACACGAACACCCAAACGACACACTCGAAAGTTCGAAACGTATTCCAGAATGGAATGCCAATATATAGCGCTCGCCCGCACGGCGCGGCGCCGCGCTTGACAACAACTCCGTGCGTACGAGGCACGAAACTCAGTGCGCGTGGCGATAAGCGACGCCCGTCATACAGTTTGCGATAGGTAAGTGACAGTCGCTATTTCGAGACGTTATAATAATATTTATCAACTCTCGGCGAACAGACTTTAACTTAGGGAATAAACTTTCGAATTGGTCCTATTAATATAATTAATATTTTTAAAGTAAAATAAATATTATTATGACCGGAGAATCTGACAGGAATAAAGGACGAAATACATATATCTACAGCCACGTTTCTGTAACGTGCGCAGCGGCATCAGCGATGAAGGCCACATTGTAGACCGAATGCCAAGTTATATATTAAATATCAGTGAAAATAACCAATTTTCTTTGAATTCATTTAAGAATGTTGAAGTACATTTTTAAAGGTATCATTTAAGAAATTTTTAAGGAACTTGGCACCCATTCTGATACCCTTTTTTCACATATATTATGTTTTGATCTGATAGGCTCCTGGGCAATCGCGTTCCGCCTTTGGCCGCGTCATCACTTTTCATCATCTTTTTTTTTTTCGGGCGAGACTGTGGTCAATTGAAGGCCCATCAATTTATTATTGATCTTAAGTGTACGCGTGTGTGTGATGTTCTAAGTGTTATAAGTACCTCTCCCCCCGCTCCTGTAGCGGTCTGAAATTGCCTAGATTGGGCTCGTCCCAGGGGTCCCAAAGTTTGCGAAACTCCTTCATCTGCAAGGAAACAGGGTAATTGTTTTAGTTAGGCGATACAAAAGATTTGTGTATGGACTATGTTACGAGTATATGCGAACTCCAGCCTCCGAACCACTTTACTTAATAAAGTAAAGGATTCACATTGCAGTTGTTTTTAACAGAGGTTAAGGAATCCATATTTCATTCATTTTGAGTTTCATTTGATTAGTCACGCAAATTTATTTCTGCAAAATATACTAAATTTAGCTACCTACTTGAATAAATGTAATTACATCATTACTAATCATGATTCATTAGCAACAAAGGTTCAAACGATTTTTAAACGACTTCAATAAAGGAGGAGGTTCTCAATTCGTCGGAAGCTTTTTTCCCCGATTACTCAAAGATGGCTGTCCGGTTTGGATGATTATTTTTTTAATCGATAGGGTATACTTTCCAGTTGGTCCCGTTGTATTTAAACATGTGGTAAATGAGAAGATCTATGAGGAATCGATGGAACTCCTCAAATATTATAGGCACGCATATACCAATTCTGGTGTTTTATGTAATAACTCAAGCAGTAGCCTTTCAAAAGCATTATTTGGTGAACTAAATCTAATGATGAGGACAATAGGTAACCACCGGAACTCCTCAATGATAAGTATTTCACAGGTGGCGATTAGATTTCTTTATAAGGTTTTGAAGCAATTTATGCTCATGCAAATGCATTTGGTAAAATAGAACTGGGTTTCAAAACCAGGAGAACTCCTCAAATATTGATGTCATTGCTGAGCAATTGACATTATGCTATTTTTTCTTGATGTAATAAATGTGTCTCATATGATAAGCACTAAAAAGCAAAAAGTTTAATAATAATTTAACAAATAAAAAAACTGACTTCAAACCCCAAAAGTAGGAAATAATGATTGGCTTTCGTAAGTCATTTACCTAAAAACGGCAGATATATTATTCATTAGGTGGTAAAATAAATATATCGAAGTCTGTGGCAAGTTAATTAGGTAATACATGGAATAAATGGTACTTTCTAATACATCCCTCATAAAGTGTTCATGAACTTGACACCGACTTCGATTTATATAATTTATCACTTAATCAATTATATATCTGCCGTTTGTAGGTAAATGACTAACGAAAGCCAATAATTATTTCTTAAGGAGTTTTGAAGTCGTTTTTTTATTTGTTATGGATTATCAAATCTCTCGGTCCGAACCCTGATACTTCACTGCGTACCTATGCATTACACTACCTCCGCCACACAACCACGGCAAACATGCAAATGGGACTTTAAATGGAAGGCCCGTAGTCCGGTCTGGGCCACATCAAAATTGCGCGTTGTATATACTGTGAATTCATCCATACTTGTCTTGTCATATTTGGTAAACAAGTTTCTAACCTCAAAATTGACCTTTTTTGGCTAAAACAGCTGTTTTCTTGCAAATAAAGGAACCGGAGACAATATTTTAGACGTCACTTTGCCAATTTTTAGCCTAGGTTTGCTTTGTTTAGGATAAAAAAGCGGTTTCACATTGCACATTGTGAGGTTAGAAACTTGTTTACCAAATAAGACAAGTATGGATGAATCCAGTTTATGTAGGAATGGGTGGAGTGCACAGATAAATGATTGAGGATAGAATGAAAGGGTTAATGCTAATGAAGCACGGGAGTGACGGGAGTGAATTGGTAAAAGTAGGAAGTTAGGCGTAGGTAGTCTTAATTGCGGACGGCTGTGTGTGAACATCACTTTTTGCTTTGATAATTCTGTTAAGTTTTAACATTGTTTGGGAAAATATAAGGGTTTTGGAAAAGCACATTGTCATTATTCAAACATACAGCTACACGCAGCTACATATTTAAGCTCTAAGCGGTGCGCGAGGAAAATGTCCACCAATAGGAATGGTTGCTTCTAAACAAATAAACGACGCATTGTACTCTGATTGGTGAAATTTTCCTCGCTCACCACTTTCCTTTGCCACATTTTCCTTGCACAGCTCTGGTGGAAACGCAGCGTGATCGTTAGGAAATCACACGCCACTAACTGAATTCAATTCTGCACCCTTCGTCCATTTCCCCGTTCGTCTACTCGGTCCCCGTTCGTCCATTTCCCAGTTTATGTTAGTCGACAAGATGCGTAGGAGGTAGGTGACATCGTAGCTGATCAGAAATATTTCTTTATCACACTTGCTCGGAAACGGTATGATGAAAAATTGTGTGTATCACGGGCAGTAAGGGGATAACAAACTCGAGTCATTAAAAGCCTTCGCGTCGCTTCGGCGTCGGGCTTCTAACAGACTCTCTTTAGTTATCCCCTTCTTACGGCCCTAGATGCACAATGTACTATTTCCGGCTTGATAATTGATAGAATTTACATAAGAATAGTTGTAGCGCGAAACAAAAGCAGTTAATTTTTAACACGCTTTTATTAGCTTCACTAAACTTATACATAACTAAGAAACAATGTCATACAATCTTTGAAGTAAATTTTAACCTATTTCTAGTTGTCGCAACGATTTGAAACTTTGCAAGTGTATGCAATTCGTAAGACAGTACAATAATTTGGTACCATCAAGCTGAACTGACCATGGCGCCAGGAGGTGGATAGCGGAACTCTTCAATGACTACAATTAAACCCTTCGACTTTGGGCTCATTTGGTTTGTTTTGGCGAGTCCAATACATTACCTTGGTGATGAGGGTCTTTTGTATCTTTAAGTGCGTTACTGACAAAGCGTTGATTTTTTAGTTTTTGTGAACTATAATTATTACATTCTTCTGTTTAAAATATACTTAAGTACCTACATGTTTTTACGGTTGGATTGTTAATAGTCGTGATGTCTTATAATTACTAACTACATCTGATAGCCGTATTATTTACTCAAGGTTGTAAGTTGAAAGGCCGATAAATGACTTCCTGAGCATTTCTAGCGTTAATGGCTATCACTTTAAATAGGGTTCGTGTCCAGTACAGACCATTTATATTAACATGAAAAATGCCGCCCAAAACAACACGCATTTGAATGTTCGATTAATCTTTAGGTTAGGTTATTTATTTCTCAAAATAGAATCACATTATAAATAGCGCATGTCAAGGTACAAGAATTTGTTTAAAGAGCACAACTCGGTAGGTACCTAACTAAGTACATGCAGACTGAACTTTAAGACGCTGTCAGAAGAAAAAGGTTACAGTTATGAAAATAATAATACAATTTTAGATTTGTTCATGATTCGTCATATTCCTAATTGTTCATAATCCTAATTCGACAGTTTCCTAACTGGTCATATTCCTAACTCGTCATATTCCTGATTCGTCATATTCCTATCTTGTCAAAGTGGTCATGGGATACTCATCCCAACTTACCTGTCCGGTAGTTGTGGTATAGTATACAGGTATGCGACCCCGGCTTCCCTAGCTATTACTGTCCTATCCCTTGCCCTCCTGGGCGGTAATATCCTACATTTCCTATTGCCCACTCTAACTTACCAATCTTCCTTTTCACACCACCTATCCTTCCCTTTCCCTATTCCTACCCTCTCCGCCAATCCAACGTCTGCCGCGCCGATGGATGCATGGCTAGGGGCAAGCCTAGTCTTTAGCGTGCCACACTGCCCTGGGACCGGGCGACCCAGAATTAGGCCAGCCTTACCCTGGCATGCGGGGCTCTGCTGGGGTGGACAAACCTTTCCCTCGCTATTCGTGGGAACGCAATGGATAATGATAATAATAATATAATTAACCAAAATGGCGGCGATGTGGTTCGCCACCCATCACGTCTCGTTTCTCGCGGGGGCGAAAAGCGGCCCATGGAGAGCCGCTTCGCTACGTTGAATGTAAGAGGAGGAATGGATGGTAAGGTAGATGAAGTATGTCAGATGATGGATGAACGATGCATAGATATTCTGTGCGTGAACGAAACCAAGAGGAAAGGATGTGACACCACGGTTCATGGTCCCTACACGGCATACTGGTCGGGAGTCCCCCAAACCAGCCGAGGCTGTAAGGGAGTTGGTGTGATTCTTTCCTCTCGAATAATTGAATGTGTGATGGAGCATGAATGTGTAAGCCCAAGACTCCTCTGGATTAGGTTAAAAGTCGGACTCACTCGCTTGTTTATCCTTGGGGTCTATGCACCGACGGATCTGCGCGGAGGTGGGTCATTAAAAGCCCAACAAGAGAGAGAGGAATTTTGGGATAGCATGAGAGAGGTCTTGAATAAATGCGGAGAAAATGAACGGATCGTGATGTTAGGGGACTTTAATGGGTGGGTTGGAGTAAAGCGTGATGGGTATGAAGGAGTTCTGGGTACGTTTGGGGACAAGAGAGTGAATGACAATGGGAGAAGCCTGCTTGAAGTATGTTTGGAATGGAATCTTTGCGTGGCCAACACAATGTTTGATCACAAAAAGATCCATTTGTATACAAGAAATGAGGGTGAGTCCAGAAGTATGATTGATTTTGTAATTGTGGATGAAAAATTGAGGAAGAAAGTGCTAGACACTCGGGCATACCGCGGTGTAGGCCTCGACACAGACCACTTCCTGGTCATAGTCCGAATGCGTGGCCTCTTTAAACGGTGGCGTCACCGAGGGGCCGAGCCTACGAGTGTTTTGGACAGAGTAAAAGTGGAAAATCTACAAGAAAAAGAAAAGAAAGACGAGTATGTAGAGAAACTGAAAGAAAGTTTTAAAGGCATAGAAGAGATAGGTGTGATTGAAGATTTGTGGGAGACATTTAAGAAAGGGATCGTGAATGTTGCTATTGAGGTATGCGGGGTAGCTAAAAGAAGGAAAGGAAGAAAGAACTATAATGTGTGGATGGATAAAGATGTACAAAGGGCTGTGCAAGAAAAGAAGAAAGCGTGGTTGGATTGGTTAGCAACAAAAGCTAACCAAAAAGTGCAAAAGGCAACGGATGACGAGATAAAGGAAGCAAGAACGAAGTATAAAAGATTAAAATCAGCAGCGAAAGAAGCTGTGTCTAGAAAGAAAGAAGAACGAAAGGATGATTTTGATAGGAGGCTTACTGAAGATTTCCAGACAAACATCAAGTTTTTCTGGAAATCCATCAAAACAGCCAGAGGAAAAACTTCTACCTCGGAGCTGAGTACAATCAGGAGTCAAGATGGGAGCATTATAAAAGGAGAAGAATGTGTATTAAAGAGATGGAAAGAGTATTTTGAAAGTTTGTTTGAAAGAGAGGAAGTGCAGGTACAACATCCGGCACCTTCCATGGAAAGTAATATAAATGTTGATGAAAGTGTAATAAGCATGGATGAAATAGTGAAAGCGTTGAAGAGTATGAGATTAGGTAAGGCTGCAGGGTATGACAGGATTACCGTCGAGATGCTGAGGGCTGGACAGGGCATAGTGGCTAGCCAGCTGTACCGCCTTTTCAATTTGTGCTGGCGAAATGGGCAAGTACCGGGAGACTGGTGCAAAGCCGTAATCGTGCCATTGTATAAAGGAAAAGGGTCACGGCAGGACTGCATAAATTACCGCGGTATAAGCCTTCTCAGCGTCGTCGGTAAATTGTATGCGAAAGTGTTGATTGAAAGGGTTGTGAATGAAACAGACGAAAAAGTATGGGATGCACAAGCGGGATTTAGAAAGGGAATGGGATGTACGGATCAGGTCTTTTCCTTGCGGTGCATAGCCGAAAAGTGTTTGGCTAAAAACAAGAAGGTCTATTGCGCGTTCGTGGATCTAGAAAAGGCCTATGATAGAGTGGTGAGGAATGAATTGTGGTCAGCATTGTCCGTGAACGGTGTGAGCAGTATCCTCATACGAGCATTGCAATCTCTTTATAGGGATTCTAGTGCTTGTGTAAGGATAAACGGGGCATACACTGAATGGTTTAATATCGAAAAAGGTGTTAGACAGGGATGTGTAGCGTCACCGTGGCTGTTTAATCTGTTCATGAACAATTGCTTGACAGATTTAAAAGAGAATGAAAGTGGGTTGAGAATGAATGAGTTACTCGTCAAATGTTTTCTCTATGCTGATGACCAAGTATTACTTGCGTCTTCGGCCGAGGAGTTGCAGGAGATGGTAACTGCTATGAGTGGAGATTTTGTTAGAAAGGGAATGAAGATGAATGTAAAGAAGACGAAAGTGATGGTGTTTGAAAGAGATGAGGCAGTGACAGGCTGCAATATCGTGATTGGAGATGAACAAATTGGACAGGTGAATGAGTTTGTGTATCTGGGTTCAAAGTTTACAAGAGATGGAAAGTGTGAGAGTGATATTGAAAGAAGAGTGAATGCAGGAAATATGGTGAATGGAGCTTTGCACTCCTTTATGAACAGTCGAAAGGTGTCTAACAAGGCTCGTTTGGCTGTGCATGAGGGGGTGTTGGTTCCGACACTCATGTACGGAAGTGAAAGTTGGGTATGGCAGAAAAAACATGAAAGCAGAATAAATGCAGTTGAGATGAGAGCGTTAAGAAGTATGATAGGAGTTAAACTGAGTGACAGGATGAGAAATAGTGAGATAAGGAAACGTTGTGGTCTGAAAGAAGATGTAGTGACAAAAATTGAGAAAGGTATGCTGAGATGGTTTGGCCATGTCGAGAGAATGAATGAAGAACGATTGACGAAAAAAGTGTATAAGGCGAGTGTGAATGAAAGGGTTGGAAGGGGTAGACCTAGGCGGACGTTTCAAGACCAAATCGGGGACGTCTTGAAAAAAGGCCAGGTCAAGAGTACCCTAAACCGAAGAGCATGTATGAAGGGAATAATGAAAGTGGACGAAGCGAAACAAGTATGTAAGGATCGTAGCAAGTGGAAAGAAGTGGTCTCTGCCTACCCCTACGGGAAACAGGCGTGATTATATGTATGTATGTATGTATCTTGTCAAATGAAATCGCGAACACGGGCTTACCTACAGGATTAATAAGTATTAGGACAGATTGTACTAAGTAGTTTTAATTTGTACTACGGTTATTAAACAATTATTTACTTAAGGGCGGAGTCAAAAAGAAATGGCAAATAATGTAAACAAATTTGTATGAATTGACACATAACCTAATTTTTTTGTCAAACTTTTTGTAACTCAATTAGAAAATAATGAACAGATATTTTATAGAAATAATAAAGTGACAATGACATCTAAACAAGTAACACTCATCTATTAATTATCTAAAGAGTTTCTTATCATTTACCACAGAGCATTTCTATAATAAGTTTGTGCAGGCAAATGTACATTGTATGACGAGTTAAGAATATGACCAGTTAGGAAAGTGTAGAATTAGGATTATGACCAATTAGGAGTATGACAAATCAGGAACAAATCATATTTTACACATTTGTCTCGTCACAAACTAAGAGTCTTTCTCTCTTCCATGGGTATAGTAGGTACTTAATGTTTTTTTCTGGGGGTGGGGATGGCAGGCGAAAACTCGATAGATACCTATACTTAGTTTTAATCAAGTGATCGGTTTAAACACTCGGGTGGATCAAGACAGGGTCTAGGATAGAACACGCCCTCCCAGAAAATGCCTATTCACTCTTACCTTGAAGACATCAACATTACCTTACCTAATAGGTAATTTTCAGCTTTTGTAATGTATCTATATTACTAGCTGAATAAAGCCATGTTTATCCATTAAATGGTTTTATCTCTCACTGTACTTATACCTAGCGATTTGACAATACACGAAAACTTTAGATTTTCGTCGTCGTGGTAACAATTATTAAGCGATAAAGTGAAAAATGGGACAAAACAGGGATTAATTTTAATAAATACACAATTTTAGAACGTAGACAGTCTAGGATTACCAACTCTCGCCTAAAGTTTTTTTCTGAGAAATATAATCGTGCCGTAATTCAACCATTCTACGTATTTTTAAATACAGGGTGACTTTGAAGACTTATCCCTTAAATACCGGGTGACTTTGAAGACATAGCCCTTAAGCAGGTCCCATACATACAGATAATGTTAAATGCCTGTTGTTCGCGGACGACCTGAAGTTATTATTCGCTGTTAATTCCTTGTCTGACTATAATAAGTTACAAAGCGATATAGATGCTATTATGGATTTGAGTCTGACGGATAGATTGTTTTTTATGTAAAGTTATTTCTTTCAGTAGAAGCAAGAGTACTCTTGACTACACTTATCACTTGGGAGATGCGGCAATGGATCGTGATCTGGGTCTAGAGTTGGACACCAAACTGGATTTTCATAGCCACATTAACGCTGTAGCTAAGAGTGTAAATAAGACACTGGATTTTATAATGCGTACTGCGCCTCAGTTTTATAGTACCACGGTACCCATCATATTGTTCAATGCATTTATCCGTAGCAAGCTCGAATACAATTCGATAATATGGGACCCTCTTGAAGCCAATTATAGACTCTTGCTTGAAAGAGTGCAACGGAAGTTCGGACGGTACCTCTATAAGAAGCAGTATGGGTATTATCCTTTTCTGTACCCATCACTGTTTGTATCAGGAATGGTTGGACTGGAGACAGTTAACCTTAGGCGTAAGCTACATCTCGCTGTGCATTATTGTCTCTTGCTACGAGGGCGAGTTGATAACCCATCAGCGCTGGAAGGTGTCCGGTTGCTTGTTCCCGGGAGCTATGTGCGCGCCGGGCGCCGGCTCCGGCCGCTGTTCGCGGCGCGGGGAGCGGGCACGCAGCGCGCCGGCAACGCGCCCCCGCGCTCCTTAATGCGCTTATACAGGAGCAGGATGCTGACGTGTTTGCCGACAGCTGGCACTTATTATTGTGTAAGATAAGATTCTTCTGTAATTTATTTAGTTAGTTAACTCTAGTTTAATTTAGTTATTAATCATTAACGACGACGACGTGGATAGCCTAGTTGGTAGTGACCCTGCCTCCGACGCAAGTGTCCCGGGTTCGATCCCCGGTCAGGGCAAATATTTGTGTGATGAGCACGAATGTTTGTTCCTGAGTCTTGGATGTTTCCTATGTATTTAAGTATTTATTTCTCTATATAAGTATTTATATCATCATCTAGTACTCATAACACAAGCCTTTAGAGCTTACTTTGGGACTAGATCGATTTGTGTAAAGATTGTCCCCTGATATTTATTTATTTATTAACAATGTAAGCGATTTGGTATCCTACTGTTATGCCTACAATTGTATTTTAATAAATAAATAAATAAATAATGCTACGTAAAATTCAAATACAGTATTGTTTGTTACTTACTGGGAAATCATTTAACAGCATATTTTTTTTGACATAAATACAATAAAATTTGTATCTAAATAATTAGTTACTAAAGTTGAAATTATAAATTAAATGTACGTGGTCGATGAAGGGCCTTTGCCCGGATAAGGGTTAATGCAAAACCATTGTTTTAAATACTCTCACCTAGGCTAACAACGACTACGGTCCTAGCATGCAAGACACGGGGATAAGTTAAGCCCGTTTATCTCTCTAATTATCTCTTTCGTCGGCACTCGTGTGAGAGAGACGCACTTAGAGATAAGACAGTTTAATGTATCCTTGTGTCAACCTTGTTAGGGCCGCTAAATAAATCCACTTTTTATTTTTGTACCTAATGTAATGTAAAGTCACATTTATCCTAATTTATTTCCTTAAAAAGTCGCACCTTGCTCAGAATTGGAAAATATTAACTGTGACAGATTACATCGGTTAAATATAGTAAGAATGATATTCAATCACTGCGGCCCTAACATGCATGCCACAAAGATAAATTAAAACCGTTTATCTCTTTCGTCGGCACTAGTGTGAGAGAGACGCACTTAGAGATAAACGGTTCTAATTTATCTTTGTGCCATGCACGTTAGGGCCGCTGGTTGGATGGTAGCAACTCTAGGGCTAATCATTAATCCTTTTTGGTTCGCACCGCTATGGTGTGGAACACTCTCCCAGCGTCTGTATTTCCTGAATCATATAATACTAGCTGTGCCCGCGACTTCGTCCGCGTGGAATAGTGGCTTTGGGAGGCGTTATTTATATCGAATCAACAGCCTAAAAAATAAGTTTCAAGCTTCTAGCTCTAAAAATGATGATACAACTTGTCATCCCCCTTTCAACCGCTTACAACCATTTTTATGGATTAAAAAGTAGCCTATGTCCTTTCTCAGGCTCTAGACTATCTGTGTACCAAATTTCATTTAAATCAGTTCAGTAGTTTTGGCGTGAAAGTGCGACAGACAGACAGACAGACAGAGTTACTTTCGCATTTATAATATTAATAAAGTATGGAAGCATGGATTGGTGTCTTCAAGGTAAGAGTGAATAGTCATTTTCTGGGCAAGCGCGTTCTATACCAGACCCTGTCTTTGCTTTTCATCAGGTGAGACTAGGGACAAACGCATGCCCAGTTTGTCATTAAAAAAACGAATAGATATTTCTATTAAGTATTTTTGCATTACGTCTTCAAAGTCACCTGTATACGAAAAACTGGCAGGTAAAGCTGAAAAATGTATGTTTAAATAGTTTTAAGTTATACTTAATCTACCGTTTGTGCCCAAATAAAATATTAAAACAGAATGGAATAAACCAAAAAATTAACTAATCACTGAATACAATTATCCATGGACTGACTGATTGGTCAAATATGTAACCTACTTCTTTACTCCTATTACGTGGAATAATTTGGTAAGAGGTCTATTTACTGTGATCATGCTATAACTCTTGCTGTTACAAATCGCCTAGATTCCTTTTTATTTTTAGGATCATTGCATATTTGATAGAGACGAATGCCTAGAATAAACTAGCCCAAGTATATAACAGAAAAAATATTCTTGCAATATTTCACGCCGGCGGACTGCGTTATCTGACAACCCGCAAGAAATAAACGCCCTTTGCTGTCCTTAAAACTGAGCGTTAAAACGATTTTTTTGGCCTGTTTCACTGCTGGAAAAAAGCAAGGCTCGCTAAATCTTAATGCAGAAATAAAGTATCGCCATTTTATATTTTGGTCCTTGAAATAAAACTGTTTTTTTTTTTTTAGTTAAGTAACTTATTAACTCGGGTGCAATTTTTTTAGCTCCGCTTAAGGCCTATGGAAGAAACGGTCAAGTGCGTGTCTGACTCACCCGCCGCGCTGAGGGTCCCGTAGGTACCTACTTATCCATGAAAACAAACAGTTTTAGGTACAGAACCCTTAGATATACAACAAGAATTAAATTTCGTTCAGTATTTCATTATATCGACGAAGCCTGTTGCGGATACTTTCACTTTTGTAAGTACTTTGGAATAATATAATAAACTGATACGACCATTTAACTTTAGACTGTGATACGACTTTTGCAAAGGTTATTCTGCTACTTCGGGATTTGTTTTCTCGAAAACGATACATATCTAGAACCTCGTTTAGAACCTATTTTTCCTTTTAGCTTGAATAATTTCAGGAGATAAGAGGGGACCGACTGTCATTTTTGTGCACGTTTTTGTAAATTGTAAAAAATGACCTATCTTCTTTGCCCCCTTTTTTCAGTCAAATTTAAAATATATTTAAACATTATATTCAGGCATTATGGTTGTACGCAAGTTCTATAACTATTCCAAATTTTAAGTTCATCACATTGGTGAGTCTGATATAAACGGCTGTAACATATAGAAAGACATACAGACAAACAAACAGACACACAGACAGACAGATAATGAAGTCTCACCATAAGGGTTCCTTTTTATCTTTTACGTGCGGAACCCTGAAAACTGGTTGATCTAAGCTTATCGTCACTGTGATGAACACTGATAAGAGTTTATTCTTCTATCTCAATCGTGCACTCACCTCCGAAGAAAATAAGAAAAAAGTTTTATTCTACATGTCGTTTCGAACAAAACCTTAGGTTGGCACTCATGATTTTAAATAGCATGATACAACTGTCAAATAATAATATCTTCTATTTTTTCCACAGAACATATTATATCCAATAGACTGCATAGCCGGGCGACCGCCGCTGCCAAGCGTTGTGGCCAAACGGCCATAAGTGGCGGGGCAGGGGGTCGCGCGGGGCGCATAACCTCGAACGGACCAATCACAGCGCTCTAAAAACCCCGCGGGTCCCGCAACTTTGGCAGCTTTATTTGTTAGTAAAAGTGAGGTTAGGTTTAGGTTTAAAGATCATTTATTCTCATTAAGAATTTAACAATTCACTTGCATGAGAACTTAAAATTAACATAAAAAATGTAATGAGCGTAAGAACAGAAAAAAAAGATTAAGGTAAGTAAGTAAATAAGTAAGTAGTAAGTTATACATAACATTCAGACAGTAGTTTGCCGATATGATTATAAAAGGCGGGTAGAACTTATGCGGTAAATGGTAAACAGATTTACGCGAGATCATTGAGTTACGTCGAATGGAAGTGGCTTCCCCCAACGCAGACGTACGCTTGGAATCAAACACGGTGATTATTGATTTTAGCTTTTTAGTATAGTAACTAACTTATGTTGTATTTATTTATGTATGTTTATTTATCGTATAGGTACTTAGTTTTCATTTATTTAGTTATATAAATCCACTTTCTTTAATCTAAAATATTTAGTACATGTTGTTGCATCTTTAGTAATTTGCATCTTTAGTAGTTGTTATGTTTTGATAAGAATCTGTTATTTGGTATGTAGTATTGTTGCAGGTGTCGATCTCGTCGGTGGTGTCAGTGAATTTTGCTGATTGTAGTTTTTTGGTACTATTCTAGGGCCTCCGTTGACATATTTTATGCACAGATTATCTTCTCCCTTTTCGACACGATGAGCCAATTCTTTCTTCAAGTTCTTTATAAATGCTTGCTGGTAAGGTGTTTGGTCTCCAAATATTTTAAGTGATTCTCTTTTCAGGTTATTTTTCTTTCGCAGAACAGATATTGCTGCCTCTTGAGTCGCGAAACACACTTTGATGGGGCGATTTTTCTCCAAAGTACGTTTTCCCAGCCGGAATATTTTTTCAGGTTCGGAGCAGTCAGCAGATATAGTTTTTATAATTTCGCTGACCTCAACTTTATCCGTTTCATGTCTAACAGCTTCATTAGCCTCGGTTGATTCAGGCAACCCTAGTATGATGATATTTTTAGCTCTTTGGTTACGAATGCTGAGTTCAGCCATTATGTTTTCACACATTAGAGGTGCGGTGGCCGAGGTAGTGGCAGTTGCCTGAAGTTGCTGTACGTTTAATTCTAATTTTTCCATCCTATTTTCGGTTTGCTTATTGAAGTCGACCAGGCTTGCCATTTCTGACTTAATTTTACTTTGTTCGATACTCAGCTTGTCGACCGTCATTCTAATGTCACTGACATGGTTTTTAATTGAGGTGACATCTTCGTGCAATTTGTTTAAATTTTCTGTATGTTCGCTATTAACAGACTTCAGGTATGTCATTATTTCTGTCATTTGCTTACGCATTTCCACAAATTCGGATTTAGTCTCTTCCTTTTCATCACATTGCTTACGCTTTTTGCGAAACGTTATTTGCGGAGAATCAGACAACTCAGTATATAGGTTTGCACTAGACAACTCTGGAAATGATTCACTACGCTCACCTATCGGGCCGCTTCTAGTTGGTGAACGTATCATGATATTTTGATCTTTGTTTGTTCAAAGTAGATAAGATTCTTGTTGCACTTCCGCGAGAGCGGCACAGAAAATAAAATATAACTTCTCTTTTACCCGGGGGGGTGAAGAGCCGTCACGGCGTCGACAACACGGCTTGCGCAGTTGAGCACGGATGTAAGGACCTCACCACGCTACAAAACACTAACTGTCTTATACTTTAGAGCACAAAGTTTACAATTTATTGTAGGTGAATAAATATTTTTGTAATAATTTAAACACACGTCCGCTCTGTACGCTCATCTACAAACTATGGTTAAGCGGTGTATTTAGGATATTTGGTCTGTGATTTTTTTATTAGCAGCAAGCGAGAGCGACAATAAGACCGGAACGTCAATATCTATATAATGAAATAATATTGAAGTGTCTGTTTGTAATGTAAAATAACAGCTTTTAATTTAATACATGTCATAGTATATACAGTATTTACTTCCAAAGAAGCAAAATCGTGTTATATATGTAGTTATTCGACTTTAAATTATGTAAAGGTCGTTATAGACCACTATATGACTATTAGATAACTTTTGCTTCTTGGGTGACAAAAAAACAATTTTTAAAACTTTTGTCTGTCTGTCTGCCTGTCTGTTACGGCTAATCCGAAACAGCCGGACTGATTTTGACGGGACTTTCACTGGCAATAAATAGCTGATGTTATAATGAGTAACTAAGGCTACTTTTATTTTTGAAACAAAATTAGGGATCCGCGCAAAGAAATAATACCCATGAAATTATTAACAAAATTCTACCTACGCGGCTGAAACCGAGGGGAACTAGCTAGCTAGTGATGCAATAAATTATTATGACCCCTTGAGAACTGAGGTGAAAATTTCTGAAACATTCTCGTTAAATTTTGAATTGCAACTCGACGACACGTTGCCATCTTTCAACTTCACTAACTTGCATTTTGTATGATGATTGCCAGTTAGCTGAAATTTCAATTTGTGCAAAATTAGTTTTCTCCCCCTGGGAAAATGGTTTCATTTAACGGGTTAAAATACGTATTATGTTTAGCGTTATTTCAGGCATAAATTATCTAAGTTCGTGATTTAGGTTTAGTAGTTTTTTGTATAGATGGTGATACAGATTGCTTGGTGTAATTAGATTTTGTAATAAATAAGTAAATTTTTGAAAAAACAAGTGCGAGTTAAACCCGCGTGGAGAGGGTTCCGTTCCATACATGATTATCTGAAATTTCCTATGTTACTTTAAATACCATAGACTTCTCATAGGTTTTCCTGTAATCTATAGGTGAAGAACTATTTTCTGTATTTTTTTCAAAATTTTAGGCCCGGTAGTTTCGGAGATAACGGGGGGGGGGGGGGTCAATTTTTGCCTATTTTCCTAAATAACTTCCAAACCATTCATCGTGAATTCCAAAAAAAAAAACATATTTAAGATTCTCACAATACGCCCTTTCATTTGATATGTCACATAATATAGTTAGCGTAACTTTTTTTTTAATTTTCTACTTCACCCCCCTAAAGTGGCCCCCATGTTTAAAATTAATTTATTTACGTTACGCATCCGTGTTGCGGTCACAGACTTACATATGTGTACCAAATTTCAAATCAATCGGTCCAGTAGTTTCGGAGCAAATTGGCTGTGACAGACGGACAGACAGACAGACAGACACACGAGTGATCCTATAAGGGTTCCTTTTTTCCTTTTGAGGTACGGAACCCTAAAAAATAACAAAAATTGACTTCTAGACTAATACCTACATACAAGCTTTTAAATCGACCAAGATGACAAGAGCTTTAAGAGAAATGACAGGGTTGCGTTATCTTCCTAACAACTAGGTAGTTTTCTTTAAGAATTGGTATTCATCTATAATAAATTATTAATATCGTTCCTTACACATACATACAATCTTCTTTGTTTGGCTAATGTTTCTGTGATGAGAGTTAAAACAGAGATTGAAAGGTCATCAAAACTTTTGCTGAAGGGAACCACAAAGGAGAATGTCATCTGTGTACTTGTCTTATTTGGTAAACACGTTTCTAACCTCAAAATGCACCTTCTTTGGCTAAAACTGCTGTTTCTTTTGCAAATAAAGGAACCGGAGACAATATTTTAGACGTCACTTTGCCAATTTTTACCCTTGGTTGGCTTTATTTAGGATAAAATAGCGGTTTCACCCAAAAATTACACACTTTGAGTTTAGAAACTTGTTTACCAAATATGACAAGTGTTGATGAATTTATCTTATATTGTTTTTTTTTTGTTGATTTTTTCAAAATTTGCCGAATCAATTTCAATAAAATTTACATGTAACCAGCTCTGAAGTATGACCTACCAAACAAAAAAGGAGTCATCAAAATCAACTCATAATTGGCGGAGTAATCGCGTAACAAACATACAAAGAAACATACAGTCGAATTGAGAACCTCCTTTTTCTGATGTCGGTTAAAGATAAGGACAAAACGCTACCTGTTCGAAGGAGGCAAACAGCGGTATTCTTGGCACGAGCCAGCGCACGGTGTGGCTCTCGCCCCTCACAGTCCGAAGACTACCCCAGTACACGAAGTAATCTTCGTAGAACATCGGCATGAGCTGTGACAGCGGATAAGGGCCAATGCGCGTGTTCGTCTTCGACTCCTGGATGCGAGGGAACCCTTCGATGATGCGAGCCAAGCGCACATCGGGGTTTACGCCGTACTGCATGATGAAAAATTCGATCTTTATTCGACATCACCGTGTCGGATTTTTTAACTAAAATGCCGTTAGAATAGGGATGTTTCCAAGGTAAAAAAAAGAATAATTCTAACTAGTTCGTCAGTTAGATTATCAAAAAATATTGAACACGTATTTTTTGCTTTATCAAATCAATCAAAATTGACAAAGATAACGCGCATCAAAGTTCGGGAGAGACTCATCACGTCACTTAATGGTAAAATAGGTGTGCATAGTCGTGACGTCACGTGGAACTTCAACGCAATATATTTTATGTTTTGGTCATTTGATAAAAGAAAAAAATTCGTGTTCAATATTTTTTTATAATGTAAATGACGGACTAATTAGAATTTTTCAGGAAACACGCTATTGTTAAGCAATGCGGAAATAAGGCGATAACAGTGGCAAATTTTACAGGCAGCAACTAGCAACACTGCAAGGCAGATGTATGGGATTTGTCATCGGTGTTGCCAGTTATGCTTGTAAAATTGTAACTTGTAACTCCGTGAAACATGGCACAGATGTTGCGCGTAGTTCGCGAGTTCTCTGTACTTATCGTTTTTTTCCCCATTATTTATTGAATTTGCATATTTATACTAAAGCCACATACAGTTAAAAATATCTGAGCGCTCCTAAGTCCTTGACAATAAAGTCGTGTTCACATATTTTTGACCACTTTATCCGCGTTGATATTTTTGACTTCGACTGTACAACCATGTAAGGGCATTGCAAAATAATATCATATCTTTCTAATTTATTGAGCTTGGAGCTTTTTAACCTTTCAGTGTCGCGTCAAAAACGCGAATGACGACGCGGATAGCCTAGTTGGTAGTGACCCTGCCTCCGACGCAAGCGTCCCGGGTTCGATCCCCGGTAAGGGCAAATATTTGTGTGATGAGCACGCATGTTTGTTCCTGAGTCTTGGATGTTTCCTATGTATTTAAGTATTTATTTCTCTATATAAGTATTTATATCGTCGTCTAGTACTCATAACACAAGCCTTTAGAGCTTACTTTGGGACTAGATCGATTTGTGTAAAGATTGTCCCCTGATTTATTTATTTATTTAAAACGCTAAGCATGTCTGAGAAGTAACATGAATTTTGCCTTATATTCATCGGGTTGCGTCAACCTATGTTGACGGATTGGTTGAAACCATATGGCGCCCGTAAAACTACACTCATGCCCTCTATCTACCCTATGCGTCCTGACGAAAATAACCGTTTTGAGCGAACCTGTACCTAATATGGAAATCCGCTCGGATATAGGCTTTGAAAAGGATAAACGCCCAAAAAACTAATTTTATAGTAAAAATCGTCTTAGTTCTCAAGTACAAAGTCTGTTCGACCTTTTGACCGCCCCAGTCGGCTGCAGCCGTCAGCGGATACAGAGTAGAAAAGTCCTTCATTACCTTGACTTAAAGTTGAAATTCGTGTCACTTCTCAGACATGCTTGGCGGTCAAAAGGTTAATCTTGTTTGGTTTGCTTGGTTTGTTAATACCTTTATGATGTAACAAATGACCACGACGCCATCATCGTGTCGCATCGCCTCCTCCTGTGTCAGGTACTCCGATTTGAAGTAGGTAACCTGCAATACAATGTAAAAGTGTACGGGCAATAAGTTTGCAGGAAGCCTAAGACGATGGCGCCAAAAGAGCCCGTGGGCCATCTCTGTCTCTTTTTACCCGACTGCGCGAGAGGAAGAGGTATGTATGTGAGTGGGATTCTGTATTTCTGCGATATAAAAGTTGCCACCAGCGTGGAAGCCCGTTGTCCCAAAGATTCGGATTACGGACGTGTCGACATTCTTGTTGCCGTTCACCACCGACGACCAGCCGCAGCCGAGCGCATCAGCAATGCCAGTGCCGCCCCCCGCCGCCCCCGCGCCGTCAGCCAGGGCGCAGCGCCCCGCGCGGCGGGTAGTGCGCGGCTTGATTTGACCGCGACCGCACTCAACCCCAGAAGAAGGACTCCATACGAGTCCGAAACATGTCGGACTATTTCTGACAATAATTCGTGAGTAAAGCCGTGTTTATTTCTAGTGTTAAACCAGATGTTGTAACATTCATAATTTCAAATTGGCGAACTATATTATTTAAAGTTTGTTTAAAATATATTGATATTGGTATCGAATGAAGTCTCAACGAGCTAGTTAGAAAATATCCAAAATTAATTATATTTCATGTGAATAGGTAAGTTAAAAGTGAATTAATTAATTATTAAAAAAGCAAAAGTACCTACCTACGTTATAGTAATAATGAGGCGGATCAAAATATGAAATTACCAACTGCAAAAAGGGAAACAAAAAATTTATTTTGTCATGCCCATGGGGTCGTTATGGAAACAGCATTTGGTGAAATCCATTAAATCATATAATAATCACCGATTGCTATTTGCATATCGACCCCCTTGGCACGAGAGGCCCAATTTATTTTTGTTTCCCTTTATTATTTTATTTAATAAATCGTCACAAGTTTCTTAAGGCAGCATCTCAAAATTGATTGATCGACCTAACCTTCGCAGAGAGAAAATTGGTTTGAACCAGGTCACAAGGCAAGGGTCAAAAAAAGTTTTCTTTACCAATTCATTTGTTTAAACACTGGCCCGTGTAATCACCCTGTAGTATCCTATTAAATATCAACGTTTTAAGCTAGCTATCATCACGAAACAGTTTAAATATAAGCGTCGTTTAAATAAATACAAGTTTTGGGCTGGAAGCACGTTTCGATAGTCCATGGAAAACGGTTCAATGAATATTAAATACAGTTTACTTTATACAATACTAGCTTCGTTCGGTTCGGTTTTTTTCGGGGCACAATTATAGCAATAGCATAATTATGTTAATCAGGGATATAAACTATCTCACAGTAGGCAGTTACTACTACCAATGTATCACTGAGTCAGTCTCAGTTCTCATAGATGCATAAGTTGTTACATTGCGTCGGCCTAAATCGCAAACCTCGTAACTCAATCTGACCAAATTTTACAGGAGGCACAAAAAACTTCATTACCAAAAATTTTGCATGAAGACTTGCTTTTGTATTTTTTTTACATAATGTTAAATTAAATGTTGCCGTCAGATTGTTAAAACCATTTTTTTTTAAATCACCTGAACCTGGCAAATTACGGATTACCTGGAGAGTTACGAGTTTTTCTTGAACATTTTAGAAAGCTAATCGGGAGTTAAGAGTTTTGCTATAAAAATCCGTAATTTTTTTATAGCAAAACTGTTAACTCCCGATTAGCTTTCTAAAATTTTAGCTTTCTAAACTCGTAGCTCCAAATTTTGAAGGGAGTGGCGGGGGGAGATACCATGTATTCCTTTTACAAAATAGCGGTCGGGAGTTGCGAGGTTTTCTATTTTGCTTTTTAAACGTAAACGGTTAATTTTTTTGTATTTAAGGGTTTTGCCGTTAGATGCGTTCAGAATAGTACTATCTAAAAGTGACAAAACATGATTTTCAAAAAAAATTGAGTTACGAGGTATGCGATTTAGGCCGACGATTGTCCACGTGAAAAATTCCTCCCTGTTTACGCGAAAGAATAACAAATATACGAACAAACTCTCGCCTACTTATCACTTTTTTTCTATCATTATTTTTTTCCAACCTGCATTTCACCTGGCCATCGTCTCTTGTCGACGGAGTGGTCACTACCCTGCGTCATGTCGGCACCCCAATGAAAGTGTACTTGGGATACCACGTGCTTCTCCGAAAATATACCACCCTCTAGGTATGGACGTTCGGTCTTCCATTTCGCTCCCAATAACACTGCAATAGCAAAATAACGGGTTTGTTAACCGTAGTACCCTCAATAGTACCACCAGTGGTACAAAGGTTACTTCCACCTATCCTTAGTAATCCTAAAAGTAACCGTAGTACCATTGGTGGCACAATCTAGGGTAGGTACTAAGGTTAACAAACCAGATAACGAGGCATTCAAAATGATAATGAAAATGAAAATATTTATTTTGGAAGTAGGCCACATGGGCTCTTTCACATGTCTTAATCTACCAGCGCTTCGAAGGTGACATCTGCTGAGAAGAAACGCCGCAAGAAACGCAGCAGTAAGTGTTTTTTCTAACTTTATCATTACGGTTTTAACTAAAGCTAACACCTTACTAACACACAAAAAGTGCAATAGACAGACCTAGTTAATGGGTACAAATCAATTATAATAAATACTGATAAGGGAGATGTCGAGTCTCTGTGACTATAGAACTTAATAGGCTCCTTACCTTATAAAGAGCAAATCTGGATTCAATATATTGGTTACTTGCTAGGCTGAGAAGATAAAAAGTCGTTAAGCCTGGAGAATTGAAAGACGGATAGATAAACAGATTCTAGGCAAAGGCTATCGTCTTCACATAGACCCAAGATTAATTTTCCAGAAGCGAGTTGAAAAGCAGGTTCCCGGTTAAAATAGTGGTAGGTGAATTTTTACAGAAATCCAGTAAAATATGTATAATATTCTGACTAAAAGTTATGGTTCAACTTAATTCAACGGCTTATTATAATCTATTTCAACTTCAGAGATAATTTGCTAAGTTTTTGATAACTTAACTTTATTTATTATATTCTTCAAAACTTTATTTCAATGTCTGGTTCCCAAATATATTAAACGGTTTGTTATAAAACGTATTGTAACTTCTTTATTAAATGTGTTCAAAGAATTATTCAAAGTCAATCAAAGTAATCTGTATTCTATTTAGGTTTTAACAAGGTCAAGGAGTGAGTGTGCCACCGGTGTTTAATGATGAATCCCATAACTCAACTAACATTTATGGCGGCTCAAAAATATTTAACAAATTTTATTATCTGTATTTCTTCGGGAGCTTTAAAAGTCTTCCATAATTAAAGTTAGTTATGTGGAAGTATAAAATGCAGAGGAAGCGATCCTCTGCATTTTTTTATGTATGAATTCCTTATATTTTAAATTTATCTTAGAATACAAAACGCGTAGCAAGAAAACATGATTGGAAGTCCCCTGTTAAGCTCATATGTATTTAAATAAACGGACTAACTAGTCCGGTTTTAATTTTTAAACGATATAGTTACTGGATTCAAATGAAACTTTTCCAATTATGTAATGACACAAATCGATCTGCCAAATTGGTTTTAGATGAGAAAAAGCACAACAAATAGTAGTTTATGCAACATTGCATACCTAATGATAGGCCTTAAAACACTAGTGCGGTTTTATGAAACGAGCTTTTAGCGAGTTTCATAATAAGATCGCACGTGTGTTTTAAGGCCAAATTATGCAGAGTTGCATACATAACTTTATCTGCACACATATTATAAATCCTCCAATATTTTCTGGCAACAAGTTATTTGTTGCAATCGTGGCTGCATTTACGATATCCGGCGCATTTTCACATCACACAGTCACTCCGAGAAGACTATTATTCATATTTTCAACTAAAATGTAAATTACAAACAACTTTTTACAATTCTAGTTTCGTTCAGCAAAAAACCAACATGAATTATGAAAGCAGTAATGGCGGCAATTCGATCCTCCGTTAAGACCTTTTTTTTAAATCATAGACAAACGAATGAAGTCTCTATTCTCATGTCACTCGAGATCAAATGTCGTGCAGTTTACATTAAAAAAACATACTGAATTGATGTTTTGTATCAATAACTGTTTTAATATCTATGGATACTAGAATAGAGACCCACTTGAGTTTTGACAGCTGTTCCAAATTTAATCTCATTACGATACTAAAATCGATACTGTAATAACATTACAGAACTGGTTTTACCTAATTGGTTGTCATAATGCTGGTCATTTCGTACGGTTTTTGATTACATTATGGAGTTTTTATGATATGGGTGTAGATAAAAAAAATTAAAGCCTGTATAGCGCAACGCACGCAGAACGCGTGCGCGGGTTGGGCGCGGGTATATTCTGTTAAATTTATATGGACTACAACACACAGAACGCGTGCGCGGGCCTATCGGGTTAATTCAACCGAAACATTCGCGCCCGACTCGCGCCCTACTCGCGCACGCGTTCTGTGTGCGTTGCGCTACCAAAAATACACTATAACTTTCAGCTAGTTCTCACGTATGTAATTCGACCTTTTTTGTAGTCCAGCGTTATGCGTTATGCTGACCACCAATGACGGTTATATCTACACCGCCGACGGATAAATCCGTCAGGGCATACAATGTAAAAGACCTAAATAGCTCTGACGTAAGGATGAAATCCGTTTTAGACATGCCACGTCAAATACAATAAACTATTTGACGTGGCGACGTAGCAAACCAATTGGACTTACCTGTGTATCCGGTGTTGGTTATTTTGATCTTATGGGCGAAGACGTCAAAGTTGTACCAATGGAGCTTGGGGCAATGGAAATGTGTGGAGCCGGTGATGGAGACATCAATGGGACTAGGCAGCTGACCTTCGAACTCGGCACAGTAGTACAACCACTCCAATGTACCTTTCTTTGGTATAACCTTTTCTTTGACTTCTACTGGAGCTTCTTCTTCTACTATGTGAATATCGCAAAAAATTGCTTCAAGTATGATAATGGTTTTTAAAATAGTTTTTTGGGTAAGTTTTATGGCGGTACCTCCTGTTTTTTGTGTCTATCAGCCGTGTGGTTGTAATGCCGGGGACACATCTGCGGGATTCTGCGAAGATTTGCGCTAATCGCGCCCTTAAGTTAAACGAATAGAGGTCTAACCCTCGCGAAGTTTCGCTGAACCAGCAGATGTTCGGTTTACTCCGAAAACCGGTTTGTTTATGTCTGTATGGGACTCGCCGTCGGGCGTACGCCGGAAAATTAGAAAATTACGCCCGCCAGGGCATATATTTTACAATTTACTGTTTCGACGCTAAAATGCCAAAACCGCAAATGTGTTGTTTCGAATGTACGTGTTTGACGTTCACATTCCTGGTTTTGTCAATTTAGTGGCGATATAGTTTTTTTTATAGTAAGTGCGGGGCAAACTAACAGGCGGGTTACCTGATGGTAAGCAATCACCGTCGCCCATGGACACCCGTAATACCAGGGGAATCACGGAGGCGTTGCCGGCCCTTTGAGAAAGGAGTAGGCTCGTTTTTTGAAGATCCCTAGGTTATATCGGTCCGGGAACGTTGCTGCAGCAAGCTCGTTCCAAATTCTTACTTTACGTGGCAAATAAATCCGCGAAAAACATAAGTACTGTAGTTGACTGCCACCGATTAAGGTGGTGAGGATGGAAAGTAAATTCGGTTGCGACTAGTTAGATGGTGGAACTTGGTAGCAGGTAATAACCCGAACAATTCTTCGGAACACTCCCCATAATAAATACGGTACAGGATTCAAAGAGATGCAACATCCCTCCGCAGGGCCAATGGGTCAAGCCGATTGGAAAGCGTCCGGTCATTAACAATTCGAGCAGCTCTATGTTGTATGCAGTCAAATGGAAGGAGTTTATATTGGGGCGCTCCAGCCCACAGATGGGAACAGTATTCCATATGAGGCCTGACCTGCGCCTTGTAAAGGTGTAATCACATAGCAGTTCCGAATAGCGACGCAGGTCATGAAAAGAGTAGCATGCAGAAGTGCACACAGATAACGCTACTGCGGCGCTAGCATGGCAGACACGGGGATAAGTTGCACCGGTCTATCTCTCTGAATATCTCTTTCGTCGGCACTAGTGTGAGAGAGACGCAATTAGAGATAAGACAGTTTAACTTACCCTTGTGTCAACCTTGCTAGGTCCGCAGTACCTAGCTAATCAACAGGCTGCACAGACCATTATATCCTATAGATTTCGCATAGCCCACCCGCTGTTTTTGCTATTTGCTAGTAGAAGTTGGGGTAAGCAGACTTTTTACCGGTGGCCATGACGACGGCAATGTCGTCATCATGATCACCATGTGCATATACGTCCCACTGCTCGGCACAAGCCTTCTCTCAATTTCAGAATTTACACACGCAGTTGTGTGCAGGTTTCCTCATGATGGTAAATATTAAATTCAATGCCGCACGTGGGATCCGAAATCGCAAAGGTACAAGCCGGGAATTGAACCCGCAACCCTTTGCACGAGAGGCTGCGCATGCGCATGACAGCACTAGACTAGGAACCACTGCACTGGCCAATAATTTAGTTTCTCCTTACCAGTTTGTTGCGCTGTATTTTCGGCTCGCTTCATGTTTGGTTACGTTGTTACGCGATAACGTAGAAGTAATTGGGACACGCACGCTCATTTGATCATTTTTTGAGAATATCTTTGCATTGAGAATTTGGAAAGTTTAATAATATTTCACTCTACATTACTGTGATTTGACACATATCACATACAGTTTTGGCATTTGGTAAATAGACAGATCATGAACAAAAATTTTTTTTTATCTACGCGTTTTGTCGTTACAATTTTAGTATCACAGAAATACTTTTAGTCCTTGCGTTTACAACAGTTTACAAAAATGCGACATTTACATTATTTTCCATATTTATGGCATAACAATGTGTAATTTGAACATTTTAACTTGCTATCCTTTCAGTATAGCCGTTTCTTGGAAAGAGCCAATAAGAGACAGACGACAGACTCTGAAGACAGACGGATCAACGGTATTAGTGACCCACTTTGGGTACGGCGTGTACGGAATCCTAGAATGATTGTACAATGTCTCGGTGTCCCTAACTTTTCTGTAAATTCATTCGGTCAAAGTTCGGTTATCTTATTTTCTCTGTTGCTTTTGTCATAAACTTCCAAATGTAATAGTGTCATTTAAATTGTCAACGTAATATTGAAAAGTGTTGATTTTCATAATAACAGAAATAATGAGGGAGCCCAAGGACTCAAACACTCCAAAAACATTTCCAGTTGAACCTGACAGAGAATTATTAATGTGGGAAAAATGGGTAACAATCAGAAAAGAAGAAACTTACAAATTGGCTCAACAAACGCGACGACCTCCTGCAGATTTAGTAATGAACTTGAATCTACACTTGCGGGAAGACAAGGAGCGCAAGGCCGCACTCACAGACGCTCAAATAGACGAAAAAGTTGGTGTCAGAGACACCTTGTGGGAACAGCCTTTAAGACTGTCGCAGTATTGTTACTGCGAACCAGCTTATGAAGTTCAAAGAACCCGGGCGGAAATGGGACGTCCGCCTATCGTAGAGCACATTGGTGTTCCTGCTGAAATTCAAGCCACAGAAATGGGTGTCACTGGCATTCCTGAACGTAGAAAATGCAACACTTTAGATTTGGATTACCATCATTATAGAGACAAACGGGAAAAGCAATTGGCTGAAAAACTTAAACAGATTGATCCTTTCACGTAAATAATTGCCCTTTTTACATTCTAAAACTTACAATTTATATATTGGCTTTGATTAATTTTATAATTCTATTGCAGACCTGAAATAAGCGGTTTGATGGTAAGAGGCAAAAGACCCAAGGCGCCTCCGAAAAAGCTGCCCCCATTACCCACTATTGTACTAGACTATGAGTCTAGCAATTGCCATTTTCTTTCTGGTGTTTATGCAGTGAGAATCAATAACACAGTCATATTTAAAGACATACCTAATCAAAATATGTCTCACTTACAAAAAATGCAACTTGAGCCGTGGCATGAGAAATGTTCTTCGTGGACCTATTACTTTAACGTGCCTGTAAAAAGAGTGGGTAAAAGCAAATTCCGGCTTCAGAACCTCGGCACAGTTACTTTGCGATATTGCTGGAAGAAGATCAAGAAGCCCATCCCCTTCATACCTGAGGAAATTTACGACCAAGTGTTTTTCTTCAATAAAAATGAAGATGTTCTGCCACCTGGACATGATAAAGAAATATTTTTCATGTTTGTGTCAGAGAAACCGGGTATATACAGCGAATTTTGGGAGCTCAGTTTTTGTAATATCTGTTTTTTTGATACCGTGGCCGATAAAATTGTAGTTAACTTACATGCGGACTCAGTGGAAGATGTAGAAAAAACGAGAATGGAAATTGAAAAGCTTACATTTGATATTAACATAAAAGCTATTCATAAAATTGTGTGTGATTTAATAAACAGCGCTGTAGATAAAGCGACTACTGTTGAAGCACATTTTTATCCTTACAAAAAGTACTTCTTAGAAGCCGAATATTTTGTGATGAAAAATCCAGTGTGCTTCTATCACCAAACAGAAGTCATGAAAATGAAAGATTTGTATGCGGAGATGAACAGTAACAAAGAATGGGATCTTTCTATAACAAGTTGGAGGAAAATGATGATGACTATGGAATATGACGAAAGAATGAGATACTATGAATTGCTACGGAAATCGCATAATGATCTATTGAAGCCGTGGTACGAAGGTAATAGTCTATTAGATTCGAAGTATCGCGCTATGAAAATATTACTAGGACAGTTGGCAGATAAATTTATGATAGAACGTATGCATATAACTGAAGTGTTCATAACGAGTAATGGAGGTGATAATAATGCAGAAGCCGTAATTAGTCCTGACAAGAGTAGGGGAAAAGTAGGGTCACTTGATAACCCGTTGAAGAGTGACACGATACGTAATTTGTTCTACATACATATGTATGAACACGTGGCGACGACGATCGAAGCGTGTGCAGGTGTGCTGAGTAGTTTAGATTTGAACAGGTGGATTAATTTCGATTTTTGTCTGTAAAACTGACCACTATTTTGATCTTCCATGGTCAAGTAAAAATTGCATTCGTAACGAAATAATGTGGTTATTTTAGAAAGTTTCTTCTTAAGTAAGTATTTTGAGAATCATCATTTTTCATTCTTCAGTTTCTGTTCTGAAAAAAACGAATGGAATTCCAACAATTTGTCTTTAATAAAAAAATATTTGAAAATCATTGTCACCTTTTAAATATAGTTATTTGCAGCCTTTAACAGTGCATGATGGCATTTTTCGAAATACGCTCGCGCGTGCCTCAAGTTTTGTAGCTGAAAAGCGTGCCCAGTGTGCAACGATGTCAAATTCGTACTTTGACAGCAAACAAGGTAAGCATCGCGATAATCGCATTCGCTAGCTCCTTATTATATATTTTTATGCTTGTTGACTGTTTTTGTATGAATACCTACATTGAGATTCCTTGATTTTCTACAATTTAATTTGCAATAATCGTTTATTTCCTATGCGAGAAACGAAAACCTATAAATAAAGTTAGATGACGACGCGGATAGCCTAGTTGGGAGTGACTCTGCCTCCGAAGCAAGCGTCCCGGGTTCGATCCCCGGTAAGGGCAAATATTTGTGTGATGAGCACGAATGTTTGTTCCTGAGTCTTGGATGTTTCCTATGTATTTAAGTATTTATTTCTCTATATAAGTATGTATATCGTCGTCTAGTACCCATAACACAAGCCTTTAGAGCTTACTTTGGGACTAGATCGATTTGTGTAAAGATTGTCCCCTGATTTATGATTATTAGATAACAATATTGGTCGTTTAATATTATAGGATTTCCAACAAGTTTGACATGACAAACATGGCGGACACGAAACAATAATAAATTTAATATTTTTTCCAAGATCCGAATGAAGTGCTTGCACTTTGTTGCATAAGCAACCGTGCGCCTGGCACGAGTGAGCGACAAAGCTTCAACTCTCAAATGAGCGCCGCTTCCCCGGCTTCAACTCTACCACCGCGCGCGCTCATTGGTCAAAACAAATAGCGCGGGCTTCCCCGGCTTCCTGTTACACACTTCCGTCCCTTTTCACGAAATCACTCCCACATATTGCAGACAACGATAGGAAAGATATTGTTGTTTTAACCTAAAATTTAATTGGATTACTTGTGAAGTAGTGTACAAATATCGAAAAGGTTATATTGGTAGTATCTGTTCGTTAGGAGAATGGGTTCTACAGTATTGAATTTAGTTAAGAGGGTGAGGCTGCTCTTTGATGTTTGTCTCAAACTTGATTAGCGAGAAATTGTCTAGAACTGGATATCGCGTAGTTTTTCGCGTCCTCTTAGTGTTACATCACTCCTGCGTTTCACAAAAATATCAAGAAGGATAAAACTGTTGGACTGATCTTTTTGGATTAACGCACTAATAATATGAACTATGGTCCAAAGTTTCCAGCTGTTTTCAGGTCTCATAGTCACGAGTAGAGTCAATACGTCATAAATAGGTCTTATACACAGACTTTAGTAATTAACACTTTAAGCGCCAAAAATCACTACGTTTTTCCGCTTTAAGCGAAATTGCGCTACGAACATAGCGCCCGCCTTGCGGGTTTCTGGCAATCAAAGTGTTAATCATTTGACAAGAATAAGTGAAAACGTATCGGGAAAAGAGTTTGTAGCGAATACAATAATGTAGGTTTTTATTTCTATTTATAGGATAAACAACTGGGTATTTACCAACTTCGAAACAACCGCAAGTAAAACAAAACGGCAAGTTAACAAATTATACTCGTTTATTTTGGGGTAAAATAATTTCGTAACAATTAACAGTCTGCTCAAATAACGTATGTTTTTAATTTAAAAAAACTCTGTGTAAGTATTATTACTTAGTTTTACCATTTGTTCTATTATCCTAAATTGCTAACTATGTAGGTACAATAAAGAGACAAGTAGCAATCTCTTAACTTGGAAACATTCGGATAAAATGTTATTACCTACCACGCAAAGGTAGGGTTGGTGATTCCTCACACAATAAATTATTGATCTCATTTGATTTGCATCTATTTTCTTAATGTCTCTCGGCAAACTTCGTGTTTCGTCAGTCTTCGGATTTTTATCAGTTGCATTGTTTTGTGTCCGTGCCCCCAACGATCACTATACAAATCAAGTAAATCTGTTGCTTATTTCGGCGTGAAAGAGCAACACATACATTCTATTTTCGCATTTGGATTTTTAAGAAGGACAAAGGTACCATTACTCTTGTATTTAAAGAAATTATGTTCAGTAAAAGAGTATTTGTTATTTTTAGAACTCGGTTAAACATTACTCGTCATTTAAACTGCACTCAACCGAGTTGCAGTTTGCCATTCGTTATTTCTCGCCCGTCGAGTGAAAAAAATAACAAAATACCGTTTTTAATTATTTTACTGCCAGCATACTGTGCACAGTTCCGTAAATTTCATTTCGCATAGTTAAAATTATATTAAATTTCGTGGAAGATGATTACGAACTAAAATCTGCGATTTTATTTCGGAGCACAAAATTGGTAACTCCGGATGCCTTAGGTATCTCTTTTCCACCAATTTGCCACGCTTCGTGAGCAAGAGGGATGCCAATAGATAAAGTTCGAGGAACAGTCCTTGACTAACACATAAATAAACGCTCGTGTGCGTCTCTAACGCGTACACGATTCCCAAATGATACTACTTGTAAAGTTGTTTGTAGCTTCCTCGAGATACAATATTTTACTCGCAAAATATATTTGATGCTGCCTTTTAATAAGAACTTATGATAAACTTATTTATTTCACAGTTTAAAAATACAAATTAAATGTTCCATTTTAATTTGGACAGATAATATCAATTATTATCCATTTAAGTTCATCATCATTATGCACTCCTGGACATATGTAGGCCTCCTCCATGATCGCCACAATGACCGATTCTGTGCTCCTCGCACCCAGCGGAGTCCCCCAACTGATTCAAGTTCACTTATTATTGGATGATTTTATATAAGTCATGCTGTGCTGCTATAGTTAAAGTACATTATATAATCAGTAATAGTTACACAATTACCAAGTCCAATTCGAAACGGCGCCTTTTTAATTTAAAATTTCCTAAACTCGATTTTGTATAGGATAAAGCTGTCAAAATCCAGTTTGACGCTTTTTTTAAGTTTAGTCACTTTAAAATTTAGCGAACACACTTTCGAACTGGCTCCACTGTTTAGCTCAGCAATTTTATAATTTAAGCGATATTGCTAGATCCTCTTAATTCCTCATTTAGATGCAACCGAAGTGAGCAGGGAAGTGGGCATGGAATTGGGCAGCGCGAGAATGTAAATGGGTCACTTCTCCTGCTCCTGCTCCTGCCGCTGCTACTCGCGTTGCCCATGCAGCCGAAGTGAGCAGGAAAGTTGGCATGGAAGTGGGCAGCGCGAGTATGTAAATGGGTCACTTCTCCTGCTCCTGCCGCTGCTACTCGCGTTGCCCATGCAGCCGAAGTGAGCAGGAAAGTTGGCATGGAAGTGGGCAACGCGAGTATGTAAATGGGTCACTTCTCCTGCTCCTGCCGCTGCTACTTGCGTTGCCTATGTAGCCGAAGTGAGCAGGGAAGTGGGCATGTAAGTGGGCAGTGCGAGTATGTAACTGGGTGACTACTCCTGCTCCTGCCGCTGCTACTCGCGTTGCCCATGCAGCCGGAGTCAGTGGCATATTTAAAATGACAGTTAAAAGGTAATTCTTCATCCTACTTAAATATTATTCACAGAATAAGTTAGTTTAAATTACTATTAGAGCCTTTTAGAGCTTTGCTTTCACTTGTTTCACATATATGACGGAGTGTCCCGGCGGGTGTCGCTGCGTAGGTCTCACATTTCTGTCAATCGGCTTGCTGTCCATCCCTTCTAGCTGTCTAAGGAGGCCTAACTGTGGACAATAAAGGCAACAGTAAAAATACCTTTTTTTATAAACCTAATTACTTTGGTCTTCTCTAAAGACTTCCACAATGAACATGAGCGGAGCAAAGCGGGTGTTTGATTAATTTAAGATTAATGGTTGTATATTTATATGCATTATGCAGAATCTTCATTAAAATATCTTTAATTTGGTTAGGTACACTCAATAAAGTTTATTCATTAATATCTTTGGTGATGCCTACGTTGCCTAGGTATTGGCAATCTTAGATTATTTTATGTAATACCTTCAGCGACACGACGTTAAGATGATTTTAATTTCAGCAAGATTTTTCAATGCCTTTCATATAAATAAGTACGTAATACAAAGACTTATAAACACGTCACCCTCTTTTCTTTGCTCAGTCTGGTGATATTAGAAAAAAAAATCGTTTCGTTGAGCAAGCATTAGCTTGTTCAAGCAGTAGCTATTTTCATTAGAAAATAACATATTTTACACATTGACATAGGTACCTGCTGAACAAGAATCCTACAACCTAATACTGACCTGTTCCGTGCCGATTTGTACGGGGTTTTCGTAGATGATCCAAGTGACGCATTCAGTGAACGGGGGTGTCGTCAGCGACCCCTTGTAGGTCACGTAGCTACCCTCGTGGAGGTCGTCTCGTTCCATCCACGCCAATGACTCTGTCAACAATTTACATTTAAATTGAAATGTAAGACATATAGCAACACCTTCACAAGCATTAGCACAGTGGGGGTTTAGAAGCGCATTTTTTGCTAGACAATCGTCTAGCGCGCTAGGGTGAGTTGTTTGCTTAACTTAAGTGGAAATGAGCCGGGCACAATGCTCATAGAACGGCTTGCTAAAGAGTTCTTGAGTTACGATCGCGTACCGCAGCTTGGTTAGATCGACTTCTGCAAGACAGATAAATTACCTTTTTTTAAATCCGTGGCTAGTTGCTGCATACGGACAGTTCTGAACCAGTAATTACGCTGATCTTCGGGGAAGGCCTATGTTCAAAAGTGGATGTCCTTTGGCTAACACGATGGGCTAAAGTGGAAGAAGAAGACTTCACCTCGACCCGCCCTGCGCCTTATACCCCGCTCACGTAGCCCGCCTGTTGCGCGCCCGGAGATACTAACGGTCACACCGAGTAGTGAATGGTGTATTATACAACTATGTTGCTCTTACGCATTGCTATCTCTTGATTGTACTGATTAATGCTCCATCAGTTGATCTCCATGGCGAATACCTGCTCACAATTACTTTACATAAGGGGTCATCCATAAAGTACGTCACACCTTATGGGGGGGAGGGGATAGACGAAGTGTGACTTTGTGTGACAAGGGGTGGGAGGGGTCATAAGTTTTGTGACGTCACATTTCAAAATCGAATACATCTAAGAGTTAAAATGCCAAAATTGAACTATTAACGAAAATCTTGAAAATATTTCGAACTCTACCTATATGGACATAAGGTTTAAATTGTTTTGTTGGCGAGTTCACACTCTCTCTACTAGTGTAACGCGCGGGTCCCGTTTTTACAAATGTTTCATTTGATGTTGATTATATTAAAAAGTAATTTAAATGGAAATAAAACTAATTTCGGAACTGCTGTTTTAGTTTAATAATTTGTAGATTTAAAATTGGAAAATATGTGACGTCACACAAGGGAGGGGGGTCTCACAAATGTGACCAACTGTGACAAGGACGGGGGAGGGGTCAAAAAATCACGAAATTAGTGTGACGTACTTTATGGATGACCCCTGGGATGAAATTTTATCTTCCAAACTGCTGATGATACCACTTCAAATAATTGTCTGTGTATGATCATGTAGATAACCATTACGCATTCACAACTTACCGGCAGTGACCTGCGCAGTCGTGTCCCGTTTCTGAATGCCGTCTAGTGCTTCGACCAGCTTGTCGAACCTTGGGTTTGGCGCATCAACAGCTTCCAGTAAAAACCCGACGACGGCCAGGCCATCAGCGTGCCCTACCGCTGCTTCCATCGACTCGTACTTGCTGTTATAGTGCACGAAGTGGCATTCGGCAGCATACCTGAAAGGTTCCCAAATGCTTATAGTAGTTGAGTTAACAGACAATTGGACTGGTCTCACTGATTTGATAAACAATCGGGGATAGAATTATGGGCAGATGGGACTTGGGATATTGGAAAACGATCATCCTCAAGCGTCTTTTGGAATTTTGAACCAGGGGCTGAAAACCATGTTTCATTTAATGTTTGTAAATATGCTGTCAAAGCATATTATCTCTGTAGCTGTACAAAGATATCTAATTTGATTCAGTAGGTTTTCGATTTATTACCCCTGTCCGTTCAGCAAGTGCTCGCAGCCAGTGAAGTCGTCCACTGACCAGTGGAAGTGCATTTGCTCAAAAATGTACTCTCCCAACAGCGGACCGCCGCTGAGCCTCGGTCGCGCAGCAGAGTCCAGGGTAAAGTACGCTGGAAGAAGTAATGATAATACAATGGTGATTAGCAATTATGCTATAGGGTTCTTGGCACATATTCTATTTGGAACGTTCTAAGGATTACGGATTTGTTTGATATCTATACCAATAATCTTATCCTATACAATAATCTTGAACTTGAATTCCCTTGACTATGCTTGACTCGCTTCGCAAATTGTTATCGACTTATCGCGTGATAAATATGAAGAACGCTCAACTGATTTGCTACAAATGCGTTATATAATTTGAAATATTTTTTACGATAACGTTGCTACCGACAAAAATCTTTAAGCTAAGCACGTGAGTGCATTGAGTATTTCTTGTTTATCAACATAACTTTGCTATTTCTGAAATAATTTTACATATTTTAATTTATGGCGAGATAAATTTGTGGTTGTATCAAAAACGGAAAAGGCATAATTCGTTTCGAACAACACTAGATAAATGCTATATTGTATACGCAATAACAAAGTAGTCTTTAGACACTACTAAATTGCAGACGGATTTCCTTACTACCAGTTAAACATTTGTATATTTTGTATGCAACAAATGTCAAATTCTAACGCGTAGTTACCAAATGTATCCGCAGATTGAACATTGGGAACAGCCATAAGTTGAAAAGAGTACCTAATTAAAAGACGCAACCGAGTTGGTACTTAAAAGAAAACACTAAGAAGTTTTAAGGCCGATTTATATTCTTTGTTACTTCTTGAATAATGGCTCATGCGTTACGTCTTTATAATAATAATAAAAATCTATAACGCAAAAAATCTCCATTACTTTTATGGCAACGCGCTTACAAATTTGATGACGAAACGATAATAATTATGATGATCGAGTTATGGATTTTACGGTAAAACATTTTTGAAAGTTACACTTACGTATTGAAGATTCTTGTTTTATTTGAAAAAACATAATCCATCTAGAGAAATATATCATCAATTGCAGACTTTTCGTATTTTTCGTATTAATTTTGTTGAAATAAAATGTGATTAAGTAGGTAGTTACCAATGAACCTCATTAAGTTCTTGCCGAAAAAGTATGTTTGATAAAAATTTACGTCTTACAGATTTTGTTAGCGAGTCGAAATCATGGAAATGTTAATGCTTTTTCAGATTTATCAAATAAACCGAATGTATCGTGAATTTTCTCTGGATTACTCCGAAGATGAAGTATATACATCAAGTAGATAGAAGTTGATCAATATCAGCTTCTGTCCGGCTATTGACAATCTAAATTTGGCTAGAAAATTTAATTTAGATGACCATAGTAATATTAAGAATTAATTCTGTAAATTTTCTTACCAGTCTGCCCGGTGTTTAGTAGAATTCCTTTCCCCTCATTATCCCAGTATCCTCTGAACTTTAAGGCATCGAGCGATGTCCACGTTGGGCACTTCTGGAGGGAGATCGCTATGGGAGACTGTGATGCTCGAAGACGAGATATCTGTTCCGCTGGAAAGTAATTAAAAATCAAACAATAGTAACCTTTATGCTGTTAAAAACCAAGTCAACATTTACATGCGATGAGCGAGGAAGAAATTCAATTCTAAAACACTTAAACTTGTCATTGTCATTATGAAATTAAGAATAAGATTTTTCTGGGTCGCCACTCGTGTTTTGTAAAATTTAATTAACGCTGATGAAGTAAAGTCCTTCAGCGGCCCCTAGCAAGGTCGACGGGGATAAATAAGCTCCGTCTTATCTCTGACTATCTCTTTCATCGGCATTAGTATGAGAGTGATGCAGAGATAAGACGGTGCTAACTTATCCTCGTATCAACTTTGCTAGGGCCGCAAACTGCCATAAAACAAACAAATAGACTAACGCATAAACCGATGATGAAAAGACTAATGTAGCATATTTTAATAAGCTCAGATTAGTTCATAATCCTAGAATGGATAATTTTGAATCTCTTGGCGGGAAAGTTCACTAACATTATACGCAAGCTACTTCGAAACCCGCGATAGTTCTCAATTCCCAATCTTATACAAACTTTGAGCCCCGTTCCACCCCTGAAGCAACGGAAAATCGATTTAGCGAGCACTCAGTAGCCAACCTAGTGGCTAAAAGGAAGGTATTAGACGGAAGGACTTTTATACTACTAAGAAAATTAAATGAATAAATTGGTTATAGTACCTACTACTTACAGTGGTAGTCGTATGGTCAAACGCGAGAGGATCGCGGGCCTCAAATCCTTAGCTCACACTTCTGAGCTTCTAGAACATTGTGCGTAATTCAATTTGATATTTACATTTCGGTTAAGGAAAACGTCTGTGAACGAAGATGTCTGCGAAGTCCCCAATCTGCACTGGGCTCGCGTGGGGACTCCTAAGCAATCCCTGTCATTATGACAAGCACGTGCCCAGCTGGCTGATGATGATGAAATTAGTTGTAGTTAAGTCTTGCTATTGGATATTTCGTGATGAGATTATTATAAATATGTGCAATAAGAAGAGATAATTAATAATGTGGAACCTTCTGATGCTGCTGTGTTGGCTGGCATCACCACGCACTTCGGTAGAAACTTCATTTTCACGTGCTATACGTTCAACGTCCGAGAGACATTGAAAAACAATTGGGTGAACTCTTCCAATGCTATCGAATTCGCCTAGATAAGATATAGCGAAATTATTTATCGTACTTGTGACGCGGAAGGATTACCTGGGCATGTCGTTCACCTACTACGATCTTCGGCTACAAGGTAGTCGTAATATGCCTTTAAAATAAATAGCTAACTTGTTGCTTTAAACACAGTAGATAATAGTATTAATGTTTAGTTATTAAAATATGCCTAATCATGCGTTCTCTCTCCATCTCATAAAACGTGCTCTTTCGTGTACGCTAGGGTTGTCAGTTTTGGATCCGCGTCACCCAACATCATAAATCTAGGCTAGTGACGACGCGCAAATCGGCCAGCAAGCGAGCGAGCGGCAACCTACTGCGATTAACAGCTCCGAGCTGTCCGACGGCCGAGCGTACCTAAAGTGCGGAGTCAGACCACCCTGCTTTAAAGGTCGTCGCACGCCACATGAAGACAACTCCGACTCGACTCGAGTAAAGCGTTGTAATGTGAACTTTAAATCGTGCCACTTGCATTGAATTTTCAAATGGAATGGAGCACGCGTTGCCCTTGCGTCGTATTTCAAAATCCATTTTACACGACAAGATCAAGTCGTCGGGGTTGGGTTTATGTAGTGTGCGACGAATATGAAGAACAAAAGATTTCTCATACGTCAGGCGTATTTAAGAAGTAACACGAATTTGAATCTTACGTTAGACTTATATAGGTTTATTTTACACTGAATAATCTGAAGGATATATATCATAGGCGGTGAAAAGCAATTGTGAACCGCTGCAATTGCTAAAAGATCAACAAGGCAACAGTTAGAATCTTTGAAGCGAAACAAATTCAATTAGTTCGCTATTTGATAAGAAATTAGCATGCTTGTCTTATCATTAACTGAAGTCGGAGTGTTATATTTTGTATGCTGTACATTGAAGTTGGATAAGACAGGAAAATATAGTGAGATACAGATACAACGATAACACGGTTAGAATATTAATATAAACACTAGCTCAATAAGTGGTAAACTAAGCATTATGCCCTTTAAAACGATAAGATACGAAACTCCCGAATACTTTGATGGATGGTTTAGCAGAGCCATTGATAAGATACTGGCCCGACACGATATTAATATCTTCAAGTCCGAGTCGAATGGGGTTGTTAGACTGGAGTTTCACTTGACCTATCGCAAATCTGATGGTAATTAGAAACTATGCTAATAAGCAATTCGAGTTTTCGTGTAAGACGTGTTCAGAATTAATTATTTGTAAGTGCTTTTAGATTAATTGTTATAAAGATAACCCCTTTGCATACAGATTTATATGACCTACTGGTTACATTTTATGAGTGTGAAATTGGAAAACTAATTTAAAATCGATTGGATCCATTTTGGCTCGCATACAATTTTGCATAATAGTCATGAAGGTATTTTTACGCACAATGTCTTTCTTTCTTAAAATGCATGGTTAGCATTTCTTTCTAGCATACGATTTTTATTTTAGGAATATTTTTCTATATCTATTATTATTACATGTGATTTGAAAGAAAGGTGATCGGAAATTTTTATACCTACAAGAAAAGAAAAATATCAGAAAATACAACTTACAAATTGTCACCGTGCCTAACTTTCGGTTTGATATATATTTCGAGTCATATATTCATATCTTACACGACAGTGCTACATGATCGAGTTGCGCGTCCACCGTGACATTTTATTTAGTGTCTCTGTCACCACCGTAGAGACAGGTCGCCTATTGCCTAGGAAAGTCGATCTATACACAGTGTCTAGAATAGTGGTCACGTTGAAACGTACCCGAAAGGCTCACATTATCAAAGGCATTAAGGCATTAGTCCGGCCGCGATAATATGGCGATCGTATATGTTATATTTCATTATAATTTACCGTTAGCATGGGTTCAAAAATGAAATTATTTTATTCAAATTCAATTATTCTTTTGCGTGTCTGAATCTACCAGTGCTTCGAAAGGTGACATCAGCCGAGAAAATGCGCCACAAGAAATTCAGCAGTAAATCTATTTTCAACCAAATATTACAAAGAAACTAAAAATGAGAGAAAAAGCGTAACAGACAAACCTAATGGGCACAAATTACTTAATTAGGTATAAGAAATAAATAATAAGGGAGATGTATAGAGTCTCCAGGTCGTAATCTTACTCGTAAAGCCACAAAGATGTACAGGGTCAATGGACAACTAATCTAGGTATCTTAAAGTGCTTGAAACAGAAATGTTTTCGGAAATTTATTATTGCAATTCGCTATCCCCAATAATGTACACTTATTTCCCCTAACTTTTTGTACACACTAGTGATGATATACATTGCAGAAATAAGTTGCCAAAAAACTAACCCGTTTATACCCCCCGTCACTAGAGATGTATAGAGTCAATGAGTCAGCATAAAAAAAATGTTTAAAACAAAGAAAACATACAAATCGATTATCTTAAACGACTCGCGCGTATGACATGATATATTTAAACAAAAATTAATTCGAAAATAAAATACACGAAATAAGTGTTAATAAAAAACCGACTTCAAAAACCCTTTGAAAAGTAAGAAATAATGCCCTTCTTAAGTAAATTACCTAGAAACGTCAGATGTATTGTTGATTAAGTGATACATTAAATTTATCGAAGTCTGTGTCAAGTAAATTAACACAGTATGAGGGATGGATTACCCAATTTACTTGCCACCGACTTCGATAAATTTAATGTATCACTTAATCAACAATATATCTGACGTTTCTAGGTAATTTACTTAAGAATGGCATTATATCTTACTTTTCAAAGGGTTTCTGAAGTCGGTCTTTTTATTTTTTAAATTTTAATTTTTTCACTATTTTTTGTGATTATCATTGTGATTTAACGAGACACATTTACTACATCAAGTAACAATAGCATAATGCGAATTGCTCATCACACTTTACAAAATGTTGCTATCCTAGGTGCAAGGACGTCAATCGTTGAGGAGTATTCCTGGTTCTTCATCACCGGTCCTATTTTACCGCATGATTTATTATGACCATACGAGTAAGTTGCTTTCCCACCTTATACAGAAATCGAATCGCCACTCGTGAAATACTTATAATTGAGGAGTTCCGGTGGTCACCCGTGGTCTTCATCATCAGTTCCACTTCATGAAATAATGTTTTTGGAACGCAACTGCTTTAGTTATGGAAGAAAATATCAAAAATTCTATATGCGTGCCTATAATATTTGAGGAGTTCTTTCGATTCCTCATAGATCCTCTCATCAGATATCAACTTCGATCACAACGGGACCAACTTTGAGACATACCCTATCGTTTAAAAAAAAGAATTAGGCAAATCGGTCCAGCCATCTCCGAGTAAAAAAAAGCAAATATACGCGTCGAATTGAGAACCTCTTCCTTCGGTTTTTTTGAAGTCAGTTAAAAATCCGGACAAGTGCGAGTTGAACTCGCGTGGTGAGGGTTCCGTTCGGTACATGATTATTTGAAATTTCCTATGTTGCTTCTTATAGGTTTTCCTGTGATCTATAGGTAAAGAACTATTTTCTGAATTTTATCGCCCTGTAGTTTCGAAGATAAGATAAATAACTTCCAAACTATTTATTAATAAGAGTAGATAGATAAATAACTTCCAAACTATTTATTTTAAAATTAAAAACATAAATATTTAAGATTCTCATAATCAGTTTTCTTTTTTTTTTTTTAATTTTTCCCATTTCCAATTTAACCCCCAAAAGTGGCCGCCATGTTTAAAATCCATTTATTTACGTTACGCGTCCGTGTTGCGGTCACCGAATTACATAATTATGTGTACCAAATTTCTACTGGTATTTTCGGAGAAAATTGGCTGTGATAGACAGACACACGAGTGATCCTATAAGGGTTCCGTTTTTTCCTTTAAAGGTACGGAACCCTAAAAAATATAAAACCCAGAGGTAATGTTATTTTGGTTTATCCTAATTAGCAGCAGCTAATTAGATACAGGCGTATACCCTTGAGTGTAACTGTTATTTGCTTGACCATAATTAACTGTTTCAAAATAATATTAATAATATCTTCGACACCACCACGCATTAATCATGTCGCAAACTAGGATTCTCTGAACTATGAGTACTAGATAACGATACAATACATTCACTTTACCTACCTATTGATAAATACATACATAATACAAAAACTAAACATCCATTACTTGAGTCTTGAGTCGTCATTCGTGCTCATCACAAAAGTTTGCCCATGCGGTGTTGCACTTCCACTCAGTCATTGAGTCAGTCACGTATATGTATCATTCTAGCAGAAGAGACAAAGTGTATTAAGAGATATAGAAGAATCACTGTCTAACAAAACCGGTGATTAGGTACTAAAATACGCCTAATCATGCCTTCTCTCTCCGTCGCATAAAACGTGCTCTTTCGTGTGCCCTAGGGTTGTCAATTTTGTATACCGTCACCCAACAACACCAAACATCTAGCCTACTTGATGACTTGCGAATCGGCCAGCGAGCGAGCGAGCGGCAATTTACTGCGATTTACAGCTCCGAGCTGTCCGACGGCCGAGCGTACCAAAAGTGTAGAGTGAGTGAGACCCGCCTGCCTGTACGAAACGGCTAAAAAGAGTGTATGGGACTGCGTTTCTGTACCTACAGTTTATTATTGAGTGTACAAGTAATTTCAAAATTATTGTAATGATAAACTATGCCACCCATGGTACCACTGCTTTATCTTTTCAAACTCATCACTGAAGTAAGAAACAAATTGACGCATTGTGTGCTTTGATAAATAAAGGAAACATTGAAATACTTAAGCAGAGATGCTTAACAAAAAAATATAGGTCAATTAAGGATTATGGGGAAGGTATATTATTATTGTTCTAATTTTCACTCAAAAATTTAGTCGTTAATGTAAGTCGTCGTAGTGAAACTCCCCCCGAGACATCCATCGTTATACAGGTGCATTTTCTCATGAATTGTTAAGTACAATCGATACAGCAGGCCCCTCACTAGCACTGCTCTTCAGTATTATTATGGTGCTTCCACATTTGACGAACGCGCCGCGAATGCCGACGCATTTAGCCTAGTTGGTAGTGACCCTGCCTCCGAAGCTAGCGGTCGAGGGTTCGATCCCAAGGGCAAATATTTGTGTGACGAGCACGAATGTTTGTCCTCGAGTCTTGGATGTTTCCTATGTATTTAAAAATGTATTTATCTATATTAGTATGTATATCGTCGTCTAGTACCCACAACACAAGCCTTTAGAGCTTACTGTTGGGACTAGATCGATTTATGTAAAGATTGTCCACTGATTTATTTATTTATTTCGTTGCAGTAGTTTCTGAGAAAGTTGCGAACATAAGTTCTCTCGTACGGATCAAATAGAGAACAGAGAAGTTTTCTGCGAGTAATCTGTTAAATAAGTTACTAAAAACTGTAAGTATTTGTGCTTTAAATCAGATTTGACTTTCAATCGTCATGTTAAAAGACTCGAAAACTAGTGGGTATCATTTAATTGTAATCCTCAACAATTCAATGATTAGTGTTTTGATGATACAACAAGCGCCTCCCGGCCAGCGGCTGCGGTAGTCGATTGCGGCCTCGTATCGGCTTCCCGCTGGCGCTAAGAATGCTGTTCGTTATCACCATATCTTCCTGCAAAGAAATATATCTAACAATGTTTCTTATTTAATCATGGTATGGTGGGTCTTAAGGCTCCTCTTCATATTCGGCAAACATGGGCGAATAGGCACGCACGATTGTGTGGAGAGTATTTCGTCCGTGTGTAGCCAACATGGTCTATATTCGTGAGTAATCAGTCAGTTGTCGGTACATCAAAGGAATTCGTGCCGATGATGGTACGCATGTCCACACAATCGCCCAACATTCAGTCGTACGGCAGCGGTCGAGTAAGAAAGTCGTGCGTCGTGCGTGATAGATTTTTGTTTACGCGACAATGGTTGGGTGGACGAACACGGATACTTTAAAATTTATTGAATTGTATCAAAATGAGGCTTTATAATTATCATAACTATTTTTTCTTGTGATGTAACTACATACTTACGGTTTTCGGACTTTTTCATTTAAAATTGTGTTATATAGCTGCTTGCCTTTCATGATTCTAGGTCAACGGGACGACTTGAGACTTTTGACGACTGTTTTTGTTGCACATTCTGATACTGGTTATATTTATTTATTTCTTTATCTATTTATACTATAAATACCTATATACTGAGCAAATAAATAGCAGCAGCCGCTATCACTTCGACGTCCATCTTCAAAAGACGCCGGTCAGTAAATGAACATGCACGAGTGTGTAAACAGCAACTCGATGCGTGGCCATGACCGCGCCGATGTTGGCCACTTATATATTTGCCCATATTGGCCGAATATGAAGGGGAGCCATTATACTAAGAGCACAGCAACACTAACAGCACAGCACGCTAAAGGTTTACTAATTGAGCGTTTTGTCCAGCCTCAACCTCAATGTTGAAGCTTATGAAATTGAAGTTTTAAACTTAGGCCGGGTTTTATAAGACCGTCAAACAAAATGTCAAATAATTGTTTATCTACACCCATATCATAAAACCTCCATAGTGTAATCAAAAACCGTAGGAAATCACCACCATTTTGACAACCAATTCGGTAAAACGAGTGCTGCAATGTTATTCCCGTATCGTTTTTAGTATAGAAATGAGATTAAATTTGGAACAGCTGTCAAAACTCAAGTGGGTCTCTATTCTAGTATCCATAGATATTAAAACAGTTATTGATACGAAACGTCAATTCAGTATGTTTTTTTAATATAAACTGCACAACATTTGATCTCGAGTGACATGAGAATAGAGACTTCATTCGTTTGTCTATGATTAAAAAAAAATGGTCTAGACGGAGGATCGAATTGCCGCCATTATGTTGGTGTTTTGCTGAACGAAAGTAGAATTGTTGTTGAATTGAATAGAAAAAGTTGTTTGTAATTTACATTTTAGTTGAAAATATGAATAGTAGTCTTCTCGGAGTGTGTGATGTGAAAAGGCGCCGGATATCGGAAATATGCAGCCACGATTGCAACAAATAACTTGTTGCCAGAAAATATTGTTTCTGAACCCATCATGGAGGATTTATAATATGTGTGTAGATAAAGTTGTGTATGCAACTCTGCATAATTTGGCCTTAAAACACACGTGCGATCTTATTATGAAACTCGCTAAGCTCGTTTCATGAAAACCGCACTAGTGTTTTAAGGCCTATCATTATGCAACCGTTGCATAAACTACTATTAGTATAGCAGTACAATTTTTGATAATCGTAACAGAGATTTGATCTTTGTAAAGCCCCGCCTTAGGTACTCTATTAAGGTATAAAGGTATGCCATGGATCGTGCCGTTTGTGTCCGCCAGCCCTAAGATTTTTTTTACTCATTAATTTAATATTTTGTACAATTCACTAATGATCAAATTGTCGCAGATTTGTTCAGCTCAGCTGAATTAGGCATTGATATTTATGATAAATACGGACACATTATTGTCCACTATTAGTCCACTTGACGTGAACTGAACAAAGGTTTAATAAGAAACAAGAAGTTAAATCAATCGTGCTCAAAGACGCAAACTAAAGATGTCCTCACACAATTACACAAAATACATTATTATGCAACTAAACTATGACTATTTTCGAAATTATGCAAATCGTTTGTACGCATTTTGTTTATTATGCTTTATATTTATTTATTATGCAACTATATTATGTAAAATGAAAATTCGAAAATTGTTGGTAATACAAAACATTACACACCCGGTTTTAAACCTTGCAAAGGGTAACCTTTTCAAAGCCAACGGATGACGTATTTGATATGGCGTTGAAAAGGCTTCGATTCTTCATTGGTCTTTTACCTTTGTCACTGGTAGCGCCCGGCCTCTCACCAGCCACAGCACGGCCTCGGTGCAAGGCGGCACCGGCAGGGAACCCTGGTAGCTCACGTACTCCGCCAGCGCAGGGACAAAGTGGTTCAGAGGCTTGATCAGAGACGAGGCCCCTGCATCGATTATGGACTTCAGGCCCGGTTCTGTTCGGTTCGAGTACTGCATGTTGAAAGGAAGTTAACACCCAAAATGTTTAAAACCCAAGACTTTTAAAATATCCTACAATAGTAACGGCTTCAGCGAAAAAAATGGTTTACTAATGTATGGGCAAAAAACTTTTCCCAAACTATTTCACTCAAATTATCATTTGGCAAAAAATCATTAGTCAAAACAGCTTATCGCAATTTTACAGTTAGCAAAGTATTTTTTGGCAAATTATTGTTTAACAAATAAATACTTGGTCATGTTTCATTTTACCAAGTATTATTTAGTCAAATGTAGCGTTTGGCATAACATACTCTTCCCAAAATATTGCATGGCATACGATTTACATCCTAATTGAGTAATACATACGATTAACCTAACCTAACCAAACTGCCAACGTGTCGACGTCACGTGCCTATTTCCAATCTAAGGGACACAAGTTAACCCTAACCTAACCTACCAATAATACAATTGTTACGGTTGTTTGTTTTATAATGCGGGGGGCTCGGCCCCCCGTGCCCCCCTTGTGGGGCCTACGCCCCCCGTCCCCCTATACTAGCTACCGAACCTAATCTTGAAAAAAATTGAAACGATTTTGCAACCCAAAGCTGAATATTCCGAGGTTAAATTATTAATGTGGATTACAACTAATTTAAAAAAATTATTTAAAAAAAATCTTTGGTGTTCTGATTTATAAAAAAAACATATTAAATCACCATAAAGAAAACCTTAGGAATACAACTGTTTTTTTATGTAAGTATGCAATTTAATATGTTTTTGCCTTTTAATCCTTTTATACTTGGAATTCCTGTATTCTTTAATATCAGTAAAAATAAATTATCATTTGTCAAACTTATGCTATAAGTTGAGTATGCGAAGTGATAATTTGAATAAACGTTTTTTTGGAATATAATATTAGCCAAACGAAAACGTTTGCTTAATAAACGTTTGGCTTCATAAAACTTGACAAAGTAAAATGTTGCCAAATGATAATTTGACTGAATGAATAAAACGCGAAATGTAAATGTGCTAAAGATTCGTTTGGGAAATGTAACTGCTGCGATAAGTTTTTTGGGAAGTGAAATTTGGCGGAAAATATTTTGATCAAACGGCAGTACACCCGAAAAAATATATGCGAAATGATCATTAAAATGTAATAAATGTATGCGAAACAAATTGACCCCCAAAAACAAATAAGGGGATTACCGACCTTTCAACGCATAATGCCAAAAAACGCAGAACGCCATTTAAACGCAAAACACCAAACACGTGTATTGCCAAATTCTGGTAATGCCAAACACGTGTATTGCCAAATCCTGGTTTCGCTAAACTCGCATAATGCCAAAGCTGCATAAAAACTAAATACGCTAAATGCCAAACACGTGTATTGCCAAATTCTGGTAATGCCAAACACGTGTATTGCCAAATCCTGGTTACTGTGTAATATTACACACGGTGCTGTTTGCCAGTTCTGTTAGCTTGAACTTGGTTTGACACGCTACCGCGTGTCTGGACATTGGTTATACCTAAACGACTGGTACCTAAATTAAACCCGATAAAGTAAAATAGGTACAGTAAAGGAAACTGAAACACATCTTTTTAGTCTTTATTGTCACTGTAACAAGAGCGAAAAAGTTACGTGTTTTTTTTCCTTGACTGTACTGTACCTACGTATAAAGTTATAATGAGAATTAGTATTAGTATGCTGGCATTAAGCGTATTTGGTATTATGCATATTTGGCATTCTGCGCATTTGGCATTCTACGTATTTGGCATTCTGCGTATTTGACATTCTGCGTATTTGGTATTATGCGTATTAGGTATTATGCGTGGATTTCTTTTCATTACGCAAAACGACAGAGTGGCTTTTTGCGTTTTTGGCATTATGCGTCGTAAGGATAACCGATTGTTAATTTGAAATTAAAAATGTATCTTAAGCCTTTGTAAGAAAGTATGTTATTGTACCAACAAAATGTATCAGCTAAATATCGTTTTTCCTCCAAGCCCTTCAAATGCTTTATTATTTCACTTTTCTAACTCCCCGGCGTGTTAGATTGATTTCTCAGTTTACTGTTTGTAATTATCGAAAGCACTCCGATTAAGTATCAAACATTAGCCAAAAATTATACGAAAGCTTATTCGGCCAACTGATTTTACTGATTTTTATCTTTTCCAAAGTTTTCTCAAATCATTTAGACCTATTTAATAAGGCCACCGAGTGAAAAATGGATACTCGTAAACTAAGACAAAGTAATTGAGTTCGAAGATAGATAGCAAGGAGACTTCAGAAGATTCAGGTTTCACTTTTCATTAGAGTACGCCTCGTTTAATCTAGTTGGCCGGTTAATTTAGACATTGTTCGAGGCTTGACATCTTGACAGGTTAATTCAGATCATAATTCCATGTGATTATTTAATGGATTGTAAGAAATGTAACAAAAAGTAATCAGGCTCGCTTCTGACAAAACAATTTATTCAGTTTAATTTAAGTTCAGGTTAAGTTCTGTTTAATTAGTTCAGTTCAGTTCAGTTCGGCAATAAATAAATTATAAACATGGACACCCCAATTTTGTCGGGCACACTGCCTTTTATAAAATAGGTCTTCGCAAACTAAAAACATTATAACAGGGGTAGGTATCTTAGCAGATAATAATTTAGCGGAATTAAACATTGAAGCGAAATGAACGAAAAGAAGGCTAGGCAAAAATATTTTTATTGTACAAATCTGACGGCAACAAGATGCAATAAATATTTTATGTCACATTCAAGGGCCCAAATAAGGTTAACACACAAAGATCCGTGCATATTACATAAAAACGCACAATCAACCAGTTCCGAAGCCGAATAAAAGTAGGTTTTCGACGAGTTTCTTTGACGGTAATCGAAGCCATGACCTCGTAATTCAGGGACCGGTCGGTCGGCCCATCAAAAAACTGTATAGAATTGCCTGTTCACCCTCGATGAGCGACTCTTACCTTATACAAACTGACAATCCCAAGCATCGCTTGCGGGTCGGTCACTGATACTGACATAGCTTCATCGTAATCCATGTAGTCAGCCGAGACAAACAACATCTGGCTCTCCAGGGGAAACTGGACGCCGTCCACGGTGTGTTCCGAAGGCCAGTGCAGCACCAACGAGTGGAACCAATATTTCCGACACTCGAGTGAGCCGGTGCAGAGACCGCCGTAAAGTGTAGGACGCTCTTTTTCAGCCCAAGTTCCAGACAGAATTACTGAAATAGCGGATAATTATGACTGACTGAAAATACATGTTTGACAGTAGACTCGAGTTATTATTATAAGGGTTTTCCTTTTCCAGGTACGAGATCCTTCATCCTCATAGGTTTGCTACATGTTTATTATAATGACATTTATCATTAAGAGGACTGTGAACCGAAGACAAAATCACCCTTTTCATACAAAAGGTGATAACGATTTCCATCCCTTAAATGTAAACCGATTTTGACAAAGTTTTGATAGGTTGTCAGTCAGAACAAAATATAGGTTTTTTGAATTTTGATTAAAGATCAAGAAAGTCAAATAACAGGTATCGAAATTAGTTTTGTATGAGAATACTGAAACCACAATAAAACTAAATTTATTGATTATTGTGAAAAGATCAAAACGTATATACACCTAGATTTTGTTCTGACTGACAACCTATCAAAAATTGGTGAACATCGGTTATAACATTAATAAGGGGTTGAAATCTTTATCGCCTTTTGTATGAAAACCCGTAGGTTCACACTCTTCTTAAGCATTAGCATTTATTTTTCTAATAAATATAGTCCACAAAATGTCAATTTTCAAAGAGTTACTAGAATAAATCTTGCTTTAATGCAAGAGTGGTCCCGGTAGTGTCGTTCCTTCAGAATTACATTTTGACAGCCTAGGTATATAATGAAAAAATGAGAAAAATTATGCCACCACTACACTACTTACTTCTTTGGCCGTCGCTCTTTAAACTCATGGAATTTGGCACGACTCGTTGGTTACTGAAGATCACTTCTTCCCCGGGCAGCGCAAGTTGCAATTCGCTCTTTTGCAGGTCCACAGGGGACTGTAGCTGCCCACCACACTGCGGGTACGCAGCTGCCCAGTTCGCTTGATCTAAAAACCAGGTAAATCAAAAATCAAAATCAAAATATTCATTTTGCAGGTAGGCCATATGGCTTCCTTCACATGTCTGAATACACCGCAGCGCTTCGAAGCATTTCATTTGCTAGAAGAAGCGCCGCAAGAGTTTCTTGCAGGTCTTTTTAGGGTTCCGTATCTCAAAAGGTAAAAAGGCACCCTTATAGGATCACTTCTTTGTCTGTCTGTTTGTCTGTCTAGACCTTTTTCTCAGGAATGCGTGGAAGTATCAACCTGAAATTAATATCAAATAATCAAGTCTGCAATCCCTTGGAGCTGTGAAAAGTCCTCTAAGCATTCCATTATAAAAACAAGTCATTTTGCTAACTTAGTTACTGTAAAACTAAGATGTTTTGCAACAGGGCAAAATACAACCTAGCCCTCCTGAAACAGACCCGAATAAATTTAATGAAGAGTATGTAATCCTCAATCCGCACTCGGCTAATGTATATTAGTGTCCAAAATATAGATCTAATGTTGTGACCGACCTTACTTAGACACGGACGAACGACCTTACACCTACCAGAGTGTACTGTTTATTGTAAATACACTGTGGCTAAGTGCTTTCAAAAGTTCAATTCGATAAAGTTAAAAAAAAAAAACTATGTAGTCAGTTAAGTAGTAGGTTTTTGTGACAGAGGTTTCGATCTAAAGCCAGTGGCCTGTGACGCCTAAGGTCAGACAGAAATTAGAGCTTATACTTTTTAAAAAGTGGTGGCGTCGTGAGCTGTATTCCTCACGACAAATTTAACTTTGCCGTTGGAAAAGTGTTATCTCCATACATCGATATAGGTTGCGGTCAGTTTACCAGAGGCGAAGCGTGAGGTGCATAATTTTTTCACTCAAACATTATTATTATTATTAATTACTTCTTGTATTAACATAAAAATTGCATATTACATATTTTTTTATGTAAATACAAAATTTCATGAGTAATAATATAATGTTTAGAACGAGAAATGATACACCGGCTTACCCTCACGCTTCGCCTCTGCAGTTTACCAATACCACAAATAACTTTGTAATCGCAAAAACCCCCATATCTCCGCCGTTTTGAAAAATTTCATAGAACTCAATCATTAAAAAAAAATCATATTATGATCAAACCTGCTCACAAAATTTCACGAGAATCGGTTGAGAAATGCGACGTAGACGAATGGACATGCTGGACATACGAAGGCATTTTTGCCCACGCTGAAACGGAGACACTTCGCTCTCTTTGCTCGCTCGGTCAAAAAGAGGCTGGATTGAGTACCTACGTTGGGTCATTACTAAAATAGTGCCCCGTAATCATTTATAACACCCTTATCATTTTCACCTACTAACTTGAATCAACAGCAATTTATAGATTTATGGAAAATTGTTAATAAGAAGATTAATTAAAAGATCTCATACCTATAACATATTATACATAGCGTGAACAACGTTTTTCACAAAAACTTGGCAAACCGTGTTCAACCTCTAAATAGCAAATTGTGTCTCAGGGGAGCAAAGTGGTATATTAAGGGTGAGGGCTAAATATTTAATGTAGAACGCAGCGAAGGTAGGACAGAATCACGAGCGTACCGAGGGATTCTAACGTAGAAGCTTGAGTGTGGTGATTTAAGCTATACAACCAAGGATGCAAAAATGTATAAAGTCTACATTATATATTTCTGCTCCCAACACTTAGTCTTTGTTTTTCACTCCCCTTATTAGAAAAAAATTAAATACGCACATGAGCTACAAATAAAATTTATTTTAGATCTTTAAAAGGTAATTCAATAAAATGTAAAGAAAATGTAGGTACCAATACTTAAAAAACATTATTATAAAAATCAATTGCCGTGCGTTAGTCTCGCTAAAACTCAAAAATTACTTGACTGATTTCAATAATTATTTTTTTGTTTTGCTCGCTTCCTTACAGAGAAGGTTTGAAAGCAAAAAAATAGTTCCAAGTCGCGAGCATAAGCTAGTACTAGTGGTACTAATTAAAAAAAAAGTATAAATAAGCTGTTAAATGAAAAAAATGCTTGTAGCAAAATGCTACTTTGCTCCCGGTCTTTTTCGAATAAAGTGTGAATAAAGTTAGTTTCTCGCGCCTTCTTTGAAAAACTGCATTACTGGGAAAACCGCGACAGGCAGTTCATCTTACAACTTCACCGTTCGCGGGAGGAATCTTTGAAATTGATATGTAATTGAACGTTGCAGTTTTATAATAAACTAGCTGTGCCCGCGACTTCGTCCGCGTGGAGTAGTGTCTTTGGGTAGCATTTTTAATTATTTCTTCAGTTTCACATTTTGTAATGCCTCCGTAAATGTTACATCAGAATAGCTCTAATAAAACTTACAAAACATTCACATAAACCTCACATATTTCCATACAAACTTTCATCCCCTATTCCCTATTGTTATTTTACACCCTTGAGGGTAAAACTTTTACAAACTGTGAATGTTATATTTATTTACATTGATATAAATAAATATAATCAAATCAATAACCTAAAAATAAGTTTCAAGCTTCTAGCTCTAAAAATGACGATACTTCCATACAACCTTTCAGGTTGTAAGGGATTGCAAGGGGGGGGCCCTTACAACCCCTTACTACCCTTTTTCGCATAAAAAAGTCGCCTATGTCCTTTCTCAGGCTCTAGACTATCTGTGTACCAAATTTCATTTAAATCAGTTCAGTAGTTTTGGCGTGAAAGCGCGACAGACAGATAGACAGACAGACAGACAGACAGACAGACAGACAGACAGACAGACAGACAGACAGACAGACAGACAGAGAAACAGACAGTCAGACAGACAGACAGACAGACAGACAGACAGACAGACAGACAGACAGACACAGAAAAACAGACAGACAGAGTTACTTTCACATTTATAATATTAGTAAGGATAAGGATAACCGAAATAAATTATTTATTATTATATTATTATTATTAAAATTCCCCGATAAAATATGCCCAATCATGTTGAACAGCTCCCCAGAACACAATCCGTTCTACAGTACAACATTATAATGATGCGGCAAAATCTCCAATTAAATTAGTGATCTCGACTCCATCTTCATTCGAAAAAGTAAATCCGGCTTCGCTATTTGAACCTACTTAATGACTCTTCGACTTCTTTGAATCCTTTGACTCTTTTAAATTAACTCGACCCAGATCCGATAGGATTTCCAGTTAGGTAAGTATATAAATAACGACTCCGCTTAATGACTCTTAGATTCCTTTGAATACTTTAAAAAAGGACCAGTCCCATCTGGATTCGCGCCCGCATTACTGATATTGTTGGTCGCAGTCAATAACCTCAGAGTGGATAAGATTTGCAAGGAACCGATAAAAAATCCAATTCGCTTGGGATTCGAATCATTCGAATCTTCAAATTAAGATTTAACCATGTCTAAATTACATTACAATTGTTTTTATCTACACCCATATCATAAAACCTCCATTGGTTAATCAAAAACCGTAGGAAATAACCACCATTTTGACAACCAATTAGGAAAAACCAGTGCTGTGATAAAGAAATAACATGACTTCTTTATCGTTTTAAGTAAAGAAATGAGATTAAATTTGGAACAGCTGTCAAAACTCAAGTGGGTCCCTATTCTAGTATCCATAGATATTAAAACAGTTATTGATACGAAACGTCAATTCAGTATGTTTTTTTAATATAAACTGCACAATATTTGATCTCGAGTGACGTGAGAACAGAGACTTCATCCGTTTGTCTATGATTTAAAAAAAAAAATGGTCTTGACAGAGGATCGAATCGGCGCCATGTTGGTGTTTTGCTGAACGAAAGTAGAATTAATTGAATAGAAAAAGTTGTTTGTAATTTACATTTTAATTGAAAATATGAATAGTAAGTAATCTTCTCGGAGTGTGTGTGATGTGAAAATGCGCCGGATATCGGAAATATGCAGCCACGATTGCAACAAATAACTTATTGCCAGAAAATATTGTTTCTGTTTATGCAACCGTTGCATAAACTACTATTAATTAAGAAATAAAAAACTCCTTCGCTGGACTTTTTGATTATTTTACTTTTTATAGATTTTAAACTTATGTCAGTTGATATGTAATGATCTGCTATAGCAAACAACTCGATCTAAATGTAATACAAATAAAATAAAGTTATTGTTAAAACGCAACGTTCCCTGAAGAGCTTTTATTTCACTTACTTTTGTTGATAAAGTTAAGATAATACTACACCCACAGGTACTGCGAGTTTTGAAACAATAAAATGTAAATAAAAACAGCCCGAATTAATTCTGCCTCTTGACAATTCTGGCGCAGTGGTAATGTACTTACCTGCATATTATGATGGAGGTAGCGGTAGCTGCATTAACACATAATACCTATTATGCTAATTTTATCCGGGAATATTTTAAAGCTCCCGAAAAAATAACTGAATAGGGATGGTTCCTGGGTAAAGAATAAATAATTCTAATTAGTCAGTCAGTTACATTATCAATAAATAAAGAACATGTATTTTTTGCTTTATCAAATCAATCAAAATTGACAAAGATAACGCGCATCAAAGTTCGGGAGTGGGGGGCTCATGAAGTCACTTCTAGTTAAAAAGCGTACCTAGGCGTGACGTCACGCGAAACTTCGAAGCACTATATTCATCGTAATTTTTTGTTAATATTTTTTGATAATGTAAATGACGGACTAATTAGAATTTTTCAGGTAACACGCCCAGTCCACGCGAAGTCGCGGGCATAAGCTATTTATTAATATTTATAATTACAAAAGTTCAATTATTTCATGTGTTTCAAAGCTACTATACCACAGAAAGTCTTCAATGTAAAATAAATAGAGGTGCCCATTTGCGTCGCGCCGGAGTATTTTTTTTCTAAAGGCTTGAATTGTCGCTCAGCGAAACTTGCCGACATTTCTAGCTTTGATTTTTTTAATAAGAAGCAAGAAACTCACCCTTATAATCCCAGGCTACGAGGTCTTTCCCTGTAATAAAAGAAACAAATATTTTCTCTGACCCGTAATTTAGAATAAATTAACACTACGTAAAAACAGTTGTTTCCCTTCCAAGGCCGTCTTCCAACGTCTAAGTGGATAAGTTAGAGTAAGTTTCTGTAGTTGGAATAAATTATGATTAAGTTGTTTTTTTTTCGAAAGGAGCGAAATTCGCAGACGTTATTCTGCTTCCGCACTTAATACCACCGCAAATTGAACACTCAATTTATGCGGCCCAAACAAACTTGCTCCTCTGCTGCACTGGGAGTGAAGAAATAGCATAGAATGCGTGCAGATGCTTATCATCCTGGCATGTCGTAAAAGTCGACTAAGGGACGGGTCCTCTCCAACATGGTGGACTATCTGTATGGGCGATGGGCTGATCACCTGTCACCATACGGTTCATCATACCATCTTAGGACTAATTAATCGAACGTGGCCACAAGTAGTCTTGTGGCTCTGCCCACCCCATTAAGGATTTCGGACGTGATGCTATGTATGTATATATGTAAAATAAACTTCTCTATTGAAAATAAAATTATGTTCCATTTGGAACCATTTATAGATTATCGAGATTGTGTGATAATCAAATGAGGAAATTCACGTAACACGTACAAAGGTGGGCCTTTGTACGTGTTACGCGAATTTCCGCATGTCTTTTCCAAAGAAGGATAGAGTGTTTGATCAGCAAAGTGATTTTCGTTAAGAGGAGGGTGAACCTACGGCTTTTAATACAAAAGGCGATAACGATTTCCACCCCTTAAATGTTAACCGATGTTCACCAATTTTTGATAGGTTGTCAGTCAGAACAAAATCTAGGTCTAATACGTTTTGGTTTTTCACTATAATCAATAAATTCAGTTTTATTGCTGTTTCAGTATTCTTATACAAAACTAATTTCGGCGATTATTTGACTTTGTTGATCTTTAATCAATATTCAAAAAATTTATAAACCTAGATTTTGTTCTGACTATCAAAAATTGGTCAAAATCGGATAACACACGGAAATCGTTATCGCCTTTTGTATGAAAAGGCTGATTTTTGCCGTTGGTTTACAGTCCTCTTAATAATTTTAGAAGCAACCTCAAATAGGCCAGGAAAATTACGATTTTTATATGCTACTTTGCATTAATTACAGACGGCAATTTTTTTTTTTGTTTATATTTTTATTATGCCTAAACGAGTCTGATTTTTTAGTATGACGTGCATAGTTCACCTACGCGTAAATAGTAATAGGTCTCTTATTTGAAAAATATATTAATCACGAGGAAAAATAAAGACATTGTATTTATAGGGAGTTCTTTTTTGGTTAATTTGTAATGTATTGTTTTTGTTGCATGTTGCCATGAATATGTATGAACATAATCATTATTTTTAGTAACACATTATGGCGTCAAGTTATTAATTAAATTTTACAACATCGATAGCAACGTCTTTCCTCATGATTTAGGAAGAAAATTTCACTTTGATGATTGGTTGGAAATTACCGCATACCTCTGACGTCCACTACAGCTCTCTGGTAGCAAAACTCATTGCCAAAAAACTCCCATGTACTTTCCCATAAATTGTAGTAGGTAGGTATAAAGTCTGTTCGCCGAGAGTTGATAAATATTATGATATCGTCTCCAAATAGCGACTGTCGCTTACCTACTGCAAACTGTATGACGGGCGTCGCTTATCGCCCCGCGCACTGAGTTCCGTGGTACGAGGTACGCAGTTGTTGTCAAGTGCCACGCTGCGCCGGGCGAGCGAGTGCGCGCACGTAGCGGCCATATTGCCGTTTCGGTGTTCGTGTGTTGTTTTAGACGAAGCAATTGAATGTTTCATACTAAACGTCACCGACTCTGATTCTTCCTCTGAGACTCATGGTCCATCCAATAATATGCCAGCAATGGGATAAAAACAGGCTATTCAATAATAATATTCTATGAAAAAAATATACTTTTTCATGTAGCGGGCCGCTATTTGTAATGGGTTAAGAAGCTCCGATTATTAATTTTCTTATCAACTCTCGGTGAACAGACTTTAAATGTAAAAGCAAGTCTGCGGAATCGCATACGTAGAGTACGCAAGATTATGAAAAACACGTCGTATAATGAGACAGACAACCATGTTTATTAACGTAAATATACTTAATACATAAAAGACTTATAAACATTATTTGATTTATCGAAACACTGCCCTAACAAAAATGATATAGCGCTTAAAATTGTCATGTCACAAAGGCACGCAAACTCGTGACTTATGAATGGATAAAGTTTATCACAAGTTCAAAACTTCAGTGTTCTGAATTCAAAATTAATATTATTATCGTAAATGATTTATAAGGATTTATATAGAGTAGCTCATACAAAGTTAATCTTAGTGTGACGATAAAAGGAGAATATGATAGTAAGCTGTCAAAATCCCGACTGAGAAATCAAAGTCAAAATCAAAATCTTTAATCAATTTTTTAGTGTCTGTGACCGAGTGACCCCAATATTTAAATTTTGTGACTGTCATAAGACAAGAGCCACTAATTGTTATTGGCGGAAGGGGGTATGTTTTGGTGCCAGATTTGAACACCAAAATCTCGCTCTTATTGACGACGCGGTTAGCCTAGTTGGTAGTGACCCTGCCTCCGAACCTAGCGTCCCGGGTTCGATCCCCGGAAAGGGCAAATATTTGTGTGATAAGCACGAATGATTGTTCCTGAGTCTTGGATGTTTCCTATGTATTTAAGTATTTATTTCTCTATATAAGTATGTATATCGTCGTCTAGTACCCATAACACAAGCCTTTAGAGCTTACTTTGGGACTAGATTGATTTGTGTAAAGATTGTCCCCTGATTTATTTATTATTTATTTATTTATTGACATTATATTTGAGTTCATGTGCCATAACAAATCTTTCACATATAGCCAACATTATCTTTTGTCCGTTGGCTGAGGGGCTCAGCAGCACCATGTCGTCGACATAGCTGATGATATTAACACAACATCCATCTACCGAACAAACCACACCGTTATACGGTTATGATACTTTTATCAAAATAACAATATTAATAAAAATTAAACCTTAAACCTGACCGTTGTACATGGTTCCGTCATCAAAACTTTTATTGCCATCAAAACTGTACGCATTAATAGTAACTCTATATAAATCCTTATTACTACTGAAAGCGACCAATTTCTACGCTGTCTCGAAGTTGTCTGAAGTCAGACGGCCCAAAGCTGACATTTCTGATGCATGAATTAAATACTTTATTTATTTATTCATTGAATTAACAAATAAACATGTAATATTACACGTAAAAACCTTACGTCATTATAAATTTGTAAAGGTAACATGCATAGCATATCATAAGGATTTTGTAATTGATTAGATGAAATTACTGTTACAATTATTCGTTGAATTTTATTGATTATAAATGTAATACATATTTAACAGTACTTACTTTTTCTTCTGGCAAAGATTTAATCAAACAGCCGAGCAAACGGCAGTAATGGGGGAAAAGTCACCGTAGTAATAATAAAAATAAATCTGAATAAGCTATATGATAAAAAAAAAATATCTTTAGATTCTCGGTCCCTGAGGCGTCCGCTATCAAAAAAAAAAAGTATAATATGCCTGTCTTTAAAAAAACTTGACCTTCTAAATTCCGCGAACTTGCTAATACATTGGTACCTAGAATTCTTTGTTATTAACCATTATTTTTTAATTCTATATTTAGCACAGATTAAGTTATTCAATCCGTGCCATTTTGACAATTGAAATAAATTTAACCCAGAACTTGTTCGTCAAGGATTAGAATTAAAGTCAATCGGAGGGATTAATTAAGTTTTGGTGGCTTTTGAACTTTATTCATTTCCTCTATTTTCAACGTACAATTTAATTGTGGGCTTATTTTGAACGGAAACATTTTAGACATTTGAAATTGTATGTATGTACATATGTATTTAAACTCTTTATTGCACATACGACGCATAACAATGATATATTATGACGCAAGAAATGTACAAAGGCGACCCTAATGGGATCTCTTCCAGCTGACCTTGGAGTTGATACGAGAAGACAATGCGTAGATAGATAAATTAGAAATAGCTAAAACAAAAAACACAAGTAATAATAATAATAAAATAAATAAACAATATAAATACTATATATCAATATATAAATAAATAAGTTCAAAATTACCTAATATAAAAAAGTAGAACTAGAACAGCACAAATCAGGCCACAACTTGTTCAATCCCTTTTAAGAGAGGCTACAGAAGAACAATGTCTTAAGGCCTACCGTAGTAGCATTTTCCGTTGGCGTCCATTGGCCAACAGTAAGGAATCCGTAGGGATATAGTTAGTAGTTTGCCCACATAAAACTAACATTGGACTAATATAACAAAAAGATTATCATTACGCCCAACCAATTAAGACGTTGGGCCATTGTGAATACCGCTACCGTTGTTTAAAAACCGGCCAAATGCGAGTCGGACTCGCGTACGAAGGCTTCCGGACCCTTATTTATAAAAATGACAAAAAAGGTACGTTTTTTGTATGGGAGCCCTCTTAAATATTTATTTTATTCTGTTTTTTAGTATTTGTTGTTATAGCGGCAACAGAAATACAACATCATCTGTGAAAATTTCAACTGTCTATCACGGTTCATGAGATACAGCCTGGTGACAGATGGACAGACAGACAGACGGACGGACAGCGGGCTTAGTAATAGGGTCCCGTTTTACCCTTTGGGTACGGGATTTAGGGACTGGGCGGTAAACGGGTTAAAATGCGCAACAGGTTATATGTACAGATGCCAAAATGTACATATGGCTAGGCTGTCTAACGGGCCAAAAGTACAAATGTCAAAATGTATAATGGTTAAAGTGGACAGGAGTTAAAATGTGCTAGGGTTAAATCGAACAGACATCAAACAGTATAATGGATAACGTGTACCTACACGTGTTTAAATGTGTTAAGGGAAAAACGAACATAATAATATAGTACCTACGAATAATAAAAATGTGAATAAGTTTTTTTCCTTTTTATCGTAAATGGGTTTACGTTTGATCTCAGTCTCACCTGATGTTAAGTGACGACGAGGTCGAATGTAGTACACGCTTACCCAGAAAATGCCTATTCACTCTTGCCTTGAAAACACCAAGGTTATACGATTCCGGGAATACAGACGCAGGGAGAGCGTTCCACTCCTTGGCTGTACGAATAATGAATGACGAAGCAAATCGCTTCGTGCGCACCAATGGAAATTGAACCACATGCGGATGGAAGCCCTCCCGGCGTCGGGAAGACCGGTGGAAGAAAGTGGAGGGAGGGATGAGGTCGTGTAGTTTCTGGGCACACTCCATAATACAGTTAAATATAAATACATAATGTATGGGTAGTTAGCGTTAGTAGGGAGACATTTTACAATAATTATATACATTCAGTGTTGAGCACGTCTCATGTTAATCGTGCATTTTGTCTATCACACCCTTTGTCCCACTTGCATTTTGAGATATGTACCATTTGTCACTAAAACATTGTAACCATAACGATATGTACATTTTGACGCTTGGACATTTTGACATAAGCACATTTTAACCCGTTTACCACCCAGTCCCTAAATCCAAAATATTATCATTACGGTGTAAGCGATATTCACAATGGCCCAGCTTTGGTAATTGGTTGGGCTTAATGATAATCTTTTTGTTATATTGGTCCAATTTTAGTTTTATGTGGGCAAACTATTAACTATATCCCTACGGATTCCCTACTGTTGGCCAATGGATGCCTACGAAACATGCTACTAGGGATGGCCGTAGCGCTACGTGGTTTTGAAAGTGTTCAAAATAGTTTCAGATACAGCTTATATTTTGCACTTACCTAATTTGGGTAGTTTAAATTCTGTTTTTTTCTCTAGAAGAACCTAAAAAGAAAGTTTAACTTTAATTAAAACAGTCATTTCTTCTATATTGACTCTAGTTTTATTCGACTGCATGAAGCCAAAAGGAATATAGAATATGTTTGTGATCAAGAATCCAATGTTCCACTTAGATCCTGAACTACTGGACTGATTTTAATAGATGGGGTATCATAAATATGATTCATGGATAATGCGATCATGCGACTGTTATAGGCTATATAAGAATTCTAAGGGTGCGTCATAACCTTCATAATAGGAGCAAAAATGCTTTTGTTTCGCCATTCGGTTCTTATTATTAAACTTTTTTAAATATATGGAACATAACTTTAAACCACACTGAATTCAAAAAATGGGACGGCGCCGGCGCCGGTGTCGCTGATGTGGTTCGGCGTCGATGGCGAATGGCAGCAAGCATGCCGAGCTCAGTGTCCACCAGAATGTCTACGCATCCAGTAGTTTTAGTCGTGTTTATTTCAAGTGATTATAATCTTAAAAACTTTAAATTTTTTGGTAAACAAGTTTCTAACCTAAAAATGCACCTTTTTTGGCTAAAACAGCTATTTCTTCGTGCATTAAGCAACCGAAGATACTTAATATTAAAATTAGGGTTCCGTACCTCAAAAGGAAAAAAGTCTGTCTGTCTGTCTGTCTGTCTGTCCGTCTGTCACAGCCAATTTGCTCCGAAACTACTGGACCGATTGAGTTGAAATTTGGTATTCATATGTAAGTTGGTGACCGCAACACGGACGCGTGACGTAAATATATGAATTTTAAACATAGGGGCCACTTTTTGGGGGTAATCTAGAAAATTAAAAAAAAAAGTTATGCCACCTATATCGTGTGACATATCAAATGAAAGGTCTTATTGTGAGGATCTTAAATATATATTTTTTTGAATTTTTAGTAAAATAGTTTAGAAGTTATTCAGGAAAATAGGCGAAAGATTACCATTCCCCCCCCCTTACCTCCGAAACTACTGGGGCTAAAATTTTGAAAAAAATACAGAAAATAGATCTTTGCCTATAGATTACAGGAAAACCTATAAGAAGTCTATGGTATTTAAGGTAACCTAGTAAATTTCAGATAATCATGTACAGAACGGAACCCTCTCCACGCGAGTTTATTTTTCACCTAGGATTGCTTTACTTAGGATAAAATAGTTGTTTCAGCCTAGAAAGGGACATTAGCGTCCGTGCAGCGTCTTCGTGACATTCGCGCCGCGGCGCCGCGACGCCAGCGGGGTCTTTCGAGCGTCAGCGTCTTGCTAGCGTCCGCACAGCGTCGATGCACCGCTCCCGCCGTGCCAGCGTTGCGTCGGCGCTGCACGGACGCTGACAAGACGCCAATTCTTGAACTCTCTAACATTGAGAAAGAAAAAGGCGGTAAACCATCAAACTCAGAGGGCGCGTTTTTTGATTGAAATGAAAATAAATTTATCTACACCCATATCATAAAACCGCCATTGGTTAATCAAAAACCGTAGGAAATGACCACCATTTTGACAACCAATTAGGAATAACCAGTGCTGCGATAGAGAAATAACAAGACTTCTTTATCGTTTTTAGTAAAGAAATGAGATTAAATTTGGAACAGCTGTCAAAACTCAAGTGGGTCTCTATTTTAGTATCCATAGATATTAAAACAGTTATTGATACGAAACGTCAATTCAGTATGTTTTTTTAATATAAACTGCACAATATTTGATCTCGAGTGACGTGAGAATAGAGACTTCATCCGTCTATGATTTAATAATAAAAAAAACGACTTCAAATAGCCTTTGAAAAGTACCTAAGTTTTTTTTTCACATTTTATTTATTAGCCTGTGATTTAACGACACACATTTACTACATCAAGTAACAATAGCATAATGCCAATTGCTCATCACCATTTACAAACTGTTGCTATCCACGGTGCAAAGATGACAATCGTTGAGGAGTTCTCCTGGTTCTTCAATTTTACTACATGAATTTTCATGGACATAAGTTTCTTCAGAACTCTATACAACAATTTAATCGCCAACCATGAAATACTCAACATTTAGGAATTCCGGTGGTCATCTATGGTCTTCATCAACAGTTCCACTTCACCAAATAATGCTTTTGGAACGTAACTGCTTGAGTTATTACAGAAAATACTAAAATTGCTCTATGCTTGCCTATAATATTTGAAGAGTTCCATCGATTTCTCATAGATCCTCTGATCATAACTCAACTTTGACTACCACGGGACCAAACTGAAGGTATACCCTACCGATTACAAAAAGAATTTTCAAAATCGGTTCATAAATGACGGAATTCTGAAGTAACTTTTTTTTAAGTCGGTTAAAAAGAATGTTAGGTAATAATGACGTGTTTAATGAATAATGAAGTATTCGTTTTATATGCATGGTAATCTGTACTTGACTAATTTGAACAACTTTACTCCAATAATAAAAACCCTTTGCGTCGGGCTGACGTGACGACGGAATAAAATTTTTAAAAAAAAAACGGAAATGTAAAAGCATTAGTGATACGCACGTTTTGGACGAATGCTTTTGTGCGCAATAAAAACGAATGTGCTGTAGAAAAGAAAACCAGGCTCTGCCACTATAAAACTTGTTAAACGTTCGCCGACAAAATAGACATGCCCAAGGTTAGACAAAGTTAACGAGACTTTAAGAGCAAACCGCACGCAAACAACAAAACCTTTTATATTCTGATTTTAATGTTTCGTATAAGTTCTCAATTAATTGGAAAAGTTATTCTATACCCTTTAACATTTTTAAGGTTCCGTACCTCAAAAGGAAAAAAGGATATAGGATCACTCGTGTGTCTGTCTGTCTGTCTGTCTGTCTGTCCGTCTGTCACAGCCAATTTGCTCCGAAACTACTGGACCGATTGAGTTGAAATTTGGTATTCATATGTAAGTTGGTGACCGCAACACGGACGCGTGACGTATATATATGAATTTTAAACACAGGGGCCACTTTTTGGGGGTAAACTAGAAAATTAAAAAAAAAGGTTATGCCACCTAGGGTAAAGGCACCAGTAGTCAGCCTTTTAACGACGTTTGAGATTTGAAACCACTGTTATTAATTCAGGATTTGACTAAAAAATTTACTTTTTTTACTGTTCGGTCAATAATTTATTCTAGTTTCATTACAATTTAAGGCAAAAATATAGAATCTTTCTATAAAATAGAAAAAGAAGTTTAAACCAAAACATACACATTTCTCTAGTAGTCAGCCTCCAAAATCTAATAGTCAGCCACTTTAAGCCCAGTACTCGGCCTCTAAATTATTTGTTAAAATTTGATTAAAAATCAGCAATATTTAATGAGTAATTAATAGACAATTAATAATCGTTAAAATTACAATAGTCATGCTTTTAGTTGAATAATATTATCTTACAGTTACAAGGTTCAGACTCCTTTTTCATCTTGAGACACTGCGACATATTGGTTCAGAAGATATGTTACAGTTTCCCGAACGCTGCAAGCCGGATTCCACGATAGACCTCTTTCTCGAAGATGGACGTCCCTTATTAGACAGTACCTATGTCCCCAGGTACATATAATCGTCAACTTCTTTCAGCGTAAAATCTCCAATTTCCACCGGAGTATGCAGTACAGGGACATTTGTCATGATTTTTGTCTTGTCCATGTTCATTTTAAGGCCAGCTCATTTGGAGGTTCAACTGTGGTCATCGAGCATTAAACTGAGGTTCTCCGAGGTCTCGCTGATTATATTGATGCCATGCTCTTTCTCATTCAGAACCTTGAAAACGCATTCCAGAGCAGCGGTGAACAGATTTAGAGAGATAACATCTCGCTGTCTGGCTTCCCACTGCAACACTGCAGTAGGTTTTGAGTTCTGGTTCTATAGTTAGACTAATATAGTGGCGTTTTCGTACAAACACTTCAACACTCCGATGTACCTGTTGTCGACTTGGTAGCGCTGGAGAGACTGCAGTACAGTCTCAATCGTATTGAAGGCTTTCTCGTAGTCCACAAACGCTGAGCAAAGAGGCAGATTAAACTCTTCGGTCTGCTATATAAACTGCTGTAGCGAATGTATGTGGTCTACTGGTGCTGAAGCATTTTTGGAAACCGGCCTATTCGGGAGACTGGAAGTTTACTATAGGGTACTATAGTTCGTACCCTTCTCACTTTTGAGCCATGTTTACAAGCTGTTTTTGAGACTAATTACGAACCGCCTTGCACGCAGGTTTGATAACTTCCAGTCTCCCGAACAAGCCAACTTCCGGAAATGCTTTAGCGGGGCATTATTGCCCTGTTTTGAAGAAGACCAACACCACACTTCTTTTCCATGCGTGCAGTGTTTACCCCTCATGTGGAAACGAATAACGTCTGAAGGGCTTTAAGGACCGGTTTTCAAACTGCTTTCAGAAATTCGGCTGTGATTCCGTCATCACCTTATTGTATTTAAGCTGTTTGAGAGCCACACTAATCTCGTACAGGTTGACATCCGAGATGTTTTCAGTATAGTGACGGATTGATCTAGGTTTTGGGTCATTGGCATTAGTTACAACTAAATCAAGACTCATGTCCTGGCGCTGCTGAATGCGCTCCTGGAGTCAGCGCCCGAGTGTGACTTGTTCGCGTGGCGATGGGCCACTGTGTGCCATGAATGTCTAAGATTTTGCGAGATGATGGATAATAGGCCTTCTAGTATTACCTGACTTTTGTTATTTTATGTTATCTTTCCTGATTTTTATTGTTATATTGTTTTTAATTTGTAAAGTTTCGCGGTGAATTGGTTTCATACTGTCATGCCGTGTAAATATATTTGCAATAAATAAATGTTACGTAGGCCTTCAGGAATCCATAGGTGATGCCGGTCTTGCTATGTGCCTCGGGGAACACCAAAAGTTCTACATGCTCCTCTACTATGCATTCCTTTCGTATAGCTTCCTTTGCAGAAGATAGTTTTTCTGGTGGATGCTTTTGTTTGTGTATTGGTTTTTGTGACATGCTTTACTGAAATAACATTACGTTTTTATTCATGAAACAGTTAAAAGACTAATAAGTACCTAAATAAAGCCCTATATAGGTTTTTTTCATACTTTATTAAGTGGCTGAGTACTGGAGCTGCAATTCCCATTAGTCAGCCATACCAAAAAAATACTTTAAAAAGCGGCTGACTACTGGGTTTTTCTAAAAATATTATAGGGAATGTTAGGGTAAATTTGAATTTTAAAAAATAACGATCTTAACGGACCGATTTTATTTCAAATTCGAACGATACCACCAATATCCAGAAGTCAGCCGCAGGTGGCTGACTACTGGAAATCACATAAAAAAGTGGTTCCCAATAGTCAGCCTCCGTAAATTATTAAGAAATCAATGATATACGCTTATTTTATTATCATTTTCGGTTTAAGAAACTATATGCATTCACAGAAATATACAAATATATCATATAATGTTAACACAAGTCTATTTTTCTTACCTGATTTGAAAACACCAAGTGCGAAAAAAATTATGGCGGACATCGCAAAATTGCCGTACTCGACCGAGAGCACTCGAATAAACTTTTTTTATTTTCCCCCCTGCCGTTTCCCCGCACCGATCGATAAATATAATGATTAATAAGGAATCAAGGAATCAAATAAGAGGCATATAATTTATTAATTTCAAATAGACTGCTATTTCAAGGCAATAAAAGAGGCAAAAGGCTGACTACAGGATCCTGGCTGATCACTGGTGACTTTACCCTATATCGTGTGACATATCAAATGAAAGGGCTTATTGTGAGAATCTTAAATATATATTTTTTGAATTTAAAGTTAAACAGTTTAGAAGTTATTCAGGAAAATAGGCGAAAAATGACCATTCCCCCCCCTTATTTCCGAAACTACTGGGGCTAAAATTTTGCAAAAAATACAGAAAATAGATCTTTGCCTATAGATTACAGGAAAACCTATAAGAAGTCTATGGTATTTAAGGTAACCTAGTAAATTTCAGATAATCATGTTCGGAACGGAACCCTCTCCACGCGAGTTTAACTCGCACTTGTCCGGTTTTGTTCATAGAATAGTTTACGAACGTTATACGTAAATCAATCGCATTTGGCGTAAAACTTTCATTTGGAAATTCCGATCTTCACTCATTTTGTACGCCAAATGTAAAGCTGATAAATGCTTTAGGGAAAAGTTATAAATCCTGTCCCTGTCTGTTCGACATGAAATGAAAATCCAGAACATAATACTCCCCACAATTGATTTTGCTTTGATTTTTTGGGGTTCCGTACGTTTAAAGGAGAAAACGGAACCGTTATAGGAACACTTTTGTGTCTGTCTGTGTGTCCGTTTATCACAGCCAATTTGCTCAGAAACGACTAGACCGATGGTGTTGAAAGGTACACATGTAAGTCTGTTAGTGTAGTCATGTAAGTTTAATTATGAAGGAAAATATCAAGAATATTAATTAGTGCCCCTTTTGTTAATACTTACCTCAGGACTGTTAATATTAGCCACGATAGCGGGGTAAGTATTAACTTCTGACTTTTCTGAGAAAAATCGACTTTCTGAAAAAAGTATCAGATTATTTTTAAATTAAGTCTTACAATTAGTTTATTGAATAGTTTGGACATCATTTTATGTTGAATGATGTCCAAACTATTCCAAAATGTTTGAATGTTTTGAAGCTACAACTGAAAATATAAATTTTGTTAGTTCGCGCCCCGGTCTCCCCTATACGTCCGCTACAATGCGGTTTGGGTAGTTAGGTTTAGGTAGGCATTTTGCTTCTTAGTCAATATACAATGAAGTTCAAGTGCTGCATAGTCATATTGCCTGGTAGGCATTTTGCTTCTTAGTCAATATACAATGAAGTTCAAGTGCTGCATAGTCATATTGCCTGGTAGGCATTTTGCTTCTTAGTCGATATAAGCTTTAGGCTAAATTTCACGTAGACATTTTGATTTTTGGGCAGCATGATCATAAAGGCTAACATTTTGAAAAAGAATACAGAATATACGTAGCCATTTACCTATAAATTACAGGAATACTTACCTATAAGAAGTCTATGGTATTTAAAATAACATTGGAAATTTGGGATAGTCATGGACGGAACCTTCTCCACGTGAGTTTAATTCGCACGTGTCCGGTTTTTTTTAAGACAAAGATCACCATTTAAAAAAAAACCGTTCCTAATGAAAACAAAAAGTAACATACTGTATCAATCATTGATATTGGCAACCAGAACACATAAGTCACAGGCCCAATACAATACAATTGTCAGTATCAATGAATGTAAAATGTGTAAATACAGGTTGCTCCCCTTTTGGTACATATCGTCCATTGTACCAAAACGTCCACTCTACCAAAATGTCCGCTGTAACAAAATGTCCACACTACCAAAATGTCCACCATACCAAAATATCCACTCTACCAAAATTTCCACATTTCGGGGGGTGGACCGAGTACCCAACATTTATTTTGGACTGATGCGTCCTCAGATACCGTTTTGTGCAATAAACTACTGTGGCGAAAATACTAAATTATCCTGTTTAATGCAGGTTTGTAGGTTTTCACTTCTATCGTGCACACATTTTTTTTTTCAGTAATTACTAGAGTGACGTTATTAATACTTTGCAAATTGGTCAGATATGCACTAGCATGGGCACTTTGTGTTACGGAATGTCCAATAGCCACTTCACGTTATAGAAAACCTTTCAAGTTATCGTTCTGAAATGATACAAAATATTTAAAAGCGTTCGTAGTGATATTTCCCACTTTAGAAGCATGTGCTGTCACGTTCAAATATACCCTTTTAAAGTGTCGTTAACATCGTTCGTACGATGAAAACGCGGGTAGAAACCCACTTATTCCCAAGCCTAAGTGGCGTTGCATTCAACAGCAAACGCTCTATTCACAATTTAGTTACTAAATCGTGGGAGAAGACCGATATTTTGAGGTTATTTTCATTTTGTTGGCTTCACCCTTTTTACGGAAATTGCTGACCAGAATAAAAATCTGTTATTATAAGACTTTAAAAGTTTAAGATATGAGCGCTACATACTTTCCTTTGCGGGAGTTTCTGTGTTGCGATCTGGAATAAAAAAGGCATAAAAATTAAAATTTAACTGATTTCTTTGTTAAAAAAAAATACTTATTTTAACTTACTGCGCAAGCGAAAGTGAAAATAATAAATTTTAACAAAATCTATGAAGTAAAGTATCTAAAACACGTTGAAATGTCAATTCCAAAATTGTTAAACGTACATGTTTGCTGTCAGGTTTTTTTACAACTGCTGTTACTGTTATTTCTTGTCTTAACGTAGGAAGCACTGGTGGTAGCCATTGGCCTGGATAGCCAGGGGAGTCCAGGTTTAAGTCCTGCTATAAAAAACTGCTTTATTTTGGATTCGGATAAAGAAGTTAAAATAAATTGATATTTTTATTTTTTATTTAGAACTAAAACGTCAACAAATGGAACGAGACAACAAATCGGAATTGAACAACTTTTAGGCAAGCCGACGAGTTTGACCCTGACAATAATTTCTCCTTTCGTGAAATTTTGCGGTATCATTAAGTAGAGGTATAGGCAGATGATAGTTTTGAAAAATCCATAATATGCTAATTGCCACATTTGCATCATTTGATAAACATACTGTGTATAAACCCTTCTTGATCAGAATGTCTAACTTGCAATTCGTCTACGAAGCAAAATGACTAAAAATAATGTCTATGTGGCAAAATACCTAAGCAGTAAATCGTCTAAAGATCAAAATGTCTGCCAAGCAAAATGCCTAAATTGCAATAATACCTAAGCAGCAAATTGTCTAAAGATTGTCTAACGATAAAGATAAGGATAAAGATTGTAAAGGTTGTCGTTAGTCATATTGACTGGTAGGCATTTTGCTTCTTAGTCAATATAAGCTTTAGGCTAAATTTCATATAGACGTTTTGATTTTTAGACAGCATGATCAAAAAGGGTATAAACCACAGACCATATATCCAATAGACTCCTCATAGCCGGGCAACCCCCGCTGCCTCCAATACAGGCAAAAAGCCATAAGCCGCGGGGCTGCAGGGGGGTGGCGGGGAGCGCATAACCTCGAACGCACCAATCACAGCGCTCCAAAAACCCCGTGCGCCCCGCAAGTTTGGCAGCTTTATTTACTAGCAAAAGTAAGGCTAAGCGGTGTCTTTAGGATATCTGTGGTATAACCTACCTGTCATACTGCAAAATTCCACGCAAGGAGGGAGTGCTAAGGGCTCCATCCAAAATAAATCCTTATTGAGTAGCCTATTTTAGCAAAAGCGGGGATTAAAGGAATTTCTAAAAATGTTTCAATTACGGCATGAGGATTTGACTCGGGGATATGGAATTTGATTTCAACATAATCCGCGGTATTGATGTTGTTTTTAATTTGTACATCAATGACAACTGGATTCGTACTAGTGTCATAAGAATTCTGTATTAAGCAGATTATTATTTTGTTTAAAAGCATTTTATCAAAAAAAAACCGGTCTATTGCGAGTTAAACTCGCGTGGAGAGGGTTCCGTGATTATATGAAATTTCCCTATGTTACCTTAAATACCAGAGACTTCTTATAGGTTTTCCTGTAATCTATAAAGAACTATTTACTGTATTTTTTTCAACAAATGGTACATTTTCGCTTATTTTCGTACATAATATATAATAGTTTTTGATAAATGGTTTTGGTGTTATGTACGAAAATAAGCGAATATTATTAAATAATAAAAAAAAATATATATACATATATATAAAAGATTATCATAATGAGCCCTTTCATTTGATATATCACACGCCATAGTTTGTAAAACTTAAAAAAAAAAAAAAAATAATTTTCCCCCAAAAGTGGCCCCCATGTTTAAAATTCATTTATTTACGTTACACATCCGTGTTGCGGTCACCTTCTTGCATATGTGTACTTCATTTCAACTCAATCGGTCCAGTAGTTTCGGAGTAAATTGGCTGTGACAGACGAACGGACAGACACACGACACGAGTGATCCTATAACAGTTCCGTTTTTTCCTTTTGAGGTACGGAACCCTAAAAACATGGAAAAGCAGGATGTATTTGAATCCTGAATAATTCGTCATTATTTTGTACACATTTAGCTCCGGTAACAAAATAGTTGCAAATTACAAAACTTTTAGCGTACATCGTAAGAAATAAGTTCCTTCTTGTGTCCAAAAATTGTCATTGGTCAGTGGTTTAAATTTACATTTCCTTCTTATAGGTCATATAAAGTAAAGTTAAAAACTAAAACTCGACTGGGGACGGGTAAGAGCTAATATGATAGCCCACAGGTTTGCTCGTTGCTCCACAGAAGTGAAAATCACGCTCTTCAGGGCTTTTTGCACATCATTTTACACGAGCAGCCTGTGGGTGAACTATTCGAAAAAGACTTACAGCGCTCTCCGCGTTCAATATAACAATGCATTTAGGGTGCTGCTGCGGCTGCCTCGCTTTTGCAGCGCATCAGGGATGTTCGCGGAGGCGCGCGTAGACTGCTTCTACGCCACCATGTGCAAGAGGTGAGCCGAGTGAGGGCGAGCCGCAACAGCGTCCTGGCCATGATCGCGGACAGGCTTGACTGTCGTTTCATAAACCACTGCTGTGGGCTGCACGCCCCTCATCCCAGCGATGACTGACGGGTGGACCACAGCAGAGGGATATTTTGTAACCACTAACACATAGTTTTTAAGGTGACTGTACTACTAACAAATATGAATCCCGTTATTTGAAATAAATGATTTAATAATAATAATAAGCATTTTTGCTCCTAATATGAAGTACCCTTAGATTTTTTTTATAGCCAATGACACTTGCACATTCTCTCCGGATCATATAAAACCCCGTTTATTAAAATCGGTCCAGCAGCTTAGGAGATAAATGACCGAATTCAGAAACGCCAGTTAAGCATTTGATTAGATATGTCCCTCAACTATTTATCAATCTATACAAAGTCAAAGTCAAAGTCAAATATTTATTGCACTTCATGTTGTATATAAAAGATCTTAAATATAATGTATAGCTCCAACATGAACCCTGTGAGGGCACAGCAAATTAAAAATTAATTACAGAAACGTCACTGATACGTCACTTTAAAGATCAATTTAAGTGGCCTTTTGGAATTCGGCCAAGAGTGTAACATCCGATATTTAGTCACATACATAAAACACATTTTACATAGACTATTAAACTGATATAATTACAAACCATAGAAGGATCATTTACATACAACCGCCCTGACAAAAGTGAAGCAATAAACCGAGATGCGTTCGGTGCGCTTTGACATTCGACACTACGGAGCGTGCCGGCGTTTGGAGCCATAAATGCCTCCGATTTTGTTGCTTCAAATTGTGTGCGTGGACACGGTTTCTATTGCGTTATTTATTCATAGATTAAACTATATACCCTCTTTGTGTTTTTTTTTTTATATATTAAGAGGGGGGCAAACGAGCAGGCGGGTTGCCTGATGGTAAGCAATCACCGCCACCCATGGACACCCGCAACGCCAGGGGAATCACGGATGCGTTGCCGGCCCTTTGAGAAAGGAGTGGGCTCTTTTTTTGAAGATCCCTAGGTTGTATCGGTCTGGGAACGTTGCCGCTGCAAGCTCGTTCCAAATTCCTACCGTACGTGGCAAAAACTGCCGCAAAAAACGTACGGTAGTTGACTGCCACCGATCTAGGTGATGAGGGTGAAAGGTCAGTTTGTTGCGAGTAGTTCGATGGTGGAACTTGGCAGCAGGTAATAACCCGAACAATTCCTCTGAACACTCCCCATAATAAATGCGGTACAGGATGCAAAGAGATGCAACATCCCTCCGCAGGGCCACTGGGTCAAGCCGATTGGAAAGCGACCGGTCATTAACAATTCGAGCAGCTCTACGTTGTATGCAGTCAAATGGAAGGAGTTGATATTGGGGCGCTCTAGCCCAGAGATGGGAACAGTATTCCATATGAGGCCTAACCTGCGGCTTATAGAGCTGTAGGCGATGGGCTGGCGAGAAATACTGAGCGCTCTATTGAGCACTCCCAATTTTTTCGAAGCTAATTTAGCTTTTCCTTCCAGATGACCACGGAATTGAACGTCACTCGAAATGTCAACACCCAGGATCCCAATAGACTGTTTAGCGTCAAGAGGAATTCCTTCGAAATAAGGCGATACATCAAAGGGATATTTTTTAGCGGAGAAGGCGCAAACTTGTGTCTTCAGGGGATTAAATTGGACTAGGCTCAGTCTGCCCCAATCCGCGACATGCTTCAGCATAGCCTCAATTTCGGACACAAGTTTGTTCCGGCTTTCAATGACGTGTTCCCGAGATATGTTCCTGAGACCGGTGTATAGAGTATCCCCAGTACTGTCGTCCGCATAGCAATGAATAGTGTTGTCCAGCAACATGTCATTGTTATGCAGAAGAAACAGTGTAGGGGATAGGACACACCCTTGAGGGACACCAGAATTCACAGGCTTTAGATTTCGCGTAGTCGGGTAAAAAGTATGACCCTACACACGGATATAGTTTAAAACAAATTAAATCAGTTAATGTGAGTATTCCCCATTTCAACTACAAAATCAGGCATTGAGACCGACTTATGGATGAACTCCGTAGCTTCCGTAATAGTTAGTACTATTATCTATTCTGTCGTAATAGGTAACCTTCCGATGCGGACCCCTGAACAGCTAATTCGAATTCCCGTTGGCTTTTGTCGTGTTCCCAACACAATTACATCGAAGCTGAAAAATTGATTGGTTTCAGATGAGACCGATCAAAAATACTCTCATATTTATAAATACGCAATTAGGTAGCGATCGTGATAAAATACTCACATACTTCCGAGGCCGATTTGTAGGGAAATGAAACACCCAAATGGTTTTAGGCTGAAAAACGAAAACACTGATTTGTTTTGCTGTTCAAGAGAAATAGGCGTGATAAATTAGAAATGACCAATTAAAGCATTTCAATGTTAATTCGGAAGTTTGCTGTTATTTTACACAGTATTTAATGTGGAAGTAAGAGGTCTATAAATATAATAATAAATATATAATATAAGATAGATAACTAAATGTAAATAAACTAACCCACGTGACTCAGCTAACCAGCCAATCAAGACATACAATAAATAAAAAATATTGTCTAGATTAGCTGGTTAGTCACGTGCATTATAATTTATTTACATTTAACTATCTATCTAAACGCATGAATATAATCTTGCAGCCATGAAGGTCGCTTTTATTAAACCACTTAGGGCTTTGAAAAGTAAATCCTTATTTTGGAAAATTGCTGCTATTTTACATAGTATTTATTGTGCAATTAAGACGTCTATAAATAGGTATAGTATAGGACTTTTTTCGTCCCTGAAGGCGCAGGATAGACTTTTCATGCCTTGACGATCATTTAGTCCACCATTCAGTATTAGTGGAATTTTTTACCCACTGCTCAGCTTCTACGCACAACTCCAGCGTATAGCCAGCGTCCTCGAAAAATATCAGAACAAAATTTTCTTTGAATCTTTGTATAATCTTCAAACAAGCGCGTACTGCTCGTATATTTTAAAATCTCATTTACTGTTTGTCGATATACGCTGCTCGGGTTGTGATCTGGCAAACTTGGCAACCAGCTGGCTAAGGACTAGCACCAAACCTGACACTCACCCGACCGAACTTGATCCTGTCGCGAGCCTCGTTGTCCAGCTGTCTCTGGATGTCGTCAGCGTCATCGCTTAGCGTGTTGGGACGCGAGCTGGTCTGGTCTTGTGTGCATGTGCCTGTTGATATTCAACATCTTTACTAATATTGTAAAATATGTGAATGTCTGTTCCCCTTTTACGTCAAAATGGAGCAACGGATTGACATTATTTTCACAGCAATAGCTGAAGGGCTGGAGAGTTAAAAATATTACGTTTCATCCTGTATATTAATAAATGATTCTTTGGCGGATAAAGACAAAGCAAAAGCGGGTACATAAGAAGTCAGATTGGGAGTGAGGATGTTTTTTTCTTTGGTATTTTTTGTATAACTTCGGATAATTGTGTCTGATTGTTTTGAAGCTTTCCGTTAGAAACTGTTTAACCTCATTTAAATGCAGCCACTGCCACTGCTGCTCGCGCTGCCAGAAATAATTCCCGCATACTGTTTTCGAAGGCAGTGGATGTTTACATGCTGCTTCCTGACTCATTGTGCGCCAGGCAACGCGATTAGCAGCGGCAGGAGCAGGAAAAGTGAGTCATTTACATACTCGCGTTGCTCACTTCCATACCCTCTTCCCTGCTAACTTCTGCCACATGGGCAACGTGAGTAGAAGCGGCAGGAGCAGGAAAAGTGACTCGTTTACATACTCGCGCTGCCCACTTCCATGTCAACTTTCCTGCTCACTTCGGCTGCATGTAAATGACGCATTTGATCTAGCGGTCAATAGCGGTAAGTATGTGACCGAATCCAAGTTGAACACTTAACGGAAATAATAAAAATAAACTAACCCCCCTTAGAATTCTTATATAGCCTATGATACTCGAACTTTCTCTATAAATCATACAATATCCTATTTATTAAAATCGGTCCAGTGGTTCAGTAGCTACAGTGGAGATTCCGATTTTTGGTCGCATACATACATTATGGCCAAATTCACAAAGGCCATGCAAATTGATTTCGAATTAAAGTGACGTTTAAGTGACATTTATTTATGGGTTGACAACTAGTCGAGGTACATTCAACTATTTAATCTCTAATGAAATGCTTAAGTTACGTTTGTGAATTCGGCCATGAGACTGTTAAACTCTATAACCCTACTTTTGGCCTTTGGGTAAAAAGCAATGTGTACCGAAAATGATATACCCTATCAACCAACTAGTTTTATCTACACCCATATCATAAAACCTCCATAGTGTAATCAAAAACCGTAGGAAATGACCACCATTTTGACAACCAATTAAAAAAACCAGTGCTGCAATGTTATTCCCGTATCGATTTTAGTATAGAAATGAGATTAAATTTGGAACAGCTGTCAAAACTCAAGTATCCATAGATATTTATACAGTTATTGATACGAAACGTCAATTCAGTATGTTTTTTTTAATATAAACTGCACAACATTTGATCTCGAGTGACATGAGAATAGAAACTTCATTCGTTTGTCTATGATTTTAAAAAAAATGGTCTTGACGGAGGATCGAATTGCCGCCATTACTGCTTTCATGATGGTTTTTTGCTGAACGAAAGTAGAATTGTAAAAAGTTGTTTGTAATTTACATTTTAGTTGAAAATATGAACAGTAGTCTTCTCGGAGTGACTGTGTGATGTGAAAATGCGCCGGATATCGGAAATATGAGTAAGTATTTATAATATGTGTGTAGATAAAGTTATGTATGCAACTCTGGATAATTTGGCCTTAAAACACACGTGCGATCCTATTATTAAACTAGCTAAAGCTCGTTTCATGAAAACCGCACTAGTGTTTTAAGGCCTATCATTGTGCAACCGTTGCATAAACTACTATTTACTTTTCTAAATTGAACGATTCCGAAAACATGCCGACATGAAAAACCGTAGTCAAAGATGCGTGTCACAGAGGACCTCCTAATTTACTGCTATCGTTTGTGACATTTCAAAGTCTTTGGGTACTACCTCGTAATGCCCATATAAACGAACTTGTGCGTGATCCGGGCTTCTATTTGACATTGCTTAAGTGATATCGGGTTTGGTTTGTAGGGTTCCGTAGTCAAAATAAGAACCCTCATAGTTTCGCCATCTCCGTATGTCTGTATGTCATAGCCACTTTTTCTCGAAGACTATTTAAGGCGCTGACAAGACCTAAATCGGGTTTACTTAAAAACTATTTGATTTGGCAAAGGTAAAAAAAATATATGTTTATTTCCATTTATTTTCATTTCATTTATTTTATATTATTGAAAATCTAACTATTTCAAAAACATGATTTGATGAAATCAATACGATCGAAATAAATCGTGAAGGTGCGACCGAAATCCTCTTTAAACAGTTCCATGTCTTAATTTGTTTAACTTACATGTCTATAATTAATAACACTATTACATCACGCCCATACTAACAACTTGACTGATTTATATTTAACGTGTAATGTGTTTACTTATATAATTCATTCGTTTTTGTATTTACCCCATACAAATAACCGCACAGTGGTTCTCGTTCACTCTGGTGCAAACAGACAGAGACCGATCACTCAAGGTCATTGGCTCTTGTCAGCGTCTTAAGTTACAAATTTGAAATTTTGTTCGATTAATATTAGTCCCACGCACAAAGATTAGAGTAAAATTTGGTTTTTAATATATTTCTATTTATCTAATATATCTATTTTCTATAGCCCTATAACAGCAATAATAATGCAACAGCAATAATTGCCGCGAATAAAACAGATTTGTGCCAGTATGGGCCTATACTTTATTCGTTTAGGTGGTTAGAAAAATGTAAACAAAATAACCCAAGTGACTCAGCCAACCAGCCAATATATTATAAAGCCAAGCCATGGATAAAAAAAACTGTATTCGCTGGTTAGTTGAATCATGACGGTTAGTTTGTCTATCTAAACGGACAGTATAATCTTGGAGCCTTCGCTCAGAGAATTTTCCAGCATCAAGGTCACGACCATTATCCCACTTTGAGAAATACATCCTTATTTATTTAATACTCAAAAGGTTTAAGGGCGGATAAGGGTTTTATTGTAGCCTTTTACATGCGTATAATGTAATTTATTCGCATACCGTATTAATCTGCAATGTAAATAAAGATTCACCAAAAATAGGGTACTAATTACTGAGGTAAACACAGATTTCGGGTGTTATTGGATGAAATAACTTGTTAATTGTGATTACAGTTATCTTTTATTTTGATCATATCAAAAGTCAGGATTAATTAGTTCACGTAACGCAGAATATGCGTTAAAATGTAGGGTAGGATAAGTTTTATGATGCAAAATAATGGAATGGCAAATTAATGATAGTTTCAGGAAAGTATCATAAATAAAAAATATAGTTTTACTTATACATTTATATCGTTAGATTAGACATACCAGCGGATATAGTCATATTCATGAATTTGTGTATGAACCGAGGAAAATAGTTTCATCTCTTTTCTCATACTGTAACAGTTGTGTTCTCTTTCGTTTCGTGTGAGCCGCGAGAATTTTGGTATTTTTTATAAACATGATGTTATTTATCATCTAGAAGATTAATATATTTCGCGTATACTATAATGTTTTAATATTTCTAAATTAGGTACGCAAATTCTCCTTGAATATGATTTGCATTCGATCCAAGTCCGCATACATATATGTATGCGGACTTCACAAAAATTAAGAAAACACGCTTCTGTCAGTAACGCACCAAAAAGTACAAAAGACCCTCATCACCGAGGTTATGTATTGGACTTGTCAAAACAAACCAAATGAGCCCATGCTCAAGGGGTTTACTGTATTCATTGAAGAGTTCCACTATCCACCTCCTGGCTCCATGGTCAGATCAGCTCGATGGTACCAAATTATTATATTGTCATCGGAATTCCATACACTTGCAAAGTCGGATCCGGCTCAGCCGCGGTGCGTAAGCGTTTAAACGTAAAATAAAGAATAACATACCAAAATATTGACAGGTCTGTAAATACAGTGATAAACAGAATATAAAGCATAATACTTCGACCCCCGCGCTTAAAACCATGCGATGTTTTGATCTTGCATTGACAAAAAATTAATTCAACTTATTAATTACGAATATAACCTTAAAGATGACGTTGACGTGGTCTAAAATGTCAAATAAGTCAAGTTGCCAGTAACTCAACGAATATATCACAAGAGTTTGATACAATTCGTTAGAGGTCCGTTTTGAAATGTCTAGACAATTATCTTCTAGAATACACATTCGAAAATACGGATGTTTTGATGTTGCATTTTTTTAAATATAGGTCGGTACTCGTTTCGTGCTATCCCAAAACCCAAGAGCGAAACTGTCACGGGGCCTATGGTTTAAATTAAATGATATTTCAGATGAAGCACATC